>JAWNMK010000126.1:0-1432000 GCA_035044105.1 Drosophila nr. perissopoda 5 BK-2023a
ACCATGCTTTGCCATGCTTAGCGTTCTTATTCCACAAAGTCATCGCGCGTAAGCGAAATTTTGATAACAAAAAAAAAATACCGAGTGATAATGATTTGACGATCCGCCGTTTCGACTATAAGTTGAAGACAAAATCAGTAAAAAACTCAGTCACCGCATGCGTTCGAAGCTGACAACATGTCGACTGAATTCATTTTGTTGATCGCCACGCTGGCGATCGTGTTTTATATCTGGCAGCGCCGCGTATATAGCTTCTGGCAGAGGTTGGGCGTTAAGCAAATTAAGCCATTGCCGATAGTTGGAAATGTGAGCGGTGTATTAACCGGTAAAGTTTCATTCTTCCACCAGCTTGAGCTTTTACATAACGCAAAAGGCTTTGAGAATGAACCCGTTGTCGGATTTTATCTGCTACATCGTCCGGCTCTAATCATTAAGGATATCGATCTGATCAAAACTGTACTGATCAAGAAATTTAACCATTTCGCTAATCGCGCAATGAAAACCGATCCTCATCGTGATGCACTGGGCTATTACAATGCCTTCTTTTTACGCGATAAGCCATGGAAGGATTTGAGGACTAAGCTGACGCCATTCTTTACCACTGGCAAAATGAAGCAAATGTATCCACTGATGGTGGAGGTGAGTTTGACAGACATCATCCACTGCAATGGATTTCAATTTGAATGTATTAATTTATTGCACAGATTGGCAAAGACTTGGAAACGCATTTGGATAAATATCCCAAGGGTTCGAAGTTGAGAATCAAGGAACTTTGCGGTCGTTTCACAACCGATCTAATATCGACTACAGCTTTCGGCGTGAAGGCCGGCGCGTTGAGCAATGCAAAAAATGAATTTTACGAAACTACGACAGCGATTTTCGAATTGACCTTGCGACGAGCCTACGACTTTGGCGTTATGTTTATTCTGCCGAATCTGGTTTCGTTGATGCGTGCCAAACTCTTCCCCAAAAAAACCGAAGATTTCATGCGTCGTGTTATGACACAAGTGTTGGATGACCGCGAGAAGTCGGGTATACGTCGCAATGATCTAATTGACATATTGCTGGCGATAAAACGTGAGACACCGCCGGATAAATTTAATTTAGATTTTCTTGTGGCACAGGCAGGCCTCTTCCAGACGGCTGGCTATGAGACGAGTTCTTCGACCATGACAATGGCACTCTTTGAGTTAGTCAATCATCCGGAAATACAGCAACGCTTGCACACAGAGATTCGCGAATATTTTGGGGAAAATGAGTCCATTGATTATGAGAGCATTCAGCATATGCCCTACCTCAATCAAGTGGTGAACGAGACACTGCGAAAGTATCCGATTGTGGCGAATCTGGAGCGTGAATGCAACCAACCATCGAGCGGAGAGAAATTCACTCTGGCCCCGTACCACGATTTTGAGTTGCCCAATGGTACACCCGTCTATATCTCCATCCTTGCCTTACATCGTGATCCCCAGGTTAGTTTTTAGTATTTAATATGTGTACTCATCTAATATTTCTTTCCATTATTGCAGTACTGGCCGGAACCGGACAAATTTGATCCGGAACGTTTTGCGCCCGAGAACCGAGATAATCTTAACATGGATGCATATTTGCCGTTTGGCACTGGTCCACGCAACTGTATTGGGATGCGTTTGGGTCTTCTGCAGGCCAAATTGGGTCTGGTTCATCTACTCAGGAATCATCGGATGATCAAGGACGATAATACCAAGAGCTACATCACGTATGGCAGTGGCAGTCTTGTGATGCAGCCAAAGGATGAAATCTTTTTGCAAGTTCAACGGATTTAGATTGTGAAAGGAGAGAGATTTTTAGGGAATAACCACTGATAGAGAGAGTAAGTAAGTTAGAGAGATAGGGAGATCCCCAAATTGGGATCCAATAACGTTATCTAATGATTAAATTATACAGTAAGATATTTCTTTGTTCCTAAAGTCAAATTTGCCGGCTTGATGGTCATAAGCGTTGAGTGTGCAAAAACTCATTCATCTCACTGCAGGCATGGTTGTTTGGTATTGTGTGCCAATTTAGTCTTCTTCTTATTCTTCTCTATCTCTCTCTCTCTCTCTGTCTTATCACTCTTTCTTTGAGATCTACCTTATCACAACAACCAAAACTTGCCTAAGTTACAACCTAACCTATTTCTTTGTTTCTAAAGTCATACAAGAAATGTTTGTTGATAATAAAGATACGTACTGCAAGTAAATAATGCGCAGTAGAACATCATAAAGCTGAGGTTAATCGGTATGTGTATTAGCAACCAAGTAACTAAATATGCAAATGACTTTTAAGACAAAATAAGAAATACTTTCAATTGTCGGGGTCATCATTTAGCGAAAGGACATTCAAATCACTCAGACAGTTTTCGAGTTATCAGGGACTTCAAAGCACTTCGTAGCCTTCCTGATAAATTTAGACATATCAACAATCATATGGCTAACGCTACTTTTGAACACCCCTTAACAGATTGATAATGCTGATCATTGCGATCCTAAGTTACCCAAATTGAGCTTTTATTCATAGCAAGGACATTTTTGTGTTGCCATATCTCTGTCAATTGCTTATGGATTTCAAAATGGCATCCATTTTATAATCAATAATGTTGTGTTTTTGACCCATAAAACTTGACTGCTAACTGTTGGACCTAGTTCTTTTGATCCTAACACACAATATCATAAATAAAAATATGCAAGGATTTGGCCGGGACTAAGCTACTTTCCCGAAAAGCAATTATCTCCCGAAGGTATTCAGTTCGTTTTTCTGAGACTTTTTAAAATGTCAATATAAGCTCGACAAGTAATGCCGATTAAGATTAAATATACTTTTTGGGTGCATAGACATATATAATTACTCTCAAAACACTCCTCTTTCTCCTACGACCATTCGTGCTGTGGTCATTGTCAAAAGTCATCTTTGGCTGTTTTGTGTGACTAACATTTCGGAAGAATTTATATCTTCCTAGTTGAACATTATGCCTGATATATCACCTCTTTTAACTGAAAACTAATGCCTTACCAGAGTAAATACACAAATTATACTTTTGAATGCAAATATTTAAGTTTAATATATTTTTAAATATGCCATCACCAAAATATAAACATGATGAAGCAAATGTGAATAAGTACGGGCATTATTGGCCAACTGTCGATTAGCATTTCTTTTGACACAAAAAGTAATGCTTGGTGTTACAATTATCGGTGCTCCAGATGCCAGTCAATCCATTTAGGGTCATGCATAGGGGGGTGTTTATTCTTGGATTAGTCAAGAAATTGTTATAGCCCACACGGGTTCCCTTGCTCTGCCACATATACTTGCTGACTGCTCCCTGATTTGTCCCCGAGGTCCAAATCGGCTCCGTATTAAGTGTCATCAGGTCAAACGTGTTGACTGTGCCTCGAATAAATGTCATTATTGTGTCCTGTTCAGCAGCTGTCGTAATGCTGGCGAGGGTGTAACCCTGAGAAGCACAATATTGCTCAGCCTCAAACCAATTCATCTACAAAACAAAAAAAACTGAATAATTACACAAATGTTAAAACACGTTAAATATGTTGATTACCTTATATAGACTTAAGCCAATTGTTGCACTTGCTGCAACTGCGTTGTTGAGATAGTTAAAAAGGTTTATAATTGGAAAAATTTCTGTTTCATTCTGCTGCGGGTCGGTAGTTGTGTCATCAGCCCATGCCAGCACCGTGCAACAGAGCATACAAAGTAAACCGAAACCAAGAGACTTCATTTTGTGAAGAGCCGTAAGAGATGTCAGCGCTTTTATACCATTTGCCTGTGTGGCAACTAATTGCTCTATGCATCCATCATTCTCATTGTCAACTAAATCAATTATTATTAAATGCCTAAGTCGACAAGTAAATACATTTACACAGACAGAAGAGAGAGTATTTAAATTTTAGAATGAAGTTCAGCGAATGTCGGTTCTATTATTTGGCAAAAAAGACAGTCGTTAAACAAATTTTTTTTTTAATTAAACACCATTTTTGCAGTTTGTTAATTTATTTAACTCCAAATAATTGATTCATTGATTTGCCAATTGGAAATACTAATAAACTAATATGTATAAACCCTGTAAATCCACCTTGTAACTGTTTGCAGCCTTGTTGAGCAAGGCTAACTAGGGGTAAAATCAAATAGAAAGAAATGATGTAAAGATGCATTGTGTTTGGAATAAGATGAATTTCCTCCACGCTATAAAACGAAAGCTAAGCGTTGGCTCAGCAATTGACGACCTTCGCTTAACGTGCTGTGAAAATGGCCACAAGGCAATGGTGAGCAGGAGCAGGAGGGACACCCTCACACTGGAGCACATCCTGCTGGGTCCCCCAACTCACCAGCATGTCGCATAAATTAAGTGGTAGCATCAGCCACAGCAGCAACAGCAGCTATTGGTCCTTTTGCCTTAGAGTCGGAGCCAGAGCCAGGACACGCTTTGGCGCATTTATCCTTCGTGACTTTTGTTGTCAGTTTTGTTTTTACCCCTGCTCAAGCATTGACTTTGTCGTCTGCGTACTTTGCTCTCTCAATTTCCTGCTGCTGTAGAGAATTTAATTGCCATTTTCCAGCATCGCAGCGCCAAAGACAAATAACCAAAGCTAATAGATCATGTCATCTTGTCAACAAGTTTTACAATCTAATTGCGCGCATTCAACATGAGCAAACAGCCAGCGTTTAATTTATACTACAATCGGTAGGAGCGATAACTTAAGCTCAGCGATTGATTTTCTTGAGGGTAAAAAAAGTAATCGAAGAAAATACATATCCTTTTTTTTTGGTATTTTTGTCATTGCTGTATACGGTCGTACTTGCTGCTGCGTCAGAAATAATTACAAAAAATAAACAATGTTTGGCTCCAATTTTGGCATCAACTATCCTCCAAATATCCGCAGATCGGGTACTCAGCTCAGCGATTTACTGCCGCATTTAGAGAATTACACTCCATTAATGCCAGATTGGGTCACTCAGCATTATCTGAACATGGGCGGTTTCCATTCGGAAGACAATCGCGTTCTGCGCCTGGTATCGGTTGCCACGCAGAAATTCATGTCGGACATCATCGATGATGCAGTGCAGCGTTCCAACGAGCGCACCCACATGGAGACCTCTGATTCGTCTGATGACATGGATTCCGAATGTATATTAACCATGGAGGACTTGCAGCCGGCATTGGCCGCCAATGGCATCTTTTGTAATACTGTAAAACTGTAATACTGTAAAACTGTAAAACTGTAAAACTATGCAACTATAAAACTGTATTCCTACTCATCTCGCAGTATATTCCAATAAATCATAAATCATCATGACTTATTTAAATGCCCACCCAATGATCTTCAGCGTTGATCCTTTAAAGGCTTGAGTGATCGAGTTGCCAATTGCCCGGCTAGCTCAGTCGGTAGAGCATGAGACTCTTAATCTCAGGGTCGTGGGTTCGAGCCCCACGTTGGGCGAATGTACTTTTCTGCCAACATTTTTATTTTATACTTTTTTTTCACTACTTTTTTTTTGTTTAAAACAATTTTTCTTAATAATTAAAAATATATATTCTATAAAAAAATTCGATCCTGCCAGGAGTCGAACCTGGAATCTTCTGATCCGTAGTCAGACGCGTTATCCATTGCGCCACAGGACCCACGTGAATTCTAATCTTGTTTGTAAAATAGAATATTTGATATCTTAAAATAGTTTATGCTACAGAAGTATTGGAAATAAAAGAAATAAATGTTATGAATATGACAAGATATTAAATCTTAATCATGTCTCCAACAGTTAATAACCAACTAAAATATATTATTTGAAAGGCTCTTGCTTAAGACTCCAAACTTCGTTATACGTTGAAGTAGTTTTCCCTTCTGTTTGACCTTGCACACAAATAGAACACGTAACTTTGATGCTTCCTTGGCAAATGCAAATGGCGTGCAATTCAAAAAGAAACAGAAATCATATTATCCATACGCCCCTGCTCACCAGGAAGGAGGAACACTAGCAGCAGCAGCAGCAATTTTTGATTTTATATCTTGCTTCAACCCTCGAAAAGAAAAAATGCATAAAAAAAAAATACAACGATCTGTGCTTGCACATTTCGTTTGTGTTGTCCAATCCCAATGGGAGTCGTAAACACTTTGGAAAGCAAGCAAAAAAAAAATAGAAAAGAAAAGTATAAGGAAAATGCACATTGAGCGGGGAAGGATGAAAAGTTACAGCTAGAAAAGAGGGTGCCACAGTATTCGCATCCAAAGTGAGCATTTGCCAATCCTTGACCCGTCATAATGTCGCCCCCTTCTGACAGCAAAGTTAAATGAGATATGCTTTTTACATTTTTTCAATAAATTTCCACATTTCCTGGCACCCCAATGCTTCTGGGCACTGGATAACATTATTAGAGCAAAACTTTACCATAAAAATGGCAAACGGATTTGCGCAACGCTTAAAATTGAGATTTACTGTAAGCGCAATTTATGACCAACAAAAAAATCCCATCGCTGCAAATGTAAAAAAATATTTAAAGGGAAAAATGCACTTAGTTTTGGGGCTTATCAAATGACATTGATGAATGCACCCTGCAATTAGCTGCAATTTCGGTATAGCCCAAACAAAGGGAAGACATTTACAAAATGAAGTCAATTGGTTTTGGTCCTGTTTGTCTGCTGGGCAGGACGGTGCTGGCATGGGCTGAAGAACCCCTACAAATAGATATGGAACCGATTTTTGTTACACGGATGCTAATGCTGAATTAGTACTGTCAATAATTGTCAAGGTAAAATAATGTTTCAATTCGAAATATGATTTAATATATCTTCAAGCCCCAGCTTAATTAGGCTGACATCCGTTGAATTTCGTTATAAAATTCACATGCTCACTCGTCTGGCTGTGTATATATATTTACTCAAAAACTTAGGCAATTAATAGTAATTGATTTAGTTGACAATGACAATGATGGATGCATTGGGCAATTAGTTGCCACACAGGCAAATGGTATAAAAGGGCTGACATCTCTTACGGCTCTTCACAAAATGAAGTCTCTTGGTTTCGGTTTACTTTGTTTGCTCTGTTGCACGGTGCTGGCATGGGCTCAAATAAGCAGCTTCGACTATGTCGATACCGACACTGAAGATGATGTACAATATGGCTTAACTCTATTTAAGGTAATCAAAATCCTTAACGATTTTAACATTTGTGTAATTATTCAGTTTTTTTTTCTTCTTATAGATGAATTGGTTTGAGGCTGAGCAATATTGTGCTTCTCAGGAATTCACCCTCGCCAGCATTACGACATCTGCTGAACAGGACAAAATAATGACACTTACTCGAACCAGAGTCGCATCGTATGATCAGATTACACTAAATACGGAGCCAATTTGGATCTCGGGGACAAATCAGGCAGCAGTCAGCAAGTATATGTGGCAGAGCAAGGGAACCCGTGTGGGCTATAACAATTTCTTGACTAATCCAAGAACAAACACCCCCCTATGCATGACCCTAAATGGATCGACTGGCATCTGGAGCACCGATACTTGTAAAACTCAGCATTACTTTTTGTGTCAAAAGAAATGCTCATCGACTGTTGGCGAATAATGCCCGTACTTATTCACATTTGCTTCGTCATGTTTATATTTTGGTGATGGCATATTTAAAAATATAGTAAACTTAAATATTTGCATTCAAAAGTATAATTTGTGTATTTACTCTGGTAAGGCATTAGTTTTCAGTTAAAAGAGGTAATATATTAAGCATAATGTTCAACTAGGAAGATATAAATTCTTCCTAAATGTTAGTCACACAAGACAGCCAAAGATGACTTTTGACAATGACCACAGCACGAATGGTCGTAGGAGAAAGAGGAGTGTTTTGAGAGTAATTATATATGTCTATGCACCCAAAAAGTATATTTAATCTTAATCGGCATTACTTGTCGAGCTTATATTGACATTTTAAAAAGTCTCAGAAAAACGAACTGAATACCTTCGGGAGATAATTGCTTTTCGGGAAAGTAGCTTAGTCCCGGCCAAATCCTTGCATATTTTTATTTATGATATTGTGTGTTAGGATCAAAAGAACTAGGTCCAACAGTTAGCAGTCAAGTTTTATGGGTCAAAAACACAACATTATTGATTATAAAATGGATGCCATTTTGAAATCCATAAGCAATTGACAGAGATATGGCAACACAAAAATGTCCTTGCTATGAATAAAAGCTCAATTTGGGTAACTTAGGATCGCAATGATCAGCATTATCAATCTGTTAAGGGGTGTTCAAAAGAAGCCTTAGCCATATGATTATTGATATGTCTAAATTTATCAAGAAGGCTACGAAGTGCTTTGGAGTCCCTGATAACTCGCAAACTGTCTGAGTGATTTGACTGTTCTTTCACTAAATGATGGCTCCGACAATTGAAAGTATTTCTTATTTTGTCTTAAAATTTAAATACCCCTTCGTCTGGCTGTGTAGATGTAATTACTTGACGACTTAGGCAATTAATAGTAATTGATTGGGTTGTCAATGACAATGATGAATGCATTGCACAATTAGTTTTCACATAGGTAAATTGTATAAAATGGCAGACAACTCGTAGGGATCTTAACAAAATGAAGTCTCTTGGTTTCGGTCTACTCGGTTTGCTCTGCTGCACGGTGCTGGCATGGGCTCAAACCACTCAGGAGAATGAACCAGAAATCCTGCCAATTATAAGCTTGTTCAATTATGTAGACAACGCGACAGCTGCAGAATATGGCTTAAGTCTGTATAAGGTAATTAAAATATTAATTATACTTAACATTTGTCTAATTTTTCCATATTTTTCGTTTTATAGATGAATTGGTTTGCGGCTGAGCAATACTGTGCTTCTCAGGCTTACACCCTCGCCAGCATTCCGTCATCTGTTGAACAGGCGGCAATAACGACATTTATTCGAACCAAAGTTGACACGTTTGATCTGTTGACATTTGATAAGGAGCCAATTTGGATCTCGGGCACAAATCAGGGAGCAGTCAGCAAGTATATGTGGCAGAGCAATGGAACCCGTGTGGGCTATACCAATTTCTTGACTAATCCAAGAACAAACACCCCCCTATGCATGACCCTAAATGGATTGACTGGCATGTGGAGCACCGATAATTGTAACACTCAGCGTTACTTTTTGTGTGAACTTAAATGCCAGTAAATCCTATACTTATTCACATTTGCTTAATCATCGTTACACTTCGGTGATGGCATATTGGAAAATATATTATACTTAAATATGTGCATTGAAAAATATTGTTTGTGTATTTACTCTGGAAAGACATTCATTTACAGTGAAAAAAATGATTTATAAAAAATAATGGTGAATTTTAGGTGGATAATTTAAACGTTATTCAATCAAAATAAAAGAAGGTGTGTGGACTAATGGCAACAACAGGCTGTGTCCCCAAGCATTCGTTCTCGCATCTAATTACTAACCACATCCGACGCTGCTTAATTTCAGTGATCGGTCGAGAACCGATGTGAATAATCGAAATCTTTATCCTTTTCAACATACGACTAATATTATTTCGTTACATAGCTTAATTGGTTTGAAGCTCAATTCTATTGCGCTTCTTATGGTTACACCCTAGCAGACATTCCGACATTCCGATTCTGTTTCGCCAATTTGGACACCGGGCAGCAGTCAACCAAAACAAGTGTAACATCAATGGAGCCCGTGTCGGCTATCCTAACAAATCCACAAGGAACCGACTACTATTGCATATTACATAAATATAATATTATTATAATTTTTAGTCCCAAAAAGTTAAAAACAAAAAAGATTATGCCCAACAAAGATTTTTTCCCATATAATATTGCAATTAGGGAAAAATACCAGAAATAATTTTCTGAAATTATTTATTTTAATTTGCAACATATTAATAATAAATTTTAACAGGATTTATTTGTAATTGATTTATATGTACATTGGTTCCGCAGATCCGATTGAGTTGAACCTTCGTTCGCATATGAAATAGTATTTACTGTGGCAGTCCGCACTGTACCAGCACTTGTCCAGGCCCATAAGCAGGCAGCCCTCTTGTCCAATCAAGTTCGACTGCGGCTCATCCTTGGACCAGTTTTTATAGCCCAATGGTGTGCTAGTGCTCAGCCAAATCCACGACTTCAGATCTTCCAAATTGCTGGCGCCAAGCCAAAAACTTTCAAGGCGCAATAAATGACGGAGATATGTATACGGAGTTCTCTTATCATTTTTAACTATACTGCGAACCACCTGCAAGTGCTGATCGTAATTGTTAACTGTGGCTAGAATCATGCCAGACCGATTGCATATTTCATGTGCCTCAAACCAATTGACCTGCGAAGAGTGCCTAATCGTAAGGACTCATCCATAACTTCTTGAATTCTATGCTCACCTTGCCAAAACTGACGGTAACATATTTCTCAGGTGTCGCCTGACAATTCCACAATTGCAGACAACAAATTAGAACCAGTAACCGAAACATTTGGTTTGAAACTCGACCCGTTTTAAAAAGCACTTACCTTTTATAGGGTAGCGATAAAAATCGCATTAAAAGTCGCTTAGAAAGCCATTATTAGTGAGTAGATAAAAATAATCTGTGAGTTTACATTGTTTCTAGGAAAATATAAAATGTTTATGTTTATTCAATAGCAAAAATCGTTAACACTTTACAAAGTTGCTGTGTGTCCCTTAAAATCGACCGCACTTTAGTCTAGTCTTGCTCTAAGTCTAGAATTTGTGTGCGGAGTGTGCAGCTCTTAATATATAATTAGCTAAATATATATTTATATATATATTTATTTATTCAGTTTCTTTATAGCTATTAGTATTTGTAACTAGCTCTTTACAAAAATTCACATCCAAATCTCACATTTAGCTCTAACTAAATTAATTTAAATATATATATAAACTCCGATAATGGATACCCTATGTCTGACTGAATATTTTATATATGAAAACTTAATTTATTTGACTTGCGATTGCTTTTTTTTTTTAATGAAATGCATATACAGTAGGGGTATTCATAAATAAACTGAACTGAAACTGAAAATATACCAATAATAAAGAAAAATTAACACGAATTAATTGAAAAATCCAAATGCCTGCAAGTCCGAAATATTTGATGAATTCGAATATTTATAAATCTTAAGTCATGACTAAACATGACTAAAATTGCTGGAAAATTGATAAATTACGAACACTTTCTGGAAGGGGCAAGCCAAAAATGAAGGCAATTCATTTAACTACTGCATTTACACTTTGAACTAAGCAATAATAATTAGTTGAACAAATATTAATTTGAGTTTCTGGTCAGCTGCAGCCAACTTAATATATTTCACATTTTTAGGGCTGCCAGATCGTTGGATATTTCCAATTTATAGAATATTTTTAAATACTTGCTGGACGGACCGAAATATTGCCATAATTCCAGGCTTAAATAAAGAAAAACTAAAAAAAAATATACTTAATTTCAAAGCATAAATGCAGTAAGTTTAAGGAAAGTTAAAAAATGAGTTTTTTGTTTGTAGATAAATATGCAATTATTTACGAAATTTTTTAAACTATGCTTAATTACGTGCTGCATTTAGAAAACAGGAAGCGCAAAAGTTTCCAGTTAGTGGATGCCCATATTTTAGTAATCTCCATATTGATATGTGGGCGGCTGTTGTTGTTGTTGCTGTTGTTGTCGATGCGTCGCTTTGACGCTTGGCTGGAAGAGATTGTGATGGGAGGAGGAGCGTTGGGCGAAGCTGGCGGGAACAACGACGGCAGTCTCTGAATGCGAATGCCGCTGACTGGGCGACTGGGTGCGATTGCGATTGCGTCGCTCCTCAATGTTCGCCGGCCAGCGCTGCTGATGCTGATGCTGATGATACCGTGTCGAATCCTCCGATGACCGTCGGCGGTGATAGCGTTTCACCGAGCTGCTGGCCGACGGCACCATCGGCTCCGGCTGATGACGATAGCTGCTGTCGTCATCGCCACTAATATTGCCGGCTGCTTGGCTCAAGGCCAATTGATATTGGCGCCTCATCCGCTCATCCAGCGAGGAACTGGGCGTGATATCGATGACATCACCATGCGAATTGCGACGCGTGCGTTGCTGTTGCTGTTGCATCAACTCCCGATCGTAGTTCTCGTGAGCGTGTCGCCTCGGTTTGCTGTTTCGCTGCTGATGTTGCTGCTCATGGGCATCCAACCGTTCGCGCCACTCGGCGGCTGATACCTGCTGGCCATAGAGATCGGGCTGGGGTTGAAATTGTGCGCCATCACCATAAATATTCTGATAGCTGGAGTGACGCCAACCCTTCTCGTAGCGTTTGCGCGTCTGGGCCGCCTCCTCATCCTCCTCGGCCTCCTTGTTGGCGGCCAACTGTTGGCGACGCTGCGAACGACTCGAGCTGCTCTCCGAGGAGTCCTCACCAGAGGTGCCCAAGCCCTGATCCTTCTCATCGACGCCGTAGGCCTTGTAAGGTGCACCCAGGAAACCCTTGGAACCGTACGCATAGGGTCCATTTAGGCCCATGCTTGGATATTGCATATAATAGGACTGTGCAAAGGGCTTCTCCATCACATGCCCCATTTTCATGTCATCCACACTGTCATCCATATCATCCTCGGAGCCATCATCACGACCCGTCCACGTCAGCCACGAACCAGGTCCAAAGAGTGACAGCAGCACTGGCAACAGGAATAAGCCATGCATCGCTCCAAAGAAGATGACCAGAAAGACCATCTTGAAGAAGACCAAAAATATATAGCTCTGCGCCAGCAACAATGCGATAATGCCCAATATCGTCGAACTGGATCCCTGTACAATGGGCAATCCCAGGGAGTGAAGAGCCTCACGGACTCGAGCCTTCGGGCTGCGTTTCTTCGACGACATATACGTATAGCAAATGTGAGCGGTAAAGTCC
The DNA here is from genome assembly GCA_035044105.1 of Drosophila nr. perissopoda 5 BK-2023a. NCBI lineage: Eukaryota > Metazoa > Arthropoda > Insecta > Diptera > Drosophilidae > Drosophila > Drosophila nr. perissopoda 5 BK-2023a. The sequence goes on from JAWNMK010000126.1 coordinate 12,929, forward strand.
ACAGAGAAGCCAATGCACATGATGAGATTTATCATCGATATGGAGTCCAGATTGACATCCCACAGTGCCATATAGCCAGCGACGCCCAGTTCAATGGATATCACCGAAAAGGCCACCCAAAGTGAGCACAAAATATTGGGTATGAATATGAACGAGATGATCATCATTATGATTGCACCAATAACCATCGCCTGGAGTGAAACTGGACGCACCAGCTCAAATTGATCGAAGAAAACAAAGTAGGGATGGAAAATGGAGGCATTCAGTGGGGACTCCTTGCAAATCCGGCGAAGATCACGCACCATCTCCTTCTCATGATTCGTGTCCGTTATGTTGACGGCCTGTATTAGGAATCGCGAGGCAATAATCTGTGATTCATCTTCGTTGAGACGCACGTCCAGGGAGAAGGGATTGCCGGGGAATAGCCAGTGTTCCTTGACAGCATCGATAAATGATTGTTCGTCATCGATAGTCTCATTTAGATAGTCATTATTGCGTTCCATGAACGAGAGGAATGATCGTAACCAGGATTCGGTATATAACGATGAGGTCACATACGATGTATGCTCCAAAGTGCTCGTTAGATTCTCCATTTGTTCCTGCACGAAGGGATCCGAGTAGTTGTAGGCACCAGCAATGATAACCTGTCAACAATTTAATCGATAAATAAGTTGCATATATTATCGATATACTGCAAATGAAACCCACCTGCATTCGGTAGGGAAACTCGCGATAATAATCATCCTCACGATCGAAAAACTCCACCGAATACGAATCCTCCCGTGACAATTTTCGCCGCTCCAATCCCTCCTTGATTTGGGTAACGCCGTAACAGGCCCCAGCCAGATAGGTGGCAAAGGCCAGTATAATAATAATCTTGCACCATTTGTTGTTAATCACCCGCGCCAGTTTGTCCTTGAAGAAGGCCATCAGCATATGATCCTTGTTGTCGATGGGATTATCCGGATCGCTGTGATTGATGCCACCGGCCATAATCGCCTTGTAGAGGAAGTTACGATTCTCTGCAAAACAGATCGATTGACAGAAAAGTTGCTCAGTTCCAGTTGCCATTGACCCCAATCCCCAAGAAATGATTTACTAACTGTGGCTGTGGCTGTCACTAGTCTAGTTTCTGTGCTCATGATCAAGTTCATGTATTGCAGCTGCTGAATTAAGTTCTTGCCACTAAGCCCGAGTTCAAAGCCGGTTGTTCTGGCCTAGCAACTGGCCAACAAGTGGACCTTGCCAAACGTAATTAGCCAACGAGACAGCTTACTAACGATTAACAGAGTTTCATATGTACTCTATTTTTTTTGTTGTTAGCTGATTGCTGCTTGATTAAAGTTCAAACACAGCGCTACTGGATACAATTTAGCATTCATATATATACAATTTGAGAAGACATATTCTAAAGAAGAAATCAGATGCTGTTCGTAGAAGCTTTGTGGAAACGGTTTAGAAGAATGGAAAATACCAAGTCAGAAGTTTAGGAAGGGGACATTTTTGTTTGGTTTTTGGGTTGATAACTTTGATAGATAACCTCTTATCTGACCTTCTTCAACCCCTTTCATTCCCGATCTCACTTTGTTAACGGTTCCTAATCTAATCAAGTTTTGTAGACTAATTTAGTTGTCCAAAATAAATGTATGATGTAGATTAGAGGCTCATTGAAAGTATGATTAACAAAAAAATAATTACACTATATCTTAGCCATTGAGCTACACAAAAAACCTAGTAGCTGATTTTTGGTAAGTAAAACTCTTACTACGGAAATATTTATAATTATTTTTAAGACAAAGACTTCGAAATCCCTCGATTTGGCACAATTTGACAATCTTTGACTTACCCTTAATCGCCACCGACAAGGGCTTCACCTTGCAACCGAAAATGGCATGAAGATTCTTGCGCTCCCTGTAGCCCGAAATGGCCATGCAGGCGGCAAAGAAGGTGATGTGCCAGATGAAGGTAAAGCAGACTGCAAATACCGAATAGGTGCAAAAGATCTTAACAGAACGAAACGGACTAATGATGCCAATCAGAAATGATATGAAATCTGTCACAGATGTGATCGTTATGGAAACAGCTGCCTCGGACATCATGTGACCCATGCGCTCGTGTACGGGCATTTTGGCGGGTGTACGTCGCCAACCGGCCAACATAACGAAGGTATCATCGATGCCAATGCCTAAAAATTAAACAAACATAGATAAGAAATTTATAAATATAATTGAACACTTAATACTTACCAATCATGAGAAATGGTGCCGCCAAATTAATGCCAATAAACTCAATGCCGCAGTACATGGCCAGTCCAAAGGCAGCCAGGGTTGCCATTATAGCCGAGATGTTGCCCATCAGGCCCAGAAAAGGCTTCGAGCGCACCGCATCACCCATCATGCAGGTTATAACGCTAAGGGGATATACTAATTAAAATTAATAAATTCAAAACTAGTCTTGGAAGTTTCCTACCTGAACAAACCCATTAGCAGGAAAGTGGAACTGAAATACGGCACTACCGTCTTGGTATTCTTCTCCAGCTCATGATCCAATGTGCGTGAGGCAAAGTAGGAAACGGAAATGTGCTTAAACAGACCCGTTGTTTCCGCCTTGCCAACAACTCTTAAAAATGTCTCCTCCCATTCAGCGCCCCTATTGAAATCATTGTTGTGATACTCTTTGATTAAGTTAAAGTTTTCACTTTACTCACTTGGCATCCTGACGCTTTGTATCCGCTGTGACAAAGTAGACCAGCTGGATAGCTGGCACACTTATAATATAGTTATCCTCGGTTAGTTTTGTGCCCCCAAAGAATACGGGAAAGGCGTGCGCATCCCAAGTCACCGGATTAAACATGATCGGAAATGTTAAATTCAGCTGACCCGATTCAATCTGCAAATAAATAGGGATGAGTTATCTTTCAGTTTATTTTTAAAGTTCAACTTCCTGCTTACATCATCCATTAGCGCATCCAAGTTTAATATGTCATTCTCGAAGCACTCATTCTCCCAGCGTGCACAGTTATCCTTGTAGGTGAATCTGTCGCCATCATAGAAAGTTGTCGCATTCTGTATGAGATTATCCAATATTCGCAGCTCCATAAAGATCTCGCGTCGCAACATATTGTCATCGCCATCTTTGGGTATTACAATCACTCGACCAAAGCGACCTGTAAATTTACAATTGTGGGGAAAGCAACGAATTAGTTGTGGTTTGCTTAAGAGTTACACTTTTTACCTTTTTCCTAGTATAGAAATTGGACATGAGGGTTGCGACTTTTCAGGCAAGGCACATTGATTCCAAATTTTATAACAAGCATTTTAGTATGGCAAAATCGTTTTATAATATTTAAAATTTGTTGGTGTAAAATAGATCATAGTATAATAATACTAAAGTGGAATGTAGAAAACGATAAGATAACCTCTTTTGTTAACTACTTTTGGATATTTTGTGCCCGTGCACACTGTGTAGGCCTCCTCCTTCAGTGTCAGCGCCTTCATAACGTGTGTGAAGCGACGTGACTATAATTTAAATCAGTTTCATTTAAGCTTTTATTTTTTGATTACTTATTTTGTATGTGCGCTCATATGCGCGTAATTCACTTCCACTCTGCCAGAGTATTGTAGAAATCGTTTTGTGTTTAATGCGCCATAACAAATGCAGCAGCGACCACTTGCGTCAGTGTTTGTCCACTAAATATGTAAATAATATAATACACACACACACACACACATTTATACACACATACATACATGCATATATATATATATCTGTTTGTATACATGTGTATATCTATTGAAGAAGTCTTTGACTGGCATCTGTTGAATGGGCAACGGCGTGCGAGTCAACACGTTGCCTTCGCCATTTGATACCCTGTTAAGCATGAGCAGAAGGGGTATTATGAAGATGTGAAGCACCAAAGCACAAGTAAATAATGATTGCCTATTTTGTTGTTGCAAATAAACGTCAAGAATAACTAACCGCTGCAAAAAGCTCGCTGGAGAGGAGACGCTTGTCTTCCTGTTTGTTCCTGGCCATAGCTAATCAAAACAATAACAAGTTATATAACAATTATGTGTAAGCGGATGAAACAAATGTTATTTAGTGAGCTCAAAAGGCGTAAGCCAAACATAACTGTAAATTGTTTTTGATGCGCCAAAAACAACGCAAAGCAAAACAACAATACATTGGGAACAGGCATAATGAAGAGCAGGACAACAACATATTTGCTGTTCTTGCTCTATGCTCGGTGCGACACTCTCCAAATGAACAGTTATGTAATTTTTTTGCATTTATTTTTGTTGTCTTGTTTTTGGAGAAGTGTAGTACAAAGTGGAAAAATTTAAATTGTTTTTACTGCGTCTTTTGAAAAGAGATGCAAGTAAACAAAATCATAAGAGGATAATTCGCTGCTGTTGCGCATCTTGTTTTTGTGTTAATCTTTTTATTATTATTTATTTTTGTGTGTAAAGTGTAAAGTGAGAGAAATTGATGATGTGTTGGTGCCGCCAATAAAAATCATCGGAAACAATTAGGGGATTATTATATTGTTGGCACGGTTGGTGAGTGCACAAATCCTAAATTATTACACTGTATTTTTAGTTGGGTATTCTCGTTTAAAGATTTGTTTTTGTTGTGAATGAACTTGTAGGAAATCTTTCAGAACTTTTGACATAGGAAACTGGCTGATAATTGGTCCCAAATGGCAACAGATAAAGATAACAATACTTTTCAAGTGCCTCGTAAATACAATCATGCTGCTGTTCATCAAAATACAGTTGCATATTCGGCACATGCGACACTTGATTATCAATTAAATTGGCTTCACTTGACGACACAGGCATTGAGAATTATAAAAAGTATGTTCAGAATTTAAATGAAGCTTCTACGAGATGTGCAAATGCCGAAAACTATTAAAATCGATTCAATTTGCCAACAGAATCAGAATGAATAGCTTTTTTTTTATTTCTTTGTACTTGTATGTGAATTGTTTCTACAATTTAGACGATGGTGAACTAGTCAAGGCAAATTAGAGGCAAATAAGTGATAAGTGTAAAGTAAATACCAATATTCCAAAAAAAAAAAAGTGTTTTTGGACGATGCCAACAACACGCGGTGTTCCCAAGCGGTCCCCCATCTAAGTACTAACCGCGCCCGACGCTGCTTAATTTCGGTGATCGGACGAGAACCGATGTATTCAGCGTAGTATGGTCGTTGGCGAATATCGAGTGCTTAAGGAACCTTTACATATCCGTCTTGGGGAAATATGAGGTTGTGAATTATTGTGTTGGACGTTGGCCAAAATCGAATGCCTTAGTGGTTGCAGGAATAAAAGACAGATACTTCACGATAAAATTAAAATACCTCTGCGATTCGTATAAATAAACAAACAATTGCTTTTATATCATTTCCTAATTTAAAAAAATATCTGAGTGTGTATATGGTGGAAAGTAATAATAATGCATTTTCATATGATAAAAAAATTTAAATTGAAAAGCAAAACAAAAAAGTGTATGAAGCAGCAGCACATTAAACGCTTTCCCATACCGGGAATTGAACCCGGGCCTTCCGGGTGAGAGCCGGATATCCTAACCACTAGACAATATGGGAGATGCCAACGAGCAGCTCCCTAGTTAGATTTGAGCTGTGGGGCAACAAAGCGAACGAAACTGAAAGAAGATGAACGAATGTGGCAGAAAGAGCCATGCAGCAGCTGTTTATTTATGATTTGAAACATTTGCCATTGGAAATGATTATAGCGCCAAACCAATCAATTTATATAATATTCAAGCTGTGTATAATAAAAGAAAAATAGCATAACATAAAACTGAAGCAACAAAATTGATAAACTTTGTTTGTCCGCAAGAGCCTCGAAGCGAAAGTTTGGCTGCACATGCAACTCACACCGTGTTTTTGTTTGAAACCATTTGAAATCGCCTTCGTCTCTGGGATTACACATATGTCTGCATGTATTTTTACTGTGTGGCCAAAAGTACAAGTCAAGCGAAGCGGCAGTTAACTGGTCGTAACCGACTAAATGCGGTCTAGATAATGTGCCCATCTACAGTTAGCTCTTAAATGCAACTCAGTTGCTACCACAGCTGGAGCTGTTGTGGCAGCCCGCAACTTGTCCGACTTGTTGGCATCTTCTTCTTCTTTTTCTTCTGCATTTTGTGTTTGTCAAAACAAAGTTCAACACAGCACAAGACACATGTTGAATGAGTTAGTGATTAAGTGGTTAATTCGAACGCCACACTCACAAAAATGAAAGTAGTTTTTGGCAACATCTCCCTAAAGTATTTCTACAAGCATATATAAGATATATAAATAAATAAATATTAGATATTTCTAAGATTGTATTAATATTTACTATTACTAAGACTAAATTAAATATGTAAGGCACCAGTTTTTCTACGAGTGTAATAAAACGGCATACAATATATTTATGAATGAGCACACTGAATATGTTTTAGACCTGGTTGCACATCGAGTGCACTTCTTCTTTAGAATGAGGTCAAACAGATATTTTGCAAGAATCATTTTAATAGTTTCGTATTATTTTCACAAACTGACAACACTCTGTCTATTTTTCAAGAGACCTGGCGTCACTATTTCAAGTCAGCTGCTCATCAAGTGTGCTCATTATTTTTGATGATTTTTTATGGGACTTTGAAGCGTTTTGTTGCTTTGTTGCTTTGTTGTTTTTTAATGGCTTCACTCTCTCAATTTCGCATAGTGCACACGTTTTTCAATTTGTGCAACATTTTTTTTGCGCTATTATTCGCTAGTATTTCAAAAACAAAACAATAACAATAATAAACAATAAACTTTTACCAATCCCCAAGACTCTTACTACATACGTGCTCACTAAATAGCCAACAGTGTGGGCGCCGAATTTTATGTCAGGCCCGCTGTTAATAACTTATTTTTTGTACCGTAATTACTAATGATTCACCAAAATTCGTTTTCAAGCGCTCATTTAGATGGCAAACTTATTAGTAATGTTGTTAAGTGCAGCTGAGCCTTGCTTCAAATCGTTCAGTTTTCGTTTTTTCATAGCTTCAACTGCTTGGCGACTAAAGCACAGCCTCTAAACAACAAAATTATAAAGTCTTATTGCATTTTTAATTTATAAATATATTTCTAATTAATTCAAATGGAAGCGTTATGTAAAATTTGAGCATTTTCGTCACAGAATCGTCGCCTCCCATATGGTCTAGTGGCTAGGATATCTGGCTTTCACCCAGAAGGCCCGGGTTCGATTCCCGGTATGGGAATTTCTGATAGTATTATTATTCATATATTTTTATTTTTGCTTAAATTGAGCTGCCGCATTACTCATCTAAATGGTTTCATGAAAATGCTCATAGATAGATTCCAATTGTAAGCGTTGTTAATTTTTTAACTCAAATAAATTGGCTTGATTTGAAAACGTCTCAGACTAATGTGAACGTGTCTTGAACTTGTTTACTATGTGTTTGCATACAACTGCAGCTGTCACAAGTTGCTTTCTGTTATTTTTGAATCATCACAATGCCATTTGGCAATTTTACATAATTTTGGTTAGCCATTGTTGTTGGCTTCGGCTAATAAACCATTTAGTGTAGTTAATAGCGTGTAGAAACTGCTACTTTGGTTCAAGACCCCAATAGAAAACAAAAAAGGTAGTCTTGAACCCAAAGTCGGTGAAAAATTATCCGGGTAATTTGTTTTTGTGATGACAAATGACTAAATTTCGGGGGAAAAAAAACAGACGTCACAATCACAGTTCGCTCAAGGTGCAAAAAATGTTGCAATTTTTAATTGGATGACTATATGCGGCCCCGCCGCGTGGAGTCATTTCTCTTGCCCAATGTTTGCCGAAATTATGTGTCCCCTCCCATGCATGCATATTTGTGTCTATACAGTGGACAAACTTACCGGGCCTCGTAATGCGTCCCACATTGAATCGATGCGTATAATTCACTTTGAAATATTGCTCAACAATCGCACGTTCGGCCTTACCCTCTCCATTAATGGGCGAAAACAGATATTCGGGATCGATTTGGTACTTTAATTGTTGATAGCTGTATAATAAACAAACAGAAAATATAATTTCAAATTGTTCAATATGTTTTTGTTTTGATTTTAGACTCACCCAGTCATGCAGAGCAGCGTTAATAGCACTGGTATTATCACAAAATAGCCCGGATGTTTGGCTATGCAAATGCCCAGATGATAAAATGATTTATTTAGTGTCTTATCAACACACGATATACCGCACGTCATCTAAAATTAAGAAAATTTGACCTTAATTAAGTGATTTTATATAGCTTTAACAAATATCCGACTAAAGTATTTGCTGAGCTACAAACAACAATCAAATCAACATCCATTTGAGGTAAAGGCATTAAAAGCCCAGATCTAGCTTCATTGCGTGCTGTCTATTGAAGGTGAAAGACAAAAGGCAAAGGTAGATTGCAGCTGTTATTATGTATATATATAGTTTGTCGCTTGTTTGTTTATAGGTAATTGTGGTGGCGAGTCTATTTGGCTTTGATCACCGGCACTGACACCTTCAACTTAAACTTAACACACGCACTGTTTTTACGTCTATTTGTCAGAATGAAATCGAGATACAACAACTTAAATAAATGCCCTTGTTCATTCATCTAACAAAACATAATAATAAAATAAATGACTACCAAAAATTGAAGCTAATAATGGACATTAACATGGTTGTAGAAGTCAAGTACGGAGGCATTATAAACGACCCAAGTACTTATTTATCATTAGTGATTTTTGTTATCCAACAAAGAATTATACAATTGGAACTTTAAGTTAATTATGTAAAAATCAAATGTAAAATGCTAGCTAATATTTAAGAAGCATAAAAAATAAACAAAAAATTATTTCCGCCCCCGGGTGGACTCGAACCACCAACCTTTCGGTTAACAGCCGAACGCGCTAACCAATTGCGCCACGGAGGCCGATGTTCATCCGTTGTCTAATCTCACTTTGCTACTACGCCCAAGCAGTTCTCATGAGAATTATGTTTCTTATTGTTGGGCTCTAGCTTCAACTGAGCGAGAATTCCGAACAGAAGCATGAGCCTCCGTGGCGCAATTGGTTAGCGCGTTCGGCTGTTAACCGAAAGGTTGGTGGTTCGAGTCCACCCGGGGGCGGAAAACAATATTTTGTTTTTCATATTTCGTTTTAAATATGCCTTTCAGCCTGCCAAAAATGAAGCCGAAAATTGATTACAATGTACATTTTACTAACAAAGAAGTAGGTTGGTCGCTGCGCAATTTGTTTTAGAAAATTACTCATGCCACACGCACATAACAGACATATTTCGCATTATGAATTGCGTTCAACAAAATGCTTACTCTTCGACATTAATAGAACATTAGCATTATAAGTGCTCGCGACAACAAAAAAAACCAAAGAAAACAAAAACAATAGCAATAAGAATAGAGAGAAGCATTCACAATACATTCGGCTAGACATGTATAAGGACTGTTAAATTACGGCCATGGAATGTTAAATGGGCATCTCTTTAACAGCTACTGTTCAGCTAACAGCTTGTAATTAACTTCCATAATGATTAAAGTGTACAAAAACTATTGTTTAGCATGCTAAACGCCAAGTAAGCTACGATTTAATGAGTTTGCAGATACCTAAACATGCCACGAGTGGCTGTATCTGTAGCTGTATCTGTAGCTGTGAAACTTTCTATTTTGATCGGGTTCAACGACTACTGACGTTGCACTTTTACCGAAAAACTTTGTTACAAAAAAAAATAAAAAACGTATCAAATATATTACAACAGCAGTTTTGTATTTGATACAGTCAAGGTTAGAGCTGTACAGACGGGAGACCAGTATTTTGTTGTTGCCATAACGGTTCATTATGTCAAAGTGATTTAATAAACAAGTTAAGCGCCACACATAAAAAACAATCACCCAAGGAGGGCTTGCAATTGTCTCGCCAGTCGCCAGTCGCAAGTCATCGTATGTGTTGCTTAGGTGTTTAGGAGTCTGCCCTGCAATATTTATATTTGTGTTCAAAAGGCCAGTAAATGACTTTTTTTTTTGTATATATATATTTTTTTTATCTCTTATGGGCACAGTTCAAAGCAGGGCCAAAGCACCTCAAGTCCAAGTTGTCTGTTGTACTTGCCTTGGGACATTAACAGTTTAATAGTTATGCAAATGTGCAACACATTTTTGCCACAGTCACCTTTTGGTGACTTTATGTAATTGGATTGTCTTCATTAGCATCAACAGTCATTTTTACAGATGTTTCTTAGAATATTAATATCATATTCTTAATCTATGAGCTAAGCTAGTAATTGCATTTCGGTTGATGTTTGCTAGCAGCAAAAGTTGTATTCAGTTTGTGCAACTCGTAGGCAAGTCTCTCAAGTTTTCTAAGCTCTCATTGCAGCTACCAACTAATTTTTCATCATGTGCTTATTTTGTCATCAAGTTTCTCTCAGTTTGTCTGTCTGTTTTAATTATGCTTATAATTTAATCGGTTTTTTTTTATGATCCTACTTTCACTGCCAATTTTTTTCGCTTTTTAATGCAAATATTCTGATTTCGATCTAAACATATATGACACATATTTTTTTTCTTTTAATCCTTAACCCAATTCATATTTATTTATTCACGTTTTAGCTCAACGTCTCTCAACTCTCTTTTCCATACACACATACATATATCACCAGCCGTTATTTTAATCTAAATATAGCTTTTCATCACCTCTTATGCAAATTTAAGATAAAAATACGTATTGTACAACATAATCGCATAACAACAGCAACCCAACGCGACATCACCCCTCTCTCCGCTCAAAACCCTAAAGTTCATTAATGAATTTTACAATTATGTCGCAAGCTTTGACTTCAACTTAAATTTCAGCTTCAGCTTTTGAGTTTTTCATAATCAGCTGACATTAAATGTCAAAATAAATGCCTTATCATGTGATCTGCGTAAGTATGTTTGTAGTTGCTGTGACTAAAACGATTTGTGAACTTATGAAATTGCAATCGCAACAAAGTTTTATTTTTTTCAATTTCAGTTTTTCCATTTTTAGAGAGCTACAACAACTGACACTTTAAGGTAACAAACACCTTGAAATTTTCCCGCATAAATGCATGCCAAGAAAACAAACAAATGCAAAAAAAATAGATATATATATATATATGTATACAAAATACAATATACATGTAAATATATTTCATACTCATTCAGCGGCCATCAAAAGTGATTTCTGCCTAATTTCTGGGTCTTCGAAGTGGGTCAAAGTAGCTGACGCCACTTTGCTTTATAGCAAAAAAAATACAGAAACAAATTCCAAAACATTTCTTAAACAATTTTGTAGAGAATGCAAATATTCACACATTTGTTATGTATTTTTTTTTTTTAGAAATTCTTTGAAGAGCTGAGAAAGTTGTCTGCCCATAAAGAGTTTGTCGCTTAAGTCTTTTGTTTGGGCTCGCATATTCGTTCGTTGTTGTTTTTGTTTTTTTATTTTGATTTTGGCTTTTGGTCAGCGCCAAAGCCATTTAACGTCGCATTGTTTATGGCTTGTATTGTTTTCATTTTGGTTGTCTTTCGCGTAGTCTCTTATGCATATTGATTTCATTGAAAGAATGTTTGTATACTTCAAATCTTTGATGTGCCAACTTTTTACATGTTCCGTTTCTTTTACTTTTTATTTCTATTATATTTGGGGTCACTGCAGATCAGATTCAGCTCTAATTGAATTGTGATCTGTTAATTTGATATGCTTGTCAAATGGACAAGTGAACAACGTTTTGCCATTTTGTTCGCTGTTGTGATTTTTTTTTTCCAGCTGAACAGCTTGAAAGTGCTTTTGCGAGTAAGAACAAAATAAACAAAAAAGTTGTTCATATGAGAACTCATTTTCCGATCGATCAAGATGAAGATGTCTCCTCCAAACATTTCACCAAAATTATAATTCCCGCTGTCAAATTATACTGAAAAGGTGCGAGAGAGAGAGAGAGAAGGTCTTATATAAGCATGAAGGATAATCAAAATAAAAATCAATCCCACACTTTTGTGCAAATTGCAACTTTTCAAATTCTTCCATGCATATCGCAGCTGATTTAAAGATGAAAAAAAAGACCCCCCATTAATAGCTGGATTTTTTCATCACCTGTAAAACTGCATACAGACGTAGACGTGTGCGTAGTTGTTGTTGTTGTTGTTGGTGTTGCTTTCTTTTGCAATTTTTATCGTCAATATGTTGTATCACATGGGCTTACATAACTGTGATTTACCCACTGCAAAACTTGCAACGCCTTGTTGTTGTTTTTTTTTTTTAATTTTCGTTGTATGTGCAGCCTGATTTTTTATTTATTTATTTATTCATTTATTTTTGTTTTTGCCTACTTCTTGAACAATTTATATAATGTATTTATGCGCGCCAAATTGATCACAAATATTTAATTCAACAAGTTTTCCTTTTCGCCAAATCGCATAAAATCAACAACTTTCACTTTTTTTTTGTTTGCGCTATTTTAATGTCATTGTTTTTTATTTGGCAAACAGACGCACAAAGCATAAATGCCAAGAAATTACAAAATTCATATTAATTAATGCATGATTCAAATATTTTGCTAATGCGAAATTTGTAAACAACAAACAAAGGAAAACCAATTAATATTTCAAATTTTGCCTTGTGGGTGGCTACAAATTTGGGTCAGGCCATTGAAGTAGAACATAAGACGACGTTGACCTTAGCGCGTGGGGCGTAACCCGGCTTAAAAGCCAAACGTATTTATTGTCAACTGCAAAGCCTTTTTATTTTGGTTTTTTTTTTTTTGGCAACGGGCAAACAACCTTTTGGTGGTTTTTTTTTACAATTGTTGCCACACACAAAATGTTTGCAATGAATCTTAATTAGTTTTGCTTCGAGGCTGACAAAACTAACATTGAGCACTTGAACGCCTGAAAAACGGTTATTGGCCAGCCGACACCTGACCAGGTTCTGGCCACTAACCGCATTTCCAAGGCAAAATCTCAAAAGTCAACCCAAACCTTAAAATAAAACATACGAAATTTAACAAAAAACCACAAAATCGAAATCACTTTCTACTTTTTCTGACGCATGCGTGGCCATAACCTGAAACTGGGTCACACACGCACACTCGCACACACACTCACACACACACACACACATACATCGTTTTACTTTGCTCTCCGTGAATGCTTTCAATTTGAATTTAGTTATTTTTATGCTCGATTTTTGATTTGTTTGACTTTGCATTAATGCACAATTTATTGGCTGCGACTTAAAACGGTTTAATCAGATGCTTTTATATTTCGTCTTCGTTTTGTGGTCAGTGGAGCAGTCGAGAGTGGTTTCAAATAGCTTAAGCTGAACTGATTAGATCATTAAATGCTTTTTAACAGCTTCAACTTTAGTGACCCATTTAACAACATTTAACAGCACAGCATTCAAACATTTCCGGTATTTGCACTTAGTAGTAATTGGATTTAACATCATTATTTGGCCAATTACGCACCTTATCTCTTTTTTTTTTAAGTAATTTTGTATATTGCCATCTTATTACAACTTTAATCTACTGCATCTGAAATAATCTATAACCCTGTATCTTATAACTATAAATATAAAAAACTGTTGAGTGTTGAGAGGAATGCAAAATTTCCCTATGACTACAAAGCTACAATAAAGTTGTGCCCAAGTATGTAATAATGAGAAGGAAGCATCTTTCCTTTCCCATTCGGTAGTATATACAATTTTGCTCAGCATATTTTCATCATGAAGAAACTAATATCAGTAAGCCTACTTTGCAGCTATCTCGACTAGAACATTCTTGCTTTTTCAAAATTCAAATAAACTCTACCCCAAATGACTGCATCCTGTTCTTCGCAGCAGCATTCGATATTTTCATAAAGTACAGTTGTGCTCAAAGTGTTGTGGCTGCCATCAATCAGCCAGTTGACAGCAGGTAGTCCCCAAATTCTCTTTTAATTGCATTCGATCTTTGACTGAATCCACTTACGATTTCTCGGGGATATTTTCGGGTGTTTTTCTCTCGCAGGTAGCCAAACGGAAAAGTCCAACAAACTGGTTTCAACCGGTTAAATGAAAAACTATTCAAGTAAAACTCTATTTGATGAGAATACGAGAACAATATTCCTCGTCAACAATTAATAAGTTTGTTTTTCTCGGCACGCGACTTTAGTGTTCAGTGTGATTAGCGAAATTGAACAAATTTGCCTGCGAAACTTCAGCGACGACCAGTTGGAAATGTTTGCCAAAGCACTTAACATGAAAGCGCGCATAGTTCCAGTTCCAGTTCCAATTCCAAAGGCAAAACAAATGGCACTCAAGGTGTTAATTTAAAAAGCCACAAATGAATATGTTGACCAAGTGTTTATTTCAAGTGTTTGTTGCTGCTGCCCGGGCAATCAGCCGTTGAAAGGAAAAGTGCCACAGCCTGAAAGATCTTTCTTTATAGAGTGCTGCGCTAAAGTGCCGCTAACGCTCAATTATTATATGTGTATTATATATATATATATATATATATAATATACATGTGTGCTGAATATACGATCAGCATTGCACTTTCTTTTTTCCTACCACATTTCTCGACGGTTTCTGCGGCTACGGTTTCGGTTTGTCTGTTTTTTTTTTATTTTATTTTTACTTTTTTTTTATTGTTTTCTTTCTTTACTGGGTTGTTTTTAGCATATGTGTTTTTTCTAGTTTTTTTTTTTATTATCTGGTCTGTCTATCCGATGATATATTAAGTTGACGATGCTGGCTGGAAAAACGCTGTCATAATTGCTCATTTTCTACGGAAAGTGAACTTGAGAGTAAAAGTCGATGTGATAAGCATAATTAGCTGTATTAGCAGCATATGCTCAAAGAAAGTGCAAGTTGTCGTTGTTGTTTTGTGATAATTATAAAAGTTTCAAGTCTTGCATTAATATGCCTCTGGGGCAGTGTTAATCGGTGAAATTGACAAAGTATTTAGCTTCACTCAGCTTTGTAATCAATTACAATGATGTCTAAAAGTCTTTTGATGAACATACTTAGCAAAACCAAGGAATTTGTAATGGCAAAGACACAGTAGACTTATCTGTAGGTAGGCTTTCTTACTTTTATAACTACTCCCAAAGTTTTCTTTACATTCTTAGAGAATAGCTTCTTTTTAATACACAAATCTGTATTGTCCACTTAAAAGTAACTCAAAATGATTCGTATCTTATTAATGGAAACTTAACGTATTTAACGCGCTTATAACTGTACTCATTGAATTGCATTAAATGGCATTTAAACATAAATACACTTGGCCTTTCCATTTCGATTTTCACGTCGCTTTCGGCCTTGAACATAATTGGGTTTTGCTCGAACAACACAAAAAAAATTGATTAAGACTTGACCTAAGCGAACCGGTTACGATCTTTTTTTTTTGGGCAATTTCACTTGAACTTTCATTAAGCGCAACTCCTTTTTTTTTTTGTTTATGTCTGCGCATTTTTGGAAGCTGCGACTCAAAAGGGGGGAAGTCACAAATATATATATTTGTACATTACACAGTCCACAACAAAGACAAACCGGATCATATTGACACGAACGGGGTTTCGCATATGTGTGTGAGTGTGTGTGCTTGTATGTGTATGTGTGTGTGTGTGTGCGTGTGTGTGCAGTTAATGACGTCCATTCGTGAACCGATAACTGGGGGTCCAACTTTATGTAATAATTTCAGGTCGTATGTTCAAGATGCAAACTTATGAAAATTGATGTGTGTGTGTATGCGTGTGTGTGTGTGTGTGTGTGTGTGTGTGTATTTGACTATTGCCCAATGTTTGCTATTGATTTTTGGACCCGTTGTTGCCGTTGCTGTTGCTATCTTGACTCTTTCCGCTTCATTTTGAATGCCAATTTGTTGTGGCTTTAAGTCTCAGGTGTTGCTGGCTCTGGCAATGGCTAAAAAGCGGAGCTCTGGTAATTGTATCTGTGCTCCAAATTTGATTGCATTAATTTAACTGTCAACATTTTGAGTTGCCAAGCGAGAGAGAGAGAGAGAGAGAGAGACACGCTGCAGAAATCGGACTTGCCACGCTTGGACTCCATTTCAAAGTTACCTCTTTAATTACAGTAGTCTTGCATTTAGTAATTTAATTAGGTGCGAATTTGTTTGGGTTTCGGTTAGCTTCTTTTTTATTTTCGTATATGGTTTAATAAAAAACTTGATGAAACCACATTCAATGATAATCTTCTTTAATATGGGTGTCGTAAAAAACGCCATTCACAAATTGCTGATAATTGAGCAAACATTTTGCGGCTTAAATTAGTCAGAAAATTGCGAAATTTGTTAGTTGTAAATTTCAAGAGATTCGAGCTTAACATCTGGTCCTCTATTGTGAATTGAATATGTGTGTAATGTTTACTAAAATATATATCTGTGCTAAACGATTTTCTGCAGATTTAAAAAAAAATGGAAAATTTGTGAAAAATTCTTGAAACACATATTTATAAAAAAAAAAGCCTTTAATAGTTATAATTGATTTAAATTATGACATTAATCAATATATATCCTAAAACTATATTTCATTTTCTCACAACCTTAAGCGCATTGTGGTTTTTTTCAATTTGGGGTGGCGATTATTGTTTGCTGCGCATTTTATGACCTTCTCAATGGCTGGACCACAAAATTCCGTTAAACAATTCGGGAAATATCAACCCCCAAGAAAAGGCAACCCCTCCACAACATTATCACGCATTTTGCGACAAATTGAACCAAATGAAAATTTAGAAACATATATTTCATATAGCTTACCTTGTCGTTGTAATATTCGTTCGTTTAATATCCAAGTTTGCTAAATTTCTAAAAGTTATTCGTTTTTTTTTTCAGAAAAAAAATCAATTGCACTCTTTTTTGTTTCGTGTGTGTCGCATATGATAATAATGATATATTCATACATATATATGTATTTATTATCTATTTATGTAAAATTTTTATTGATAATTTATTGAACACCAGGCACACGCGTTACCTTGTCCGTCATTTTGTATCGAAATATATATATATATATTTCATGCGCACTTGATTGACCGTTAAGAAATATTCGAACCTTCGATTCGATTCCAACTGCGACGATTGACGGAGCAAATGGGCGACCGTTGGCTTTGAGACCGTCTCGCGGACTGAAAATGGAACCCCGTTCGTTGTGCTCGTGTCTCCGACTCAGTCTCAGCCTCAGCTTCAGCTTCTGTTGTGAGAGAGCGCACCGCACTCTCGCTCTCTCGGGTGCTCAGTGCGCTCAGCACTTGTGTTACTCACCTGTTGCACTCATGTAACGGCTGCTTTCTCCCTCTCTCTCTCTTTCTCTTCATTTTCAGCTGTTTGCTGCATCTGCGCACCGGTTTACAATTTAATTTTTTTTTTTGGGAAAAGATCATTTTCCTATACCTGTTTTTCAGCCACAGGTACTGGCTCAGATCCGAGGTTGTTGTTGTTGTTGTTGTTAAAGATGTTGGTGTGCTATGCTCTCAAAGTCTGAAGGTCGCATTTTCGCTCATTAATCGCCACTTCGCCACTTTCTTCAGCGATGGCAATCGCTGCTGCGACTGCGCACAGATTTTATTTGCTCTTGTACCGATTAACGGTGTCATGGTGTGAATTTATTCAAGTGTAAGCATGTGTGTGTGTGTGAGTGTGTGTGGTTATGTGCGCGTACCTTTCTGAGAGTTTCATGTGAATTGCGCGACAGAGTGACCATAAATGTTTATAGAACAGACTTCTTCGCTGGAAAAAGAAGATTGTGTAGGTATGTATATGAAGATATATCTATCCATATATATAAATATTTTGTTATATATGCATATACTGCATCGGTGTATATAACCCTTTGCTTGCAGAAATTTGATGTTGTAAAGGTAATTTGCAGCTAGCATTGAAAGAAACAGCAACTAGGGCACTGTACCCTTACAAGGTAGCAGAAACAGGAGCGGCTGAAACCATGAAAAGAATTGGCCCAGAAACAAATTTTACATGGACAACAAAATATGATGATAAAATGATGTAGCTAAGAAGTTTGAACTATAAAAAGAATAGATTTGAATAAAAATTAAAAAGAAACACAGACAACGACATAGAAACTACTTGTAAAAAGAAAGCGCGGGTGCTTCATCAAACTAAGCCATAAAAATAAATAAATTTGATCTCTAAAATAAAGAAACGCTTAAGAGCTAATAAAAAATAAATGACAAGACCTTCAATTATTATTAGACAATAGTCTGAAACTAGACGACTAATTTCCTATTAGCTCACGCCCCAAAATAGAAATGCATAGTACGAAATAAATTTTTAAATTCCAAATGTCAGGAACTGAAAAAAATGTTCTAGAAAAAACTTTTGTTGCACATACCGGTGTGTGAGAAAAATGTTGTTTAAGAATTCGTCAAATTCTAGTCGCATAGAGAAAGAGTACAAGTGTGTTAGAGACATAAACACACACACCAACACACACACACACACACACACCTATATATATAAAAATGTTAGAGCGGAAATGTTAATAAAAGTTATATACAATTTATTTCAAACAGTAGAAAATACACACACACTAACACACATGGAATCATTTTGTGGGCTGCTGCAGAATGGGCTACAAGTATTGAAAGTATTATATGTATGAGTCTGTTGGGACTGGGACTATATAGAAGGCGATCCGCGAAACGAGAGATATGGTATGGATACGGTGTGTGTGTATATATTTACCAGAATGTCAGATGAGCACGTTCAACTCGGCCGAGGATTGACGGCCCATTCAATTGAGTAGGTGTATCTGTATCTGTATCTGTGACTGTATCTGTATTTATATCAAAATCTGTGTCTGTATCTGTAGTTATATCTGTACCTATATTTGTGTCTGCATATGTGTGTCTGCATCTGTATCTGTATCAGTATCTGCATCTGTATCAGTATCTGTAAATGTATCTGCGAGAGTAGTACCTACTGTGATTCTGCGATGCTGCGAATCGTGTATAGTTGAATTTAATTCTGTGCAATCAGCGACGTTTAACGAAATTCTATATATATATATACATATAAACATATATACTTTAGATTTACATGTGTGTGAGCATGGGTAAATATCGCAGCATTAAGAAGGCGTTGATTGGATTTTGAATGAGACTGCGAATGTGTCGGACCTTAAGCAACATAAACGCCGCACTACACTGAACGAAAATACTGTCACATACGCATGCTGTTTACTGCTGCATCTGCTTCTAATTACATCAATGTGGCAACACTTTTTTCATTTCTCATTATCTTCTAAGTTTTGGCTGCGGTTAAAACCAATTCGATTCCCACTTTGAATTCCAGCTGGAATCTATGCGTTTTTTTTTAACAGTGTGTTTTTTGCAAAATTTTGATTTAATAAATGCTAATTTAAACTCTTAGAAATGTGTGTGTTGAAGAGTGTGTGTGTGTGTGTGTGTGTTTGCTGCAGAATGGGACGAACTAATTGCATTTGCTGTGGTATGAATGAACTAAAGGAATTTTTCCCGAATATTCTTTCCACAAGACGAATTACAGTTCAAGTTCATAAACCACGTGTCGTAAACTTTTGGTAATTATTTGAATTAGGCTTTAGCCATAGCTAGATTTTTGTAATCACGGGCCTTCCCGAATTTGTAAGTAGTAAATATATTTTGAGTGCTATCAGCTCTATGTAATTAGCTACTTACTTGAAAGCTAATCAGTGAGCGCCCTATCTCAGATCGCCAACATTCATAATTATCAATGTTTGTTAATTAGTATTATACTAATAACCTGGCAGAGGGCATATAAATCTGAACTATTTGTGTAACATATTTATATATATAACAATAATTACACATTTTTCACATATTATTTCAAAAATTGCTGATCAAATCTTCTGTTTCTAGGCAAATTTAAATAAATAAATTGATTTTGAATTTCAATGAAATATTTGATTACTATTGCTCCGGATTTATTTGAATCTATTATCACAGTATCATTATTAAAAGTATGCATTGCAGATCTTTTTGATATATATATATAGATAACATCGATTAATATCGGTTTTGCAACATGACCAAGTTCATAGTACCGAAAATTTTCTTAGCATTTCGAGACTAATGCATATTATCATCGTTCGGATATCAAGGACCAGTGAAGCACCCGTGTCCTTCAATAAGGCACAATCGCAATAATAGGCACACGATCGACACACCGTTCGAATGATGACTTTGTTCTTGATGACATCATGGGGTACGACCGCCTCACACTTCGAGGGCAGGGTCCAGAAGCAAATGTGTTCGCTAACATTACCTGGGGAATACACAAAATACAATCAATATACAAACGGGCTTTTGTTAAAGGGAATCATCCATATATATATATATACCAGAAAGTATATAGCCATGATTTACACATTGCAGATTTCGATGGATAACGGTGTCGCCCTTTTCCAGTTTTCTAACCAATGTCAAATCGGTTCTACCTCCCATGGGCACCGCATAGCCAACACTGGTCACATTACAGATCCCATTGTACCGATAACAATCGGTGCATGCATTCGAACCAACTGTTGAGTGTTGTGTTGTGCAGTGCAATTGTTAATGCCAAATGAAAAAAACCGTATTTTGTACGTTCACTTACTGCATATTGAATTCCTCAGATAAAAACTGAATAACAAGACGGACGCAATACTTAAAATTTGAATAGTCATTTCCAGCACAAATAAAAATATATAAAAAAAAACGATATGAAGTAAAACACAACACAAATAATACAAAAGGAATCAGAGTGTTAGATCGAAATCAAATTTAGGTTCCAGTTCCGGATCTGATACAGAAAGTAGAGATTTCCGTATCAGATATCTAAACTATTTTACGATAGTCGATGCATCAAATTCAGAACAGGAACCTAAACTGGAAGCATTGTCGAAAAGAATTTGAAGCCATAATCTGGAATCGATTCCATTTGACTTCGTGCTGATTGGAAAGAATTGCAATATCTTTTTTGCCACTCAATTTTCAGTTCCCATAAAATGTACTTACATTTCCAATTGCTTTAATCACTACACAAAAATGGTGATGATCACAACAAAGCATATAGAAAGAATATATTTGCGATCCAAGACAGACGATGTGGGTGCATTGCTGCATGCGCAATATGTGGCACAATCACTGCAGATGCGCTTCATCAGGTCTCTATTTTGCAACTTATAGTGGGGCACAACTGCTTCACATTTTAACGGTTTCTTCCAAAAGCAAATGTACTCGAAGACATCACCTAAAGAGTACATCAAAGGTGTACATCACACACGTAAATCCATGCAAATTACCTGTTAGGCGATATTCTTCATTGATGCAGTGGTCTAATTTGATATGGGGGATGTAGCCATATGGGCCAGTTCGTGCAACCAATGACTTGTCACCCAGGGCATGCGGGGGGGCGGCCCAACCCTCTGTGTTAACTTGGCATTCGCCGTGCGGAAAGCAATTGGAACATGCATTGTCCCCATTTGCAACTGGTTGATTATTTATTCTATAAAAATATATATATATATGTAAATATATATACTTACAGTTGATTGCGCAACATATTAAAAGTAACCAAAAGTTAAAACTTACAAATTTAAAAGTCATTTAATTTAAACCAACACAAACAGATCCAAAATAAAATAAATATCTAATATATAAATATGAATACAATCTTTTTTGTCGAAGCATGCTGCGTGCTCAGAATATTTTTCAAATTATGCAGAGAGAGAGTTGTCATATCTATCTAACAGCATAATTTTTATTCGATTTAAATAACAATTCTGATTACATGAATTATATTTTCAATTGCATGGCCATGATGAGGCCCATGAGGCATATGATAAGTAATAGTTGATTACCATTCAAAATGTTGGACAAAGATGATTTTTTTGGAGCGTTCCCACGACAACCACACCAATATGCACACGATTCACAGATTCGTATTGTTTCATTTTTATCAGCTAGTTTAGTGAATGGGACGACAGCGCCACACTTGCCCTTTTGCCTCCAAAAACAAATGTACGAACGAACAAAACCTAAAAAAAACAAAGAAAACATTGAAAATATGACAATGAAACATACACTTTGGTGCCGAATTTAAATACCAGTGAGTGAGGAATTCTCTGGCAGAGATAGTCTGAGAATTAAATCTGAATTCCGTTTCCGGTGTGACACCCTGACTAGTGCAATTATTTAATTACCTTTTAGTGCATATTTGGTACCAGTGCAATAAAGTAATTGTGTTTCCAAGTTCTGCGACTCGCTAATCTCATAAACTAATCGCAGATCGTAACGGTTGCTGGTTGGTATTGAATACCCATCAGATTTCACATCACAATACGGGTGAGATGTTTCTCCGCATCTGAGACATGCATTTTTTTTTAATACTGCAGATCTTGCACTTCTCATCTCGGAGTTGGCAGTGGCCATTGTAGCTGTCGATTCATATGATTAATTAATCTTAATGATGCACCTCTTAAATTGCCTTGACTTACCCACCTTTGTCCACTTACTGTCCAATTCACCTGCATTTATCAATAGAAAACCAAATAACCATAAAGAAATTGAACTAAATTGTTTCATTATAGCCAAAAAAAAGTAATAATTATAAATTTTGTAAAAATTGCAACGATAAGATGGATATTCTCGAAAGTTACTGACATTTCAAACTAAGCAAACTACAACTAAGTTTCTTCAATTTGAAAATGAAACACAAATACGTTCACATGAAGATTTACTCAATTATGTTTATTAAACGTATCTGCAGAACCAAGTATTACTACAGGGTGAGCTTTGACATGGCGCTGGTCATAGATCTAGAATAAGCATTAAATAGATTTGAATAATCATAGCCCAGCTTATAATGAAATTATTAATTGTACCAGCTTTCGATTTAGTCTGACGATTGCAACCACAATAATTGGCACAAGTCTTACAAACTATGGGATGCATACGATGTTTATTGAAAACATCGCTTCTGGCGGCCACCTGGCAACCCATATAAGGGGCCCAGAAGCAGATGAATGTCTCGATTTGTCCTGCAGATAGAGATGAGTTTAAAGCATTTATTGGTTTGGATTTTGATAGCAACAACAATTACCATTTATAGCATAGCCATCAAGAACACATCGGGCTAGATTAGGATCGCCATCGGTATACGAGGGCAACTTGACAACAATGCTGCCATCGTGCATCGAATGCTTGAAGGGCGCCCAGCCCGTGGTTGTCATTTTGCAGCGACCCATATAAGGAGTGCAATCCACACATTCATTATTGGCTCCATCTATAAGCTCTGCAATTATCCAAATTATTCAACTATAATAATAATAATAATAATATATATTTGTATATGTATCTACCATATTTTAAAAATAAAATTAGTAAACCAGAATATATAGTTAGACGAGCGCTTCGATTTTGTAGCATTTTAAAATGGGAAATCGACTGTATTCTATGAATGAAACTATAGAAACTGAAAGAATGTGTCAATTTTCATAAAATCTGTTTGCTTTGTTTTTCGATTGAGGTACTTGTTTTGTTCAGTAGGTTAAACCGAATCGAAACTATATTGAAAAGCTTACAAACTTCTTTCAGTCTCCGGCTATAGTAATACCTGTAAACGGTTATTTTTCATTGTTGTCATTATTTTGGATCTTACAGCATTTATTTCAAAGAGGAAAAAATATCAACCCACACTTTACCACCTCAAATATAGAATGATAAGAAGCAGCGTCAAGGACATGGTCCATTGACAATCCAGTTTAAGAGCAAAAAGTCCGCAGCTGATATCAAATTGTGTGCTTAATATCTTACATCCGCAATGTCTACCACAGATGATACAAGTTATTAACCTGGCCTTTTCATTTTTCATGACCCTCTCATTGCCAATCAAATTGCAGCCCAAATTGGGCGACATAGTACAAATCATTGACTCCAAGCCCTCTAAAGTGAGTAATAAATTCAGTTTCATTGCGATACTTGAGATACTTCACTTATTACCCGTTATTACGTATTTATCCGATAGGCATTTCCCTAATTTTTCGTTGTGCTTGTCTGTTGCACTATTGAAAGGTCGTACTTTGCGTCTTTCATTTTCGGGAACTTCCATGGCTTCCCTGTTCACATAGCAGTTTGGGTCAAAGTGATCCGAGCAGTTGACGCAGATGGTAAAGTCTGGAATGGGTTCTCCATTTGACACTATGAATGTCCTCTGTGAACATTATCATGACACTTATTTGCAATTTCAACTTACTGGTTAAAAGGTTAAGAACTAAAAGGAATAAAAATGTACATAAAATTTTCATTATTAAAAATGGCTAGGGTAAATTTTCGGGTCAGAAATATGTCAGAGATGTCTAAGATTGTCATTGTGAAAAGTAGTATGCTTAAAATTCCAAATAAATTTCTATGAATCAGATTATTTTCGGTTAAAGGTTTCGGTTTCGAACACCCGCGCCAGCTTTGTAAGCTGTAAGAAATCGATATTTATCGATAGTATAATAGAACATAACTAAATTGAGCTGACAGCCAATGTTGATTAGCACAATATATATGATATAAGCAAACGTGAAGCGCTCTTAATTTATGCCATTTGTCAGCAGGAAGTATAAATTTGGTCAGGTTCTCTTA
This sequence comes from Drosophila nr. perissopoda 5 BK-2023a, assembly GCA_035044105.1. Taxonomy (NCBI): domain Eukaryota; kingdom Metazoa; phylum Arthropoda; class Insecta; order Diptera; family Drosophilidae; genus Drosophila; species Drosophila nr. perissopoda 5 BK-2023a. The sequence goes on from JAWNMK010000126.1 coordinate 37,622, forward strand.
GCAATCTGGATCAATCAAAGCCGCACAATCAACGCATACATTGTTAGTCTGCCCATTTGATGCTCTTTCCCGTCTTATTATCAATTTTATTATTTGCGTTCTTACAAATTAAGAACTAGAAATGCAAAGAATATTATGGAACGAAAATACAATTTTTCCATCAATAATACTGAACTGAAATTGATTTTTTATTATTATTATTTTGATTTATTTTTTGGTTGTGTTAAGTCTTTAATCTACAATGAATTAGATGTCCTCTCTTTCAAAGGATTTTTGTAGCGCTTTTAGCCCAGTAAAAGTTTTATGTAAATACGTTTTACTACGTTATATATATATAATTATTATATATAGACACATTAGCATTGTGTTGCTTAGAAAATGCGGGAAACCCGCTTAGTACAAAGCTCAACTTAGAGCCGCAAGTCGTGATAAGGGAGATAACGGCGCGTGTGTATTTTCGGAGAACCGGACGGCCGCGTTATCAGCGTTATAGCAGCTTTGGGACCACCCAAATATAGCGATGAGATAATCTCACGTACTGCAAAGGCCATGCGATAAGGTCTGCAGATCGGTTCAAGGCTGTAACATAAGCTCCCGAATTTCAGATCTCAATAGTAATCAATTAGTAAGAAACGATTGTAAATTAGCAAACGTTGACAGTTCGTCTCTCTTTCTGTCTCTCTTCTCTCCCCCCCCCCCCTCACCCGCGCACCCACTCTTTCCCTCTCTCGACAACTCTCTCTCACTCTCGGTGTTGAGCTTATCGCCCTGCGCCCATGTCAAGGGCTATCAATGCGCCCTGAGCCGGCTTCTCGGCACCGGCTGCACTAGCTGGCCTCTATCTGAGTTGTCATTATTCGCTCGCATCTCAGACGTCCAGCAACGGTCCCGCTGAGCGGTTGGTCGGACGGACGTACGCACCCAAGTAGTATTATTAAGTAGGAGAAGGAAGAGATTATGTTCCCACTCCTGTTGAATCGGTCCGTTGTCGTGGTCTGCCGCTGCTGTCTGGTGGAGCACCCGCCGCTCAGCCACAGCATCGGTGACAAACAGCAATTGAGCACCGAGCTGCTCGAACTGGTGCCCAATCTTGAGATCAAGCCCAGCGATGTCATTTGTCAGCTGTGCCTGCATCGGCTGCACGACGCTCTCGAGTTCCGGCAGCGCTGTCAGGATTCGGAGCGCATTCTGCGCGCCCGCCACGAACAGGCCCTGGATGATGCCCTCGAATGTCTGGAGAGGGAAGTCGGTTGTCTGGAGCAAGCCAAATCCACGTCCATGTCATCGCCAGTCGATCCCGTCGATTTCGGTGTGTATATTCTATTGCAAAATGGAAGTTAAACTGATACTGAAAAAAGAACTGAAAAGTAAAATCGTTTTTAATTTTTATAGGCACCTTGGATCTGTCGGACACGTTTGAGAGCAGCTATGAACCAACAAACCGGACAACATCCACCGTCAGCTGGGACTCGGGCATACTGAACACACCCATCCATTTGCCAGCATCACTGGAACAGGTGGAACAACAGCAGCAGCAGCAGCAGCAGCAGCAGCAACAAAGCAACATAATAGAAAAACCTGTGGATAAGCCCAAGAGAAAGCGAGCTCCGCGCAAATCTGTGGGAGTGCCTCGCAGTAGGCCGCACAAATCGCTGCGTCCTTGCCCCGAGTGTGGCAAGAAGTATACGCGCAACTCACAGCTAAAAACGCACATGTCATCGGTGCACAACTTGGGCGATCCCCTCATCTTCGATTGCACGGTGTGCCCAAAGAGATGTGCCTCCCTGCACGGTCTGCGCTATCACGTGAGATCGGCTCACTCGATGGAACGACCATTTACCTGCGAAATCTGCGATCGTCGTTTTGTGCTGCGCACCCAGCTGATCTCGCACGCTCGCGTCCATACGGGCGAGACGAAGCCGCGCATCTTCAACTGTAATGTGTGCAAGAAGACGTGGCCAACGAAATCGGATCTACACACCCATATGCGATGCCATGATCCGGACAAGTCCAAGCGCAAGTTCAAATGTGATAAATGCGAGAAGGCATTCTTTACGCGTGGTCATCTCAATTCGCATCATTTGGTGCACACCGGCGAGAAGCCCTACATCTGCACATACTGTGACAAGTCGTATCAGAATATTGGCAATCTCAACAGTCACATGGCTCGACTACACACCAAACTGGGCAAGGATCACCAACAGAATCTTAACTACAACAGCTCCATGGATATGGAAACGTGAAACGAACTAAAACGGGGATTCGAACCAAATATATTAGGTTTGCCTTTTCAATTATTTACAAATGTTCAAAATAATTATTAAAATACTAAATAACTTTGAGAGCATTTCTACTTGTTTTTTTCCTTTTTCTTTTTTCTATTTTCTTTTTTTTTTTTTGTGTATACATAGTACCCGCTATCAACGCCTTTAATCAAAACAAGTGCCTGGCTGTCTGATCGTAAACAAACAGAAGAGAGACAGAGAGAGAGGGAGAGAGAGAGAGAGGAGGGGCGTCCAGAGCAGACAGAGCAGACGCTCAGTAATGATAATTTTGATTGTGGGCCGCATTTGCTTCAATTACAAAACGACCGCAACATACCGCAACCATAAACAACAACGTGATATGTCATAATTATGGGCCTGACTTGACCACACGAAAAAAAAACAAATGGAATAAAAAGAAAAGTGTTAATCCAATTAAGTTTGATTTAACACCGGGAAGTGACCGCTGACTGGCCTAGGTCAGCGATTCGTTTGCGGACAGAGGAGGCAATAAGAGCAAGAGCAAACAAGAATGTTGGGACGCAAAGAGCTCTCCAACTGAGTCACAAACGATAAGCGCAAGCGGGACGTGATAACCCTGTCACCTTTTTAGGCACCAGCAAAATAATAATAATAATAATAATAATAATAAAAAAAAATGCAGCTCGTTGGAAATTTCTTTATAGCTATTATTTGCATACTTACACTCGCATATTTGTATGGCATGTACTGCACTTCCTCACTGTCTCAGCGCCCTGGCCAATTAGTCATAAGGCGAACGTGTCCTCCCATCTCTCCGCTAAAATATAAACTCATGTGTGCCCAGACATTGACCCAACCCAATGTTATACCTTATGGTCCGCTAGCAGCCTTTGTCTCTGGACCATCACGTCACTCACAGCTGACGTCGTTGTCTGGCTACGTGATCTGTGCGTTCTACTTGGGCTTGGTTTTATTGTTCTTTCAAATAATGCGAGATAAGAAGAAATTCATTGAAATTATTTCCATTTGCAAGATAACCAAATACACACACAAAAGTATCTTATAATTTGATTACTAATCATTAGTAATAATTTCCTGTTATTTTCAATATTACCATTTCAAATTTCATATTTCCACTCACTTGTATAAGTATATGAACAGGCATAGGTTTATTTTTAGAACTCTTCGCCTGCTGAAAATAATCTCAATATATATTTTCCTATCTGGGTTATAGATGCTGTTTTATTTTTAACTTTTTGTTCTATATACGTCTCTTAGATTATCGGTGAATCTACAATTTTAATTAACCAATTATTCATTTTTTATATTATTATTATTTATATGCTTCAATCTTATAAGATTGCAAGTTGAACAAGTAATTCACAATCAGATATTGAGAAGTACCAATTATAAAACCCTGCTCTAAGCATTCGACACTCGCCAACGACCATACTACGCTGAATACATCGGTTCTCGTCCGATCACCGAAATTAAGCAGCGTCGGGCGCGGTTAGTACTTAGATGGGGGACCGCTTGGGAACACCGCGTGTTGTTGGCATATCGTCCAAAAACACTTTTTTGCTTATTTTTCTTCCTATCTTTATCTTTTGAATATTACCTTTTATTTTGTACAGAAAATCCATATCTTATTTTACTTCACCATTTGAATTATCGAAAATGAATTAAAAATAGATTTAATTTAGTTTTAACCATATTAATTAAAACTTCCCACTGCCATATCTTAGTCAAAACTGGCAGTACATATTTGAACTTCAATTGTTTATACGAAATAAATTAGTTTTCTATAACACCAAGGATTAAACGTTCTTCTCTCATTTATTTACAACATTATTAACAACAATTTCTTTTTGGTGAGGGATTTCTCTTATTTCTGGTTGAAGAGCAGTCGACTCAGCTGTGACTGTTGCTGGGCATAGTAGCTCGACGGCTGCTGGGTGTCGAGGGCTGATTCGGGTGTCACAGACTGACGCACCAGTTCCCTGAGGCTGGCCGAGATCTTGGCAGTGCGAAACCGGGCCTCGTGTCGCCGCTGGCGGGTGTCGACAAATCGCTGCGACTGCTGTCGCTTGCGCTGTATGTCGTGCTGCAGTTGCTCCCGTTTTAGGCGCTCCAGTTGCTGTCGCTCCCGCCAGTGTTCCTCATGCTGCAGCTGCTCCACTTGGTTATCGTGCTGCAGTCGCCGCAGATATCCTTCGAGCATCTCATTGCGCAACTCATCCGCTCGCCTCAAGCGCTCTGTGAGTCGCATGCAGGTGTCCCTCTTCCGCAGTGTTGCATCCAGCTGCTGTTCCTCCTGCTGCAGAGTGACGGCCTCACTGCGTCGCGACTCCTCGTAGCGACGCTGGCATAGCATCAAGTCCCGTTCCAGTCGCATGGCCTGCAAACGCTGTTTGGCCGCCGCATCCTTGGCATCGAGTGCTCCGCGCAAGCGACGCAGTTCCGCCAGATCCCGCTCAGCTAGCGCCTGCAGACGCGCCTTGGTCAACAGATAGTCCTGAAACTGTTTGTCGTGCACCGCCTGTTTGTACTCCTCCAGTTGCTCGCACTTGAGCAGCTGTTGCTCCAGTCGCTCGTTCTCCCAGTACTTGCGCGCCAGCCAGGCGTGCTCCTTATCCGCCGCCTGCTGGCTCCTCTTCACGGCCATCCGATTGAGTATCTTCTGGTCGTGCTGCGGCACCTTCTCATAGGCAGCACGCACCGTCGGCGCCAAACACAAATTGGCCATGGACGCGCACAATTTCGACTGCGATTCGGATTGTCCCAGCGGCACCAGCGCCATATTCTCCTGAGATCTGGACTTGGCTCGGCTGCCGCGTATCGCCAGCGTCGCCGATGCATCGAGGCCGAAAACAGTCTGCAAGAAATATGAAAATATATAAATAAAATATCAAGTTGGGCAACTCTTCTAAGAAATTCTTTGTACAAAATGCCAGGCTAAACTTTCGGCTTTCGCCAACGACCATACTACGCTGAATACATCGGTTCTCGTCCGATCACCGAAATTAAGCAGCGTCGGGCGCGGTTAGTACTTAGATGGGGGACCGCTTGGGAACACCGCGTGTTGTTGGCATCAGTCCAAAACACTTTTTTTTTTTGCGAATTTTTTAATTTTATTGTATTTTATTGCACAACACTTTTTTTCAATGTTTCTACGAATGTTTCTAATTTAGCTTAATTATTCAGTATTTTAATATCTGAAATGTCAATAGCCAAACTGACTTGGTTAACTCACCTGCAGCATTTGGCAATCTCGCAGTGCGCCCGTTGGCCGCCTTCCACGCTGCTTGAGCTGTGTAGTTGTTGTTGTTGTTGTTGGCTGCTGTTGGGGTTGTTGCAGCTCCTCCTGTTGCTCCTGCTGCCTGGACTGACTGCGCTGGCTGCCCGCGCTCTTGGACCTTGGTCTGGCGCTGGAGCCGCGACGACTTTCCTTTTTTGTTGCTTTGGCCTCGGTTGGCGATTTGGAAGCACTTCGCTGTCTGCTCAAAGTTCTGGGCTTCTTTTGGGCACTCTCGCTGCGCTGCAGTTGCTCCAATTCGCGTATCTCTAGCTCCAGCTGGTGCAGCTCCTCGCGTCCGCTGGCATTGCCGCTGCTGTGCGAACTGTAGCAGTCGCAGTGGCAAATGTCGCAGCAGCTATCCGCCAGCTCCAGTTCCGCCAGCAGCTGCTGATGTTCTTGCTCCGCCGCCGCTCGACTTTTGCTGCGTCGCTTTCGCTTGGGCGTCATTTTCTTGCAGGCATTGCCTCCTCCTTGCGGGATGCGGGTCAAACTTCAAACTGGCACAAATTTCTAGGCATTACAAATGCAATTGCGGTGTGCGGCTCTCCCTTTGTTTACTTTGTATTTTTCTTTTTTCTTTTGGCTTTATTTTGATTTCTTTCTTTGGGCGCTTCTCGTCAATGCGCTGCTCGTAAACCCAAATTCCAGCGCAGCTCCGCAATAACATTTTTCCTGCTCAGCATTTTGCTCATTTTGTACGTTTTGTTTACTTTTTTATTGATTGCCCGCTCGTCCCGTTGCCCAGGACAACTAACAAAAAACAACAAAAAAAAAAATCAAACCAGGGACAGCCAAGTTATTGGAGTTATTTTTGTTTTGACTTTGGGTGGCGCTTTTTGGCAACTAACATTTACCAGGTCATCGGTTAGCTCCTCGTTTACAGCGATTAATGCCGGAAATTAGCTGTGCCAATTAGAAAAAAGAAAAACAAGTGAAAAGCGAAAGCTTCAACGCTGCGCAGCAAGAAATGCAGCAAGTTTTTATCAAGCTGCTGAAACTTCACACACGCAACGCAAATATGCCAGAATATGCCAAATTTCACCAGTTTTGTTAACTCTTTAACGAAGATTAATATCTGAATGATAAGATTATTTAATTTTCATTAAACAGTTAGTGTTGAACTCATTTTCTTTGATATGCGAGGAAATGTATAGTTTCAAAATCCATTTAATATATGTATATATATATATATTTCAATTAAATTAATTAATTTGGTATACAGTTGTTTTGGATTTACGTATATATCAGTATATGATAACATTATGCAATAAATAACACACGAAAAACACTTAAATTCCATTTCTCCATAAATTCCCATCACAAAATGCACAAACTTAGATATATGGATATATATATATATATATAATCATCATTATCTTTTTCAAGGAATGAATTAAAAGTAAAAAAATCAAGAATTTTCTTTAGCTTACACATGATTATGTTTACGGAAACATTTTGAATAGGGCTAGCTAATAATTTACACATACACACGCACATAATTTACACCATCAACGCTCTTGGCCTTAATACTGACAATAACAATTGGAAATCATAGACAAGAAGAAAATTCAAATCAAAATTGTCACTTTTAAGTCTAGTAAGTAATATTGCTCTTTTCTGTTCAGTTTGAGGTTAGTTGAGGTATGATATATATATGGAGACATACAAAAAATGACAAAAACAAATGCATCCTTCTGTTGAAATGCGTCTATTCGAAAACTAATGGTATCGAGGTAAATGGAAGCACTGGACACGACGGCTCCAATTGCAACGACGTTGAAAAGCAATCGGCGGATGCATTAAAATCACCCAAAGTCTGCATCACTTGGCCCAAAGCAAACCTGTTGATATACGTTGAAAATTGTTGATCGTGGCCAAGTTGACTAAATCTCTCATTATATATTTACCATATCTTTGGACAATTTGGATCCAATTTGGCTGCATCTTTGAGCATCTTTTCAGCCAAACGCGGTTCGCCGAGCATTAAATGGGTTTCGCCCAAGGCGCGCAAAGCTTCCGTATGATTTGGATTGGCGGCGACGGCATTCAGGAAACATTGTTTGGCCTCCCGCCACTGCTCCAAATAGACATGAATCTGACCACGCTGTAAGCAGGATGTTGATTAAACAATTTTACAGATTCGATATCAGGTTTACCCACCATGAACATTATTTGATGAGAGAGCGGATAGATTTGCGTGGCTTCGTGTATGCAATTTAACGATTCATTTGGCTGATCAATTTGCATATAGACATCAGCCAGCAGCAGCCAAATCTGAAGTGTACAAACTCAAATTAATTATATATATATATATATGAGATCTTCCCCGCAATAAACTAACCTCAATTTGCAGCACCCAGGGTCGCCGTGGTCCCGGACGCTGTGTGAAGGAGCTCAGCGAGCTGGCTGCCTCGCTCAAGGCTTGCTCCACGCGCGACACTGCAGCCAGCGAAGCGGCATAGACGGAATCTTGAGGAGGCGACAACAAGTTGAGAATTACAAAAACGGTGCAAATGCAACAACAATTCAAAATGTAACTATAAACATAACGAGTGAAATTGTGTGTTAGTTAAAAGTCACAAAGTGTATCAAAATTAGAGAATCAGAATCAGAGAAAAGGTTAGTTTATGAAAATCATGCGTAAGGATGCAAAGTTATAGGCAGGCAAGAGAAAAGGGAGAAGAGAAACTACCAGAGAGAGTTACAGAGAGAGACAGAGAGAGAGAAAGAGAGTAAGACCAAAAGAGACAGAAAGAAAGAGACTTAAAAGCAACGCAAAGCGTAAATTGAAAAAAAAAAACGTTTTATACACTTGCAAAGAAATTTTCCATTTTCAATTTTCAATTGTATTTTTGTTAAATTCCTAAGAAATTCCGAAATTTCTTATTTCTTTTGTATAGTAAGAAAAGTCTCAAAAAAATGATCTATAAAGAAAAATCGAATTTTTTCCTAAATTTTGTACATTTAATTATATAAAATTATTTAAACAATATTTCAAACTGTTAAGTATGGTTTTAGGCCACAAAATACTTGTGTTTGAAAATAATTGAGAGTTAATATAATCAAAATCTTTCCTGATTTTATATTCTTCGTCAACAGTTAAAGGTAAATAATCCCATTAAAATCCAATCAATAAATAATTTAATATCATTTCTAATTTAAATACTTTGCAAGGGTATAATTAAGTGCGGTTCGCCGAACTTTCAAACTATTAATTAAATTCGCAGTTGAGACTTACAATTATGGTTTTTAAGAATTTTTTTTTTTTTTTTTTTTTTTTTTGAGACAGACACATTCCGCAGAAGTTGGGTAGAGTTACATAGATGTCATGTTTGTATATATATGTATATATATATAAATGTATGTGTGTGTGTGTGTGTGTGTGTGTATATATAGAACATATTGATAGGCATTATTAAGAGTCATGAGTTTCGATAGGTAAAGATTTTGGGATGCGTTCGCAGGGCATAAAAAAACTTACTCGAATCCTTGTCGGACATTTGGGATGAGTGCACCAAGTGGACACCGCTCTTGGTATCCGAATGCTTCTCCTCCTCCCCGGCCAGCTGCGCCTCGTACACATCGCGCCAAACGACAAGCATATGTTGCACCGTGGACAACGCCGTCTCCGCATCCTCCAGATTCAGCTGCAAATGTGCCTTGACATGCAGCAACTGGAGATTATCGGGAAACTCATGCAGTGCATCCTCGATGACGCCCAGTGCCTCACGCGGACGTCGCGAGGCAGTCAGCAGCAATGCGAATAGATGCAGACATGGGGCATGCTCCATGCGCAACGCCAGCGCAAATCGTATGTGACTCAAGGCGTCGGCCAGCTGATTGAGCAGCGCATATTGCAACGATAGATAATATTCGGCCAGGTGATCGTTGCCATCCTGCTGCACGGCACGCTCCAGCGACTCCAGCGCTAGTTTATTATACGCATCCCGTTCGCTCTTCAGTGTGGCCTGAATGGCCAGCTGCTGATGGCCAATGCCCACAAACAGCTGACTGCGCGATGGACGCAGACCTGGGCAGGTTGAAGTGGGAGGTTGTCATTAATCAACTTTAATATGGATTCACTTGACTCACCCTTCACCTCACGCTTGAGCGCCTGCTGGGCATAGTCCAGGCCCTGCTTGACTGTCTCCAGGCTCTCGTAGCACAGACGCGACGCCAGCAGACATGGCAGCGGATCACTCGGCGTCAATTTCATCGACTCCTGAAGCACACGCAACGCATGCGAATGCTTCTCGGCTGCCATCAAACTAAGACCGTATTGTCGCCAGACATGCTGCTCCCCAAAGCTAAACTTCAGTGCCTTCTCGAACGACTCGTTCAGCAGCTGGACGAGACCCCAGCGTATGGTGGCCAGGGTGAGCAGATCATAAACAGCGGTCACATTGCCCATGGCATGTTGGCGAGCCGAACGAAACTCGGGACTCTGGGAGAGCACAGTGTCACGCACCGCCAAAGCCTCGGCAATGAGTAGCAGCAGAATTACCTCCTCCTGCTGGTTGCGTGGCATGAACTGCTGACGCGTCTCATATTTGCGTGGCTTCCACAAACGCTTGGACGACGAACCACCACCAGCACCACCACCACCCGAACGCAAGGTGCTGCCGCCCGTTTTGCTGGTGAAGGGCGGTGCATAAATTGTGCCCGAGACACCACGGAGCAACACCTCGGCCAGCTGGCGAGCGAGTGTCAAGCGCAACGATTGCGTTGCTGGCGTATCAACAGCATTTAGCATAATCCGATAACGTTCCACAGCCAAATGCAATTTCCCCGCCTTAATTAGCACAATTGGGGCACGTTGCAAGGCCGTCTCCAGTATGACACCCATGCGTCTGTTGCTCTCCAATGTGGCGCTGCTGCTCGCCATGCTGCTGCTGCTGCTGATGGCAAAGCTACTCGTCGACTGTTGCACGCCACTGTTCACATTGAGCGTGGAGCCATGCGTCGAGTTGTTCGACGAGTTCGAATTGTTGCTTATGCAAAATATCTCATATTCCTGCAGATAAAGCAATCCCAAGTCCGAGGCACGCTCAAAGCAGGAGATCTAGTCGTAAGAATTGAACATTTATTATAGTTGAGTATTTACAGATCACATTTGATGCACTCACCATGTCCGTATCCTTTTCGGCCTTTTTGAACTTGGATGTGGGCTTGGAGGACTGCTGTTCCAAGCACAGACCCTTAATCGCATACGATTCGGCCAGAATCTTCAGACTGCGTCTGTTTAAACAAATAAAAAAGTAATGAATTATATATATATATAGATATATATGACTTCACTTACAGGGTCAACACTTGTTCGGCCAGCGTATTCAGTTCGGCTTTGACAAAGTTCTCCAGGCTCTGCTCGTATTCGCCGCAGGCATAACACAATTTGGCCAACAGCAAATAGGCATCCAAAGCGACGCCAGCCTTTTGGCCACTTTCGCCCAGGGCCAAATTGAGATAACGTCTCGCCTCCGATAAACTGCTTTTGGCGCGACCAAAATTCGATTCGGCGGCCACCGCATGCTCCTCCAAATAGCTTTCCAGACGCGCTTCGCCCACCAGAAAGTTTGCGAGGCTCTCTAAAAAAAAACAGTGGGGGAAAGAAGTGGGGGGGGGGTAAGCAAATAAACATGTCATTGCCATTTTCTCTCTTATTAAATTTACCGTTTTGTGGCGATCCCGTTTTGAGCTCATCTGTCAGCTCGATGACGCGTTGCCATTTGCCCTTGCTGCGGCAATTCTCGATTAGCGCCTCGCCTTTGGTCGCATTGCGCGTTCGACTGGACATTCTTATCTAAAGGGAGCACGTGACCACGCACACGCTTTCGCTTCAGTTTTCAGTTTTTCTTGTTCCAATTTTGGGCTCTACAAAATTTATATTATTAATAATTCGATTAACAATTTTTCGCAATACACGCACACAACGCGACACACACACGCACATGTAAGTGTGGCTAAAATGAGCAGCGTTGCCACCCGATTCGATTTCAAGGTTAATTGTAGAATGCTGTGCTCACTGCTGTTTAGCATATGCCATATTAGTGTTTAATAATATACAAGTTCAGTAAATTCAAACTTTCTGCACTTAATACTCACATTCAATGTCCACACACAGTACAACACATTAAACTCATGACGTCAAGCTCTCCCTACAACTGAGTTACTCAAATGCATGTGCGCAGAAAGTTACCTTACAGCCAGCACCATGACAAGGCTGCCACTGTTGAAACAGCTGATTGGCAAGAGCTTGGCATTTTTAGTCATTTACACTAGAAATATGGTATTTTTTGGTACTTTTTGTGGTAATTTTTTGCATGTAGTGTTCAGTCACACCGTTTGCAGTTTTAATTCTGTTGTTGTGCGATACGCACGCGTTTGACTCGAATTTTCAGCAAACAAGAATTTAAAGCAAACAGAAGTGCGGCATTTTGGTGAAAGCAAACAAAAAAAGAATGGTATTCAAACGTGCTCTGTTCGTAAATTGAACAAAACTAAATGAAGCGGAACTAAGAGTGAATGAGAAGTGAAGTAATTGTAATTTGAGATTGCTCTTAATTGGTAGCCATAAATTGTATTCGCTGGCCTACAGTCGTTTAACTAACGGTAAGCTATTAGCGTCTGTTTATATTTTGTAATTTAGCTAAAAGCACCAATACATGCGCACACGCCCCAAAAGCGCAGTGTGACTAAACGTATAGTGTGTGTGTGTGTGTGTGTTTGACTGTGTTTGAGTGCCGCCGTTTTGGCTAACGCTCAGCTGTTTAGTTAGCTGTTGTTGTTGTTGTTGTGGACGCCGCTACAGCGACACACACAAGCATATGCATGCTTGCGTGTAACTGTGCATTTGCCAATGTACGTGTGTGTGAGAAAGTGAGAGTATTTGTAACAACTATATTAAATGCAGCACGGCACTCACACACACACAAGCAACGCTCTTTCTAATTGGAAAGCTGTCACACACACAGTCAGATGCTTGAGCTTTTGATTTGCATAATTTTACTGCACTCTTCGCTGACATCTTGTTCAAGTTCAAATTGCAGTTGATTTTTTATTTTCTGCCAATTTTACGCTCTATTTGAGCAGTAACACAAAAAAAACAGCTTTCAGCATTTATCGCGTGTCTTGTCAATCGTTAAGTTAATTGCCAAGTTTATTTATTTTTTTGCATGTCAACTGGCCGCATGGTCGCCACATTAGCTATTCATTGCATGCCTTAACAATAAAAATAACAAATTATTACATAAAGCATTTAAATGCACATATAAAAGGCACAAGCAAATAAAAACTCATTAAATTGCAAAAAAAAAATAAACAAAAAAGAAGAAAAAAGCAAGCAGAGCGCGCCAAATTAAAATGTCAAAGAATTCAAGAAGAACGGCAACGCCACCGTTTGCGTTCAGGTTTGTGTGTTTGATTGAGAGGGGAAGAGAGCAACAGCAGCAGTGATTTTGCATGCTTATGACGTAATGACAATAATACAAGGCAAGCAAGTGAGAGAAAGAGCGAGAAAGATGTAGTCGAAAGTATTAAAATGACAAATAAAGACTGCGCACAGTGGTGCGCTTCTATGCTAACAACTGTTGAATCTTTAAGTGTAAATGAGAATTAAGACGCTAAAAATACAAATTAACAAATAACCACATAATGTATGAATGTGTGTGTGCATAAATTATGTACTAATGTTATTAACGAGTTGTGCACAATGGGAGACATAGAATAGTTTGCTTTTCGAAAATTTATTTAAAATTTTACGGAAATAATTCTGAATGCTGTTGCTGCACTGTGCAAAAAGCAACTCTCATTTTGACTGTTGCTTTGCTCTGCACTGTCAGCAGGTGGCTGCTATGTTTGTGTGTGTGTGTGGTTGGGTGGGGGGAGGAGACTGGGACAGACTTCAATTGTTTGGTGCTTAGGGGCGTCATAGCGGCCATTACAGAAAAACATGCATGCTGCGCTTAACGGTATATGCTCGCCTACGGTTGCCCTCAAGCGCAGGCGAAGATGTGGGACACAGAAAAAGTACAAGAACTGATGTGCGGCAGACTGGCAGGCTGGCAGTCAGTCTCTGCATAGCGTGTGCTAAAACGTTTGCGAATCGAAACATGTTTGCTCGCCCCTTCTCCCAATCTCTTCATCTCTGCTGTATGAAACATTTGGTTTGTGAAACGAACATTAGCCAGCCACGTTTTTAAACTGTGGTCGGTTGTTGTTGTGACTGCAGCTGCTGGTGCTGCTGCTGCTCTGCTTTGCTCTGCTCTGGTCTTGTTACCGTTTTCGTTGTCAATTGTGCGCACATTTCTTGTGACTTTTGCGTACACTTGTTTTGTGTTTTGTGCGGCGTTTGTTTACATTTTGTTGTCACGTTTTTTGGCTGGAGCGTTTTTTTTATTGCGTTTAGCATATATTTTTATTTGCTTGCTACGTTTGACGTTTGGGCTTTGCGCATTTGTGTTTTTATTTGCTTGTTGCTTTGTTGACAGGTAGTTCAGCTTCACTCTCTCGCTCTATCTCGCACCCTTCCACCACCTCAGCCACTCATTAAGCTTATGTCCTTAAGTGCAGCTGTTCTTTGGATTTGCGTTGGCTTTGCTTGTATACCCTGTAAACCATTTTTAGAAAAGGGTAGCACAAATGCAAATAGAGTAAAAAAGATTATAATCCAATATTATTGTGATGTTAAAATATTACTCATTGTTAAACACAAAATTTAATATCATTACAGTAAATAATCGGTGTATCATATCATTTACTACAATGATATTAACATTCGTGTAGATATTAAATGATTGTAGATTATATAATACACACATCATCGACTAGTCGAGAATGCTCAACATTTAGTTATTTCCCATAATTTTTTTTCTCTGCTTTACCTGCATTTGCTTTTCAAGTCACGCGCTCTCTCTCACTCTGAAGTCTTTAAGGCACGTAACTCTTTATATTTTGCGCATCTTTTTATGTGCTTGCTTTGTTAATGCTGCCAAACAAGTCCTCTCTCTCAGTCTCACTCTCTCGGCTTAGCAAATTGCAAGATGTCAAAGGCTTTAGTTTCGTTTAGTTCCTTTCTTTTTGTTTCTCGGTTTCTGCTTTTGCTCTTTAATCTACACTTTTCAAGCTAAAGTTGACCTCCTTTTCTTGGGGTGGGGTATATCTAACGACCCCCCTCCCCCACACAAACACTCTCCATGAGTAGTGGAGAGCAACATTTGCTGATTTTGTCTTCAATTTCATAGGACTTTTGTTGAGATATTTTTTTTCCTCCGACTTTTTTTTTATACGTCTTGTCGCGTCTCATCTCTTTTCGTCCCGTTTCGTTTCTTCGGCCCTTTGCCCGTTTCTTCAAACATCATAAACATGGCATACATTTTACTTACACACGTGTGTATATGTATGTATGCGTGTGGATGTATTTATGCGTATGTGAGTGTGGATATCCGTATATATATGTCAGCATCTTGCTTTCTGTTTGTAACGACCACACCCACCCACCGTGTACCGCCCCCTCTGCCACCTCTTCACCAACACTTTTTATTGCATACAGCGCGACTATCAATAAAGTTCGATTTCTCTCCATCCCTGTGTGCTCCTGCGTATGTGTGTGTGTGTGTGCAAGGCTCATAAATCAAGTTAAACTAAACAAAAAACAAAAAAAGGAGAATGACCAATTATGGGTAGACGATTAAATACCCTTGCACTAGGGCAAAATGTACATTGTTATTTAATATTTATTTAACACTACTTATTTTGAAATTAAAAAAAAAATTAAAAAATAATTTTTTGGCTGCAATTATTTGCATCACGTCAACTTGATTTCTTTTTATAAAATAAGTACAGGGTATTGGCTAAAATAATAATAAAGGCAGCAAAACCAAACAAATAAATTTATGTTTGGCACTTCTTACAACGCTTTATGCCAATATTTCTGCCAGCGCCCACCTTCTATATCTTCTCTATGATCTCTCCCGACCCGCTCGCACCCATTCGGCTTCTATTAGAACAACGAAAAAGCGCTGGCAAAGCACACAACGACAGCAACAACAACAACAAGAAATGATGACGACGCTTCACTTTGACGTCGCTGCTGCTGCTATCTTTTTTATACAACTATTTATAACAGCAGCAGCAGCAGCTTACTCATCCATACATACTTACAGTTACATATGCTTGGCTTTCTGTGTGTGTGTGTGTGTGTGTGTGTGTATTACATTTAAAGTTAAAAACTTTTTGTTGTGCTTTATTGCTTAATATTTCATAGTGCCTTCCCTTCAACCAACACCTTCCCTATGTGCTGTCAATAATAAAAAAAAGTTATGACACCCCTTTTTTTCTCACTCACTCTCCGCCCATCCGCCTTCTCTTGCTCTTTCACATTCAATTTCTCTGGCAATTCTTTTGCACAAGCTCAATTTTGTTGTCGTTGTTGTTGTTGTTGTTGCTGAGTTAAAGTTGCCATCGAGTTTGGGTGCGAAAGAAGTGGTTAGAAGAAGGAGGAGAGAGGGGACGAGCGATGAGATATTTGTAACTCAGCTAAAAACTTTTTATAGCTTTACAATTTTTAATAGCAATCTATAGCTTTTATTCGTGTATAAAAAATATTTGGACAATTCAAGTTGCTTTCACACATTCCGTGTGTGTGGCTCATTCATTATTCGCATACATAAATTCCAAAAAAATGAAATGGAATATTTGTTTTTTTTCTCCCACATTTTTGGCAGTTTTTTACTTACTCCTCGCCTAAAGTTTTCCATTTTATTTCTAAATAAATGACATCAACAACATTTTGTACATAATTTATAAGAACAGAAAAACAAAACGAAAACAGTAAAAACAACAACAACTACGCGAAGAAACATGAATGAAAAGCAGCGGAAAACTAAAAATACGAATTTATATGCAAAACACTTTCAACTTGCCTGAATTTCTAACATTTTTCGCCAGCTTCATTCCTCTCTGTGTGTGTGTGTGTGTGTGTGTGCTGTATCATCTGCATACATATTTACATATATAGACTTCATTTGTGTATGTGAGTGCTCAAAGCTCCCACTGAGCAAGCAAGCCTGCAACGATAAATGACATTTGACTGCGTCGGCGGCATTCGTTCGTTGCTCGCCTATGGCTATGTGTTTGTGTGTGTGTGCTCAACGCTCAGTTGCCGCCTTCCATCTCCCATTTGTCCCATTCAGACCGCAGTTGTCGCCCCACTTAGCGCTCTCCCACACAGCGGCGTTTTTTTTTTCTGGTTTTTTTTTTTTTGCTTTTTATTTAGTTTGCTTGTTTTTTTTATACTCGCACATTCATTTGCATTTTTATGCGTCGACGTCGTCGTCATCGTTGTCATCCGTTGTTGCTATTTTATTTACTCTACATATTTTTGTGTATGTATTTCTCTTGACTCTTCCTTTGTTTATCTTTATTTGTTGTCATTATTTGTTGCAGCTCAATTATAGTTCTTATGCTGCTTAAGAAATACTCGTATATTACATTTTATTTTTATTAGTTTTTAAATACAAACACATGTAAATCGAAAGATATAAAATTGTACATGAAAGTGAAACGCAGTGGAATTGACACACTGATAGCCACTTGGGAGGGAGGAACGAGGTATATGGTATTCAAATGAAGTCCTTTTTATAAATTCAGTGCATTCTACAAATGTCAAATTTAGTTTATTCGATTTTCTTTTACACCTGTCTTCGTTTTTTTGTATGATTGCAATTTATAAAATGATATGCAGAATTAATTACCGTGCTTAAGTGCCAATTAATTTTAATTAAAACTGACACTGAATACTTACAACTACATTTATATAAATAATACATTTACACACATATGCACACACACATACTTATGCATATATTTGTTTATTTGTATGCACTTTCATAGCAAGCCACCTTTGTCCGTCTTCGTTTTGCACATAGTTTCACTTTGAAATTTTTGGTTGCCAAACGTAATTTACCGCTGTTCCATTTCGTTTTCATTGTGCGCTTGAAAGAGAGCTAGACGATAGCATGGCACTGGTAGGCAAGAGGGAGGGGAGGGCGAGCAGAGCGTGTTTAGAAATTTCAGCAGGAGCAGCAGCTTACTGCTTTTACTCGCTTTGTTTTCCGCAACTGCTAGTGCTAGCTGTCTGAGTCTGCTTGGTTTTGCTTCTGCCCGAGTCGTCTTTTGTCTTGTCTTTTGCATAGTTTTTTAATCCACGTTAGTGCATCTGTCACTGCCGCTGCCGACGTCTCTGCCGGCGTCGCTGCGCACCATTAGCGAAGAGCTTTTGCTGTTATACGTTTGGTTTGGTTCGGCTCGGCATTGTTTTCCATTTGTGCTCACAAATATGCCAAAAAGAGACAGATGGATGACCTTGACGCCATACAAAAGCAAGCTGAAATAAATAAGTGGACAAACATATATATAAATATATATTATAGGTATCAAAATTAATAATTGAACAAATAATGAATAAATTAAAAAATAAAGTTTAATATATAAAATGTTATGTGAACTCATTTTTTTCATGTGTATTTAATAACAGATCGTGACACTGCATTTATGCCTCTCATCAGCTGTTGTTGGCGGCTGGTCAACGAACCTGTGGCGCAGCAATTGCTTTGTTAACAAATAACAGCAATAGTTGTTAGTTTTTATTATCTCAACAAATTGACAACAACAACGACTATCAATAGCAATGAACTGACAACTGAAACTACATGCGAGCGAGCGCAATAGTCATGTCATGAACATTTTTAACTACCGACGCCCAACTGATGACAGCACCGTGGTGCAATGTGTGCTCTGCGGCTAAACAGAATTATTAACTAAAATGATTGCAAAAAAGCAAAGCCTTCATTTTCAATTTTGGGCCTTATTGGGGCATTTTGCGATGCAATCGACTCTATTAACATGCGTTACACACATTTTCAATTTCAACGAAAACCAACAAAAAAAGTAAAAATCAAAAGCAAACACAGACGCACAACACAGATGCGGTCGCACGCACTTACACACATACACACGCGCAGCAACTAGAAATAAGCTGGCAAAAGCAACCCGTGAATCGGCCGACGACGAATTTGAAGTTGGAGTCGCAACAATGTACAGTGGTCAAAGCACATGCAAAAATGAAATAAGAAAAAAAAAATATGACATTTGTTTATTATAATTATTTGCAAATTCAAATCAGCTGTTCGGCCAAAGTGTACCTTTCAATTAATTTGTAATCATTATTTTCATTTATATTCCGTTGCTATGCGGCCCACTGTGTGACCCAACTTTGTCGCTGCGCCGGCAAGTCGACGACTACAACTACATCGTTGTCGAGTGTGTGTGTGTGTGCGATAACTTTGACAACGATAAATTGTGTTATGCTGGCTGCCGTCGAAGTCGACGTCGTTCGTTCGTCTGCTTTTTCGTTCAGTCGTTCGTTCGTTTGCATGAGAAAGAAAGAGCGAGCGAGATAGATAGAGGGAGTGCATGGGAGGTGGGGAGAGTCAGTGCAAAGCGTTTTGTCGCCGCTCGCATCAAATTCGTTTGCATTGCAATCTGTGTTCGTCGTCCTTCTTCTTCAGCTCTTTGCTTCTCTGCTCTCTTCATCCTCGCTGCACTTGTCGGCTTATGCGTCTGCTTGGTTCACCTCAGCCAAAAACTCTCCATGTGGCAATAGCGACTACTAACTGAGTGCCGTTCAATGTGCGCTTATCACATTATATTGCTATTTATGGTTTTGCTTGCAATATTTCCTTTTCTTTTCTGTTCTTTCTCTTTTTTCACTTTTCGCTTTGTGATAACATAATACGTACTACGAGCGAATACATACATAAACTTACACAACATATAAACTTGCTGTGAGCTGCGGTTATTGTTATTATTGGCTAGTGTGTTGTTGTTGTTATTGCTGCTGCTGCTGCGACAATTCTTTGCTGAATTTGAACGGAATGTATGCACACTGATTCGAGTTACACTTCTTTTTAGATCTACATTAAGTCAAAATAGTTTCTATATCATTTTATGAAACTAAAATTTGGTGCTGAAGTTACATTTTTATTTCACAAATAAAAATTTTAAAATAAAAAAAATGCGTATCATTCTCATTGTAGTCACACAGTGCGCTGCTGGCTTTAGCAGCTTTCGCTTTTGTCGTCATTCGCTCGTTGGTTCGCTTGCTTGTCAATAATGCAATCAATTGAGTAGTTTGATTAAAGAAATATTATTATTGTCGGTCATGCATTGTGCATGTGTATGTGTGTGTGTGATTTTCTGTTTGATCGTTTATTGATGTTGCATTTTGTGTCACAATTGCGGTAGCTTCTGTTTGAGATGTGTGGAGGGAGTTGCGTAAATGAAAATATCATGTATATTACATACAAATACATATCATTAGCAAGGATAATGTTAATGTTGAATAAAATACAAAATATACAAGAATTTATTTTGTTTATTTACAGCGCTCATAATTCCAGACCCAGTTTTGGTTTTTGTTTTTTTTTTTCTTTATTTGTTTTTGTAGAGGTCTTCCGCAAACAGTGATTGATAACGGTAAGTAAACTTTTATATTTCACAGTTGTGTTGTTTCATTTACTTTATTGACTTTGCAACGTTGCAAAAAACCAACACACTTTTTTTATGTAACATTGCTCTGCCGTTTTTTAGCTCAAACAAAAGTTTTATTATCCCATCAATTGTGGCAGTTCAGAAAAAATAAATAAATCTCATTTAAAGTGGTTGGAAAAAATGCCAGAAAAAGTTCAAACACAACGTTATCAAATATTCAAAGTTTTTTAATATTTAAAAAATCAATAATTACAACAAATATCAAATTAAATTGTAATTGATTTCAAATTCACACAATTTGCTTACTGACGGCGTTGCCAGGCATAGTTTGCAAATGAGCTTTGATGGCTGCACAAATGGCAAATAATGGTAATAATTAACTTTGAGAGACGTGTAACGAAATTAGATGAAGCCCAATTAATTGTTGATACGCTGTTTATGATCAGCAGCGCCCAATGTGAAATGTGGCATAGGTAAAATAGATACAGACACACACACACGCACACAGGAACTTGAAACCTAATCAAAAAACTTTTGCTCCATTACCCGAAAAATAATCCAATTAGCTGACACACGGTAAAAAGGCATAAAATAACCACAAAAATTATTATTGCGAGCAACACGTAGAAAAGGGGGAGTTGTAGTTGTAATTACGTGTTTGTGCTTTGTATTTGTGGTCATAATTCATAATGCATTTTCGTATGCAGCAAAGTGCAACAATAAAAGCATTAGCAACTGGAATAGATGTCATGTTGTCCTGGAAGCAACAACAACAACAAAAATGTAGATAGAACCACCGCTGCGACGCTTTTGGCACACAAATCTCAATTTAAAACAATCAAATGGAATGAAAAAACATAAACCAAGTGAAAAAAAATACAACAACAGCAAAGCAGACCAGCAGCAGCAGCTACAAAAAAACAACGCAAAACAGTAAACAAACGAAATATGCACAACTACAAGCACACAGACAAGTGGTGGTATATATATATACACACACACTCACACGGAGCACAGCAACTGCTGGCGATGGCGCAATACAAATACACACGCCCATGCACAGGCTTATTCACTCACACACATATAAGGCTAGCCTAGCCTGTTTGTTCACCACACTCCAGAGCGTTGGTCTCGCCGAAATGTCTCACCATCTCACCGACCGACCGTCGTCTCGTCGTGCTCGCTCTCTTGTCGGTCGGACGGTCGGTCGTTTAGTCAGTCGTTCGGTCGCTCAGTCAGTCGGTCGGTCATTCGGTCGCTCAGTCAGTCGGTCGGTCGTTCGGTCAGACGCTGACGTTTCGTCACGTTCTCATGTGTTCCAGCAACGTTGTTTCATTCTATAATGCAAACGTCGTGGCAATGAAACATTTCAGTTTCTGTTTAAACGCGAACGTGTGCGGTATGCCGAAGAAGGGAGTACTTTGAAATTTATTTCTGTGCTCAACAATCATATGCGAGCGGCAAACACGAACGCGCAACACACAGCAACAGCAGCTGTAAAAAGACCGACGGCAAAACACAGAGTCGAACAAGAAGAAGAAGACAGCACTAGTCGTGCGTAACCAAAAAAAAAAACAAGTGACTAAAGAGCAAGACACGGCAAGGCTAATAAAAGTAAATAAACAAAAACGAAAAAAAAGCGCAGGCAGCGACAATTGGCCATCAGCCAAAATTGTGCTATTTTCTTACACATAAATACATGCTTGTAAGTATACATATATATATTGTTGGTGTGTGTGTTTACATGTATACGTATTAAGCGCAAGTGTCAAAAAGCAAAGCAGCAACAATCTGAGTTTAAATAGCGCACAACCAACAACAACATCAGCAAATTAAAGATATTCGGTGTATGCGCTGCTTTGCCTCTCTTCCTTTTCTCCTCTTTGGCTTTTGCAGCAACGACATTTGCACGCATTGCCTGCCAACATTATTGTGTGCACTGTATGTTGAGTGCTGTTCGAAATGCCTGAAATTCGGTGTTGTTCAATGGGTGGAACACGCGGCGTACTCTTGTGCCACTGTGCATGCAAAATAAAACGTATGGAAATGAAACGAACGGGCTAACGAGCAGCAACAACAACAGCCATGGAAATACTATAAATAAGAGCAACAAATTCTTTTTTTTTTTATCAATAAACGGCAAAAATTTAAGTAAAAAAAAAATTAAAGAATTTTGAAATGAAATGCGCATAATTTCGGTTTACTTAACTGATTTATTTAAGTCTTTTATGATTATAATTAAATCGGGTAGTTTCAATAGGTGTGCTTGTGTGCGTGGGTGTGTGTATGCCTAACGGGCCCCTCAAACAGTTTATTAACTAAGTTCGTGATTAAAATGCTCGTCAGAAGCGCTCATTAAAAAGAGACCGAAAAAATTAAAGTGTAGCTTAAAATTGATGATTATAATGATGATGGAACGTGATACCTGATAATATTTATCGTGCTTTATTGCCATGCATCACTGTGCACTTTCTAATTGCTGTGGATATGTTAGCAGGCTTGGCGCCACTTGAGAGTATATTGTCTACAAACGTTGCCCCACTTCACATGACTCCAGCACTGAAACAGATTTGAACTTAGCTGGTATTTCTCTCAGTGCATTTGAACTTATCTGGGATTTCTTTTAGTGCATACGTACTAATTTTTAATTAAATTTTTCTAGCTTTTTTTTAACATGGCAACTGGTAAAAATATTAATTATTTCCTCAGGGCAAACGAGATGTAATTAATTTTGTCCTGTGTTTAATTATTTATGTAATACATAATTGTAAACCAATAAAACAATTTTCATAATTTATTTGCCGCATAATTAAATCAGAATCGAGCCAAAAATCGAGGACAACACAACATTGTTGTTGTTGAAACGCACGCTCCACTCCCCCCATTCACCCTTTTCGTTCTCACTGAGGCACATGTTTGGAAATCGTTAAAATGTCTGTTGGCAATTAAATTTGCATAAATTAGACATGCCGAGCGCATTTAAAGCACGCGTGCACAGAGAAAAAATACGTACATTTTATTTATTTATTTTTTGTGTGGTAGAATGGTAGAATGAAGAGCGCAGAACAAATTAACTAATATCGTTCTTATTGTTTGGTTTGTTATTGTCTTTAATTAATCACAACAAATGGGAAGGCAACGGCAATTTGCACATCGTCGAGCAAAAGCAATTTTAATGAAGTAGAACTAATTCCTAATTAAAAGCAACATTACAATGCAAAGCAAAATAAACCAAACTAATTTCAGACAGTGAGCGAGAGAGAGAGAGAGAGAGCTAGAGAGGGAAACCCAAAAAAAACAGAGCATCAGCAATGGACTGAGAGAGTGAGAGAGAGAGAGAGAGAGACAGACAGAGAAGAAGCTGTTTAGCGGTGGCAGCGGCAGCGACAGCGGGTAATAACGAGTTTAAAGCTCCGCTAGCATGAGCACAACGCACAAACACATACAGACTGACAGACATACACACAGACTGACATACACACACAGGCACACATAGAAACCAGAGAGACGACAGCAAAGCGAGCACAGACAGACAGACGCGAAGAGATTCTCACATGCCGTGGCGTGTAAAAGTTCTATACTTTTATGCTTTTATTTTGCCAGCCCCAAAAATAATCGCATTATGATAAGAAAAAAAAAGAGGAAAAAAATGCACAAGCCTCGCTCTCTTCATCTCTCTCTCACTCTCTCTCTTTTTGTTAGTGGTACGCAAAAAAATAAAGGTGAAAAACACGGTGGAACGGTGGAACACAATGTCAGCGCAGCAGCAGAGTTAGGGCAGCGCTGCAGCCGCGCAGTTCTCCGCATACAATTTATATTTGCTTTTAATTCTTGTTGCTGCTTTTTGCTGCTGCTTGCAAACAAATAAAACTGGTTTTCAAGTCAATTAAACAAACCAAAAAATTACAAATACAACAAAAACAACAAACTACGAAAAAGAAAAAGATATAGAAGCAAAAGTAGTAGAAGAAAACGTAGATGCGACAGCGTTATAACTTTTTTCTTGTTGATGTCAACAGCTGTGCCAGAGTTGAGCAACGAAAAGTTGATAGGAAACTCTTTACTAACATCCCACGGAGCTCGATTTGCAAGTTGCTCTCGATGCGGATTACAATAAGTAACTGTAAACCAAAAACAATTTCTTTCTCCTCTTTTTTGGATGTTAAAACTTTTATGCAATCAGCATTGTAAGCTCAAAAAATTAATATTAATTAACAAAAAAAAGTGCAAATAACACGCATGCTAAATTCACTGGCATGGTAAATCGAGAAAATGCTTTCAATTTAATTAAATGGCTTTAAATAAATCTGCCTTGATGCCGTTTGCCGCTTGTATTTATGCATATGTCAGCCTAAAAATCTCTTCATGATAATTTCAATTTACCAATGCGATAAATAAATATGGAAAAAAATTAAGTTCGACTGCAGAAAATGCCACAAAAACAGAAAAAAAAGGCATTTGAAAATAGAAACAAGTCAAACGTCGAATGTAAAATTGTGAAAAGCTGAAAGCCGTTGGCAACTATGTCATTGGCAAACAAAGAATATTATTGAAATGTTTGCAAGGGTTGTTTCTTGCTTTTGACAGTTGGCTTTTAAGCCACATATAGATTGTGGTTTAGACATGTAAGTTAATATGCAATAGTACATGTCTGTCTATGGGGAATGAGTGTGTGGTCTACAAGCTAATCGATTTTTGATTGCCCAACAAAAAATATTTTCAAATACTTGCTTGCATTTTTATATGCATTGCATTCTATTCACTGCCGAGAAAACATTCTTAATTAACAATGTGTTAATTAGAATTGTGGAAAATCCCAAATCAATCGAAGCGATGATTGATTAAGAAAAGCAAATATTCAATTGTTTGCTGTCATTCCAATCAACTTGAACTTTTTGAACAAGCTTCTTCTTCTGCTTCTTCATTGTCGTCATTCTGTCCTCTGTTCCTCGTCGATTTGAAAAGCTATTGTTTAATTTGAGTACCTCAAAATGCTCGGGATTGTCAATAAATTTCAGTCTCAATTTGACAATTTTCACCTTTGAATACCTCTGTACTTGATAATAAGGAACAAAGCCGAGGATTAGATACCCTTACTCTTACATAGATGTGCTGATTAAGAATTTATATGTAGTTATATACTTCACTCTTCTGCAGAACCTAAACGCATAATTCTTTATATTATTATATCAAATATTTCAAAAGATATGGCCAAACAATTGCTGTAAACGCTGCACAAAATAATTTGGCTAAAAGCAAATAGGCGAAACAAAAAAGATGGAAAATAGAGGAAGAAAATAAAATCAACATAAAATTGAGCAAGGGAGTGGAAAAAAAAACGAGACGAAGGAGAATATAATCTCTGTGTTGCGGGAGGGGGGGTGGGATAAACGCAAAAGCTCGAAAAATGTCAGCGTTCGCTGAGCCAGGTCAAGATTGTGGGCTCAATTATAAAGTCAGCAGAAGTTAAGGCAATAAAACTGGAGACTACAGTTCATTTAGTGTGCAGATTATGTGATTATTTATTTATAATTATAAGAGTGAGCACTTGCTGTTATACTCGTGATTACTAAGTGTTATACACGGGTATATAAGTGTCATATACGGAGTGCAGCTTTCCTATTTTGGCTTAAGACTCTCAATTCATAGTTAGACTTAGCATCAACTGTTATACATGTTATTACTGAGTCTTATACAACATATGCTTTGCTATTCTGCAGACTTTGCTATGAGAATTCATACATAAACTTAGTTGTAAGTCAGCATTAACTGTTATATTTGCGATATTACCATGGCTTTGATATTCTTAATAGCCTCACCAGATTACTCTACGACTAGGCTTACTGTATTATTTCCAATCCAAATGAATGTTATAGCAACAAGCTCGTCGCACGGCTTTATCAAATGCAAGCCACAACCAGTGCCACTACCACTGACACAGTGCAGAGAGCCCTATAAGTAAAGTTTTCCTATTTTGTGGGCTTAATTCTAAATGCCGTCTCTATTATTTTTCGACCAGTGGCTTGTTATGTTTTGCTGTTGCTCCTGCTGCTGCTGCGACTACGTCAGACACAACAAAAACCTGTGCATCAAATAAACCCAGCCAATTTATTTTCCATAACAACTGATACGACGACAAAAAAAAAATGTGTATATATATATAGAGAAAATACCAAACATACGTATAGAGGAAGTACACAAATTTGTTATGCGGCGGCTGCTGGTTGCCCTTCAACTACACAACAACAGCAACAAGAACAGCAATAACAAGAACAACAGGAGCAAAAATAATAAATACAAAAACACCGAAGAACCCTGGCCAAATTGGCACAGCAAGCAAGTCAACCGCCCCCCTCCCCCCAATCCACCACCCCCATCCTCACTCTTAATTTGGTTTTTTTTCTTTCTCTGTGTACTCGATGGTTTTACCAAGCTGCCAGCCCCCATCCCCTCTCAGTGGCTGGCTGCCTGGGCCGATTTCGATGTGCATTACATTCATGTATAGCAGGCATATCCATTGTTCACAGCGCGCCTACTCGCCTGTAATATTGTATAACAGACACTACAACAACAACAACAGCAGCAGCAATAACAACACCAACTAACAGTATCAAGTACAAACCAGACACAAAAATCTGAAAATGCCGACCCATGCAAATTTTGAGGTCGAGTTTTTTCTTTTCCCATGTAAATGAAGATGAGAAATTTTACTCTTCTCCTCCGCTTGCTGTCTGCTTTTTGCTCTCCCTCTCTCTCTCTCTCTCTCTCGCTCTCTGTCTCTCTCTGTCCCTTTTTAACTCACTTGCTTTCATATTCTAGGTGGCATATTGAAATTAATGTAAATTTTTTCATACACTTGCGCCTTATTGGTTTTTGTGTGCTTTATGGATGAGTTGTAGTGTTTAGGGGCGGAGTGTGGTAGGGAGGGGTAAAAATGCTAAACTGTTGTTGTTGCTGTTGTTGTTGTTGTTCTGTTATTGATTACTCTGATGATGTTGATGATGGGTTGCTGTTGAGAAGTTGATTTGATAATGAAATGCCGAATCGTTATTTTTTGATGTGAGCGGCTCAAATTGGCTCAGGTGAACAATTTCGGTTTTCGCGAGCTGTGTAAATAACAAGAAATAAAAGGACAACAAGACAGAAATTGGCGACATAATGATGATAAAAGTATTTTATTTTTTTTTTTTGTACAGATATTTAATCCATTGATTTGGGTGTAATCAATTTGTTGGCGTATCTCGCTGATATTTGATATAATTTTTGGTTTATTAAGTGAGCATGACTTTATCAATTTGAGAATAAATTAAAAGTATTCAAGCAGAAATTAATAATACCTCAGTTCGATTTTTATACACTGATACAGAAGATTTAGGAGTATGTTGGTTAGAGACTTGAATTTGGGGAACTGGGGAGCTATGAAATCAATAATATCGATAAATGAAAACTAGAGTTAATTTTAGAGTTAGCTTTCCTTAAAAAGTGGCACATCTAGTTTAAACTGGATCAGCAATTTTGATAGGTAGCACGCTTCTTAATCTTATAGTTTTAGTTATTAATCTGGGAGTACCCATTGATTATTGGTATTAACAATTTCGGGGCAACCCCGCACGCTGTTATCAGCTCTTATCTTTTTTAGATTGCAAATATAAACTTATGCGTCATTTATAAAAATGTGATAAATAAATAACGGATAAATTACAGTGAACATTGCTCAAATTTACAGACGCTTAATTGTCGTTCAAATTATAGCAATTCACTCAACAAAATATTCATCAAATTAAATAAACAGCAAAGAGTGCCGTAAAGGATTAAAAGGGACACACACTCGTACACAGACACACACTCGCACGCACACACTCGCACATGTTAAAACACGCAATTAAGCGTACACGAGCAAAGAAGAGAGCAAAGCAAATGGAAAAGCAAAGAGGTGAAGCAAAAGTGCGAAACACATTTTGCGGAAATTGTTGGTTTGTAATTTGAATTTGCGCCATTTGCATTCAATGTGCGCCGGCTCCTAAATGAGACACAATGAATGTGTCCTGTGTGTAACCCAATACATATTTCTATGTGTGTTAGTGTGTGTGTGTGTGTGTTTATTAGCTTTTGTAGCGGTCCCCAGGCGCCGCGTCTCCTCACACGCAAAGGCAAACGCAACGGGAACGCGTCTGAAAACGGAAACGGATGTCGGCAAGTGTAGACATATTTTCTTGGCAACTTTTGCGCAACTTGTCTCCACCCTCCCCTACCCCCCAAGTCTACCACTAATGCTCGCTCCAACATCCATAACATTTATTCAGCCTCGCTGTCCCATTTCATGCAACATCCCCCACTTCTTCCCGCCTCATCTCTTATGGTGTTCAACTAGTTTGCAACTTGCTGGCAAAACTTTTGTTGTAACGTCAACTCAATGAGCGGGAGCTTTTTTTTAAGGGCCCCCAGAGGGTGTGTGGTTGGTTGTAGGGGGTGTGGTATAAAGTTTGTTTACTGCTTGGCTTCGTTTGCGCTATATGCGAAAATGAAGTAGCTTGACTTTTGCAACGTCTTCTGATTTTGATTCTTTAGGAGGCGCAGGGTTGGGCGGGCCAAACAGAGTGTATTAAGCTTAAGGAGGAGGAGAATCCTTGCAATTGTGTCACTTTAAGCGGATTCCGCTGTAAGTAGCTAAAACTACGACCAGAGCGGGGACTAATGTAGATAGTAACTTGTGTATGTGTGTGTGTGTGTGACTTTTGACCTGGCTAAAAATATTATGGTGCAAAGGCTCGGCGTGACACTTCATGTGTAACAGGAATTATAAGTTGAGGCAGCAGTGCTAATAAGCTAAGCTGGCAAAAAAAGAAGTTATGTGCATTAACTAAACTACAATAAAAGGAATACTTGAAAACCTTTCCGTTGTTTTTTTTATTTTTTTTATGTTACTTTAACATGCATCGCCCTGCCCCGTCGTTGGACAACTGACCAACTAAATCGACTGGCACTTGGTCACACTTTATGCACTAAACGGCTACAAATCTGCACCCAAAGTCCCATTACACGGCTTTATTAGACCCCGGGATATTACGTAGCACACATACAGTACAAACACACACACACACGCAGCCAAGCCCAGTCCTCACCACAAGCACTCTTAAGGCAATAAATTCTGTTCATAAATATGAACTACAACGCATACACACACACACACACACATACAACGCGATCTTGTGGCAAACAAAATAAAAAAAAGAGCGTATATGAACAAGCAAATGGTGTATTATTAATGATGCGTTAAACCTACACCCCTCCACCCCACCACACCCGGACACCCACATAGAATCACCTCTGTTTTTAGTACAGTGCGTGCATTTAATATGACGTTAGTTTAATGAGCAAAATTAATAGTTAATACGCACTGTGAAGAGTGTTCCCAACCATATCCATTGGCTGCCACAAGAGTTTCAACTCAAACATGGACAAAACCTTGTTCCTTGAATAGGATTTTCTAGTTACGGTGAGGTGAGGTGAGATGAGATGAGGCGAGTTGAGGTGAGATGCGGGCATAGCTCATTTCGACCACACGTCTAACATGTTGACAATTTGACGACGACGACGACGAGAACATTTTCCTTAATTTTCCTTCATTTCATTTTCAGATGTGTGTTTTTGGTCTGGCTTTAAAACCGAGCGAATTTTCAGTTTGGTTTGCGGTTATTATAACATACACACATATCATCAACCATACAACTTTAACAATTTGTCCTGTGGCGATGTCATAAAGGAAGTAAACAAGAACAAGAGAAGAGATCGACTAGGAGATACCCCGAACATGGCTAAATTGACTTGGCTGCTGATGTTATGGGATCGCAGATGCTTCCATATATCTGTTACATACTTGAGCACAGTATCAGCATACCCCTTGTCATATTTGAAATGGGAACAGGGTATAAGCAAGTGACAATTTCCTGCACTGTTGTGGTTTTCACATGCACACCCAAAACAAAATCCAATTATTTGCAATGTGGAAAACACAAATCTTATCGTGAGGCTAAATTCGAGATTAGTTTAGTTAAAACAAATTGAACAAGTTGAATATTAGTCAAATATTTGTGATTTTCAATGAAAAGGTTTGTGGATTAAAGTTTTGCTGTCTCTGGCAGAAACTTTGATGAAAATCGCATGCCGCAAAACGAAAAACTTTGCGAAAAAAGCGTGTTTAACTTGTACAATGAGATGCTGCGCTGATAACTGGGTGGCGAAATGATTAATGGCTATATTTGTCAAACGGAATCCATTAGAAATAATTTATATTTCTGCATTTTTATATTCCAATTGAAGTTCATCGTTTCTTGGCGTTGATTGTGAAATGAACACAAGCGGGCAAATCCAGCGAAATTGCTGCACAGCTTTTCTTGTGAGTTGTTTTCGTTTCTTTTTCTTGAAAAGTTTTTGCCTGTTGTCGCTTCTTTCTCTTCTCTCTTCATTCTCCCTTCTCTCTTTTCCGCTATAGCTTTGCATTTGCATTGAAAGTTTATCTATTACTGTCGCGGAAACTGTCGGCTGCATAATTAGGCAACAGCTCAGAAGTCATGAACTTGGATTTACACGACTTTACATGTATAAATATATACTAAACATATATAGTATATAGCAGCGAGTGTATGTATATATCCATGGCTGAATGTTTGCCTTACTGTTCAGCGGTTTTGCTGCTGTCCATAAATTGTTTGCCTGATAATTATTTTGCCTTCTCTCTTTGAGCCCGAAAAATGGCATCATGTTTCGGTTATTGCGGTAACTGTTAATATTTTATTGCCATTTGCGTGTGCTAATTTAAGTTGGTCAACGGCAAGTGCAAATTATGTTTGTGGTTTATCTGTGGGTTTATCTGTATTGTTTATTGGCAGCGGCAAACCAAAACAGCTAACTAAAAGATTCGATTTTTATCATACTTTTGTACCATCTTAAGTATTGCGCAATCGGTTGAAAATGTTTCTAAAGTGAAAGCAAACACACTGAATTTGAGTCTATATCAAATCTGTGGAAAACTGATAGTTTTCAGATGGTTCTTCGAACTTATGAGGTATATCTATACTTGATCAGCCACAATAGTCTAGTCGATATCTGCCGGTCTTTCTGTTTCGCTTACTTTTAAAGCTATCTTGAAGATACTCGAAATGTCCCTGAATGTATTGCTGCAGGCAATACATATATCGGAGCCGGCGGAATCGGATCACTATATTATTATAGCTATCATAGAAACAATCGGTCGAAAAATGAGTTATTGGGTTGAAAAACTGTTTTTTTTTTTTAACTCCAAAAATCGGTCTGTTTTTTGTATGTGAATAAAGTTAATCAAAGTTGAAAAACCGCACAAAAGATATGAATAATTGGCTTACCAACATATTTTGTTATGCAGATAAATGGAACCCTTTCGAAGCACATTTTTAGTGTGAGTCAAATGGAAATTGGGCGAAATTTTCAGCTGGTTTCATCAACACAATTGCCAATCAATCAGCACGAATATATTTCATTCATTCATTCATCGCTTCGCAATCGCAAAATATCATTTCCGTTTCGGCCGGCAGCTGAAACTGGTGTAAAAAAAAGCAATGCAAAATGCATATTCCTCCATTGCAGGCCCATCAATATCCGTCTCCCATTCCTTTAATCGACATGCTTTTGAGTTGCATTTAAAAGCCACTTTCCCCAGATTGATGGACTGATTGATGGACTAACTGACTGACTGACTGACAAGCTGGCAAGCTGGCACTGATGAGCAGCTCGCTCACATATATCAAGGTCAGCTCAATACAAAATCGCATCGCTGCCCAAGCACAGAGTGCCCAATGTAGTGCACATCGAGCATTAGCATTCAAGTGGCCATTCCAAAAACCAACCCACCCACCACTCACTCCACTTCTGCCCCTTTCCGTGCTAACCCCAATTGGACTCCCACACTCGACGAGGACGGCCCTCTAACAGCTCATCAACACTTTTTGCGAATTTTGCACCACACTGCACAAAAAAAAGTTTAACGCTTTTCGCGATTCGTAAAACTTTTGCGCACTTGTTCTGTGCACAGCCAAAAAAAAGGGGGCGAAAAAAAGATAATACTAATCTTACAATAGATATGTTTTTTAACTGGGCAAGTGGCGAATCGTAGTTGCTCTTGCTTAGCCCATAAATAATGCACTCCCTTTGTGAAAATAGTAGCCAAAAAGTCACTACTTTATCATCTCTATTTGAAATATGGTTGCACAAAGAGTTTTCAGCATTATCGTTGCAAATGATATATTTATCGCGTCGAATTTGAATTCGTTGTGTTTATTTTACAGATAAGAAAAGTGGAAATTATGAAATTTCTACTTTATCACTCGCAATCTGCCCAAGAACTTTGGATTATCGATTAGCTATAGAACTAATATATAGCTAATATTCTCGACTTTATTTTTGTTGTTTTTGCTACGTTACAAAACAGTTGACAAACATGCAACAACCTTAGTTTTGGGCTTGGTATAGCCCCAATTTTAGCCAATGCGAATTTCTCGTTGCATTTTTCTAGTTTTGTGTAATGGCATTTGTTGTTGTTGCTGTTGTTGTTGTTGCATTTGTTGTTGCTGCTGTTGTTGTTGCTGCATTTGTTGTTGCTGCTTGTGCTGTTTGTTGCGAGACTTTTTGATTGGAAAACTTGTGCATTGAAGTGAGTTGTTTGCTGCATTTTGGTTTTTTTTTTTTGCTTTTCGTTTATTTTTTTTGTCTTCTCTTGCCACTTCCGTGACGTTGCTGAGCTAATTAAAATGCTGAGGGTTAAAGTTCATAGACGTGTGAAAATTGACAGTTTCGATTGGTTAACAAATTGATGCAGTGTGTAAGTGTGGGTGTGCTAGTGTGTGGGTGTGCTAGTGTGTGTGTGTGGCATATTTGAAGTTGACTAAGGGGCATCTGTTTGATGGCATATTCAGTTCCCTCTCTCTCCCCTCTGTCTCTGCCGTGCCCATCTGTAACCATTGGAGATATTCAATTGAATTTGGCAGCCATTGCCAAACCCCGCTCATTCTGCTGCTGCTCCTGCTCCTGCTCCTCCCCCTAATTTGTTGACGTCGTTTTGTTTGCCAAGACGGGGTCCCATCTGATATCCTTGACTTGATGTGGGCCTTGGCTTTTGGTTACGCTTTGCTTTGCGTTGCTTTGCTTTTGCTGTATTCGCCTCTCTAAAATTGTCTCCTTGTATGGTTGTATCATTAATTAGGATGCACACGCACAAGCGCACACAGCACGAGTGGCAGACAGAGAGAGAAAGAGAGAGAGAGAGAGAGAGGAATTGTGTGACAGAAAGAGAGAGAGAGAGAGAGTGTGTACTAAATCTCAGTATCAAGTCAGGTTGCGTTTTGCCTATGAAAAGTCAGTTGAGGGGTTTTCCACTGCTTCCTTGTTAGCTGTCTCTCTCTCTCTCCTACACTCTCTCTCTCTCTCTCTTGCACTCTCTAGCTGTGTGTTTTTGTGATTATATAACACACACACACACTTAGACACACACACATACACCCACTCATACACAAATTACTCTGGTCGCATTTAATTTGCAATCAAAAATGTCTTAGCAGCCAAATTTTAGTGGGTGTTTGCATGTGTATTAGTGTGTGTATCTGTTTATGTGTGTGTGTGTGTGTGTGTGTGTGCGTGATTGCGTGTGTTTTTGCCTTCTAGCCAACTTAATTTAATTTAATCAGCTTAGTAATTAGTCGGCTCGTTGTTTTGCTGTGTGCTCGTTGCAACATTGATAAACATTTTGACATTGCCATCAAATATTTAATGCAAATCTCTCTGGCTTTCGTTGTGCGTATAATTTTGGCAGTCACTGTAAACAGTTACTTTGCATATTGAACAAATGATATATATATATATATATATAGTTGCAAAACAATTGATAGAGCTGGTAGCAAAAAGTGTTCTAATTATAGATAACTAGTGTTATTTGTCGTGTTGGGATTTGGAATTTAAGCAAAGATTTTAATTATTTATAAATAATTATTGTAATTGTTATTCTATACGCTTTTAATGAAGTAGTGCAATAGCATGTAAATTATATATTCTTGATCAGCAGTAACCAATGGGTCAACCTGGGGATATCTCCAAGTCGAGCGCTCCCGTTTACCGCATTGTAAACCTGTTTTATTTTTGTAAACCCCGTAAAAAGTTCTTGATTAAAAATATATATATATATATATATATATAGATATGTGACTTTCTTATGAATATTAAACATTATAATTAGCTAGAGATTTTTAGTGGTTTTTTTTTTAATAGCGAATAATAAATAGAAGCTTAACTCACACTTGAAATATTTATTCAGGGTCATTGTTGGTGTCATATTTACATAATAATACTACTTTTGGAGTCACTGCATTCTGCATTTGACTGTCAATTCTTTAAATGCCATAATTGCCAGTCATTAGTGTTAACCATTATGTTTCAATGCTTAATATCCAATTAAATTGCGATTTTTAATTTGGATAATTGCATTCGTTTCGCAGCGTTGTTCGTAAATCCCTTATAATGCATCATCACTGTACTGTCATTCGACATTTACAAGGCAACAATTTGTATTCAAATGTAATTGAGGCAATAGAATGCAAATTTAGGACTAAATAAATTGAAAATGCCATCAAATGAAGACAATTCAAATATTATATACACTTTACTCGGAGGAAGTGTACGACCTTCGCACACTGAAATTGAGAGAACGTATCAAATGGCAAATGGTAATCAAAATAATAACCGAAATCAACAAATTTATGCCCAAAAGGAATACGAAGCAATCAATGAAAAGCGCCAAACAGATGCGGCCCAGCAGTTACCAGATATGAACCCCCTACGAAAAATAACAGTAAAAGCGAACAACTGTTTTCGTCACGCCGAAAGCAATTTACTCTTGCGGAGTCTGCAAGACTCTGACAATATAATGAACGGGTGGACGGGAAATTGTTCAGTGTCATAACTTGACCTATAACTTAACTAATTGACCTTTGTACTATACCAAAAACTGTTCACAGGCATCAATTTGTCAGAAGTGAGCCGATTTTAAAAAGCGACAAGTTTTAGATCTGTAAACATGATTCTGGGTCAAAACTCCTGTCAAAAATCTACCCTAAAACTTGGCTTGTGGAGATGCATCCAAACTTTCCATAGCTAAATCTGGAAATCGAATTCTTGATTGAGATTCATGTTGAATTTTGTGGTAGTCACAGCTTCGATGACTAAATTATGATACCCTCTGCAAGGGTATGCAAATAAAAAACAATGGCAAAAGGCCATTAAGCTAGTGGGCTGAATGTGGGCGTGGCTTTCAAGTGGATTTACGTTTTTTTTACTATATATATAATAATTTTTTTGGTTTTGACAATGGAGTTGCTTTTGCGTGTGGCAAATACAAATGTAGATGAAAGATAACTAAAGTTAATTGGCGAAAATGTGTTGAAATAGCCAAGAGCAAAAAGCAAAGAGTTAGTTGGCATATTGGTATATAGATGGTTAGGCTCACGCTCACGCTCATAGCGCCAGTGTTGAATATGACAGGTTCTGTGTAACCCATTGACCCTAATATTGGCCATTTATCTCCGTGTATGTTTGTGTGACTGTGTTGTGTGTCCAATTCGCTTAACGGCGTTCAACTGTTGACTGTGTGCTAAAAGCTGAGATGAATTGCCTTAAATCGCTCAACTCACAAAATGTCAGCAGGATGAGTTGCCATAAACTTAAAGAACTCAGTTTAGTTTTTTACTCTTTTTATTGTCCACTCTGAAGTTATTTTCGAGTTGAGGAGCAGAGCACTCGAAATATCAAATTGCGCTGGTTCGTAAGTCTGTAAAATGAAGTGTAGTCAATTTAGAGAGATGGAAAGAGTTTGTTGCAATCAAAAACTTTTCGCAAATAGTATTTATCTGTCCATCTCAAAACCTATTCAACTATTTTCTAATTGAAGCATGCAACTTGTATCTTTTCAGGCAAATACTTGAATTATACTCAAACAATTGCCAATTGCTCAGCATTCAATCAGGTAAGTTTTTTGTTGCAAACGAAGCACTAATTTGGAAGGGTTTTTGGGGAATCATCGGTGCAATCCCCTGATTGTTCATTCGCTCGGTTTAAATATGTTTTTCACAATTTTCCACACACCTCGGGCCATATTTGCAGCATTTTCAATTTGAATTTTATTTAAATCCCTATCTGCCAAGCGACGCAAAACGGGACGGAAACGCTGCCGCACATGACACATGATAACAAAAATGAAAAAAAAAAAACAAATATATATATATATATATATATGTGGCACGCCCCCACTGCGCGTCAAGTACCGCCCATTTGTGTTTGTTGCCTGAAATTCGCTCTGTGCTCTATAAATTTGAAAGAGTTCATATGTTTGTGGAACGCGTGTGCAAACAAATGTTCCTCGTCGACAAAACAAGACTAAAAGAGCACAAGTACGAAGAGAATGCTCGACTAGCAGATACCCTAGACAGCTGTTAAATATATATAGTAGAATTGCTGAAAGTAGTTTGTTAAATAACCAAATACAACTGATTAACACTGAGGCTTGATAGAGTCGCCTGTCAATGCTGATCAGGAATATATATATATATATATATATACCTTATGAGGTTGCAGCTGCTTTCCTCTGGCTGTTACACACTTTCTCACAGCTTCATTACAACCCTTTCAAGCATTCTGAATGGGCTTAGGGTATAATAACATAGGCAGCATGTGCAAGCAATATGTGTGTTGCTGTTGTTGCTGTTGTTTCCTTAATTGTTTTTGTTGTTGTTGTTGCTGTTGTTGTTGCTGTTGACACAATTGAGCATCATATTTATTATGGCAGCGGTTTCACAGTCCCCCCCCCCCTCACTCTTGATGTTTTATTTATAGGCTTTATGACTGTGGGTAAAATGACATTGTTGTCGGCTTGAAATTATACGTTTAATTTATATTGATTTTGAATCCTTGCTAATGGAGAAATGAAAGTTATTTAATTAGCAAAATGATAACCACTCTCTCGCTCTCTCTCTCTCGCTCTCTCTCTCTCTCTCGCACTTACTGCTTGTGCCTTACCAACTGTTTCTCTCTTTCGATCGCAAATCCTTAAATCGTTAAGCTTCAATCTTTCCAATTCTGACAAACTGTTTTCAAAAACTATTTTTTAATTGTTTTCATCTTGTCCAATATTGAATATTTAGTCACATTTTCCGTTGACAATTGTTTTGAAAGAGCATTTCAAGTTCGTGACAAGCAAAATAATGTATTTCTTTCAATTTTTTGCTTCTGTTTGTGTTAGTTACGATTTTTTTTTCAACATTTTGTATTTATTTACATGAAATTGTTGCCATGCATTGCTTTGCACATGTCGCTTCTGTCCGACCAAAAAATAAACATTTTCAACATTTCTTCTGCTTTCTATTGCTATGTTTTGTGTGTGCTTCTTGTTCTTGTTGTTGTTGTTATTGTTGTTGTTATTGTTGTGTCGTATTTAGTTGTATTTCATTTCATTTGGGAGGGACGGGGGGTGTTTGCGGGTTTTGTCTGGCTTTGGAATTTAGCGCAGAGCAAAAATATTTCATTATCAGCTTTCGATGTGCAGAGAATTTTGTACAACAAAAATGCAGAGCTCACATGTTCAACATGACCTCTCAACCTGAAAGCCATTAGAAACACGCACATATCCTTTTTCAAACGCAGATACACACACACACACACATACACACACACACACACCTGTCTTGTGTGTTGACGGTCGAAATTGTGTTGGCTGGCTGCGAAAAGCAATTTTCCAATTTTTCTGAGCACACAAACATAACGCACGCATATCAGTCGATTTGCTTCTTCTTCTCGGTGCTTTTCGCTCTGTATGTATGTGTGCATTTGTGTGTTGTGTGTGGGTGTGTTTTGTGAGTGTGTGTGTTTTTGTTTTTTTTGCACTGCTTATTTTTTTTCCACCTATTTGGCTTCTGACAATGGCTCGACGTTATAAGCACCTTAGAAATCAGTTGGGCAGAAAAGAAACAAGCAAACAAGTTTTGATCCCTTGTTAATTAGCGTCGACTGCCAGATGCCCTGTAAAGTTTATGCCGAAAAACTTGAAGTGAATGGTATACTTTAAAGTTTTGAGTATCTATAACAATGTCTAATAGTCAATATGTATTCCAACAGAAACAGATGTGCGACGAAGAGATACTCTAGAAAGTTAAAGTTATAAAAGTGAAAAATAAAACACTTTTAAGATCGATAGTTGATTATTCATTGAAATAAGATCATAATTAAAGATGCTTCACAACAATTCGCTACATTTGCTAACCAACTTCGCCTTAAGCACATATAACCCATTAAGGCTGCTTCATATAGGGTATGGGAAAATTTACATGAAACCAATATGCAATGTTTGCGGCATTTTCATTAGCATTCGACCTTCAGCATGAAGCACACCAAGCTGGTTTTCATCTTTCACAAACATGGAAAACAAAACGAGTGAAAAACAAATAAGATTTTCCTTTGTTATTATTTGAAGTGTGTTTCTCGTTTGCTCAGCTGTTGAGCATAACAGTGAAAATGCTTCAATAATCAGCTTATGATTTATGCATATTGCAATCAACTTCTAAATGACTTCGATGTATATTATATATTTGGGGTTCTATTCGATATAAAGTATATATATATATATATATATAAATGCCTATTTAGTCAGTTTTCTGTGTGACTAATCAACAGAATGAGAGAATGACAGCACACAGACACTAAAATGATTAATAATTGAAATGTTGGCAGCTTAAATGTTGACTCATAACAACTAAATTGAAGTTGATGACAATAACAACAATTGAAATGATTAAAGCCAATGATTGAAGCCAACTTTTTGTTGATGATTTGCATTTAAAGCTCAAAGCTCGCAGAACTGGTTGCAATATGATGTGGCCTGAGCAATGTCAAGGGTATATCAACTTCGAGTTAACACAAGCAACTAACAATTGTCATTAACTTGATGTCATGCCCACGCCTTGCTGGCTGGTCTGGTCTGGTGCTCAATTACTTAAAGTGCGCACAGGCAGCAATAATGACAATAAAACAATATTTACGGCAATTTATCTAAAATTCCAAAGCTATTCCGATAGCCATGGCAACTTCAGTTGGCCCAGTCCTAGACACACACAGTTACACACACACACACATGTTGTTGGTCAAGTATAAATGAAATGCCCCCAAACTGCAAGCGAGCAATTTTGCAATTGCTGGACACAGAGCGGTGCAGAGCACAAATAGACGCAACACTCGACACTCAAAGTGGCTTTTCCGCTAGGCAATGCCAGACTAGAAAACTCGACCAGATGATGGGCTGTGTGCTGATTTGGGGGTGAGGGGCCGCACAACAACAACAAATTGCCACCAAACTGTTGTTAAAACAAAAAACGAAAAAAAAGTAAATCGAAAAAAAAAAACTTTGCTTGACTATAGTCTAGTTGCCACCGTCGTCGCCGTCGTCGTCGTCGCCATCGTCATCGTCATCCTCAATGCCTTCGTTTCGTGTTGTGATAGAAAGCAGAAAGTCCGTGGCATGTTTTGCCGTTGTTGGCCTCAAAAGTTGAAGCAACGAGAACAACAACAACAACAGCAGCAGCAACAACAACAGCAGCAACAACAGCAGCAGCAACAACAGCAGCAACAACAGCAACAACAGCAGCAACAACAGCAGCAACAACAACAACAGCAGCAGCAACAACAGCTGCAAGAATCCAAGCTAGCCAGAAGAAACCATTTGGAAAATATAATCAAATTTCTGGTTCTCTGCCACTCATTTAGAAGACCGTCGCCGAACACACAACCAACTCCATCGGCTTCTCTTCTATGAGTTGCTCTGGTCTCTTCTCTGTTACAGATTATTACGTAGTCCATGCATATTTATGATGTTAATTTTGCTGCCTTTTTTTTTGTCTGTTTGGCTTGGCTTATACCCTGTCCACACACAAACAAAATGAGTAATTTTTGTTAGTAATAATGAATATTCAATCGAGTATTAAGCAAAGTCAATTTATATTCCTTAGTTGGTTTCTACACCTTTTTTTGACAGAGTATCTGTCAGTCAAGTAGACATTTGACTTAATTTTTTATTTATTTCGCGCATCTGTTTTTTCTTT
Source organism: Drosophila nr. perissopoda 5 BK-2023a (assembly GCA_035044105.1). Lineage (NCBI taxonomy): Eukaryota > Metazoa > Arthropoda > Insecta > Diptera > Drosophilidae > Drosophila > Drosophila nr. perissopoda 5 BK-2023a. The sequence goes on from JAWNMK010000126.1 coordinate 77,875, forward strand.
TTTTTTTTTTTTGGTTTGTGTTTTTTGTTTTGCTGTCGCATATTGAAATAACTGAAGGGCAGTCAGCACCGCGGTGGCAACGTGTGAAGCGATTTGCTCTGCAAACTAAACTCATTGAAAACTTTTATTTTCTTTTCTTTTTTTGCTTTCACTTGCCCCACAGCTGTTTGTGCCACCTGCCTCCCGCCCCCGCCCCCTTCGCGTATTCATACATACATTCCGTGACATTTGATGTAAACAGCTGACGAAGTTGGCGACTCAGCGATTAGCCGATCTTAACTTTGGCAGGGATGGTAGTTGGTGGTGGTGGGTGGAGATTGACCCCTATAAGCGGACCACCCACCACACCTGCAGCAACTTGCAATTAATTAGCAAACATTAATAAAGTTTGGGTGTGTTGGGGTTGGGGGGGGAGTACACACAAATAAAAGGTCTGCCCTCTAAATGCTTTCAAATTCGGTTCTGCTTATTATTCATTTAAAATATTATATATTTTGTCCACATTAATTCAACTCAAGGATAACCCATGACTCGAACTCGAACCCCAATCCAAACCCGATTCCCCCCGATCCCCCCGATCCACTCCCACCCGTAGAACACTCAGTCATACAATGCGCCGGCAATTAAATTACACAAAGCTTTTTTCGAGCAGAAAAAGGTCGCCTTTTTGGTATGGAAAAAAATAATAAGAAGAAGAAGAATGACAAGCTACTGAAAATTTACAGTTGAAGGCATTTTAGGGTGTGTATATATATATATATATAATATATATATTCAGTTGTGTGTGTGTGTGTTTGTTAGGGAGCTACAGTGCTGATGCGCTTTGTGGCAAAACTGAGTGTGCGGACGCATGTAGCATGAATGATAAACGGCTCATGCTGGAAACTTGTGAAAGCTTTTTGGTATTGAGATGCTAACTGGTTTGCTGCGAACAAACGAGTTTCTTTGTGTGTCTTATGGCATTATTAATAGATGTATATTACAGATATTACAGACGCGCAGAAAAATGATACACTCCGAATGAGTGTTGCGCTGCTGCTGCTGCTGCTGCTGTCGAAAAGGCAGCACAACTAACTGACCTACATGAACATGCAACTCCATTACATATATCGAATGATAATTAATAATACAAATAGAATGCTTACTCTTGATTTATAGCATGCAAAACGTGCAGAGCGGAAACAACTTGAGCAAATATTTTGGGGAATTATGGCAGGATTTATGCATTAGAATGGATCAATTTGAGTGGGAGATTGTGAACAAATCGAAATGCAAAGAGAGAGGGAGAGACAGAGAGAGAGAGAGGGAGAAAGATAAGTATAAAGATAAGGAATATGAAAGTGAAGCGCAGACCATAACTGAAACCGCAAGAAATTTGCAATCAATGCCAGAATTATAAATGTTCTTGAAAGCTACACGAATTGAATAGCGGAAATTGATGTGAAACCATTGCGTAAGCTTTAAGGGAAGCTTTACAACATTATTATACTCACCGGAAGCGGAAAGGAAATATAATAAAAGTTGACATCCTGAGACACAGACTGAAACATCTGCTCTTTATGCTTACCAACTGTGAATTGCTGTTAATTTGATTATTTCTCTTAGCGATATTTATAAATAAATAATTTGTGCTAAATATAGGACCGACTTTCAATCAATTTTAATTAACGCAAGCGCTTTGTTGAACGATGGAGCTGCCACTGCCACTTGCAGACAACTCCAACGACAGGTTATATATTTTTTTCATATATTTATTTTATTGATAAGCAAAAAAAAAAAAAAAAAAGTTTACTTGTCAGTTTATAATGCAATAAAGATTTGAATTCATGACGCTACACTTCGCCAGCGTGTAGTTGATAAGACTTGACTGTAGATAAGGAAAACTACAAAAACTATTTGCACATGGCATGACAAACATTTTCAGTTAGAAAGCGATTGTACGTCACGCTCGAGTCTTTACTGTAGAAGTCATTTGCTTGTTTTCCACTACCTGAACCTTTTTTTTTTTGTTTTTTTTTTTATTTTATAAATCATGCAATTTGTTACCTTTTTTCTGCCTGTGCGTTTTTTTTTCGTTGTTGTTGTTTTTTTGGCTTGACCATTTTCATAATTTCCCTGCGACGACGACGCTCATTTTCATTAATTTGTCTCTGTAATTTTCATTTCGCTTGCTGTGATTGCTTCCTCACCTTGCCCCCTCTCTTTCTCTCTCTCTCTTTCTATACCTTTCTCTCTCTCTCTGCCTCTTTATAAATCATTCAGCGAAGCAGCGAGGCGCTCATAATCATTCAATGTGCCGTGCAAAATTATGCAGCAAACAGGCAGCATAGCACAGCAACTGCCTGCCTACTGCCTGCTGCCTGCTGCCTGCTACTGCCACATCTCGAATATCTTTCCTCCTCCTACTCCCCTGTGACTGTTTCTTCTTCTTCCTTTGCAACGTCAAGCCTCGTTTTACCTTATTGCTGCTGCTTCGCTTCTCCTACTCACATTTTATTTAGCTTTATTGCTGTGACTAGCAAGTTTCCGCATTTCTTTTATTGTTGATTTTTACTTAATTGATTAACGGCATTTCGTCTAGTCTTCTTCTTCTTGTCCATATACATCCTCAACTGACTCCGATTTAATCCAGTCCTAAGTTTGGACGGCGGGGTTATTAGGTAGAGCAGGTCAAATAAATTGCAATATTGATTAGAAATCGGCTGTCTTTGTAGTTGAAAACAATGTCACAACAAACCAGTGACTCAATTATACCCTGTAGATCGACTAAAAGCGGGTATATAGCCGTGGAATTTCTAAATATTGTGAGTAATATATAAATCAAGTAAATAAACTTGTCATCATCCATTATATAGTATGATGACAAGTTTATTAATGAGTATCTCACAGTCGAGCAGTCATCACAAGCCAACAATTGTTTTTGTGTCTTTTGTCTGGATTGAACTTTGAAAGCATTTGTAGATTATAGTTGCGACTGCAACTGCATTTGACAAGGACTGTAATTTTCTTGCAACTGAAAATTGAGAAAACTCTTGTCCAAAAAGCAAAGGATGCAACAAAAGCGAGTAGCAAGGATGATGGTGGTGCAGTAGGTGGATGGGTTGATGGGTGGGTATCTGTGGGTTAGTTGAGAGTGATGGCAACAAACTTTTCACAGAACTTAACCGAAGAACTGACAAAAACTGACAAAGTGCAGTCGGCAAATAGTATTTTTTTCGTTTTTGTTTGTTCTCTAAAAAGTTTTGCTTCCCCGTTTTAGAATGCTTCTTCTTTTGTGGCATGTTCGGTTGTAATTTAATTTCTTTTCCTCTGACAAATGTGTGAAATTTTAAATTGCAATAAAATTGTATTTACTACTGAAATTGAAGACACTTTTCTTTGCTCTTGTTCGACTCGCTTTTTGTTCGACTCTTTGTTGGTTGACTCCACTGAGAGGGTAAGGGGGTGGTGGTTGTGTGGCGGATTGAGTTGGTTGCAGCTGTTTGAGCATATTGCCCCGGGGAGGATTATGGCCTCTGAGGTGATGTGCAGCAGCGCATGTTACACTTATGGCTTATTAATGTACCTGCCTTGGAGAGCGAGAGCGAGAGCGAGAGCACCACAAGCGAGAGAAGCTGGCAAAATGACGACAACATCGATGATGACCTGCTCTACACCATGAACGTGTGGGAGGATTGGGAATGGTGGATGGGGGGGAGGGGAATGGAGGACGAATGCCAGATAAGTGGCAGTTGGTGTTGGCATTTTGACAGCTCGAGTGGCAGCGGGGCACATTGCGAGAGAGACGTGATGCCCTGGATTAGTGGGTAGGGAAGGGTGTGGACGGGTGTGCACGGGGTGCTGGGTTTAGTTAGAAACGACTTAAATGCTTAAGTGCTCCCTTTAAAGCATACCACAAAAAAAGAGGTCCTTTGCGTAAGTTGAAAATGATTTTAATGGCTTAAGAAAAGGGCATTCAAATAAAGAGTAGAGTTTAAAAATAAAAAAAAAAACAATATGGAAAAACTTAAGAAATAACTTTTTTATGAAAGAAACATAAACCTTTTTTTTATAGATATATATATTTTAATAGAATTCGAAGGAAGAAGAAGAAACCAAAAAACAATAGCAAACATTTATCAAAGCTGAGACGATCTAAAAAGGAAGCAATTTGTTTGCATGCTCAAGCAGCGAAATAAATATAAATTATTTCCGCATATAGCCCACAAATAACAGCCAAATCTACATAAATATTTATCATGGCATATAAATCAAAAGCAAAACAAACCTTAAGACGTGAGAATTTCGAGCTAAACACAACAAACGATATTCTATTATTTTACTCTGGAGGCATGCAGCAGCCGCCAAAAAAGAAGAAGAAGAAGAAAACACTTTGCCCCCCCCCCCACCAAGAAGTAGATTCAAGTAGCTAGCTTGCCACCGTTTATTGTATTTTAAAATGGCGCAATAATCGAGATATATATATTGTATATAATATTAGCTGGTTGCATATTTAAAATATTTCTCTGTGAGTGTGTTGTGTGTGCGTGTGTGTGTTGTGTGTGTGTGAAAATTGAAGTTGTGCTTGGCGCAGATTGTCGCTGGGCGCACATTGTCATCAGGCTGTTTGTAAGTCCCATAAGGCCTCGAGCATTAAATAACACACCAGGCGTAGGTTGCATATGCCCCTCTCTCTCTCTCTCTCTCTCTCTCTCTTGCCCACTCTCTTTCTAGCTATCTATCTATCTCACTCGTTGTCCTCTTGCCGTTAGGTGTTAAGCTGTGCTTAATAATGACGCACATTACATATGCAATGCGAGCGAAGCTGCCTTGCTGTCAGGACATGACACCAGCCTGACTATAACCTCATGTCCAAGTGTGCCAATGTGTGTGTGGCTGTGTGTGTGTGGCTGTGTGTGTGTGTGTGTGTGTGCTCCATGCAAAAACAAATAAATGTGTTGCCATTTGTTTTTCAGCGGCATATTCTCCTGTTTCTCCACCTTTCTATACACCTCTCTCCCTCCTCTCTCTCTCCTTCTCCCCCTCCTTCTCCCCCTCTTTCTCTCTCTCCTCTCTCTGTCTCTATTTGTCTTCATATATAGCAGCAAATTTGTTGCACACCCAAAGGACTCAATTTCACATTTGAAACACCTGTGCCGTGTGTATTTATACGACATAAACAAACAGAGCCTGTACAATGTGGGGGGGTTGAGGGGGCATGGCTAAGTCTTGGCCTGAATTTATGACAAATTTGGAATTAAATTAAATCTGATCCTGATCCTGATCCCAGCGCTCTTTATATTTGTTAATTTAAAGGACATTTAGCAAATAATTCGAATGCGTAATGTTTGTGCACCGAAATTAGCTTAATATTAATGCAAAGTTTATGGCATGATTACTTTTGAGGCTTGCCGCTGCTGCCTTACATAAATATAAACAGCTCCACAGCTGTGGCAGCATTTTATTTACAGTTACAGTTACAGGCAGGCAGGCTGACAAACCGGAAACGGAAGTTGGTTAGAATTGTAATGGAAAATCTACATAATTTCTTGAGGTTTCCCTTCCCTTGTAGAACCAGTAATCGGAACCGTTATCATAGTTAATCAAATACATCAAATTTATACAGGGTATGTCACAGTCTTAGCAAACCTGCTCAACGCACAACAAAGTGGGCGTCTCACCACAGCTTCATCATCATTCTCATCATCATCATCATCATCATCAGCATAATAATTTGTGTTGAGGGGATATTTTTTGGAGCAGCGCTTAGCAAGTTGCCACTTGTGGCAGCTGGAGCTTTGTGGCAAATGAACTAATTTGATTTACATGCAAATTACATTTGGGCCAACTAAAAACAACTTTCTCTCCGGAGCCACAGGACCACACGGGTGGGAGGGTGTGGTGGCGTGTGTAGGGGTTGGGGAGGGGAGGGGTGTAAAGCAAGGACGCGAGCGCGCTCTCATTAAAAATGTTTACAAAATTAACTAAATTGACAATATCCGTTGGTGGCCACTGCACAAAAATTCAAAATAAACAAAAAATTGTATAAAACTTGCAGAAACGGAAACTGCGGCAACTTGCACGCAATTCTGCCGCCCACCCCCCTTCGGCCAAACTACTGCCCCCGTCACTGCCATTCTACCTGCCCCCCCTCTCTCTCTCTCTGTCTCTCTTTAGGAGACTCGTTAAGCCATTGCTTTTGGCCCACATTACTGGCTTTGTTTTTGAGGGGAAGCTGGCTGATGCCTGTGGCACGCTCAACGCAACGACAACGTGCCGCATATTTAAATTTTAATTAAAATTTAGCTTGTGCGACACGCGTCCACCTCTTCACACCCCCCCAAGGCTGCTGCTTCATTCAAAATATGCAAATAATAAACAAAAACAAAAAAAAAAAATTTTCCTCTGCTTTTCTTGCTCTGATTTTGGTTTTTTATGGCTTTTCATTGTTGGCAATGTAAGTGAGTGAGTAAGTAAGCAAGTAAGTCAGCAAGCAGTAAGTAGTTTAGTAAGTGGGTATGTTGGGGTGGGGGATGGGGGGGTTATCGTATTGAGGTTAATAGCTTTATGTGCTGCGCGCCACAACTGTATTTATATTAATCCTTCATGGCTTGACTTTTCACATTTACGTGCAACGCAAAATGTCCTTTGTGGTGTGGTCACTTGGCAAACAGCCACCAGGTTGCAAGGTCGCTTGTGCGTCTTTTATTAACTTCCAACTAAATGCGTCGTAGATTATTCATTGCCAGCTGTTTGTTGAACTCGCTCTCAAATATGAATGTCCTGCAACAGAACAATAAATTAATACTCAGAATCATAAATATTTTTAATAACAAAATTCTTCGTTCTGTGAAAAACATTTCCATTGCATTTGTGGAAAATTGCAAAGTGTTATTTTTCGAGCATTTTCTTTGTGAAATACTTAACAATTTTGTTGGCGGATGAAAAAATGTATAATTTGATGGTGCAGCAGCATTGTGTGGCTCTTGTCAAGCTTGCTGCTTTGAGCTGCTTCTTCGCTCTGTCTGTCAGAGTGGGTGATACTTGAAGTTGCTATGCCAGCTTTAAATGGAGCACAGATAGATAGATATAGATATAGATATAGATACAGATACAGATACACTAACTTATGCGTAGTTATGCGCCAGCCCAGGCCCTCATCCACTTTGACTTCTAAAGAATTTTGCTTCATGTATTTTGTACAAATGCGTTTTTCTTTCTGTTTTTCTTTGCATTTCTCTGCACTGGTTTTTCTTTTTGGCATAAATCTGTTTTCGACTGTTTTGGGAATTTTGCAGTTGTGGGCGAATTTTTTTTCATTCTTTCTTTCATTTTTTTTTTTTGAGGCTAGGATGCGTATGCGAGTATTTGTTGCAGTTGTCGTTGTAGTTGTGGTGGGGGTATTCTGTGTTCGAATGTTGCTGTTGCTGCCACCGCCGACATTCGCTTGTGCAACCTATCCACAGAAACCGCCGCCACGAATGGATAGCTGAAGGATGAGTCGCTTTTCTGCCAGCCAGCCAGCCAACCAGCCACATTTTGCCGTGCAAATATTAATGCACTCACCGCAACGACTCGCTCCGTGTGCCAAGGTGATGTGCACGTGATTTATGCTCGTGTTTTTGGGAGTCATGCTCAAAAGATAACCGCATTTAAATATTATCTGCAATAAATGATTTTATTTAATAAATAAAAGTCGATTTACCTAAACCAAATATTGTATTAAAATATAGAAATTATTTAAGTCAAACCAAAGTCAACTTAATTATCAGTTTATCACACTAAAAACACTACAAGGACAATTGCTTTAAGTTTGGTTATCTATCGAAACTAGATTGTGCAAACCAATTGAAACCAAAATGAAGTTCAACTCAATTATTATTCTGGCTGATTAAGAATATTCTTGCCTTAAAGTTGTTATCTATCAAAATTATATACCGATATATATCAATTAGTAACACATTTGCTGCTTCTTTCTCATTGATCATCCTCGTGCTGATGATACGTCATGCATCTCTAACTGTTTTTAGTCCAACAAAGTCGTTTTTGGGTCTGTGTCAGTGGAATGGAAAGGAATGAAATGAGTTAAGTTGCGTCGTCTGCTTGCTGTTTGTGGTGGGTTAGAGCAAGAGAGAGAGAGAGAGAGAGATAGAGAAAGAGGGGAGGGGAGCGGAAAAGGGGTGGATTGTGGACTATGTATGTGTGTGCTCAATTTTTCAAAGCTCGTTTGTGTCGTTCGTTCGTTGGTTAGTTTCGGCGTTTCGTCGTTTCGTCGTTCCGTTGGTCGGTTGGTCGTTCGTTTGGTTCGCTCGTTGCCTGACTATGCAAATAATGAATGCAAAATATTGCTGAAGTGTGTCTGAGGCGAAGAGCAGAGAACTAGCAGCGAAAACAAGTAATGACTGGCATGGGTTAGGGGAGGGGAGGACGAGGGGAGCTCGCAGGATAGTGCTGTGTAAAATCTGCTTTAGAACTTTGAACTTTCTCATTAAGTTTACGATGTGTGTGTGTGTGTGTGTCTCAGTCTGCGTCTGTGTTTATTGAGAGCTTTGTGCTTAACTTCCTATCGCTAATTAAATTTTCAATTAATTTTCAACCATTTTCATGTCAATTTTTTTCATTTTATTTCTACTTGCAGCTCAACATACAAAATTACACACACACACATACACTCACACAGAGAGAGAGAAGCGGAAGTATAAACTCGCAGAGGAAGTGAAAAAAAATCGTTGTCAGCAGGATTAAAAAGTGAACAAAATTCCAAGCGACGCACAACGGGTCGTATGATTAATGGAGCCTAGCAGCGAGTTTTCAATTTGTGCAACACAATAAATAAAAATACAAAAACATTTAATATGTTAAAATACATGATGTATCTCGGTGGATTTAAACATGTGTGCTTCAATGCCGGACTCATCTCGAATGCAGGCAAAGTTGCGGGTTGAATTTGTGCAAATAAAAAGTGGCAGAAAATATGTGAAGAAATTGAAAGAATTTACAAAAATCTCAAGCGGATAACCCTAGAAATATTTAAGGTGTATTAAAAAACGATTCTTAATAGAGAGTAAAGTGTATACATAATTGATGTAAGAATGGGAAATATGAACTCGACTTGAAGTCGCTTTTAAAATGCATATCAAAAAAAAAAAAACAAATATCTGCTCCGGCGAAAACATAAAAAATGCAATAAATAATGTTAAAATCTAAAAGTGTAAAGACAATATTAATATTAAAAACAAATTGGAATAACAGCCAAAAATAAGGTGTTAAGCTTGCAACTTCAAAAGCAAAAAAAGCAATCAACTTTGAAAATAAAAAGTGATGGAGAAAACGGGTAGCGTGAGCAGTCCGAGTCCGAGTTCGAGTGAGTGTCGCGTTACCAGATCGAGTATGACGCCAACGCTGCGTCTGCAGCAGAGCCCCAGGCGTCAACAGCAGCAGCAACAACAGCAGCAGCAGCAGATGCAACAACAGCCAATTGATGAACAACAACAACAACAACAAAAACAGCAATTAAAGGTTAAATCACCGCAGCAGCAGCCGCTGGCAACGTCAACGTCGACGCCGACGCATCATCAATTTCGTGCGCCGGCACAGCAACAGCATGCGCCAAAGCACAAGAACAATAACAATAACAATAACAACAATAACAGCAACAACAACAATAACAACAACAACAATGGGGGCAAAGCTTGGAGCAAACGTCAGCACAAGACTAGCGGTAAATACAATGCGAGCGCCTGCGTCGGCGCCAATGCCCAGCAGCAGCAGCATCATTCTTCGCATCATCATCAAAATCATCATCATCATCAGCAGCAACTGCAGCAACAGCAGCAGCAGCAGCATCAGAACAATGGCGGCAGCGGCATCGCTGCTCAAGGCTCTGCCGGCGCTGGCGTCGGTGCGACGGCCGCCGCAGTTGCCGCACACAAAGCGGATCTCGAGAATATACAAAATATCAAAAATCAAATCGCTGCTCACGTGAGCGGCGGCAGCGGTGGCGCCGTCGGCGCCAGCAACTCCTCGCATCATGGCAACAGCTCACATCACAGCTTAGGCGGCAGCGCTGCTGGCGTTGCGGGTGCCGGCGCTGGCAGCGGCGGCGGTGGCGGTGGTGGCGGTGCTGCTCACAATCATCATCATCATCACAGCCACAATACGCGACTGGCGCAGACGGCGGCTTCGAACAACGGTCTGCTGACAATGGATGCCAAGCTGGGTGGACATGGTGGACATGGCGGCCTGAAGGGACAGCAGCAGCAGTACAAAAAGATGTTGACTCACAGGTAACGTAACGTAGCGAAGCGTAGCGTAACGTCATGTTAACTAATATAGCGTAACGTATGCTAATGTTAAGTGATTTATGGCAACTTTACGTCACGTAACAAATGTAAAAACGTAGCGTGTGCAATGTAATTATTTATGCACGTGACAGAAATAGTTGTTTAACTTTTGTGATTGTAACTTATAGTCTTCTTGTGCTGCCTTACGCCATAATATTTAATATTTATGTTTAATACACTGTAGTGAAAGGAAATGAATAGTAATAGTTGTCATATTATAATAGTCTAATATCACGTAACGAAATTTAATTGCGCCTAACTTAACGCCTAACTTAACTACTTAACGTAAATACGACGTAATGGGTTCTACTAGCTGTGAATGCTCTTAATATTTAATATAAAAATAAATAAATATTTATTCCTGTCTCTCTCTATCTCAGGGGTCATCATCATCATGTGCTATGCGCTGGGAACAATGCGAATCACACTTGCTGCTTGGTCACCGGTTGTAATGGCGGGAGTGTTGGTGGCGCCTCCGGCAAGGACTCGCAAAGCAGCAATAAGGACACCAGCTCACTTAGCGGCAACAGTAGCATTATTTCGAGCAGCGCAGCAGCCGCTGCCGCCGCAGCAGCAGCCGCAAATGCCGTTCATTATTGTTGCGGCCGATCGAAATTCTTTTTGCCAGAGAAACGCTTGCGCAAAGAGGTGATTGTGCCGCCGACGAAATTTCTGCTGGGCGGCAACATATCGGATCCGCTCAATCTGAATTCGCTGCAACATGAGAATACGTCGAATGCGTCGTCGAGCAACAATACGCCGGCGACGACGCCGCGTCAGTCGCCGATAACGACGCCGCCGAAGGTGGAGGTGATAATACCACCGAATATTCATGATCCGTTGCATCTGCTCGATCCCGTTGATTCGATGGAGTACGAGAAGCAGCTAACGTCACCGATGAAACGGGGCGGCATGTTGACGCGTGGCAGCAGCAGCCAACTGCAGTTGCAGTTGCAGCCGCCGCCGCAGCATCATCGCCAGCATCGAACACGCAAGAATCGCAAACGTCGCCGTTTCGATTCCAATAATACCTCGTATGCTGGCGACGACGTCGCTGGCGCCACCGTCATCGCTGCAGAGGGAGGCGGCGGAGCAGATGCAGCGTCGACGCTTTCGATTTCACTCGAAGATTCGACGAATACAGCAGCAGCAGTGGCAGCAGCAGCGTCAGTAATTACTGCAGCAGCAGCAGAGGCAGTGTGCGCAGCAACAGCAGTAGCTGCAAACGTCGCCGCAGTCGCGACAAAAGAAGCCGCATTAATAATAACAACAACAGCGGCGTCGCCAGTGGCTGCACTGAGCGCCACTCTGCTGAGCGAGGCGGCAGCGGCAGCATCGGTTGAAACATTGGAATTGGCACAGCAGCAGGCGCATGTGCGCTCTCGCTCTCCGCAAGCGGCAGCGACGGCCATGGAAGAGACAACAACGCCAGCGTTAGCGGCTGGCGCACAAACGCTCTCTCCCCAGGAACAAATGGAATGTAACGCAATGCAGCCGGCAGAGGCGTCAGCGTTATCGCCACAGCAACAACAACAGCAGCAGCAGCAACATGTGGCTGCTGCTGCTGAGCCGTCGTCAAGTATCGACATGGCAGCATCATTAGACAGCAGCAGCTCAGCCGATTTGCTGGTCGACGCAGCGACAGTCGCTTCGACGACAACAGCTGCGGCGCTGGCTGTGGCGTCGACGCTGGCCGATCGTCGTGCGCCGGCCAGTCGTGATTTACGCTTGGATTTGGACAGCACGTGCTACGGTGTTGGCGGCACGGGTCTGAGCTTCGCTGCCAGCGTTGGCAGCGGCAGCAGGAAACGTAAAATAAGCGAGAGCAATTCGCAAAAGAGCAAGGTGAGTGACGAATTGGAATTCGGAATTGAAATGCAGGAATGGAATGGATTGTGTCGAACAAGTGCTTGTGTGTGTGTGTGTCTGTGTGTGTTTGTGTTTGCTTGTTAGTGTGCGTGTGCGTGTGAGATTGGTCTTGGGCTTCGACTCTTGTTGTCGTTGTTGTTGTTTGTTGCTTTTGGTGGGAGCGAGTCAATCGTCTGCTTTGTTTTGATTGCTTTTGGCTGTTTTTACATTTGTGTTTTATTGCTGTTGTTGTTGTTGTTGTGTTGCTCATTGAAGCGGTGCTTAGATTCAGGTTAGGGGGTCAGGGGCGGCAATGAAAGAACTTTTTTTTTGTTAACTGGGGGAGGGGAGGGATAGCCTGAAGCGATTATAAAACTATGGGTAAACAGTTTTACAGGTTTGTTTGTTTTAGTTCTTGTTGTTGTTGTTATTTGACTTGCTTAAATTAGAAATATTTCAATTTTATTAAAATTCATCAAGTAAAATAAATTGATTTCGAATATAAATTGAATTGAGTTTGGTTTGTTTGGGCTTTTAGTAATGTTTTCCTTTCAATAAAAAAGTTAAACAAATGAAGATTATTTTTATAAGTTTGTAAAACAAATATTCGACTGTGGAAAGTATTTTTTGCTCGAACTTAAACCAAGTATTCAAATTTAAATGTAATAAATATAAATTCAATAAATATTTGCTTTACCCCCAAAGAAATTCCATCGTCATGATGCCATGGACAAGATTGTTAGTCCTGTGGTGCCACAACCTGGTGCGTGGAAGCGCCCACAGCGTCAGCTACAGCCGAGTGGGGCACGCAAACCGAACACGCGACGTTCCACATCCTTTAGCGAAACGGAGCTGCTGAGTCCCATCGAGGAGTTGCCACCCAAGCCACTGCCTGAGGGTAAGTACCAAAATGGCTTACTGGCTTACTTACCCCAAGCTGAAATTCACAATTTGTTGCTTGCAGCAGTTGTGCTTGATATGTCACGCGATGAAACGCCCGATCTGTCGGAGCAGGGAGTCGGAAGTCCGTTGAGCGCCATTTCCGCTGCCACATCGCACACGGCCGGCGAACCGGAAGCACTTGGAGCAGATGAACCGGCAGCAATAACAGCAGCAGCAGCAGCTGCTGCAACAACAGCAGTTGCAACAGCAGTAGTTGCAGTTGCTACAGCAGCAGCAGCAGTTGCCCCAACTGTGGTTGGCTTAATGCTTGAACCCACAATAATTCCCCCTCCACTTCACAAGCTGCCCAAATTCCGGGCGGATGGCGTCAAGTATCGCTACGGCAACTTCGATCGTTACGTGGACTTTAGGCAACTGAACGAGTTCCGGGATGTGCGGCTGCAGGTGTTCGAACGGCATGCGGAACTGTTCCAGAACAAGGACATCCTCGACGTGGGCTGCAACGTGGGTCACATGACCATCACGGTGGCCCGTCATCTGGCCCCCAAATCCATACTCGGCATCGATATCGATCAGGAGCTCGTCTCGCGTGCTCGTCGCAATCTGTCCATATTTGTGCGAATACCCAAAGAGGAGGAGCAGGAGAAAGTGGCCGAGATTAAGCAGGAAGACATCAAAAAGGAGCAGCAGCAGGCACACTTGGCCAGCGATAAGTTGATGGAGAGCGGCGAGGAGAGCAATGCAATGCTGCACAAGAAGACGCGACGTGGCAAGAAGCGACGCAGGGCGCAACAGCAGCAGCAGCAGCAACAATTGCAGCTGCAGCAGCAACAACAACAGCAGCAGCAACAACAGCAGCTGGTACTGCAACAGTTGCAACACCATCATCATCATCACCACCATCATCCCCACCATCACCACCATCATCATCATCATCATGATCATCATGATCATCATCATCATCATGATCACCATCATCATGATCATGATCATCAGCTGGACGTGCAACAGCAACTTAAATTAGATTCGCTGCTCGTCAAGCCGCACGAATTCTTTCCCATCTCGTTTCCGCTCACCTACGGCGGCATACCCCACCTCCTGCTCCCGCCCACTGGCAAATCGCCAGCGAATCTGTTGTTGTCGTCGTCAACGTCGTCGTCGTCGTCCAATAGCAAAAATCAATTCCCGCAAAATGTGTTCTTTCGGCGCACCAACTATGTGCTGAAGGATGAGGCGCTGATGTCGCACGACAGCCAACAATACGATCTCATTCTGTGCCTGTCGGTCACCAAGTGGATGCATCTCAATTTCGGGGATGCCGGCCTCAAGTTGGCCTTCAAGCGCATGTTCAATCAACTGCGACCCGGTGGCAAGCTCATACTCGAGGCCCAAAACTGGGCCAGCTACAAAAAGAAAAAGAATCTAACTGTAAGTTACTTGAGATTAGCTTCTTGCCACTGATAATAATAATCCATTTTATCTTTAGCCGGACATTTACAACAACTACAAGCAAATTGAGTTCTTTCCCAATAAGTTTCACGAGTATCTGCTCAGCTCGGAGGTGGGCTTCAGTCACAGCTACACGCTCGGCGTGCCCAGGCATTTGAACAAGGGCTTCTGCCGACCCATACAGGTGAGCCAGCCCACAAATGTTTTATCTAATCACTTAATTAACTTTTTGCTTACCTTTTATCAAATGTGCTAATGTCTGGGCGGATTTTGGGCATGGCTTTTGTGACTTTTTGTGGGCCAATAGTTTTTACCATAATCATTAACTGGGTCAAAAGTGGTCGTTTTGTAATTGGTTTCAGCTCTAGTTTAAATCGGGCAACATCATTTGTGGTCGCCATTCAAAACTTTATCCCAAAAAAAATACCTTATCAAAATTGAATCGATTTTCAAAAATGCCATTTTAGTTATTGTTCCAAGACAGACTTTTGAAACTGCGCAAATGATTCCTGCTCAAAATGTAATATTTTCTTGCTACACTCGAAATAAACTATTAGTTAGTTAAACCCCAGAAATCTGCGCCCACACATTAGCCACATTTCTTGGCTACTAAACTATTTGCTATATGCTTGAATACTCATCGATTTGACGCATTTCTGCTGCCCCCATTTTACAGTTGTACGCCAAGGGGGACTATACGCCCAATCATGTGCGCTGGAGCGATGCGTATTATCCGCAGACGCCGTACGAGGCATATCGCGGCATCTATGCCACACTGCCGGCGGGCGTTGGCCATCGGGCGGGTGGCGGCGGCAGCAGCAGCAGTGCCGGTGGCAGCCAGAGCGGCCATGCGCCCCATCATCTGCATCATCTGTTGGGCAGCTCGTCGCGTTCGCAGACCTACGATACGCCCCAGTATGCGGGCAGTGCTTCGGGATCGGCAAGTTGCAGGCAGACGCCGATGTATCAGCACACGTATAATCCGCTGGAGACGGACTCGTACCAGCCCAGCTACGACATGGAGTATCTGAATCATATGTATGTGTTTGCATCGCCGCTTTATCAGACGGTTTGGTCGCCGCCGGCATCGCTGCGGAGGAGCTCATCGCATACGCCGGTTTTTGGCAGTGTACGCGAAGCGGAACTTGATGGGGATGGCAGCATTGGCGGCGGTGGCAGTGGCGGCGGCAGTTATCATCGGCATGTCTATCCGCCCAACGATGACACCTGTTCGCCAAATGCGAACGCTTGCAACGCATTCAATTCGATAAGGGATGCGGACACGGATGATTCGAATCAGCTGCCGGGCGGCAGTCGAGGGCATGTGTATGCCACAAATTGTGGCGAGAGCAGCTCATCGCCGCAGGTCAACCATCACGAGGCCAGCTCCGATGCCGATGTCGATGCACTAATGGACGATGACCAGAAGACGCTGGCTGCGGGCAGCGGCGCCACCTACTGTGATCTGTCGGATGCATAAGCAAGCAAGCAGCAAGCAAGCAGCCAGCAAGGAAGCAAGCAAGGAAGCAAGCAAATCAACCAGAGATATCGCAACTAATTGTGTCAAAATGCAAGAGGAGATCTACATACTTATATATATATATATAATTGTCTAGATATATACCTTAATAATATATAACAATGTGTAAACCAAGTTAATACGCTGCTCGCTGCGAAATTGGAAAGTCATTTGTAATCGAATCAAACTTATTGGCCACAAGTCCAAAAGTCATCTTTCTCAATTATCGTTTCAAGTCTCAATTTATTCTACTTTTATTTGTTGACTTTCATTTTACAACATTTTTTATGTAGCATTTTTCAAAATTAAATTAAATCTTAACTTTTTTTATAGTTATAATTTATCAGTTTTTTTTTGTTTAGAGCAAATATAATGAAAAACCTTTCCAAAAGTGAAGTTTTCCAATTTTTCAAGCGAACACTGTATTGAGCAACTAATATAAAAGATGTGTTAAACTTGTTCATTTGATTTTCAGATATTTATATATATATATAAATATGGCAAATCGAATGATTGATTGCGAACGCATCTGTTTTTAGATAAATGTAAAACGCAAACGAGACGCTTATGATTTTTTTGTAACATGCACTTGCATATACATATATATTTTTTATATGTAGTAATTTAATGGAAGTACATAAAATATATATATATACATACAAAATACATATACCTTTATATAGAACTTATATTTGCTAAACAAATTTTCATTTGCTTAAATATTTATGTAATTTTTCAATTATTATTCTCTTGTTGGCAGTTCAAATCTATATTTAAGTTCAAATTTTAATGTAAGTTCGTTAAGCAATATACACACACACACACACACACACCCACACTCTTATACACATTTAATGCAGTAGCTTTATAAGCAAATTATATGTGCTATATATATATTTATATATATAGAAAAACAAAAAGGAAACAACCCGTATAAAATGCAACTATTTTTGATTAACATATTTGGAAAACGCTGCAAGGGATCGCTGTAAAAAAAAAAAAACAAAAAAAAAATGAAAACAACAAAAAACTAAAAACAAATAAGAAAAAACCATTCAAAATTCAAAAATGTCAAAAAGCATACAAAATACAATTTACTACATTTATAAATAATATTACATATATATATATATATGCTTAAACAATTTATGTAAAATTAAAAGTAAAACAAGAAAAAATACATAATGTATGTAGTTTATAGATTAGAGCATTAACACACATTATTTTTTCTGAGAAAATGAAACCAATTTATAAAGCTATAACGAAAGAAAAAGAAACAAAACAAAACAAACTATACAATAAATATCATATTAAATGAAGCAAAAGTCTCCACAACTTGTCTCATTCATTTCAAAACCCACAAATAAACACCCTGTATTTAACTTAAATTTTAATAGTGCTTATCATTGCCATTAATTGAAAGCAACTCTTATCGCAATTCTTTTTTTGCTAGTTATTCTGTTCATGCGTATATCGCAAGTGAAATGACTTTTCCTTTTTTGAATTAAATATTTATTTGCTTATATTTATTCAGCACAATATGAATTCAGATATAACTTGCACATATTTGCTGGTCTTGGGCATTTCTCTAGAAAATATTTACTGCTTTCGCTTTAATTTATTTGTTGTCAAAAGTCAATGATCTATTTCATCAATTTACATGCAGTCTCGTGCCACTGTGTACATCACTCAGCTGTTTGATCGCCATTACGTTAACTCTCTCTCTGTATCTCTCTCCCTCTGCTCACAAGCTTGCGCCTTCCAGGCACAGACGTTGGCGTCGTTCGAACTGTACAAAATTGCAAAGCTTGAATTAAAAACTGTGCACTTGGCATAAATAACTTGGGCAATACGGTATCGGGCATAATTAATCAAAACATAAATAGCTGATGAAATAAAGAAGCAAACGCAAAAGCCGTTTTGCTCTGTGATCTTTCTCTCTTTTGTCTTGGCTGTGGCTGCCGATGCCGCTGCCTCTGCCTTCCAGTGCTCAATTCCAGTTCTCACGGCTCTCTAGTCAACAGACGGCACGTTTTTTGCTTGATTCAGTTATTAATTTGACGGCGACGACTGAGGCGGCCGCGGCGACTGCGCTCTTCAAAGCAACAAGCGAGCAACAAGTTTTTTCAAGTTTCATGCCGAGAAAGTTCAAAATCCTACAATAACAACAAGTTCGCGTCCGTATCTCAGTTTTGTGTGTGTGTGTGTGTGTGTCCTTGTGTCTGTGTGTGTGTGTGCTGAGTGTTTGTTTGTGTTATTTTCGCATCACAACAACAAAAATTGAACAGCAAGCGAAACTTGAAATGAATTTTCGCATATTTCATGATTATTTGGCTACGGTTTGATCCACTCCACATTGTTTTTGCACTTGCCAGCCAATTTGTGTAAAAGAAGTAAAAAGCTAAGCACTCGAATAAAATACACTTGTGTGCGTGCGTGTGTGTCGTGTGCGTGCAATTGAGAGTGGCTTGTGCGCGTGTGTGTATGAGTAGAGCTACATGAATAATCAGAAACACAATAGCGAATGAAAAGGAATTAACACGCACACATGCAAATACATATATGTATACATGCATACATAAATAACGTCACAATCATCAATTATTGAGGCTTTGAGCATATTTTTATTACAAGTAAGTGTTTTTTTTGACAGTTCTTATTTATATGTATAATACTTATTGCTTAGCATGTGTAATTATAAACAAATTCAGAAAAAAAAAATTAAATAAATAAATAAATGTTTTTATTTGTTTATTATATTTTTTTCTCGCTTAATAGCCTCAAAAATACAGGGTATGTTTTTGTGTACAATTGAAACGGTACTCAACACTGTTCACAATAGCAAATAGCACACATTGTGAATGAATTGGAAAACAAAAACTTTAAAAGTTTGATGGGCTAACAAAGTTGCATAAACAATAAGAAAAACAACAACAACAACAACAATAGCAACGTAGAATTATGGCTATAACTTTAGAGTCTATAGTAAACAGTAAATAGTAACAATGCAAAATTATCTTATCTGAACTTTGACTGCAAAAAAACACACAACTTTTGTTAGTAAACTATTCAGCAGAGAGCTTTTGCTATTGAGACTCAATTAATTTTGATTAATTCACTCGAATTAAAGTTGATTAATGTGGAATGTAAATAATTAATAAATATATATATGTATATGTACATACAAAGTACATATATGAGATATATTATAGTCTTTTCTAAAGATACAATTTTAAAAGTAAGAACGTGAAACTATTTAGATATATTTCATAAACAAATTTAAAAAACAAAACAAAACTAGCGACCCTCAATTGTGTCATATTTTTTGCATATATGTGGAAGCTATTAATAAATTATTGTGGAACTATATTTAAAACCCAATCTGAAATTTTTTGTTTGTTGATTACAAAATGGAAACCGACGCACTTTTGTTATGACGAAACGAGCCTTTTGTTATTGTTGTAATCTTATCACAGTTATAATTATAATTGCGATGTCGTTTTTCGCCAAAGGGCACAACACAAACAAATTGTCGCATTTCGTGTAAGATTGAGTGTTGAGTACACCAATTAGATAAGATTACACAGCACTGACACACACTTGTGTTTGTGCGTGTGTTTTTATCTATGTTTTTAGCAATATGTCTGAATATGAATCATGCGCGAAACGGTTAAATTTGCATATGAGACATCCCTTGGGTGTGTGTCAAAAGTGACGAATGATGGAAAATACCCCGTTTGAATTTCCCAACTCTCCGTTGGAGATCGCTGTGCGTATATTTGTATTGCTTATTGCATGGCCTCTCTTAAAAATTACTCAACCTTACTGTGTCTCTCTCTCCTAAAAGTCTCCTTTCAATGCGCCAAACTCGTTTCAGCTGTTCTCTCTCTTTCTCTCCCATGTAAAGTATTCGACCTTGTAGTTCTTAAAAGCTTTAACAACTTTAAAATGCAAATATTCTAAAATGCAGGCCGATTATTGATCTACTCCTCTCACTTCTGCAGAGCCCGCATAGAGTGACTTCCAATGATTGGCAAAGCTTCCAAACAGCTGTTTGTGCTTATTTGCCAACCAGTAAATCCAAAACCTACTCTCGCTCTCGCTCTCTCTCCCTCTCTCTCTCTCTCTCTCACTCTCTCTCTCTCACTCCATTCAATGCGAGCGCTCTTTAACCGGTTAACGTAAACGTTAACCGATTGGCGTGCTGCTTTCGGCTACGAAAGCTTTGGCCATCGTCGGTTGTTTTTAGTTACTATTATTAAGCAAAGTGACGGCAACGTAAACGCAACGCTTTTGGCAACGCGCTCGCGCTCGCAACTCGAAACGATCCGTTGATCGTGGGCGCGAATTGGGAAAGGGGGCTGGAAGGGGCTCGTGCTTTGCTTATCGCTGTGTGTGAGTGTGTGTGTGTGTGTGTGAGTGAGTTGTCTTCATTTCTGCGCTTCGCGTTCTTGTTGTTGTCACAGGTAGAAAGAAGTGGCAAAAAAGAAAACGGAATAAAAAACGAGAACAACAACTGAAGTAATCGTTTTTTCTTACTTCTTCTTCTTCTGTGTTTTATTTATTTTTAATGCGACTGGTGCGGCGACGGCTTCCAGCCAACGGCTCTTCTCTTGAAAGCTTGAAAGTTGTAACTTCCGTTAGTCGCTGACCGAAAGTAAACAATGGCATATTTCATATTATTATTATGGTTATTGTTGTTCTGATTATTATCGCACGCGAAATGAAGACGTGTTGTTTTCAATCTTAAAATTATGCATGGCATGCGTGCACTTATCGTGAAGAAAGATACAAAGCCATCAAATGGAATTTTACATTATACACTTCCCACTCCCCCACCTTCTCACTGGCTCTAAAATGTGGAATGTGTAACATGAGCAAATGGAAAATAATGGAAATAATGGAAATAATTACACACACACACGTCTACAAATACGAATACGAATATTCGCTTATTTCCAAATTTTCTTTTGTGCCAAAAAAACAAAAAACGAAAAATGTATGTTGTGCAAAACTTTTATGGACTATATTTCAGCTGCACAATGTTTTACGAGTATAATTAAAAATATCAACTAAATATATAAATTTATTTGTAAATAATACAGCTTAAAGCAAACTTCTTTTAAGATCAAGGAAAGTAGGCTAATCACAGCTTGAATTTGAATTTTGCCAAATATTCCCTTTGACTGTATTGTGAAATAAATTATGATTCATCACAAATGATCACACTGCCAGCTTAAGCAAAATTGAAAAACAAGTTGTCTGCGATGAATTTATTTGAATTTTTTTTTGAAAGCTTTAAAAACATACATAAATGTTTAAAAAATTGTTCACGCCTTGTTAAAATGAAGTTTGATCCACAACAATAATAAAAATAAAAAAACTGAGTTAAAAATTCTAATAACTATCAACAAATAAGTGCGATGTTTAAAAAATAATACAAAACAATTCGCCATGAGCCAATTTTAATCAGTCGTTGACACCAATAACAAAAAGAGAAGAAGAAGATGAAGAGAGAAGCAATTATTAAATGTTTTAGCTATAAAATGTGTGTTTTTGCTGTTTATTTAGCTGCTGTAAGGCAAACAATGACAACAATAACAACCGCAACGGAAACCTCGTAATACAAATTAAAAAACAAAATACAAAATGAATTTCAGTCAACACCAACAACAAATCGCTTACCAAAAAGAAAAAGTACCAAATAAATACGTAAACAAAGAAACAAACAAAACGACGTTATAAAAAATGTCCCAGCCAAATGTACCAAAATTACCGGTCGCTGTGAACGTTGAGGCGCAACAGCTGCAGGATCCAAGGCATGCGGCGTTGACGTTTGATTTGCGAAATATGCCGGTGCAACGTCATCGTCGTAGCATCTCACAGCTGATGGCCAGCATGGGTAATTTTTTTTTAGAGTACCAACTATACTGTTGCTATGTCCCTCAAAATCCCTGTCTGTTTGTCTAACGCCCAAGCCAAATGTCCCAAAGGTTTGCACAATTCCCAACTGACCTACTTATAAAAAGTCCCAGTTAAATGTCCCAAAGTGTCTGTTAATGTTTGACGTCTCTCAGCTGTGCATGCTGAGGATCAGACAACGTAATCACAGCTGATGGGTAATTTATCTGGCCGCACCCCACACCTCTACAATCGTTTCAAGCTTTTAGTTTGCCTACGTTTCTCATGGTCTCTGTCTTTTTCTGGGTCTGTGTTTTAACAGTTGCTTGTCTGTTAACTGTGTTGAGTCTGTTGTCATGGTTAGATCATTGTCAGAGCTGACTGTGTCTCCATTTCTGCTCTGCGTCATGCGATAAAAAAAAAGCTTCACTATATTATTGTTATGTTAGACCAGTTTTCAAGCGTCTCTTGTTGAATTTCTAGAATCGTTTTTACTGCTTACTGCTGACCGGTTTGGTTCCTTAGCCGGTTTCAGTTTGTGAAAGTGAAAAAGAATTTGGAATGACACCGACTCCAACAACTGTTATTTTTATTGATTTTGTTTTTGTTTGGGTGGGCGTGAGAGGATGAGAATGAATCGATTAAAGTATATTTAGATTTATTTGATTGTTAATATATTAAATATATATGCCAAGTTCCGTAGACAACAGTTCCCCAACACAAACGGCTCAGCCGTAAAATTCTTATCAACAATTGTCAATTATCAACGATTATAGTGCCATAAAAGTGCTGATAACAGGAACTCTGGCAGTATTTTTAGAGTATTACAGAGCCTATTTCGCAGTTGAACTTGATAAATGCAAGCAAGCTGAACACACGTTAACTGAAAATTGAGTTTTACCTAAAAGCACAATTGTTGTCAATAAGTCGACCTTGAACTGTTTGGCTTGAAGATTATCTTCGCTGTTAAGTGATTAAATTAAGTTTATAGTATAGACAAAAAGTAGTTAATAATTGCTTCTACTTCCCGGCTAAGTCATTTTGTGTCTATAACTTTTTGCAATAACTTTGAACAATAATTTTCTTTTATATATACATATGTATATATTTAACCTAAACTGAACTTTAGCATGATGAGAATGCAAACTAAAATTGAGAGAACTCTATAATAAATATTTATGACATTTTCAACCATATAAGCTGTAGAATATTGAATATTTACATTTTAGAAACATTTAAATCCTAATTGATTATCTAGCATAATTATATATACTTACTTTAGTCTAGGCGATTCGTCGGAATAGAAAAATATATGTATATATATAATTATATTATATATATTATATAACCCTGGAATTTTAATTACTGCTTTCGCTTGACGTGTTTGCGTGTTTGAGACATCGACATTAAAGGCCCCCTTGTCCAATTAACGGCACTCCATTAGCCAATTATACATATTGCCGAAGTTGTAAGCCTTCTTCAACCGTTTTTATTTATTTATATTACAAACAACTGTAACAGGAAGTTTCGATTCCACGCTCATTGAGTTGAAAGACCCCTTTGCTGCGCAATATCAGACATTATTATATATAATAAAGATATATATGCATTCATTGATATCGGCCTGTAGCCTGTACACATCAAAACAAATGGCCAAATTTTTTTGGTTATCGATCTGAGTCACGGCAATGAAATTAAATTCCGTTTGCGTAAATCGAAATCTTTTGAAAATGGTGCAAATAAGAAATATTCTTGGAAGAAGAAGCAAAAACCTTTGACCTTTGTTCAATGACCAGTGCAAAAATAATCATAATCATAATCATAATAATCATAATCATAATAATGATAATGATGTTGCCGTTTTGCGGTTTGTTATTAAGTCGGTTTATTTTTCTTTCGCTTCGTTTTTATCAGACATTTTTCGGTGGCTAATTGTTTGCTTGCCATTGTTTTTTTGCTTTGTGTTTTTTGGCTGATAATAATTTTCTTTTTTTGGCTGTTGACTTGCGGCAGTGTTTTTTAGCTGCAACTTCTGCCTGCCATTCTTATCGTACGCACAATTAAAATGGGGTCTTCGTGTTCCATCAATTTTGTGGCCAGAACACTGGAAACAGTTAACAGTTGACAGTTAACAGCGCTGTGTTAATGATGAGCATTTAGCAACTGTTTAAGCAACGAAAGTGCACAAAACGCTCGCTAAAGAGCTCTTTAAATATTTATTCCATTGACAGCTGGCTAATTATTAATATTTTGAAGCACATTCGACAAAATCGAATGGGATTTTTGGGTGGGATTAGCTAGCTCTCAAATTGATTAGCACTTTGCCATATATATTTCTGTTTGTTAACATTTGATTGTTCATCTGATTTGGGTTTGGATTATGAAGCTCTTCAGTTTAATAACAGTTGCAGTTTATTTCAGTTTGTGCGCTTTCCATAAACGTTTCACTGGCTGCTGGCAGAGCTATTTATTTTGGTTTCAGTTACTTTTTTGCCCACATTCTCTTTGAAAGTTATTCTCAGCATTGTCAAAAACTTGTCAAAAAAAAAAAACTGATTCTCAGCAGTTAAGAGACAGAAGCAAAAGTATTGTTTATTTAGACATTTCAAGGCGTACATTGAACCCGCTTTTGACTAATGACTAATTTTCAACTTAATGACACATAAATTGAATAATTTAACTTTTATTTACTGTTAATGCTATATGGCAGTAATCTGTAGAAAGTTTCGTTGCAGCCATAAATAATGTGGGCTCCAACCTTCAATTTGAGTCCACCAACTAACTTTGATGGCAATTAAACACGTGCCCCCAATTAAACTTGACAACATTTATATATATAGACATACATGCATATACATATATATATATTTCATAATGGGCCAAGAGAGGCCCTCAATGCCAGAAAAAACTAAGCGGAGCTCAACAAGTTCAATTTTGATTGCTGACGAACTTGAACTTAGCCGCTGAAAAAACTAGCCTAGCCAGATGGTTGGAGGGGGCGCCATTACACACCCTAACATTAAATAGAACATTTCGACCGATAAGATATTTGATAAGATCATATGACTAAGTTGGTTGGGCATTACGTCTATGTTTGCCCTCTCTTAACTATACTTTTTGAGATTACTTTCTATAATTAGACTATTTTTTATGGGTTGCGTTTGCTCGCATTTATTTAATACAGTTATTGTTGCCTCACAGAAGAGCTATGTGCAACAATAATCCATTCCTGCCTTGGTATCAAAATAACTAATTATTAACCATATTTATGCGCCCAGTTAGTAGTCCCTTCGGCAGTTATCAGCTATCAGAGCCAATAGATTTCAGTAGTTCGAGTCGTATATCAGAAAAGGGCAAGTGGAGCAAAGTCCGTGCTGTTATCGAACACTATATCTGTCAGTCCAGATATCTATTAGATATGCATATACACATATATATCTATATATATAAATCATAATTTAGTCAACTGCATTGATTAGTGTCTAATAACAGTTGTTACCAGAAATCATCCAATAATAATAATACAATCCAAAATAAATGCCTTATCGATTGAAGAAATTTGTCAGCCAAATTCGAATATATATATATAGTATATATATATAAGTGGTTTACCACGATTAATGTTCAACTTTATCGTGCATACTTTGCCAGCTGTCTGGGCCTCATTATGCTTTAAGTCTGCCTAAGTAATGAGCTGCATAAAACACAAAAACATTCATTATTTTGTGGTCTACTCGGGGCTTATCAGTAGACGCACCTTTATCAGCCTGGCATATTTATTGTACTTTTGCGTGCCACAAGCACAAGTGCCATGAATTCTTCGACTTTTGTTGTCCGATATAATTTGAAGGCAAAATGCCATTTTTTAATACTATATGTGTTTCGGTTTTGTGCACTTACTTCTACAAATACCAGAGACCCTTATGCCCTTATCAAGTTTGGCATTCGAATTGAATTCGCTGCAAATGATATGAGGGTACATTTATTGCACACTTGGGAGTGGATATTGTATATACTTTTTCTAAAATCGTATTTATTACTCAAAGCAAGAAAGAACAGAAAAAACTTCAAGTTGCTTTTCATACCAAAAAAAACGAGGGTATTTAATAGTCATGCTTTATAGACATAGTTTCAATGTTTATTTGCTGCTTCTGTGCAATGGCATAACTTGGTAATTCTTGAGAAAATTGAAGAGCTCTTCAGAAAACCTACTCAAAAACACAATTGAACATAATTCCAGTAAAAAAATGCTGAAGTAATCCCTTGTCAAACACAACTTGAACGCTATCAGCACATAAAACGTTATTGTATATCTAATATATCTAATATATATATATATATAGAGTCAGTCTGACTAATAGACAACACACATGCTTGAGAACAGACAAGTCAACAACATTTAGTTGGAACAACAAACGCTCAATGTTAACTAATTAAAATGGGGCGCAACTCGCAGGGGAAACTAAACGTTGCAAAGACCACTTCAAACAGTCGTGCAAATAGTATGATAAGCTATATAATTTGCCACCACTACTACTACAAAGTGGGTGGCATATATCGCTCTCTCTCTCTCTCTCTTCTACTCCCTCTCTCTCTATCTATTTCTCTCCCTCTCTATCTATTTCTCTCCCTCTCTTTGGGAATGTAAGGTCACGTTTGGTAGTACCAGAGCCAGCTAGATGTATGAACAATTGAAAATATATTAGAAATTTGTCAGAACTGAGCCAATTTTCATAAGCTATATATTTTGGATGATGCTACATTTAAATCTGTAAACACATTTATAGGTCGAAAAATGGTTTTTATTTATGACCTCAAGATTGGTAAGTAGGTTCCACAATTCCCATAGCCATAGCTCTGTGAAAAATCAGTTTTATTAGCTTTTTGCTTGGCGCCTAGATTAATACTGCATTCAAAACTCGAAAGACGATTCTTGGTCGAAATTTTTGTACACAATCTATCCTCTAAATTGGTAAAAATCTCTGAAAGCCATAACTTTGATTATGTTTTGGTGTCTAGCATAATGCTGGATTGAAATCCAACACAGAACTCTAACCTCAATTTTGGAGTGATACAGAGTTAATCAAAATAACTTTGTTAAAAATCGTTCAGTTTTCATGATGTGATCTCTGGACTTAGGTTTGGTCTCCGAGTCATATAAGCATTTAAATATTTATATATAATCTCCTGGCATTATTAAAGTCATAATTATTGATTGATTTTGCAGTTGAATATCCGACGGATGATGCCTATAGACCGAGTCATTATGGCGGCTATATTAATCGCGGCTATGAGGATTTAGATAGTTCCTACAGCTTTGCACAATACTCGGACATGACGGATGCCAGAAATAGTGGCGCACTGCCGCCCTATACGCCCGAACACAAGTCCGATCCCGTTGTGGACACGGATGTGGATGGGGTAGGGGATGCGGATGAGGAGGAGAACGATGCCGAGCACCATGATGATGGCGATGATGAGTTCAAGGACTGCACCGATGACCAAGAAGAGACGGCACACAATAGTCGCTGCCTGCCCGAATTTCAGTTCTCAATCGTCGATTCGGAATACGATGAAACGCTGGCGTTTCCCGATTCCGTCACCATTCTGTCAACGGGCGGCGATGTGCCGCGATTTGTGGAGCGCAAAGAGACGGACGATGACGACGAGGAGTTCGACGATGAGAACAGTATCCAGATGCGCCAAGATATACACTTCACCAGCATCTATGAGCCCGGCGTCAAATTCAACTCGTTTCAGCGCAAAGTCTTCATTCCGGGCAGGGAGATTCATGTGCGCATCGTGGACACGGAGCGGAGTGTGACCACCCACCTATTGAATCCCAATTTGTGAGTCGAAAACTAAAAACTAAATATATAAATATATAAATAAATGTGTATGTTGCAGATACACCATTGAGCTGACCCATGGCCCCTTCAAGTGGACGATCAAGAAGCGCTACAAGCACTTCAATTCGCTGCATCAGCAGCTGAGCTACTTTCGCACCAAGCTGAAGCTGCCGTTTCCGAGTCGAGCGCTGAAGGAGAAGCGCACCACGCTGAAGGCTTCGGCCAGTCAAATGGCCGATGAGTCCACGCTCAAGGATCTGTCCGCCCACACCAAAGTCAAGCAGTCCAGCACACCAGCGACCCATACTACCAATAATAATAATAACAATAATAATAATAATACTAACGGTACTGCTGTTGCGGCTAGGATTTTAAGTCCCGCACATGGCTCCATCCTGTCGAGCCTGACCTTTCGTCGCAGCCAAAGGAAACGCAAGAAAAAGAAACGAAAACTGCCTCGATTCCCAAATCGGCCAGATAGCCTGATCACGGTGGAGCACTTACCCGTGAGGATCAAGCAGCTGGAGGACTATCTGTACAATCTGCTCAACATTAGTTTATATCGTAATCATCATGATACGGTGAGTCGAAAGTCTTAAGTGTGGGATCGTATCATACGCTTACGCAATGATTTGTGTGCTTATTATAAACCATATAAGGTTTTTAATTGGTGTGATATAAGGGTTGTGCACTAAAAACAGTCCAAACAGTAAAAATATAAAATTAAAATTAACGTTACAAATTAAATTTATCAGATTAAAATGGAGTAATTAAAAATGTTAAGTAAAAAAATGATAAATTAAAACCTAAAATCTAGGGTCAAAACTATGATTAAAAAGCCCTCGCTTTTTAAAATCAGTTGAGTTTTGACGAAGTTATGGCATTTTGAAGTTTCGACCTATGCCCATTTGCCCATATTCAGATTTTCGGGCTATAATTTTTACTTGTCTTGCGACCTCAAATTTCGTTTTCATCTTTAAATGTACGATTGATTTAGGGGCAAAACTATGATCAAAAAGCCTTCGCTTTTGAAGATCAGTTGAGTTTTGACGAAGTTATGGCATTTTGAAGTTTCGACCTATGCCCATACACCGATATATCGATTTTCGGGCTAGAATTTTTACTTATGCTCCGACCTAAAATCTCGTTTTCAACTTTAAATGTACGATTGATCTAGGGTCAAAACTATGATTAAAAAGCCCTCGCTTTTTAAAATCAGTTGAGTTTTGACGAAGTTATGGCATTTTGAAGTTTCGACCTATGGCCATTTGCCCATATTCAGATTTTCAGGCTTTAATTTTTACTTGTCTTCCGGCCTAAAATCTCGTTTTTAACTTTAAATGTACGATTGATCTAGGGTCAAAACTATGATCAAAAAGCCCTCGCTTTTGAAGATCAGTTGAGTTTTGACAAAGTTATGGCATTTTGAAGTTTCGACCTATGCCCATACACTGATATATCGATTTTCGGGCTATATTTTTTACTTGTCTTCCGACCTCAAATTTCGTTTTCAACTTTAAATGTACGATTGATCTAGGGGCAAAACAATGATCAAAAAGCCCTCGCTTTTTAAAATCAGTTGAGTTTTGACGAAGTTATGGCATTTTGAAGTTTCGACCTATGGCCATTTGCCCATATTCAGATTTTCAGGCTTTAATTTTTACTTGTCTTCCGGCCTAAAATCTCGTTTTTAACTTTAAATGTACGATTGATCTAGGGTCAAAACTATGATCAAAAAGCCCTCGCTTTTGAAGATCAGTTGAGTTTTGACAAAGTTATGGCATTTTGAAGTTTCGACCTATGCCCATACACTGATATATCGATTTTCGGGCTATATTTTTTACTTGTCTTCCGACCTCAAATTTCGTTTTCAACTTTAAATGTACGATTGATTTAGGGGCAAAACTATGATCAAAAAGCCTTCGCTTTTTAAAATCAGTTGAGTTTTGACGAAGTTATGGCATTTTGAAGTTTCGACCTATGCCCATACACCATTATATCAATTTTCGGGCTATATTTTTTACTTGTCTTCCGACCTCAAATTTCGTTTTCAACTTTAAATGTACGATTGACTTAGGGTCAAAACTATGATTAAAAAGCCCTCGCTTTTGAAGATCAGTTGAGTTTTGACGAAGTTATGGCATTTTGAAGATTCGACCTATGCCCATATGCCCATATTCAGATTTTCAGGCTGTAATTTTTACTTGTCTTCCGACCTCAAATTTCGTTTTCAACTTTAAATGTACGATTGATCTAGGGTCAAAACTATGATTAAAAAGCCCTCGCTTTTGAAGATCAGTTGAGTTTTGACGAAGTTATGGCATTTTGAAGATTCGACCTATGCCCATATGCCCATATTCAGATTTTCAGGCTGTAATTTTTACTTGTCTTCCGACCTCAAATTTCGTTTTCAACTTTAAATGTACGATTGATCTAGGGTCAAAACTATGATCAAAAAGCCCTCGCTTTTTAAAATCAGTTGAGTTTTGACGAAGTTATGGCATTTTGAAGTTTCGACCTATGCCCATACACCATTATATCCATTTTCGGGCTATAATTTTTACTTGTCTTCCGACCTCAAATTTCGTTTTCAACTTTAAATGTACGATTGATCTAGGGTCAAAACTATGATTAAAAAGCCTTCGCTTTTTAAAATCAGTTGAGTTTTGACGAAGTTATGGCATTTTGAAGTTTCGACCTATGCCCATACACCGATATATAGATTTTCGGGCTATAATTTTTACTTATGCTCGTCAGCACTAACATAATGTTGCTCATTCAGATAATGATCCACATATCGATGGTAGTAATAGTTGGTAATTTCTTATCGATATGATTATTATTATTTCAATCAGTGGCACTTACTCACTTACAAAAGATAAGCAAATCGATAATGGAAGGAGTACAGTTCACAGTTATTTATAATTATTATTTATCGATTTACTTATTGGAGTAGATCTTAACTTTGCATGATAATGAATTGAGCGAGTACAGGGAAGGTATTATCATTGTGGAGAATATTATAATTTTATCGGGAAGTCTGAAAAGTAAGTCTTAACTAAGCTAGAATTATTCAGTGAGGCTTATAAGGATACTTAGGATACTTGGGATAAACTTAGGTAGAACTTTTTAGTTTTCAGCAAAATCTTTTGGGAATGATTTGATTTGTTTTTACCTTTAAATATTTCTTAAATATATAATCTATTTATGGTTGATAACTTTCCTTTCACAGCTCGACTTTGTGGAGGTGTCGAATGTGTCCTTTGTCTCTGGTCTGGGCATCAAGGGCAAGGAGGGCGAGATACAGAAGCGAACGGGTTCGACGCGACCTGGCCAGGCTGGTTGCAACTTCTTTGGTTGCTTTCAGCGCAATTGTTGTGTGCGCTGCAACTATTTCTGCTCGGATGTGGTGTGTGGCACGTGGCGCAATCGCTGGTTCTTTGTGAAGGAGACCTGCTTCGGCTATGTGCGGCCCACAGATGGCAGCATACGCTCTGTGATCCTGTTCGATCAGGGCTTCGATGTGTCCACGGGCATCTATCAGACGGGCATGCGAAAGGGGCTCCAGGTGCTGACCAACAATCGCCACATCGTCCTCAAGTGCTGGACGAAGCGCAAGTGCAAGGAGTGGATGCAACATCTGAAGCGCATCGCCAACAGTTATGCTCGAGATTTCACGTGCCCCAATCCGCATATGTCGTATGCCCCGATGCGGGCCAATACGCAGGCCGTGTGGTATGTGGATGGGGCACAGTATATGGCTGCTGTGGCCGATGGCCTCGAGGCAGCCACCGAGGAGATCTACATTGCCGACTGGTGGCTCAGCCCAGAGATCTACATGAAGCGGCCGGCACTGAATGGCGACTACTGGCGCCTGGACAAGATTCTGTTGCGCAAGGCCCAACAGGGTATTCGGGTGTTTGTGCTGCTCTACAAGGAGGTCGAAATGGCGCTGGGCATCAATAGCTACTACAGCAAGTCCACGCTGGCCAAGCACGCCAATATCAAGGTGAGTTGCGGTATTTAAAAGAGGGATTACGAGGATCTCACTAAACTACCCTTAAAGAGTTCCTTAGTCCATCGATTTAAGCACTCTGAACTAATAGATAAATTCCCTAACTCATATCCATGATCTATCTCCAGGTCATGCGGCATCCGGATCATGCGCGTGGCGGCATTCTGCTGTGGGCGCATCACGAGAAGATCGTTGTGATCGATCAGACTTATGCATTTACGGGCGGCATAGATCTGTGCTATGGCCGCTGGGATGATCGGGCGCATCGCCTGACCGATTTGGGCAGCATCTCGACCACCTCCGTGTCGGAGAGTTCGCGCCGCACGCCGACCTTTCAGTTCAACAGAGATGACGAGGATTCGGCGTTCGGTTCGCGGAAATCGTCGCGCAATGCCAACTATGGAACGCTACCCAAAGAGCCAAAGGAGTCGCGATCCCGGCCAGAGAGTGGGGAATCCAATGCAATGGAATTGCGTACACTCAAGCCGGGTGATCGTCTGCTCATCCCGGAGCTGCTGTCTGCGGCGTCGAGTGAGCTCAACATTGATGATTCCACAGCGCTGGAGGGCATGAAACTGAATACACCCGAAATGGAGCGCAAGAATATGCTGGATCGTTTGAAGGATAATGCCATGAAGGGTGCACGCAAGGGCAAGGATTTTATGCAGCGATTAACCACAGATAACTCGGCGACGGAGAAGGGCAGCGATCAGGAGGAGCAGGAGGAAATGGGAGCAGCGGGAATCTATTCCATAGACACAACCAATGGCACAGCAGCCTCAGTGGAGGCTCAACAGCAAACGGATGCTGCCACATGCTCCAGTGCGGGTGGAGCAGCAGCAGCGGAAGCGGGAGCAGCGGGAGCGGGAGCAAATGCGCCTGCTCCGAGCACCCAAATACAAAGTGAATTCTATGGCCAGGCAAAGTATTGGTTCGGCAAGGACTATTCCAATTTTATACTCAAGGATTGGATGAACCTCAATGCGCCGTTTGTGGACATCATTGATCGGACGACGACGCCACGCATGCCGTGGCACGATGTCGGCATTTGTGTGGTGGGTGCCTCGGCACGAGATGTGGCACGGCATTTCATACAGCGCTGGAACGCGATGAAACTGGAGAAGTTGCGGGATAATGCCAAATTTCCATATCTGATGCCGAAGAGCTATGAGCACATTCGACTCAATGCACACTTGCAACAGTTGCAACAGCGCCGGCAGCAGCGTGTCACGTGTCAAATGCTGCGCAGCGTCTCCGCCTGGAGTTGTGGCTTCATCGAGCCCGATCTCGTCGAGCAGAGCATCCACGATGCCTACATTGTCACCATAACGAAGGCCCAACATTATGTCTACATCGAGAATCAGTTCTTCATCTCCATGCAGCTGGGCATGAATGTGTCGGGTGCCCACAACAATGTGCGCAATCAAATCGGGGAAACTCTCTACAAACGCATCGTGCGTGCGCACAAGTAAGTGATATATCCCATATTCATATATATATATATATATATATATGAGTTTCGATTCTAATCTATATCTTTGTTTTAGGGAACGCAAGCGTTTTCGTGTTTATGTGATAATGCCGCTGTTGCCGGGCTTCGAGGGCGATGTTGGCGGTGATACGGGCATTGCGGTGCGTGCGATAACCCATTGGAATTATGCGTCCATCTCCAGGTGTGTTCTCATCTAACCTCACTTTAGTTAAAGACATATATCGATTCAACTATGGCTAATAATCAGAAATATAAATAGATTTTTTTATCTAAAAAAAAACACAACTAAAGTACTCTCTATATATATCTCCCTCTGCAGAGGTCGCACTGCAATTTTGACCCGGCTTCAGGAGGCTGGCATTGCCAAGCCGGAGAATTATATATCGTTTCACAGTCTGCGCAATCATTCGTATCTGAACAATACACCGATTACGGAGCTGATCTATGTGCATTCCAAGCTGCTAATTGCCGACGATCGGGTTGTCATCTGTGGATCGGCGAACATTAACGATCGCTCAATGATCGGCAAACGGGATTCGGAAATAGCAGCGATTATCATGGATGAGGAGTACGAAGATGGACGCATGAATGGCAAAAAGTATCCCAGCGGCATCTTTGCCGGCAGACTGCGCAAATATCTATTCAAAGAGCATTTGGGTAAATCTCCGCATTAAAATCTTTATCTATATATATGCATGTCGCTAAGATCCGTGCTCTGCTTAGGTTTACTGGATTTGGATGCGGGGACGTCGCACTCTGACATCAACATAAGTGATCCTGTCTGTGATCAATTCTGGCACAACACCTGGCGTCGCATCTCGACGAGAAACACGGAGATCTACGATGAGGTATTCAAATGCATTCCAACGGATTTTGTGAGGACATTCGCCAGTCTGCGCAAATATCAGGAGGAGCCACCGTTGTCCAAAACTGAGCCAGAAACGGCCGCCAAGCGTGCCACAGAAATTCAGGTTGGTTCAAGAAAACGGACAGGGAACTTGAGTGAAGATCTACTGAAAGAAGACGGGCTTCATTTGAATTAATTTCAAAAATCTCTTTTAACTAAAGATTCACATAATATAAAAAATATCATTTCTATTTCTCAGGGTCATCTGGTGAATCTGCCGCTGGAGTTCCTCAATAAGGAGGTGCTAACGCCGCCCACTACTAGTAAGGAGGGCCTCATACCTACCTCTGTATGGACATAGTCTGCCAAAAGTCTTTAAGACGCCATTAGATACAGTTAGACTTAGTTTTGGTAACTGTTTAGGTTTACTTTCTCTATATGGATAGTATAGGATATATATATAGTATATTATTATGCTTATGTTTATGTTTATGCAACCCACCAAAATGCGCTTAAGTTTCTCAAGTTGCTGTTTGTTGCCAAGTCACATTTAGACACAAAGTTTGAAAACTGTGTTTTGTAAATATTTGTTCTTCCCTTACAACTAGTTAATTTATTATTTTATGGTACATCGACTTTCCCCTATTAAATTTAAGATTTGTATTGTTAGTTCTTATAATGTTTAAACAGTATTCTAGACAAACTAAAGCGCAATTCTATTTTTTTAATAAATGTTCATTGAAGTGATGGAAAGTACGAAATACTATGTATCTTAGTTTTTATTATATTGTAATTAATTAATTAATAATAATTATATTATATCTAAAGGGAACTGAAAATCCCCAACAAATATCCCAAATGATCTGTGTACAAAGAAAATCCCATGCGCTCTCAGAAGCTGACTGCTGCGAGCGCAACTGCAAGCTGGCTGATGCGAGCGCTTGCTGTTGTGCACAAGTATTGAATGTAGTCTGCGAGTGTGTGTGCTGTTAAAATTAGTCTGTTAACAGTTGCTTTTTCTGTTAAGTGAATTGAGCTTTAATATTCATAAAATGCTAAAATAATTCATCAATTAATAAAGAAAGAATCATGTTCAACTTGCTCGAAGAACAGACTAAACGCTAAAGAAATCAAACAAGCTTTTACTAAAGTTCCTCACTCAAAGCTCAGTTTGTCCTTCTCTCCCACTCAGTGGCTTTCAGCATTGCATTTGCAAATTTTTTGGACTTGCAGTGCGTTTTCTATGCTCGATCAGTGAGGTGGCTTCGCTTCTCATGCGTCGTTTCTCTCCCGTTAGAAATCTTAATGAGTACTGCACAATCAAAAGCTGGAGTAATAAATGCTGAAATAATTTATGAAATGGTAAAATTACCATTGCAAATTCTAATAGATCAGACTAAAAGCTAAGGTAATCAATGCAGAGTAGCAAAATAAAAGAGCTTCGTCACAGTTGCCCTCACTCACTCAGTCACAGTCCTTCTCTCCCAATTCCCTCTCTCCACTCTACATTCTCTGACCTGCAGATTTGCACTTGCAATTTTTTTTGTGACTTGCAGTGCGTTTTCTATGCTCAATCAGTGTGGTTGCGCCGCTTGTCGCGTTTCTCGTCCGTGTGATTTTTCGTGTGTGTTGTGTGTGTGGCTGTAATAATTATTTAATATCCCGTTCGCAATTTAAAAACAATCAACAAGAAGTAGTTTAAAAATTTGCAATGCTTTGGTTACTCATTTTCTGCACTTGGCAACTGCACATATAAAACAAACACACACATTTTTCCTCTTGCGTTCGTTTTTTGCTCTATGAAAAATATAAGACACAAAGTCAAACGGCAATGCAACAACAATTACAACAACAACTATAAAACAAGTTCCGCTGCTCTGCTCATACATACAATGACAGACGTTGTAGCTCTCTCGCTCTCTCTCTGCCAGAACAGTTGCATCACAAAGACTGAGCAGCAAAAGTCACTCACACACACACATGCACAC
Source organism: Drosophila nr. perissopoda 5 BK-2023a (assembly GCA_035044105.1). Taxonomy (NCBI): domain Eukaryota; kingdom Metazoa; phylum Arthropoda; class Insecta; order Diptera; family Drosophilidae; genus Drosophila; species Drosophila nr. perissopoda 5 BK-2023a. Next base: position 114,008 of record JAWNMK010000126.1, read on the forward strand.
AAACACACTCACTTCTCATATAACGTAATAAAAGCACGTGTTGGCTTTGATTTTTTTTTTGTTTGTTGTTGACTTTGCTCGTTTCTTTTTGCTTTGCTTTCCATGTGTACTTCGTATTCATGACGTGATTTGCAGTGCTGGTAAATGATTGAGTATGTGTGGGAGTGTTTGATAACAACAGTTGCGCTGTATTTGTTTGTGCTGCTCTCTCTTTCGCTCTCTCGGTGTAGCTTGCGTTTTGTTTTGTTATTGTAATTGTATTGTTTGCTTTTGCCTTTGACTTTGCTTAATTACCGAAGTGAATTAAGTATGCGAATTTTGCGTGGGCAACAAACAAAGCTGCAACTCGTAACTATAAAGAGTGGGCATTTCTTGTTATTGTTCTGCATGATTAAGGAAATGCTGCGTTTTAGGTGTGTTGTCAATAAGAAGAAGAATGATAAGACGACAGCAAAAGCATGGAATGTTTTTCGAATCTAACTGTCGTTTTGGAATCTAAAATGAATCATAATGGATTTCCAATTGGAATTACATTGTCAGAGTAAATGGGAATAAACGTAATGACAAATGTTATTTAACATTTGAGTGAGCGACGAAAGAATACAAAAATTTTAAACTGGAAACAGAAAATGCAAATAATGTAAGAAAATGTGTGGAAAAAGTAGTAAATAATACTAAATCAAGTAAATCAAAGCTTTAAGAAAGAAAACAGCTTAACAGTGAATAAGAAACAATTAAAAGGAAAAGCGAAGGAGATGAAACTTTTTTTTTTTGCCAAACGAGAGGAGATTGTAAATTGGAAGAAAACAGAGGTAAGCTAAACAAACAGTTATTAATTTATATGCATATTTACATTGGGAAAAAATCATGAATAATTTTATTTCCACTCAAATTGTATCCATTACAATTTTGACTGCTCCACTTGTTTATCTCCTCTTATTTTGATTGTGGTCTCTTTTTCCCACGACGCACGTATCAACAGGTAATTGAATACAATATTTTACAGTTAGAGTTGGGGTAACAATTAAACATAGCAGCGAAAAAAAACAAATATTGAACTTGCCCAAAAACACAAAAAAAAAGCTAAACAGAAGACAAAAACGGAAAAGAGAAGCGTGTGGGCTTGTGGCGCAACAAGCAGCAGCAGCGCAGTAGCAGCGCAGCAACATAAGCAGCCGTCGTACAACCGGCTTCCCTATAGACCCCCTCCCCCTCCCACTCCCTCTCCCTGTACTCCGTCTCTCTCTCTTCTCTCTTTGCTGTCTTTTGAGTATGCCAAACCTGCTGCCGCTGCACAGAAATCAAAAGTGAACATCGCATCGCTTGCATATTCACTCTTTCCACTCTCCCCACTCTTCTCTTTCATCCCACTCTCCGCACTCCACACACACACACACACACACACTAGCAATTTGCTACTCGTAATCGTAGTCGTCGTCTGTCTTCGTCGTCTTTCGGCAACGAAGTTGCGGTCGTTGCTCGTTCGCACGCTCGTTCTTGTTGGGTTTCGCTCGTTTCGCTCGTTTCTTGCTGGCCAGCTCGGTTCTAGTTGGCCAAAGCTCTTCGGCTCGACTCGTATCGGTTCGGCAGCGCCCCACACCATAGCAAAAAACACATCGTTTCATCGCGACATTCAGTCGCAGGCAGAGGCCAGCAGCCAAAGCAACGCAGCGTAAACGAAAGAGACTCAAGCGCGCAGTTTTCTCGTCGAGCTTTTCTGTTCTGTTTTTTTTTGTATTTACAGTTGCCAAAGTTCGACTTACATTTTTACATGGCAATTAAAACGAACAGCAAACGAAGCGAAAACAACAACAATAACAAAAGCAACAACATTAAATGAGTGTGTTGCTTTTTGACTTGATTATTAATAGAACCGCCGCAGATCATTAGACAAATCGGCCCCGGCGAACGCAGCATTGATAACGTCTGTGTGTGTGTGTGTGTTTGTGTGTGTGCGTGTTAGAATGTTTGCATATGTGTGTGCGTGTTTGAATAGGAATGCATTCGATTAGATTTGTTTGTTTGGCATCGTTGTTAAACACAAAAAAAATGCCAGATTTGTGACATTTGTTGTTTCCACAATTTTTGGTTTCTGTTTCTCTTGCGCGTTGTTTCGACAAACAAAATAACAAAAAGTAAATACAAAATAAAACTCGAGAGACGCCAGAACCGGTTAACTGTGTGCAAAGCTTGCAAAAAACGGTTTTTTTTGTGTGCACTGCAAATGCAAAAAAGGAAACAGTAACAACAAAAAGCGCCGGATACGAATTCAAATCATAAGAAGAAAATTAGCTGCCATTCATAATATGAATATCATTCACATTCACTAAATTATTATGATTAACGCAAAGTTTTTATAACAAAATAAAAAAGAAGAAAAATTGCTAAACAACCAAATCTTCCAACAAATAAAAATTGAATTAAAAAAGTGCTGATCAAGTGTAAAGTTCAAATTAAATGAAAAAATAATACAAAATGGGTCACATTAATGGAAAAAATGGCCTAAAAATGAGTTTTAAGCCATTTTTGTGTTAAATTTGCAATAAAATAAAGCCGATTGTAATTCGAGTGAAGTGCAATAAATTAAGTGCCAATTAAATTTGAGAAATATTTTTGTGCAACGTTTGACATTTTTTTGTATTAATATTTTAAAAGCAAATGCGCTAGCTTTAAATCTATAAAAGTATGGATACTAATCATAATGAATAAATTCATATTTAAATATATTTTATACATATATATAGGAAAAACTTTAAACTGTTCTATTTTCTTGACTATATGACCTTTTGTATTGCTTGATTGCGTGATTCATACAAAAATAGCCGATTTTGTATAGATCTTATGCTTCTACAGATATTCTCAAACTCAGTTTTACACTTTTCAACAGATTTTCTATTCATTTTGCATTTTTAACAGTTTCTAAATAGACATAAATCAAAGAATAACTAAATCATGCAACATGATCAACCATTTTTGATAATAATATTAATAATGCTTGACACACAAAACAAGTAACATTAAAAACAATTGCACGCAAAACGAATGGTAAAAAAAGGGCTCAAAAATAGAATAGAAGGCAAAAACCGAATTGAACAAAAATGTGTCGTAAGCCAAACAAATGGCAACAAACTACAACAAAATAAACAGCGGAAAACAATTAAAGAGAACGTTGCAAAACAGTTGCAACGAAAATAAACAACGAAAGAGGGAAAACAAAAAAGTGCAAACACAAAGAAAACAAGTTTAACAAATAAACAAAACAAAGCTAAAAAATGTCAGGCATGCAGTCAAAGGACACAACAGCGATAAAGACTAAAGAAACGGCTAACGAGCCAACAACAGCCACGCCCACAACAACAAGAACAGAAACAATAATAAACACCCAAACACCAGCAACAACAACAACAACAACAAGCACAATTGTTGCAAAGAAAACTTTAACTTCGACCGCGGCTCTGTCATTGTTTGATCAGCTGAAGAACGGCATCAATTTGAACAGTTTGACAACCGCAACTGCAACTGCAACTGCAACAGTTACCGCCTCAATTCCGCTTGCACCACCCGCTGCCCCACCGCGAAACATTGAGCTGAAGCCACCGGCAAGCAAACCGCTCAAGCCATCCTTTAACACACCTTTAAACAGCAGCAACAGCATTGGCATCGTGCATGCCACCAAAAGGGGCAGACAAACAACAAGTGCAACTGCAACTGCTACAAATAAAGCCTCGTCAGCAGCATCACCTGCCAAATTGGATATCAACGCATTGCGATCTCAGCTCTATCAGGGCGCCACAAAGACTGTAACACAGACAACAACAACTGCCAGGGGAGAAAGGGGAAGAGGGGCAGCCAATGTGCAGCAGGGGGGCACAAAGAAGAAACGCTGCCTCGATCGTTACGATTCATCAGAGTCATCAGACAGGTGAGTAAATGAATGAATCCATGAGATTTGTTTTAAGGTTTCAATAAATAAAAATTAAAGAAAAAAAATAAATTTATAAATTAAAATGTAAAATAAATTAAAAATTAAAAATATAATATTTATAGCAAGAATTCGGGAAGCTCAGAAAAGATCAAAGAATCAAATGAGAAAAATAAATTTGGAGCACTACGAAATGAAAGACGAAACTTTGTTTTTTAAGTGTTTTAAATATTGTATTTAATTGTTATTCCCACAAACTGACAGTGAATATACCGATAAAAAACATTGGTAATTCATTCCTTAGTTAATTATTAATATATATATATTTGTAAAAGTATTTCAAATGCTTATATTAGGAATTTTGCAAGCCCGCGCAAAGCCGCTTATTATCTGCTAGTCAGCATTATTGCAATTTCTGTATCGAGCTGAGACTTTTTACCATATATTAAATTCAGTAATTAACATTCCTTTCACATAAAGATAGTAATTTAAAGTAAAGCTTATAATTAATTTGCTGCTGACCAAGAACAGGCAGAATAATTCATGCAAAAACCTGTTAATATGATTTCCAAGTTGTGCCACTTAACGCCTATTATACAAAAATAAAATAACTACAGCAAAAAAAAAGAAGAAAAAGAGATACAAAATTCTTTGATGGATGATAAATAAGATGAACTTAGACAGCTGATATTTGACTTGCCACAAAATATATCTTAATATATCTTGGAGACTTAACGCATAAATTCAGCTAGACTTGTGCTAAAAGCGGAAATGCCACAATGTGGCTAGAAAATGTTTTCTATTTATTTTGTTTTCTGACAAAACTCAAGCTAAAAACAGAAATACTAAAAATATATATCATAGATATATATTTATGCATGTGTCTGTGAGATACTTTGGCAAATGCACAAGCAGAGATACTTGAATTACAATATGATTTATCAAGTAACTTGTAAGCATTGAATTTCAACACACACACACACACACACTGGGGCTATTAAACAATTTTGATAATTTATCTGACGGATAATTGTGGCCGAGTGCGCTAAAAGGCGATTAAATCAATGTATTTCTGTGTTTTTTCTTGTTTAAAAAAGCGGCACGCGCAAAATCGCAAAATTACCTCGTCAACTGTGAGAATTTATGGTTAACAGATATTGTGTGTGTGTGTGTGCGTGTGTGACGGGGTGTGTGTTTCTGTGTGTGTGTGTGTTATTGTTGTATCTATAACCGCACAATGCCAACTAATTTCCGCTCATTAAGAATGCGCAGCAGCGCTGCTGCTGTTGGTCTGTCTGTCTGTCTTTCTGTCTGTCTGTCTGTCTGTCTGTCTGCCTCTGTTGTGAGCATGCATGCGCATGCAGTTGTTGCATTTGTGTATCTTCAAGATACGCAAAAGCATGCGTTCATTTATCAGCAGTAGCAGAAACAGCAGCAGCAGCAGAAACAGCAGCAGCAGCAGAAACAGCAGCAGCAGCACAAACAGCAGCAGCAGCAGAAACAGCAGCATTTGTGAATTTATGGCGCGTGGGCGCAACAAGCTTCCTGCTCAGATACAAATGTATCTGCGGCTGCAACTTCAAATTCTGTGTTTTTTTTTTTGGTTGCAATTATTTATATTCAAGGCGAATTGTAAATGTATAAAAATTGTATAGAAAGTACATAATTAATCTGCAATACTCACTGCAGAAGTCATGCAGTATATATGTATTCCTGATCAGTCTATGATAACTAATTGCTCAGATTTTATGCTATTTTTATGAAACTTGGCAGACTAACGACTCTAAGCTGTAGACTATATCGGATTACTAAATCATGTAGACAAATCAATGTTAAGATCTAATTATCATATTATATGGTATCGAAAACTTTTGTGTTCTAAGAAATCCCAACCAAACTCAGCTAATTCTGCTTATCTAAGCCAAATTCAACATGCTTCTCAAAGTCATCAGCGTTGGACTACAATATCATTTAGCTACTATATCATATAGCTTTCGTACTACTGAAAGAATGATGGCAACAGTTTTGGCAGAGTATCTCAACTTCGGCATGCCCAAGCTAGCCATTCTTACTTGTTTCTTTCTGCATTCTAATTAATTAATTGTTTTTGTGGCTATTGTTTTTGCTGCATGCAAATCATGCATAAATTGAACACTCTTCGTTGTTGTTGTTGTTGCGTTGTTGCGTTGTTGTCGTCACCATGCTGTTCGGTTCGGTTCTGTTTCGGTTTAGCTGGCAAACACGCAACGCGGACGCACGCATATCAAAAGCCATAATCTATCTCTGCTACCATAAAACATATTGTATCTCTTAGTACGGTGTCTGCTATCTTTGCTCTCTTCCTCTCTCTCTCTCTCTCTCTCTCTTGCTCTCTCTCTCTCTTTGTTGTGCTCTCTCTCTCATTCCATTTCGTTTGTGCTCGGCTGCGGTCGTGCTTTGCGCTCGTGTTTCGGTCGGCTTCGCTCGTCTCTGTCGGAAATAATTTCAACTTTTGGTCGTTGAACTCTTTTTGATTTATTTATTTTTTTTTTTTTTGGTTTCACGTCGCTCACAAAACATGAAAAAAATTTTTTTTCTCGTTCATTGCTCATTTTTATTGTTTTTTTTTTTTGGTTTTACATTATTTTTTGCAATTTTTTGCGCTGCATTAAATTTTATTGCGCATCTTTTGGGCAGCTAAATGGTTGCTCTTATGCTTAAAGTTTGCATTTATTTTTTTTTTCTGCTATTCAAAATTTAGAATAATACAAAAAAAAAAAGAACCCGTTTCTTTTCGATGTTTGTATATATATAAATATTTTATTTATTTTTTGTTACAGAGTATTTCTTCTGAATTTATTCATCAATTGAATTTAATCTTGATTTATGTATTTTTCAATTATTGTGGGATTTATTGCAGCACAATTACCATTTTTATGACTTATTTAGAAAAAACGACTGAGGGCGCAATCTATAAAGTAAATTAATTTAATCTCCAGAATTATCAGCAGTTTAACAATAGATTGAATTATTTATTACTTGTTGCGCAGAATTACATTTAGTCTAATAAATGGCAACAAGTATGTTAATTTCAGCAGAGATTTGTTGCATTGTGTTGCAAGTCACTATGAAGGCGAAAGTTATTGAAATAGATAACTTTGGTTGTATTCAAATGTATTATCCTCTTTTGTGACTTAAGCATTTCCAATTATTTTACATATTGGTAGAGTAAAATATTATATTTCAAATTAAACAACTTTCTTGGTTCACAAGATATTTGAAGATATAAAAAAGTGGATTAAATCTCACTTTTATATATTTAATTTATATTTCCTACAACAATAACAAATGCCACAAAATATTTAAGGCCAATCGAAAGTCATCTTTGCATCTTTTAGACAAGATTCTTTGGCAATTTCAACTTTAACATTTTTGCCTTCAATTGTTGCAACTTGGCCTTCTGCGGCAGCATCTGTTGCAACTGTTGCTTGCAATTGCCAAGAACTGCAGATATTAAAATTGAGTTTTAGCTTTTACAATGAAAACATTAAACGGCAACAATTATCTGCGGCATGTGCAACGCTCGCGTTGCATTTTGTTGTCGTTGCAGGCAGATGCGAAACATTTAATTTTAATTATCGCCCATAAAGTGGAAAAGAAAAAACAATCTTGACTTAACTTAACTTAACTACAGCATGTAGTCATAAGTTTTTCGTGTTTTTTGTTTGTTTATTATTTTTCATGATAATCAACTTGTATTTTGTTGTGTTTAGCATTTTAAGTGTGCTATTGACTTGGTACAGGTTTTTCCACATTTCCATGCCACACACAAGACCCAAGACACAAGACCGACCCCAAAGCAGCAGCAGCAGCCGCAGCCGCAGCAGCAGCAATCCCCAAGTGCGACCCACTGCTCCAATGGCGCGCAGTTTTTCCACAGTTTTCCACAGTTGCAGCTAAATGTTGTTGTTGTTTTTACGTTTTTCGTTTTTCTTTTATTTACCCATTGCCAGTTGTTAGTTTATTTTGTTTTCTTAATGTTTTTTTTGCACAGTCATGCCACAGCACGCCTCAATTGTCGACAGCACACTCACAGAGAGATATCGATGCAGATACAGCTGCAGTCACAGATACAGATACGGCTGCAGTCACAGATACAAATACAGCTGCAGTCACAGATACAGATACAGCTGCAGTCACAGATACAAATACAGATACAGTCACAGTTACAAATACAGATACAGTCACAGTTACAGATGACTGAGTGATACTGATATTGTGTAATCGCCCACGTTGATTTATCTTGTTTAAGTGACTCCAAAAGCGACGCCAACTTCGACGTCGCATCGTGGAAAGTGTAATGTAATAATTCGCAAATTGCAATTGCAATTGCCATTGTTATACCCTGTAATCCAAATACTTTGCGTTTGCTGGCTTTCGAGTGAAAGTTTTCGGCTATCAATTTTGATTACTTTCATTGATTGATCGATTAACATTTTGATTATTTTGTTGCACAAAAGAGTTAACATGATTAAAATCTGTTGGCAAACTTTAATCAATATCAAAAATGTATTAAATTGAGCTAAAAGTTGATTGCTTTCAAAAGGTGTAAAACTGAATTAAATTGATATTAATTTTTATGGCCCACACTGATAACTAAGTTGTTTGAGTTGAAGTTCAAGTTTTTGTTGCTATATGAAACTCTCTCTTTCTTTCTCTCTATCTGTCTCTCTCTTTCTCTTTCTCTCTCTTTCTCTTTATCTTTCTCTATAACTGCTGCCACCAAAAGACAGGGCATCTTGTTAGTCGCTCAAGCCTTTTTCTGCTGCAGTTGCAACTTGTGCATTTGAAGTTACAGTTTGCTGTCGCTTCTGCTGCTTGCAACTGCTACTACGTGCAACTGCTGCTTGCAACTCGTGTATATTTAGTCGTGCCGCATTTTGGCTCCTTGATGTTATGTTTGCAATTTTTGGCATTGCATTTGGCATTGTTTTCATAGCAGTTGCATTGTTTGGCAAACCCCCAACTTGAATTCAACTTGTTGTTGTTGTTTTTGGTGTTGTCATTTTTAGATTTTTTTTTGTCAACATGCAGCTGCAACGAAATAAAATTGAAATTATTATTTTTTTGTCAAGCTCAAACTTGAGCTCCGTTTTTGGTTTTGTGGTCATGATCATGACTCATGTCCCAGAATAATGGAGTGTGAAATGTGATTTATCTATTTATGAATATTATTATTAGAACTATTTTGAATTGAGTCTATTTTTTTGCTGTTTTGGATTTATTAATATTTTATTACACGTCAAGGTTAGAGAATGATTATTATCTGCTTCTTACACAAAAGTAATCAAATATAATCTTGCTGTAAAATATTCCCAGCTTCAGCTTCAACTAAAATGCAAATCATATTCATCAAATTTTTTCTTACTTCCGGAATCTGTGCACTTTAAGCCTTTTACCTTATCCAACACTTATTACACATTTACGAGAGCTTCTCATACGAAGCCCTGCCACATTCTGCCTTTCTACCCCTTCTACGCCTTCTATTTGAACCCACACAAATGTGTTGCAGCTGATTGCCCCGTGGGCAACTTGCAACTGGGACTTGGCTCGCCCACAGCTTTGCGTTGAAAGCGATTACACTCGATTACCAAAATGAATATGTTGAGTGGCCAACTAATTTGCTGCAACTTGCAACGAGCTACAACAGCAACAACAACAACAACAACAATCACATTAAGCCAGCATTCAGCTAAGTAGCCAAAATGCAAACGCCTCAAAAAAAGCCAGGCGCAAAAGTTTTCTGCTCTATTTTTTGACCTGCGCCGCCCTCACACATCCCATTGCAAATTTGCAACAGCTATGCATGCGACTTGCAACATGCCAACGCGTTGCCAAACACAGTCTGCCACGCCCCTCTTAACCGAGACACAGCTCCCCTCCCTCTCTCTCTCTCTCTCTCACTCTCCTGACTCGACTCGACTCGCCGCAACCGCTAAAGTTGGCCACATTGAATATTTGCCTTGGTTTTTGTATCATTTTCTATATACACTATCGAAAGGGAAGTAAAATAAATATTTATTTTATTTTTTTTATTTTTTTAAGTGAAATTTGAATTCGCTTTTGCTTGTAATTTATAAACAGTTTAAAAATGAGCAGCTTAAGCCACATTTTTATTAGCTTTAGACATGAGATTTTAATATTTTCAATTATTCTAATTACTCAAAATGAAATTATTTATATTTTTGCTAGAGTATTGAAGCGTCGTCTTGATAGTCGTAAAAAAAAGTAAAATTCTTGTGCATATATTTTGTAGCTTATCTTTTTTTCTAACATTTTTCCGGCCTGTGTGCTTTTCTTTTTCACTGTAATTCTTTTTTACAGTCTGCCGTTGTTGTTGCTATTGTTGTCGTGCAAGTGTTGGCCGGCCCAGTGCACAGTCTGTGTGCCCCACTGCCCCCTGCCGTTCCGCACACCCCCCGCTCCCTGATTTTCGGGCTGCCTTGCTGCCTCCTGCAGTCAGCCCTTTTGCTTTTCTTCTTTTTTCCACTTGTTTCAACTGCGGCGCATTCTTTGCTTGCTATTTTGTATATGCAGATATATATATATATATATTATTAACAAGAACAACAAGCAGGAGCAGCTGCTGTTCTCTCTCTGTGTGTGTGTGTGTGTTTTGTATCTGTGTGAAAAGCAGTTTAAACACGAAATTAGAGCCTCTCCTCGCGCTGAATGCAACTGCAACTCTACTTGCCCAGCTCGCTGCCTCTTTACCTCCCTCTCTCCCTCGAACAGCGCATTAAGTCGTAATAAATGCTGCCAGCCTCTGTTTTGTACATTGACCTCAAAAAAAAAAACAAAAAAAAAACGAAAAAATACAGCCGCCCCCTGGTTGCAAGCATGCCACGCCTCTTGCGGCTGCTGCTTGTGTCTTGTTTTGTTTGGGATGCTGCCACAGTTCTTGTTGTTGTTGCTGCCTCAGTTGCTGTTGTTGTGTTGTTGTTGTTTTGTTTCGTGCACATTTTACTAAATAGCTTCTATTTACGTTCCCGGGAAAATGCATTCGCAATTGTAAAGTGCAGAAATTTGTTTTTGTTGTTTCGTTACTTTGTCTCCAGTGCAACAAAGAGTAGAACAATGCCCCAACTAGCGGGGTGGTGAAGGGGGCATTGAGGGGAAGGAAACACGTGCACGACTTTTTTGAGGGGGGGCTATGAATCAAAATAGGCAGCAGCTCCACTTTATATAGAACACCGTTTTCTATTGCTCTTCCAGATATATATTTACAAACGATTAAAGTTTGATATTTATGTTCTCGGGGTTTTTGGAAATTGGATTTGGAGTGCAGCATTGCGGGATTCCTCGAAAAGTGCCAACGAATCGGGCCATAAATATTAAAGAATACGTGTTTAAATTTGTGTTGTAATATTATAAAGTTTGTGGTGCAAAACTGATTTTGATTTTTGTTCATCTTAAGAGTTGGCGCAAAAAGTTTTGGTCATGTTGGCAGATTGAGGAAACGTGCCAAAACTTTTGACCATCTATTATTGATAAACTATTCAACAACATCTTCAGCCGACAATCACTAACTTTATTTCTTTAAGTTGGACAAACATAGAAGAATTTTTTAAACAACTGTTTTCATATATTCCAGCAAAATTTATTATATGCAAATTCTACACAGATTAAAAAGAGTATTTCAATTTACGCTCTCGCTTTAAATTGATTTTTGAGTGCTTTAAAAAATGGCTCAAATTTTGTGTAAATTGCTCAACTCTCAACGTTAAGTGTCTCTTTTGATGGTGTGGTTCGCTGTTGGCCAATTGGTTCAACATAATCCAATTAAAGGCCACAAGCGAGCCTCAAAGTGCTGCACAAAATGTCATCAGTTGAAAAGCTGAATGGAAAAACTCACATGGAAAAGCTGATTTAATAGCAAATGTAAAACTGAAAATGACTTTTGGCAAAGACTTCGTTTAAAGAGGCCCAAAATGTTGAAAAGAAATGGCAAATGGAATGCCAGGAACTAGATAAAAAGAAGGGAATCTCCATAGGAATACAAAAGGCATGAAAGGAACTGAAAAGAAATACACAGCAACAAAAAAGTTAGAATGGAAATGGGAAAAGCAAAAGCAGCAGGTAAATATTAGAAAATGAAATTGGACAGACTATGTGAAATTGATAACTTGAACTGTAGATTTAATTTTCACTTTAAATGCAGCTTAAACTTTGAATATGAATATGAGATATAAAACAAAAAAGAAAACCAAAGAAAAGCAAGGAAAAACTTTAATTAATAAATGATTCTATGTAATGAAATTTGAGCTTTAGTTCAACTCGTAAATTTGCCAACAGCTTTAACTTAAAATTCAGCCTTAATTAAATGAATGAAGAAAAGTGAAATGTGAAAATGAGAATTATGTAAGAAAATAATAATAAATGAATGAATGCAATTCAAACTTCAGCTTAACTTAAATTGCTTGGCTTTAAATGGCACATTAGCTTCAATTTTCAGCTCTAAATTCATATAATTGAAATCATACTAGTTTTGGCTTAGTTTATAATCCCGCCAGCAACTTAAACAGCATATTTGTTGGGGGTGAGATAGATGCTGGTGGTGGTTATAATGTCTACATTATGTCAGCGATTAAAACTGTGATTCAAACTCTTGATTTCTGCCAAATTTGGCAATATTTGAAAGCATAATTTATGCATCGTTGGCCGTTTTATGTAAATTGCCAGCCAGCCAGCCAGCCAGCTGGCTAAAACTGGCCAAAAACGTAATGGCATTCTAATGTTGGCCACCAAAATCAAAATCATATTAGCCAAACTTATGTGTGTGTTTGTGTGTGTGTGTGTGTATGAGCTGCCACTATTCTGGCCATGTTTTGCTTTTGGCTTTTGCACATGACAACAAAAACAGCAACAACAACAACAACATGAAACGTACACTGGAAATTTTCATTAATTATAACGTCAGTTTCGCGGACGCTTTGCATTTTCGCCGGGGCAGACAGTTGCACACACACACACACACCGTCCCCTCCTCTCCCCTGCCCACCCCACCCCTCTCTCTTGCTGCTGTTCACTCTTGATGTGCAGCTGAAACAACAACAGCAACAACAAGTTATATTCACCAATGCAACGGTAAATTCACTGCACCTCCCCAACGCCCCTTTATGGGCAGACACATTGCGTTCAGGACAAGTGATGGCCGTTGGCGAGGCTCTTTCATTAATGCATACCCTGTAATCATGGCATGCCTTGCAAGGGGGTAGCTTTGGGGCAGCAAATGCACCAGTTGCAGCTAGACCAATTATCTTTGATAATTGTTAAATAAGCTATAATGAATGAGTTCTGGCATCAAGAACTATTTGGCTTAACAAAGATATACGAAGCAAACTGAAAGGTATTGAAATACTATATTATATAGCGCATATGAACAATTGGTTGAAACATATGATTTCTGTAACATTTCAAGTGATATTTACTTGTTAACAGGTTGACTGCAGTCTTCAACTCATATTTTCTATATATAAATTTTCTGTATATATTTTGTAAATACATTTTCTATTTATATTATGAATTTTGCAGGGCATCAGTTAGTCGTGCACACTCAGTGCCGATGCACTCTTGTTATTTTTTGTGCCAGCGAAAATTAGTCATTAACTTTTTAAGCATCGACTGTGGACAAACATGGCGTATGAGTGATGTGCATGGCGGTCTACGCCATGCCACTGATTGTCTGATTGTCCACCTGTCCGTCCGCCAGTCTGCCTGTCTGTCTATCTGTGTGTTTGTGTATGTGTGTGTGTGTGGTAAACGATAAGGCCCCGTCCGACAGTCGAACTCAAATTCGCGGGCAAGTGGCAATTATGTTTGCCGCTATGTCAAGTGGATTTTGAAGTTGCAAACGATATGCTATGCTGCAAGTGCAACATTCGACTAGAGTTGCCTTTTGCTTGTAGTTACAACTGTCGTAGTTATAGTTGTTGTTGTTGACAGTCAGTCAGGCAATGGATATGCGTTTGAGTTTGAGTTTGAGCCCGGAGGCTATCATTAACTTTATTGCATGCGAATGAGGCAAAGTTGATAGCAGCAGCAGCAGTAGTGGGCCTTGGCTTGCCTGCCTGGCCTGCCTGGCCTGCCTTGCCACAGAGTCTAAACTCGTTAAGTGCAACCAGAAAGACACGCTTCAACACTGTTGCACATTGCTGAACACTTAAGTGGCCAGTGAGCAACAATGTGCAAAGTGTAAGATCAATTTCTTGTAGATTCTAAGTTTACTTTTCCAAACTATCCAACAGACTGGGAAACTAATGTTCCGAAATTTTGTCTTTGGTTTAAGAATGTTAGCGGATTTTGTGTAAACGAAATGCAGTTATCGAAATATACAAGCCAGTTAAGTTGTGTAACTATCGAAGAGACGCTGAAAAGAGCATTGACATCGTTTGAGTTTTGACCAAGTTCCAACAGTTTAATGTTAACTGAAATGAAATGCCTTTGACAACTTATCCGTTTTCTATTTCTATGCCTCCTTTCACTGGCTTAAAACCAAACTTTTCACTTTAACAACTTTGTTGCAACATTTAACATTTGTTGCTAACCCACAATTCCAATTTGTTGTAGACTTTTCAACTTTTTTCTTATTCCTCATTTTGCTTTTCATTTCCGTTTTGCTCAATGGCTTTTTTTTTATATTTCATTTTTCTTCTTTTCTTCTTGTTGCTGTTGTTCTAATTCTATTTCAATTTCTAGGCGCCCGTTGTTAGCCAATTTGTTGTGACCGTTTGGCGAAATGGCAACTTGACATTGACCTTGACTGGCTGTGCGTGCTACTTAGCCGCTCAACCGACGCAAACAACACAGACACAAACAACACAGACACAGACACAACACAACACAACACAACAAACAACACACACACACACACACACACACACAACACACACTAAGCAGCTTTAAGAATCAAAAGTGTAACTGAAAAGCTAAATCGAATTGCAAAAGGCAGCAAAGAAAAGCACAAACCATACAGTTAATTTGTGTGAAACGAGCGAATGAAAATTGCCAATAGAAAAAACTCGACAAAACGAACTGCAAATGCTCTGTAAAAAAAGAGCATTTCTGTGTTGATGGATAAATTGAAATGCAGTCAAAATATATTTCAAATAAAGCAAACAAAATCACTTGCAATAAATTTACATCAAATACAATTTCAAAAGCATGAGAAAGGCAGTGACAGTGGAAGGAGACAAAGCACACAAACATATAACATATACCCAACATAATGAAGACAATAAAAGCAAAGCTAAAAAGGTTTTCTATCAGGGGCAGAGAAGAGTATGTACAGAGAGGGGGCGGGAGAGAGAGCGAGAGAGGGCCAAGAGCAACAAGCCATTATAATCGGCTTATAAAAAGCTACAGTTTGACATTTGATCAAAATTGAATTGTCAATTGTCAATGTTGTGTTTGGTTGCTGTCACCCTTTAAAGCATTGTTTGTGTGTGCTTGTGTGTGTATGTGTGTGTGTGTGAGTGTGGGTGTGTGTGTGTCTGTGTGAGTGTGAGTGTGTGTGTGTGTGTGTGAGTGTGTATGTGTGATTGTGTGATTTACCATTGATTAGAAATAAATTGAGTTTAAAATGTTTAGTTGACCAAAAAATCGTTTGAATTTTATTGCTTATGTGCGTGAAATTAGTTTGTGGTTTATTATGATTATGGAGGTAGTTTATTATAACTGTGGTTTGCCAAAAAATTTCTATTATTACCAACATAAAATAATGAAATTGTATTTGTCTAAAATAAAATTGGCAAACAAATAAAGAGAGGGAAAGTGTGTTTGCAGCTTGGTTTACGAAACTAATTAAGTTTTAACCAAACATGCAATTTGATGAAATAAACACTTTCAAATATTCCAGCATAAATATTGAGCAGCATGATGATAAATGAAAATGAACTACAACAGCCTTTAAATAACTAAACTCTGGTCACACTAATGGAGTGTAAAACTGTGTTTTTTCTCGCTTGGTTCACACCCCCCACCTGGGTAAATGCATATCTCCCACTTAAATTCGCATATAATCAGCGGGTTCTGCCTTTTTCACACGCTTGCCGCCGATTGCCGCGTCATAAAATAAAAACGGCAACACAGCAATTTTTTTCGAGTAGTGGCAATAGAGGCGTCTAACAGTAGCATAATTACTATAATATTGACTTATAGATTCCCAAACGACGCTTCAGCGTTGCCACAGTGGTTGAAAACTATGCGAAAAAGTCACTTTAAATATCTGAAATTAGATTTCGTTTCAAATAATATATTATTTGTAGAATATGTTTTCATTCATGACATATCTTTATTTATTTTTTATTTTTATTGATGTGTTTATTTATTTTATATATTTATATATATTTTTTATATATTTTTTATATTTCAATTCGTTATTTTGTTATGGTTTTTATATTAGTTTAATTATTCCACAAATTTTGTTCACATCTTCAATCACTGTGCACTGCTTATACTCAGAATTAACTGAAAATGGTTTAACAGGGTATAATCAAGTTGTCCCAATGTAGTTAGCAGTTAGTTATAATGTGTACATATGTATGCTTGATCAACATCAATAGGTCAGTCGATCAAGCCATGTCTATAGATATATTCTTGACATAATATTGCGCATTTTTAAATGTTGCATAAAGTGAATGATGGCTCCGAAGAACATAACTAATTAGCTAGAGAAATATCGAAAACATGTCCGATTCGTAGGGTATCTACCCGTCGAGCTGTCTCTTTTCTTGTTTCTTTGCTGATGGAGTCTTTCATTGATTGAGTAATTGACAACGACAACGAAGGCGTTGCCTATGATTACATTTTGTGGTATTTTTTTTTCTCTCTTTCGAATTGTGTGTTGCTTGTCGCTTTTCATTGAAATGTATTTATTTATTGTTATATTTGTTGTTGTTGTGCTTATTTGTTCTCAAGCACTGAGAGAGATACTTGTTAGCTGTGCTAGCTGTCTGCTGCCCACTTATTCTCCAGTGGAGTTCTCGAGTCGAGTCGCCTTAATTGCTAGGCATCGAAATTGTAATTAACGTGGAGCCGAGTGTTGCGAGTCAGTCTCCGACAGTTGTCTAGTAGTAGTAGTGGTAAATCAGTCAAGCAGTCAGTTCGTCAAGCAGTCAGTCAGTCAAGTAGTCAAGTAGTCAAGTAGTCAAGCAGTCAAGCAGTCAGTCAAACGAGTTCAATATTTACTGCTAGCTTGCCCACAGCCTCTGCAAACATTTGCAAATTAAACTGACAAAATTGCTAATTAGCTTTGAGCTTGAAAATTGCAGTGCTTTCCAGAGAGAGAAGAGGTGCATATAGGAGATATATATGATATATAATATAATATGATATAATGCTAATTACAAAAGTCAACATCTTGAGCAACTTTTATATAGCCTTAAACAATCTGAAATGCTCAGCTTAATTTTCATATATTTTTCTTTTGTTTAAATCGATTTATTTGACTCATTTGACTGACAATCATAATATTGAATATATTTTTGTATAAATTATGATAAATTCCGTAAATCGACTTATTTGAATTGATTAATTTGAGTCCCGCTTTGGATTTGACTGATACATTCATAATTTGGAATGTATGATTTATTAATAATGTTAAATATGAAGTTGCCGCAAAATCATGAAATTTGAAATGCGAGTAATTACGCGGCCAGCGGCAGCGGCAGCCACAAAACACAAATGCACAAATGCACAACACATTTAATTGTATTTAAAATGATTTATAAATATATGCATACAAATGCAATTATTAAATAATTATACGCTATAATCAAAGGTGGCTGACAAGAGGGGCATATCGACTCTTGATGTGGCAGTTATTCTCAAAGTTGAAATGAAAGTAATGCAAAATGAATATGCATATTACGTCTTGTATATTTTAGTTAGATTGCATCACGATTTACAGGGTAACATTGTGTCGATTATTTTTTGGCATAATTGTTTTAATTTATAACCTCATAAAAATGAAAACGTCAAGAATATGTCTAAAAATGATTTTTGCATTTACATATGTTGCCGGTTGCCGGCCAGCTTTAAGTGCATTTTAATTAAATTTTCATGTTTAGTTCATTAGCAATTCAATTTGCTGTTTGCCAGCACAACAACAACAACAACAATCAAGCGCCATAAAAAGAAGGTTGCATAATTGCAACTGCAACTGCAACAACAACAACAACAACAAGAAATGATTAACAGAGTTTACAACAATAAAACTGTTGAACATTAAAACTTTTGCCATAATAATTGCAATCAAATAATTGCTTAAGCCTTCTTCTAACAGATTAGCTAACGTTCATAATTACATATTGGCTGTGGCAAGCGCAACAAGCGCAACAAAAAACGAATATCTAATTGAGCCAAATTGAAAGTGAGAGTTGCTGCCTCAAGCCTCAAGCCTCCATCCGACTTGTTGAATGAGGCATGCAAATATTGAAACAAGTACAAACAAATTGAACTCTTCAGACCTGAGTGGACAACTTATGATTATACTGCATCTAATTAAGATGGTGTGCTTTTATAATACTACTAATAAGGTTATGAGCACTCCAACTACCTACTTACACACTGCAAAAAAAACGTTAGATAAAACGTCTGCGAAATTCCACTATAAAGTTGAAAATAAAATTTAAAATCCATCAGCTTAAAAAAAAGTCTAAAGCAATATTGAACGTAAAAAAAAACTGCTTCTCCCACATGTAGTTGAGCATTATTTTTCACAGTGTGCATAACTGATAACGAATGTCTGGCATTTTCTTAACTTTATTGGGTTCATAAAATCGAATGCGTTTTTTCTTAACCAAAATCTCTAATAAACGCCATTAAACGCATTTCAAGCTAAACGCTGCTGCGTATTAAGCGGCCTGTTGCATGATGATGTTGCTCTTAAAGTATTCAAAATTAAATTCCAAACAACAACAACAACAACAACAACTTGGCAGCAAGCAAACTTGACGAGCTCTTATCAACATGCGATTTTTGGCACTTTTTTTTTTACTTATTTTTATGACGTTGACGACGCTGCCGACGCGCCATCAAGCGAAACTGAAAGAGGAGTGGTGATATGGAAGAGAGGGGTGCGGGGAAGGTGGCTGAAACGGCGACTATCATGCTGTGTTGCTTGTCCTGCTCCTGTCTGCTGTCTGTCTGCTGTCTGTCTGTCCTTCTGTCCTGTTGCCTGTTTGTGGTTCTTCTATACATTCCTGTCTCATTTTCATGGGCCATTTACGTAGACAAAGAAAGACGCGCAGCGGCATGTTTATGTATCCGTAAGATACATTTTAGCTTGACGTTCCGCGACGTTCTTTCTCCCGCCCTCTCTCTCTCTCTCCCTCTCTCTCTCTCTCTCTCTTTTTCTCCATCTGTCTGACTAAATGACTGCATTTTGGCCATATACTTATATATTTATATACGTCTACTCATTTATATGTTTTTTTTTTTGCTTCTTATTTAGAAAATACCGGTTCAGTGCAAAAACTTGCAAAGTTTTATTACTTTTTTTTGTTTTTTTTTTTACTTTTTTTGGTTTTTTTCCCGATTTTTGTGTTTTTTTTTTGTTTTGGGATGTGTGCAAAAAATTGGATATTTCTGCTTTTGACTTTTTGTAGCCAAGTGCATTGCGGGGTATTTGAATTTTGTCACAAATTAAGCATATGTGACGTGATAAAGTAAGCACACTTTTACCGTTTTATATAGCTTGATATCTTGACCAAAAGTAATCAAATATCAATTTGATTATATGTTTGTCGGCACGTGTCGCAAAAAATCAACAGTCAAACAATTGGATTGATTAGCTGCCTGAGATTATTTGAACTTCCGCCATAGGTTCACACAAGCTCGTAGACTTGGCCGGATCATATCACAAGATCATATATATATATATATATATATATATATATATATCATATTTATCAATATATATTTTTGTATAAAAACCTTCTCTTTGTTTAACAATAAATTCAAACCAAAATTACACAATATGTGTATTATTATATATTACGTATAATATTTGCACCAAAAATCACAGATATTGGTGATATATATTATAGCTCCCATAGGAACGATCGGTCAGGAGATGAATTCTTGTAAAAAAAACTTTTTTCTTTAGGAAGCTTATCAGACCAAAATTTACCAGTTATGCTTGGTACCCATAGGATATTTACATATATATATATAGTATAAATAATATATTAAAATTGACATATCAACAATTTTTCCAGGGTATCTAATCTTCGTCTTGCCTTAGGAAGCATTTCTTACTTGTTTCTTGTTGTATTTTGCTTGCTTGTTTATTGCAAATGCCTTAAAACTGATCAAAATGCCTTACATCTGAACTGAGCAGGCATACACAAATAAATATATATATATATATATATATATATATATATATTTGTATACACTTGGTTGTATAAGGAAGCAGTTCTCGTACAAGTTCCTGCCACCTCAACTGAGCTTGGTTGCCTGCCCCAGAAGAGGACAGCGTTGTGCCGCAAATGCCTTTTGGTTTCTGGCCAAAAACAACAATCGAGCGAAACTGTTGCCATTTATATATAAATGTACATATATATATTTAATTAAAAGAAACACTTTAAGGATTTAGTACGTTGAGGCGTGTTGGAATTTCATTTCTTTCCGTTTTTATTATTTTTCCTTTCTTTCTGCAGTTTAACAAAATTTTTGTAAAATTTTCTTTTTATGGGTTTTGCCAAACAGTTGGGACGTGGGGCGTGGGGCGTGGGGCAGTCTTGACACAAATGTCTAGCGTAAATCAAATGCTATAAAACGCCTATTTGCCATGTGGCAATTTGGCCATTTGTCAGTCTGTGTCAGCCAGGTTGTCAACGCCTTTAACTTGGCCTACAAAACTTTTCAAAACGGTTTTGGATTTTGTTATTTTGTTTTTTTTTTTATTTAACTGCGCTCGTTAAATTTTACACACACACACACACTCAGATGACAATGCCGAAAAGTTCAACGCGCCCAGAAAAGTGTCAAGCGTCAAAGAAAAAAAAAGAAATAATAATCAACAAATATTTATTTAACTTTTACTCGGCTTAATATTTGTTTATACGGCTTGTGTTTATCAAATGTTTGCCAAGACATAAAACTAAAGCAAACACACGAGTCAGACACACACACACACACACACTCAACTGTTATATACAGGAAGCACAAACTGTTTACCCCCCTCTCTGCCCCGTCCACAAAAAAAAAAAAACAAGTTGCATGAGGTTGCCTTCGGGCGATATGGCGTCAAAATTCTTATCGTTGCTGCACTGACTCGGCGTATAACTGTTATTTATATATATTCATATCATATAGATTTATAATTTCTCAGTAATTTCTATATGTGTGCTAATTGTTGTACAACAGTTATCAATGGGTTCGGGGATCTGTGCTCTGCTTTCGGTTGGGCAACTACTCATGACGCATTGTGGCATTGGGGGCATTGAGGCATAGAGCAAATGTGTAACCCAAATGCGACCTGATAACCTCATTTATTAGAAATGACTAGTAATACCAGGGAAATCATTTGTTTACTTATGCACTCTGATAACAATTTATGAGAATCGACGTCTTATCAGTGGGGGGGAGGGGACAAAAGTTAACATTCTGTGTTAATCAATTGTGAAAGGTCTGTTGCGAATTCGCAGGTGGGGCGATCGAAAGAAGTAACAAATTAGCCGTATAACGGTGTAACACTCCTTAAAATCAACAAGTTAATAATCCCCATAAAGCAAATGATAGGCTTAGTTCCTTGATTGTTCATTAATAATCCAATCAAATATCTTTTGTTTTAACCTAAAACCATGAATAAGCGGGAAAGGTATACCCTCTAGTTCTAGTTTTGTAAAAGTATGCAACAGGTGGAACAATGCAGCTCCTTCGACCTCATAAATTATATATATTCTTGATCAGCATCGCTAGCCGAGTCAATCTAATCATCTAGACTATAAAATATACAGACTTAAATATTTTCAGGTTCATTTTATTTGATCGATTTGTCTGTATCCCCAATCGATTACCGATAACATAATATAATTTGAGGCACGCTTTTATGAAGACCAACACAGGATATCTCCTAGTCGAGTGAGCTCGAACATTTATGCGCTTAACATAAATTTATATCAAAAAAATCCGTAATTTATTCAGTTTTGATAAGTCATTAAATTACAGTAAAATGAGCAAAGCTTTTGCTAAACGAGTTATGGTTTTTATGCTCAACATTTATTTGAACAAATCAGCATAATGCATAAATTTATGACTAATCAAGGCGACAACAATCTTATTTGTTTCTTACGCTCTATAAACATTGTTGTGGTTTTTTCTTTCCTGTGGTTTCCATCTTATGCCTCGAGTTTTACACTTAATTTCTGAATGTGTCAACAATTTCTGGTGAATTCAGCTCACTTCTTTTTGCCAACTTGAGTTTCAACTTTTTATTAATTGCCTAAACATTTTCTTGTATTTGCAGGTACGTTGAAATTTCCACAATTTTGCAAATATGAAATGCGAGTGAGTTGGTCCAAATATATTTAATATTATTATTAATAAAATTCATTTACATAAACACATCAGCAAATTCTTATAGTTAAAGATTTAGAAATGTATTTTTATCACTTGAATAAGTCATTATCTTTTTAATCATATTTAACGACATCGAAACATGTTCAGAAACAATCTAGCCAATTAGAAGACGGTAATTGCTGGTTATGCTTTTGGCCAGGCTAACCCCTTGTAAGCCTTTTTGTTCAACACAGCGACGCTCATTAGCGCCTCAATTAAAAAAGCACCCAAAACAATAACAACCAAATTTATATATATGCAGACAAATATTTAAATTGTTTTCTCCATTTTTTCTACTGTATCCTGCCACATAGCCTTAACATATGTGTGTGTGTGTGCGAGTGTGTGTGTGTGTATGTGTGTGTGGGACAATTGTTTTTGACACAAAATGATTTTAATCATAATGTCATTAAACACGCAACTGTCAACTGAAATATTCAGTGAACATGGTGCGACAAGGGATAGTCCACACACACAAAGAACACACACCAAACATACACACACACACAAAACACACACACACACACACGCACAGAGAGAAAAGTCCCTTAACATACAACCCTGTCGTTCCCCATAGCGTAAAAGACAGCGGCGAGAACAAACGACTCAGCAACAGCAACAACAGCAACAACAACAGCAGCAAGGTTGCCACATGTGAAGATCTCACACAACTGATAATTTGTGTCACTTAATTGCTGAGGCTTAAACATTACAAAAGTTTTCCTCTACTCTTTTTTTTTTTTGTGGCTCATTGTTAACATAATAAATTAATTTTTACATTTGCCTTTTGCCCCCCACTTGATTCTAAGCGGGCGTGGCTTTGCTCGAGTTTTTGGTTTCGGCTATCATAAAAAAGTCAAAATATTTCATGTCTTGCAGCACGCACCAAAAGTGCCAACTTCCGTTCGCAGAACTTATTATGTTTGAGCTGCTGGCCGCTCATAAAATATATAAAATATATATATAAAATATATATATACTTGATCAGTATAAGGATTATTTCTGATTATATATAGCTGATATAGGAAATATATAAGAAAAGAGTTCAACTTCTTATCGATTCCTAAAATTCCTTATCGATCCTAAAAACAAAAATAACTAATCAAAAATTTGGCTGTTTCGTGGAAAAAGAGATTATTTCAACACACAAACATACAAATACAAATGAACATTCAACATGCAAGGGTATTTTCGAGTTCATTATACCCCCAACTCTTTAATTTTGTGTTATTTGTGTAATGCTTTTTCGAAATGAGTCGTAACGGTAATTGACGATACTTTGGCAGCCAATCGGAGAGATCATCGAAGGCGGTGCTACGGTAGTTTCCGCCTTGCCAAGTCACGCGACACATCAAACCAGGGAATACAATTAAGGAAGCCTTACAAAAGCAAAGCACGAAGAACGGGAAGAACAAGAAGCAGAAGAAAGAGTAGAACAACAGAACATAAAAGAAATGCCATTTAGGATATGTTCTCCAGTTTCGCAGGGTGTTGACCAATGCAATTAAAGCAATGACGATTAACGATGACGATGACGATGACGATTGCGATGACGTCGATTATTAAGCTGCAGCTAAAAGTTAAAGTCGCAGCGCGATGATGACTATGTAAAATAAGCGATTAAATACGTGCCGAGTTCTCCACTCAATACTCTATACAAATATATATATATATATATATATACACGCTGTTGCAGCTCTCTCTCTCTCTCCACTTGTATCTAAGAAGGGTGGGTTGAACTCTGGGGGGTTACTCAATTTGCCACAAGTTGGCCGGCGTGGCAACGCCCACGTTACGCTTGATTAAAAATGTGCAACAACAATAACGGACGCCAGCAACAACAACAACAACAAATACAGTGGACAAAAAAGGCAGTCACAACTTGTTTGTTGTTGTTGTTGTTTTTGCTGTAGCTTTTTGAAGGGTTGCAGCAGACACGTTTTCCTGTCGCGCTATTTGCCTTGATGAGGGTGCTGCTGTTGCTGCTGCTGCCAGCAGAGAGATAGGCAATTTTCTTGTTGAGAAACGGGGGGCGCTAAGGGAGTTTTCTTCTTTTTTTTTTTGGGCATTTCCGAGCGATAGTGTCGGCTTCTGTGCATAGATGGCGCCAGTTGTACTGAAAAGTTAAGTTTGATGAGAGGAAAAAAATGTGGTGAAGAGCTGCAGGAAAAGTATTTATATTAAAGTAGGATCCAATTTTGAAAGGTTATTTGAAAGTTATTATTATTTTAGAGTCGTAGGCTCTGTATATATTATTATAATATATTATTTTGTAATATTTAATTTAAGAAATAAAAGCTATTAATGTTAAAACAAGAATCTACATTCGAAATAGGAAGTAGTTAACTCTTAAAGTCTCTGAAATCGGGCTCTTGATGCTGATCACGAATATACATACACTTTAAGGGGTTAGAGATGCTATCTTTTGCCTGTTACATACTTTGGGACAGCTTCATTATACCCTTGTTCCCATTTTTAGTGGATTCAGAGTAATGCTTAGCATATTTTCAAATCTGTATCAAAAGGAAAATGATTTCAAAAGTTATAATCTTTCATCTAAATGCATCTTTCCTGCATTAAATTCATTCACAATTTTATAAATTCTTTAATAAAGTTTTTTCCACTTATAAGTCGATTACACAATACTCCTGTCAACCACTTACAACATCATTATTACACAAAATATTCATCGATGGAGATATGCCCAGCTGATAGCATTCATCAGTTTACCTGATGCCCAATAATAATTTGGCTTAAGACATCTGTTTACACGTAGCACTTTCAATTTCAAAAGATCAACAAGAGGCAGCAGCAGCAGCAGCAGCAGCAGCAGCAGCAACAACTCATGGGAAGTGACTACAAAATGCCACTCGTCGCACTTCTGCATTTTGCCACACCTCCACACACACAAGAAATATACAATTTGTGTCATAAAGATGCAGTAGTAAATGTATCTCATGGCTGCGCTTGCCTTCTGGCCATGTCCCCCCATCATGGCCCAGAGCATCCTACTGCCATAAATGTTTCGAGAGTGCGACGGCTGCTGCTGCTGCGCATCTCTTAATCCCTCATCATCATAATCAACTGAGCCAAAAAAAGAAAAACACAAAAAAAAGTGTGAAATTCGTGGAAACAGCGTGAAGAGTAGCTAAAGACGGAGTTTGGAATCGGAGTTGTCCGGTTGAAGAGTCTTTCGTGTTGGGTTTTATGCGACTTGTGTATATATACGGATACATTACCAGACTTTAAAATGTCTATGTGTGTGTGTGTGTGTGTGTGTTTGTTGTGTGTGTCATGTTATTTCGGGCAGTTCTTGAACTTTGCCAATGTCATGGAAGCAACAGCAGCAGCCACTTTTGGGGGCCATTGCAGTTGGTCAGGTATTTTAGCGGCAGATACATTTGTATCTGTATCTTTTTACCTGTATCTTTGGCACGTCTACAAAAGAGGCCAACAACAGCGGCGATGACGACGTCTACATGTGTTTTGTTGTTGTGTTTGGTTGTTGTTGTTGTTGTTGTACATGTTATTGTTGTTGTATATTTCATGGCGTTTTTATGTAGTCGCCCCGTGTCGATGTCTCAGTTCCCAGTTGTTGCCGTGTGGTTTTAGGTTTTAAGTTTGTCTCTCTCTCTCTCTCTGTCTTTCCCCTCTCTTTCTCGCTCTCCCTTTTTTAGCCGTTACTACCTACCTGAAACTGAAACAGAGCCGAGAGCCTGCAACACAAACTTTTAGCCTGCAGATTTTGCCCATATGCCTCTTTAAACTTGTTTCAAATAATTTCAGACTAGACGTGCATAAATCTACTTAACAACAACAACAACAACAACAACAAGAACAACAAATAAAATACAAAATATACTTAAAGCAGCGCACAAAGGAAGAAGAAAGAGACAAAGAGGGAGTAGAGAGAGAGAGAGAGAGAGAAAAAGAATAAGCAAAACGAAACGAAACGAAACGAAAACTTCAAGTTCGCGTCTAAAGATTTTGGCCATGGCTTTTCTTTGTTGTGTTGTTGTTGTACAAGTTGCCATGCTAAATAATTAAGTTAGCACTTTTGTGTGTTGCGGATTTACAACTCAATGGACAACCATGCAGCTAGACAGCAGCAGAGGTAGCGGGGGGGCGTGTCAAAGTGGGCGCAAATGTTGTGTGTGTGTGCGTGTGTGTGTGGATATGTTGACAGTTTCTTGGTAGAAGCCAAGCAAAACTTTTGCTTTACATATGTCGCCTTGTATCTTTATCTACACAGGGCTCATCTCTTGGGTTTCCTATGAAAAAACATATTATACATATATATATACATATATATATATATATATATAGGTAGGTTTATATATACATACAAAAGGGAGATCCAAAAAGCCAAAGCTAGTTGTTTCTGTGGAAGTTTTGAGCGCACATTACAAATTCACCGGAATCCAATTTATTGTTGCTGCAGCCATCAGAGGAAGCCAAAAACGTTGTCTCTCTGTCTGTCCTTCTGTCTGTCTGTCTGTCTGTCCTTCTGTCTGTCTGCCTGTCTGTCTGTCTGTGCGGCTTTTCCAGCTTACGAAGCGAGCGGCCATCAAATTTTGTGTGTCGAGTGTGGTAAAAATATGTTTCGGCTTTGGCTTTGACTCTTAGCCAGGCTTTGTCTCTTCACCTGCAAGTCGAGTGCAAGTGGAGCTAAGATAAACCAGGCAGCGCCTGCTGCCTTGTCCATGAAATGTGGATTGAGAGCGAGAGTTATGGGAACTTTAAAGTCTATGAGAGCATTTAGTCTTTTATATAGATACACTCGTAATGTGATTTTCTTGAAATATATCTAAAAATAGTTCTTAAAAATTTACATTTTTACAAAATAAGTTTGAAATCGATTCAGTGTGGGCTAAAGTAGTAGCAAGTGTATGAAAAGAATTTGTAATATTTTACACTTATGCCTCTTATATTGGGACTATAAAGCAAAGAAATCAATTTACTATTTTATATAGCTTTTTTAGTAATTTTATATTCACTTCTATATGGAAATGAATAGTGAAATTTTGATGTCTCCGGGCTAAAAGGGAGTATAGTCTTGGCCATGCCTAAGCTAGCCATTATTTTCTTTTGTTAAATATGTTTCTTTTGCAGCATCGCCAATCGATTTAACTAATTAAGTTTTGTATTTAAATTGTGTAACATAATTTACTATAATCTTTGGCCAAATGTGCGCTGTGCCTGTGTCTGTGTGTCTATAATATTATGGCCATAACAATCTATCACAATTACTTATGCATATGCTGTAGCTGTAAAGTTGTAAAGCTGCCGTCGGCATTTTGCCTTTGAAGTGTACACAAAGTAAAAATTATGCAAAATCAGCGAGCGTATTTTGAGATCTTACAGCGAAACCGTTCGAATCGAATGCAGCCATGCAAATTTCCACTCCGGCTTTTTTTTTGAGTTCTTCGTTTTCATTTTTTGTTGCTCTCTGAACCGCTATAATTCACACTGCTCCATTGAGGCAATCATCGATACCTGTTTCAATATGTGATCATATACACACACACACACATATATATACAGATATCTGGCTTAATGCACAACACTTAAGCAAAAGTTTATGACAATCGGCCAAGTTAACAAAGGAAGCCTTGTATTGACGAAACCCCATTGTCAGAAAGGTTCCCTCTGCGCTGCTCAGGTTGCTCACAAATGACTCATGCCAAAGAATGCAATTCTTGTGTATTGGGTTGATAAACTGTTGGAGCCCTCTCTGAAATGGGTAGGGCTCCAAAGATTGATACAAGCAATGGGTATTAACAAAGCAAACACATGTCGCAAACATACATACATATATATATATATCTATATATATATCTATATATCTATATATATAGAAAGTTATATAGTATGTGCTGCGAAATCAGGCAGCGCTGAAATATGTCAGCTCGTTCAAGTAAATTTATTTAAGGAAACTTAATCCTTAAAGTGTTGCGCTTGTAACTGAAAGATAGTGTGACGATAATTTAGCTGAGAGCTGATGGATAGCTGAGTGAATATAGAACTAGTAAGAGAGCTGCGGTCGAGAGAGCTCGACTAGGAGATGCCCTGCTTTAGTCCTTTTGCTTACATTTGCCGCTGTTTAATTTGATAAAAATAAATAGGCGATCAATTTTATATCAAGTTTTGTTCGTTTCGAATATAGAAATATATATCTTTAAGATTGTGGCTTCTGTTTCACATTTGAAAAAATCGAAATTGCTTCTTGTTCTTCACACTGCAGTGTTTAAAAAGAATATTAAATTGCTGCTGCAGAGCTCAATATAAGTGAAGCAAGCTGTCGCTGTCGGTGCCGCTGCAGGGTTTTTCACTTGAACATATCTGCTTTTCAGTTTTACTGCATTTTCCGCCCGCCAATTAACTGTGAAGTTGCCAGCGACCCTTTTTTCCAGAGTCGAGAGTCGAGAGTCGATGGAGTCTTACACTCGACATTTAACGCTTGGCGAGGCAAGAAAACCGAATGCCCAAAGCCGAAACCCGATCCACATGCCTTCGACGGGTAATTACCGGTCTTACAAATGTGCCTGCTCATATGTAGATACATACATACATATATATGTATATATACATATATATATATATACTGATAGGTAGATAGTAGTAGTATTGTAACCTGGTGGATGGCATGTCTCTATAATTTATGACAAGTACAAGTTTAAAGCGTTTTGTGTTTTGTGTATTTTTTAGTTTTCTTTTAGTTTGGGTTTTGCAAGATATTTGGAAACAGATTCAAAAGCGCATGGCGTGCTGTAATTAAACATAACGCTAAAGTATCTGCCAGATACAAGACTCACTGCCCCGGAGCCACACACTCACAAAAACCTATTAAAAAGGCAAAACGTTAGTTGTGGGCCTGAGACGCCTGCAAGCCGACCCCAAAGTTGTGGCAGCAAAGATGTGGCAGTGGCAGAGTCTGCGCCTCTGACAAACTGGTGCTGCTGCTGTTGGTAGTTGAGCCTGACTTCTGCCAAGAGATACATATACATAGATACACACACACACACACATAGACACACACATAAGCTGACACTTAAATGCACGCTGTGCGGTAGTTAGCGTAGCGAAATGAAAAAATTACTAAAACTAACGTAAACTAATACATATACATATATCCATATCTAAGGCAGGGGGTGGGGTGGGTTTAGCAGCTGAAGACCTCTCTTCAGGGATGGGGAAGGGCAGGGTATTCTTGTGTTAGGGGTAAACCTGTTGAACGCATGAAATTAACATGAGCAGCGAGCAGAGACCAGCGAGCAGAGACTTGGACTTGAACTGGAATATGAAGTTGACTTCCTGGTTGAGCCTATCTCTCTCTCTCTCTCTCTCTTTCTCTCTCTCTTTCAATACACACCCATCTCTCTCTCTCTCTCTCGCTCTTTGGTTAGTTTTAGTTCTGCCTAACCATTAACATACATAATTGATAGCTTATACTAAAAATAAATAAGAGTATTTAATATTTTGGTTTGCGGGCAAACACAAAACTATATTTTTTTCATTTATTGTTTATGTTTTTTTATCTATTTTTTTGCCTGCAGCCTTTTTAAACTATTTACATAATACATAATACATATTTCTAAATATTTTTACAAGCGCTGTGGGCCAATTTGATCAAATGATGCTGCAAAGTTTGTGTGTATTGTATTCAACTCTTCAAATATTTATGCGGGTCGCAATATAGTTTTCTTAGGCATATTTTGGTAAAATGCATTTAAAACTTGAGCTTTAACTGTGCTTGCCATGAATTTTTATTACACATTTGCATGCATTTGTTTAAGATAGGGAAATTTATATCGTTAAACTAACTTTTTAGGTTTTAGCTTAACTATCATAAACATTTTTCGAGGAAATTAACAATTGGCTTGAATCTGTCTAAAGAATAACCAGATTCCATTCGGGAACAATTAGAACATTGAAGTTCTTAAACAGAGACTGAGCTTTATCCATATTCAGTCCTTCCCTAATGGAGATTGATTGATTGATGACTGATGATTGATGATGCTCTCTAACCTCCTTTTTCATATGCACTCTCTTATGCACACTTTCGTAGCTTATCTGACGTACTCAGAAATATTGAAATGATTTCATGCATATGCATTCATCTAAAAATAAATAAATGCCACAAAAATATCGTAAAAGTCGTACACATTTAACAACCATCTCCCTCCCACGCTGTGTGTATGTGTGTGTGTGTGTGTGTGTGTGTGTGTGTGTGCGTCAATTGCAATAATTCGCGGTTGTATTTTTAATTCAATGAAATTGTTTTCATTCCATTCGACACTCGCCAATTGCGATCTTTGCCAAGTTCATTGCCCAAATGCAGCCAACGGCGGCAACCTTCAAATGTCGAAAAAGATTTCTCGTTTTCGCAAATTGACAACTCATGTCAGGGGAGCTGAATAATAAGCACTAACACCCCCCCCCTCTACCCCTTGCCACGCCCCCAATGCAATTCGCTGAGTTTCCGTCTCACCTCGGCGCAGCCACCCACAATAAATCTTAAATCTTTTCCCCCTCACACTCACCCTCACCCTCACCTGGCATGTCAACAATTTGAAATGACACATCAAATTAAATACGTATAAATGTGAGAAAAAAAATACAAATAAAATACACAGAATGCAAAGCAGCAACAACTTGGCCAAAACAAGTGTATAATAAAAGCGAAATAAACATAAAATATTTGCGCTCGAGAGCTTTGCATATGTGGGAGGCTGTTAGAGAGAGAGAGAGAGAGAGAGGGGAGGGAACAGGAGGAGGAGCTGCATGTCAGACACTGAGTGTTATTCACCTTGAGTGTGCTCCAACCTCGTTTGTCATTTTTTGTAGATTTTCATAAGAATTTTATCTTTATCATGTCTGCAATTGGATTTAAATAAAGTGAAATTAAATAAATATGCTTTGGTTATCCATCAAATATTTGCTCAACTTTAAATAGAAAATTGTCTAATAAAAATGATCTCACTCAAAACTCATTATGCTCAAAGCAAAATGTAAGCATTATTTATATAGTGACTATAATGCAGCTGTTTATACAGAGATTTCTGCATTAGCTACCAAAAAAAAATCGAATTTTGTAAAATGATTAAATATATATATATATATATTGTTTTGGTGAAGTAATTTACTTGGGGTCATTAAATGGAACTATTCAGGTGTTAATTGGCTGTGTCATTGCCGCAATTTAGAGAACACTCCATTTTTGTTCGACTCAAACGTGTTGCAAATTATAAAACTAAATTTGATTGCTTCCCACATAAATTAATACGCAAGCAAAAAAAAAAAAAAAAAACTAAATTAAGCTAATTATAAATTCACTTTCAAAACACACGCAAAATAGAAGAAATACAAACTGGACCAGCGAATAAATAGAATAGGGCAGCAAAAGCAGAAGCACCAACAACAACAACAACAACAACAAAAGAAGAAACAAAAAATAATCGTAAACTTTCATTGAGGCAACGACGCTGTGACAATTGTCGACCGCAAAAGGTTGCTGTTGGAGAAGGGGGGGAACTGGAGGAGAGGCAAACTACTGTATTCAGAGTGGAACCGGCACTGACAAGTGCTAATGAACTACAACAACAACAACAACGAGAGCAACAACAACAACAACGTAGGCATTTCGTAATAATTGAGCGAGCTGAAGATAAGCGCAGGTGTGTTTGTATTTGTAGCTGTATACGTGTATACGTGTGTATGTGTATAGCTGTAGCTGTATTTTTGCGCTCTCGCTTGCTCCTTCTCTTGCCGTCTCACTATTGTTGAAGTATGCTAAAATATGCTAAACGATTCTTGACTACCACCTCCCTTTCGCTCTCTCTATCTTCCTCTCGCTCTATATATACCTCTATTTTGCACACTTGTTATTCCTGCTGTCCCAGCGACCTTCTCCAGTCTCCAGTCTCCCCCCTCTCTCTCTCTCTGTGTGTCTCTGGTAACGCCTCTCGTCGTGGCCAACTCATTTGGGCAAACGAAACTCGTATTGAGGTAGTCTTGAATATTTAGCGCGAATAGCGTCAATGAAAAACAAGCAAAAAAAGCGTAAAATAAAAAAAATAAAACAAACCTCGAAATAGAAATAGAAATTGTTGAGGCGAAAAAAGTCGAAGAGTTTGCAACAATTAAAACAACATCAGCGAATTGCTATAAATTGATGTATATCTCTCAAGAGATTTATTGATAGACGGCGAAATTTATGTAAACGGTTGACAGTTTTTTTTTTTGTGTCTTTAAGTGTGTGTTATTTTTATGGCATCCGGGGACACACGTAGACGTGTGAAATAATTTCAAACGCTAAGCGACAAAGTCTACTTTTTATACCCTGTTGCCGCAGATATAAATTTTTATTGCCAACTCTGTACACATTTATTATGGGTTATATTATGGTTGTATATTTTTAGTCAGAAATAAATAAAATAATGATAAAGCTGAAATTTTAAGTGCACTGCAATCATCTAATCCGTATTTTAATGAATTTAGTATTAAAGGTTTTTTATTTAATAAGTTGGGGATTTTCTACCAGAGCATTAAATCTTCAACATTACTCAAGAGGTCTAATTTTTTATTTATTTTTATTAATTTGATTATGAGTAGCTCTCAAGTTGTTGAATATATATTTACAATAAGCTATTGCATCCGCTAATTAGCTGTTGATTGTGCTAAATTATGCATGGCTGGATAGCGGAGAGAGTGCGGGCCATTAATGAATATAATCTGTGGATGGATGAAGTGCATACAGGAAGCCATTAGTTATTTATAAAGAAGCATTCATCAGTGGCAAATGTTTGAAAATGTTTTACGAAATAAATATTAGAATGAGATTTACATATGCATATAAATAAAGCAAGTAGCTCAAATAGCATAATAAAAACCGTTTGCATTTCCGCTTAAATAAAAGATAGGAATGCGTCAGGCGCCGTTAATGGCCAGAATCAGAGACGGAGTGAGAGAGAGAGAGTGAGAGAGTGTGTGTGAGAGAGAGATGGAGTGTAAGAGTACCCAGAGTTGCCAGATGCCAACAAACTCAGCTCCCCCTTCTCTTCCTCTTCATTGGCTGCACTTTATAAATATGCATAAGTTGGTCACGAAGAAATGCTCGGTTTGGGGGGGATGCGGCTCATAAAAATGCAATAAAAAAAAGAAAATATGTATATATATATATATGAAATCAAATGAAATTAGATAGCGCGGCATTAGATAAGAGCAAGAAGAAGAAGAAGAAGCAGAAGAAGCAACTGCAACTAAAATTTATAACGACAACTCAACTAGGTGAAATGAAAAATTAAATTAATGGATGGTTGGCAAACGCAGCTAAGTAGAAAATTTTTACGTGAATTTCTCTAGTTGCTACTTGCTTCCTAGTTGCCAAGAAGCGTGGAGTGAGGAGTGTGAGGAGAGGCAAGAGAAAGGAGGGGCAGCCACATGAAGCACTGGCTAATTATTCATTCATGACATGTTGAATGCACACACACAGACAGACACACACACACACACACTGTCCGAGGCAGACTAACCAATGAGCAGATGAGTGTGGAGTGGAGGGTGGGGTGGGGTGGGGAGGACTGACAAAAGTTACCTCGTGAATAAACACACACGCACACACACAAACATACATACATACACTGTGGGCATTATTTACAAAAGTTTTGCAGCACTTGAGCGTGTGTGTGTGTGTGCTGAAGTATCTGACGGATACGCATACATATTCTCGCTGTTTGTGTGTGTGTGTGTGTGTGGAGGCAACAGTAGCAGTTAAAACTTGACTGCTGTTCTCATTGTTGTTGTTGTTGTTGTTGTTGGTGCTGCTGCTGCTGCTGTTTGTGCCGCAAAAACAGCATTAAAAGAGCCTCAAGCTGCAGCATATGCAGCTCAGTTCACAACCTTTGTGTGTTATGTGTTGCAACTCTGCAAAAGTCAAGTGCAAATTGCTATTGTTTGAGATGCCACAAGTGTGAATTGCGAATTGTGTTTGAACTTAATAAACAAGCCTTTGCCGCATTTGACCAGACTCAATTTTAATTGCCCATAAAGAGCAATTATTATTTACAGCTATTTACATTGTTAGCTAGGTTTAGGCCAGTAATTCAATTATTGTCGAGGCTTAATTTCAATGTGTGTGCTTTCAGCTATTTTTGCTGATCTGTCTGCTTGCAACAAATTTCAATTGTTGTGAGAAGCCAAACTGTGAGTTTATTTAAGCGTTCTCAACACTTGCCTCAGTCAAAACTTTAGCTGATTGAAATTGCTTGTTAATTACAAATTTAAATAGAGTTAAGACCAGCAATTTATTACTGAGTTTAACAAGCTTAAGCTGTAAGCGTATTTATGTTTATTATGAGTTTGAATTCAGTTACCAAATTTGAAATCATTTAATCGCTTAAGCAAAGTTGTTGGTTAGTAGAGGATAGTCCAGGTTTGTAACGGAATAGTATTCTAACCATTTATCAATTCCTATTTCTATTGAGTATGTCCTAAGGCAGCCAAAAGTTTTTTAGAAATATGTTTTTATTTTTTATGTTCCCATACTAAACTATACTATCCTTAACTTTAGCTTGCTCATTGTGGCATGTGAATAAAACTGCTGCTCGCTTTAGTTTGTGCGCTGCGTACTAGCCTTCAGCTTTGTTGCACGTTCCTTCATCAGTGGAGCAAACAGAGCCACAAATCCCTGCCTGGTCGGTTTGAAACGGGTTGTGGCTGCCCCCAGCAAATAAGACGCTGATGAGCTGCCTTCCTCTTCTCCTCCCCTCGCCTCTCCCCACGCCTCTCCCCTCGCCTCTCCCCTCGCCTCTGCTCTTCCTCTCCTGTTCCCCACCTGCCACCTGGCACTGCCTGTAGTGCTTTTTTGTCCCCTCGCCTTGTCTCCGCGGAGCCTGCTAATAGCTTGTGTTGCCGTCGCTACAAATTAACTTTGGCTCCGTGTTGCATTGCAATGTTGCAATGTTGCTTGCTGCTCAGCAAATTACACTATTTTTCACTTGGACGCCGTGTGAATTATGCAAAAAAAATATGAAAAAAAGAAGACGAAAAAAAAAAAACGGATGTTGCATGTGTCTCGCTTTGGCTCTTGAGAGAAAAACTTGCACACACACACACACACGCACACACGTGTGGCTGGAAAAAAACGCGGCCAGGAAATTTTTGCAACAGGAAGCCGTAGAGCGAAAAAGTAAAGCAAAGAAAAAAAAACAGACCTTGTTAGAGTCGGCATCTCTGTCAAGGATAAGAGCGCTTAAAGTCGCACATTTAGTGACAGTTTGTTGGATTTGCATGCCAACAACAACAACAACAACAACTGTAACAACAACAACTAAAACAGCGACAAATGCGACAACTGCAAACGCGTTGCAACAACGTACATACGTTGACATGGCAAAGTTGTCATGATTAATGCGTGTGCTGCAGCACAGAAGTGGCGGCAGTTTCTGTGAGACACACACACACACACACACACACACATACACACTTACAGCTTTGCTAACGAAAAGTGGGTCAAAACTCTTTTCCAATTCAAAATGTCATTAGGATAAAGTCCAGCGCAGCGCTTTGTAGTTGCCACAACTGCTGCAACTGCCAACAAGACAGATTACTTATGGCAAGAATTTTATTTTATAATTAATTTTGAACTTAGACTTGTAAAAAATGGCTTTTCGTTATTGTATCTATAATCAATTGTTTAAGTTGTATTAAATTAATTTCGAATTGAATTGAATTAAATTGAATTAAATTGAATTTTTTATGAATTGCTTTGACTTTTTACACTTTTTTTATACAGAGCTGAGCGCTTAAGATCCGAATTCTTTTATTATTAATATTATTATTTAAAGTGCGCAGTTTTTTAAAGATTTTTTACAACATTTTTTTAAGATGCCATTTTTTTTGTCACTTTGGCTAACCGCTTGTGCAACTCTTTTGTTAACCTGCAAATTCTCAGGATTCTGCTATCGCTCGCATCGCCTGTCAGCTTGCCATGCGACACACACTACACACACACATACACACACTACACACACGCACACTCAGGCGCTTCCTTAGAGCGATATTTAATACTTTTGTTTTGGGCTTAAAGTCTTTTTGGTGGCCGGCTTAAAGGTTTCGTGCCTCATTACATTAGAGAGTTGGCTGCAGCGATTATCTGCTATGCGGAGTAGATTTAAAAAGGCAGACTCGCAGATGCAGATACATTTTTTTGTTGCTGTTGCTGTTGTGGCTGTTGTAGCTGGTGTGCTGCGTGGCGTTTAATGAGTTACGTAGCGGCCAACCAAACTGCCATGGCAACTTTTGACATTTGGCCAGGCCAGTAAAAAAAAAGAAAAAAAAACAGTAAATTAAATGCAGCAGCAAAAAAAGCAAAAAAAGAAGAAAATTCTTGTTGGCAGTGCGTGCATCGAGACTTGGGTTTGAGTTGCGATGCCAGCTCACATGTTTGGCTATGGGGCAGCAGCAGTAGCAGCAGCAGCAACAAAGTGGCAGCAATTGCATGCAATTGCCGAGTCACTGGCCCAACACGGTCTGCCACACCTCCCCCCAACCTCCCCCCTCTCTGCACTCAGTCACAAACTGGGCATTTGCCATGTGTGCACAATTTGAATTTTTTAATATTTTTTTCATTTGCATTTTTTTTTTGCTGCTGTTTGCTAAAAGGCAGCGCATTAAAATTTAAATTGCATTTCGCCTGACGCGTGTGCTTTTTTTTAATTCTTATTTTTTATTTCGTTTTTTTTTGTTTTTATTTGCTGCAAAAATTCTGTGTTATACAATGCGACGATGGCGGCAGCAAAAAATATTTACAAAATGCTAATCAGTTGGCAACTGTTGTGTGAGTGCACATATTTAATTTTTATATAGACCCATGAATCGACTCGACCCCACACCCCCCACCCCGCACCAAACAGCCTCGTCCCCCCAAACACTCTTCACAGTTGTTGAGCTACTGCACACAAAAAACTGTTGCTGTTTCCACAATTTTACGCTGGGCCTTTGAAGTTTGTCATAAAGCTTGCAACAGTTTGCGGAAGGCATCTGAAATTATTAGCATTTGTGTAATATTTTTAGTTTTTACAGCAATAAAAAATTAAGGCAATGATTTTTTAAATTATTATACTTAACCTTTTTATCATTTATGTATTTTTTAGGTAATTTATTTTTTATCCTTATTTTTATTTATATTTTTCTTAAGACTAATATATTTTACCAAATTATTTATCTTTATTATCATTTACATTTTCTTAACTAAAATTGATTATTTATATTTTAAATTAATTATTTATCTCTATTAACTAATATTTATTACAAATTCTTAGTCAGTCTTAGTTAGTCTATAAATCTTGGCAGAAGTCTGCTATATATAGAAAGCTCTTGACAATTTTCATTTCTTAAATATTATCTTCTCATATAATACCTTCCACAATAATAGGCCCTATTGGCAGGGCATTCGAAATTCGTTAGATGTGTATTTTGTTCGTTGCTTGTTTCATTAATCAAAGGCAGAGTTCAATGAACGTCAGAGACTTGAGTGTAATTTATTTGGAGCCGGGCGGCGTGTTCAAAATCTGCCATCTAATGTAAAATATAAGGTTTTAATTAATAAATGCACTGATATTACGTATGTATGTTTTATACAAATTTGTAAATATAATTTTTTTGTGCAGTGCAGTGCAGTGCAGCCGGCGTGGCAGGTATTACATAACAGCAAACAGCAAGCGGCAGACGGCAAACGGCAAACACGAATGCTTTTAACTGAGCATCTTTATAAATATTTATGTAGCTGGCTGTGTGAGCTGCATCCGTTAGATACTTTTTGCCTGGCCCTGGCTTTGCCTTTGTTTTGATTTGCTTTGCTTTGCTGCTCATTGAATTCCATTGTGATAATATTAAGTGTATCAAACGCTCGAGGGCCCATCAAAACAAATTCCTTGATTATTTGCAATCATTTTGCCAACGGCCGGCAAAAGGGTTATTTTCAATTATGCAAACAAACAACCAAGTGCACAATATACATATGTAACAAATAGTTATCTCTCTCTCTCTCTCACTCTCTCACTAATTCTCTACTTCCCTTTCACTCCAAAGATGCAACTGCAATGTGAACAACAACAACTTGAGGCAGTTATCAAAATTACGATAGTTATCATGATTTACTTCAAGGGTTGGTCGCATTCACAACTGATTTGTGTTTCCTAAAGCCATTTGGCAAATTTACTGCATTTGTTCGACTAAGCCAAGCACAATGGCATTAATTAACTAGTTAGTATGCTATAGTTGGGAGAGTTGGAATAAAAGATACCCATTATCAAAGTTCTTACCTATTCCAAATGCTTCCGGTTTGCTGGTGTTTTTTATGGGGTAAACATGAACAGATGATTTTCTTCGATGTTTCTCATACGACCTTAATAAAATGTCTACAGCTGATCAATAATAAATAAATCTTCAAGATTGTGCCTTTTATTGCTATCGCTAATCGATTTTTATCGTTATTCTGCGAACTTGGGAGAGTAATCAGTAAAATTAAATAAACTTGAGCTGGTTCAAGAAATTTGAAGATTTATAGACTCTGAGATCGAGCTCATCACATAGACAGGCCAATTCGACTTGGCTTTTGATGCTGATCAAGAATATATATATTTTAAGTGGCACGAGATGCTTCCTGCTGCCTGTTAAATCATTTTCGATTATATTTTTAATTGTATATTGTTATCTAGAATCGATTGAAATTAGGCATTGAGTTTCCCCTTAAAATGCTTATCAAAAATGAACAATCGCATTCATCTTTTGAGTATTGGTTTGGTTGCTGATAAACAAACAAAGTTAATAACTTTCTTAGACTTGCCCCTGTTGTTTTCTCCGCACACATTTTCCACTCATTAATCGAATTTAAATATTCATGGAATGCAATTGATTTCCCCTCTGCTCTCTCTCTCTCTCTCTCTGCAGACATTTTAGATTAGCAATTGGAATTGTTATCAAGCAGCTCCAACTGCACTTGTCGCTTATCAAAATTAGGGGGTTGGGGGGGGGGGATATCAAAACAATTTGAAAATGCTTCTTGGGTTGTCATTTGTGTTTTGTGTTTGGTCAATTGAGATCCTTGTGCTGCGTGCTGTGTGCTGCTTGCTGCGTGGGTCTTGTGTGTTTGCTTATCGGACTTTTCACTGCTTTCCACTTAACAGCTCAATGCACTTGTTCGGCCCCCCCTGCCTTCAGTCCCTGCCCCTCCACTCCCATCTGTAGACTCGTATCAATTGTAGGCTTAGGCTAGGCATCTTTTGACTGGGCCCCGCGGCATTTGGCGTAGACAAACATTAAAAACTCCCTTCATTGTTTATCTAACAAATACAGGCATTCGTTCGTTCGTACGTTGCTGTTGCATGCCCCAATCAAGCAAGCACAATGTTTATTTTGATTTGTATCTGCCCCAGCCCCCACACCACCACACCACCACTCGCATTGTGCCTTAACTAAAACTCACTTATCAACGGGAGGAAGGCCCACATACGTTGGCGCGTTGTTGGTTCATAATTTTGTTTATTTAATTTTTATGTCATGTGCCCCGTGCCTCGTTTCTCGCTCGTCGTTCGTCGCTCGTCAAGCGGCGGCAGCGTGTGGGTTTTGTTTTGGGGCAGCAACAAGCCAGCCAGCCAGCCAGCCAGCCAGGCAAGCAGGCATTCTCTTCTCTCCCCTCTGGCCACAACATCCACATCCATCGCTCCAGCGTTGAGCAGCATCCACAAGCAGCAAGCAGCAGCTAAAAAGCATTTTCTTTGCTATTGCTGCTTGCTCCTGGCATCAAGTTGTCATGCTTCAGTTGTTTGATTGCCTCTGCTCGCTTGCATTGGCCCCAGGCGGCGGCTCACCTCGTTGTGCAACCCCCCTTCCCTCCTTCTCTCTTTCGATCTGTGTGTGCCCCCCTCGGTCTATCGTTCTGCTTAGATTATATGCCGCGTATTCCCCAGCCAAATGCTGCTTGTTATATCCACAAATATACAAAGTACACATACACATACACATACACACACACACACACACAAACGAATACACACACACACACAAATGCGTTAGACAATTTTATTTTCATTTTCCATTTGGTATTTTTTGTATACCCTGTTAATCACAACAGCGGACAGCAAATGGGCATTTAAGAAAGGCATTTTTAAAGATGAATAATTCCAGAATGAACTTTGAAAGCGGTAAAAAGCCAGAAGGAAATTAGGTGTTAAGATTGTTGATATCTTTATGGAGTTATTTGCCTGGAATATAATAAAAATGATAAGCTACTGATAACTAGAAGTAAGCGACAACTCTTCTCTCTTCTCTCAACGATTATATGATCTTATTTAAATTATGATATAATCGAAAAGAGATGAGTTTTAGCAAATAAAAGTGAAATTTGATTAAAGTTCATTATTATGATATAATCGACAATAATATCAGAAAATTCTTGTTCCAAATAATTCGTATCTTATGCTTAAATTTAACAGGATTATCTGTATTATAGGAAAAGTTGTTGTCATTTTATTATAAATTCCTGTTACTTAGTTCCCCTAAAACTCTTGAAAACAACATAGTTATTTAAGAAACAATTTTGTGTAGCTAACAATATAAAAGAGCTTACAGGGTATCTTTCAGTCTTCCCCACTCTGCCACTAGGCATTCTTGTCTGAATTTTTCTTTTTTGGGGTAATACTAAGGTTTTTTTCTTCTGTTGCTTTTCTAATTTTAAAATCGTCTTCGAAATGTTGTCTGGCCGGGTGAAGCTTCGACTTTGCCTTTGGCTGTGGCTTGGGTTGCGAACAACGTTGTTGTTTACTGAAGTTTTTTTTGTTGTCGTCGTTGTTGTTGTTGTTGTTGCTGTTGTTGTTGTTGTTGTCATCGTCGAGTGCATTGCCATGTAGTCATCATTGTCGTCATCGTCATCATCATCGTCGTCTACGTTCTGTGTATCTATGTATCTCTGTATCTTTGTATCTTTTGCAGTTTGAAGTCAACTTGTTGTGCAAGTCAATGTCGTTCTTGTCATGCCCCGTGCCCCGTGCCCCGTGCCCCGTGCCCCAGACTCCGACTATGACTCTGACTCTTCTGTCGACGGCGGCAAACTTTAATTTAAA
This sequence comes from Drosophila nr. perissopoda 5 BK-2023a, assembly GCA_035044105.1. Classification (NCBI taxonomy): domain Eukaryota; kingdom Metazoa; phylum Arthropoda; class Insecta; order Diptera; family Drosophilidae; genus Drosophila; species Drosophila nr. perissopoda 5 BK-2023a. The sequence goes on from JAWNMK010000126.1 coordinate 155,660, forward strand.
ATCTATTAGACAGACTGAAAGTTGTTGCTGTCGTTGCTGCTGTTGTTGCTGCTGTTGTTGCAGTTGTTGTTGCTGTTGTTGTTGCTGTTGTTGCTGTTACTTTTGCTGCATCGTTTGTTATTAATTGATTTCCTTATTAAGTTGAGCAGCCAGCAGCAGCTCAGAGCGCACCGACGAGGCAGCTTTGACGCAGTTTGTCTAATTAGAATGTGATTATAATTAGTCTGGCTAAAGTTTGCATACTGCGCAAAGATTGTTGAAACAACTTAACCCAAAATTGTTGCTATTCAACTAAATAATCAACGTCTGCTTCTCTCTTTGGTCAGATCTGTGTCTGTCTGTCTGTCTCTCCGTCTGGCTGTCAGTTAGTCTGCGGCTTTTTAGCTCTTTGATTTGTTGCCGTTGTTGCCGTTGTTCAAAGTGAATCGGAAATGGAAATGAACGTTCAACACTTTAACCATTGAGAGCTAGTTGCATAATGATTAGAAATGCGATAAGTGCAGTGTGGCGACTCTGAGTTGAAGTCTAGTGTACATTGACTGAAGTGCAACTGCAACAACTGCAACAACTGCAACAACTGCAACAACCGACAGCAGATTGAGTGTTGAAGCCTTTTGCGTGTTTGCTGACAACCAGCTGGAAAGCAAATTGTGCCGCCAAAGAGATCAAAGAATCGTTTCATGGCCATCAATGGCAATAAAGAAAATATGATGTTGGCAATACTTTAAATGATTACAGTTTGTGCAAATTGCTGAATTATACACAATCAAGAATCAACCAGAGAACGCTTAATCTTTCGACTTATTAAAATTGTAATAAAGCAATCAAGTTTATGCTCAGAGATGCAATCTTTTGACTGACTAAGATTGCGGCTTGCTTTGATTACTTGAAATATTAAGTGATGATTAAGGTAAATATTTTACATATTAAATTAAGGAATATTATATTTGGCCAAGTATTTCAGCTGTCAACTATCTCTAAACTTAAAAGCTACAATAATTTGCCTCTTCTTCGTAATCTAAATCTAAGTTTTTTATTATGATAATTGGGGGATAAGAAGCTAGCACTGCGCCCTATAAGGTCTATTGTGCCACCTTGCTGAGCCTACAGCTCTTCCATCAGTCCCAGCTCCTGCACGAATGCCAGGATCTTTGTTGGGTTGAGGGTTTCTATGTCCTTGCGCCTCATGACATGCTGCCCTAGGATGCTGCATCTTTTCCTGATTAAGGCGACGCATTCTGCTAGGATGTGCGTTGAGGATTCCTCCTCGTACCCGCAAAACCTGCATACGTTGCTGCTGTAAATACCTAATTTGGTTAGGTGACTTCTCAGCCTACAGTGTCCCGTCAGTAGACCTGTGAGTATCCTGAGCCTGTTCTTTCCCATGGATATTAGTTGCTTAAATCGTTTTTGCCACCTAAAAGACTCTTGGCCTCTGCCTTTCTTCATCCCTGATTTGAATAGTTAAATATTTTATATTTTAAATCTAAGAATATTATTTTTAGCTCTCAACTACCATAAACCAAATGAAAACTTTTTTAATTACCAACTTTAATCTTCAACCTAAAAAGATACTCTATTTCAACTAAACAACTGCAGAATAATGGAAGCCTTTTAGTTTGCTTTGCTACTAAACCTTGGCTAACTAATCATTAAATTTAACTTAACATGGCTTTCCCACATTAACCGTTATAGCTCTTATCAGCTAGAGGCAGTTCTTTCGTAGCGCAGAGTGGGTGAAATTATGAACAACATGTTGCAGCGTAAGTTTTATACTATTTGAAATTCCCCGTGGCAAACGAAGCGTGCCTCAAACCCACTTACAACTTTGGTGCACATTCTCGCACATTTTACAACGCTCTTGCCCCTCAATTTCCCCATTCCCCCTCCCTGTTGCTCCAGAGTCCCCCTTGTTTTACAAGCTGCCCATTGCTGGCAGTTTGCAATTTTCACAAAACAATTTCCATTACTACAACTTTTTAATGCCCCCATATTGTGGCCCGCCGCCCTCAGCCCTGCCCCGCACCCCTCTTTCGCGTCTCATGTGTTGCCACTCAATAAAAATATGCTTTATGAATTAATGAAAAGAAAATGTTGATGCCAACAAAAACAACAGCAACACACAGCAACACACAGCAACAACAGTTAAAGTCGCTGCGGGAGAAGTCGCTTTAAACGAGGCTCGCGATAAGCATCTTTCTGCCGGGGCAAGTCTCCCTCTGTGTGTGTTGGCGTGTGTGCGTGTACACTCAGAGAAAATTATGGGCTTAAACTCCAATACTTTAAATGCGCATAACTTTGCTCAAACTGAAGCGATTTTCAAAAGCTGTGGCTTTTTGCGAAAGGTTTGACTTCCACATGAATGCTACATTTCACATTGATAACACAATTCTGGATCAAAATTTATTTATAAATTCTACTTTCAAAAGAGGTGTGGAGCGATAGACCAAAACTTTTCACAGTCTTAACTTTGTAAAAGAAATACGATTTTCGAAAGCAAGCATTTAAATCTAGAAAGACAATTCTGTGTCGAAATCCTTCATCATTTCTAAACCCAAAAATTAAAATGGTGTTCCACACTTGGAATAGCCAATAGCTGAGTCAAAAATCAAACGATTTTCAAAAGCCATGGATTTTTTTGACTGCATTTAAATCTGGAAACACAATATTGGGTTGAATTACTTCCATATTTTCTTAGCATGGCTATAACTTTGTCAAATCTGAACCGATTTTCAATACAAAGGCACTTTTTTTTTTACAATAATTCATTTTATTTTTATTTATTTATTTGTATTTTTTTTTCTTTATTAAGACAACATTTTCGACTTATAATGTTGCCTTATTCCTTAAAATACCTTTTTAAGGCGCTACTATTTGCTGAGGCTCTCACCCAGGGCAGATGGAGCAGATGGAGCAGATGGAGTAGGTTTTCCAGTTTACAAGCTCATCATCACCGTCCGTATCACTATCAGGGGCCAAATCGAAGAGGGACCACATTGTTGGCTGTGTAATTAATGCATGACAAGCGATATCATCATGCATATATAGATGGATGCAGCCACAGACAGACAGACAGAGAGACAGACAGAGAGACAGACAGACAGAGAGACAGACAGACAGACAGACATGTTGATGGCCAGGGCGTACTCCAGTTTAGATGCCCATTTGCTTGACCAACAAAGCAGATGACTTGAAAACGGAAATTGATTTCTGGCGTGCGCATTTTGCAATCTGCAAAGCGGAAATGATTGCATCACCTAATGCAACCGACCACGTGCCACACAAAGACACAATCATGAGTGCGAAAGAGAGAGAGATATAGATACAGTCTGCGTCCACTTGAATAGAGTCGCAACTTGTACTTGCCACTAGAGTAAGGGGCTTACTGCTGCAGCTGTTGTTGCTGTTGCTGTTTGTGCTGCATGCAAATTGCGTCAAATTGCATATTTCCGGTGGTCGTCGACGGTGCAACGCGTAAATATTTTATGCTTCATTTTGTCTTGGCCTAGGCAAGTGAATTATGGCTAATTATAAAGAACAAGAATGCAGGGCTATACAGCAGGAGTGAGTGCTTTAGTCGGCAGTGATGGACTTAGCAGATGCCCTGTAGACGACAGCCTGTAGGGTAGAAAATAGATGAGTGCTTAGTTAAAACTCACTTGATACCCTGTAGATAGTTTGGAGTAGAAAATAAATGAATAACTAGCTAAAATTTAGTTGGTTGTCTTAGAAATGTGTGCAATTTGTGAGTGGTTTTGAAGCAACTTCGATTATTTTGTGAAAAGTTCTTTTGCTTTAAAGGTATTGATCAAGTTATTAAAGAACTATAAAATATTAAAATGTGCTGCTTAAAAGAATAGAAAGTTTTCTTATTCCAGACTGAAGTCTTTGGCTATTATAATTTATGTTTTCTTTATCGATATTTATAGATTTTTTAGTTAGCAAATAGTAATCGAAATATTGAAATAAACTTGTACTGTTCTTGTTAAATATTAGCAGTCTTAAAGGTTCCAGATCGACAAACCTGTCTATATACTTCATAACTATATACTCAATACGGCCTTCTCTGGAATACATCTTTACTTCATGGATTCAAAGATGTCGCCACTTCTTGCCCAACTTTTAATGGGTATTCAGCATTGGGTATAATAAAACTTGGCTAGCAAAACGCAGCGCAAGTCAACGAGGCGAAGCACAATGTTCACGTCCACATCGACATCCACGTCCACTTCTACTTCCACTCTCCCGTCCACTTCCTCGTGCCCCTTCGCGTGGCCATTCGCCAATGTCGTCCTCGTCCCTGGCCCTGACAATTCATACCCCAGGGCGCTATAATGCGGTCGACGTTGGTCGCCGGTCGACGGTCGCCTGTTTGTTTGGCCACACTTCTAGGGTTACAAGTCGAAAAATTCGTTTGCCGCATGCCGCTCTTAATTTATACCTTGCCTCACTACACCCCTGTACTCCCCACCATCTATTACAACATTACAACACTATTCACAGTCTCATTGTTGCTGTTCGTTTGTGGTCGCTCTTGGGTTTCCCTTTCAAGTTGGCTGCCCTCTTGGAACATCAGCGCATTTGATTTAGTGCACGGTCCTCGTAATTTAGATTTGTGGTCGCCTAGCTATTTGAAGTACTGGAAAAAAGAAGAAGAAACATTAAACGCGCTTCAAACCAATTTCTTTGCTTACTTCCCCTGCAATCGGCTAGAAATTCCGATGATTTTTAATTTCCTTCACAGTTGAGAGTTTAAGCTCAAGCCCGGATATAAAGTAACCAAAGCCGCCCGCTGCTTAAGCCTAATGTGTTCTTCTATGCCCCAAGCATTCATGGGTGAAATCCCGAGATTCGCAGCTTAAAAGATATGAAATTTTGCAGGGAAGCGATTCTGCAGTTGTCAGTTTCATTTCGGATATTTAATTATGTTACTTTTGAATATATTTGTATACGATGAGTGAGCAAAGGTTTATTTTAGATGGGAATAAGTCTTTCATATTTGTTGTGCTATAAATTTTTCCAAATTGTCAAATATTTCTCAATTCTTTAAGCGGTAAAAGTTTATTTATATTCCTTAACTCAAACTAAACTTAAAAATAATTCACGTGCAGTTCAGTCCAAAGACCCATTGGTTATGGCAAGAAATGCATTCTTAGATATTGTGCCATAATCTAGAAATCAAATCCGTTTATCGGGGAATGCTATTAGAGTAGAGTGTACATCAGCTGGCTGTGCTCTCTGAATTACTCACAAGCGGAAAGCTGACATTGCGTTAAAATCACAAAGTTTTTGCCTAGCTCAGCTCAGCTGAGATATTCATTAGACAATAGCCCAATACCTTCGGTAAACAGTGTGCCCAGCCGAACAAACAGTGGAGGAGAGTGTGTCCACTTGAGTCTCAGTTTCGCTGGAAGTCCTTCAGCACTTCCTGTGCAATTTCTCGCAACTGTTGAAGTTCGTTCAACTGACTGGCCCAAAGTCAAACAAGACAAAACATTGTCAGTCACAAAAGGCCCCCCCAATTAGTCATCATCATCATCACTCACAATAGACCAAGGGAAATACCTATACAGATACATATATATATATATATATAAATATATAGTGAGTTGAAAGCGATACAAACATCTTGCTAATTTCTTGAGCAAACACAAACTTCCTTTAGCTAATCTACATAATTATCAGTCGCTCCTTCTCAAATCTCCTCTCTCACTCAACACCCCTCTCTCTCTCTCTCTCTCTCTTTCGCTCTCTTTACAGGTAAGCCGTGGTCAAGCAATGAGGCATGTTTCAGCCTGAATGCGTTAATGTGCTCTAATTTGCCAGCGAAGATGCAGTTGCACAAGTATCTGTTAGATGTGGTAGCAGTGGTGGCTTGTCCAGGGGGATTGGTATTCCTTAGCCCCCCCTCTTTGACTCTCTGATTCCCCGCTGAGGTGGCAACAGGTAACACTGAAATTTAACCACTCTATTTGCATTTCACATTATGGGACTTTGGCATGTACTCGTAATGCTGCTGCCAGTTGGCCAGTTCTGTGTTAATGACCAGTTTCCCAGTTGCCAACTGTTTCAGCAGCGTGTGAATTGTTTCGCTACCACTTTGAGGTATGCAAGGAATATATATATATATATATATTCCGGGCCTAATGTCCGGGAGCCAAATTTAATGAAGTTCTCAAGGAAATGTTGCTGCGGCTACTGATGAACTTCCTTAATTTAGTTATTGCTGCCTTGACAGAATGACAAATGTACTTCGGAGAGGGAGAATTTAATGATGTAGGCGCAGAGGAGGCTTAGGGGTTTGTAATGGACACATAAAGTCAATTAACAAAGCTATATATATATATATATATATATATAAGTAATGCTTATCCATTAAATATTTGCAAGTAAGATATTCACATATGTTGGCTATTAAGTAAACAAAAAAATAACAATTACAGTTATTAGCGATTAAATATACATATTTAATTTCAATTATATTTCATTAATTTCAATTTTGCATTTCGCAAGATTTTCATTACATTTACCTAGCCAAAGCTGATGCCAATTCACAATGCACAAAATAAGCCCAATATACTAATTGCAAGTGTTGTAGTAATTTCGATTATAATCCCATATTACTTATGCATCAATTATATGCTCAACATATTAATGGCATTGTCCCGTATTTAATGCATAACTGCATAATTCCAATGCTTGCTGGCTCAGCACAGCAAATCTTTTAATCCGGCCATAATTTGTAGCTGCTCTCCACTTGTTTTGTGTTAGTTGGCAGCATAATTTGCCAGCAATCAACAAGCAGTCTCGGATCAAAAAAGTGTCGGCAACATACACACAACACACAGCAACAATGTACGCCACACACTCGCACACACACACACACAGACACAAAGATGCCTCACTTAACTAGCTGGGATCAGCTGACAATATGCTCTGGCTTAACTGAGAGCAACTTGCAAGTTCTAAGCGGCTTGCACTTGCCTTCAAAACTGCTGCATTGATGCACAACAAGAACAACGACAACAACTAGACACAAACAATAACAATAACAACAGCCACAACAACAACAACAACAACGACGACAACAACAACTGACTGCCGTCAACTGCAACACGCATAATCAACACTTCATCCTTGGGGTATTGGCCTGCTCACTGCTGCTGCCTGCTGCCTGTTCCCAGCTCCCCGCTCCCAGTTCTCAGCTGCCTACTGTGGAAACTCGGTTGAGTTAAGTTTAGTATGGTGTTTGGCTCTGTTTTATGGCCAGCGCACCTAAAAACAACATCAACAAGCAAAAATGTTGAGGCTTAAATTGCCAGACCATTCAATACGCTGTCCGTTAGCAAAAATTGAAGAAAACCTTGATGTTAGAATGGGATTTGGCAATAAGTTTGAAATGACTAATTAACTCAAGATAGTTTAGCTTATTTTAAGTCTGTATGAATATGGAATACACGAGAACTCTAAATATGCGATTTGGAAACTTAAGGAAATATAAATTCCTGGCATTTAAGATGTCAATAATATTTTGTGTCTCTTATTTAAAGAACTTTATTGATAATCTACAATATATATACAATTTCTATCCGAAATTGTATTTTGTGTTTAATATGTGGGCTTGTCGGAAGAATCTTTATATACCAGCTCGCTCAAAGCCCTTTCCCTTGTGGCTACAGTGTATTTAAAGGCCACAACATTAAAGCGCACACAACATTGTCCATGTCCATTTCAAGAGGAGAGGCAACACCAAAAGTCTGAGCAGCGAGGGGTGTGGAGGGGAGAGGCTTACAAGCGGAGCTCATTGCAGCACGGTAGTTGCAGTTACAATGTCTGTGTGTGTATGTGTGTGTGTGTGTGTGTGTGTGATTGTGGAGGTCAATGACAAGGCCCAAGACCAATACTAATGCCAAGCCCAAGCCCAGACCCAGGCCCAAGCCCAAGTGCCCATATGAAGCATGAGCCCAAACCCAGGCCCAAGTCCAGGTTCAGGTTGGACAAAGGCAAGCCTAAGACTTGCCAGCCAGCCAGCCAACGAAGCATGCATACTAAGCGCAAGCAGGGAGAGAGAGGGAGAGACGTGGGGGGAAAGGGAGGGATATACATTGCAACGGCAGCTATGTGTGACCACTGGCCAAGAGCTCCTCTGCCCCTCGCTCGCCCCTTAACTGAATGCATTCGTGCGTATGCGAATGACGACGGTGCCAGTTAACAACACGATTTGTTATTGTTGCTCCACACACACACACACACACAGATGCAAGAGGGTTAAATGAAGAGAGAGAGAGAGAGGGGAGAAGTAAGAGGGGTTCGGTTGGAACAGTTCCCGAAACGAACCTTAAGGCTAGCAACCTGCTGCTGGCTTTGCTGAATTTATTAGCAGTCAGTTGCCAGCCAGTGCAGCAGCTACCAAAGTCAGACAAACAGACAGACAAACAGACAGAGCAGAGACTCCCAATGGGAGCAGAGAGAGAGAGGGGGGGAGGGGGGAGGGTCGCGGGGGTCTTAGATAGAGGTACTAACCAAAAGCGGGCATTGCGCTGCATGATGCACCGCATTCCTCGGCAATCGATGAGTAAATAATGACCAACGCAACGCAACCAAACTGGGGCGTACCCAAAGGGCAGGGGCGCAGCAGAGGGGGGGTAGCTGTAGCTGTAGCTGTGCTACAAATGAGGGGCAGACATGGCGTGCGGGTCGTCATCATTGTTGTTGCTGCTGCTGTGGCGGCGGCTGCTGTTGTTGTCGTCGTTGTTGTAATCACACTCAGCATGCATTTCAACATGCAGGCTGGCTGGCTGGCTGTCTGTGTTGTGTGTGTGTATGCTGTGTGTGTGTGTGTTGTGTTTGCGCCTCTCAACCCGCCACCCGCTCCTCCTCCGCTCCGTCCACATTTTGTGGTTTCTCGTGGCACTGGCGCTGGCGCATATTAACGCCTATTGTTGTTGTTGGCTGTGCATTGGGGCACACAAGCGCCGCCCCATTATAATTTGAGTTAATTACGTATTTTAGCTATATAAATATTTCATTTATCATTACTGCATGCACTCGGCCAGAGCACCCTCCAGTCGTACACCCCCTAACCCCTAACCCTTGGACTGGTCCCCAGTGCAAAATGCAAACAAATTCATAAAATTTTGGGCTGCAATCGTAGGATGAACTTTGAACCTGAAAACACTTTGGTGTTGTTGTCGTTGTTGTTGTTGTTGTGGCCAGCACGCGTAATTGAATATGAATTCATAATGGAGGCCAGTTTCGGAGCATTGTGTGTGTGTGTGTGTGTTGTGTGTGTGTGCTTGTAGTTTAAATACTAGTTAGGGATAAGGGTTGGAGCTGGTTAATAGAAGGGGTTGAGTCAACGCTTTGTGCAAACACTTAACAATCGAATTATATGCTTCGGGTGTATATACTAAATATATATGTGTGTGTGTGTGTTGGCAGTGTATGTGAGTGTGTGTGCGAGTGTGTGTGTATGCTTGTGAGCTGGGCAATCTTTGAGTGGTCTCCCGAGGCAGTACCTGTGGGGGGAGTTAGTTAGCATCGTGAATTCCGTAGAGTTGTTGTCGACAAATTGGCAGAGTCAGTTTGATTGGCTTTAAGCTCGAAGCCCTTAAATAAATCAGGCATAAAGATTTTTAATGGGGTTGTTCGTATGTGGGATGGGATGGAAAGCTGCCTTTTGACATGGATGTAGATAACGAAATCAATGAGCGATAAATCGCTGAGCAGAGACAGTTGAATGGCAGATAAGCTGATGAGGAAATGAGCGAGAAAGATATAGAGTAAGAGAGAGAGAGAGAGAGAAAGAGGGTGTGAAAAATACGTTTAGAGAGAGAGAGAGAAAGAGAGAGAATGGAAAATATGAGAAGAGCAGTTGTTAAGGAATTTAAACAGAGAGAAAGAGTGAGATGCAGCAAAAGAGATGGAGGAAATAATTTCTATCTGTATATATTTATGGTTTATTGAGAATCCATTAAGTTTTAGCCATGTTTTGGCATACAGCAGATGTGCTCTAGATTCCATTACAATTCAATAAAGTTGGCCAACATAATTAGCTCAGTTTTTGCGCTTCCTAATCAAAACTTTGCTTTTACCTTCACTTAGTGTGTTGCCAAACAATTAATCTCGCACCGACTTCAGCTCGATACGAAGTTCTTTCTACCAAGTTGTGTGGCTTCACACACACACACACACACACACATACACATGTAAGCTGTCTAGTCATGGCGCCCAATCCATGAACTGCCTGTACTGCCCCTGCTCTACACCCAGTTGTGCCTCCTTTCCAACTTGCTTGTTGTGGCAAGAACTCTGTAGGAGCTGCCTGCTGCCTGCTTCTTCTGCTGCTGCTCCTTGCTGGTACGCCTGGTCAAGTTTAACTTATGTTTTGCTTCATTATGTAATTATTAGTTTGCGCAATGAACCGTTAAATGTTTGCTATGCAACAATACAAACATATACACATGTATATCCGTAGCAAGTACTGAATTATTCAGCTGGTTGTGCCTCCGTTGTTGCCGTTGTTTATGTTAGCAATTAGAAATTCAACGCATTCCCCCCAAATGATATTCCAAGCAAAAGCTAATTATAAATGTTGCCAATGATATGCAGACGATTAAGTCTCAAGTTTTGCAATTATTGTTTATTATTTCAATTAAATTCTAGTTGCAGTAGAAATGTGAAATCGAGCACATAATCCACATAATAAGTGACACACATTTCAGCAAACACTGGAAGCCCCGTGATAACTGATAACCGATGGCAGCTGATAACTGATAACTGATAGCTGTCGCCACTGATAGCAGGTGGACAGTGGAATCCATTGTTTAGTGGGCTTATCAGGCGACCAGCTCATGTCATCGGTGATTAATTCAAACACCCTAAAACGTCAACTCATATTTCATTTTGGGTTTGGTTTTTTGTCGCTGCTGTTGTTGTCGATTTGCTCGGAAACCCCAAGAGATTTTCCTTTTTTTTTTGGAAGAGGGGGGGGGGGGGGATTTTAAGTATTCTACATGAGCATTGAAATATTTGATGTAATTTTAATATATTTTATTCATTCCCTGCCACTTTCGCTGCTTCCATCTATTTTTACTTTGCGTTGCGCATATTGATGGAAATTCGATAAGCCACTTCCACCAACTGGGCTATAACACCCAGCTGACAATTGTGTGTGCCTGGGCATCCAGTGCAGGGAGGGATCCGTTCAACTTGTAGTGTTTGTCTTTCGAGTATTGGGAACACACGTCCGACAAAAGGCTCTCGGGGTGGCTTTAAAAGCCATTAACGGTAACCAAAAGCGCCAAGTTTGAGCACATGGTAAACAAAAGAGAAATATATATATATAAGTCGAAGAAGGAGGGGACTTAGACTGTCAGTCAATGTGTGTGCCAGATATTTCTAATATCTAGTTACATACCATAGCAAATATTTAAGTATCTATATCCCGGAGAGTGCTACGCGAGTACGGATTAAACATATATCTTTCAGATCTGTGCTTATAAGTTCCTCATTAAGTTAATCTATTTGATTAATTCCATTTTTTCTTAAAACTAAATTAAAATATGTTTTTTCTTTTGTGATTTAAATTTGCAACTCTTAAAAACAAACTATTATGATTTAATAACATTTATTATTTATTTTGCATAAATAATTTATGGCTTCCGATTTTTTTCCCCTACAAAACTTTTGCAAGCAAACTTTTAAGCCATATATTTCAAGGCGAGCTGAGCTGAGCCTTCAAGCAATTTGTAATCCGCAAATTTAAGCCCGTCAACATTTCGCTTGGTTGACTTGATAGAGTGGTGAGGGTGGGGTGAGGGGGAGGGGTGGTGGTAGTGGGGGTGTATCCACTACCTTATAACATAATAACGTTTTTGCACTTTGCGAGACAAGCGACCTGCTAAAAGTTCCTGCTTCATTGCGTCGCTGGAAGTTCAGTGAAGCATGAAAGCGCTTTTCGCACTTGCAACCGCGCTGTCTGCTACCTCTTTAACCTTTTACTTGCAGGCGGCTTCATCTTTATCCACAACGCTCCCACTTCCCCCTCACACACACACACACACACACACACACACCTCGTTCCCTTTCTGACCATAACAGCACGTTGGCCTTACACCAGCTCTTGTGATCTGGTTGTCATAAACTTTTATTATCATTACACTTACGTTGTTCTCTTGTTGCCTCTCAGTTGCCCCTCCCACTGTCCCTCCCATTCTTGCCACCCATGTGTCGTTGCGTCTGTGCCTCTCTCTGACTGTCATATTTGTTTTATTGACTCCGTCACATTAACGTGGCTCTCAGTGGGGGTTTCGCGGGTGTCATGCTCTGGAAACTGCAGTCAATGTCCTCTTTTGTTTTCAAACACTGTCTCCCTGTTAAAGTAGTGTAGTGTAGTGTTGTATAGGAGTGTGTTATGGGAGACGGGGGTGATTGCGGGGTGAGTTGGGGCCAAAGCAAATGCACTTCTAACATTTGTCAGCGCCAAGTGTTGCAGTTGTTGCATGATAAGATTACCGTTGCCTGATAACGCCTTAACAGTTTTTCTTTGTAGGCATTTCCTGAACACAGACATAGACAGAGAGAGAGAGAGACAGCAAGCGAAAGAGGAAAAGAGATGGATAGAGTCGCACGTCGTGACATTTGATAAGCACTTGAACGGTCGTTTGCCACTGCTGAGATTAGTGCTTACAGTGTTGCCACTTGAACTGCCCCCATTCCCAATCCCCAATTCCCATCCTCATCTCCTAAATGTTTACCCCTTCTACTAACAGTCCCCCCCCCACCCACCTACCCCGCCCATGTATGCTTCTTTTTGACAGGCCCATCAAATGGTTGATAGTTGCTCTATGGGGGAGTTCTAGAGTCAGGGAGGGCCCTACATGGGACATTCATTTGACTTGAAAGCGGCACTTGATGCGCCCATTTCTGGCATCCTTTTCTTATTCATTCTATTTTGAATGCCCCTCTTCACCGCCCTCCCACACACACACACACACACTCGCACACACTCGCTTCAATTTCAAAGTGCGCCTCGTAATCAGACAAAAGCGAATATAAAAGTGTTGCTAAATGGCGAGAGGGCTCTGAGCGACTTGCAGATACCCTAGTCAGCAGATAATCTGAGTATTAAAATTAATGTTCTTAACTCTAATAATGTTTAAGGATGCACATGACAGAATAGGGTTGACAATCGTTTCGGGGTGAGTTGTAATAAATGAGGAATAATCCTGATCTGAATCAACATATAGTTTTCTGGATCTAATTCTTATCATCTCCCAGATCTGACAGCTGAATTTGAACTGAAATATCAATTTTATTTTGATAGATAAAAATAGATAACAAACAGATAACTTTATAAAGTTAGCTTAACGATCTTATTATACCCTTTGTTGCAATTTGTATAGGGTATAGCGAGAATGCCTTTGAGCAACTGGCACAATTGAAATGAGAACTTGGCATCTTTGAGGCAGTGTCTAAGCTAACGTTGCCCGCATGCTTTGCCTTTGCTTTTGCTTTCTTTCTTTGGCACTTTCTTTTGCGGCCTGGCACATGACAATCCACTCCTGTGTGTGTGCCTGTGTGTGTGTGTGTGAGTGTGCCTGTGTGTGTTGTCATTGTTGTAAGTAAGCTGTGAATGGATTGGAATGAGTATTGAAAGAATGGGTTAGCAAACAGGGTGCGACGACAGCTGGTTGATGGTGTGGCAAGGAGACGAGGCACGGTTAAGGCACACGTACGATATACACACACACACACACACATGTGTATGTGTGTATGAATGAGAATACGAGCTCATCTACATGAAGATATCTATTCTGCGAGTGCATATCCCTTGGCTTATCCCTTATCCCTGGCAGCGAGGAGCGAGGAGCGAGGACAGAGACAGCGTGTGCTTTGTGCCTTGGGGTTATACATTTTATTCGCTCATATTACACAAAACAGAAGAAGCACTTTGCAACGGATTAGGTTTTAGGTTTAAGTTGTCGGAAGGTGTCGGCCCGGGAGGTGCTCTATGCCTTTTGAGTGATATGTGTGTGTTTTAGTTGCTGTTTGTGGATTTATAGATGAAACGAACATTTTAGCAACGTATTGTAGATAGCGAAAGATGGAGATGCTTATCAATGGAATTTGCCCAAGTAAACAATTTACAGCAATTAAACGGTAAACTTAAAGTCTTAAGTTACATTTGCTCCAGACTACGTTTGTCGCCGAGCAGTTAACATGAAATGGAAATGTTCACAGAGATTAACTCGGCCTTAAGCTGTCAACGTGCAGGGCGCAAAAGTTCATTAGCGTAAGCCTTTACATATAAAATACATTTATCTTTATTCTTAAAGGTGGGTCATAAAGGGTTTTTTCCCTTAAGCTACTGACTGAAAAATTAAAGCTGTAAAAATGCATTTAATTGGCATGTTTCAAATGCTGAGCTTAAAGTAGGCAAAAAACTGAAAACTATCATAGAAAAAAATAAAATGAAATAAAATAAAAATATAAATAAAAATATAAATAATAATATAAATAATAATAAAAAAATAATAATTAAATGAAATAAGCATTGATCTTAATTTATGACAGAGTCAAAGCTAAATTATTAGTCCTTAACTGACAAATTAAAGCGGTAAACTTGTATTTTTTAAATGTATTTAATTTCAGTTAAAAATAATAAATAAATAAATAAATAATTAATGTAGCCTACAGCTGAAGGCTCTCTTCAATCTCAATCCTCAGGAACTGTTATAAAAAAGGGTCTCAATGAAATTAAAAATTATTTTTATTTTTTGTAGCTCACATTCAATTCTGTTGCCAAAGCTGGCTTAAAGAGCTTAAGCTGCCTTTAATGCATTCCGTATTACACACAAATGTGTACAGTTGTGTTCGCGTTCAACTATTTGCTGTTGCCGGCTAAGAGGCTTTAGCCAATGACTTTAAACTGCAAAAAAAAGTACGAAAAAAAAGACGGCGCAAAAAAAAGCAATTGAAGCCCTTCAATCAACAAGCTCCCCAAACGGCCGCCCAGCCGGGGCTGTGCTGCGAACGAGAGTCTAGCATCAACAATCAGTCAGTCATTCATTCCCAACATACACTCGTAGACTGGTGCACTCGTACACTCATACACTCCTACACTTATACACTCATTCATTCATTCATACATTTGCTCATCCATAGAGTCGGCCTGGGCCTGGACTCATTCATGCCCAGCGAGGCATTCAGTGCTAAATCCGCACAATGTCTTTAATTCCCTTGATATTTCACTTTGTCGGCAGCCGACAACGACGACGATGACGACGCCCCACAAATAACTAGGTGTATATATTTAGTTGTCTAGCATAGTGCAAACACACACACACACACACAGAGAGAGAGAGAGGAAGAGTAGCTTAACCCATGGCGGCACGCCAATACTGTGGAGGCGTGGCAGCACCCATGGGTGTCATTGCTACGTTTAATATTGCAAAAAGGATGCCGGCAGCGACAGGAGCAGCAACAATAACAACAACAACAGCAGCAGCAACAAGGACGTCGACGCCGCGGTGGCGCCCACATTTGTCTTGTGCAGTGCCCCCCTCCCCCTCATACACACCTAGCGGGGGTGTTTGGCGGAAGCGGGTTAGGTGTTCTGATATTTACTTTAGTCTGGCATTTGCTTTATGCTCTCAAATAAAAAAGCGCTTTCCCTCGCCGCTGTTTGCCTTTCGCTCTCGCTGCTCCTTCTGCTTCTGCTTCTGCTCCTTTTGCATTTTTCTTTTTTATATTTTTTGTTGCCTGATTTTTCCACAATTTTCCTTACACATTTTTATACTTATTTCTCTCGCCATTTCACTTTTGCTGTTTGTTTGGGTGTAATGTTTGATTTAGTGTTTGTTTTTTAGCTCTCTGCTTCCGTTTGCTGAGCTCTGATCCAAGCTTCCCATCCCCGCCACCCTTCTCCCTGCTCTTTACCGACCCCATTTTCCGTTTTCGCTTTGGTTTTTTCGCTGTGTGCGTGTGTTTTGGCTTTAATAAGCTTTCATTTCCGTTTTTCAGCATGTTTTACTCTATATGTGCTTTTCATGCAATATTTTCTTTATTTTTTCTATTTTATTTTTATTTGCTTTTTTTTTGCTGTTGTCAATTTTTTTTCTTGTGCTTTTCCTGCACCTTGTTGCTGTCTGTCTGTGTTTTTCTTTTGCTGCTGCTGCTCCACTTGGCGCTCGTATTCATAGCTTTTAATTTGCGGTCCAAATGAAATAACAATAAATAAAATGGCCACTACGCGGACTTGCCACAACTCCTTGCCTTGCCTTGCCTTGCCTTGCCTCGCCTCGCCTTGCCTCGTCCTGTGCCCTGCAAGTGTCCAAGAATTGTTGGAATTTTATGTAAAAATGTGCAAGAAGCAGAGGAGAAACCAGCAAGCTGGAATGAAAAATGTTGCCGCTATTTGTTTATATTTGTTTTTATCTAGATGGCGTTGATTGCAGGTATTTGTGTTTGTGGCCACTGCGGACGACGCATTTGTAGCCCTGCCCCAATCTTTGTGGTCGCCCCTCAATGTGATTAAGAAGTTTGCCCGGGACACAATCGGTGAAGAGGAGAGATTAGTGTTTGCCGGGTTCAGAGCTGAGCCTAGAAGATAAGCAAATGGAATTTATCTGCTCCACCTTTTAATTGGACCTTCAACTTCAGTTTTTTATTGTTTTTGCTGTTTTTTTTATGAATATAATGCTGAAACATGGAATTTTCAACTGGCTTAGATTGTAGATTGTTGAACTAGGAAAACTTATGTGGTGCCACCAATTAGAGCATTTATCAGCTTGAAAACTAAAATATTTCATTAAAAAGTTTGCAAGTGAAAGTTTTTTGGGTTTCCATTTGATGGAACATTTTTGGCTTGCAATCTTTGGCAAGTAGCTAACAAGTTCTAAGCACTTCCGATAAGTTGTTTAAGCAGTATTTTCATTTACCCAAAATGCACACACACACACAGAGGCACACACACATATGTGTGTGTGTATAGAGAAAATTGGCAATGAAACTTTTTAGCTGCAATAAATTTAGTTCGACACAGTTTGCCAGCTTGGCAACTTCAAAATGCACGCAGCGCAAATGCTTGCTTATAAATAATAATCATTTTTGTGCAACATATTGGCAACTTGGCTACTTGGCTGCTTGGCAAACGCCAGCTGCATGCAACGAACCAAAAATAGAAGCCAACAAAAAAAGAAGAAAAAAAAAAAACAATGTTGCAATGATTGTCACGCGAACATGGAGATATCCTGTGCAGAAATACATTTTGTGGAAGGTGAATGAAAAATGTGAGATGATGCCATTCGGAATATATTGAGAAGCGGAAAGTCATTTTGTGATCGGGAACCGATATCATTCGTTTATATAGCAAGCAATTGGGGAGCAATTTATAATATTTACTGAACCGACTAGAAAAGTATTTAAAATATAGGAGAAACTTAACTGGATTAGTTTTAGAAATTCAAATAGACTTTTTATGTTTCTAATTTCCTGCATTATAGATATGAGCTTGATTGAAACTAGCATACCCTTGCAGTTATGCTTATTTTTCACAGGGTATCAGCATACACGCAAAACTTGCAGCGAACAAAAAAGTTGCAGCCAAATTGTATAGAATTTAATAATTTGTGTATATCATACTTTTTCGAAGTTTTTTTCACCAATTGCAGTCGGTGCATATTTTGTGGGATTGTGTGTTTCTTTTTCACTCTTTTTTTTGGGAACATGTTGCATGATTGTTGTAAACTGTTTTTTACATTTGCTGCTTGGCATTGCAATTGCGTAAGCGCAAGCTTGTCTAAATGTTATAAACTTTGCATTCGTATCTGCATTTGTATCTGTATCTGTATCTTTAAGCTGGCCAGTGTTACTTCCGCTGATTATTCTCGCTGTTGAGAGCAACAGCTCCGCCTTCGTCTTCGCCTTCGCCTTCGCCTCCATCTCCAACCTCAACTCCAACTCCAGCTTCAGCTCCACCTCCACAGATCTGTGCGTGGACACACCTCCAGCTTTGTGTGTGCCCCAGCTGAGTTTAATGTGCTGAAAATAAAATAAAATAAATCAAGCTATAAATATGAATATACTTTGTACATATGTATTTATATATATGTATGTATATATATATAGCTGGCCCATGCTGTGTGCCGCATAAAATGTTCATTAAACTTTAGTTTTTCTCATTCCAATTTGATTTCGTTTTTTTTCGGTTCATAATTTGTTGTTTCCATTGTTCGGGGAATGGGTGCGACGACAGTCGTTTTTATAGCCGTCGCTGTTCGCTATGCACATTAAATTGATTTTATGGCCATTTTAGGGCTTTATCTTGTGCACCATACGAAAATGCAAATGAATTTCAAATGCATTTGATATTTTTAGCCCCAATTTCAAGCTTTTGCTATAGCCATAGCCAAGTATCGCATAATTAAAGTGCAGTTAACATTTTTACGCACAGCATCGTAAAAGTCATGACCATAATCTAGTAAACACGTATATCGAATTGAAGACATTGTTGATCCCAGCAGCGCATAATAATATCCATCAATAGCCAGTGATTAGTTTATGAATTCGACTCGACTCGACTCGACTCGAATTAGAATCAACCCAGCAGGGGAGATCTGCTGCTGCATCTCAAGTGTCTCAGGGTATATTTAATACCATCGGTGGACTTCATTAATTAGGCCATCTACTAATAATAAGATTAAAGTTACATGGATTTTTATGTGCATTTTCAGTTTATATTTGTATGCCTTCATGTGAATGTCTTACTCATTAAATTTATATCCATTTTGTCCATCTCAAAGGTAACTTCAGAATTTAATGTTGACAATCTCTTTCCTACAAGAGATAATCTTTGATTGCTTAGAAATCTGAGATGCTTTGGTCTTAACTAAATAAAGCTTTGCAAATTGAATTATAAATTTTGTATTATATTATTTTCATATTTATCATAAACATTGAAATAGTCTGCTATGGTTATCATTATTAATTATTCTGAGCAGGGTTTTGCTTGCTTCAATTTCGGTTGTCATTTATCTTTCGGATGTGTCTCATGTGGAACACGCAATTCGCTTCGACTTTGATTGATTGATTGAAGGAGCGAGTGCATTTTACTTGGAATTGTATTTGATATACCTTTATATGAGTGGGTGTGTGTTGGTGTGTGTGTGTGTGTGTGTGTGCTATGACTCAGCCCTTTTCATATTTGGGAATCAATGATCTGCTCGATTCTGTGGATTCAACACCCTGCGTGCGTTTAATCATCATTGCCACTTGCTGTGCCGCCTGTGCTACGCTTATTAACTGATACACTCGCGGTTCATCCAATAATTCGACCCACAACCAACCCCCTCCCCACCCCAATCCAATCTCAACTCCTTGTTCACCCCTTCCATTGCTTCTTGCACTTTAGCTGCCAACAGTGCGGAAATTTTTGTTTCTTTCATTCATTTTCGTTTGCTTTGTTTGCTTTGTGCTTTGCTTCGCCCTGCTTCCCCCTGTTTCCCCTTTGCCCACCTCAATGTCTTGCTGTATTTATTTCTTTTTTCATTTGTTCCATTTGCCAACTTGAAATGCAATACAATGGGCATTAAGTAATTGTTGCTGTTGTTGTTGTTGTTGTTGTTGTTGCTACTGTCGATGTTGTTGTTGTTGTTGTTGTTGCTGCTGCCGTTGACAAATCCACATCCACACATTTTTCATAAGCTTACAGAGAAGCAGGCATTGCTTTCACAACACGAATGCGTTATCGTCTCCTAGAGATGTGTGCGTGTGTTCGTGTGTGCGTGTGTGTGTTTCTATGTGTGAAAACGGCTTAACTCACGAAAATTGACATGGAATAGGTTAGGATTTATATGATATAAGTGTAAAGGGGTCTTATCTAAACATGGATTAAAAGTTGTATTAAATATAACATTTTACGGGAAATTTTTAATATCACACTTATTTTTGAACGATTTTATTTAAATAAATATTGAGGAAATGAAGCCTCAAAAAAAAGAGAAACTGTTTCTTAAGCAAATATAGATTCAAATTTAAATTATTTATACTATCTATTCATAATTTATATTATAAATATATTGCCAATAACTTAATTAAAGCAAGTAAAGCATAGTTTGCAGATTAGACAAATAATTACTTTCATTTATTAATATTAACTATAATATATTTGCACACATATAATATGACTGTAAATAAAACAATTATAATAAATAAATAATAAAAAAAATTAAAAGCGAGCAGATCTTTTGCTCTCGATTGGATTGTTTTGCTCATTGAATTATACATGATAAGAAAATGCATTAAGTGGCAGCTGCAAGTGCTGCATCGAGCTGCGCGCAATCAATGCACGCACTCATCTCTAATTGGCACTCATACTCGTATTCCGTATTCGCATTCGTACTCATATTCGTACTCATCGTACACGGCACTTATGTGTACTCAACTTGTTCACTCCGCACACATACACACATACACACACATACATTGCAGCTGATTTTTCATATGTCGCATTTCGCTGTCGTGCAGTTTTTTGCGCCTATTATGACACGGACACGGACACGGACACGGGTAAGGCGACGCGACATTTCAATTGCGTCGAGTGGCTGCTTGTCCATTCCATAACTCCTCCCTCGCCCCACAGCTCATCATGCTCACATCTCATACTCCCATATAGTACTCCTCTCCCCCCCCTCCCCTAGTTGAACTCCTCGTTTCGGTTGGTTTTTGGTCGTCGCGTTTCGCTGTTATTCGTCACACGGTTTATGAGGGCACATTATGCCATTTATCGCAGCTTAAATGCTGCTCATAAACCGACGGCTTGACTCACTTGAGAGTGCTGAAGAACTGCTCTCTCCCCTTGCCCCCACTACCCACTCCCCACTCTACTCACTCTTCCGGCGTTTTGCTCCCTTACTAGTGAGACAGATAGCTAAATACGAGCAAGACCCGGATCGGCTTCTCGATGGGGCCCACATGTGTTGAGTATGTTTCAATGTATGAATGCACTTTCGTTTATGAATATTAAACTTAATAAGCATTTATGTTGAGCTGCAGGGCAAGAGGCAGACGTTGTTCTGGGCGGGGTGGGGGGTGGGTAGACAAATTATTGTACTACTCCGCCCATTGGCAGTTGATTAATTAAAATTATTTTGCATAAGTTGATTGGCATAGACTAGCGGAGGGAAGGAGGAGAGTATTATGATTTTGTCATGCATTAGGTCAGGATTAGTCAAGCATAAAATGTAAGTTTTGGGGTATTCTGAATTTGTCATGCATTAGGAATGACAATAAGTAAAGAAAGACTTAAAATAACTTATAATAGCTTTATAATATTCAAAAATAATAATAATAATATAATTTCGACTTTTGATTAGCATATTGTTAACAACTGCAAGAGTATTAAATCTTCGTTCATTTAAATCTAACTATTTCTTCTTCTTTCTTTTTTTTGCTTAATATTTTCACGCTCGTTAATTATACAAAGAAAAAAAAAATATATATATATATATACATACTAATACATTATTAAAGTTGGTTGGTTGCTGAGTTAAACGTTTTTGCTTTGTTCGCAATTTATTTCCTCTGCTTTTATTTTTCGCACACACAATAAAATGAATAATTGTGCAGTTACCTTGACTTTTGCATCTGTGTATATATATAATAATTAGATAATGACGGCGACAACAACAACAACAATGCCTCAACAAATGAAAAAAAAAAGAAAAACAATTGCAACAAGACTTAAAAATAATGTACAAAAGCTCAACCTTTGCATTCTTATGATTTCATTTTGTGGCTCGTTAAATTCATATAACAGCAAAATTAGCTTTGCAAAAAAATAAAAGGAAATCAACAAAAAAATAATAATATTAAGATAATGTAGCTAACCTTGAGGCAAAGCTTGCCAAATGCAACCAATAAAATTCGCCAACAAAGTCACAAATCTGTTAGCAGCGATCAATTTCAAGCTAGCGCCTTTGAGTCTGTGGGCAGCGCACTGAATTATGGCCAATTTAATGCGCTTAAATCTGGCAAAGGTGTGTTCGATTTTTATATTGAAATCCGCACACAAATAATCAAGATGTGAAATATCTCAGCCAGCTGCAACTAGCCAGATGAAAAAAACGCCTACTTTTCGCAAGCCACAAATGAAATACCCTTGCAACTTTTCTTGTGGATCGATCGATTGTTTCCTTGAAACATATTTGATTGTTCCTATGGTAGTTATATGAGAACTGATCTTATTCCACAGGTTTCCACATTTACTGCAGTAGAAAGATGGATATATGCCGAGATTCATCAAGCTAGCTCCAAAACACATAGAACCAGTATCTAACTGAGGCTGATCAAAAATAATTATATATACTTTATGGTGTCGGACTTGTCTTATTCAACTTCATTCGTAAGTACTTCATGAATGGCTATAATGAAGAAATAGCTGGAAAAAGTAATTGCCATTAGCTTGCAGTTCTCGATAAAAACCTTTCCTTAATTTCTATATTTTAATTTTTTTTTATATTTTTAATTTACAAGTTGCCCATTTCTGTTAGTTATTCAAATGTATTTCACTCGTAAGCAAACCCATTCCTGGTATTTGTCCATTTGTGCTTATTGAGTCGATACATTTTACATTTGAGTTGTGTTTAAAAATATTGACTCGTATGCCCCCATCAAATATATATAAAATATATAAAAATTGAATTTTGTGGAACACCACTTTGGGTGTGCATAGAATGATGCCACTTCACAACAACTGCTGCAACTCTATAACTTAAAGCACTGCCCCGTCCAAACTGTTGTTGTCGTATGCCCCCCCCCCCCCCCAATCCCCTCAAAAAGGCTCGAGGTCCCTGTCAACCAATCCTCGGAGCGCCCTTCACACCCGCCCTCGAGGAGTAAAGCTTTAGTCGATTATATTGCTGATTGGTTTCCGGTGACAGGCATCTCCACATACTGTGCATATACAAATATACATATATATATATATGTATGTATGTGGTATGTGCAATCTCTGACAAATATCCCCCTCCCTTGAGGGTGCCACAACAGACTGTCACACGGTGCTTTGAATACGTCGCGTTCCCGGCGCAGACCATGTGGAAAAATGCGGGAGCCAGGCAAAATCGGCAAACCCACCCAACCCAACCAACCCCAAAAAGGAACCCAGCAGGCGAGCAGCTTGTCACTTCAATTGTGTGGAACGCTCTGAAAATATTGGCAAACTTTGCCACACAACAAAAAAGAAAAAGAAAAACACAAAAACAAAAAAAAAAAGCAAATAGAATTATGAAAAAAAAATAAAAAAAAAATGCAGAAATATTTTTGGTGCGTGACTCGAGACAACAGATTGATGGATATTATGTGGCCATTAAATGGGGTATTCAATTGAAAGATACAATTGACCCGCATGTCTGCACTTCACTCTGGCCCACTTATCGATGCAACAGCATCTTAAACAGCTTGCCAGGCCCCACCCAAAAAGCAAAGTAGACTTAAAGCCAAGACAAGGCCTCTGATGCACACCAATCGATAAACCTAACAAATATCACAGTTGCAACCAGTAGGAATGCTCTAGTCGAGAGTGCTCGACTGGTAGATACTGTGTTAGCTACTCTTAAGTATATACATCTGTGTGTAACTTGGGAAACTTATCGATTAAGTCAACTAAACTTGAAATCTCTTATATCTCAATCAACTCGACTCTTGATGCAGATCAAGAATTAAATACTTTATCAGTTCAGAGTAGCTTCCCTCAGCCTGTTACATACTTTTGCACAACTTCAATATACCCCATTTTGACTGGGTATAATTGCCATAAGCATGCAAAGCTGTGCAGCTGCAGCATTCAAACTATAAACTTTAGTTCTTCGCAACTAACGCAAATAACTATCCGTCTAAAATTGTGGTTTTTGGGGGTCCAACTAAAGAAATAGTTGCTTAAATATGCCATCACTTTTTATACAGTATTTTTTTTTTGCACTATTTTGTTGTTGCCTGTTGCAAGTTGACTGTTTGTAGTTGACTTCATTTGCCAGTTTGCCGTTGGCCGTGTTGCCTTCTAACTTTGTCTGCCCATACAGTCTATTTTATTTTATTCTTTTTTTTTTATTGTGTTTTTATTTTTATTTGTCGGTTTTTATTTTTATTTGTCGGTGTTTTATATTTTATCTGTGTGTGTGTTTTTTTTTTTTGTATTCTATATACAATTTTCTGTTGTATTTCCTATGCAATTTTTGTTTCGCCTTTGTTGTTGCTTGTAGTAGTAGTAGTTTTTGGCTGGTTTTGCCAGTTGTTTGTTGTTCGCTTTGTTGAAGGTCGTACAACAAATTTTTGGAAAGTACATTTAGAAGTTGCTGCCGTGGCTGCCGTTGCGTTGCGCAAGCATAATTGCTGCAAAATGCTGTTTGGTTAGCGCACGTCGAGAGTACATTTAGCACGAAAATAGATTGTGATTGCATTGTGAAGACCTCAGCTACATGTGTATATTCATAAAGTTGGCATTTGAATGCTTGCTGCCAAAACACACACACACACACACACAGACACACACACACACATACACATACACACACATTTAAGCAGACTTTTACATTTTAGCTTAAAGTTACTTGAAGACAGAAATTGTTGGTAGCTAAAGCAGAATTATCATACGCTAAAAAGCAACTTATTCAACTTATATATTTACTAATATATTTATTAACTAATTCTAATAGTTATATTTATATATTTAAAGTATATTTATAATTTAAGTCTTTCTTTAAGTACTTCCAACAATTTGGCATAGTTTTTGTATCTCTATAAAACTGTGCTCCTATTTAGCTTTTTATTTCGTCTTGTGCACACAAACTTTTGCCTTTTCACCTAACACACACACACAGGCACACACACACACACTCACACACACACACACACAAGCTGAGAAACTTAAAAGCTGTGGATTACTTGCCTAGAGCAGCCCCTAAGCGCAGCTCGTTGACATATTTGCAAGCATTTATATAAAAGCAAATGGCAACAACGCCTGAGAGAGACATCAATGAGAGCCTTTTCCATTTTCCATTTTCCATTTTCCTTATTCTTTTTTGTGTTTTTCAATTTTGTTTGTTTTTTATTTTTTTGGTTACTTGTTTGGGCTGACAGTATTATTTGGGTGGCTGTGACCAAAACTACAAGCAATACGATTATATCGCTGGCATTTGGCCAAAATTTATAAATCAGTAGAACAATTTGTGCTGATTTAGTGACATGATACAGGAATGGAGCCAACTAAAGGCACAACAACAGGAAGAGGAGCATAAAAACGGCAACGGACAAAGCCTCAAAGTGAAACACCGTATAGAGAAGCCACAGGGGATCTGCAGCTCAGACAGAGATAGAGACAGAGACAGAGAGCAGAGAATCAGAGAGGCAGAAACTGAAAGAAAAGCGCTCTGGATGAAGTGCAATGAAGTGAATAACGTTATAAATAAAGAAATGCTCAAATTAAAAGTGCACACGTAGCAAGATAAATGGCCCGACAAGCGGACAATTAGTGAGAGATTGTAGAATGCGCTGCTCCAGACTGCAAAACGCCACAGCAGTCACTGTTTATACATGGATGGTATATATAGTATATAGAGTCTTGGAGTGAAACACAGTTGACAGCGTCGCCAAAAGTTCTTTTCTCGCCTGGCAAATGGCCAAAAGCGAAAAAACAAAAAACAAGAAAACAAAAAACAAGAAAACAAGCATTGCACGCCAAATTGAGTTACTCAAAAGTCAAGCAAAGTGCACAAAAATATGGCAAGAAAAGCAACTATGAACAAGTCAAGGCAGAAAACAAGCTCATAAGGCCAACAAGCTTTGGGATGCCCTACAAAAGTCAGTGTAAAAATTTAACTTAAATTATGGGGATAGACATTGAGCCATAGATATGAATAAAGATGTATAAAATATATAAATATTTGTCAGATTTCGAAATTCAACTTCAACTTGAGCATTACAAGCTGTATTTAATAGTAAAAATATCTTTCTCTTGAGTAGTGTACATTTTCCAGCGAAGGCAAATGTGCAAGAGGCAAAATAATGCAAGCAACCTAATTTGGGGGCGTTAGCAGCTGGCTGTGTGTGTGTGTTTGTGTGTGTGTGTGGGTGTGTGACTTTGCAGCAGCGAATTTCGCACGAGATGTCAACACACTGAAATGGCGGCATAAATCTCGAGGTCAGAGCGCAGAGTGCCAGCGAACGGGAGAACGGAAGCAGTTACTGATTAGCGCGCTGCCCGCAAACCGGAAGTGGGGCAAAGACATTAAAATGCAGACTGCAAAAAGCGAGCGCACATTGAAATTTGAATAAAAGCAGCAGCGAAATGCAATTGGGCAAACTAATTATGCAAACCAGATGGGCAAATAGTGGCCAGGCCAGGCCATGCCAGGCGATGCCAGGGAAAATGCTGCAGGCGAACGCGAACATTTTTAATTTAATTTTAATGATGCGCGCTTTTCAATGTAAGCACTTCAATTTGTGGCCAAGTGACGCCCCCCTTTCATCCATCCTCCCCTACGCCTCCGAAGCACGCATAATTTATGCAAATTTCGATACAGAAAAAAAAAAACATAAAGAACGAAACTTAAACTAGGCAGAGAATGCCGAGGGACACTTCAAATCGCATTACGTATGCGTCCCATTGTCCAGGTGTGGAATCTGGGTGTGTGCAACTTGTGTGTGTGTGTGTGTGGGTTAGACTCTTAAATGTTGCGGACATAGTGGTTCAACTGACTGACTGACTGACTGACTGCCTGCTTGTTCTGGCCTGGCCTGGACCGCTCTGGCTGGCGGTTCACGTTGTTGCGTAATTAATTGGCCATGTTGCATTTGAGTGGGCCCCAACCAAGTGGCGGAATGAAGGCAGTCTTTCAACCTATTCAACCCTATCCCAACCCAATCCCATTCCAAGCCCATCACAATCCCTGCCTGAGCTCAAAACTCAATCCCAACCCAATCCCAAACCCAATCCTCCACACCACATTCACAGGTATCGCATTACAACAGCAACAGCCGCCGCAGCAACCACAATTGAATTCTGTTCTCTGCTGTTCTGTTTGGCTGCTGTTGCCACCGCCGCCGCCGCCGTCGCCGCCGCCAGCGGGTCTTAAATCGTGAGTGGTTGAGCGGGTGGTGCAGGGCAGGGCATCCATCTGCAGCACTCCAGCAATCGAAGAGTATTTTCAATTGTGTGGCAGAGCGGGTGGGGTGTTGAGGGGCAGGGCTTGTAGAGAGTGCAAGTGGCATAGCTTAAACTATGCAACTTGCCACACCAATGCCAAACACCTCAGCAATTGGACAAGGGCAGCAACAAATTGAGAAACTTAACTTATTTTTATTATTTCATTACAAGTGGCTCGTGAAGGAGAATAATGCAGAGGAATTAAGGCTAAAAAGAGGCTAATTAACTGAGGCAAAGCTAAATATCTAAAGCAGTTGTTAACTGGAAGAAAATTAATCGATTTCCTGAATATAAACACTTTGCATTGGTTCCAGAATTATTCAAGCAGGCAGAAACTAAAATAAATAAATAATAAAAATAAATAATTATAATAAATAATAATAATAATAAAAATAATTAAAATGGTTTGAGTTTATTTGAAATTTTTGGGAATTTCTGCTGTTTTTATTTATTTATTAGATTTGAAAACACTTTTGGTAAGCTGAAATTGAAGTGCAATTTCTGTGCCAATTAAATAAATTCACTTGAAGATGGGTCTACATTTTCCACAGGCGTTGCTCCGTCAAATAGTAGTCAATTTTCATTTTGGTTGAATGCTGCATTTAAATCTTGAAATACGATTTTCTGTCGATATCCATGTACAAATGAATCCCCATAAAAACCAATTCAGGAAGTTCTCAAAACTTGTCACACGCAAAAGTTCTCACACTCAAAACTCAATCGAATTTTTTTTTTTTGGCCTCTCAAATAAAACTACATTTGAATCTGTAAACATGAATTTAAGTGAGCAGCTTGAGCTCTGTAATAATACAACATTTAAATCTAAAAAACTGAAATTAGAATTTCAGAAATCGCTTTTGCAGATCGATCAAATTTAAGCTAGGCTCACGGCCTTTCGATACTCTGTCACAATAAATTTGTCACAACTAATTAAAGCAGCTTTAAAAAGTCATATTTACTCGTGTCTGGCTTGAGTTTGAACATTCTCACACCAGCAGGCGCTCAAACTTTGCGTCAAGTGTTCGCACACCCTCACACACACTTGCACACACACTCTTACACACACAGTTTGTACAGTTAACTTTCACCGTTGGCCACTTGATAAGGAAAGTACATCATGAGCAGAGACCGCAAACAAGGAACGACCGAACGAACGACCGAACGAGCGTCGTCCTGTCAAAAGAAATTTGCATAAGTTTATTAAACGTGCAACTGGCGGTGGCAGCCTTTGGTTGGACTTGAGCAATGCACTTCAAAGTGCGGCAGGACATAACTTGAGACTTGGCAATTGCCTGCCAGTTGCAATTGGCAGCAGCAGCAGCAGTTGCTGTTGCTGTTGCAGTTGCAGCAGCAGTTGCAGTTGCAGCAACAGCAGTTGCAGCTGCTTTTGAGTCGTCATTTGCAGCTGTGGGGCAACGTTGCGTATGCGTATTATCAGAAGGCTGGGCAATAAATTAAGTGCCAATTACAAAAGGCAATTGCATTAATCATGCGATGACTTGAGTGACTACGCAAAGGCGCCATTTTAACCTACCATCACCCCTCCCCACGGTATCCCCGTATCCTCTATGCCAGCCGTCTCTTGTCTGTTTTGCTTGTCAAGAAATGGGCGTGGCAGCTGTGTGGCAGCTGCGACGCTGCTGCTGCTGCACAAATTGCAAGTTGAAACTCGTTTGTTTGCGCTACTTGCTGCTTGCTTGCTGCTAGCAGTCTGCGTTAATGTCATAAATTTAACGCAGTCTCAAGTTGAAAACTTTACAAACACACCCCACCCCCAATAACCAATTTTGGTTTTGGCCAAAAATGCCAAGTGTCATGTAAATGTGCAACAGCCTGGAGACGCAAAGCCGCCAACTGCTTTTAACTGTCATTAATTATGTCCAAATAAGATTTAAATGCCTTTTTGTCTGCACAAACATCAACGGCATGCGATACGCCAGAACTCTTTCCTCTCTCTCTCTCTCGCTCTCTCTGTCTCACTCTTTCACTCTCTCTCTCTCTCTCTCTCTCTGTGTGGAGAAAAGTTTTTAGTCGCACTAAGCTCCTGCTGCATAAATATCATTTGTTTAGCACCATTTTCGTTGAGGCGACTAACGCTAAGACTTTTGTGTGTTTCGGCTGGGTTTTTGTTGACGGCTTCGTTGCGTTCTTGGAGTGGGCCAACAGTCGTCGAGTAGGGATGTGGGTGGGCAAATGGTGGTAGAGGAGCAGACTTCGTCAGCAGCAGCAGCAGCAGCAGCTGTACAAATAAACTTTCATTAATTATGCGCATTTGGGCGTCGCTCTGTTTTGGCTTCCCTTACCGCCCACACGCCGCCCAAAACATAATGAGCCTCAATTTGAAGGAGGGTCTTGAGGTTGAGACTAATAGAATTTTGAATGAGTTATAATTTCCAACAGTCGCATGCAGTTGGCCCTTATGTTGATTGAATTTCTAATTTAAATTTTCACTAGACTTTCGCAAAAGTGAGCAAATTGCGGAAATGAGCACACAAACAATAAATACGATTATGATATATTTAGAAAAGCTTAGCTTTTATAAATTTAATAATTATTATAAATTGGGGAACCATCACTGCTACCTATAAGGTCTAAATTTGATTAGTCCTTATGCATAAGTATTTTATTTAATGAACTCGCCTGTGTGAATAATATTTTTGGGATATTTACTTCACTCCTTGCTACCATTTCAAATAGACCCACAAATATTCACAATTCTCTTCTGTTTATTACAGTAAAACGATAACTTTAATTTGCAGCTTCCGTTATCCTTCTTCACATTTCCGTTTCCTTCTTATTTTTCACGTTTGCTTCCTCTTACCATAATTTGCTCATTTACGATTTTTAAATATTCTCAACACCTTTCGCTGTCTGGCCTGAATTCCCTTTCTCCATTCCACTTATTTATTGATTTTTCTTCGCGTCTCATTCGTAAATGTTCCGTTGCATTTAACGCTTGTCTTCCAAAACGTTTAAGTCGCTTATCGTTATAAAAAATGTATATTCCGGAGTAATTACGCGACGCTCACGCCTGCTACCACATAACCGCAATCAACCCCACAGCCACAGCTAAACCGTTGCTCTAGCCAACCCCATTTCCCATTTCCCATTGACCCCTTCCCTCCGAAGCACCCCTCCGACCCCACCATGTCAGCTAAAGTCACAAAAATCTGTTACTTAATTTCAATTGACTTTGAAAAGCGCGACGTATGGCAAAAAAGAAGTCGAAGCTGAAGCTGAAGCTGAAGCTGCCTTCCGCTTGTCTGCTGGGCCGAAGACTGCCTTCGAATTCGACATGGAACAAATCAGTTTAATACAAACGCCCCCTCTCTCTCGCACACGCACTCGCTCTCCCTTTCTCGCTCCCCTTTGGCAGTCCGTGCCCAATTCGAGGCATTCACTCGTCAGTCAGTCAGGGAGCGAGATGCTTATCAATTTGAAATTACTTTAGCCTCGAACACAAAAGACAAGCCACGCACATGATAAAGAGAAAAAGCCACACACACACACACACACACACACGCCAGACACTGTTAGGGGTGGGGAAGGGTCGAGGATAGGGTGTCCTGGGCGCAAAGACAATCGCGCCAACATCGACAATGCTGACACCCCATAAAATATTTAAGTTAACAGCGGCTGCTGCTCGCCCGAGGGATACAGGGACAGGGACAGGGGCAGAAGCCAGCTAGCATTAAAGGGCGTCACACAGCGCTCGTCGCCCTGCCACCCGCCTGTGCTCCCAGGACCAACTAAAAAAGGACACAGGCAGAGGCAGGCAACGAGAGGCAGGAAGGCAGGCAGCAGGCAGCAGCACATTAAAGCGCCTCGAAATGTGTTCGTTGCCTTTTGGCTCGCCTCATATTTGTCGACCCTTGTAAAACTCGCTTGCCACTTGTGTGTGTCTCTCTTTCTATGTGTGTGTGTGTGTGTGCAGTACTTCGTGTGTGTGTATGTGTGTGTCTTCCTTCCTTCCGGTTTTGTGCTTGCCTTTTTCGCTTGGGCTCTTTTCGCTTTATTTTTTTTTCTTCTTTTTTTGCACGCTCAACTTTCTTTTTGGCTGTTGCGCCTGATAAGGCCAGTTCCGCCAGCCTCACCCCTTTCACGCGCAACAGCGTTGCCAGACTGCCTAACGTTGCCTGCCATCTGGCAACGCTTTAAATAACTCTCTTTCCCTCTCTCTCACTCTTGCTTGTAATGTGCTGGCGGCTACTTTGTGCAGCTTTTTGTTGTTATTTTATATTTGTGGCGTCGCCAACGTTGCCACCTAACCCCAACCCCATCTACTTGCTGCCTCCGTTGCACGCTTGTCTGGCGTCTCGCAGGATACAATGTTTCATAAGTTTAAAGAGGCGTTAAGTTCATTTCGCTTTGCAAAGTGGCAAACTTGCCTCCCAGTCCCGCCCCCACACTTTTGGCTTTCTAATGCCACAGCAGCAGCCTCCCTTCACACACACACACACACACCCGCACCCGCACTCCTAGAAAAACTGCTGCCCTCTCTTTGCCTAGACTACACATCGCAGTTTTCGTGCTTGCTACTTGGCTTCGTTTTATGTTTGTTTTGCTCTCTCTCTCTCTCTGTCTCTTTCTCCCCCTCGCTCTCTCTTTCTCTCTCTCTCGTCTAGACGCTGGCAAACGACTTTGCTGTTACTAGCTTTTACTTGGCTTATTCATTGCCAGCCTCAACTTCATCTTCATTAGCATCTCCATGAGAAGCATCATCATCATCATCATCATCATCATCATAAGCATCATCATCATCAGCATGAGAATTATTAAGCTGTGTGCCATCAAACTATAAATATAAATATAATAATCATAAAAGCTGTATTGTGGCCACAATTTTGACTAGTGTGTCTCGTGGCTCGTGGCTCGTGTCTCGTGTGCGTGTCACGCGTGATTTGCGCGTGCTTAATTTCATTTTAGCTGCTGCTGCAAAGGATGTGGCACGTGCCTCCGGAGCTAACACATGTTGTCTGTTGCTGCTGCTACTGCTGCTGCTGCCTCTTACATATTTGATAGCGACTCATTTGCTGAGGCATTAACAAACAATTATGCGAAAAGAATTACCAAGTTTATGGAAAACAAGCACGCTAAGCACTTAATCATAAATAGTTTCGAGTGCAGCTAAATGAAAGATGCGATTCTGAAAGTTGAGCGCAATTTTAATTAGAAAACTTTTGCATTTGTTTTATTTCATTTTTGTTTGTTTTGTTTGCCGGGCATCGCCAGACAAGTTTAATTGTAAACAGCGTTGTGTGCTTATGCTGGAAATCCAGCTAACAGCTGCCAGGGCTGCACTAGCTAGTGTGAGATATATTTATAAAAATATTTGTAATAATCATGTAAGAAATGTTTGGCATTTCAATCATTTACGTCTCATCCAACTTGCCAGCCCTGCAACTCTTGTAAACACTCGTTTTTAGTCGGCTCATTGAGCGACTTGCCTTAACCAGACATGATTTGTGCATTTTGGCAATAAACTTGTTAATTGTCGATTCTTGTTGTTTTACTTTGGAGTTGCGCTCTTTGTGTTAATCGACTTTTAATTAACATGTTTTCTTTTCCCTTTTGCTTTCATTGCAGGTAAGACAATCAAAAAAGTGCTCAAACAGCTTAAATGACTAACAAAATAAGCGAAATTCTCACTTGGTAAGTGAAGCGACCTGAGTTTGGGCCAGAAAAGGGCTTAATAATGGTAAGGGCATGTTTCTATAGAGGATAAAAGTTGAATAAAATATATTGTTTGATTGAACATCGATTGTTGAACAATAAAGCAAATATATATAATATAATATAAAAATATATATATGTATAATATAATGTAAAAATGCTTAACATGTACTAAAACCCAGCTGCGACCGCTTGAGTACATATTAAAGCTAAGTAAAAATAGAGAAATTGTTAAACTAAGCCTTGCATGGATTGGAGTGATCCACTGCTTAGGAAAAAAGTTAACATTCTTAGCTATATAAGGCTAGGATTATATGAAATACAGACAGTTTCACCTTAATTTAATACACTTCTGAAAATATGCTCAAAATTACATCAACTTAAAGGAAAGGAAATGTGGAAAGCGAGAATTCTGATTAAGTTTGACTATTTTTGTAGATAAACAGAAACATTCTCGACGTATAATCAAGCTTATAAATACTGAGCTTTATCAATATAATATCTCAATATAATAATATAAACAGATTTCGAATTGGGTTTATTATAAACACTTTATGCTTATGAACTCAGGTTGAAATCACTTTTGAATGAATTGGTTGTTTGATTCATAAATAGTTGCTGATTTCAAAAGTCAATAGATAAAAGTAAATAAGCGTTCAGAGGTCAATAACACTGGCGTCGCTGATAAGCGCACATCAGTGAAATATATACACACACCCAAACACACACACACACACACACACAGTCAGAAGCGATAGCTGCTTTGGAGTGTGTAGCGTGCAATCAGTCAGTCAGGCAGTCAATGTGTCAATCATAATTTAATACGCCGCCAATCGCTTGCAGTTTGCTGTTCGATTTGTCATCGATGTCTGCTGCTTACTGTTGTTGTTAATGTTGTTGTTGTCTGGGTGTTGTTGTCTGAGTGTTGTTGCCTGAGTGTTGTTTGTTGTTGTTGTTGGCAGTCAGTCAGGCTGCTTGCAGCTCGGGGCCCCGTGACCAACTAGAGTAAAACAAGCTAAAATAGTTGTCAACATGAATTATTTACAAGAGACGTGCGCGGCATGCGGCATCGACACTCGACAGGTGCCACAGGCACAACGTAATGCAACGCAACGCGTCGCGACATTCACCTCTTCTTCTCTTATCTTCCCTTCACTCTGCTCTCTGCTCTGCCCGCTGCTCTGTGGCAAATGCGGCGTATGCGTAACGTGAATCATTTCAGCTCGCTTCAAACTCATTATAGATGCGAGCGCACGCGCACACTTGCCCAAAAATGGATTGCGGATGGCTACTAAAGTGTGCGGGCAGAGGAGGAGAGTGGGGGAGTGGAGCAAGTGTGGCAAAGGGGCAAGTGTGCGGGGTGTGTGGCTAGCGGGATACATTGAAATTAATACGCGCCGACAGTCGACAGCAGAAATGTGCGTCAAGTTATGGGAAGCAAAAAAAAAATATACAAATACAAATGTTTATACATAAAAGAACATTTAGTTTAGCAGTGACGAACATTTAATACTCTTTCCAAAGCTATAGACCTTATAGATGCTCCAAATTACAACAACTTAAAGAAAGAGAAATGTGGATTATAGAAATGGAAGGATTATTTCGGATTAAGCTTAACTTTGTAGAAGAAAATTAAAGTTGCTGCGGCTCTTAAGTACTGAACTTAATCAATATAATACCTGAATCTAATAATATCTAAGATTGTGTCTATATATACATATATCACATATTATATCTGATGGGATTTGATAAAGCAGTTTTGTGTTAGGAACTCTGAACTAGGCAAAAGTTGTCACATTGAATAATCCATTCCGCTTACATTATTGCCTATATTTGCATTACGATATAGTAATCCAATCTGGCTGACAAAAAAGTTATATAATAAAATTCAAATTATTCAAATTATGATCAATAATGAATACTTTGTGGAATTAAAGATATATTCTGCAAACTGTTACACAGTTCGCAGCAAAATTACGATACTCTACAAAAGGGTTTATGAGTATGAGAGAAAACAAACCAGTTTGGCAACGCAAAATTGGCAGGCGGACACAAAGACAGGCAGACAGAGAGACAGACTGTGGCCACTCACACAACCACAGCCAGAAGGCAGAAGGCCCAAGTCCCTGGCGAGAGCAGGCAGCACATTTAATGGAGTTAAGTGCCAGGGCAGTAAGCGAGATGAGGAGTCTGATGGTGGCGGAGAGAGGAGCGGGTTGGGAGGAGGATGAGGTAGCAGGGGGTGGGGGAGCGTGCTGGTAGTCGTTGCTCTTAGCGCGCTTGATTAAAAAACGGTAGCAAAGCAATTACAACAACAGCAACAATTCAATTACAACAGCAGCGCAGCAAAAGAAGCTGCTGATGATGCTGATGCTGATGCTGCTGCTGCTGCTGCTGATGCACTCCACAAGATTATGAGCGATAAAGTCAAAAGTTGAGCAATGGGGAGGGGCAATGGTGGAGTGAAGCCAAAGCCTAGTCTTATCTGATTTGTGTGCTGGGTGGTTTCTGATTAGACTCTGGACAAATTTGTAATCAGCTTTAGCGAACTATGGCAACGATTCAATTAATCACCAGCAAAGAAGCAATTTGGTTGCTGATTAAAAACTACTCGATAACTATCGATAGCCATTTTAATGTGGCTTGTATATAGAGATGAGAAATATATATATATATATTTAGAATATCTAATTTGACTGACATTATTTCTAGCGGGTTTTAAATAGTTGCATCTTTCTTCAAGAGAAACAACGACAGCTTTGCGTAATTGAAGTTTTTCTTGAAAACTGTTTGACGGAATCGAAATATACAAATATATATATATATCTATACATTTTTGTATACATTTTTGCATATTCCATTTCAAAATTGCCAAGTTGGTAAATTTTTAAAATGATGAAGTAGTATCAGAAACACTAAAGCCGATCGAAACTATAACTACTATTGAATGTGAATTTCTATTATAGATCTTTGCCATGCATTTACGTAAAGTATATGTATGCAAAATAAAATGAGATATTTGATTTATGCCTTCCTTATTTTTTCGAGTTTTATATATTGACAGCACTCTCATCCGCCTGTTGGGCCAATTGATATGCACACCCCGATCAAGTGTAGCGCTTTGTGTTTTTCCATGAATAATGTAAATGAGCAGCAGTCAGCTCCACCTTCAACTCAGCTGCACCCTGCACCTCTTTCCTCCTCCCCCCGCTGCCCCAGCCACTCCAACTGCAGCTCTCACACAGCCAGCTTGCACATTTATGAAGCGTGCGCTCATAATGCCGTTGAAGAGCTGCACAGTGTGTTGCAGTTGCAGTGGTGGCAGTGACTGTGGCGTCAGCTTCTACCACGCAGCGCGTTGCAAGTCGCGCTTTATCATGAGATAAACAACAACAAAAAAAACAACAAAAATGGGCCGGGCCCTGCGCTTTGGGTATGAGTCTTGTTTCGGGGTCTCGGTCTGGGTCTGGGTCTGGGTCTGGGTCTGGGTCTCCTCGGTCTGCTCGGTCTGGCTGTGAGCCGTGCCTCACCTGCATGGCGATAACCGCAGGCAGCCACCAGCAGGCAGGCAGCCAGTCAGGCAGGCAGGCAGGCAGTCATTCACTCACTCACTCATTCAGTTGGCCAACAAAAAGAGGCAGAGGCAGTGGCAGTGGCAGAGGCAGTGGCAGCGGCAATGGCAGAGGCACCTCTACCTAACCGAAAACCAAAATCAGCCTCAGACTCGGCTTGCAACTCGTGCCTGACGCCAATCAACTGGTTGCCCAACAGAGTCCACTCTGTTGCACTGTGGTTGGCCCTCATCATGATGGCCGGGAAAAGGGGAGAGGGCTGGTTGCAGGGTGTGGGGCAGTCGTTGGGGAGGCGTCTCTGGCGTCTGTTGTGTTGTTTTTGCTTTTTATTTTTTTGTTGTTGTTGGCCGTCGCATTTTGCGTTTCCGTTGCATTTTTTCAATGTCTGTCCGTCAGTGTGCCTGTCCGCCTGTCCGTTTGTCCGTTGTTGTTGCAGATTTATATGCGGTTGAATGAACACGCCCGCCAGCCAACAGCAACAAATGCGCATTAACGTCATTATCATCTGGGTCTTTATCATCAACATCATCATCATCATCAACAACAGACTTTGCTTTTTTTTTTCTTTTTTTTTTGGTGTGTGCAATAAACAAAATTTTAACAAACTTTGGCAGTGTCTTGCCGCACAACAACAACGACAACAATTTACAAAGTGTGCTGAAAAATTTCGCATAATTATTTTTCATGTTTCGCTCTCTATCTCGCTGTCTCGCTCGCTCTCAATCTCCCTTTGTCTGTTTCTGTCTCTGTCTATCTGCGACGCTGCTCGTCGTCGCTATAAGTGAAAAAATTTGTTAAAGTGTCAACATTGACAGCGATTTAAGTCATTTTACTGTCATCATTAAGTGGCTGGCAGCGAGAGTTGCCGCATTGCCAGCTTGCCACATTGCCAGCTTGTGCTCGCTTGCCGAATTGTTGGATTGTTGTTGTGTTGTTTGTGTGTAGGTCGAATTGTGGCTTTTATTTAGTTGTAGTTGCATTTAATTTGTGTTCGTCAACTGTTGATTTCTGCTGTGTGAATTTCTTGCGAGTGGGTTGCAACAAGGGATTCAACTTTGTGTATTTAAGTTGAATGCGACTCTTGTTCCTATACTTATTACATGTGTATATTTAATTAAGAGTGTGCATTAAACCAATGAGTTAAATGATAGAGAGAGAGAGCTCTCCAATTCAGCTGTTAAACAAATTGCTTTTAATAGCAGTGAAAATAATTTCTGATTAACAAATTATGTTTCCTGTCCAATCTAAATGAGATATTCATATATTATAGGGGCTCATTTATATATATAGGGGTTGGTAAATTGTATAAAAAGCTCTTATGAAACTTATCTCTCAGTTGCCAATAATTCTAGTAGCTTATCTATAAAACTACAACCAAACTCAGTTTGAAGTAAAATCTCGCCAGCTGACATTAAATAGCCGCTAAGTGGAAAAAATACGCATTTGCTTTAACTCTATCCTTCAAGGCATATGGCACCCACTGCCCTCCGCCTGCCCTACGCCCCTAGCGGTGGCAAGTGAAGCGCGTCAAAGCGTGCTGTAAAAAATTTTTCGCTCGACTGGCTAAATGAAACTGAAGCAAAACGAGTCAAAGCAAAATAAAAGAAAAGTTGCAAAAAAGCAACAACAAATAAAAAAACAATGAAAAACAATGAAAAACAAGAAAACTGCAGCGAAATCAATTAAAAAAGTTTTTGCCAACGTAATGCCGAGAAGTGAGCGCCAGGCTTAAGGATTAAGCATCTAAATTACGAGCGCCAAGTAGCTCAAAGGACAGTTAGTAGAGGGCGTGGGGCCAAAGAGGGGATGCAAGGGGGTAGCTCACAAACTGGCAATTGCGGCTGCGAGTAAGCATTAATTAAATTTCAATGTGACTTTTAAAGTGATGCCAAAAGACTTTCCCCTTTTGGAAATTGTCTAAAGAAAAATTGCTCGAATGTATTGCGAATGTCTGCTGCCTCTTCCTCTTCTTAGACTGGTAGGCTGTTTTGGCAGCCACGCCCCGCTGGGCCAAAGTTTAGCGCCTTATTTACGCCCCCCCATTTGAAAAGGAATAAGAAAAAAGAAAATTCGTATTTCGTTTGTTTTCCGTTTGCTGGCTGGCAAAACTTTTTTGGCACAGACATTAATCTTGAAAAAGAAAATTTGCATGAAATTAAAAAAGTGAAAATATTTTAGCTGCAACAACAGCAACAACAACAACAACATGGAGAAGAAGAAGAGGCAGAACACATTTTCCTTGTTTTCTTTATTTTAGTTGTTGTTTGTTGTTGGGGAGCAAAGCGTCTGCGTAAAACGGAAAAGTGAAATTTGCAAGCACTTAACAGACGCCCCTCTTTAAAGAGAGAGATAGAGAGAGATAGAAAGGGTGAGAGAAAGAGAGAGAGAGAGAGTGGTACTCACACCCTTTTTGTATGTTTTGCATATTTTAGGCGGTAAAATTTTGTATTGTGCTTAAAGCTGGCTTGAACACAAGTCTGCAAATGACAGCCAGCTGGAGCTGGCAATTTTGCATGATTTGAAATAAGTACTTTAAGGAGTAGAAGATTCTTAAAATAACTTATTAAATATTGACATTTTTTTATTAGCTCAACCAACTTACGAGGCAAACATAAATTGTTTAAATAATCCTTATTCTTTCTTTAAAGTAAAAGTTCTGCACACTCAGCTCAAATCAGCCCGCAGTTCAGCTCAAATTAAAGCACTCTAAGTCTGCCCTTATGCATTATTTATTAATATGTAATTTTAGCCATTTCCCCCCGTCCTCTTCGGGCCACCATAATAATTAACTAAATTGTGTTATAATAATATTTAAAGCTACAAAAATGTGTATTGTAATAAATGTTTTTTATGATGCAGTCGGCGGTATTTCCGGTTGGCATCTTTTTACCGCTGGCATGCGAGCAAACACGAAGCCTTTAAATATTTAATTACGTAATGCTCGTAATTCTCTGTCAGCCCTTTTTGCCACATTTTGGCTGCGGCAAATTGTTGTTAGCTCCACATTGCGGCTGAGAGGAAGGGGCAGGAACAACAAAAAAAAATTAAACAAAAAGTCGCTGTGAAAAGAGAGCTTTGATATTCTTTTGTTGGCCGCCAAATGCTGCCAGTTCGCAGCATCAGCTTTCAGCTGCCAGTTGGAACAGGCAACATGCCTCAAGTGTTTGCGGCAGCCACTGCTCATGCCCCATGCCCGAAGCCCCAACCCGCACTCTCACTGTTGCGCCCACGCCATTGGCAGCTGGCGCCTGCAGTTTGTGGCACTCCCGATACAAACACACTCACACACACACTCGCACACACACTCGCACACACACACACGCACACACAATGAACGCATTTGCATTTGTGGCATGCCTTTACAGTTAAATCCCCTACAACTCAGCCCAATTCTCGGCCGTATTACTTGAGTCTGCTTTCAGGCGCAAGAATTTCATTCATTCATTTTCGCATTCAGTTCGCTTTTGCGTTAAAATGTGATTTTTCACTTGACTTTTTAATTATGCGGCAATGGCAGCCAGGCAAGAAGAAGAACAACAACAATAACAACAACAAACACAAACACAAAATACACCTACTTGAGCGTTTGCCTTTGTTGGCTAAAACGTGCCTTGGCATGAGCCCGCAGCTAACCAAAAAAGTTAAGCAGTAAATCTAAAAACAGAGACTTAGCAGAGGAAAGGGAACCAGGCTAAGGTAAGGACTATGAATTGTGTGTGTATTGTGTGTGTATGTGTGTGTGTGTGTATTGTGTGTGTGTTTAGCAAAGGGCTGGGGTTAGATTTCTGTTGATTTTGCTTAGGCTGGCAAATTGCAGCGATTTCAGTTGATATATTTCGTGTGTAGCCAACTGAAACCTGGAACCAGGAACCAGCAGCCAGGGACCAGAGACATGGGTCCTTGGATCAGCAACAACAGCAGCAGCAGCAGCAGCAGCACTTGATTAAGATTGTGTCTAGACAACAAAAAATGAAATTACTCCCAGCAGCAGCAGCAGCCAAAATTAATGAAAGCATAATTAAACTTTAATTATTAAAGCTAGTTACATTTACTGTTTAAGCCTTTCAGAAAGATCAGACATGCGTAAAAAGGTCCCCAAAATTATGAAATGTGCAAATATTTATACACAAAGTTAGCCTGCTCTGGGCTGGAGAACTGGACCAGGAGATACCCTTAACTTAGCTGTTGATTACTTAATAGACTCGCTGAGGCTAGCTTATACAAATGTTATACGATCTTAAATCTTAGACATATAGAAGACTATAGCTGAATCCAATCCACTCTTGATATCTTATATATCTATATATATATATTTAGTGATGTTACAATTTTATAAAAAAAAATGCTGAAAAATTTGTTTCTGTTGTTTAACAAACATTTGCCCAAAAGAGCGCGCTCGA
Source organism: Drosophila nr. perissopoda 5 BK-2023a (assembly GCA_035044105.1). Taxonomy (NCBI): domain Eukaryota; kingdom Metazoa; phylum Arthropoda; class Insecta; order Diptera; family Drosophilidae; genus Drosophila; species Drosophila nr. perissopoda 5 BK-2023a. The sequence goes on from JAWNMK010000126.1 coordinate 196,510, forward strand.
GTTCGGTTTTTGAATATCCTGTTAAGCATTTTCTATTTCCTCTTGCGTGACAATTAGATTCCATTCCGCAATGAATTTCCACATTTTGTGTATTTCTGTTGTTAAACATTTTCTATTTCCTCTAAATGGCTTGACAATTTGGCTTCACAATGTTTCTAGCTATTCTTTGGCTTGCACATTCCTTTGATGAGCTCTTCGAAACTTCAAACTTCAGCGAGACTTTAAAATTTAGTTAATGCCACACAGAATTTGCAATTTGTTTGAAAACTGTTGCCATCGAAAAGGACGAACAGGACGATGGAAAAGAAAAAAAACACACAGACTACTTAGATTTGTTCATTCATGTTAAATTTGCATACAAATGAGTGCATTGCGTGCACAGCAGCATCCTCCTCCTGCTCCTCCTGCTCCTCCTACTCCTCCGTCTCCCCTCTCTCTCTCACCAGACACGCCCCCATCTCTGAGGCGGAAACTTTTCAGTTCGTCCCTCATTTGTAGTCGCAGCTTCAGTTGAGTTGTTTAGCCATAACCCCCTTCCCTCCCCAGTTGGTGTTGCCCTTATGCAAATGACTTAATTTAAAACATCAAATTTTGCACTTTACGCTGCCTCAGCCCCAATCGGCTACAATTCGCCAGTTGTGACGATGAAGACGCCTCATTCGAATCATTTGAAATCATTATTATACCACTCACAGACAGCGAGGCAGGCGGACGAGTCCAACCATACTGAGGGCAAAGCAAGGAGGCTGCGGCAACATCATCATCATCATCATCATCATAATAATCATTATCGTTGTCTTCATTTTTATGAAGTGTCATTTTTGTATAACATTTGCGCCTATAAAGCAAGTCGCCTAAGCTCAAAAGGCGCTCGAACACCCCTTTTTGCAGACAGACAGACAGACAGACAGACTGAAAGACAGACATACAGTCGTTCATTCATTCATTTCATCAGTCAAGCATTCACTTAAGCTTCAGCTTGACTCCTTATATACCCTGTAAAAAGGGTAAAATAATAAATGATTTTTACCTACCAAAATTTATCAGATTTACAACTAAACTTGAGTAGAATATTTAGAAATTTTACTTAGCTAAATGAAACTTCTTCTTTAAAGCGTTTTCTACATTTTCTAGCATTTAATAAAATGCAATTTGGTATTTGACTTTATTTTTACAGGATATCTAAAAGTTAGCCAAGTTTTCTTTCGCTTTTATTTTTATCAGTTTTACGCAATCATTTTTGTTGCTTATTTTTGCTGGTTTCGTTTTTTGCTTTGCTTCTTGCACGTTCCTCGTTTCTTACTCATTTTTTTGCCCCGTTTTTTGTGCCCTTTTTTTGCCATTTGTTTTCCACCCGTTTTAGCTTTTGTTGTTGTTATTGTTGTTGTTGTTGCCTGAATTTTTCATGGCGCGCATTTTGCCAGCGTCGATGAACTTAAGCGGAAAATTCAGGGTGCCTATTGTTGGGTGAGAGATGAGAAGGAAAGGGGTTGGCTGAGGGGCTGGAATGGGAAGGATTTGCTGGGTACTGCGTGTGCGACAGGGCGGATACTTAATAACAGTTTAATTAAATTTAATTATATTTTAATTGTGTTTGTCATGAGCCCGAGGCCCAACATGGACTTAACGCTGCCAAGCTGAGCAACTTAAAGATGCTAGCGACAAACTGTTTAAACACTCAAGCCACAAATAATAACGGCAAATTTGTATTTGTATGCCCCCAAACATGTCAAACTACTTACACGTATTTGGCTGCCATTTGCCCACTTGTCACAACATTGCCTGCCCCACCAGCAACGGCAACAACAGCCAGCAACAACAGCCAGCAACAACAGCCAGCAATCATAAACATCATCATAATCAACATCAAGAGTCGTACATAAATACAGGCATACATACATACATAAATACTTACATACATACATACATAAATACTTACATACATACATACATACATACATATATATATATAAAGTCGTAATGTTCATTTGCCATATCAACATGAACAATTCCGAACACCATCTTCTTCTCTGGCCCCCATAAAGAGTGCCCGTTTGACCGGCAAACGACCCACAAACCATTCAACATTTTTGCTGCCCACTACTCACACTCTTCCCCTCTCTGTCTCTCTCTCTCTCTCTGTCACCCCCTCTCATTCGTTTATGGGGCGGCCGTCCAGCTGTTGTCCATTTTGCCCAGTCCGGTCAGCGTTGGACATTTTTATGGTTTCATTGACATTTTTGCCTGTGGCCAACAACTCTCACGTCTGAGTTGTGTGGTGCGTCTAGGAAATTGATATTGTTGATAAAATACCGCATAATAAATTAAAGTTGAGGGCCTCAACTATATATTGAGAATGATTTAATTGGTACGGAGTAAATTATGTGTTAACTATCAACTATTGATTTATGTGCACATATTCATATATATATATATATATATAAATATTTCATTTGTGGATGGAGAAATAATTTAGTAGTTTTGTCGTAGTTTAAGCATATCTTGCAACACACACACGCACAAAATGTGCTTCACTTCTTTATTCAAGTTGGTTGTGTAATCAGCTGTCATAAACTTAATCACTCACATTGTGAACAAATTTTCGCGCCACTGTTCCGCCTCGAGCGTTTACTTGGCCATTTTCTTGGACATGAATTAAATTTGTATTTAATTTTTTATTGGAGCCGCTCCAGAGGCAGTCTTTAATAGGCATGCAGTGGCAGTGGCAGAGGCAGCGGTAGTGGCAGTGGCTGAGGCAGTGGCAGAGGCAGTGGCACAGGCAGAGGCTGTTGGGCAAGGCAAAAGCGTGCGCTCGGCTCATGCAAATTAATCATATTGATTAACCAATTAATTGCCAAACATGTTTTGCGCTTGGCGCTCGCAGATTTTCAATCAGAAATTAAAGCGAAATAAATGAAAAACCAGCCCCGTTTGACGGGCCAGCCAGAAAAACCAAATCGAAAATGCCGCAAGGGAGCTGCTGCAGGGGAGGCGAAGCGGTGGCACTTCCCTCCCTCCCTCCCTCTCTCCCTCTGAAACTGGAAATGATTTATGTTGGCTTTGCAGCCAGCTCAGCTCAGCTCAGGTGAGTTGGTGGGGGGGGAATTAAGGAGGACAACTGTTTGTGGCTGTCAATATCACACGCTTCGTGGTCCGCTCGCTGATTATCGGCAAACGATAATGAACTTGGAAGTCAGCCTGCCCCTGCCACTGCCACTGCCCCAATCCCCTGCCTCAGCCTACCTCTTGGTGGATTGGCGCGTTTTTGTGCAATGAAATGTAAAATGTGCTTCAAATTGACATTTAATTGGCTTAGAAGAGAGAGGGAGAGAGAGAGCGTGCGAGAGGAGGGGGGGGGGGGGGGTTGTAGGATTGAATGAATAAGAAGTTTAGAAACTTGAGAGTAAGTTGATACAGTTTGGTTAGCCGTTTCTGGTTTATTTGGCTACGTCTCCATTCCATTCCGTTCCCGACCCGTGCTTAATGATGATATATTTTATGGCTAGTCATTAGCCCAGTTGGTTAGGGCCTTAAAGCCATTTGAGTAGGGTCAAGGTGACTGGGCAACTCTATGCTTGTGGTCGACAGAGAGAGAGAGAGGGAGAAGGAGAGAGAGAGAGAGAGTGATAGCTGCGGAGCAAGATATATAACAACAATCAATCAGTTGCTCTATTTTAGATAGAGACTTTAACAATTTTGTTGAGAATTATGTTCAGCACTGAAAGGAAAACAATTTTCAATTTAATTTAAATTTAAAGTATAAACATTCTTAATTAGTAACAACTAATCTGCATTTTTTGAAGAAGAACTTACTTTTTCTAAGACTTTTTAAGTTTTATGACTATAATTTACTACCTAAACCAACATCGAACTACTTTATTTTAGATATGGTATTATAAAAACCAATCTATACAAAATTGAATTACTGCATTAACTTTTCATATCTTGTATAAAATCACTGCTCAAAAGAGCATTTGATCTTCGGCATGCCGCAGATAAAGCTACTTTGCTATTTCAATTTTCGGAGATAGCTTTGTTATTCTAGCACTTATGCTTGGGGTTAACTTACTTAATGCCATTTGGACATTTGAAATGCAATATTTATGAATTCGCTTTAAATTTCATAACTGGAGAGCGAAACATAAGCGAAATGAGTGCGGCATAAATAGAAGAGGAGCTGTGCAACGAGGCACCCTCAAGCAACCCTCATTATAAAGCTGCCGGCCTACCCGCCTTTTGTTTAAACCCCTTTCTCTCTATCTCTCTATCCCTCTCTCACTCTACCTCTCTCACTCTACCTCTCTCACTCTACCTCTCTCACTCTCCCTCTGACTCTCCCAACGACTTTCAATTTCATAGCTGCCACTCAACAGCTTTTGTTCATCATAATCCTGCTGCATGCCAGGTTCGTTCCCAGTTGCCCGGTTTTTGGTTCCCCTGGTTTCTCGTTCCCCGGATTTCTCGTTCCCCGGGTTTCCTCGTTCTCTGAACTTTGTACAAAATCCGCCCCACACTGTTTTTTTTTTTTTAATTATAATTAATACCGCTTAGATGGCAACTTAAATGACAACTGCGGTCAGTGGGTTCAAAGGAGCGTAATAATCCTTGGCTTCCCCTTGCTCAAATGTTAAGCGCAATAATTATAATATTGCACGCTCGGTCGGCCGATATCAAAAACTTAATGCCAATTAACTCTGCTCAAAATTAAAGTTCAATCCCTGAAACAATCATTGCGAGCTTATATTGTGTGTAGTATGTGTATAAGCCAAAGCACAGCTGATTTGATTGCTGTCTCTCTCTCTCTCTCTCTCGGTCTCTCGCTCGGTCTCTCGCTCACTCTCTCCTTTTGTGTCCCACTCTGTCGGGGCATTATCAATTTATGTGGTAGCTGTTACCCTCTTAGCTACCCGCTCACACTTTGTTCGGCTGTCTGCCCTCATCATTCGCATTGTTATGCGCCAGTGCCCAAATCTGTGTGCCCCGGCTGACTGGACCCTAATCGCATTTCAATCATCAATGAGCGTGGCAGCTAAAAGACAAACCTGCAATCTCCCAGTCCCAATCCCAATCCCAGTTCCCAATTCAGAACTCCTCAACTCCACATTGTGGTCTCTCTGCAGCCAAGGGAAATCCTCAAGCGGACGTCACTTGCAGAGCGACCTCGTGTGTTTTTTTCTCTTTTTTTGGGGGGGGCCTTTCGTCTCTGTCAATATGCCTGTGCTCGGATTACCTATTCTGATATGAATACTCATGCGTACACTGAGCGAAGAGCGTAACACTTTTGAAAATCCGTAGACATATTGGAGTCTTAATTGAAAAATGTGCATCAGCTTTGTCTGAAATCAATATTTTAACTCTCTATTTAAATATTTATTATATTACATAAATTGAATAGTTCAACATTTTTACACATTATAAAATATATATATTCTCAGTGTATTTGTACTTTCAATTCACCTAACAACCGACAATATTCAGTTCATTTTTTATCCAACAAAAACAATTTTGTCTCGTTTTCGGTTCAGCATAAAGATGAGCCGGAAAATTTAGCTGACATTTTGTTTAATGATTACATGCAGTTTTTCCTGATGTTTTTTTGTTTTCCCTTGTGGTATTACATGCAACTTCTAAGGGGCAATGACAAGTCCAAGCTGGCAATGAAATAGAAACTGGCAACTGTGTTCATTTCTTGACTCGCTCTCTCTCTCTCTCTCTCTCTCTCTCTCTCTGTCTCTCTCTCTTTCTATCTCTATCTCTATCTGCTGTTTGCCAAGGACATAATGAACACAACTTCCGCTACTTCCGTGGTTGAGCAACAGAAAGCATCTGCAAGATGACGAAAAAAGAAATTTGTACGAGGCGAGCATTGTGCAAATGACTCCTTTGAAGTCAAATGCTGATGAGACAGCATTTGTTGTGCAGGCAGCATGAAAAAAGGATATACAAATATACCCAAATACTCATCACATCGTTTGGGGTGAACAGTGAATAGTGAATGGAGATCAAATGGTTGCCTGAATAGTGCTGTCCACTGGCATTTCCTTGGCTGTCATCGCATCTGAGAGCGACAGGGCCAAAACATGAATTGCAGCTCCGCTTCAGCGAGATAGGCAGGAGCTGCTTTAAGTCAGCCAAAGGAAAATCTTTCAATTGTACGCCTAGACTCCTGGCAAAACGTTGCTGAATAGAAAACCATTTAAAAGTTTTTTGTTTTTTACTTTTACGATTTCTTAAATATTTAAATCTCATTTTACTAGAATACTAAATAAATTGTGCTCACATAGTTAAAGCTGTTGAGCTTGAGCGGAAATCGGGAAACGTTCCATTACTTAAATTATGTGCAGCATTTGATTTTTCGCTCCTCTGGCGATAAAAAGCGACAAATCACATGCCATATTTCACAGCGTCTACCTCGGGGGCAAACAGCAGCAGCAGCATTCAAGATATTTATAATTTATATATATCTATATATATATATATATATAAATAGCCCATCAGCGGCAGCTGAGCAACAACTAATTATCACCCCGTTAAACTTATGACTATCAATTTCAATAATTAGAATTTTCCAGCTGAGCGCTGAGGGGCAAAAAGCGAGCAACAACAACAAATATAATGTTGGAAAAGCCATAAAGAAAAACGCGTAAGCAGAAAGCAAAAAAAAAAAAAGTATATTTAAAAAATAAATAAAAATATCAAACACTAAACCAAAAGCTATTAAATTCTGATTTCGTAGAATGAAATTTCAAACTAAAAGCATTTGCGCCTGCAAGCAACGAAAACCAAGAAGAGAATCTTCCTGAAGAGAGTTGGGGGGTTAATTATGAGCAGTGAGCAGGGGCCAAGTCGCAGTTATCTATATATATATATATATACATATAGAAAGTGCCGTTAGTTGGAGACGATGTTGTCTGCGTTGGCAACCAATTAGCAGCTTATTAGAATGCACACCAAAAAAGCAACAAAAAACCAAAAAAAACCAAAAAAAACCAAAAAAAAAACAACAAAAAAAAGTAATCCTTTGCAACAACAATTTGTAGACTTAAAATATTAAATTGCTAAAACTTAAAAACAGATTTCTCAGCACAAAAAAAAACACAAGGCGAGAGAGAAAAGGGAACTGCAAAACTTGCGCGACAGGCAGACGGGCAGACAGACGACGTCCAGCCAGCCAGCCAGCCAGCCAGCCAGCCAGTTAGCCGGATGGCCACAAGGAACTTGGCCAGCCGCGAAGGATAAGAGATGAGGCAGAGTGGCGGAGAGGTGAGGAGGGTAGCACAATTGCAGACGAGACGCTGCCCTCAAGCTGCGCCGCTCCCAGTGAGTAAGTGGCCAAGGCACGAACCTGTGGCCATGTTTGCCATTAGGTTTGGCAAACGGGCAACGGGAACAGAGAACTTGAGGAGATGAGCAGCTGGGAGCAGAGAGCTGAGAACTGAGAACTGGGCACTGAGAACTGGGCATTGGGGACCTGTGCGCCAGCGTCATCGCTTCAAGCGTAAAAAGTTAAACTCGAAAATACTCTGGAGTTTGCTTTCTTGGAAATTGGAATTGGTCGTGGACAGCGTGGACAACTTGAGCATGAGCTGCAGTTGGAATAGGAATAGGAATAGGAATAGGAATAGGAATAGGAAGTGGAGCTGGAGTTGGAAGAAAGTAAGAAAGTGCTCATCTTGCGTCTGGCGTCTATAACACGCCCGACTTGACAACACAAATTATAAGCCAAACACATTCCCATGTTTATAATGCTGTCAGTCTGTCTGTCTATCTGTCTGTCTGTCTCTCTTTCTGCTTTGATGCCAAGTACCTTGAGCATCGGCAGAGGCAGCTTGGAGGCGTGAGACTCTGCTTCTGCTTCAAGTTGCGAGCAGTCTAAAATTAAGTCAGCTTTTTATTTTACAAAATTAACATATTTGCCTCGTTATGATTTCCAACCAACAACCAAAAATCTTGTTACCAGACCTAAAGGCCGTACAGATCCACAGGCCAAAATAATCACAAAAAAATGTTTGATAAAGTTTTGGATATGGCACGTTTGGAATCGTTCCCATTTGTAACTGAATGTCTACTCAGAATCGTGTTTCCAGATTGACAGGCAGTATTGGTCTAAACTATATTGGTTTCGACAATCGATTGAGTATTGACAAAGTTTTGGCTATGGCAAGTTTGGAGTCGTTTCCATATGCGATTTCTGCTTTCAATATTATAGTTGATAGCTTGTTGTACAACTTTGACGTCTTCTTTCCCCAACTAAACTATGCAAAACTCTGCTCACGTCCAACCCAAAAAGCAGCCCATGGTCAAATTTGAGCCTGTTTAAGTAAGTTTTTAGGATTTTTCTGCTCTGGAGATCAGGGACAATACAAATTAAAGAGCCATTGATGTCCGAATTTGAGCCTAATTTCCATGTTGCCAACACAAAACAAAATGCCTGCATTCAACTCTAACCAAGCCAAGCAGCTTTGACAATGCGACTTAATTACACCACACACAGAACACACACACCACACACACACAACACACACACAACACACACACAACACACACAAACACACATAAATAATAATCAAGCTGAAAGTATGCAACTATGAGTGGCACTTTTGGGATAGAGCATTGGTATGCGTATTTGGCCAGAAAGGATAAACCAATTAAAGAGAGTCCAAACCCACATTTGGCCGTCAGTTCAAATGCCAAACGACTCTGTCTGGCAATTTAAACAACAACAACAACAGCAACAACAACAATAGAATTCAACTAACCAACAATGAAAACCTCAAAAATCTGCTGCCAGCAAATAGTAGTAATAGTGCCATGACTACTAAAATACCATTCCCCCTTGCTTTGGTGGGGAGGGGGGGGGGGGTGTCCAGAGCGAGTCCTGACAGGTCCTGAATTGAAAGCTGATGGCATGACTGCATATTTCGACATTTATGTGGTCGTCATTGGGTGTCGTTTGTGTCGTTGATTTCTTGCTTAAGCGTCGCGCGATTCAATTTCAAATCCTGCAGCACATTTCCACGACTCGCTGACTCCACTGAGGACACACATTCTCTGGTTAGCAGGGGAAACAGGATACAGGACGCAGGGGCAGGCAGGCAGTCAGGCAGCCCAGCTAACAATGTTATCTCGTAATTTTACACGTCGATGATTTCAGGCGAATGAGTTTGATTCGATTGTCTCAAGTTTTTCTGCAATTGTGTGAGAGGGCAACAGTAGCACACAAAAAGGATGCGCCGCAAAGTACAACAGCAACTACAACTACAACTACAACAATGTGGTGCACGCTGGTGACGACGCCTTTGACATGCTTTTGACAGCCAAACGCCGCCGCCCGTTGCGCCACAGGACGAGAACAGTAGCATTTTCGGGCAGGACATCTGGCTTCAAGTTGCCGTGACTGGCAACTAGCAACTGGCAACCCCCATTGCATGTCCTGCGCCAGCACCTCTCACACAGTTGAGACCTTAACCAAGCTCTCCATGACAGCATGGAAAACTCCTCGTCATCCTCCTCCTCATCCCCCTCCTCATCCTAATCCTCATCGGCGTCGTGTGCTGCTGCAATAAATTGTTCAAATGCAACAGCCCAAACGCTTCTTCGTGCCGACAAAACATGGAATGTATTAGAAAAGGGTTTCACGTAGCGCCAGCACGATACCCAAAATACACCATCAAAACTCCCACTCCCCCTGCCGCCAACTCATCCCCTTTGCCACCTGAAAAGGAAAAAAAAAAATGGAAATTGTTAGACAGAGCGACGGCATTTGAATGACATGCAACGTTGTCGCCCCGTTTCGAAACTTTTGCTCAAAATAATTTCAAATGTTGCCATACTCTTTTTCTGGCCATGAGCTTAACAGAGATGACAAATATTTTTAGAGCTTAAAAAAAGCTGCGTTTTGTGGTGCAAAATGAGCTTAAATATTTTATCTTATCATATATGTTTTTTAGATTTTTATTTTATGCTGTGTGGAAAATATGTTTTGATGCATTAAAATACATATTTATTTTGAAAAATGAAAATATTTTTCAAGGCATAAAAATAACATTTATTGAAAGCTTGAAAGGATACAAATTACGTATTTATCAGATCAGTATTAAGTTGGTAAGTAAATTAAGGAATTTTATAGAGAGACAAGGAAATAGTAAAATAATAAATAAAAGATCATTTCCCTAAATCAGTTTTATCTACAAAGAAGATACGAAAATTTGTAACAAATGGTTTTTCAATTCTCGAAAGAACAACCAACTTAAAGCTAGATTTTTGGCAGTTAGTAAATTGCAACAGCTGGCTGAAAAAAAAGGCGAAGTTTGCCAACTCAAGTGCGGTAGATACCGCAACACTTTAAAAAGCGTCAAAATCGAAAAAGGGGAATCTAGCCAAAAAGGAAAAGCGGCTAAAAGATATCAGCACAAATGCTTAGCTAACGTGTCCATGCGCGTCCTTTCATTGTCGTGGTAATCAAATAAAAATCAATGGCTTGTGAAATTCAAATTGTGAGTGCGATGATTGCGATGAGTGGCACTCGCAGCAGTTCTTCCTCCGAGTTACTTGAGTCCAATGTGTCCTAGACAAAAAGTACTCTCCACCGGTCCGCGCCAAGTTCGTGGAACTCATTTCTTGGAGTGCTGCGAGGCGAACTGCGTCTGCATCACGTGCCCAATTCTCATTTGCCGTTAGCATTCGAAATCGTTGAAGTTAATGATCTGATGCAGTCTGGCACACAACTATCTGCTATCTATCTGCTATGTGGCATAAGCAAGCATTGGGGCTGTGGCAGTGGCAGTGGCAGTGGCAGGCAAGTAAATCAACTGTCATTAGAGCCCAAACTTGACTGCGCCCAGCTGCCCAAAGTCAGCTAAATGGAACTGCCAACTCGTAGCTGATGGTGGGGTGGGGGGGGGGCAATAGAGAGGGGGCTGGGAAGACTCAAAACAAGTTGAAAGTTTTAGCCAAGTCGCTGCATAAATTAATACTTAAACAGCCCAAAACGATTCCAAGTTTTGCCTTATTTTGCTGTTTTGATAGTTAATTATATGGATTTATTTTGGAGGGGGGGTTGCCTACCTTCAAATGATATCAGATGTTTGAGGAATTTCAATTACTTTGCAAGTGTGTGGGCGTGGCACTAAAATAACTATTGGTCTTAAGGAAATGAATGCTTTAGAATGAAAGTGTTTTATGGCTTAAACCATGATGAAATTGTGTAAAATGAATGTGATTGGAACAGATCTGAAGATCTTTGGATGTTTGACTAAATGTGTGTGTTGCTGCTTTAATTAAAGTTAACTTGAATGAATTCTTAACTTGGAATAATTCGCTATCTCAGTCTTTGCTCCTTGATATCCCCCTCTCTCTCTCTCTCGCTTTCTCTTTTCAGCTCTCGCTTTGTTATTAATCATTTTAACACTTGAGGCTGTTTTCTACACCAAAATCTGGTTGTTCCCTTGAGTCTCTTGGCGACAAAATGTAATAGCCAACTTATGCAAACTGAGCAAAGGCTGGGCCCACTCCGAACTTAATTTGTAACAATGACACTTTAAAGGAATTGGGATGTAAATTGAAATTGTTGGGATTGAAATACCAAAGGCGGCACTTTTCAGCAAATTGTGTGTTCCTTCCGGCTAAGCCCATTTCCTTAGAAACAAACAAGAAATTAACTGCATATGTTTGGGGCAGCGATGCGCACAGTTAAGCCACAGCAACCACCAAGCAGCCAACACACCACCCACCAAACCAACCGCTCAAATTTCTTTGAGCCAGCATTTTTCAATTTCTTTAACAATTCTTTTTTTTTTTTTTTGGTTGTTGTTTTTTTTATTAAATGACAAATGTTGACATTTTGTCGAGGGGTGTGCGTGTGTCGGATATTAGCTTACGTTTACCAACCCCCCACCCCAACCAACCCAACCCTTAGCACGGAGCAAGCCAACTAAGCCGTGTGTAATAATTATGCTAACGACGACTGTCAATTGCAAATGGGGTGCAGGTCTGCGAAATTGAATAGAGCAGTGTACACAAAACCGCAAGATAAAGCCCCAGATACGGGCAGCATCTTTAAGAAGGGTTGCTTGCTGCTGGCTCGAAGACGCGATGGGATAGTTGTGACGCCCCTCGCGAACACGTCGACCTCAAATCACAGCCCTTTTATTTGGAAATTAAGCTCGCTTTTGGCTTTTCACAGTCAATTGACTTTTGAGCGAACTACGCCACACTCCCAAAAAACGCTCTCCAGCAACAGCAACTGTTATTTGCTTGTTGTCAACTGTTCACACACACACACACGTGCATTTGAACGGGTTGTGAAAGTGGAACTGGAACTGGAACGAATTACTTTAGCCCATTAGTTGCAGGCACTTTGGGTAACCTTCCCAATTCTTGGACTCCAAACTCCTTTGAATCGATTTACGAGTCCGTTTCACAGTCAGTCTGCCGTTGCTGTTTATGTCTTGTTTTTCTCTCTCTCTCTCTCTCTCTCTCTCTCTCTCTGTTTCTCTATTTTTCTCCAACTCCCCCTCTCTTTCTCTTGGCCACATTTCAAGTGTTTTCTAGTTGTTGCTGTTGAAGCATCGCTGTCTGCGCCTTTGATGCGACTGCCGCGGACTTTGCCCATCAACACACACTTGGCCACCACTCTTTGGCGACTTTGCATTAAGATTATGTAAATTTTGAGCACTCAAGCTACAACAAAAAAAAGCACTTGAAATGCGCGTGTTTCTGGCAGCATTCGAGCCAAAAAAAAAAAAAAACTGCTCAGACTACAGCAAATATGTACAAAATGTAAATTCCAAAATGCTTTGCCTTAAAGAAGATTATTTCACTTTTTATTCCCTGAAATCATTTTTTCTATTTAATAAATATGTACCTACTCGAAGGTGAGTTGTACTTTAAGTACAGCAGATTTAATGCACTTCATTTAAAATGCCAACCAAAAGTATTTAATAAATATTTTCAAGCTGTTCCCCCATTTAAAGTCGCTGTTCACTTTTCACATATTTTTTAATTAAACTGCCAGCTAAAGGTAAAAGTCAATGTCAAACCCCTAAATTACAGCATAAAACAGAGAACAAAAAAAAGGGGGAATAACGCAGGGAACCCTTTCGAGGACACTCTTTGCTTCCTGTTCAAAATGCGCTTTTAAGTTTTGTGCGTTTAATTTGCTGGCATTTTCATTTTCACTTTTGCTTGCTTACTTTTGCTCAGCTTTGCTCGGCTCGCTTACATTTATCAGCATCGCCCAGCCACGCCCTCACGCCCATGTGGCACAGCAATAAAAAAAAAGAATGCTGGCCTTTGTCAACACTGTGGCAGACAAACACACTCACACACACCCATTAACACACACACACACACACACACACACACACTCTGGCCAAGTTAAGACTATAAAAAGTTGTTGTTGTAGCTCTGCTAACTGTAAGTAAAATGTTTGGTCATAGTTTTCTTGTTTCCTAACCCTATACTTGACAATCCTCCCATGAGGGTGTATGGTGGTGGGGGTTGAAAGAGGTCCTGCCCACGATTACGCCCCCAGAAGAGCATGCATAAGGAAATTTATTTGTTGCCCACACGGCCCCTGACATGAGTGTAAGTAACTTTGAAGCCGATAGCCAGACATTTGCATAGGGTTTGTCCAAGTCTGAAAGGGGGTTAACAGAAAGGGGAGGGGAGCAACTACTTGTAGTCTGAAATAGTTGCAACATTTCAGCAATTATATTTATAGAGTCTGTGTGTCGTTGTTGTCGTTGTTGTTGCAATTGCTGTTGTGGCATGCCTTATACATATTGTATGAGGGCAATCAAAAATTAGCCACTGCCTGGCCAACAATTTATTTAAAAGGAGCCAAGCAGCATGGCAAAAGGAAAACGAAAAAGGAAAACGAAACTCTTTCATTTTTGGGGTGCTTTCAGGTGCTTGCTGGATCTCAGTCTACAATCATTTCCCGAGGCACAAAATATAATTGTTAATATAGTTAAGGGACTCGCTCAAAATTTGTGAGGGAGTTGCTAAAATAAACTCCCATATTAAAGATGAGATGTAGAAATCGAGTAAAGATAAATAAAACTAGCTGAAAATATAAAATATATTGACTTTACTTTAATATTTTGAAGCTGTATATAAGTATAAGTATCTCTAACTAAATAACCCCATAAATTTAACTGTAAATAAGTATCTCTTGCTAATATTGGATACGCTTAATGTAATTAAATCCCTTAACACATTCAAAACCACCAAAGTCAGCTGTATGCTCTACGATTGCATGGCTAAAGATAAAGTTAAAACTAGTTAATTCAGTTGCCAGCAAATATTTTGTCAAAAGCAATCTGTGCAATCTGTGCTGCACTCTTTCGACCCGGCTAATACAACAAAGTCTGACAAAGCTCCCGAATGTAGACTTCTGACTTCAGCACGTGCTCCCGCTGCTGACAAAGTTGTGCAAGTGACAGGCCTGACAGCCCAGTCAAAACTACCCACACACACAGACAGCTCCACAACTCTCAGATCCAGTCCAAATGCTACTTAACACTCTTAAAAAAAAAAAAAAAAAACGGCAAACAACAAAAAAAAAAATGAGTTCAGGCCAAAGAAAAGAAAAAGAGGAAACCGCAGACATGTTGTTGTTGCTGCTGCTGCTGCTGCTGCTGCCTGGGAAAGGCAACCTGAAAGAAAATGAAATTTGCTGTAGCAGTGGGAAGGAAGAAGAAGAAGAACTAAGGTGGAGTGGTTAAACCAGAGTTACTACGAGCCAGCAGCTCAGCTGTTTTGTGCAGCTTATTGTTGTTGTTGTTGTTGTTGTCCCCAAATGCCATTTAGCATTTGACTTAAACGCGGCTGCTTCAACTCCTGCTGCTGCTGCTGCTGCCTCTGACTAGCGGCTGTGGCAAGTTTGTCAAGCAGGGGCCTGGCAAAAGGGGTGGCAACGTTCCCGACAACAACGACAACCTGCTGAGCTAAAGCCGAGACCAGGCAACATATGTTTGCACTGTGTGTGCGTGTGTATGTGTGTGTGTGTATTGTTGTGTGTGTGTGTGTGTGTTGTGTGTGTCTTTGCTTGTGATTTCATGTTAAGAACGTCTGATACCCTTTTGCAGCGTACATGCTACAAGCAGACTCCCAGCAGTGTTGCCCATTCCGCTCCTCACTTTTTTTTTTTTTTAGCTTTTTTTTAAGTGTTTGTATTTTGATTAATTGAAAATTGCTTGAGAAAAATAAAGAAATTAATTTTATAAAAGGCTTATAATATTTTCTAATTAGAGAAAGTCTTTCACTTTAGCTTTATAGCTTTAAATTTTCAAAAGTTAGCTTTTATATTGTGAGTAACAGCTTTGCTTTATTTTTGCTGTGTAATTAGTATATTTAAAGTAAAAAATATATATCTCAGACAATTAAATCTCTGGCAGTTTTTACAGCCTTACCAAAACAAGCCAAACTAGCTTTTTAGCTTGCCTTTTTTGTGGCCTTAAAAGTAGCTAGTTTTTGCTCTTTAAAAACTTGGCAACACTGCTGAAACTGTTTAAACCACTCCAGCTCCTCCCTTGGCTATCATGTCTTGGCCTGGGCTTGGTTCTACTCTTTGTTTGCTTGTGCCTCGCCGCAGACTCTCGCAGCCCTCTATCCCCCCCGCTCAACCCCCTCTGCATTGCAGCAGTCAGGCAACTATTAAGTCACATGTTTGTCTCTTCTTCTACACGACTTTTGAGTTATGACTTTTGGTGCAGAGCAAAGTCATCCTTTCAATGCAGTGAGAGAGAGAGAGTGAGATAGAGAGAGAGGTGAAGAGAGAGAAAGAGAGAGAGAGAGAGTCGGAAACCCTGTTTAACCTGAATATCCACATTAGTTCTTTGGAGTCGCGTCTTTCTTGTGCCTTTTGCCTTGGCTTTTATTTGCCTTTGTTTTTATAGCCTTTTTCTGCCCAGGTAAACAATATGAGAGTGCAGCTTGTGGCAGGCAGTTGATTCCAAGTCCAAAACGTGTGGAACAACAGCATCATATGGTCCACAGCAGACTAGCTAGTCTAAGTGTGTGTGTGTCTGTATGTGTGTGTGTGTGTGTGTGTGGGTGTGCTTGTGTGTGGGCAGTTGCTACTGACTCATTTAATTCTAGTTGAGGCCAGTCTACACATTCAAAAATCTGTTTGTATTTGATAATAATTTTCAAAACTTTTAAATACTTTTTTGAATAAGAAAGAAAGAGCACTGAAAATGAAAGGAGTTAAAAAGAGAGAGAGAGAGAGAGAGAGAGAGGGAGAGGGAGAAAGAGAGAGAAATAGTAGCTAATTAAATACAAAAATTTCTTCACTAAACTTAAATTGAATAAAATAAAAACCAGCTAAAATTGGGAAACATCTTCAATTTGTCGCAGTGTAGTCTAGCTTGCTTATGGTAGTTGCTGACTGCTTTAGTCCGCTGCCTCTTGCCTCTTTTACTGCCTCATGCCACTTGACTCTTACCTGTTGCCAATCTTACACATTTTGGGCTCTTTGTGCTGCTTTGAGCAGCTTGCAGCAGTCGGGCTGGGCTCTTCTGTGCTTTATTACTTTGGCCTGCGGGGCAGTTGCAACAAAAGGATTTCTTATTTATAAGGGCTGGCTGGTGGACTACGTGCCACACAGCTGTGTGGCAATATAAGACTACGTTGCAACGTCTACATACTCTTGTGTGACACAATATGACAGCGTAGAACTTTGCACAGTTTCATTTGACGCCTGACACGTGGTTACACGAACAGAACATGGAGGTGGCACGTGGCAACATCATCATCAGCGGCATCGTTAGCTTTCATTAAGGCAAATGAAAGTCTAAAAGTGAGTCTAGACGCGGCATGCTCTGCGGGGCAGCTGCTGCAACTTTTTGCAGCCAGTTTTATCTATTAGACATAATTTACACGATTTAACTAACTTTATCTGCACATACACACACATACATACACACATATACATATATACACACCTTAACACACACATCTATAGTCAGCTAAGTTTTAACTTTTCTTTCTCTACGCTCTTCTTTTTGCAGGTAAGTCGACAACAGCTCGCAGGCAGCAGGTCTTAACTTCAATTAGTCGTAAGTGCGCAACCAAAGGCAAGTAGCAGTTGGCACTTGCCACACCCCAACATACCCCCGCCTCCGCCCCCTCATCCCCTCCCTCTATCTGAGCACCCCTTTTAGCCACAAAGTCGCGACAAAGCTTCGCACGCTTTTCGCGTATATTTTATGCTTTATCCTGCTGACTGCCAAAGACGCGAACAAAAGTTGTGCAAACTTGTGTGTGTGTGGGGGTGTGTGTGGAGCAATGTGTGGCGTATGTGTGAGCTCACGTTCAACGTGGCAAACTTCGCATCTCTGGTGGCCGAAATTGTTTTCAAAGCTCTTCTTCTGACTGCATCCTTGGGTTTGTTATCTTTGTTAGCTTTGTTGTTGTTGTTGCCTTCTCGAGTTGCCACCGAAAAGTAGGCAATAATTATGTGCCAGCACAAGGTAAAGTTGAGAGTTTGATGGGTGTGGCAGCCGCAGTGGCAGCTTGTGGCCTCAACTACACACACACACACAGGAGAGTGTTTCAGATACGCGGATTAAATGCATTACAAACAGCAAACTAATGCTGCTTTGATTCAATTCGAATCTTAAAGCGAATATTTGTGTTTGATTTAAGTTCGAATTCACTTAAATACTAATGAGTATGTCCGAAATGAATACAGCAATGGTTCAAGACACACATAATAAATTACTCTATTTACTTGAACTCTTCTGCTCAGCGGCAATTTATCTTCGTCTTAACTTTGCTACAGTTTACCACATTCTATGGAACATTTAAGTGCAGCTCCTAACTTTGTTGCCACTTAAAAGTAGTCAGTGTGCAACATCATAGATAAACAACAAAAAAAACGAAAACAAAAAACATGCAACACATATCACAAAAACATCTGACAGTAAAATATGATTTGGAAATGCTTTTGGACTCGCCGCATATCATAAATGCTGTCATCCTTTGCTTTTCCCTCTGCTCGTCATTTTTTAGCCACTTTTTTCCCCCTTTTAAATTATAAATACAACTGAGACACAAAATGCTACAAAAAAAAAAACGTTGCTCTCTTTTTCTGCATTTTGGTTTATGCAGAGATTTTAGTGAAGCTTTTGCTTTTGTCTGCTCAAAAATTCATTATAAAATATCCATTACTCAGGCTACGCATACTCACACACACACTCTCACACACTCGCACACACTCCAGGCTGGCCATAAAAAGTGTGCTATCAAAAAATAAACAGCCGCAAAAACTTTAGATATAAACTGTTTTCTGCACTGCTCTGTTCAGTTCGGTTTGTTGGCCAGTGAAGAAAGTGGAAAAACTAAAAAAAAAAAGGAGGCAGCATCCTTTGCGAATCCTGGCGAATCTGCCACTCTAAAACACTTGAGAAACTTTGGCCATATTCATATAAGTTGTCGGCGAGCCTGGCTCGCTGAGTTAGCCAAACAGATTCATTAGATAGAATAATAAGCACTTGGCGAGGGTTCACCGCAAAGGACTCAAGGCAACGTTGCGTATGAGCGATATTTTTCTATCTACTCTCCCGGCTCCGCTTGTTGCAAATGCAGCCAAAGTTTTTACACATTTTGTTTTTGTTTTTAGCTCAAAACACTCGAACAGCAAACTTCAACACTTTGGCTGAAAAGCGAGCGGCAAAAAAGCCAAGTAAAAAACAAAAAAAAAAAACAGAGGAAGAAAAAACCAAATAAAATAAAAAGAAACAAAAAACAGAGCAGCTAGCAAAACTTTGCTACTTAAAAGCGTAAAACGCAACGCAATGCTCGAGTGGGTAGCTGCATGGAGGGCTCCACAGGGAGGGGGAGGGTGTGGGGTGTGAGTGGGGAAGGTGTGGGTGTGGTTGAGAGGGTCGCGGAGATCTGCTATGCTGACAAAGCCGCTGGAGCAAAGTAACTGCGAACAAACCAATTAAGTTTATTACTTTTGCGTTTTTCAAGTGCCTAACTCTGAATACTGTGAACAGAGAGCAATGCATGTTAATGTGTGTGTGTGTTTGTGTGTGTAGGTGTGTGTGTGTGTGTGACTGTGTCGCAACATGATGCTACAATATCAGTGTGACCTAGAGATGAGCAAATGTCGTGTTCGCTTGCGTGACACGTTTTGCTGCAATTACTTCAAATAGATGTAAAACTTTAGCTAATTGAACTGTTTCCCAATTCTTTTCTGACTTTGGATATATAAGAATATCAGATCATATATAGAACTGAGAGGAGGTATATAACCAACAGTCTTAGTTATAAGACTCATGAAACCTATCTGTTGGGGTTTATACATCATTAATCTCTGCTCTAAGTTTGCTTACACCTATTAAATTTAGTTTCTTATCTGCGCTCCGCTAATATTTAAATTTCATTCTATTTTTTAAACCACCTTCAAAATTATTTGAGTATAATTTTTCAAACATGCAACATGAAAATAAAAAATTTTCTTTAAATTTTTATTTTTATGAAGTTTTTAATTTTGTTTCGTGTTGAAAAACTCTGACAGCCATCTCTAGAGTATGCGTGTTTGTGTGTGTGTTTGTGTGTGCATTATGCTGGCCAAGCATTAAGCTACGTGCCCCTACACCTACAAACACCTCCACCTCCACAACCTCCTCCCTCGCTGGCGCTTCGTGTTTGCCCGCAAAAGTTGTTGCAAAACTTTTGACAAAGTGCTTCAAAAAGCAGCGCGTTTGCCACTCGTCGCCTGGAAAGCATGCAACAGATTTGTCAAGGAAATTAATAAATACCACGTCATGCTGTGCCAAGCACTCTGTGGCACTCACATCAGGTGGCATAAGCGTATAAAAAAAACCATAGCATACATTTTGGGGGCACATTGGGCAATTAATTTCAGTCGTCAGCGTTCGCTGTGAATTTATGTGCGGCGATTTTAAGTTGAAGTTGCACGTTGCCCTTTGCCAGTTGCCAGTTGCCAGTTGCTGAACATTCTGCTCGAGAGGCTCATAATTAAGATGCCACTCTCAACTAGTGCAACACACCCACACCCCTCCCTCTCCCAGCCCCCAGCAATTAAAGCAAATTACAAAAGGCGACATTTATTACTATTACTATTATTATTTTATTATTATTATGCCATTTTCATTTGTTTGTTCTCTCTCTCTCTCTCTCTCTCTCTGTCACTCTCTCCACTCTTCGTCTCTTTCCACGCTTCTCGCTCTTTTTGCTTTCGCTGTGCGTTCGTCCGGTTTCGTTTGCTGCCTTTGTCAAGGTGATTTATCACTTCTAAGCGCCTGGCACTCATTAATTTTTGATTGGGCCAAAAAAGGCAAACGGCCGAAAGATGTTCGCTCGAACCCCAAAATGCCTCAATGCTTTCTTTTGTTGTTGTTGTTATCGACGTTGTTATTGTTGTTGTTGCTGTTGTTGCTGTTGTTGCTGTTGCTTTCATTAAAACTTCATCAAATGGCTCCTAATGATGTGCCCAGTCGGAGGATCCGTTTTCATTATTTTCCATACCCTGCACTTCACAGTTGAAAGGTGATTTTTTATTTCGAGTGTTTTGAGGTGGAGTTTTTCTTAAAGTCATAATTAATAATCTCATCATGAAGTTCCGGCTTGAATTTTTGTAAAGTCTTCATAAATAATATGTACCTGTTGTTAACTCTGATTTATTTGTTATATTCTTTCTTATTGATGGAGAATTTAAGGTTGTATTTTCTTAAAGTTATTACAAATAACTTTAAGTTCTGGCTTGGATTTAGCTATAGTCTTTGTAAATTATATCAATCTGTTTTTAATTCTTGTTATTCTTTCTTAGTTTCTTCAAAGCAAAGGTTGTATTTTCTTAAAGCTATTACAAATATTCTCAGTAGTTGCAGTTTGAGTAATGTTAAAGTCGTTATAAGTAATATCAAGCTTGATTTCTCTGCGATTGATACTATGTAAGTTAAGAGCTATAAATATTAAACCTGGTATGAAACATGATCCAAAAAATAGAAAACTTGCGTTTTACTTAAGATTAGATTACACAGCCTTATCTTTTCAAGTACTAGAACTAAGTAGAGCTCAGTTTAACTGTTGTCAGATTAATATCTTATTTTCAAAATATCCAATTTAGGCGTTATGTACAAAAAGTGAAAAGATGCAGTCTTAGTCAAATTAAGTCCCAAGATATTCACTGTTCATTCAATTTACAAAACTCATTCACTCACGGACTGAAGATATATGCGATTGTACAGGGCATCCGTTGAGTCGTTCATTTCAAACTGAAATTCTTTCACTTGTTTTGATCAAATGAGACACTCGATGTCTGCTCTGTTTTGCTCTCTACTGTTGTGTTGTGTTGTGTTGTGCTGTGTTGTGCAAATGGTTCATTAGACTGAACGATTGGCTTGACAAAACATTTGTCCAGCTGCTAATTTTGTTTATTGAGCTATTGACTTTATATTAGCTTATTGTCTTCGCTTGAGTTTGCTCCTGGCTGCCACTGGCCATAATTCAATAGTGGAAATATTTGCTGACTTTTTTTCAAAAATACAACAAGGAAAACTTTCAATAGATGACCGCAAAAATTTGCACAATTAATTATGAGCGACGCCGGCACAAAAACAACAAAAAATATGGCTGGCAAAAAATGACAGCCGTCGGCGATGGCGACGTTGTCGTTGTCGTTGTCGTCGATGGTGGCACATTGTGCACACTGTACTACAGTGGACACTCCCATGCTGGCTGTGTCCACATGCATTATGCGACGCACCGCAACTTGAACTATGTGTGTTGTGTACAAAGGGTGGGGGGGTTTTTTAGGTGGAGGCTACGCTGGCTAGTTTTTGATATTTTTTTATGCTGCTGCTTTTTGCAAACCCGGGCTTTGCCGGAGTCGGTTGCCGGATTGCATTTCCATGCCCGTTAAAACTATGGACGCCGCTTCCGCCGACAGTTATTTTGATTTATGTGGAATTCTTGTTGCCACTCTTGTTGCTGCTGTTGTTGTTGTTGTTGTTGTTGCTGGTGTCCGCCGGAATGGCAAATGCGTGCCTGGGTCCATAGGAAAATGGCAATAAATAGCTGCGCGCTTTTTGGCCCCGCTAACAAACAAAGAACTTCTCTAGTTGGTTGAGGTCCACACCCCAAAAAGCACTCAAAAACCAAACAACAAATTGTCTACTCTCTCAGTGTGTGTGTCTGTGTGTGTATGTGTGTGTGTGGCCTCAAGCATAAAAAGGTGTTGCCATTGATAACTAACCAAGCTGAGAGTAGTCCATGTTTTCTTTCCTTTCTTTTTTTTTTGGCTAAATGGTCTACCTTTAGCACTGATAGCAGCAAAGATGAGTTATGCGAATACGCACATATTTCATATTGATTGCTCTTGGGCCGAGCCGCTTTGCCAGAACAATGCCAAGTGTGAAGCATATTGAAAGATTTACAAAGTTCCGGCCAAAAAGGGCGGGCTTAAAGACACAGCGCCAAAACAGTTAGAAAACAATTCGAATGTGACAATTGAGTGTATTTAATGGAAAATCCCTGCTCAAAACACATTCGATACAATCCCAAGTCTCTATTAGAAACACCAAATTGCCAAAACTATTTCAAAACTAAACTGAAGTTGAATTCCATATGCGTTTTGAACTTAGTTTGTCTATAAGTATCATTCTACACATCAATTTTATAAGTCTAAGTTTTTTGTTCAATGGTAATACTAAAATGAATAAAATTCTCAATTTATCCGCTGAATTCTATAAAATTCGTAGATCAAATCATCATCAGCCGCATTCAGCAAATCCTTTAGATGCAAATTCCAAGTGTGCTTGCCCAAATGTCAGCAAATGTTAGCTGATATGCAGGCCAAGTTCAATTTCTTTAGGTTTCCGCATGAGCCTTGTGCGTCTTCAACCCTAAACTAAAGCAACCCCTTTTGCAGCCATTGCTGCCTTTGCTGGCTCTTAAGTGGCCAAAGCCACTTAGCAAATTCAACAGCAAATCCAACGGCAGCCGCTTGTCTAATAACTGTAATGGCAGCAATAAAATATCCATATACATTTAAAATTAGCACTCGAGTGAGGGGCAGGGGTGGGAGGAGGTGGTCACTGAAAGGGGGGCGGGTTAAGGGATCTACTGGGATGTCATTTGCAGTTGTCCACTTCTAACCTAACCCATATGGCCAGGCCAAATGTGACCACAAACTACATAAACTATAATATATGTGTGTGTGTGTGTAAGAGTGTGTGTGTGTTTGTGTGTGTGTGTGTGTGCCAGCAAACCAAATTGAATGAAATGCAGGAAAAAGGTTGCGTTGTGCAAAACAAAAAACAACAGCAAATAAAACACGGAAAATGAAAACGACGGAGAGATGACCAAACAACCGCACAAAGCGGCGGCGACTGTGGGTGCCACTGGCTGGCCAGTCAGCAAAAACAACAACAACAACAATAACAACTACAACAACAACTATAGTCAAACCAATAAAGACCACTAAGTGTCTAAATGTGTGTGTGTGTGTAGTAAATGTGATTGTATTTGAAATAAACCAAATAGTCGCACATAAATGCGGGTGTCACAAGCGCCAGCCTCCCACCTCCCCTCTCTCTCTCTCTCTCTCACTCTCTGTCCGTCTGTCTGTGGAAATGCCGCCGGGCGCCATGGCTAACTGCAGCCTAGAGATGAGCATTTGGCGTGATTTTAAACTGCCAGCTGTGTGCGCCTTGAGACTTTTTTAAAGCCATCCAAAACAATAATTCTTACAAATTCTCAGAAAGTGTGACTTTAATATACATTCTATAGTAAATATATATATACATATATATATATTCTTTAGTAAACAAAAGCCACACTTTCTGAGAGTTTGTTAGAATTATTATTGCCATAAAACGAATTTTGCATAATTAATACATAAACTTATTTTAAATTTCAATTAAAAAGCTAACTAACTGAAAATAAAATTCCCAAGTTCCATTAAAGTCTCTTGTTTATTATTTTTAATAATTTAAAATATTATTTATAGATTAGAATGAAGTTAAGTTGAACTCTGAGACTGATAAATCAACTGTTTGTAAATTATGATTAAAATACCTTTCAAATATCTGAAATACAAATATTAGCTTTTTAGCTGTAAAAAATAGCCAAAAACTATTTCTAAGTTTTAATTTAATAATTTCTAAGACTAATTTCAAGCTTTATTTATTTATTTTGTATGTCTTTTAAGTTATCAATTTTTTAGCTGGAGCCAGCTCATATTCAGAACTAACTGTGCTGAACTGAACTGCAATTGGTAGTAGAACATTGGGTTTATCCTCGGATTTGTTTGCGCTATCCACAAACAGGGGCCCAGGAGCCCAGGAGCCCGTCCGGCTGCTCTCATCTCTATTGTTTTGTCGTCTATCATAAATTGTGCACAGCCCGTGCTTGTGGCACGCCGGCGTGTTGCAAACACTGAAAATGTCCTATAAGCCATCGTATGAAACAAGCAGCGCACCAGTTTTTCCGTTTTCCGCTCGTTTTCCCCCATTTCCCACACACTTCGTTCTCTGTTCTTCATCCTGCCACCCTTGCAACATTGAATACCGCAATCCGCTACAAGCGGCGAGCCAACCGTCATAGCTAAACTTCCGGCTGGATGCTGGACTATGGACTACGGGCTGCGGACTACGGTCTGCGGCTACGGCACTGACTACGGCTCTGACTCCGGCTGTTGCTGCTGATAAAAAAGTTTGCCTTTGAAAATGTCTATTTGAAAAGTTTTTGGGCCGTTGAAATCGGGACGGGACCATAGTTTGTGCCACTCTCACTCCCCCCCACCCCCACCCGCTTCTCCTCTGGCCTTAACTGGCAAAAAGCTCGACGCTAAATGAAAGTCATTTATTTTCGGTAACGGAGGCTTTTCTAATACGGGCTTGTTTCCTCTTTTTTGCCTTCTCGGTTTTTGGTTCATTGCCGGGCAATGTTTTTAATCAACTTGGCGCAAAATAGTTCGCGTTGGCCATCAGCTCAAGTGGCGTCTAAGGGCAAGGTTTGTGTTGCATGAAAGGATGTGACTCTTGCCCCACCCCCGCCGTCCCTTTCAGTTTCAAGTGCATGCTGCTGGCTTTGATTAGTCTTGTGTGCATGTGATGAAAAGGCGCTGCAGCTTCTAATAGAAAGCCCGAAAGCAATTGAGATTAACTGCAGTTCTCGGCTAACAAAAAAAGCCAATTTCTGCAAAAAGCCAAGAGTTGTTTTTTGGCCAACCAGAAGAGTGTTCATTGTACCCGAAAGTCCTTTAGGCAACGTTTTGGTTTTAATTTTCACTTTATTGCACAAACAAATCGATTTTTTTTGGAAGGTGCGTTAACTTCCATAACTTTGCCCAAACTGAGCCGATTTGTGCCGATTAAAGCAAAGGTTAAACCAAATTGGCTATGTCTGCTTTAACTGTTGTAATAACAAAAGTTTCATTCCTAAGCAGCCACATTTCCATCTTAAGCTTTCTAGTTTTCTTTATATTTTTGATATTTATGTTTTTTTTATATATTTATTTTTGGCACATTTTGTTTTCATCGACTAAAAGCAGACTGAGTCTGAGAAATCTATTTCCAACACTCAAATTTGCTCTTTAAAATGCACAACACAACATAGAAGCTTAGGAGCTTAAGCCCCCCCCCCCCCTTCCTCCCCCCTCTGCACCCTTTCTGTAGTCGTTAGTTTTAGCATTTTGATGATACGGATTTGATATGCATTCGCATTTGCTTAAAAGTGCAATTTTCCAGGGATTTCACACACCTAAAAACCAATGCTACAATTTAAATATTGTATATATCTATATATATATATATATATATATCAGGCAGACAGAACACATGCGATTAGCAGTGTGAAAGGAAGGGAGGAGATAAGGGGTAAATCTATTGAATTGCATGCAATGCAGTTGCTTTTTCCTGTCAACATATTTAAAACTTATTCAGGCGGCAAATAAATATTTACACGATGTCGGCGTGGAAAATCCGTGCTTAGCCTGCCAAAAACGCGCATAGAAAATGAGACGAAAGAGAGAGAGGGACAGAGAGGGAGATATTGATATAAATGCGAAAAAATGATTGAAAGAGAGAGGAGAGCAGCAGAAGTGTCGAGTGTCGAAGCTTTATCATTTGTCGCTTGCGCTGAGCCTCAAAAACTATGCAAATAACTCATTTGACAGACAGACGAGCAAACAAATAAAGAAGGCAGTGCAGATAGGGAAAGGATTCAACAGAGATAGAGACAGAGAGAGAGAGAGAGAGAGGGAGAGTGAAAGCGTCGACGTTTAAGTGTGAAAATATGCAGCAGTGAAAATGGCCAAAAGAAATTAAAACAAGCTGAGCAACAAACAAAAAGAAAAACGGCAAAAAAGAAACGAAAGAATTTGTTGACTATCAAGGCATGTATGTGTGCTGGCAGTTTGTGTAAGGGTGTGCTACACACACACACACACACACACACACACACGCAGAGACATTGACTTGGCCATTACCATCACAGCCCTGGCTACGCTTGTCTTTCACACATTTTGCACTCCCTCCCACTTTGCTGCCTGGCTTATATGCTGCAAGCCAAAAGTCAGCAGACTTCTGTTTTGGCATTCAGGACCCCAGCATGACTCCTTTCATTTTTTGCATTCACCCTCCTCACCCGCTTCGCTCCGCTCTGCTGCCTGCCACTGAGCTGCACATGCCGCAGGCTCTGAAAGTCAAATGTGCAGATTTTGTTAAACTGTTTTGGCATTTTTGCCATGCTTGGCAAATTTCGCACCTTCCAGCTAAACTTCGCTCTCTCTCTCTCTCTCTCTCTCTCTCTCTCTCTCTCTCTCTCTCTCTCTCTCTCTGTCTGCAATTTTAGTTCATTGTTTTGGCATAAATATTGCCCAACTGCAACAGTAGAAAGTATGCTTTAAAATATGTTTGCTCAAAAGCACAAAAATCAACAACAAATTGACGTAAAATTCACATTAAAAATGCAACATGTTATGTCGCATGCGAGCAGCCTCCCCCTACCCACACACACCCCCTCCCTGAACCAACCCCTAGTTGGCTTAAAAAATTCACAACAAGTGAAAAAAGGAAAGAAAAAAAAAGGGAAACCTCAGTCGAGGCCTTTTAAATATTTGATGGCTCAACATTATTTGTCAATTGACGCCAGACTTTTGTTAGGGTCAAGGGGGGGGCTGACAGGCAGACAGACACAGAGAGGGAGGGGAGTGGGAGTTATCTACTAGTTGTGGCCAGGAGCGGAAGCGTTTATATATTGTTATACTACAGCTGTCAGCTGGCATTGAGGAATTCATCTATAAAAGCATTTTCCATGCATTTCCCTCACATTTCCTGCAACATATGCTACATATATGAAAGCAGATACTCGGCAAAAGTATATCCAAATACACTCAGAGAAATAAATGTTTAGCTATACATATTAGCTTGGTTGGAATAGCTAACATATAATAATGTTTGGCTTCACTTTTGATGGACCAAAAGTAAATTTAAAGCCAAATACACCTAGAGAAATAACTGCAGTCCCACATATATTTTCTTGGTTAGAGAAGCTAATAAACAATAACGTTTAATTTTTATACTAAATAATAGTCAACTAGCTTAATGCAAAAGGTGCATTCTTGTTTAAGCTTACTGTTTTTCTCTGTGTAGCCAGAGAGAGAGAGGACAGAGACAAGTGCGTCAGTTTGCTATCATCGACGCGGAAATGCGATGTCAATTCAAATTTGCGAAAGTGTAGCTGTGTGTGTGTGTGTGTTGTATGTGTGTGTGTGTGTGTGTGTGTGTGTGTGTGTTGTGTGTGTGTGTTCATGTGTGTCTCTTTAGCGCGCCCTTTAAAACGCCTTCACTTCACTTTCTCTAAGCGAGTTGAAACTTTTACAAGTGCGCGAATGTTCTTCTTCTTCCTCTTCATAATCATCTTCATCATCATCATCATCATCATCATTATCATCAGCAAACGACTCCAGCAGCTTCTTCTTCCTCTTCAGCTGCCAGCTCCTCTTCCTCTTCCTCTGCTCGACTTCCCTTTTGGCTGCTTCTGCTGCTGCTGCTGCTGCTGCGCATCGCTGTTCCTGTCACGCTTTGATATCCTGCCTCGTGTGACATATCCGTTGCTGGCAAAGCGACGTCTCACCTCTCCACCGCCTCACCCCCATTGCCGACCCCTTCCGGCTGCAGCTGCCTGCGCTTTTGTTTGTCAGCAAACGTTGCTGAAATTTTCTTCTCAATTTTTTCTGCAATTGTTGCGATTTTTTTGTTGCCTCCCCGTTTGTTTTGTTGTGTGTGCAATTGAATTAAATGCGACACCAGACAGCAGCTGATGTGTGAGTGTGTGTGTATGTGAGTATGTATGAGTGTGTGTGTGTGTGAGTGTGTGTGGGTGGTTGCTTGTGCCACCTGAGCCCCTTGAGGAGCACTTTGGTTGGCTCACTTTCGTATGTGAGTTAAGAGAGTGTCGCTTGTTAAACCGGCAAGATGACAGCTGCTGATAAGCGTTTGGCAGATTCGAACAATAACCACGTTGCCTCCATAAAGTCCTCAGATATACTCAGATATATATACGAGTTTATCGTACAAGCACGAGCGAAGCAAGAAGTCAACTCAACAATAAGAGGCGGGACTGAGTCATCTTCGACTTGAGCTGTTTGCAGTTTGTTGTGTGTGTGTGGCTTAATATGATTATGGAGTTGCAACTGTTTGCGAATTATTCGTGTGAGTCTTGCTTAACTCACATGTTTTATTGCCTCTCGCCTACTCCAGTAACTATAGACCTTATATTTACTTCCATTATTTCGAGTGGAGTAACATACAATTTTATTCAACTGTTGCAGCAGACAACAAGCTGAATCCTTCGCTAGAACTATTTGTGAAGACATGTTTTACTCGTTGTCTATCATACTGTCCTTAATATGCCAGAACTTTGTCTATATCACTACTGCATTTACATCTGGAAGATCATTTCTGATTCGAAATTCATGTATAAATTGTACTCTGGAAAAATCTATGTCAATAACTTTATCAAAACTGAATAGATTTTCAAAAACAAACGCAATTTGGTCATGGTTTGACATCTAAACCAATATTTAAATTAAATCATCTCATATGAAGACGGAATGCAATCTTTGGTTTACTACACAACTTCATTAGAAACACCCCCGTTGGGGGTATAAAAATAGCGTCTTACTTACAGCTAACAAATGACAGAGTCAAGTTACTTCTTAATTTGAATGCACATAAAACTCACTCGAATAGATTTTGATATCTTGTTAAGCAAATGATGCAGCGCCTAGTTTATGCTGATTATTTACGATCAATATGGCTCGAAGCTGAGGTTGTGGCTTGGTCTACACACAAACAAACACACATAGAGATACAAATACCGTGATAATCTTAGGGAGGGGTGCGTGGAGAGGGTAGGAAAGTATTTGCTGCTCGGTAAGACCATTGGCATTAAAGTTGATGCCGGCGCGAGGCTAATTTAACGACACCAGCGACATTTCAAGGCACATTTCTTGGCAACAGCGACTTTGTCTACACTCAGAAAAAAGGGCCTCAGAAATAATTTCTAATTATTAAGACTATAATTTCTAAAATTCCTACTTTTAAATTGGAGTTTAGCTGTCATAAACTATTAAAAATATTTTTTCATAATACTAATATTTAATAATAATGCACACAAATAGACAACAATACTCCGGAAATTACACATATTTTTTTAAATTTAAAAAAAAATCCCCCTCTAAAATGTAGAAAAACTACACCGCAGTTTTAAGAAAGATAGTATCATAAATTTTCGAAATTTATTTTCTCGATTCATTAAAATTTAGGGCAATTTTTTTATGAGTGTAGGCACACCAATAGACAGACAGACACGTCGATAGACAGACTGATAGACAGACGGACAAAGGTAATCGTATAAAGAGAGGAGCTGCACATATAACGGTAGCTGGCTTGGCCTGTTAGAAGACCCTCCAAACACGAGCCAGACATACGAGACGCCAGCGACGACGACGACGACATTTACAGGTGGTCGTTGGTCTAATGAATTTTATAGCCAGGAAATTATTATGGCAGGCATCGATGGGCCAAGCGGAGGCCAGTGCTCGTTTGAGACAGAGAAATGCAGACAGAGACAAGAGAAAGAGGGAGAGAAAGAGACGGTGACTGTGACGGGTGGTCGTCGTGCTCACAGTGACTGCGAAAACTTGTGCGACGGTAGAACGAGTTGAAATTGGCAATTAACAAACCATTGAATCCAATAAACAGGATTTTAACATTTTGTACAAACACACAAGCACAAGCGCAAGCAGAAAGTAAAGAACACACACATAGACCGAAGGAGAGAGCAAAAGAGAAAACAGAGGAGCAGCCAAAAGGTAGCACATAACGGCGCCAGGGCAACATTGGTTTCTGAAGCGGGTAGCGGGGGTTGACAGGACAGCAGCAGCGGCAGCAGCAGGCGCGCCGAGTAGGTAGGCAAAGAGCGGCTGTTAGTTAGGAAAGGGAGATGCGCGGGGGCGAAAGTCAAGCAAACAAACTCCACAAATGCCGAATGCCGAATGCCGAATGCCGACGTCTGTTCCGCTACTCGTCGATCGGCGGTCGTCGTCTGTTGTCGTCGTCGGTTGTCGTCGTGTTTGTTTATATGTCATTTTTGATTATTTTTATGTTGGTGTGAGTGGGCGTGTAAGAGAATGCGTGTGTGTGCCTGTGTGCTTGGATGTTTGTGAGTCGAACCGTTGATAAATACATGGTGGGGAGGGAGTGGGGGGAGTATATTGGTTTTGAAGGCCTGCCTGCGAAAGTCCCGTTGTTGTTGTTGTCGTTGCTGTTGTAATTGAAACCTTTGAAGTGTTGCCTTAAATGTTAGTTGGAAATCTAAATGAAAATGAAAATTCATTTTAAATTATTTCCCAGTGCCACAGCAAGTTTCTAACGGTTCCTTTTTTTGTTGGCCAAATGTGTTTTATGGGTTAATGCCCAAAGGAAGAGCGTTCAAAGAGCGTTCGAAATGAAGTCAATGCAGTAACACAAAGTAGCAAAGGGCGACTGATTTTAATTGGAAAATCACTCGAATAAATTGTGGAAATTGAACCACATAAAGTTCAAGTCAATCAGATTAAAAACTTGAAGAAGATTCTCTTAATTGAGAGCAACGAATCAAATGCAGGCATTTGCAAAGGTAAAAGAAGAAGAAATTAATTTTGTTTTTAACTGAAAGAAGGATTTTGAAAAATCAGAATGATTTGTAAAACTAGATTAAATAGCTTTAAGACGTCAGCATAAACCAACAAGAATTGAACCAAACTTTTAGCAGAACTAACGCTTTAAATTAAGACCTTTTACTTATTAAGCTGATCTGAGGAGATATTCACAATGCATCATTCCACAGCTACACTCAAAGAAACCTGAAGTTATAATGGCTATAATTATTAAAATATTCAACATATTTCCTTGGCATTTAATGAGACTCTCCCAATTTGGCCATCCCATCGTTAAGAGGACAAAAGCAATTCAGTTGCCAAGCTCCTTCGGACCTGGGATGTGTCTCTAGGCACCTGGCCTGGTTAGGCTCCCCATAAACCCACTTGAGAACAGCAGGCCCAACCTTCCTACTTTCTTAACCCCCTTTTTGTGTTAATGGCAAATATCATTAGTGAAGCAGTTGAAAATTGTTTTTAATGAGCAAATCCTGACAATGGCCGAAATGAACACTGGACTCCATCATACAATAGATCATCATCAGCCGGCGGACTTCTACGACGGACGGACTACAATGCAAACCACTTAGACATACTTAGCGGCCACAATCCGGCCGAGTCCTGTGAGTCCTGTTAGGCCTGCCAAGTCGTGACGACATATGCTGCTGCTGCTGTGGCATGTATTATTAATTCAAATTAAATTAAATTAATGCCGCTGATTAAAACGTAACGCGACATAAACAAAAGCCAAACAAAAGCATATTGTGAGGAGGAGAGTTGAGCGCCTAGCGACGACCGGAGTAAACACGGCGGAGTAAACATCATAATCAGGCGGCATAATGAGGACAGCAGCACGCATGTTGCTCTCACTCTCTCTCTCTCTCTCTCTCTCTCTCTCTCTCCCTCTCTCCCTCTCTCTGTCTGTTAAAGCCACGACAAAGAGCTGAACAGGCGCCCGGAAATGTGGAAATTTGCAATCAGCATAAAAATTACATTAACATACAGCCAGCTATACGAGAAGTCAGCAGAGGAACGACAGAAACAGAGCAGAGCATAAAAAAGATTCTGTTCTTGTTGTTGTTGTTGTTGTTGCTGTTGCTGCAGTTGTTGTTGTTGTTGTAAAGCTCGCCGCGAGCCAAAATGACAAAGTTTATGTGTGTAAATAAAATTGTTTTAGGCGGCAACAACAAATTTGATGAAAAAAGCAAAGCTAGAGAGAGGGAGGGGAATGAGAGTGGAAGGCCGAAATTTAAATACTCTAATATAGCTAGAGCTAAAAAGTTGAAGAAGATTGAAGAAATAGAGATATTAGAAAAAGCTAACGAAGAGAAGCCAATTTGGAAATTAAATCAAAAGATTTTCTTTACTACAAGAGCTGTATTCGTTAAACATAAAGTTTCCATCCGAAGGACACTGATCGCCAGAAAAATATAGATAGTTAAGACTATAAAGCCTTAAAACTGACAAGATCATTATTGTATAGAGATTAGGTTAGACAATAACAAAAAAAAAAGGCATTTATTTAGAACTATCTACCCCTAGAACTGGATAACTCGCTTACTAATTAGTTAATATTTTTTTTTTTGTACAATTCATATTTTATAAAGATAAGTTTCCCACAAAAATATGGATATATTATTAACTTTGTACTCCTTAAACTAAGAGAATATTTCAAACATTAAAAGACTGGTCACAAAATAATATTTATATATATATTATTATCAATAGTTTACAGAGATTTCATGCAACAGACACATTTCAGAGTCTGTATTTACTGATTGCCACTAAAGGGTGGATTTTTAAGAACTCAGAGGTTTGCTTGGAACTCAAGCAACTTAGCTGGCATCAATTTTACATATAACATATTTCAATCTCTCTTTTCTTGAATGACAAACTCGTAATGCTGCCTGCTGTCAGAGCATAAAGCTTCAAAGGAACCCAGACATGAGTTATCTTGAGCCTTTCAGCTGAACTGTAAAAGTAGAAAATACCAAGTACCAAGTAAGAAGTACCTTTCAGTTACCCAATTGCCCAGTTGTTCAATTGCTCAGTTGTTCAGTTGCTCAATTCGTCCAGTTTTGTTCAGTTGTTCAGTTGCTCAGTTTCTCCCAGTTTCGGTCACACGCCAGTGACAAAACGGAAAGTGATTAAAATCGCATTTAATGCGCAGTGTTGAATGAGGGGAATGGGATGTGGTGTGGTGGGGTGTTGGGTTGGGGAGAGGGAACAGGGGCGCAACAGGGGATTGTTTTTGTTATTGTTGCGGCTGGTGGTGTTGTAGTTGTTGTTGTTGTTGTTGTTGTTGCTGTCGCTTTGGGGTGAGATTGCTATAAGTGTTTGCTGTATTGTGTGTTTAGGTCTTGGGTTGGTTTGTCTTGAGGAGGGAGGGTGTTGGTAAGGGGTGGGGTGTGGGGTGTGTTGGTTGGTTTATTCGCTTAAGGGAAAAGCATTGCGCTAATCAACGCGCATCAACGGGGAATTGAGAAGAGCAAGCGCCCAAAACGAGTTCAAAATCCTCTAATATATATCGAGACTTGGCTTCCTTATCTAAATGGGAAGTGAATGCTTTTGCCGATATTAGCGAATGTGGAAACATATTGAACTCTCCACACTCTCCCCCTCTCCCCCTCTCTCTCTCTCTATTTCTCTGTGCTGTGAGGCATAAAGATTGGCAGAGAAATTTGGCAGTTTGTAAGAATTTGGTGCTTAACATTCTTGAAATTTTCGCTGCCTGTGTGAAATGATTCGGAATAAAATGCAATTATTTTCTTTGAGGGTTGTCAGAAAACTAAGAATGCCAACTTATGGTTCTCGTTGGAATTATTGTCATTAGTCCTTTATTGGGTTTATGTTCTTAAGGCGATTTATCTGCACTTGCGTATAAAGAACTTTATTTTCGTATAACTAAAGCTTAAAGGACTTCAGATTCGAAGCTGAGACACTTTTCCTTCTAGAAAAAAATATATATTTAAAGAAAGCTAAAGCAAAATATAAATAAATAATAAATAAAAGTATTTTTTACTCAGCAAACTTTCTCTGTTTCCAACTTGCTACCTTTTGGCTATGGCCATCTGAAGCATTCGAGTTCTTTGAGATCAGTTAGATCCTACATCTCCAAATTGTTAAGCCACGTATCCCGTTAAGTAATCTTTAGTCTCTCTGAGCCTTGTGCAATCTTCAAGCGAACAATAAAAATAAAGAAAAACACCGTCGAGCAGATGCTCTTGGCCTGATTAGTGCGGCAGCAAGAACAACAAGGACATCAACGGCAACCCATCATTATAAGGACAATGTAAGAAAAACAAGAAAATCCATTTTATCAGCAACATCAGGCACATCGTTCATCATTCAGCAGGGGAACACAGGAGGAGGAAAGAAAGGACCAAGTATCGAGCTCGGGTTCATCAGAATCTTGCGTGTTCAGCTGTCGAGGATCAGTGTTTACCTGCCACCAAACAGGACAACCTGCAGCGGTACACGCACACCAACTCACACACACACACACACACACATTATGTGAGGGTCTAAACCATTTATAGAACAAAAATAGAAACGAAATTGTTTGTTTGACAAATAAAATTTCCATAGCATTAACCGAGAAGCCGTCAATAAAGATTAGATGTGTGTGTGTAGCAGTGTGTGTGTGTGTGTGTGTGTGTGTAAACGGAGATTGCATTTACTCTTCAAATAAAACTGAAAGGCAAGCACAACCAGAAATGTACACTCAGAAAAAGAAATCGGACCAAATTTTAGTAATTCTTGAATATAAAATGTTTGAATACGCGAAACCTTTAAAAATAAGTGCTTATTAATAAAATATAAGTAACAAAAAAGCTAATATAAGAATTGTTGTAAAAAACACACTGATAAATGAGACAGTATTCTTCAAAATTTTAGAAAAATCCATTTTGAAATTCAGAACTATAAATGATCGAAATTTGCTTTCTGCATAATACTTAGGGCGAAGTTTTTGATGAGTGTATACAAATAAAAATGCTGGCATATCTGAGAAGAGCGTGCAACAAAGCAACCCTCCAAGTACGGTACGGACTACCCTCTGCGGTACGGCTCATTAACGACAGCTGCTCAACAGGCAGGCAGGCCAGACCAGACCAGACCAGGCCAGGCCAGACCAGAACAGACCAGAGACCGATCACAAATGAGGATGAGGAGATGAGGCGAGGTCGGTAGGGAGCAGCTAGAAGTTTATGCAGGTTGTCTGCCACACTACCTGTGGCAGGGGCAGGGGCAGGGGCAGAGTGCTCCTTAACATAATAATCATCGGAGGTCTCCGCACAGCTCGGAGATCGCTTATTATGCCTGCTTCTGTTTAATGTGTTTAACCAGCAACAGAGTCGTCGCCTGGGCGTCCCCCCTTTTGTTGTTGTTGTTGTTGTTGTTGTTGTCGGTTTCTTTTTTTGCACCTTGCACTTTGCGAAGTTGTTGCATGCCACAGGCGCAGAGCAATCATTGCCGATGCTCGACAGCTGTTTCTGCGGGGCATCGCCTCGATCTGTCGCTGTCCTTTTGTTTTGTTTTGTTTAGCAATCATCTGTTTTTTGTGTTCCTGTTCCTGTTTTGCTGTCCACAAAGGAGGACAACTCTTTTGTGTGTATATATGTGTGTGTGTGTTGTGTGTGTTGCACAGTTATTTAAATTTGTGTTGCGGTTTCTCTCGACGAGACGACCTTATTGTCAATCATCTGTTGTCTGCTGTCTGAAATGCTATTAAGATCGTTCCCAAGATGCACACACAACAAGGATGTGGTCCCCAGACTCTGAGAGTGCCCCCAGGGTAGTACTCAGAGAGAGAGAGAGAGAGAGAGAGAGAGAGAGGGGGGGGAGAGAGACATCTCAGTTTAGAGCTTGAACTTTACGCATTCAAGTTACATCAACTGGAAGAAGAAAAAAAGATTCCAAGGCTAATCACAGAGTTTTCTATAATTGCAATTTGTGGCTCAGATCTAAGATGAACTCTGGAAAAATAAAGTTCGAAATGAATTTCAAGTATGTATTTCGAGAAGCAGAAAAAACACTTGAAAGATCATTGAAGCAAGAGTTTCTGAAGTGAATGAAATACGAGTGCGGAATAATTGAAGTGGAACAAAGACGACGACCAAATTGTCAATGAAAAATAACACATTATAACTGAATGAATACATTATAGGTAGAGACCCTAAAAATTGGTTAATTGAGGTTGGGAATATTACAGAGAGAAGAACTGCCTTAAGCTAGACATAACAAGTAATAAACATGCAGAAGCAATTAACGAAATTGGTAGCGAGCTTAACCTCAAAAAATCTCTGATTTCTTTATTAAATGCATGAAATGAACTGTGTATTAGATGAATAGATGAATAGACACCTTTTCATCTTATCTATCATTTATCTCAATTTGCCGATGGTGCCCCGCCTGCCCCCGGAAAACTTCTCACCAAATAGAACAGTTGGCCTTTTGTGCATTTCCACGCTTTGTTTACAATCAACTATTAATATGGGGAATCTCTCCCACGACTCGCTTGTATTATTTGTTTTTGTCTATTTTTGGCTATTTTTAGCTGTTTCTAACTATAGCGCCTCGAGTTTGTCACAGCCAAAAATCAATTTCCATCGAAAATGCTCCTTTTGCCTTTTTATTTTTCTTCTTTTTTTTTGCCGCACGTTTGTAAACAAAACGTTTGCCGCAACCCCTTCCTCAGTGGGTTGGGGGAGCGGTTGTTCAGGCATGGTTACGAGCTACCCTCCCCATCCCCTCCCCTCCCCTCTCTCCACTGCCACCATCCAGCAAACGAATTTGACTAAACACTTGTAAAAAATACATAACACCCCCGACCAAAGCAGCCAAAGCAGCATGGAATGAAAAAAATAAATAAAAAAAGAACCAGCTCTATATACATATACGTGTATACATATATATATATATATGTGTGTGTGTGTGTGTATGTGTGTGTGTGTGTGTGTATTTGCCCAGCCAGTGAAGTGCACTTCAGCCAACGGCAGCAGCAACAACAACTATCAAATTATAGCCCAGTATTTAATTTCGTTGGAGCTCTCTCTTTGGCGCTCTCTCTCTCTCTCTTCTGCTCTCTTTGCTTACCCAGGCGCATGTGCAGTGGGCAAAGAGAGTGAGCGTAAGAGAGAGCGCCTTTAAATACGGAAGTGTGAAGAATACTGGGAAATTTCATAAAAACAGACAGAGTTGCAGCAATGAGAGAGCCGAGCAGAGCAGAGAGTGTGTGCGTGTGTGTGTGACTCTGTGTGTCTCTGTGTGTGCGTGTTTGTGTCTGATAGGGTAGCAAACTTCCCACCAGGGTGTGTTCAACTCTTGATGAGCAGCCGCTAAAATATCCTGCATGAAAATGTTCTCACGCTGCCAGAGCCAAACTAACAAAAAAAAAAAACCCGCTAACCCGCCGTCAGCTCAACTCCCCCCCCTCTCCTCAACCCCCCCAGGTCCTCTTCCTCTGCTGTCCCGTCTTGGCTGCCATTTGGCGTGGCTTTTAAAGTTTATTCGTTTTTTTTTTGTTTTCGTTTTCAATTTTGTGCGCTTCGCAACGAGAAATACTTAATTTCTTGTGTCTAACTTCCTTTTTCTCAGGCACTTGGCGACTGGCTTAAAGGTCCTGGCAGTCCTGCGCATTCAGCAAATTTAAAGAGGAGCCGCCGGCACACGTATGTGTGACTGCCTGCCTGCCTGCCTGTCAGTCTCTCTGTCTGTCTGTCCTTCGTCCTTCGGCTCGCCTCCTTCTTCTGTGTGTGTGTGTGTGTATCACAGTTTGTACTTAGCGCCAGATGTTGCACGTTGCTGTTGTTGTTGCTGCTGCTTCAGCATGGCGCCTCTTCCTGCTGCCTGCTGCCGCAAAATCAAGTTTCCAAGTTCAAACAGTTAGACAGACAGAGAATCCGTTAGATATATATATATATATATATATATATAAATGCACAAGGACTACAATTATTACAGAGTGGGTGTTACAGAGATAGAGAGAGAGAGAGAGGGAGAGAGACAGAGATAGGCATATTTGCTACTCTTCTCCTCTTCTTTTTGCTACACGTTGGTGTTAATTTTCATAAAACTTATTTTTATTTCTTTGCACCACACATAAATGTAAATTGCTTTGAGTCCTTTCGCTGCTTAATCCTTCCCTGCTACGAAGTTCTCCTTTTTATCGCTTGAGGTAGGACTCGCACTAAAAACCAGTTATTCTTGCGACTCCGTGTGTGTGTATGTGTGTGTGTGTGTGAGAACAAGTGCCTGCTTGGCCCTGTTTAATGATGGCCAGCAATGCAAGCGGAGCAGTTTAAGCCAACAATTAGATGTGGCTAGGCGACAACAGCAGCTGCATCTTAATCAGATATCATAACCTCAAATTGGTCGACACTAATAAAAAAAGGATAATAAGTACGAAAAGGGAAGAGGGGTTAGAGCATTATCTAAATCAGTTGAGGGCTCAAATACTGCTATACATATAGTAATAGATGTGTGACGGAGAGAGAGAAAATGCTTAGATGAAATTGGTCATTAATATTTATCTGAGAAGTTTTTTCTCTTGAGATGAGTGTATAATAATAATGATAATAATAATAATACAAATAAAAATAATAATAATAATAATGATAGTAATAATAATGAGCCTTGCAGCAAGTGCTCTAGGAATTAGGAAGTGGTTCTCATTAATAGATAAATAAAATTGATAAAAATTAATAATTATAAGATAAAGAATCTGTCTAATGAGATAAAAAGTCCATTAAAAATACGGAATACCCAGTCAATAATCTGAGATAAACCACAGGATAACTTACTCACTCAAACATATCGCATTTCTAAACTGCACAAATGAACAGATCTCAGTTACAACCTGATTATCTGCAACTGAACGATCGAATTCAGTTTTGAAGTACTAAATGAGAACTTTGGAACTGTCAAGTCTAGCCGATAACAGATAATCTACCTTCCTGCTCCTGCTGTCACTATTAATGCCTGCTGTTCTGTATTTCTTCGACATTAAATAAAAATGGAATACAGAAAGCGATTCCATCTCAGCACCCAGACCAAACCAGAACCACACACACAGAAACACAACCACCACCACCACCACCAACACCCTTAGCACCACCCTCGGCAGTAGCATTATAAGCTCAGTTAGCCTAACTACACATTGTGTAGCAACCCCTCTCCACCCCTCCTCCGCTCCACCCCTCTGAGTCTCTAGCAACATGACATCAGACTCATTAAGCTGACATTACATCTAATTAAAATCTGTGCCGAGCTATGCCTAAAATTTAATTTGGCTTTAAGTCCATACCCCTCCCATACCCTCCCCCTCCCTTACCTAGCCCTCTGGTGGCGCCTCAAGCGTCCAGTCCTTGGCAATTTAAACGCTTGCTTATCAGCTAATTTCTCGTACGGTTGGTCAACACTACAGTGTTCTCTCTCTACATAGAACTAGCAGAAATGTGAATTAATCTTCAGTTTGAAATTGGAACTGAAAATGTTTGAGCTGCCTTTGATGGAAAGTTCTACATTTTCTTACTTTATTTTTCTTTATTTATTTTAAATTTAAATTAAGTAATATTTAATTATTTAAGGTTTTCTAAACACTTTTTAATATGGTTGCTTTTTCTCTATTAAAAAAACCATTTTCAATGTAGTAAATAAATAACAATAAATAAGAAAAGTTATTTATTAAGTTAATTATTTATTTATTATTTATTTGTTAACATTTCTAAATGATGATATGATTATTTCAGTTATTGAGTAAACACTATACTATTTACCTCTACCTTCCACCCTCCCTCTGCCCGTTAATCTCCCCCTCGACTATGAATGAGGTGCTCGCTTGGACCTCAGGTTCACAGTCTGTGTGTGTGTGTGTGTGTGGATAAAAGTGTGTTTATTACATTTGGAATTTATTAACAGCTTTATGATTTCTGTTGCGCCACCAATTTGAATTCTCGAGTGCCGCGCACCACACCAAATTTAATGTCAACGCGTTGCCAACTCAATCAAGCCCAAAAGCCAATGAGGGCTAACGACTAAGGACGATGGACTAAGGATTCCTTATAGGCAGGTTTTATATGAGCCGAGGGCACAATGAGTTTGCCTTGAAGTATGTGACTCATATCTGATCCCTTAAGGTGTATGTATTCTTCATTTGCATCTGAAGTCGAGTTGTTTTCTATAAACTATCAACTATCTTGATTAAACTTGGCATAAATCCGACTCTTAGCTGCAGGCAGCATATATTTTGGAGCCGATCCGATTGGTTTACTATATCATATAGCTGTCATAGGAACAATTGGTATAAGAACCATTTCTTTTATTGATAACTTTTTCACTTATTCATATCAAATAAATAAATAATGATGAAACTCACTTTATATTAAGTTATAAAGCTACTTACATTTGTTCATTCATGGACATCGGTTCATTATATACTAGCTGTCGTAGGACTAATCGGTCAAAAGTAGAGTTTAGTGGAATAAACATATTCGATTGATAAACTTATTCGTTTGAAATTTCAGACTTCTCTAACCCATAGCTTCTTCTTCGGACTTCTGTAACCTAAAGCTGCCTTAAATATCGGTCGAAATTTGAGTTATTTTTTAGGCAACCTTTTCAATTCATAAAATAACTGTAAATACTTTACTTTTTAGGCATGTTAATATGCTGTCACACAGAAACAATCTGCCTTTAATATATTATCCAATTCGGTTATCAGCAGTTGGAAGGGTATCTGTTCTTCGTTGTGTCTAGGCTAGTAAATCCCTCTAGTTCTTGCTTGCTTGCTTCATTTGTTGTTGTTTTTTATGGGCTGCCAGCTTTGCCTATAAAAGCTTCGCAGGCGATTTCAATATTTCTTTTGGTTTTATTTTCGATTGGTTTTTTTCGCATGTTTTTTTTCGATTGTTTTTTTTTTTTTTGGATAGCCAACAAATAATTTCATAAACGCACCGCTGTTTGCCCTTTTCAACCAGTTTCGGCATGGAGCGAAATTCACTTTTTGTTCGTGTTGAGGACGCGCGTCGGCTCGTCTGACGAGGCTCGCTTTGTGGCAGCAACAGGGGACGCGAGTGAGTTGTAGAAATAGCAGCAGCAGCAGCAGCAACAGCAGCGGCAGCACCAGCTGCCTTCTGTTTGGCGGCTTTGAGTTCGGCTGTGTCGTTTAAATTGGGGTCGGGTCAGCAGCGGCTCATCGCATCGCTCGGCTCAACTCGTATTATCCTTTTTATTACGTGTATACACCCCGCTCCCCTACCTACATGCCTCTCCCTCTCTCGCCGTCTCTGCCCCTCTCTCTCTCTCTCTCTCATAGTGCAAAATGTCAAGTTCAGTTCAATAACAACGCAAACAACACGAGCCAAAATGCGTTCGGCAAACGATGGTTACATTTTAAACATATATACATATATATATATATATATATATATATATATATATATCTGATATATTTAGATCTGAGTGTGCTGGAATGCAACATTTGTGGTCAGAAGTCGGTCGTTTAATGCCCTCGCATTTACCAAAAGTCTTTTAATGAGTTGCTGTTTTGCGGTCTCTAATGAAATTTGAATGCAAGCAAGCTGGAAAGTTTGAGGGTTAAAATAAAAAGGGAATTGATAAAATTTTAATAAAATTCTTTTAATAAAATATGTAAATTTCATTAAAAAATAAAAATAATATATGTTGTAATAGCTTACAAATTATGCACATATTTTATCATATTTGCTTCACACTCATTTGCTAGCTTTTAGTTAGCTAAAATTACTCAAAGTTTTTGAAAGCTGCTTTTAGTTAGCTCTATCTCTCACTCCCTCTCTCTTTATGATTTCAATAAATCTCAAACACAAAGATAAGATTGATGCA
This sequence comes from Drosophila nr. perissopoda 5 BK-2023a, assembly GCA_035044105.1. NCBI lineage: Eukaryota > Metazoa > Arthropoda > Insecta > Diptera > Drosophilidae > Drosophila > Drosophila nr. perissopoda 5 BK-2023a. Next base: position 238,559 of record JAWNMK010000126.1, read on the forward strand.
ATCAAATTTCTTTAAAAGTTCAATGCACCAATTTATTTATTTTTTGAATAGCTATTTCTAATCTTAACACGTATTCAAGTGAAGAAAGAGCAGCTATAAATAAACATAATTGGCAGCAAGTGGATTATTGCAGTATATACATATATATATATATATGTTTGTTGTTGTTGTTGTTGTTTTGCAACACGCCCCAGCGCTGTTATCAGCGTCCCTAGCTAATTTGACAAATGTAACGCATTCGACACACAGCCAAATGAAAAAGCGAATCCGAACCGAAACCTACACCCAAAAAAACACACAACTAGCATAGAGCAGCGAAAAGGGGAACAGGAACGAAAACGGAAACAGGAACGGAAAGGGGAACCAGGAACGAGTAGCAGAAATCGAAACATTACACTTTCGAAAATCAAATACAAAAGAGTGAAAATCGCTTGCCATTAAACGCGATGAGCTAAACGACAAAAACAGACAGCTGAATGGGGCAGCAAGAAGGGGGGTGGCATGTGAGGGGGGGTGGCATGTTTGGGAAAATGTCGCGAGGCTGGCTGCCTGCCTGCCTGCCTGCCTGCCTGCCTGCCTGCCTGCCTGCTTGCCTGCTGGCGACAAATGAGTTATGAAGTGCAGAGCTTTGGCTTGAGGATTTTGTGGCATTTGGCACGAGTCATATTTTATTGGTTGCCACACCTGGTGGCATATTAGCATATATACCTGATACTGATAACCGGTAATCCTGGCGAGCGTGTGCGATAAACAGCTGTGAATTATTTATGTGACTAGCAGCTTACTGCGCTGCTCCTGGCGCCTGGCCAAGAAGCACTCAACTTGTGGGTCATTGGGTCAGCAGCAGCAGCAGCTACAGCTTCAGCGCAAATGACAAACTCCCCCAACCCCAAAACAAATTAGATTATCTCAGAAGCAGAAGAAGAATAAGAAGAAGAAGAAGAAGACAGCATTAGCAGTGAAGAGAACTTCATTGGACAATGGCATAATTATGCGTTGAGCAACCCTCGTTTTCGAAACTGCAAAATCGCAAAGGCGCCGCAGATGTTATCGTGAAAACGTTTACCGTTCGACTGCCCCCGTTGTCCCCCCAGTCACAAGCCAACCCCCTCAGCTAGCCAACCCTCTTTGACCAAAAATTATAATGAAACACGCGACTCTCTCTCTCTCCCTCTCTGCTGCTCTCCCTCTCTCTCTCTCTCTCTCTCTCTTTTAATATGCATATTGAGATTTCTGCCCCTATCTGGTGAGCAGATATTTCGTTCATTCTGTTTTTTTTTTTTGGTTTTGTGGCACATGGCATGGGGCCAGCGGTCAGTTGAACCCCTTGAGAACAAGTTTTCGATTCAAACAGGTTTCTGCAGTTGCATGCCACATTCACACACAAACACACACACAAACACACACACAGACACACATCAAGTCAAAGGCTTACACATTTCATTGATGTCGCTGATGCATGCACCCCAACCCAACCCAGCAACCATTATCCTGGAAAAAAGAGAAGAAGGGACAGCGGCAATCGTGGGCATTAAGTCCGCGTGACATTTTTAAAATTAAACAACATCCAACAACAAATAATAACAACTTGCAGCAGCAGCAGCAGCAGCAAGGGTAATCCTCCGGCGAGGGGTTGCTGCAAGCGCGCTGCATTTGATTAAGGGCTTAAGGGTGGCACGAGCTCTGCGGGGTTGGCCAACAAGAGGGCAGAACTCTGCTCTGCTTTGCTGACCAGAACTTCTAATAACCAAATATTCAAATGACCCAACGAATGGCAGGACTAAAACCATAAAGAGGAACCCCATTTCCGCTGGCCAAATTGGTTTGCTGTAATAAAAGTACTTGCAAAATTGTAGTGTTTGCAAAGCTCCGCAAGTAACTGGGAACTGAGGACCCTTAAGCAGTTAATCGAAGAACATATTTATGCAATTTCCTTAAAACTAGAGTGGACATTTCTGGGGAATAATAATATCAAAGATATTATAATTTCTAGATATTCATCAGCGTATTCCTAATTGCAATTAATTCATGCATAATGATAATTATAATAAGTTGAAATATATTATAAATAAAGAATCTAAAGCGTCTTTCTGTTCTTCTTACAAATATAAGAACAATTCCGCACTCAATTTGAACTTAACTTGATTTCAATCAGCTTTACTTTAAGCTGGATTGGCTTGGTTCATTAGAGATTCAACTCTTTTTAACTGCAGTTCACTTTAGTTCAAGCATAAACTGCTTCACCTCTTTGCCCTCCACCTGTTTAGAGTTCTTTTCCCTTGTTGAGTGTTTAGCTTTTCGACTCCTTCTGCTTCTGCTTCTGCTTCTTCTTCTTCTTCTTCTTCTTCTTGGTTGCTTGTGGCATGCAACCCCTCTTTAATGGCTCGTCGATGGTTATGAATGCATAATTTCATTCCCAAAAAATTGCTGCTTCCTTTATTTCTTGACTTTTTCCTTTCTTTTCTCGACTCGTTGCCTGCTGCTGCTGTTTGTGCATATTTCACACACACACACACTCGCACACACACACACACACTATAATTTGACTGGGTTCGTTTGTTGTGCCCTTCTGCTCTGCCCTCCAGCTAGCCCTTTACGCACACGTCCTTTTGTCCACCCCTCCTCCTCTTGGCTATTGAATATGTTAGGGTAAAGAGCTCTGCCAAATCTGGTTTATAGTCGCGCTTATAAAAAAATAAATAAAAACAACAACAACAGCAACAACGACAGCATTTCAAACTCCCCACGACTAATGTCGTGTTCGGGTTTGGGTTGAGTTTGATTCGGTTTTTAGTCCTGGGCAAGGCTAGGCCAAAACCAGGACACAGACCTTGCCAAGCCAGGGGCCAGTCAATATGGACAGGACTACAGGACTGGGCTGGCCGCTTCGCTAATATCTACATAAATACATGCAACACGCTGCTTCCGGTGTTGAAAGTTCCATTTCACAAAACTCCATGACTTGATGCTGATGTTGATACGATGTTGATGTCGATGTCGATGTCGATGTTGATGTTGATGTTCATGATGATGGCAAATGGCGACGACGACAAGGACGGGGCACGCGGCTACCAAGGAACATGGTATTTTAGTGGGGAGTGGTGCGGCAAATGGTGGTGGTGGTGGTAAGCGTGTGAAGGACGCTGGCAAAAAGGGGGTCGCTGTGCTAGTTGATGATGCATGGCCAACTCTTACAGTGGCCACAACATATGCGTTATGCTAATGAAATGCTGAACAGAGACTGCTTGAAGACTATAAGATTTGGAGTGTGTAAACGTAGCTAGCGGATAGATCAGATATGCTTAGAATTCTGTAGAAAACTATGAAAATGCTAGTAAGACTAATATCAGATGTGGCTAGAGCAATTACTATGAAACTATGGAAACTTCTTACGCATTTGTAATGCTTACATCATATCATATATCATATTAACATTAAAGTAATGCATGGACTTGAAGTGATAACAGAATGCAGTTGCAGCTTCTTATAAACTACATCCATCAGATGTGCACAGCTCTCTCTTAGCTCTATCGCAGATCATAGCTAGGATTATTGGTTTAGTCCTTAGACTTTTATATAGATCAATCTTGCAACAGAGCATAAGGATATAGCTATTAATGAAAGCAGCTTCAATATGAAAGAAACCATAAAATATAACTAATCAAAGAATATATATATATTCCCATAGGAAAGATAGATATTTACTATATTTAAATTTATTCAAATTCAGTATCTGCATGTTACTTTCTCTGCATTTCATTTCGCTTTCTAACATCTGGTAGCAGTGTGCCAGTCTTGACACCCCCACCATCCACCATCCTCCACCCATCATGCCACCACCCACCCCTTGGCGCGGCACCTTGACGGGAAATCGGTTTCGGTCTCCGGCTCGTGTTTAGACTCACATTAGCGTATTGCCCGAGTGGTAAACGACGCGTCCTTTCGGTTACGGATTTGTGCTCGGGTGTTGGTTGGGTGCTCTGCTGCCCTGCGGTGGCGTCTGCTATGGCTTTGGGGTGTGGCTGCCACTGCTGCTGCTGCTGCTAGTGGGTCCTCTTCTTCACCCCCTTCCTCCGGCCCGTCCTCCTGTCGTCCTTTTGCTGTGTGGCTGCGGCTGCTTGTTTGTTTGTTTGCCTGGCTTCGCTCCGGCTGACTCCCAGCTTGCAGCTCCCAACTCTAACTCGACACCCACTCCCAGCACCACCCTCAGCTGCGTCTCGTTGCTGCCGCTTGAACGCATATTGACGCTTATTAATATTTACATTTTTATTTGTGCTTCGCTTTTTTCTTTTTTGTATTTCTTTTTTTTCTATTTGTTTTTTTTTTGTATTTGTTTTTTTTTTGTTCCTGACAAAGTTCGCAACAATTTGGGTGCCGTTGATTAAGCGCTCAACATTGTTGCGACAAGAGTGTAAAAAAAATAATAAATGTTTTTGATTGCTCCCTTTTTTTTTAATTGTTATACAATTTGGGACCGTTGTGACATTGCGATACCCTGTAGCTAAAGCTCCAAACTTGTGCAGAGATGTCTATCTGAAAGACTTAAAGATCTCTGAAATTAGAAAAAGTTTGTCAATTAGTATTATTATTATTATTGGGATAACTGATCTTATTTATGTTAATTAGTAACTAAATATGGTATTTCATGCTTTGATAATATAGATGTTTATCTTTAGGAATAACCTCCAAAATCTCAGAGACTTTAAGCATTTGTGTTACTAAACTTTTCATTTCAAGTTCAGCTGATATATATTTTAAATGCCATCAGCTTTAACCTCAAATTTTTTATATATTTAATATATTCATGTTTTTTATCCCTGAGGCTTACATTTGGGTGTGCAAATGTAGGCTGGGTGCAGGGTATATCGTAGTCGAGCTTAGGCGACTACAGCATTCCCTGTTTGACTTTACTTCCTGCAATTTGTGGCCATAAAATGCAGTAGCCAGAGCCATAGATTTACAATATACAATTTACAATTTACGATTTGCGCTTTTGTACTCCTAATTGGCCCTGTTCGACACATGCTAGCTCCATTAAAGCAAGGGACACTTGTAATAGAAATATATATACATATATATATATATATATATATATATATATATTTTTTTTTTTATTGTCATTTCCCGCGCACAATTTAATTAAAACCAACCAAATTTTGGTTCTTTTTACTCTCGTTGCAGGTAAGCGGCTGACAGCTGTGGAGAGAACTCTATCTGGGAATCTTGCCTCTAATTTCCGAGCTGGTATGTTAGGGGAGGGGATGGGAGGGGAGGGGGCTATTTGTGCACGTGTCGTGCCACTCCTCCCCGCCCCACGGTGCGAGTCAGTTTATTGTTGACGTTGACATGGTGGACTGTGTGGTGCGAGTGGTGCGAGTGGTATCCCTAAACCACTTGAATTGTTTGCCCAAATTATTTTGAATTATTGCATGCGCCGTGCGTTCAATTTCCACGCGACTTTTGTTACACTCGTCAAATCCCCCTGGCCTGGAATCGAGTGGAATGAGAACTACCCTCAACTCTACAACTGTTGGGTTTTTCTTCTTCTTCTTCTTCTTCTTTTTTTGTGGCGTGTCCTTGAGCACAAATGTTGCATTCGGTGCCGCACAGCATGTGGCATTTCTAACGCACTTAGAAAGGATTAGTTCGTTTCCTTTGCTTCTCTCGTATATTGATACTTCGTCCTTTCGTTCTTTCGTCCTTTCCGGGTGGTGGCTGACTTTTCCATTATGTTGCCAACTCACAAATATATATATATATATATATATGTATGCGGACCCGCATTAGCCGGAGCAGGAAGTGGATCACACAACTGTTATTTATGAAAGAAATGCATTTCATTTGGGTTTTCACTAAATGCATTACTCATTTCCAATTCTTTGCCGAAAACTTTATTAAACATTCGAAATACTTCAAATCTGGTACACTTGAAGTGTTTTGCTCTGCATGAACTTCAATCTCAGCACACTAATATGTGGCACCTGCTCACATTGAACTTATAAAATCTCTCAAATAAATGATTGTATATATTTCCATTATAGATTTAAATACGTTTTCAACTTTATCGATTTTCAAAAGTAATAATATATATAATCTAACTTTTCAGATTTTCCAATATATATGTGAATAGTTTTAGCTCTGCATTTCAATTTTGAAACTCGATTTTATGCCGAAATTTAATCTTTACTTATTTAATGCGCTTACGCAGTGACGAGTGTTTTTTGAGAGAATCTCTTCTAGATCTGCGTAAATTCAATGATTATCCCTGAAATTATTGCCTTAATCGTTCAATATATTAAAGATTTTTACTTAAAGTTCCAACTTCGATTTTCATTTACACAATTCAATGTGTACACAATGGCATTCATAAATTATTTATGCATCCTCAGAGTTGAGTTCTCTCTATCTATCGCTCTCTCTCTCTCTCTCTCTCTCTCTCTCTCTCACTCTCTCTCTCTCTCTCTCTCTTTCTCTGTCTCTCTGTCGAACTACAACAATGAATATCGCTTTGGTATGTCAGGCCACAGAAAATATGAAGACATTTATATTCATTAACCCACAAATACCTGGCAGCAATTTGCTTTGACACTTAACACGCCAGCCAAAGTGATGGTTGGAAGGGAGCGCTTCTGCGGAGGGGGAGGACAAATTGCTATTAACATAATTTATATACTAACAAAGATGTTGTTGCTCAGTGTGTGTGTGTGTGTGTGTGTGTGTGTGTGTGTGTGTGTGTGTTTGGATTACGATTTACATAACAAGCTGCTGCTGCTGCTGCTGCTGCTGCTGCTGTTTGGTTAGCCAATAGATTTTGATTAATCCACGACAAGGTGCATTCAGTCAGCTGGATGTGTACTTCAATCAATTCCCCCCCTTTGCAGCAGGCCAACACTAATTGTTAGTCTGGCCAAGGCAACGACAGCATAAACCATAAAAATATCAACTAGCTAACGGTTTGGTTGGGGAATTATCCGTAAGATATAATAACGTGAAACGCACGCATCGAGAAAATTACATGAGCAAAATATAATTTGGTCACGTGCAGCGAAATCGAACCCAACAAGGGTCTCTCTCTCTCTCTCTCTCTCTTCTCACTCCCTCTCTCTCTCTCTCTTGCACTCCGTGTGTTTAGCTTTAGTGTTATTTCCATTTGATCTGCCCAGTCCAAGTCCAAGTCCTGCGCCTGTCTGAAGGCTTATCAGCCGCAAAAGTCGTCGAGCGAAAGTGAAAGTGAAAGCAGGGCAGGAAGCGTAATGAAAATAGATTTTTGCTGCTTTCACCCCCGTGGAGGGGGGTGGGGTTGGGAGTGGTGTTGTTCGGTTTGTGTCCATGGCGATAAGCATCTGAAATTGAATTGAAATACAATTTTTCTGTATTCTTCATTTTTTTTTTCTCTGCTCGCTTTTCTTCTCTTCTGCAATTAGAGCAAAATGAAGTTAGAAAACAAGTTGCTGCTGCTGCTGCTGCTGCTGGGTTGGCTGGCAAAATTCTGAAACCGATTAACTGTCACAAATTTGTGGCATTGCTCATGAGGTAAGGGTGGATGGGGAGGATGTTTGGGGAGTTGCAGGGTTGGGCCTGTCAGAGTGCAGGTGTCAAGGTGCCATTTCCTGGCTCGTTGACACTTTGACTTTGCTCGCTGGACTGTTGCGCATATAAATAAAATAAATAAATGACATTTTTACTGCAGCGCTAACGAGCAGGTGAAAAGGTGCGCAGAATATATATATATATATATATATATATATATCTGTATATATTATATATATACACACATAATTGCGGCCAGTCTCGATTACAAAATGCGTGCCAGCAACGCACGAATTGCGGGCAGACAACAACAAGAACAACAACGGACCAACTCGGACTCACTTTAATAACACCAACAACAACAACAAAAGTATTGCTAAACATGAGGGTAGTTTTTATCCGATGGCCGTTTTTATTTGGCTTATTTTTTTGTTGCGCTACAAAACTGCTATGCACATAATGAGCAAAAAACGATGCGTCTGTTTTAGTCAGGGGCTACGCTACGAGTAGTCCAAGCTCCAACCCAAAACAGACTAACAGACAGACAGACAGAGAGAGAGAGAGAGAGAGCAAAAGAGAGAGAGAGAGAGAGAGTGAGAGTTGTGAACATGCAACGGAGTCGTGTGGCATAACTGAGTTTAATGCTGCCTTAGCATGCAGCACACGTATGCGCTTAATTTTTTGTTTATAACGCCCCCAAGGCACACGCCCCCCAATGATCATCATCAGCTCAGCGTTTGTCACAAGGGAAGATGTTTATTTTTTCTGTTGTTTCTTCCTTCATTTTTGTTGGGGTAGCAGCACATTTTCATTTATCTTAGCCAAAATGTTTGCCTCTAATAACATTTTGATGAAGTTGGCGAACCACTTACAAATAATAAGTACGTTAGTCAAGCAACAAGTATTTGTAGTTCTTTAAAGAACTAGTTGTACCAGGATATATCTTCCGAGAGTTATTTAAAGTTATGATTATTATTATTAGAGTAGGAGCACTTCGTTGTTGGGCCAAATATTACATTTTGTTGAATGTCCTTTTTTACTTTTTGTAAATCAAATGTGAAATTCTATGCATGGTGGCTTAGCTGTCCGGGTCGTGTGTGGACCGGACCCCGGTCTGGAGCCTGGACCCCGTTGCAAAGGTCTTTCCTTGTTGTTGGCTTTGTCTTTTGCCTGATGATGCTAAAACGTATGTGTATATGGACTATTTTTTTTTTAATTTTGGGCTGTGGGAGATCTGGTAGACAGGTCTCTGGAGAGTACGACTTATATCCGATTACAACACCACAACTTTGTCTACGTGTTTTTTTTTTTTTGTATTTATTTTGGTGGTTGCAAGTACCGCCTGAACGACTTTCAATTTTTTTTTACAGTCTGCATAATGGAGCTAATGTGGGGATCAGAAAGCCGAATTTAAAATTAAATAAATTTCAATTTTTGTAATAGCCATGTGACAGCAAATATTAGCGAGAAATAATGCGACTAATGTGATAAATGTGCTTTATTTGTATTTGAAATATTTTACTACCCATTAGTAAAATGCAAAGACAATTAATTATTATACATAATCTAATTTGATTATAATTTAATTATAGTTATTTTTACCTAATAATAATATTCAATTCTCTTTCTCTAATTTAATTTATAACGTAACATTTAAATCTCGTTTTCTAAAATAATTTATAATATAATATTTAATTTTCTTTGAGTAAAATCTAATAAAGAATAGTTTCGCCGAAGTAAAAATAAAAATATAACTTTAAAAACAACCATTTTATCCAGCTATCTATTTTCAATCATCATATCGATTTTCAGGCTATAATTTTTACTTGTCTTGCGACCTCAAATTTCGTTTTCAACTTTAAATGTACGATTGATTTAGGGGCAAAACTATTATCAAAAAGCCTTCGCTTTTGAAGATCAGTTGAGTTTTGACGAAGTTATGGCATTTTGAAGTTTCGAACTATGCCCATACGCCCATATTCAGATTTTCAGGCTGTAATTTTTACTTGTCTTCCGACCTCAAATTTCGTTTTCAACTTTAAATGTACGATTGATTTAGGGGCAAAACTATGATTAAAAAGCCCTCACTTTTTGAAATCAGTTGAGTTTTGACGAAGTTATGGCATTTTGAAGTTTCGAACTATGCCCATACGCCCATATTCAGATTTTCAGGCTGTAATTTTTACTTGTCTTCCGATCTAAAATTTCGTTTCAACTTTAAATGCACGATTGATTTAGGGGCAAAACTATGATTAAAAAGCCCTCACTTTTTGAAATCAGTTGAGTTTTGACGAAGTTATGGCATTTTGAAGTTTCGAACTATGCCCATACGCCCATATTCAGATTTTCAGGCTGTAATTTTTACTTGTCTTCCGATCTAAAATTTCGTTTCAACTTTAAATGCACGATTGATTTAGGGGCAAAACTATGATTAAAAAGCCCTCACTTTTTGAAATCAGTTGAGTTTTGACGAAGTTATGGCATTTTGAAGTTTCGACCTATGCCCATACGCCCATATTCAGATTTTCAGGCTGTAATTTTTACTTGTCTTCCGATCTAAAATTTCGTTTCAACTTTAAGTGCACGATTGATTTAGGGGCAAAACTATGATTAAAAAGCCCTCACTTTTTGAAATCAGTTGAGTTTTGACGAAGTTATGGCATTTTGAAGTTTCGACCTATGCCCATACGCCCATATTCAGATTTTCAGGCTGTAATTTTTACTTGTCTTCCGACCTCAAATTTCGTTTTCAAGTTTAAATGCACGATTGATTTAGGGGCAAAACTATGATCAAAAAGCCTTCGCTTTTGAAGATACGTTGAGTTTTGACGAAGTTATGGCATTTTGAAGTTTCGACCTATGCCCATACGCCCATATTCAGATTTTCAGGCTGTAATTTTTACTTGTCTTCCGACCTCAAATTTCGTTTTCAACTTTAAATGTACGATTGATTTAGGGGGAAAAATATGATCAAAAAGCCTTCGCTTTTGAAGATCAGTTGAGTTTTGACGAAGTTATGGCATTTTGAAGTTTCGACCTATGCTCATATATCGATGTATCGATTTTCAGGCTATAATTTTTACTTGTCTTCCGACCTCAAATTTCGTTTTCAACTTTAAATGTACGATTGATTTAGGGGCAAAACTATGATTAAAAAGCCCTCACTTTTTGAAATCAGTTGAGTTTTGACGAAGTTATGGCATTTTGAAGTTTCGACCTATGCCCATACGCCCATATTCAGATTTTCAGGCTGTAATTTTTACTTGTCTTCCGATCTCAAATTTCGTTTTCAAGTTTAAATGCACGATTGATTTAGGGGCAAAACTATGATCAAAAAGCCTTCGCTTTTGAAGATACGTTGAGTTTTGACGAAGTTATGGCATTTTGAAGTTTCGACCTATGCCCATATATCGATGTATCGATTTTCAGGCTATAATTTTTACTTGTCTTCCGACCTCAAATTTCGTTTTCAACTTTAAATGTACGATTGATTTAGGGGCAAAACTATGATTAAAAAGCCCTCACTTTTTGAAATCAGTTGAGTTTTGACGAAGTTATGGCATTTTGAAGTTTCGACCTATGCCCATACGCCCATATTCAGATTTTCAGGCTGTAATTTTTACTTGTCTTCCGATCTAAAATTTCGTTTCAACTTTAAATGCACGATTGATTTAGGGGCAAAACTGTGATTAAAAACCCCTCACTTTTTGAAATCAGTTGAGTTTTGACGAAGTTATGGCATTTTGAAGTTTCGACCTATGCCCATACGCCCATATTCAGATTTTCAGGCTGTAATTTTTACTTGTCTTCCGATCTAAAATTTCGTTTCAACTTTAAATGCACGATTGATTTAGGGGCAAAACTATGATTAAAAAGCCCTCACTTTTTGAAATCAGTTGAGTTTTGACGAAGTTATGGCATTTTGAAGTTTCGACCTATGCCCATACGCCCATATTCAGATTTTCAGGCTGTAATTTTTACTTGTCTTCCGACCTCAAATTTCGTTTTCAAGTTTAAATGCACGATTGATTTAGGGGCAAAACTATGATCAAAAAGCCTTCGCTTTTGAAGATACGTTGAGTTTTGACGAAGTTATGGCATTTTGAAGTTTCGACCTATGCCCATACGCCCATATTCAGATTTTCAGGCTGTAATTTTTACTTGTCTTCCGATCTCAAATTTCGTTTTCAAGTTTAAATGCACGATTGATTTAGGGGCAAAACTATGATCAAAAAGCCTTCGCTTTTGAAGATACGTTGAGTTTTGACGAAGTTATGGCATTTTGAAGTTTCGACCTATGCCCATACGCCCATATTCAGATTTTCAGGCTGTAATTTTTACTTGTCTTCCGACCTCAAATTTCGTTTTCAACTTTAAATGCACGATTGATTTAGGGGCAAAACTATGATCAAAAAGCCTTCGCTTTTTAAAATCAGTTGAGTTTTGACGAAGTTATGGCATTTTGAAGTTTCGACCTATGCCCATATATCGATGTATCGATTTTCAGGCTATAATTTTTACTTGTCTTCCGACCTCAAATTTCGTTTTCAACTTTAAATGCACGATTGATTTAGGGGCAAAACTATGATCAAAAAGCCTTCGCTTTTTAAAATCAGTTGAGTTTTGACGAAGTTATGGCATTTTGAAATTTCGACCTATGCCCATATATCGATGTATCGATTTTCAGGCTATAATTTTTACTTGTCTTCCGACCTCAAATTTCGTTTTCAACTTTAAATGCACGATTGATTTAGGGGCAAAACTATGATCAAAAAGCCTTCGCTTTTGAAGATACGTTGAGTTTTGTCGAAGTTATGGCATTTTGAAGTTTCGACCTATGCCCATACACCATTATATCGATTTTCGGGCTATAATTTTTGCTTGTCTTCCGACCTCAAATTTCGTTTTCAACTTTAAATGTACGATTGATTTAGGGGCAAAACTATGATCAAAAAGCCTTCGCTTTTGAAGATCAGTTGAGTTTTGACGAAGTTATGGCATTTTGAAATTTCGACCTATGCCCATATATCGATGTATCGATTTTCAGGCTATAATTTTTACTTGTCTTCCGACCTCAAATTTCGTTTTCAACTTTAAATGCACGATTGATTTAGGGGCAAAACTATGATCAAAAAGCCTTCGCTTTTTAAAATCAGTTGAGTTTTGACGAAGTTATGGCATTTTGAAGTTTCGACCTATGCCCATATACCGATGTATCGATTTTCAGGCTATAATTTTTACTTGTCTTCCGACCTCAAATCACGTTTTCAACTTTAAATGTACGATTGATCAAAAAGCCCTCGCTTTTTAAAATAAGTTGCTACAAATTCTTTCCCATATCTCATTGGTGGCTTTAATACTGATTACATATTTATCACATTTTTCATGCAGAACTTTTGAGCTACCCACAAAATGCTGCCAACGTTTATGTGAAACCCTCACGCTCTCTCTCTCTCTCACGCATACTCTCAGTCTAACTGCGTGTGTGTGCGTGCGTGTTTCGTGACAACGTAAAAGAAAACTATAATTACAGCATAGGCAAACCGCAAGAAGGCGGCAGAAGGGAAAGGGACAACAGCAGCAGACACAGACAATGATGGGAAGACTGCGACGCTGTCAATGTAAAGGCTCAAACGAAGAAATTAATATTTTAATTACAACACATTTAACATGCGATTATGCGCTTGAATGAACAACCCAAAAAAACACACACACATGCAAAGCAGGGTGGCTCAAGTGCACTCACACACACACATGCAGACACATATGAATGTTTACAGTCGCCCCACGGCGCACAGTGAACGCTAAAAGTGTCATAACTTATTACAGGCTAACAGCCTCACGCGTCACACATCCGTTTCTGTTAAGCGCAAAGAGCCACCCCTAAAGAAGAAGAAGAACGACAGTAACTGTAACAGTCGCTGTAACATAGCTTAATAAAGCGTTCATCATCAAACGGCACGAACTAAGCCCAGCACGTTGTGCACTTTAATTACAGCCGAAAAGCCGAATGCCTGGCGAACTCTGCGCTGGTCATTCGGCAAATAAGACACTGCAGACATGAACATGCAAAACGAAACACTTTCATTAGCTTAACAGCGCGGCTAAGCTGCGACAGCAGACAGCGTCTGTAATTGACAGCTGTTAAGTTAACATGCGGTGTCAAAGCACTGCTGCCTGCTCCCGTTGTTGTTGCTGTTCTTGTTGTTGTTGTTGTTGTTGCTTCCGTTGGGAACTGTGGTGTGGTTTGGGACCTTTCGGCTCTGCCAGCCAGCTGTCGTCGTCATTGTCAACGAAGTACGACGCCGTTGAGTGTTAATCAAAGCGTAGTTAATTGCTTTGCCGAAAGAGACCAAAAGAAACACACTGATTGTGTTTGAGAGAAAGAGCAAGACAGAGAGTGAAAGGATGAGTGAATTGAGTTTGCCTTGTGTAGTTGGAGTTTTAGTGGATCAGCAGCGGGGTGGGAGAGACTAATGTGTGTGTGTGTGTGTGTGCCTTTTGATTAACTTAACCCCTTTTTTTTGACATGCTGCTACTGTAAATGTTGCTGTTGTTGTTACATGTCTAATTTGGCAAGTGTTAAGTGTCCGTCTGAACGACACGAATGCGAGAGGGAGAAAGAAAGTGACGGCAGCAGTCGTCTACAAAAACAATAAATACTAATTAAAATGTATTTAAATACAAATGCAGACACGAACATGCCCAATACAAACACAATTAAACACACACAAGCACACACACACGCACAGAAACATGCACTTGAATTTTTATGCACTGCGAAGCGTATGTTTTTGCTAGTCCAACCCCCCCCCCCCCCCCCCCCCCCCATCACTCCGCTATTACACCATTCCAACCAAGCAGTACAATGAGTCTGGCGCCAGGCATCCATATACGTATGCATGTGTGTAAGTGAATGTGTGTGCGTGTGTGCATGTTGTTTACTTGTTTTTTGCACACTAGCGCCACCTAACGGAAATGTTTCATAAAAACTTAATTGTCCATGTAACACTTTTTTTTTATAGTCCCGCTCGCTGGCAGCAATTCTTGTTAGACTTTAAATAATGCCACTATGCGTGGCATAGTTATTCAAGACTCGTTGGGCAGCTCCTTTACGTATTCTTCATGTGTGGCATGAAAATGCATTATGTGTGTAAGAATTGCGAGGAAGTACAAATATAATGATTATTTGTAGCGAATTCCAATGAATTCCTGTTCAGTTAAAGCCACTTTTTTACTGTGTTGACCAGCCGCAATTGTCTTTTATAGAGTCGAGTCTATAGAGGAAATCATTCGAATTCCACACATTTATAGCCAGACAATTTGGCTTAGCCTGTTTTATGCTGATTGCACAGAGAGAGAGGAGACTATGTAAAAATCATCGCAGCATATAATAAAAGCAATATGCGGCACTACTTTTGTTGTAATCAGCACAAACCGAATGCATATATAGCTATCTCTCTGTCTCTCTCTCTCTCTCTCTCTCTCTCTCTTTCGCTCTCAGCAGACAGTTGACACGGCACAGGGCAAAAATCTGTAGCCAGGTCCATAACAAAAAGATTCGAAATGAAAAGAAAAAATAGATTGAATTGCGTGCAAAATGCGTTTGCCTTGCGGGGTAAACTAAAAGATGGAGTAGGGGAAGGGGATGGTGGAAGGGGATAGGGGAGGGGGTAAAGGGAAACAACATGCAGCAATAAAGTGCCACAGCCCTTGAATTTTCGGTGGTAACTATGTATATAATGTGAGCAAAAGTCATCGAAGCGTTTATACACTGTTCCGTGAAATTCATGGGAATTATACAAAAAAATATCTGATTACATTTTTGAAAATATATCTGACGACAGTCAATTGAATTTATGATAAGAACTGTTCAAACATTGCAACATTTGCTGATGATGAGCAGAGATTGGAAATGCAAGGATAAATATAGATGGAGAGGCTACTTAATGTAAATAATATAAATGAAAATAAAAGTCAAATAAATGAAAATAAAATTGAAATAAATGAAAATAAAACTGAAATAAATGAAAATTTGAATGAAAATCAAAATGAAATAAATTAAATCAAAAATAAAATAGGTCAAACTTAAGAACAGTTGGCTAATAAACATATTTCAGCTATAAATCGATTGATATCAATAGATTTCCGATAGTTTAACTTCATCTCTTCTTCACTTGTCGCAAGCTGTTCAAGAGAATGAAAGCTGCTCGCTGCCAAACAGAAAAGTTAAAGGGTATATAGAATGACAGCAACAACACGCGCCATAGACAAAGTGTCGCCGTCTGTCTGTCTGTCTGAATGTCTGTCTGTCTGTCTGTCCTCCAGCCTAAATGTTGTACGTGTAAAGCATTTAAAGTAATGAAGCGACGCTGAGGTTTGAGCTGCACTGGGTGGTGCTGGGGGACACAGTTGGGAGAGTTGGAGTTGGAGTTGGAGAGTGGGAATGGGAATCTCGATATTAGTAACATTTGTGCGGCTCACTTGATGCGGCGTCCGTCAGCTGGACAATCATTCAATGCAATCGGCCAATACATCAATGTGTCAACCAGTGAGTTGTTCAATGATGCGTTCCGAAATGCGGAATGTGTCAATAGGTGTCCGCTGGACATATGTGTAACCGATAGAGGGCGTGTGCTTGCTGTGGGTGGGGAACACAACCTCAATGAACCTTTTGGCTTGTGTGTGGCAGCAGCGTGTAGGAGGAGGAGGAGGGAAAGGGCGGGCGGGGCTGCGTGTATGGTAATTTATGTGCGGCATTTAAATGGATCAGCCGTTGCTGTTGCCGTTGCCGTTGCGCCCCCACTGGTGGCATCCACAAATTGTTTAAGCAAACATTTGGGCGTAAATAGAGGGAGACAGCCACAAAGAGAGAGTGAGACAGAGATACAGAGAGCTGCAGGATATTTGAATGCGATCCTTTGGCATTTTATATATACCATGTGCTTCTGCTTACGTTTGCCTTTGATAAATGCTTGGCTTTGCCTGCCCTTTACCCCCTCCCCTCCCTTCCTCACACTTCTTATTGTTGTTGCTTTTCACGCATTTTCCTTTTTTGGTAGACATTTTACGTGCTTGGCGATTATGAGCAAAGTTTTTGGTTATTTATCAATTTAATGACTTTGCACTTGGCCAGCAGCGCTTCTTCTTCTTCATCAGCTTCTTCTTCTTCTTCACCTTCATCTTCTTCTTCTTCTTGTTGTTGTTGCAATTTAAGATTTTCAGATTGGATTTATATTGCGAAATGAAGTCAGCAAATGCCTGCCTTGCTGGCTGCTGCCTTGCTGGCTGCTGCCTGCTGCAAATAAAAGTGAAATTAATTTCTTTTTATAGCTGGACTCTGACTTTGGTCCATTGTGGAGCAAAAATTGAGCTAAAAGCAAATACTTTGGCATACGCAAAGCAGTTGAGAGTTGCCAGCTATTAATACTCCCACTCAAGTACTATTTTGAAGAATTGATAAAGTTTTCGACTTGGCTTCAAGTGTAATTTAGCATTTAATTGCTAGGTGGAAATTTTATGAATGAGACTCAATATTAAGATTGAGTTGCTCTATAGTCAGATATTAATACTGAATTCAAAGTAATTAAAGAAAAGAAAATTTGTATGAATCAATACCAAGATTATAACTTTATCGATACATATCGATATACGCAAAGCGTTCGATTAAATGAAATAAAATGTATACAAACTTAAAGTGTCTAGCTCTTATAGTCTCTGATATCCTTTTGTTCCTAAAGACGTACAAATGGACAGACAGACAGACTAGCTAGCAGTTGATCCTAATCAGGAATGTATATACTTTATGGCGCGGGGATGCTTCCTTCTACCTGTTACTTCATTATAACCCAACTAACAATTTTTATTGGATTAGTTACGAGTTAAATGTAAATTAGCTCAACTCAGTTGACAGACTTTTATTTTGCTATTCATGGAGCGTGGTTCAAATTATTTCAAATCTGAATAAACCTCTTTCTAGTCTGGTTGGCATATGTGATTTTAATTCCATTTTTCCCTTTTCATTAATCCACTCGAGTTTCTGTTGCTTTTGTCTGTGCTGTCAGCTTCTTATTGATGACAGTTCCGAAATCAATCCCTGGCCAACTGAAATTCTACAGCCAGCACCTGTTGTTGGTGACAACAGCACCCGCCCCCGCCCCCCGCCTGCTGCTTCACCTGCCCCACTTCTCCTCACCAAATGTGTCAACCCTTGTTCAGTCACTGCTCATGCAAAACCAAGCGAAACCCCTTGACACCTTGGCGAGACTGAATCGCAATTGCTCAATAGCCAAATCTATACTAAAATAAAACCCCAATACTCTGTCTGCTCCCCTCCCTCCCCCTGCTACCCCTACTCCTACTCTCTCTCTGGCTCTCTCTCACACTCCATTTAGTTATTGCTCGCTTCGTTGCACTTTTCGGGCTTATTGTTTATGTTGTGTTTGCTTTCAAGCAGAAGAAGAGCAACATTTATATTTATCGGCCCGTTCGCTCCTTAGTCACCCTGTGTGTGTGTGTGTGACGAGCATCATAAACCAATTTTTATAAAATTTTCCAATTTGTTTAGTTGAATTTAAGCAGCCATTGAAGTTGTCGAAGTCGAAGTCGAAGTCGAAGAACAGCAAAACAAAATCCCAGCTAAGTAAATATGTTTTATGAGGGGGTGGTTCTTTGCTCAGGCTTAGGGGTTTGAGCTACAGCCAGCGACCTGTCAGCTGAGTGTGTGTGTGTGTGTGTGTGTACTCTCACCCTTACTGAGCATCACAAATTCTCATCATCATCATCATCTGTCAGAAGTTGGAGTTGGGCTGGCTTTCTGAAGACGCGTGCTGCCATTTTTTTTTCGCTTTTGACATGTAGCATGTTCCCCTGACGCCTGCCACTGCCACACCCCCACTCCTCCCACTCCTGCCGCGCCCCTCGCGCTGTGATAAATTGTTCAATAAACTTGTTTCGCAACTGATTTGGCACTGCCAATTTCCCAAGTAGCCAGCAAAAGTTTCGGAGCCAAAGCAAAAAAAAAAAAAGCACAAATGTAACTTTTCTGGCCAATTTTGCTGGCATGGGCCTAGCTACAAAGTAGAAGACTTTATATAACTATATTGCCATTTAATTTGGCACCGCCTGGCAACTCTACAAAATGCATTTACCCAGTTTGGCATTTAAAGCATGCTTTTGCCCCTTCCAAAAGACAGCGGATTGTGTGTGTGCTGTGCTTAATTTCAAATTAGGGTGGCTATTTTTGTGCCATGTGTGCACGGTGGTGCTCGGTGGTGCTCTGTGCGGTGCTCTTGTATGTTTGTGATTTTCATTAATGGCATTTGGCACACAATTGCAGCCCTTGCTGACTGATACGATGATGGAACGAGCCCTTTGACGCATAAAACTGCAATTATGTGCCCTGAGTTTGACTTTGTACTCTTTCTCTCTCTCTGCTTTCAACCATGCACATTCAGTCTCTGCCCAGTTATCACAAATCAACCAAGAGCCGAGAAAGAGGCCCAAACTCAACTTGAACTCAAACTCAAAACTCAAACTCAAAACTCAAACTCAAAACTCAAGAGCGCCCTTTGTTTTTGAGCTACCCACTTCAAGTCAATCTTCAGTATTTGCAATCAATTTAATTTCAATGACACAAAATTTGCAGCGTTCAAATAAAGAAGGGGAAGGCCAAGCAATGGGGAGGGAGGGAGGCGTGGCAAGAAAGGGGGATTTACGGGGATCATCTATGCATTTGCTGTTCTGTTCTGTCCTGGATTGTAGGCCTCACAGCATTTGTGTAAATATGCAAATCGAAAATGCAAATTAGTTGAATTCTGATTTGGCTGTGAATGGAATGAAATCGAAGCGAATGAATGAATGACTCGATTGGATTCATTTCGAGTCGAATCAAGTCGACTCGATTCGATTCGAGTCGAGTCGCGTTGAGTCTAGCGAGCTGAAACAAAAGCCAAAAGATTCTCATCTTACTCGCTGCATTTGCCACTGAACTGGAAGCAATTGTGAAAGTATGTCTCCGGGGGGCGCAGACCCTGAAATATAACCTATGCGAAGGGGTTGACAAATGGTTTGATGGAGGCGAGGTGTGTGCTATCTGACATTCACACTTGCTTTGTTCAGACTTTGACACAAAAGCGAGTAAACATTTTGGTAATGATAAAGGTATCAATGCACAGGAGCTTCATTTTGGTAATGATAAAGATATCAATGCTGAGAAGCTACCAGCTTCCAAAGACTTTACAATTTATAAAAACTGATTTGATAGCTTTTTGTGAACGGTTCATACTATAGAATAATACTGCACTAAAATCTGGAGACACGTTTCTTGGTAAAAAAAAAGTCATGTATAATTGCTTGACTTCTAGATAAAAACAGCATTTAAATCTGGAAACACGATTCTGATTCGAAAATCAAGCTAAAAGTCTACCCACAAAAAGAGCGCTTTTCCAGATAAAGTAAAAACATAATCTAAAAAGTTTCTTAAGCATAGCATGTTTTACATGATTTTCGAGCGATAAGTATTACAGCTCTAAATTAAATAAAAGCGCCATATCTTATAGTAATCACGCATCTTGGTCGATATGCATGTCAACATGCCACGCTTAAGAAACTTTTTCAATTATAATGTGTGCTTCGTTTGTGCGTGGTTATCTTTACAATATAATTGATACCTTCTCGGCGCTACAATACCTTAACTGAAGATGGTTTTCTATGTGCACAAGGTACTAGAATCTCGAATCTAGATGCTCACTTGACAAGCGTTTGCGCAGCGCAATTCCACAGGTAATTCTAGACCAGAACACGCTCTACGGAACGGGAGACCTTAATGCGTGGAACTGTTTAAATATTTGTTGCTCACTATTGGTAAATAGAGAAAAAAGGCAAAGAAGAAGAAATGTTTAGGACACAATTTCGTTAGAAGAGGCACTCGAGATGGTTTTTTTTTTGGGCTCAGTACTCATTCCAAATCTTTTCAGCTCCCGTCCCTTTTGTCAGCCACTCGAAATTCCACACACACACACACCTACACACACTGCGTATAGACTGTGCCATTTCATGTCAGGCTCGCCCTCTTTTTGCTTTTTCCAAAGTGCAAAAAAAAATGAAAAAAATTGAAAAAGATTAAAATTTCAGGAAAACGAAATGCATTCTTTGAATAGCGCAAATATTTTCGAAATTAAACAAAAATAGCAGTAGCAGCAGCTATAGAGGAGAGGGGCGGGGAGCGGGGCAAGAGTTAAGGGGAGTCACACTCCAGTTTCATGAGCAATAGGCAACCCTTTATTGTGGCAGGAGCAGAGCAGAGCAGAGCAACCCTATGCTTAGCAAATGACGCGCACAGCATTTGGCACACTATTATTATCATAATGCCTGAGCAGCTTTCATTATGTTGATTATGGTGGCTGTTGTGGCACGCGTTGCCCTTAAAGAAAGAAGCAACAACAACAACAGCAGCAACAACAGCAGCAACAACGGCAACAACAATAGCAACAAATAATGCATATGGAAATACATATTAATCGGAACTGAACAGGGTTGCAAACCTAATGCAAAACACTTTGACAGCTACTCAAACTGAATGGCAAGTTTTATTCTCTCTTTTTTTCTGTTCTTCCTTTAAATGCAATTATAATTTATACATGAACTTTAATTAAGTGAATTACGGATTCAGTGGCTCTACATGGGTGCCAATTTGTACAGTTAAGGGTTCTCTGTTTCCTCATTTCTGTTGTGCATGTTCAAAATTGTAAACATGTGTGGTAAACAGCCAGTTTATATTTGACTGTGTTCGATTAAATTCATTCTTTGATTGGTTTTCAACCTTTTACTGAATTTTGAAATGCTGGAATGAACAATATTTTGAAGACCAGCTTCGAAAAACTTTAAGTTTAACAGCTAATCAATTTAAAAGCCATCTTCGCTTCAAGGTCCGCACTCAAAACGATATTCAAAACAGTCTTTCCTTGCACATGCGAATTTTGGGAATACATGGCAAGTGGAACACATGGAAGTGCGGCAACAGCGCACTCAATAGCATTCCTGGAATGAAACACAAACTCAGAATAAAATTTAAGGTTTGTCAACTAATAATTTGGAAAGTCTTCTTCGTTTCATGTTACCATTCAAAAAGATATATGCAAAAGAGTTGTTTATTTGGGAACGTGGGATGTAGGTGGAACACATGGAAGTGCGGCAACAGCGCGCACTCAAATGCATTCGTTTTGGGGGGGAACGTTTGAGAAATGAACATAAAAATGAACGCAAGGCAGTAAATTAAGTGCCCGCTGGGAATTCATTCGTTTGCTTCGAGCATAGGCAAAGTGCGTGGCACTCTACACACACACGCACACACACGCACACACGCACACGAACGCATATTGCTGTCTGACTGTCTGTCTGTCTGTCTGTCTGTCTGTCTGTGTGTGTGTTTTGGCTGCATACAAATACCCCAAACTAAAAACCGCTCGCTGCTGATGCTTCTTGCCACGTTTTAATGGGTTCGCATGGGCTTCAATTTTATGTGTGTGTTTGTGTGTGTGTTGTGTGTGTGTAGATACAGGGCCCTCTGGCTTATTGCTTACCCTTTCATTATGGGCTCAGGCGCTCGCCATTGTTAGGGTACAAGGGAGGAGGGTAGCGTTGGGTTGGGGAGGGTTAGGCACAATTTTCAAGTTCTTGCGCACAAATTCATTTCGCTGTGCGGCTTGCTTCGTTTTTTTTCTTTCTTTTATTCGTCTGCCTCAGAAAACACTTTTTGAGTTGTTGCTGTTGTTGTTGTTGTTGTTGTAGTTGCATTGTTATGTTAATTTTGATTATACGCGTTGTTGTTGCTGTTTGTTGCTCGTTGTTGTTGCAGCTCATTGTGGCACGAGCTTCGCTTTTCATATCTACAGCTGACTAATTCGTGCGCGTGCCGTCGCAACAGCCGCCGCAACAATCCCCCCCCTCCCCCTCCCCCTAAAAATCCCGCTCTGAAAATCACATTTAAATAGTGTGGAATATGTTTTTCTGGCTAGTCCGCAAAATCCCAAGTCCAACCACCCTCCTCGAAGTAGTGCCCGAAATTGGTTGTTGCTCCAACTCAACAGCATCATCAGCAGCATCATGCTCATCATGAGCATCGTCATGTTGTCGTCTTGTCCACGTGCCGGGCATCAGTTTCAAGTTCGCCGCCCTCACCACACCCCTCCACCCCCGCCCCCCTCTAAGCCCGCACATGCCACTAGTAAAAAGGGGTACTCGCAACTCTGTGAAATTAAAAGTGTTGCGCTTAAGTGTTTTGTTGTGTTATTGCCAGTTGTCCGATTGTTGTTGTTGTTGTTCTTGTTGTTGTCAGCTTGTTGTTGTCAGCTTGTTGTTAGTTCGTAGTTGTTGTTGTTGTTGTAGCCGCAAGCTTTAACTAATGTGTAAGACAAAAAGGTGAACCATTGTCCTTGTCCAGTTCTCCAGTGGGTGTGGCTGACATTACAACAGTCAATCAGTTTCGGTTTCAGTCAGTCTACCTCTCTCTCTCTCTCTCTCTCTCTCTCTTTAGCTCTATCTCTATCTCTCTCACTTCAATTGTATTGCTTTTGTGCCTGCAACTTCCACTAAATGAGTGGCAACATTTTGTGTGGCTTTGGTGTCGAATTGTGTCTGTTGTTTTGCATAAATGTTTTGGGATTCAATTGGAAATATTTCAGTAATGGGATAGCTTTTAATTATATGGTTTATTTTGTGTGCCAACAATACCTGCAATAACAATTCGCTTAAGCTTTTGGGAGTTGGCTTACATTTGCAGTCAAAAGCGATACTAGATTTGAAATACGAACTGCAAATTTGTGGCTGGACTGTCATTCAATGGAGTTAATCGACTTGTGGCTTATTCATTGCAAATAGCTGCAGAATATTGTAAATATTGTATATTTATATATTGTGCCAGTAAGTTTATAGAAAGTGATATATTATAACCGATCCTGAAGGATAAAAGCAGTGCTTTCAAATAAACTCCGGCGTAGCTCGAAATATAGTTGATATAAAATCAGAATTTAATTTGTCGATTTAATGCAACAAAACAATAATTAACTGATTGAGCAAGTGCTCTTAACAAACATTCTTATTAATTATTAAATTATAAATGAACAAAAATATTTAAGAAATATTTAAAAAATATATATATGTATGTATATATGTATATATTTATATATACTCTTTAAAAACATAAATAATATCGCTGCTTTCACGGAGTTCAAAGCACCTTTAGATTTACTGCTTTGATTAGCATAAATTGTAAATAGCAAGCTCTGTTTATATATATATATAAATATACAATACATACATAATACATATATATACAATAACAACATCTATAGCTTTGAGCCATGGCTTTAAAGTCTTGGCTTAACTGAGTTCAGCAAGTGCCAAAATGTAGTTGGTCCGTTTTGATTACCCTTCATCTTTTGGCAGTTAATCAAATAATTTGATATCCAATCAGGAGCAGGACACCCTAACCCTATAAGCCTAAGCCTAGCTGTGCCTGTGTATGTGTGGGAGTGTGTGTGTGTGGGTGTTCACATCAGCTATTTCACTGTACAGTATGCACTGTGTATGACCTGCAAATCGCCCTCAGTATTGCGAATTAATGAATATGTATTATGGCCATCAAAGGTGTTAATGGACACGACACGCCACACAATTTCGGACGCAGCCAGGACACACAGGGTGTTGTGGTGTCGAGAGGTTGCATGCAACTACGTAGAAGGGGCTGGTAGCAGTGGGGGGAAGGGTTGTGTGTGTCGCAATAACAAAAGCATTGCAGCCGCAAATTGCATTAGTAATGCAAACAAGTGGGCAGCACCGCAAGCAGCAGCAACAGCAGCAGCGCCTATGTGTGTGGCAGCAAAGAGTGCTTGCCCCGCGTGCCACACAGCCCCACCCCCCTCTACCCAACTCTAACGGAAATGTGCGAGCAGCGAACCGGGGGCTAATTGAATATACAAAATGCCTAACCAAAAAGCTGACGAGACGCTCACTCTACACACACCAACACACACACACACATATACAGCAACACACACACACACACCAACACACGCGTCCGGGGCTGGTTGTTCTGGCTATCCAGGCTATCCTGTGGACCACGTGTTAACCCTTCAAAAGTTGTTATTGTTGTAAACTGATTGACCGCCACGCTGTAGCTGCTGTAGCTGGCAAAAAGTAGGCGTTTGCCACGCCCAACCCTGCCCTTACCCCTTACCACTCCGTACTCCCTCCAGTCACAGGGTGTTCAATAGCTTTAGCTACGGCTTAAGCATCATTGAGTCTGTGTGCGACGAGGGTTCCACAACATGCAACGAACGACTCGGCGGCAGTTTGAGTTGTTCGTGATTGGGGGTTGCTTTTTTTCGCGCAGTGTACTTTGACATCGTGGGAGTTTAACAGTTGTTGCCCCTGACACACCAAACCAAACCAAATCAAACCAAACCCAACCAACCCCTGCCACCTCAGTCAGTTCGGTGCATTTGCACTTCCGTTCAATGCGATATGCGTTTGCTTATACCCCTTAGCTGGAGAGCTATAGGGTATATTGCGTATACTAGAATAGACTTCCCAGCCTAGTCTAAGAACAGAAAATATGAAAAAAAGATAACGAGTGGATTACTTAAGGAAAAGAGCTGAGAATATTTGCAAAATAATATTCCTTTGAAGCGAAAACTGCAGAGTCTAGACTAAGAGCTGATTTAGTTATGGATCTAGACTAATAATGATTTAATTTGAAACTATAAGAAAATAATGTTTACTTCTTAAACTAAAAGCTAAATTATATAATATACTATTAGTTTATTTTATATACAATATATAATATATATATATCAGAGATTTTATTTGAGATTTTAAAGAATAGAGAATTTACTACCATATATCTCTGTTTATATAAGTGGATCGCTTTGATTTGATATTGATAATATTACATTATTATAGGGTATATTTGAGTGTTCACAATTTGGTGAGCAGCTCAACCCTTTGACTTTTTGTGGTGTGTTTTTACAAGGTTTTTGTGTACCTTAATCTCATCCAATATATTTATATAGTTGTCTGTCTGACCTGTCCTCTCTCTCCCTCCCTCTCCCTCTCCCTCTCTCTGTCTCTCTCACTCTTTCGTGTCTGTTCTGCTGTGCTGGGCCAATTGCAATTGTGTTTTTCGCTCGCAGCCCTCAGGGCTGGCAACTGGCAGTTGGCAACTGGCTGCCGTTGACTTGTTGGCCTGCCCTTTTGCCATTTAGCATTTGCCTTTTGGATATGCGTGCATTTCCTTTATAAACACATATATATATATATATGTATTTTTTTATATCTATCTGTATCTACCACTACAAACCCTTGCACCCCTTGCACCCCACCCTCCCTCTCTGGCTCTACCTCTGTGAGCCTATCGCTTTAATTGGAATTGTTTTACTCACATTTTGTGCCCACATTTCGTTGTCTCTTTTGTTAATGTTGTTTCTGCTGCTTTCTGCGTTTGCCTGATATCTGTTGTTGTTATCAGTGTTTCTTGTTTGTTTTTTTTTTCCTTGTTCTTTTTTTTTTGGCTGCAATTTTCAGTGTGGTTCGGTTAATCGCCTGGTCTTGCGTGGGATTAGTTTCGGGGGATGGGTTAACAAACAAACTCCGACTCGGAGTCAGAGTCTGGCTTATTGTTCCTGTTCCTGTTCCTGATTGCAACGCACAGATGTCTGGCTAGAAAGTTACGGGCCCAATGTGAAATAACCAGCAGCAAAAGTTAGCACAACAATAACACAATTTGCATTCGCAAAATTGTCAAATTCTTTGTGGCATATTCTAAATACAATATTTTATTACACTAAAAGAATATTTGGACAAAGGCCTAAAGCCGCTTCTGGCGACTTTTTGAAGATGTCAAAATTAATTTACTATTTGTTTGTGTAATATAATAAATTACTTTGTTTAAATTCACTATTTTTATAGATATTTTACTCACTTAAAAGCCAAACTAAAATATTATATTTCTTTCCATTGCAGGTATTTATAACTTAGAACTTGACTGTCTATGAAGTAATATTGAACGTTTGATGGGAAAAGTAAGTGCAAGTTTGAGAGATGAGTAGCAATAGAGATCAAGCTGTCACTCTTTGGCAGTGCTAGCCAAAATACTCATATTTAGCTACCCTTCTCCGCTGACTTATACTTCCGGAGATATCAGCATTAAGAATGTGTTTTTTTTTTCTCCTGCTGGACAGCAGCAAATATCAAACAATACAAAGACGAATAACCGAAATCGAAGTCAAAGCGTTAGAGAAATATAGGAGGCAAGCAGCAACAACAATAATATCCGGTTTATTTCTGGAAATGCCGCCCCCTTTTTCAAATACAACTCTTATATATATTATGACATCAGGCGATGAGAAACGGGAACCAAAGGGAAAAAGTATTTTTTTTTTCTTCCCCAATACGCCCCGGGGCCCACATGTTTTTGATCTGATTGGTGATGGGGGGGAGGGTAGGGGTAGATTTTTCGATTTCTTGACTTTCATTGAAGTTTTCATTTTCGTTATATTTTCTTTTTTCTTTTGGGTCCTGTCAATAAGTGGCTTATTGGCCCCGATTACTGCTGTTGCTGCTGCTGCTGCTCAACCAGCTGATTTACTGCCATATTTCAACAAAGCCACACACGCACACACACACATACACGCACACACTCACATTCTTACACACACACACACACACTCCAGCTTTTATTTGGTACTACATACTCCTCTACTTCAGTCCATGGGCGTCGACGATTGCAAGTCACGCACTTCCGGGCGGCGACACGCCCCCTAATTGCAGGAGCTACCGAACAGGGAAGAGAAGGGGGAAAGGTGGTGGGGTGGGGGGAGAGAAAACTCTGTGAAAGTCATCGCAGCGCTAAATTAGCAATTGTCATTGTTCGGGGTACTCGGGCTCTCTATTGGCACAGCGTGAGGAATTTTCCATTTTCCATTTTCTATTGAACAGCTGACAGCAAAACTCGACTGTGGCTGAGTTGCTGCCCGTCCTGACCAGAACAGCCAGGATAAGCCAAAGGCAGAAGGGAGAGGGGTGCAGAGAAACTCGTAACAATTAGCACTCAAGATTGATGGCTGAGAAAGGGAGAGCAGCAACTCCGCAAAGGGAGAGGGTGCGAATGTGCCAAAGAGGGGAGGAACAGAGAGAGAAGGCTGTCAGAGGGTAAAGCTGATATGTGTGGTCGGATTTCGTATAACTGAATCTGTGTACTGAATCTGTGTGTGTGTGTATATATATATATACTTATATGTTTATGTGTGTCAGCCACAGGAGAAGGCGTGGCAACTACATCAGATTGAGCCATGATGAATTGGAATTTTGATATAAATTTATGTATATATATATAAGTATGCTTATCTATATAAGTATATAGATAAAGATATAAGTGATGGCAGATGTGTGTAAGCACATTACAACAAAAGTCAATCGATTTTTAAAAATAAGACAAATTCTCAAGGCTGGCCAATAGCATTTAGCTGTCTAAAATGGTGAAGGACTAATTAAAAATCATATTTGGGTATGAGAAAAAAATAATGTTTATAGTTACGAAATGATAAGCAAGAATAAGCCATGACCAATGTTTCTGATGTGATTTGTAGTTGTCTAAAAGTTATATGACTGTGAAACTGAAGAACCTTACATAAACTGAAGTCTAAGCCTTAATTGTCTTACCTAGTAAAGAATTTGATGAGTGTGATATAAAACTGACTGGGAAAAAGAGAAAAGGGCAAAAGAAAAACCAATAAAATGTGTGTGTGGACCTGTTAAAGTTACCAGTTAGCAGTTACCAGTTACCTTTTGAACCCCGTGGGTCAGCGAGTCTAACTGACACATCAGTCAGCTGCTTAGATCTATCAGCTGCTCTCAGTGACTTAATGATCCTTGTCGGTAAATCCCACTAAAAATTTGATGCCATAAAGTAACCCACACACACACACACACACAGAGACAGGCAGACAAGTGCCCTATGCTCCATTAGCAGCACACAATTTGTACCTACCGAAAATCCATCAAAATGCCGAGGCCCACAAATAAAAACCAATTCCAATGAAATTGAAAAACAAGCCAAGCCAGCAAAGCAAAGGCAAAAGCAAGGCAAAGGCAAAAGCAGGCAACGCAACGGCCAACCAAACAAACAGCTCAGCTCGCTGACTGCGAACTGTGTTGTGTGCTGAAGTCTGAAGTCCACAGCAAGAAATCTCTGAGAAGACCCCCCACCCCCACCACAAACCCCCTCCCTCACTTCCACTTCTTATGGTGCAACAAATCTCAAAGCTGTTGTCGAGTATGCTCGACTACGATATACCCTGAATACTATATTATAGAATATTATAGTAATTACAAAGTATATGTAGTCTGGACAGAACTGAAGGTTACAAGAAATATAATGAGTCAATAATATGATCAATAATCGTAATAATAATATGAAATCAATTAAAATTATGAATTTTTATTGCCATCGGAAATCGAAATGTATTGATACTCGAGTAGCGCAGGCAGTTATCGATATATATTCCAAATTTGAAGCCTATAGCTCTTCAGCGTGTGCGTCTGTTGATCCTGATTAAGAATATATATATATATATACTTTATGGCGACGGAGATGCTTCCATCTGCCTGTTACTTACATTTGCACAAAACCAGTATGCCCTTTTCGATGGGTTCAGGGTATGAAAAACGAAGAAGAAAAAGGCAGAAAAAGAAAAGAAGGAGAAGAAACGACGACCAACGCAAAGAGTGAAAAACTGAACAAACAATGCGGCCAAGGCGGCAACGAAGCCGAAGCCGAAGCTGAACCCGAAACCGAAATGAATACCCCTCTCTCCCCCGCGCGCTCACACACTCTCTCTACACTCCCTAACGACGACGACAAGTTGTGGAGGAGGCGGTCGTGAAAGAGGGGGAGGTGCAGGGCATGAGGGGGTGTCTGACTGAGGTAACTGAGAACTTAAGCCACGGCCACCACAATGACGAGAGCCCAAAGAGACCTAAGACGATGACGTTGAAATTGTGGCCATAGCCTGTGTATGAGTGTGTGTGTGTGTTGTGTGTGTTGTGTGTGTGTGTGTGTGTGTGTGTGTTGTGTGTGCAATACCATATTATTAAGTGTAGCCAGAAGCAATTAAGTGTAGATAAGCAAACAATAATGTTCCTAGTCACGTACCAAAGAAGTCTTGGGACATTCTCTCACTTACTAACCCTGTCCCTCCCCCGCCACCACTCCGCAGGACTAGTTGCTGCTTGGCGCTTGATTACTCGCCTGTGTTTACTGCTGCTGAACGCCGTTCGCTTGATGTTCAATCACTCAAGTGTATTGGCCAGCAACGATTTCAAACTCCTAATTCCCACCATGCCCCACACTCCCCCCCCCAAAACCAATCCCAACCCCAACTCCAGCAGTTCTGCTGCTGTTTACTCAGTTGTCGCTGGATGTCTGTCTTTGATACATTTAATTTCATTAGATGATGCACCCCACGACAGCAACAACAACAACAGCAGCAACAATGAGGACAACCAATGTGTAGTGCCATTTAGTCCTGTGTTCCACATTGCAAAGAGGGTTGCCCCTGCAGAGCTGAGGAGTTGGGGGGGGGGGACTTGTATTAATACTACAGCAAGTTGCATGGCTTCATCGGCGGAGTTAGAGTTGTTTACCTGCAAACTGGACAATCAATTAGAAGAGCTGTTAAAACATTAAACGCCTCCTTTAGATTACAAAAGCAAGCTTAAAGTTCAATTTGACTTAAAATAGCAACAGCTTTATCGCTTCAAATCAGGCCAAAAGGGCAGAATGAGGACTAACCTAATAGTTCAAGTTAATTGCCAGGTTTTTTGAGGCATGAATATTGTAAATGTTTTGTAAATGTGCCAACGGCAAAGTTAATAAAAGTAATTGCTAGTGGTCGTTTCGAGTGAATATCTATAATTATGCAACACAGTTGGTCTAGCATTACACATTAAATATTTAGCCTCAATCGCCCCAACAATTATTCAGCACGATACTCAATTTGAAGACTTAAGCACCATTTTTACACATTAGCTGACAACAGGTTGAATATGCAAATGGATTTTCACATTTAAATAGTAGATATAAAATAGATAGGGGATTATGAATTAGTTAACAGTTTAGTTGCTTAAATCTGAGTTAATGTCAATAAAAGTCAGTCGACACAAAAACATGCATAAAGTCAAATATTGATTAAATTAAATTTAAAATAAAATTAAATTAAAATAAAAAAAAATAAATATTTATAAGATTTCTGTGTGTATTCAAATGCAAAATAGTCAAACATTGGGGAAAAATCAGAAAAAAAACCCAAACAGAACAGCAAAAAATAGTTAGTATGAATTAGTTATTAATTAGCAACAAACAGAAGAAGAAGAAACTGTTAATTTTAACAGAGAACAGCTGGCTTAATTTGCTTGTTACTCTTGCTAATTGTCGTTTAAGACAACTTTAGCACTCTCAAGTCAAAACATACCCACACCTATCACACACTCATTCATCTAAGGTTGCTTACATTTCATTATGTTTTCACGTACCATTTCATGCCATTAATCACGTACGTATTTTGTTTTTGTTTCGGGGGGTATACAAAGTAGAAACTCCAATGCAATCTGGAACGATAGGCAACGAGTACTATAAATAGCACCTGTGTTCCCGTTCCGTTCCGTTTCGTCTCGAGCCGTTTCTCTTGCCATCAGCGTTTAACATCACGATCCGATAAACAAACATGTGTTCCCCGACATTGCCGT
The DNA here is from genome assembly GCA_035044105.1 of Drosophila nr. perissopoda 5 BK-2023a. Taxonomy (NCBI): domain Eukaryota; kingdom Metazoa; phylum Arthropoda; class Insecta; order Diptera; family Drosophilidae; genus Drosophila; species Drosophila nr. perissopoda 5 BK-2023a. The sequence goes on from JAWNMK010000126.1 coordinate 269,891, forward strand.
CGTCGTCGTCGTCGACGCTGCTGTCGTCGTCGTCGTCGTCGTCTTCCTCTTCGTATTCCACACGACTCATAAACTCGTAAACAATGCAAAGCGTCGCGACATTTCAAACGACAATAGAGCTGAAAACTGAGAACTGACCACGGACAACAATAACAGCGCATAAACAAATAACTGAAAACACACACACACAAATCATAATAAACAAACGAGCGAAATGAAATGTAGTTCACACACACACATACACACACACAGCTACGCCTACGACACTTTTTGTTTTTTGCTTTTGCTTTTGGCTTTGCTTTTGCATTTGATTTGCCTTTTGCGTTCCACTTTAAACACACACACACACACACACACATATAAAACGGCAAGTCGTTTAGCTATTTCCGTTTATTGTTTCATTTCGGTTTCATTGGCAAAACTCTTCAAGCAGTTGGTTTAATTCGTTCCAATTCCCACAGCGTTTCACGCTAATAAAAAAAATGGCAAAATTAACCACAAACTGCGTTTTTTTTTTTTGCCAAGTTGCTGTCAATAACCCCAAACGGCCCTGAACTCAAAGTCGAAAAAAAAATGTGGCTCAGACTGTGTTTAAGACACACAAATAGTTTGCAAGTATTTTATGGATGCTTTTTTCTGATAAAGAACAGTAAACTTAACAGTTATCCTCTGTATATCTGTAAACAATACATTGATAAATATATTCGTATGACAACTCAACTAAATGCAGTTAAAAACAGTTAACAATACTGTTAGGCTGACCAGATAATTCCAATGCCAGGGCTGCACTGCAACAGTTGCCTTGCTTTTGCCACAGTTGCATCTGGTTCTGCAATGTTTGCAGTGTTTTCGCAGCGACTTCTCCATGAGCAGGCGCGGATGCAGTGCAATTTGGCAACCAATCATTTACGACCAGAAACAACACCAGCTCGGCACATACTCTACAATAGAGAACTAAATATTTGTATTAATGGATATAATTATTGATAGAGTTATGTACCCAGATGGTAAGGATGGGGCACACAGTGTGCATACAAATTGCCGGGATCTCGAGTGCTCGTCGCATATTCAGCGTGCGTTAATTCCTCCCTGGTTATTTCGGCGCCACGCGCACTATAAAATCCCGTTTCGTTTGGCTTGCAAGAAGTTCTCCAGACATGGGCACAATCCACGCACTGGCTATGAATAATATCTAACATCGAAAGTTAGCCAGCTATTCAGGGGATCTGGTACCACACTTACTTGGTATGAACGAAACGATCATTACCAGAATTATGCCAGAAAAATGTCTCATCCTGTACAGCAAATTGTACAACACAAAAAAATCTGACATAAAACTTGAAATTTGAAAGGTAAAGTATTTGAGAGGTCGATATCTGCTACAGATTCCTAATGCCCGGACTGATCATGATGAGACCCATTAGAACAATTCATTGAGGCAGTCTCGCAGTCATATTTAAGCGCCAGATCAGAACTAGCCACATTGACTTACTTGGCACAAATGGTGCAATAATTCAAAAATATAAAATAGAAAAATTAAACATTTTCCCATATCATTTGTGAGTTTGACTTGAGTAAAAAAGGATGCTGGGTTTAATGAATGAATGCATAAAATAACAAATTATTGACCATATTGTTAATTATAATAATTATAAACCGTATCCTTTTCCTCTCTCTCTCTCTCTCTCTCTCTCTCTCTCTCTCTCTCTCTTTATCTGAAAGATTCAGATACAATCATAATTAAGGGCAGCCAAATGACGTTTGCATATTTCACTGCGGCCTTAAAATTGTTTAACCATTTTTATTTATTTTTGTTGTTGTCTTGTTCGCCTGCGCCTTAAATAAATTCTTGGCCTGGCGAAATTCTGTTGAATTTCTGTTAATGCTCATTATGCATAGTGGAACGAACTGAAAGTTCCCAGAATGTTCCCAGAAATAAACTGACCAACTGAACCGAACTGAACTGAGTCTGATCAACAGACGCTGTGCAGCTGAGTGTTGAGTGTTTTTTTTTTTTGGTATCGTGTCTGGGCCATTGTGGCAACAGACACTAATAACAGTGGGAATTAAATGCATTCGCACCAATCTCAACTGACTTCCATACGGCATCCAATTTGTGGCCAAGAGCTTAAGCTGGTTTCGACCCGCCTCAAGAATTAAGCACACTTATGGTTTATTATGGTGCAGAGCAGGTTTGAAAATTAGTAGAAGAAACTAGCTTAGTTGTCGTATCAATGCTAATTGAAGCTGTGGCTGCAATGGTTTTACTCATACTAAATTAAATACTAAACGATACTCAAATGAATACTAGTAGAAAGACTAACTGGCGAGTTGATATCGAGGGTTTAAGAAGGTTTTCTGTATACGAAAATGGAGAGCTTAAAGCAGAAACTAGCTTAGTAGATGATGAGAAGGTTCTTTGCATACTAATTTGTATATTTATGGCTGAGTAGATGATGTATACTATATTGAGAGTTGAGTTAGTAGAAGCAACTGGCTTCTGGCCAATTAAATTACTTTTCAGATGAAGAATTCAAAATTCATTCTTTTCAAAATCGGTTCAGTTTTGACAACGTGCAAAGATATTTAGCTAGCTACTCCACACAATAGTTAGCAATATCTTTTAATTGATATACATACTCCATTCATATATATACACAAGTATAGCTAAAAATCGGAGTGTGCAGCTAATGGTGTCCGCTAAGCAGCTCACCTTTCTGACACCTGACCAAATGCCACACACAGAAATTGGCCTTTCAGCTTGGTGCCTTTCCTTACACATTTGGGGCTCACTTGTCGACACTCGCACTTCTCAGCCCCGCCCACATGCCACCTAACCCCACCCACTGCTGAAAACTTTGTCGTCGTCGTTGTCGTCGTCGTCGGCGGCTGGCTTGCATTGTTATTCAAATGCTGCCATTAATACTTCACTGGCAATTGCAAATGCGCCGCCAACGACAGCATTCACTATGAAAATCCACAGCTATAGATGTGTGTGTGTGTGTGTGTGAGAGTGCTCCTATGATTTTCATGGGTGCCACACGTCATGTGTGTGTGTGTGTGTGTGTGTTGGGTGCTGGGTGCCTGTGGCTTCGGTCTCCGGCTTCAGGCTCGTCGCTTTTCATTTGATTTCCAGCTTCTATTCATATGTAAATGCTCTGCTCTGAGAGATTTCTTTACACACACACACACACGCACACCATACCCCCCTCCAGCCTCACAGTAGCACTGTCTGCTTTGGGCACCCCCTTTGCCACCCTCTCTCTCTCTCTCTCTCTCGACAGGGCAAAAGGTTCGCCTTTTGAAATTTAATATTCGAAAATGAAATTTCAAGTGTTTTGAATTTATTAACTTGCCATTCACAAGCTTACAATTGTTGGCCCCAGGCGCTAAACGCAGTCGAAATTTCCTTCATTTTCTTCCTTCTTTTTTCTTTTTTCTTCCTATTTTCTATTTTTCTGGTCAAAGAAGCCAAACATTGTCCAAACAAACAATTGGCCACATCTCTTGCAAGTACTTTTAGGGCAGGCCCCCTTTTTACTGGTCCTTTCCTGGTATCGCCTATTATTCCCCCCTCCATCCATCTATTGACTCATCCCCATCCTGTCCGTCATAGTTCCGGCTGTGTGCCCGTTGCTGTGCATTAACGGAACATTGTAACAATAAACTCTCTCCACACATGCCTCGCCCGGCCTCTGCCCGCCGCCTGCTGCCCGCTGCCCGCCGCCTGCTGCCTGCTGCCCATCCACAAAACATTCTTCTTCTGTTGATTGTATCACAGTAAAACGAGTAAAATTATTATAGTTCTCGTTGACGGGGTTGGGATGGATCACAAAAAAAATAACGTTAGTATTCGCTAGGCGAGACAACTCGACTGGCAAATATCCTGTTCAATATATGGCTTTGTGAGATTAGTTTCAGTATATAAATACTTATAATAATACTAACTACTTATATAAAATACTAAATTCTGCTTTTCCCAACCAATCTTAAAGAATTATCTTTTACAGCTGATGCATATTTTGTGAGGATATAAGATATATACATATGTATTAGAAGGCAGTATCTACACAATTTTGTATTTTATGGCTATTGGAAATCGATTTTAATCGATATTTGCGACTTGTAGAAGAACTCATATACCAAATTCTCTAGTTGTTATAGTCTGTGTGTTCAAATAGTCCAAGCAGATAGACAGACTAAATCGACTTGGCTATTAATCCTGATCATGAATAGATATTCTTTATGGCGTATGAGTTGCTTTCTTCCCACTTCATTACATCGTTTTCCTACTTTTGGTTCATGAAAATACATCAGTTTATTTAAGGGATTTGATAGTACAGCTGAAAGATTTCCATCAAAATTGCATATATATATAAATCATGATAAATGATAATACTCTCTTTTGCCCGTATTCAATGGGTATCAAAATGAAATCAAAATCATTTGTTCGAGCTATGCGATAGCTGCACTGAAATGTGGGGTTTCAACAATGACAACAGCAACAGCAACAACAACAATAGTTGACACTAGGCAACACCAATAATAGCAAGGCAACTACAACAACAACAACAACAATAACATCCCTCAAAAAAAAGAGAGAAGAAAATGTATTGAATTTCAGTGCATGTCTGTTTGCCATACGATTTTCCCAAAACGAGCATTGCAAGTATCCCTCAAATATTTTTGTTCTCTTTAACAACTATTTTTTATTATTATTATTTCGTTTTTCGTTTTCTTTTTGTTGGTTTCGCTTGAAGCATTTAATGAATTTATCAGCTGTTTCCATCTGAGGTTTCTCGTTCTCGCTTTCGGTTCCATTTTCGACTTGAGTCATTTTCGTAGAACTCACATTTTGGGTCATTGTAAATTTGGTTTGTTGCATTCTTCTTGTGCTGCTGCTGCTGCTGCTGCTGCTTCTCTATCTTCTTCTCCAGTTGGTCTTTATTACCATTTAATGTGCCTCATTCGCTCTAATGTTAATGGATTTGTGTTATATGGTTCTGTCCGTTTCTTATGCACAAAAGGAGGGCTTTCAGCGGGGGGTCTTTTTACGCCCTCAATCATGTCTCCAGACGGTCGTCGTCGGAATTGTCGTTTTTCAAATCTTTCAATCTGTTGGCTTCAATTGTGAATGTCTTAAATAGCACATAAATTGACAATAAATTCTATAAAATAGATAAACTCGACGAAACTCGACGATGTTTGTTCTGGTTGAGGTTTTGTTCTACTCTTGTTATTATTATTTTCTGTTCTCTTCGCCATTAATTCTTGAATAGTCCCCAAATCAGCTGAGATATGTTCTTTTATTTCCATTGTTTACTTATCTTTCGCTTGAACAACTCCTAACTCATTTGATCTATACTTTTAATGTGATCCTCTCCAAATGTTTCAAATGTTCCATTGTCTTTTCGAATTTTAATTTCAATTTAATTGTTTACTTATCCTTAAACAGATATTAACTTAATTGATCTTTAATTTCAAAATATTTAAAATTATTCATTTTTAATTTAAATAATTAATATAATAATAATAATTAATTATCTTATTTCTAATTTGATTTCTGCTCTAATTTTCGTGAAGTTTGTTTTGGATTAGCTTAGCAATCCATTTTAGTTCTGCTCTGTAATATTCAAGCCACCGTTCCATTCCATTGTTCCTCTCGGCTTATACTGTTCCATTTCCTCTCCAATTAAACTCTCCTTACCAAAGTTTATCAGTTATTTATAATCTTTTCAATTTAATTTGACATTTACTATAATCCCCCCCCAAAAAAAAAAACTTTAAAACCAAGCAGCAGCAATAAAGCAGTCAAAACATGATGGTATAATTCTCAGGTTACGACTGCTTCAACACCCTAAAGAAACAACAACAACAACAATGACACCAACAACCAGTAGCAACAAAACTTGAAGTAAACACTGTTATTGTGGTTGAACATGAACCGCAAAAACTATGAAAAGCAGACTCCGGGCTAAAGTACGGGTATAAAACAATCCATGCTCCGATACCCGATAGCCCCTCTATTTTGGCCAGGCACCTGTCTATGCTGCTGCTGCTGCTGCTGCTCGCATGTGGATTAAAGACAAGTTGCAACAAACGCCTTGGGGGCGGGACTAGAAAGCAGCACAGACACACGTGGCACTCACAGTTGCGATGAACAAATGAAAAGTATTCGGAAGCAAGTTGCAGCAAACAAGACACAAGACAGCACAATAAGACACAAACTGACAGGCAGACGAACGGACAAACGGACGAACAGACAGACGGACAGACACACAGATAGACAGTCAAAGAGACAGACTAACCAACACCGACAACAAGACAATTAAATTATGCACGATTTTTGCAGATGCCAAAGCACTAGCAGGATTTGCTTGTCGAGGCTCCACCCCTCTTCTTTCCCCTCTTCTTCCCGCTACACTCTCCTCATCCCAATCCTCTGCTCAGTGTTTTGGCCAGGAATTTTCATAGGATTTTAGGTTTTGAGCTTCAAATTGATTTTAAATAAATTAAAAGTTAAATATTGACTATGTTCTAGGCAGGTGCTAAATACCCCCTCTCTCTCTCTCTCTCTCTCTCTTCCACTCTCTCTCTCTCCCTCCTTCTCTCTCCCTCCCTCCTGAGAGTATTTGTCGAATCTGGCAAATGAATTTCAATAAATTTGACAAATTCAGTCAAGTGGCAAATAAATGCTTGCCTCCCAAATGGATTTGTTCTCTGAAGCTTTGCAGCCAGTTAAAATATTGATTTATCCGATTTTTTTGATATTCCAAATTGGAATTGAAAACTAAAATAGAGAATAAAATAAATTAAATTTAAATTGTTGATCATTTTTTAATTGTTAGCCAAACTTAATTTAATCTCTCAGCTATCATTAACTGCCTTACTTTGCCCACTTACAAGTTGTAAGCATGTTTTTTCTGTTATTTTCTCAGCAACTCTTTAGCTGTTTTTTTTTTTTTTTTTTTGTTTCTTGCTCACACTTGAGATCGCTCCATTAACATTTTTGTTTGCCCCTGCTCCGCCCCCTTGGTAAGAATCAGTTGAGTGTTTGTAAGCGCTTCAAGGTATCCAATTTGTAAGGCCCTCCAGTCACAGATTCAACTTCAATCTCTTCCTCCGCCCCAGCAATGATAAATCATCTTTTGTGTTTTATTTCTTTCAGTTTTTGTTTTTTTTTTTGTTGTTTTTTTATTATTCTTTTTTTCCCCATCTTGGACGCCTCTTCAGAGCGGGCCGCCAGCTGCCGTTGCTGTCTGTCTGCCGTCTGCTGTCTGTTTCTGTTTCTGTTTTTTCTGTTATATACCTTTTGGTTGCATTCGTAAATTTCAGTGTAATTTTATGATTATGGCCGCACGCATTTTGATTGATACTTTAGCACTACTTGAAGAGAGGGAGGGGGAAAGATGCACCCCCCCAAAAAACAGAAAAAAAAGAAGAAAAAAAAACCTGGAGACAAGCATTAAAATTCAATTTCTGTTAATGATGATTATAGGAATAACAATAATGATGTTGTTGTTGTTGTTGTTGTTGTTGTTGTTCCAGCGAATTTCAATTTTCAAGCGAAATGCATTTCGACTTTTGGAAATACATCAATCTTATTGGTTAGGAGTCGAGGGGTAGGTGAGTGGCGGGGGGGAAGGAAGGCATACATAAAACTTCCTGGGGCGCACAAATTTTCAACGCCTGCGGCGCTCATTATGCGCGTGGGCGTGGTCGAGTGCGGGAGGGGGGATGGTGGATGGGGGAGTGGCATGTCCGGTTGTGCGTTTTGCGGCGTACTTTGTATGCCGTTAGGCGCTGCCCAATGTAATTATTCAATACATTTTACGTGCGTCGCATGCCAAAAAAACGTTTTGCCCCCAGCCACGCCCCCCAGGCACCACTTGCCACTTAGACTTCATTAGAATATGTGCATGTATGTGTCTGTGTGTGAGTGTGTCGTCAACTCCCCTCCCCTCCCCACCCCCCACCCCCTGTCCCTTCGTTTCGCAGTGTTTCTTCTTGCTTTTCATTCGTTGCTGTTGTTTGCCACTTTCGAGCGCACTTTGCAATTTATTAAACATTTTATTGCGCCCCAAGGCGTGCTTGCCGCTGCTCCGCAAGTAAAGTAAAATGCTGCACAATGTGGCCAACAGTAAAACCAAGAAAAAGATGAGAAAAAAAAAGTTTTGCGTCCGCAAGGAGAGTTGGCAACACTTGCTAAAGACTCGGCACAATTAAAGCGAGCCGCGCGCAGCCTATTGGGAGTGAGCGAGAAACGAGATGAGATGAGAAAGAAGAAGCAGAGCAGAGCAGAGCAAAAGACACAGGTGGTCCAAGAACTAGGCAGAATCAGCTGGAATGAGTGAAATTCACACAAACACACACACAGTTGACTGCGTCGTAACGTAAGAAGTAACGTAAAAGTAAAGAGTTTGTCTCACAATGTTTCCCATATTATTTCCAATGGACGCTTTTATTTCAGTTGGCTTATTTCATTACGTATGCAATTCCCTTTAGAGCGACACTTTTTTCAAAGTTGCAAATTATCAGCCAAGTTTCTGATTTTTTTAGAGAATATTTAATTTTTAAACTTTTTTGAAAAATGTATTTAATTATTCAATTTTTGTGTGGAAATATTGTGCTACTGAGGAATCTATATTTACGCAGATCTTTTTAAGCCATCTCCAATGTATTATGCATATTTATTATTATCTTTTGTTTTACCAATTTTGCCATTTCTTGATTTCCACATTTTCTTATGTCAATCGATATTCGCTGTACATTTACAGTTAGGTTTCCAAGTGCATTAAACTTTCCCATAAATATTGAAGCCTACAACTAAAAGTAGTCCGTTATATTCCAGCCTGCATTGTGTATAAGGCCGTCATTCTGCCTGAAATATGTACACACTTGTTCAACTCACATCACCTGATAACAGCTAAGCTCTGCTGATCCCAACACACACGCACGCACACACACACACACACGCACAGACACAGCTGGAACAACGTCAGTTTCACTTGCAAACCGAACCCGAAACGAGAAGAGTATGGAAAAAAAAATGAATTTAGGTCTTCCGGGCGAGTGGATGCATTGTGAAGCCTTCTCGTGCCAGGGGAGACCCCTTAGCACCCCAATTATAACGCGCTAAACAATAAAGAAAATAATAATAAAACTCTGCACACATAGTAAAAGAAACCTAGCAATATGTGTGTGAGTGTGTGTGTGTGTATGTGTGTGTGTGTGTGGATGGATGAGTGCTAAGAGCAACCCTCGCTAATGAAGCTGCAGTTTTTCCATGTTGTTGTTGCTTCCAGTGTTTGCACATTCGCCTGGAAGGGAGTGGGGGGGAGAGGAGATTATCACCAGTAGCAATGGACATTCATTAAGGAACAGTGAAAAAAATATAACCTGCGATATTTGCACTAATTTGTAACATTCATCGCATGCTCAAACATTGGAGCAAAACTAAAGGCAGGCAACGACTTTAAGCTTTGTTTAGTTGTAGTTTCTTTTGCTGTTGTTGTTGTTGTTGCTACTCCACGCATTATGGCAATTTCCAATGTAGTATTCCATTAAGCACTCAAAGCGAAGAGGAAGAAAATACGCCTGTTAACCGCAGGCAATACACACACACGCACACACAGAGACTCGCATCCATGTGTGTGTGCGTGTAAATGCGAAGGGCGGAGAGAGTGGGAATACGGGGAGGAGAGCAACGCGCAGTTAGCGGCGCTTTATTTGCTGGGAACAAACACTTACAACAACAACAACAACAGCAGCAGCAAGCAAATCACAGCTGCAGGCAGGCAGGCAGCAGCAAGCAGCAGGCTGTGTGGCGGGCGTCGTCGGCTCTCAACATAAAAAAGAGCCGCCGCCAACGTCATGTCTCCCTTTGTCGCTCGCACACTCGCTCGTCCACGCACTCTCTCATTCGCTCACTTGCTGTAACATTTGTTTTGACATTGGCCGACGCCATCGTCCATCTGTCTGTCAGCCAGTCAGTCATTCAGTCGATCTGTCCAGCAATCACTTCTTTTATTTTCTTCTCTTTTTTTTTGTAGTTTGTTTGTTGTGCGTTGCACTTTTTTTTGTGCTCGGCCTGCAAGTGTAAAGTTGGAAATTAGTTTCAAGTTTTCGGTATTTTTTCGCCCTTCTCTTCTTTCAAACAGCCCCACTATTTTTGTCAACTTTTAGTAAAGTACTTTAAAAAAAAAACCAAAACAAAAACAATAACAATAGCAAAGAGGGGAAAAACAGTTGCCATGCACTTGTCACCATTTCGTACAATTGTTGAAAACCCGATTTTCTATCCAATTTGACTCCGAAAGCAATTGGAAATGAAACAGTTTCAAGTACTCCAATAAAATGCCGCAATTATTTGAATATTTGCACGAAACTGGCAACTGGAATAGCCAGCAATATATACTCGAATTTTCTTTTTATAATTCTGTAGAAAACACTACTTTCATCTGCTTACTTCATAATTTTTCACTTAAAAATGTTTTCTAGCAAACTTTTCCTTCTTATTACTTCCAAAATGTTCTTTTTATTTTTTCTACTCAAATTCCTTAAACATTCGTAAATGCGTATTGATCAAGCTTAAGCTTTTGGATAAGCGTTGCCAGCCCAAAAAAAAAAAAGACTAACGAAACGTATATTTATGTAATAGGTGTAGAAAGGAAGAAATCGCGATAAGAATGCCATGATGCGATTACGGTATTTGTATCTCGTCAAACCAAAGCAACCAATCAAATGCAAGAATCCTCGCATCTTGCGTTTTTGGACTGCCCAAAAAAAGCTCGAACATTTTTTGTGGGCTTAAGTCGGGAAAAGATTCAGTTGCAAGTATTTTGCTGACAACGGTTTTCATTTTATTTTCATCGAAGACAAACTACAAACTACGAAAAATGCATTCTTATTTATATTCCCAGTTCTTTTTATGTTCTTTCTCTCTCGTTTTATTTGTCAAACAAAAAGAAAAATAAGAAGAAGAAGAAGCAGGGACATCTGCAGGCAATTGCGATTGATAAGGGTTTTCAAATATTGTATCTCCTTCAATGTTGCTGTTGTTGTTGTTGTTGCCACACACGATAGACAGCACACACAACTGCGTGTGTATATGTGTGTGTGCGTTAGGGTTCACTGAAAAAATTAGTTATCACGTGATAAAATTAAACTAAAACTATCCGGGTGAAGAAATCTTTGCAAGCAACTATTTTGTACCTGATCTCATTGTAATTGATTGCCTACCAAATTGAAAATCATCAATTCCGAAATTAGCATTGACAAAGTAAATAGCCAGGTAGATCGGCATAGTATTTAGACACAAATAAATATTTTCCACAGCCATAGTCACAGAAGAATTTAAAAATTTAAATCTGTTGACAACTTAGAATTTATTTAGATTCTTATTTATTTTATTTAGTCTATTTTCATTTATCTTAATCCTAGGCGCCCAAAGTACATAAAGGTTAATCAATAATTTCCCTTTCTTAAAAATGTTTCGTCATATCTGCTAATCAAGATATTTCCCTGTGATTAATTAAAAATGTTTGTGTTGTTTTTTGTTGTTTGTCGCATGCTGTTAACGTCTTAGATGCTAATTAAATGAAATTGAATTAAATGTAAATGTAGCAGCATTTAATTAAAAACTGACAGTTTTCCTAGTTAGTTGTGCAGCTAATTAGCATGTGGAATACACGGAAAGAGAGACCCAAATCAAACTCTTAAGTAATTGGCACACACACACACAAACAACACACACACATATGTGTGATATGTTATCCACAAACTACACCTCCCTCCACCTGTAACAATCACAGTGACAGCACTGTTAAATGTGAAGAGAAAAGGGTGGGGGGGGGGGGGTTAGGGTGTTGTCAGAAACAGTTTATAACGCCTAGAATTATGCCGCACATAAATCAAAATTGACGCGTAAACAAATATGCATATTATACACATATACATACACATAAATATATATATATAAGGATACACCTTTTATCGTCTAGCATTTTACTTTCGTTCTTGCCGTTTTATCCTGTGTAAAATGTTTGAAATTTATGCATATTGCCGCTGATCAAAGTCAAAAGTGTTGCGAAAGAAAAGGATGAGAGGGGATGGGGTGAGGATGGGGTACATTCACATCACGCGGAGAGCTTTATATTTATTGAGAACTCTCGTTTGTTTTTGGCAGCAACGAGCACGAAGATTTTAATTTATGGACAGCAATAAGCGCTAACGGAACTTGAAGCAATTTACGCAAATGGAATAAAAACCGTGGCAGAAAAAAAGAAAATCATATATATATATTCACATGCAGAGTGCCTTAAAATGGGAAATCCTTATTAGACGCGCTGTCAACAGACACAAATTAACATTACTGTTAACCAGCAGGATGCAAGTTTTTACTACAGTGTTTATAATATTTATATACATATATATATATATATGTTTGACTCAAGTGTCTGCCAATTGACGGAAAAATGTCTAAATAATTAGATAAGCGTTTAAGCTAAGCAAACGTAAAGAAAAGAAATGTAAAAAAAAGCAGCTCAAAGTGACAAGCAGCAATAAGAAGAGGAAGAAGAAGAGCACGCGACAGCAGCAGACGCATAACTGTAATGCTGGAAGGGACTGTTTGAGAGTAACAGAAGCGGGAGAGGGAGGGAGCGGGAACAGAGGCCTTAGTGTACGTGACCATAACATGAACTGACTCCCCCAACTCCCCCACAAACGCACACACATACAACAAATTTGCGGGTTCAAAGTGGAAAGACGACGTCGACATACAAACAGGAAATATTTAACGTGCATGCAACAACAGCAAGAAGTGAAATATAAATAAAAATAATAATAATAATGGGCAGAAACGTAGGGAACAGAATGAATAGAGAGAGAGCCGTGAGGGTTGCTGGCCCTGCACTCGCTCAGAGAGTAGAGAGAAAGAGAGAACATTAAGTGAGAGAGAGTGAGTGGAATGTAAAAAAATGCATATATTCATGTGCGTGTGTGTGTGTGTGCAGTGGTCGTGTGCCGAAGCCGAAGTGGAAACTGCGAGCAACTCGACGGCAACTACTACATTGCTGTAGTCCTCGCCAGACAGACTTGGGGTTCAGTTAGCGCTCTCTCTCTCTCTCTGAGACGCTCAGCAGTTGCCGTTAGAATATCCCACAGGCCCTTTTTCTACCTATACAGGGAATTTCTCTGATCTCGCAAGAGAGACAGACAGACCCAGAGAGAGAGCGGTGCAGAGTGAAAGAGGGAGAGCGAGAGTGAACAAACAAAACAGACGACGCGACGGCGCTCTGCGTGAGAACAGCAAAAACAGGGAATTTCTTGCCGCTGCTGCTGCTGCTAACTGCCTGGCTGGCTGGCCTTTTACGAATTCTATAAATCAGTCTTTCAGTTTCTCTTTCACATCATTCAGCCATTTTCTCTTTGACGCGACGGACGCGTCTGCAGCTTGCAAACGGACGAAACGAAACGAAACAACTAACGAGAAAGAAACACGGGCAACGAGCGCTTGGGAATTTGGTGCTTTTTTTGCGGCGGATTAATTAAAACAATGTTGTTCTCCTCGGTATACCGTCGTCGTGTTCTAGCTGCTAGCATTTAAATACTACACACAAATAATGCAAATCTACCCACAAAAAGTGCTTAACAATTCCAAAATGCAATAACCAAAAAAAAATGCACTAAGAAGAAGAAGAAGCAGCAGAAGTCGAAGCAAACAAAACGTGCGTGAGCTGTGATTCTACGTGTGTGTAAGTGTGAGTGCGTTAGCTTGTATGTGTGCGTATGCGCGTGTGTGTATGTGAAACATTTAAGCATTAAGTGTGCTGCGCTTTGGATAACAGTTTTGGAGCTCTGCTGTCTAACATTAAATGTTAGTATACCAACACAAGCATAATTAAATATATACATATATATGTGTATATGTATATGAAAACAAGCATGAAAACGTCTGCAAAGATGCGACTGCCTGCTTGTGTGTGTGTGTGTTAAAAATAAAAGTAATCAAAAGGGGGCAGCGATTACGTCGCCGTTTGTCGTCGCGTGCATTGCTCCCTCTGCTGCTGCCGCTGCTCAGCTGCTGCGCATGAGTTTGTAGTTGAAGTTGTGTATGTGTGTAGTGAAGTGTGTATTACATATGCATATACACACATAGATACATATACATGTATGCTTTGTGCATGCATGTTATTCTCTGCTTGAAACTATTACAGCAGCGCTTACATTTACATCATATGTTAAATAAACTGTTGGCAATGTCCGTCGTTTGTTTTTGTTTGCCCACGCAAATATGCAATGATTTCTTTCCTGCTGTTGCCCCCCCTCCTCTCTCTTTGTCCTACTCTTTCGCGTTTTTCATTCATACCTTGCAAATGAAGCGTGCTCAATTGTGCGCGTGGTTAGTGGGGGAGGGGTGGGGGTCAGAGTGTGGTGAGTGGCACGGGTCAGGGTAGGAATCTGTGTTGGGTGGTGATTACACACACTCACACACACACACACACTGACATGTAAATGTAAATAAAGCAGGCGTCTTACAAGCGGAAGTTGAAGTTTATGTATATGTGTCTCTCTGTGCCTTTGTGTGTGTGTATCTAATGGGATTTTTCTAATAACATTTAAATTGTTGCCGTTGTTTTTATACTGGCTGCCTGCGAAGAATTTAATGTGAAATAGAATATAAAAATCGAGTGCATAATTTACCGCTTGTAGTCGAATAAATTGCCATGGAATATCGACTGTTGCAATTAACAAACTAAATCTAAATCAAATTACAAAAACAAATAAAAAACAACATAAAAACTAGAACCTCTACACATAAATAAAACTGTAAAAACAAAGTGAAAAATGTGGCACAGGTGAAGCATTTGAACAAAGTGGAAAATGCCGTCGCTAAATCACAAAATTACAAAACATGAAATTGTGAAAAGATATGTGAATAATGAATGAATAAATAAAGATCCAAGGTTGCAATGATGCTATTGATCCATACTCAAATAAGCCAATCTTACTAAACAAACAGATTTGGTTAGTTAACGAATAATGAGGATATATGTATTTGATATATGGAAATGTGAAAGAATTTTCAACAATAAATGATAAATAAATATGGCAACTCCAAATGAATCTTCTTTGAACTATTTTAAACTGATCAATAAATATTCAACAGAACTTTTTTCTCATCGATAATCCAAATGAAACATGTAAAAATAACAACAGGAAATTTGAAACATGCGAAAAAGTGCAAAGAGAACATTTTTAAACGAACAAATTAAATGCATTCAATAGGAAAAACTTTACTTGCTGCCAGAAGAGTCAAAAATTAAGTGAATAATAAGATCTTTTTACAAGGTGTATAGAAAAAGAATAACATTTTTGTTAGCTTTGATAACCGAAGAAGTTGCCAGCAAAAATGAAGTGATTAATAAAAAGCATTTCGAAATGTCGAAAATGGTGTCTAAAACCGGATTCTTTTCAAGGATAACTCTTGTCACATTTTTGATAGGCTAACCAAATAACTTATCCGGCTTTTTATGCTTATGGAAAATACAAATATAAAAAATAGGTTTGAAATTATATCTATGCAATGATAGAAAGACTTTAATTGCAATATAAAGCTAAAAGATACGTTTTAAATAGGAGACAAAATATTTCTTCTTAAGTGCTTTGAAAACTGGAATATTTACATGTACAAATTTCGATAGGAGTAATCTTATACCAAACCAAAACTAATCAACTATATTTTTTGGAAAACTGGTTTTTACCAACTTTTCATTTAATGTGTGTGATGAATATTAGAATATTGAGCTTTCCAACAGAGATGAATATTTATATAAAAATATGCAGCTGCATTAAATGTTTTTGCTGTTGTCATTTTACATGCAACAAATTGTTAAAATACCTCTTGTTATTCACCAAAGAGTTGAACAAACCTCAACGTTTTTTAAATGTATTTCCATTTATATAACAGACTTTTAACAAACATGCAACATTTATGTTTGTTTGCCTGTTTGTTATCAGCAACATTATGGGATGACATAAAGTGAAGCCACACCGTGGGAAGAGAAAAATCTCACCAAAAAGTTGAGATTCTGTTTCTGCTTTGAAAGCCAAGCCCAAAAAAAACTCAGTGAACAACAGCAGCGACTTAACTGCAACAATAATCTTCACATTTAACGATGTTGTTGTTGTTGTTTCTGCTGTTGTTAGCAGGTGAAATCCCAAACCAAGCATAATCCATAAGCCAAAAAGAATTAGCCTAAAACGAGAGAAATATTCTATTGTCACACATAAAACACAAACAAAATATATAATATATAAATGAAAAGCTGCCTTCAAATTGTTACACTATCAAATTCAAAATCAAGTGCAATCCGCAGTGACGACAACAACAACAACAACAGCGACGAATGCATACCAAATAAAAGAGAAAAAATAGAATATTCAAGTCAATAAAAAAGCAAAAGAACTAAGCACAAGTGCATACAGGGTGTGCGTGTGTGTGTGTGTCGGTGTGAGTGTGTGAAAAAGACTCACGCTCAACGCTTTTTATTAATTCTGTTAAATATGCACACACAATAAAAAAACAGAAAAAAGCAGCAGAAAAGAAACAAGAATTTCAAACAAACATCAAACGCGGGTTGGGCAGGGGAGGGGGCATGCTCTGCCGCTGCCTGTGCTCTGCTGCCTCTGCTCTGCTGGCTACGTGCAGTTCATTTCCCATTATGTTCCCCCCTCCTCTGGCAGCACAAAACGACTCTGCTGCTTGCCTCGCTGCCTTTCTGCCTGCTACCTGAAACTGAAATTTTCCCGCATTAGAATGCTCGCGTTCCGTCTTGCTGCTGCCACTGCTGCTGCTGTTATTGTTGTTGTTGGTTATGTTGCACGCGGACAACGCGACGACGTCGACAGACAGATAGGACAGACCATCAGCCGAGAAACACAGACGGCGGCGGCGAACGAACACCGAAAGCAAGAACTGAAAAAGAAAAAAAAAACACGCTGGCAGAAAGGGCATTGGAATGGGAGTTGATTTTATTTTTCTTCCTTTTCGGCTGCTGCTTCTGCTGCTTCTTCTTGGCGTTTGCCCCCACTCTCTCTCTCTCTCTCTCTATCTGTGTGTGTGTTTTTTTTTTGTTTACCTTATGCTTTCGTTTATCGACCCGTTTTTGGTTTTGTGTGTTTTTGTGTGCTACATATGCGTTTCTTTCTCGCTCTTTCTCTCCTCTCTCTGTTCCTTCGTTCGCGTGCGCCGCTCTCGCATCAGCAACATAATCGCAGCTTGCATGCTTTTTGTATCTTGTTTTTTTTCTTTCTCTTTGTGCGCTTCTTTCCATATTTTTTTGTATATTTTAATTTTTAATGACGAAAAGAAGCATAAATAGGCAGTCCTTTTTTTTGGTTGCAGTTTAATGATACGTATTTCAAGCACTTAAATGCCAGCAATTATTAAAATAAATTATTTTGCATATTTTACATTTTTTGAAAACATTGCTCTTTGCGTTAACATTTTGAAATGTTAGGCGCGCAGCAGCCGCACACATAGCAGGCAGCTTTGGCGCGCATTGCTGTTAAGGCGGCTGCACGCGATTGTTGTTCGATTGTTTGGGAAATTTCACAGCTGTTGGGCCTCGCTAACAGCGCACTAGAGATGAGCGTCACTGTTCGCTAACAGGCAATCGGAAAAAGAAAAAAAAACAAGTCGAATGGAGCAATGAAAAGGAAAAAAAAAACAAATCAAAACAAAACTATATTGTTTTTGTTGCTAATTGTGTTCTGTGTTGTTTTTTTTGTTGTTGTCCATCAACATGTATTAAAAAGTGCACACAAAATGCGGACGATTTGAAATAACAAATTGCTGCAGCAGCAAATCAGCACGCGTTGTTTGCCCCCGCTGCAAAGTGTGCTCCAAAAGGTGTGGCTGTAGTTTTTTTTTCTTTTATATATTTTCATTACTGTTAATGCATTTTATTAAATGTTTTTTTGTTGTTTTTATTTGCAGCGGCGTTGCAACTTCGCTAAGCTGCGCCGATTCCAGCACAGGATCCAGTGAGGATGCTTCCGAGCCCGGTTCACCGTACAGTGCGCACTCGCTATTGAGCGACGAGCAGCAGCAGCAGCTAAACAGCAACAACAGCAGCAGCAGCAGCAACAACAACAACAACAACAAAATGCCGCCACAAATACTCAGCAACAACAACAGCAGCAGCAACAGCAGTAGCAACACAGCAGCTGCAACAGCCACTGTTGCTGCAGCAACAACAGCGAATGTTGCACTTAGGAACAACCACAACAGCAACAACAACACTGCCAAAATCACAACCACAACAATAGCAACGACAACAGCAACAACAAGTGCAACAGCAATCACACAACGCCTCAACAACAACAACACAACGCTGCCTACGCTGCAATGGCCTTGGAACACAAGTCTCGGCAGCACCTCAACAGCAGTGCCTGCTGCCAGCAGTCACCAACATCCCTTAGCAACAACGGCAACAGCCACAGCAACAACAATCAAGAAACGCAGCAGCAATTGCAGCGACGCCAGCCTAGCAACAATTGCTGTGGCGCCCAAAAAGTCACGCGCCGATTTAAGCAACAGCAGCAGCAGCAATCACACCAACAGCAGCAATCACAACAACAACAGCAGCGATAAAAGACTGAAAGCCGCCGCCTTGGAGGAGTCACAAACAAAAATCACTGGCTTCTTCAAGTCACAGATGAAGGCAACAACACCAACAGCAATAGGAACAGCGGCAACAGTAGCTGGCAAATTGTCGCCGTCGCCAGCTGCAGCAGCAATTGCTGCAATTGCAACGCCCAACACGCTGACAATGAGCACGCCAGCAACAACTGCCTCGCTAAACAAATACTTTAATATCCTTTCGCAGCTCAACGAGCAAAAACAGCAACAGCAGCAACAACAACAACAACAATTGCTCTCACAACAGCAACAACAGTTGCCGCCTAAGCCAACGCCAACAGCAACAGTCGCTGCTGCAACATTGCCCGTGCCAGCGCTGAAGAAAATCGAACGCAGCAGCAAACAACCCGCGAAAATTGCTCAAGTTGCACCCAATTTACGCAAAACGCCCAGCAGCAACAGCAACAACAACGGCAACAGCCACGCCCACAACGCCCACAGCACGTTGCATGCCACAACTGGCAAATCGCCGGCGAAAAAACATGTTGCAATTGCGCCGCGTACGCCTGAAATGAAGCAGCAGCAACAACAGCAGCAGCATCAGTTGCAGTTGCATGCCTCAAAAACGCATCTGGCAGCAGCAGCAGCATATCGCAACACCAGCAACAACAACCACAGCAGCAATAACTGTGCATCAACAACAACAACTGTTGCTGCCAAGCCCTGCCAGAAGTTGCAACTGGCTGCAACTGCCACGCCCACGCCGCAAGCAGCGCCCACGCCGACTCCAACGCCGGCAACGAATCCAACGCTTTATCAGCTACCCGTGCATCAGTTGCCAAATTTGGTGCATTTGCCCCCGCAACTTGCCGCCGCCGCCAACATCATGCAACTGAATAATGTTGCCAAGGCAGCAGTTGCTGCTGCCGCCAGCAATAATGCGGCAGCAGCAGCAGCCTCTGCGCAAGCAGCGCAGGCAGCTGCTGCACAATATTTTCTCAACGGCACCGTTTTCAAGTTGCAACAAGTCACAACGGCAACAACAACGACGGCCACAACGGCAACAGCAGCAGCAGCAGCTGCTGGCAGCAATCCTTTTGGTTTACTCAGTACCACCAATGAGTTGCAGGAGCTGTTGCTCAAACAGCAGCAGCAACAGCTGCAGTCGCAACAGCAACAGTTGCAACTGCAGCAGCAACAACAGGCGGCGGCTGTCAAAGCAGCTGCGGCAACAACACAAGGCGCAACCAATTTACAGGAGCTGTTTCAGCAACAGATTGCTGCCGCCATAGCAGCACAACAGCAGCAGCAACAGTTGCATTCGCAGCAGCAACTGCAGTCACAGCAGCAACATCAGCAGGTGCAACAACAGCAACAGCAGCAATTTCAACGCTTGGGCGCCGCAGCAGCAGCGCAGCCAGTTTTTATGGCAACACCGGCAGGATTGCTGCTAAATGCAGCTACACTGCCAGCAATGTTGGCTCAAGCAGCGGCAGCAATCGCTGCCAACAGTCAGCAACAGCAGCAGAAAGTTGCTGCTGCCGTTGCGCTGCAACAACAGCAACATCATCAACAGCAGCAGCAACATCATCAGCAGCAGCAACAATCGCTGCCGGCGCTGCAGCCTTTACCCGCCCTGAGTTCCATATTTGAGCCTGCCACCGAGCAGCAGCAACAATTGCAGCTGCAGCAGCAACAGCTAGCACAACTGCTGCTAACACATCAGCAGCAACAGCAGCAACATCAACAGGTGCAACAACAACAGCAATTAATCACTGCCACACAACCACCGCCGCTAACAGCTGCCAACAGCAGCAACAGCGGCGGCAACAGCAACACTGCCAACAGCAATGCCTCGAATAATTTAAGCAACAACACTGCCCAACAGCAACAGCTACAACAACAACAACAACGTGCCATTATCAAAGGACCACCGCCACTTGTAACCATCTCCTCATCATCAGCCTCATCCTCAGCAGTAGCCTCCTCGTTATCCTGCTCCTCCTCCGCCCCCCACAGCTCAGCAGCAACAAAGACGCGACAATTGCCGGCTGCTTTGGCCAAACCCTATCAAAAGCGCGTCCCACAGCAACAGTTGCAGCAACAGCAGCAACAATCGCTGAGCAAAGCGAAATATGCGGCAATTGCCACGCCCACAACGCCTCCACCGTTGGTGCCGACAAGCACAGCAACTGTTGCTGGCAAAGAGTTGCAACAGTTGCGTAAAAGTGTCACGCCCACAACGACGCCCACGCCGCCACTGGTGAGCATAGCGCCAGCGAAGCTAACGCCAACACTCAGCATGGCCAAGCAGCAGCAACAGTTGCAGCCACAGCAACAGTTGACAACAGCGACGGCAACAGCAGCAACATTTGCCAAGATCTCAAGCAGCGCAGATTTGTTCGATCTGGTGAAGAACTCAAATGGCGCCATCAGCATTGTTGGCAAGACAACAACAACAGCTGTTGCTGGCCAATTGACACCGTTGCCGTTCAGTTCGCCGAGCAGCAACAGTTGCAACAGCATTGGCAACAGCAACAATTGCGCCTCGCCCGCTTTCTCCACGTACTCGTCGAGCACCTTGTCCGCCTTTGGCAAGTCCCTCATAAGCATCAAGTCGGAACCCATGGAGGATTCCATGACGATGACAATGACAATGACGCCGCACTCCAGCACACCCCTCTCCAACAACAGCAGCAGCAGCAACAACTGCAACATCGGCCACATCAGCAACAGCAGCAGCAACATGAAGCCAACAACCAGTTTTGCTGGTCAGCTGCCGATGGCGAGGAGAGCCGTAGGTGAATCCTTGAAGCATGAATTGCTCGCCGAATGCAATTCGAATTGCAGCAGCAGCTACAACAGCAGCAGCAATTCGGTTAGCAGTGCTGCCGATCTTTCGCTGGAGGCATCCACACCGGCATCCCTAAGCAGCCTCAGCAGCAACAGTTGCAGCAACAGCAACAGCAACATACGCATGCCACAGCTACTCTCCTCTTCATCGTCATCGCCGGCGGGGCATGCCAGTCAACAGGATATGCTCAGCGAACTGGTCACTTCGTGCAACTCGAGTGCCACAGAGGATTGCTCGCAGGCAGCCACATCGCTGCCGCCCATAGCAATTGTTGGTGGTACACCAGCAACAGCAGCAACTGATACTGCTGCTGCTGCTACCACAACTGCCGTTGCCAGCAGCGGCAGCAGCAACTATGACGAGGAGGACGACATGAAATCGGTGGCTTCCTCCTCAGAGACAGCTGCCACGCACAAGCGTTTAACACCCGAGTCCGGAATTGGCGGCAGTCTGAGCAACAGCGAAAGCAGCAATTCAATTGCAGATGCCATGTAAATATAACAACAGCAGCAGCAACAGTTGCTGCATTCTTGTAGAGGACTCTGTTTATTCATTTGTTTCCCATTTTGTTTTTTGTAGCTCCACAAAATCGATTTGTCCGCCTGCCTCGGCGAGCAGCAACAGTTGCAATGCCTCCTCGGACAGCAATTCTCCGTCACCCGCCTCGCCCAGCAGC
This sequence comes from Drosophila nr. perissopoda 5 BK-2023a, assembly GCA_035044105.1. Lineage (NCBI taxonomy): Eukaryota > Metazoa > Arthropoda > Insecta > Diptera > Drosophilidae > Drosophila > Drosophila nr. perissopoda 5 BK-2023a. The sequence goes on from JAWNMK010000126.1 coordinate 292,070, forward strand.
AGCAACGATGATTGCTCTGGCTCCGGTTCCGGGTCCGGTTCGTCGCCACATCATTTGATCTTGCTGAGTGCCACACCGAGTCCGTCTAGCAACACAATGGTGGACACCACACTCGATGTTGCCACGCTGCCCAAATGCGCCATTTCCCCCATTCTCTCACAGCCGAAGACGATCCGGTTTCCGGCTGGCGCTGGAGCGGGGGCGAAGGGTGCAAAGCGGCACGATGGCGTCTGCTATTGGGATAAGTGCAACAAGAAGCACGAGAGCAACTCGAAGCTGTTGGATCACATGCAGACGCATCATGTCAACACGCAGACGGGTCCGTTTGCCTGCCTCTGGGTCGGCTGCAAGGTGTACAACAAGGAGTCCTGCTCCCGTCGCTGGCTCGAGCGACACGTTCTCTCCCACGGCGGCTCCAAGCAGTTCAAGTGCATCGTCGAGGGCTGCGGCCTGCGCTTTGGCTCACAGGTAAGTAATCTCCTAATATATTAATAATAATAATAATAATAATAATAGCAACTAATTTGTGTTGTAATCCTTTTAGCTGGCACTGCAGAAGCACGTGAACAATCACTTCAATGCCACGGACAATGCCAAGGAGAGCACCAGCAAACGCACCTCGGATCCACCAGTGCCCAAACAGCTGCGCAAGAATGGCAAGAAGCTGCGATACCGTCGACAACCCTTCTCAGGTGAGTACAAGGAACTTGGTATTGTTACATCGGTATTATTAAGAGTGCGCGCTAATGAAAATACACATCTATTCAGAGAGCATGTTCTCAGCTCATCTTCAACCATATCTCATAAACTGATTCCAAATTTGGCATTATTTCTATTAACGTTTCTATTACTGCATAAATATTATTTGGTTTATAACTGAGCCACAAAATTGTCCATAATCTTGATACGATTTTAGTGATATGCTTTTAATAATATTCTGGAATTTGCATCTCTTCAAAATGGTCTTTCAACTACAAAATTCACCAGGATAAATTGAATCTGCACAAAAACCATTTCAGCCATATGCCAAGGAATACTAATAATTGACTGACCTACTTATCTGAGCAGACTTTCGCCAAGAAATCTTCCTTCTGATTGTGGAACCATTCTTGGTTGAAATCTTCTTCAATTTGAATTTCCGAAAATCAGCAATATTTCCAAATTACAAAGAAAACCAAAGAAGCATATTTTTGGTATGGTCCAATTCCAATTTTAAGATAAATTTTCTTGTATATTCAGAAATTATTTCCAAAAACAAGAAAATCTTTACATTTTTTTCGATGGTTTTTATTTTCCATATTTCATGACCTTATTTTCTGAGTGTATTTATTTATACGGCACTGTTTGAAGCAACTCATAACCAACACTTGAATACTAAAACATAAGTTTTTTCATATTATATAATTTAGAATTTTTCGCATTTATTTTTGCAGCTCGCATGTTTGATTTCTTTGATACGGGCATTATGGAGGGACTGCAGCATCGTCTGCGCCAGATCAGCACGCTGACCAACGGAGCCCAGGCGATAACATTTCAGGGTCAGTGCCTGATGCGACGACGCAACAGTCAAGGAGCCAACGAGTGCTTCGTGCGCTGGTCGCCCCGTGAGATGTGAGTGGAGAGCAGAGATTATATATATATATAGACCAGTATTCAATTGCTAATCAAATCCATCTTTAGCATCTCCGATGAGTGGCTGCCCGAGTGCTCGAATCGGACGCGGCAACACACTAAGGTGTTGCACATCAAGCACATGCGTCCCTCGGAGAAGACTCGCATCGACAGTTTGCTGAGCACCGCTTACAGATTGCGCTACGATGCCCAACTCTTTGCCGACGACTACAACGTCAACGAGCAGCATCAGCAGCAACAGCAGCTGCTGCGGCAACAGCAGCGGATGGATGCCGAAGAGCAGCTGAGTGGCAGCGATTGTGCTCAGAGCGATGAGGAGGCACAGGACGAGGATGAGGACGACGACGATGATGATGAGGACGATGAAGATGATGATGATGACGATGATGGTGAAGATGAGAATGTGGATGATGTTGATGATGATGATGATGACGATGATGATGATGATGATGGCGTCTCGGGCACAGTTAGTTCAAGCAGCGGCACCGTGTCCAGCTATCAGCAGGTGCTCAGCATTGCCAAGCTGCAAATGCAACAGCGACGCAAACATCCAAGAAAACCGCCCAAAGCAACCACAACAACAGCCAGAGGAGTGAAGGTGGTGCAAACGGATGCACTGGTGCCCATTTAGAAAAGTATTGACTAAGTAATTAAACACACACCTCACACACACCACACACACACATTTCACACACATACACCCCCAAAGGACAAACGAGTAAACAGTGACAAGTAGTTTATAGATTTTTATAAGGACTCAAACCCACACACACACACACACATTTAGTTTAAGGCCATTGTAACATACATTATACATATATATATAGTATATATACATATAGAAAGCAGACCGCTTGCAGATTTTAGATAAAAGCAAAAACCCCCCATAAGAATTGTACAGAAAAATCGCTTCAATATCATCCAAAAACAAAAGGAAAACACAAAACGTATGAACAAATTTTAACAAATCATTTTTGTTTTTAATTAAATTGTAAATTAAAATTTATTTTGCTGAAGATATATAAACTAGTAATGTTATCTGTAAACTTAATTCGTTTTTAGCCTTTATTTTATGTAAATTGTGAACTGCCCGAAGAGAGAAGAGAGAGAAGTAGAAGTAGAAAGATAAAGAAGACCGCCGCAGACAAGACTTGTTTTCAAAATCCATTATCATTAAAAAAAAACATGTTTTTGATTTGTTTTTTGTTAGCCCCCTCCCCCTGCCCCCTCTCCATTGTATGCCCAAAAAACAACTTCCAAAAATCAAACGCACAGCACATAAAACAACAAAAACAACAACAACAAGAATAAGACTTGAAGCATTTATCGCTAAAATTGTTTATAATTATAATTATGTACTCAATTCGAACAGCAATGCAAAAACAAAACAAACAAAAAAAAAATATATCAAAAAACAAAAACAGTTTTTAAGTTTTGTAGCCACAGTAATAATATTTGTAAAGAATATAAACAAATTAATGTAGTCGAAATTTTTGATATAATTATTGTCGTCGTCTAGTTCGATTTTGAGTAAATGCTATTTGTAAATATTTATACATAATTAATTAAATAATTTTGCTCTTAGTGCGTTAAAATTACAATTCACATACACAAAACGAAAATCAACAAAAAAAAACAAAAACAACAACAACAACATAAGAAATCAAAATAAAAAAACACAATTTTCACAATTTTTTACCTTTGATATTTATTTTATTTATTATTAAATTTATTAATGCAAATTTGTTTTGTTTACAACCAAACAGTCCAAGGTCGAGTTCAATGCAACAATCTGTAGCAGAAACAATAATTTTTCAAAGCCAATGTTAAGGTTTTTTTTTTTAGTTTAACAAATTGTAAAAAATAAGATTATGCAAATCAGATAATACTTATAAACTATATAGAAGAAAACAACCCTAAAGAGTACTCAACACTGCCAAAGCGAAATGAATACAACAACAACAACAACAAGAATAACAACAAACGACAACAGTTTAAGAACGACTGATAAATGTATAAATATCAAAACATAATTAAAATATATATATATATGTATATAGAGCAACTGCGATCTTTCGTAATTCTGATTTCGCACAAAGCTTTTTGTCATACGTTGCAATAACAATAAAAATGCAAATAAATTTACATATATATATAACTATATGTATATATATATAGATCTGTGTGTGTTGTAGCTGCGCCTATATTCAAGACTAAGTAATGCTTAGTTAGTTAGTATTCCCTATGTCCCGATCGATTAAGTTCGAGTATTTAAAATTAGTTTTAAGCGTTTAGCTGCAAACTGTATACAAGAAATGAACCATATGTATATACATAAAGAATTAGATACTATATATGATATATAGATGTGTAGATAGCGCCTTCAAGTCTGATGGGCGCATAACATTTATGGCATTGTACTTCCTTGGTACACGCGTATATATACATATGTATATATATATAAATTATTATGTATATGTACATATTATGTATGTCTGTTTTATTGATGATAATTGAGATGAAAATGTTGCATTTTGTAAATGTTGTAGGCTATATAATAAATTGAAAGCAATACCTAAAAAACGCCTAGAAATACTATATATATATATATGTATATCTGTATATATATATATATACTATATGTATATATTCTGAGTTGAACCAAACATTTTGGATTGCCTAACATAAAAGATTCTTCGATATTTTGTACCGCAACACGAAACGTAATGAGAGAAAATTCAAATAAAATAAAACTACCTCAGATTTTTGCAAGCATAGAACAAAACAAAAACAAAACAAACAAACAAAAAAAATGAAAAACAAAACAAAGAGAATAGGAATTTTTCGAGACAAGTTTTCTAAAGAACATTTAAGATAGATTAAACTATATATATCTAAATATATATGGTTAGCTGTCGTCACATTCAGCCGAACAAGGGAAAGTATACAAAGCAACAACATACAAAAAACGCAAAAAAAAAAATGAAAACAACAAAAAAATTAAGGAAATACTCTTAAAAACGTAGGTTAAAAACTGCATATTTTGCTAATTATAATTATGTAAGCGCAATTCTTAGAAAACTTAAGATCCAGTTCTTCTCAACCTTCCTCAACCCTTCCTGTCCGTATTTCATCGAAAAAAAAACAACTTTCTACTTCCAATCGAGAAACCTTTCCAGAAAATTTGCCTTCTACGCTATGCTAAACTTTCATTTTGTAAATAGTTTATTATGATATATAAGGCATATATATCTATATCATAATATAAATTACTAATAATGCAAACCGCTTTAATAAATTAAACAAAACAAAAAAATAAAAGAACATAACATTAATGAAGCAAATAATAATAATTAAAATCCATTATAAATTAGCAAAGAAAAAATGCATACAAAGTATTTCAGAACTTATGAATAATTTTAGAGCTCGCCAAGCAAAAAGTAAACAATTGATTTAACATTTAGTTTCGTGGCCCAGATCCTGGCCAAAAGTAAGAACAACATATAGCAGCAGGAGCTGCTCGAGATTGTAATTAATGTAATCAAAACGAAAAAATAACATTCTATACATAAAGAAGAAGATTTAAGTATATATATAGTATATATATATTAACTCTACATATACACAACTTAGCATGTACAAGTGGAACAGACAGTAACAGAACATATATATATATATATAAACGCTGATGAAAAGAAATTATATAGAGGCATGAAATATTGAAAAGCACAGTGTTTTATTTCAGTGTATTCAAAAAGGGTAAGTAGTAAAATGTATTTGCTTATCGATTTGCATTGAGGGATTTTCAGAATAGATGACCCCCTAGATGACCTTGAATGGAGTTCGTCCTTGCGATACTTATCATGTCCTTGCAAAAACTGTGAGGATATGGCCAAATTAGAACATTGTTCTTGTCAACGGTGTGCCCCTGACAGTATGCCCTAATTATTTTGCTCAAGGGAAATTTAGCCTAAGCCACAACCCGGTGTATGCACAGGCTACACCAACCAGGCGCTCAGAACTTGGCAGTTAGCTGATTTCAGCTTTGACTTTCACTCAGAGTTCCACTCAACTTTGACTTTCACTCATAGTTCCACTCAACTTCGACTTTCACTCAGAGTTCCACTCAACTTTGACTTTCACTCATAGTTCCACTCAACTTTGACTTTCACTCAGAGTTCCACTCAACTTTGACTTTCACTCAGAGTTCCACTCAACTTTGACTTTCACTCATAGTTCCACTCAACTTTGAGTTTCACTCAGAGTTCCACTCAACTTTGACTTCCACTCGTTCAGCTGACGCTGACAAAAGTATGCAACAAAATTGCAAACGCCTCTTCAGGTTAATTGAGCTGTAAAAAATAATAACACTCACAAAATAAAAGTCACACGTATTTTTTTTGGAAATTAGAAATTACAATTTATTTCATACAATGTCTGTTGTTGTTTTACTTTTGATGTTGTTTATCGAATACACAGTTACAGGAGCTGCTCTAAACCCTTTCACATCGATCGTATTTATATATATATGCATTATGTGTGGATGTTTTACAGTTTTGTTGGAGAATGCAGCAAATAACAATAAAAATTCGCAACAACAGCAACGACACTAACACAAAACAATTGCCTTGTTAATACACAGACGCGCTAGTGCCATCAACACCCTCCTCCCCCACCGCAACCCAGATACCCACTGGCAAAGCAGAGAGTGAGAGAGAAGTGAAGGTGGGGATGAGGGGTGTAAACAGCGCATGCAGTGTGTGCGAGACAAGAAAAGCTTTACATATACATACATACACATATTATTGTCAAGTGTTGCGTAGCGCTTGTTTGTTCAGCTTCTTCTTGTTCTACTCTCGTGCTGTTGTTGTTGTTGTGGTGAATTAACCGCAAGCATGCTGGCACAAACTGTCGAGCAGAGGCGTGACGGATGTGGTGGGGGGTTGAGGTAGAGGGTTGGACAGAGAGTTGGGAGCAGCCCTGCACAGGTTGGTCACCTCCGCGCTCTCAGCATCACGATTGCATCGGCAGCCAACGGGCAGGGAACTAGTTGCCCCCGCATCCAAGCCAGCCCCTACTACTCCTGCCTCCTTTTCACTCCAACGCGCCTCCGCATTGTGAGCTGCTTGCTTGGTGTGCTCTTGTTGTCTCAGTTGTTCTTATTGTTAACTCAATACACAAATTGTTGTTGTTACTTGCTTAGCATACAAATCGAGTGGTTTTTGCTGTTGTTGTTGTTTTGTTTTGGGGTTTTTGCATAACTTCTAATTTGTTGGGATTTTACAATTTTTTTGTTGGATTTTTCATTACGTTGACAATTTTGCTTTTGTTGTTTTTGCCTACGCTTTTCGCTTTTTTATATTTATAGTTTTTGCTTGCACGACTTTTGTTTTTGTGTTGTTTGTTGGTTTGTTTTTATAATTTTGCTACTACATTTTCATGTTAATATTTTATACATAATATATATTTTATATATATATAATATTGTTTTTCTTTACTATACAATAACAGCGGAAAAATTGTGTGTGATTTTTAATTAGGTTTCGATTTTAGTTTTGTTTTCTTGATGATTTGTATTGTTTCGTAATTTTCATTTTGTTTATAACAACTTTTTCATGTTAATATGTATAATTGTTTATCATTCTCTTGTACATACATATATATATGTATATATATATATATATATTGTGTATATATATTATGTATATCAATACCGCGTAATTGTTGTTTTTTATTTGTATTACAATTTTTTATGCATTTTCTTATCACAAAAAAATCATAATTATATATATATATATAATTTATTATTATTAATTTTTAATATATTATTCTTAGAATTGAACAATAATTAAAAATAAACATAGGACTTAGTTACATTTTGTATGCGTGTGTGTGTGTGTGTGTGTGTCTGGTATGTGTGTGTGTGTGTTTATGATTGTATGTAGTTGGTTTGTTGCAGTTGTTGAAGTATTGCCAAGTAATTATTAAAGTTGTGTCTTTTCCCCACCAACAACCATTTGCCGTTAGCACTGCGCCAATGTTGCCCTATTTGCGAGTGCAGCATTTGTTTTTGGTGTTGGATCGTTTTTTTGTTTGATGTTGTTTATTCATTTATTTGTTGTTGTTTGGCCCTTTTCGCTAAATTTGTTTCTGTTTGCTTGCTGCACAGCTGTTGCAAATTTACAATTGTTGTTGTTGTTGGTTGTTGTTGTTTTGTTTGTTTCTTTACAGTTTGTTGTTAACGAATTTTACATATACACTAAACATTATTTAATAATAATAATGGAAAAAACAAATAACAAAGAGCACACGTTTTGTGGAGCGCAAAAAAAATAATAATGATAAAGAAAATAAAAGTTAAAAAGAAGAGACAAATTTGATATTTGATTACAAACTTTATGAACTTAACTGCAAAATTGATTTTTTTGTTTTGTTTTTTTTTTTTTGAACGGAAATAATAAAACTAAACTAAACAGAGCACCAGCAATTTAGCAATGTAAAAGAGAAGAGAAGAGAAAAAAAAATACTTGTTGTTGTTGGTGTTGCACACATTGGAAGGAGTGCGACGACAGTGTGGCAACAATACTGGCGTCCAACTCATCATCAAATTGCAGTTGATTATAATTGTTATTTGTTTTATGTTTTTGTTTTTTGTTTTTTGCTATATACAAACGGCCGCCACTAGAGTTGCCACCAAGTTGCGTTTCTCTTTTTTTCCTTCTTTTTTTAATATTTGTTGGATGGTTTTTTTACTATATATTTGATACACTTTTTACTTGCAGTTGTTGTTTTTTGTTGATGTTGTTGTTGTTGTTGATTGCTGGGCTGTTTGTCTACTTGTTGTTGGTGTGTGTATGTGTTGTTGTTGTTGTTTGAATTGATTGATTTATTTCGTGTACAGATAGATGGCAACAATCAAACCGTAGAGACCCAACACTTCGGCGAAGATGAGAATCAGGATCATGCCGACAAACAGACGAGGCTGCTGTGCTGTGCCACGAACACCGGCATCACCAACGATACCGATCGCAAATCCGGCTGCCAGGCCCGAGAAGCCCACTGACAACCCAGCGCCCAAATGAATGAAACCCCTAAATTGGATAAATGATGAATAGGAGATTAGTTAACATACACAAAATATATATATATATATATATATTGTCCTACTCACTTGTATAAGGAATAAGTTGCGGGCGTTTCCAGTTGGCCGGCAATCAGGACAGCGACGACCAGACCGTAAATGGCAATGATACCCGCCATGACCACAGGAATGATGGATTTCATGATCAGTTCAGGACGCATCACTGACATGGCAGCAATACCGGTACCAGACTTGGCAGTGCCATAGGCGGCGCCGAGTGCTAAAAGGATACAAAATTATGTAAATATTTTAGTTACATTTATTACACATAAAAATAAGTAATTTCTTTATAAGGGTCACACCAACTAGACAGCAAAGGTTAAAGGTTAATTTGCCTCTACAAAGACCTTTTAAATAATTGAAAATTCAATATTTTAATCACACTAATTAGACAGCAAATGTGAAAGGTTAATTTCCCCCTAATAAAAAAGAGATTAAATAATCTTCAAATTAAAAAAAGAGATTAAATAACCTTAAAATTAAAAAAAAGCATTCTATTTAAAAAATTTAAATTTCGCTTTACAACTTAAATCAAAATCTTTAATTACAGCTGAGCCAATTAGAATAGGTTCTCACTGACTGAACAAACACTCCTGCTGCTTAAGCAATTATAGATATACTTTCGCTATTGCAGCCTTGAGCTTATTTTATATAATGGGCTTTTGGGATTACATACCTTATATAATTGATCATACTTTCAAGTATAGCCCCAACAAACAAACTCTAGCAAAATTCTGTAAACTAACGTAACATTTGAGCAGTCACAGTCACATGACCGACCCACATAATGAAAAAAGTACACACACACACACACACACACACACGAATATAACTACTGCCTCAACAGTCTGTCAGAGAGTTGCTATTTGAGTGGATTTATTTTTTTTCTTTAGTAAATGTGACTCTCTTTCATATTTGGTTGCCTGCCTGGCGCTGCTCTCTTACGAAATTCATTTGATAAGATCGACTTAATGTGAAGAAGCCAAAGTGCTTAAGTTGCCAAATGGCTAAATTAATGTACAATACAATTCAGCAAGTACAGTACATATAAAGAGACATACATATAAATATATATGTATATAACTCAATAAATATGTTTGCAGCACGCGCATTGAATATTGAAATATAAAACCAGTTTCATATGACGGTCAATGGTATTTGTTAAATAAATGTTCAAAATAGCAGCTAATTGTGTGTGTGCGTGTGTTTGTTTGTGTTTGTGGAGCGCTAATAAATCGAATTTATACACGCATATTCATACATTCACAAAATACTGGTAGCTAAAAAGAAGAGAGAGAGAAACAGCAACTACATAAATGCACATCTGTGTGTATAAAAGATAAGTATGATTGTATGAGTGTGTGCCGAATTCAGAGTTAACGTTAATGCTGCGGCAGCTGAGAGTGAATGAGTGTGTGTGATTGAGTGAGAGCGAAAGAGAGACATAGCTACTACAGTAGCTGTCAGCGTTTAAATGTCATGTGATTTGTTTTAATGCTAATTAACTATATTTTTCACTCGAATTGATATTCATTCCATCGGTGCAAATTGAACGAACGGCTCTCGCTAAAATACATATTCAGTTTAAAAAGGTCGTGCCCTAAACAAATAATGATATTGAAAATTATCTATTGATTGTTTATGAAGCTCTGCTCAATTAAGTAAGCCACAAAACTGCACAGATGTACATACACCACTCAGACACGTAAGCGGCATTAAAACCGGAATACGCTTGATATTATTTTTATTATTTCTTCTCCTTTGCTCGCTAATAAAAATTAAAAAAAAAATCATATACAATTGACGCTATCGAAAAGCTGAGCAAACAGAAACACACATAGAACACTTGTAGTTGTCGATTTTGCTTTTTTAATCGAACCTCAGTTGAAGTGGTCATCGTGTCTTGGGGGACTTCCAATCATGTTCAGTAAATATTTATAAGTGTGTGTGCTTGTTTAAATAATATTCACATTTAAATTCAATTGCAATTCTTCAAAAATTCATTTAGTAAATTGAGAGAGAGAGGGAAACATTTTAGAGTTTTGTGAATTGATCTCAAGCAAATTATTTAATTTTCTCAACGAGTTGCTGAAAGGCTTTCCGGTTTTTTTTTTTTTTTACATAATGTCGCTAACTAACGTTAAAGCAGGTGCTTTTTTATTAGCACCATAAACACATTCAGATAACAAAATCTGTTTGAAAATACGTCACAGTTTTTATTATGCAAAAGTTAACATTTCATTTAACAGCTGAACGAACATTTTACATGCCTATTTAATTTGCACGCTGCCTGTAAAGGACTGCGAGTGTGTACACACACACAGCCAGACACAAAAATTGATCAATTTATGTACACAAACAATATATTGCTACTTGTTTGACCTCAGCGCTGCACTGCATTTTAAATGTGCAAATTTACATTTGTTATTAATCTTTTTAACTTCTCATCGTGCGATAGACGCAAGGCAGACAGGTGGCGTGGGTGCTCTGTTAAAAACACAATACACAAAAACCGCTACTGGCAGCTAGCTAGAGAAGAGGAAGCAAGACGAGCCATAGAAACAAAAACAAACAAGCAAAGCACCCAGCACATTTTTAGATAAATATAAAATGTGAAGAATATGTGAAAGTAGCAAGAGCAAGAGAAACAAATAAAGATATATGCATGGATGTGTGTATGTGTAAGTGTACAGGCACAATTAAAGCGTCACACTTGAGCGAGCGTACAGAAGATTCCCAAACACCAATCTTTGAGAAAGAGAGCGAAAGAGAGAGGAGAGTAGAAAAAGCTTATCAGAAATTGCTCAACGCGAAAAGAGATGCTCGATTTAGAGGCTGCTGTTGCTCTCTTTGTTATTGGTGTTGTTGTTGCTCATGTTATTGTTGTTGACAAGTGAAAAAGTCAAAGGCAATGGGATGCACAAAAAGATAAAGAAAAGAAACATATAATTATTTGTACATTGTTTTCAAGTATCTTAATTGTGCTCTAGGAGAGATTTTAGCTGTTGGTTTCTACTCAGGCGCACACACACACACACATAGATCAGTAAGATTGCAGATTATTCCGATTACAAATTCAGTTAATGTTTTTATCATGCGTAATCCGAGTTCGATTAGATAATTTGCCAGCACAGGATGTGCGCACATGCACTTAAGTAGATAAACATACATACGTACATACATATGTTGATTAATCATATTAGTTCAGTTATTGTTAATTAATTGTAGTGCAAGTAGCAGATAGAAGGCATTCACACACACCCTGGCACACATTGACATTTTGCCCTACCACGTTTTGTGCTGCTTCCTTATCTTTTGCTCTCTCTCTCAGATAAAAACAGGGTCGTTGGTTACAACAGCGCTCAAAAAAAAACTCAAGCAGCTGCTGCTGCTTTTGATGCTCATGGAAATTTTTCGCAAGTTTTTCTAGAGGCAGTGAAAAATAAACATAAGACGCAGCAGCACGTGACATTTAGAGCATATAACTTTTTACATAATTAACACACATACAAATAACACACTTACACGTGTAAATGTGTATGTACCCTTTTTACTATCATATTTGATATATATATATATATATATACGTAGATATGTAAATGTATCTACTACTATTTTGAGACTGCGTTTGCGCAGGCAACAAGCAGCTTGTGGGTGAAAATTTATGTGTGTGTGTGTGTGCGAGGCAGGCGTGTGAAGGATATCTAAAACAGTGGGCACTAATAAAGCAAAAAAAAGAAGAAAAAAAAAAGCACACAAAGCAACGCCCATTGTTCGGCGATATTGACAATGAGTCAGCCAGAAATCAGTCACAGCATTTTTAACTGAAATGCAAAAGAATTCCAAGCTTGAGCGGCAGCACTCGCTCTCTCTCTCTCTCTCTGTTGATCATGTGATCGTGAGCGGCTTTAGAAGCAGCAGAGCGTTGCCAGATATCGGCCGTCATTCATTGCATGCATATATATGCTGACCATAACAGTTTTATATTTTGACAGTTGGTAATTGAATAAAAATGTCAGTGGCTTGAAATTAATTATGTTGTTGACTTCAATTACATAAGAGACGGGTTAGATATCATTGTTGCCATGTCAAGAAGAAGAATAGACGTCTTAGCGCTATCTACAAAATGTTTTTTTTTAGCGCTCTACGCTAATAAGCAAAGTAAATATTAAAGCCGAGCAAACTTTGCGCTGTTGTAGGAAATCACAAGACTTTATATTTGATGCACGATATAATTATTGTGGCATTGATTTGTGTATTGGTGGTTTATTAATCAAACAAAGGCGATGTAAAATGTTTTAGCCCTTTTTTTAATTCCCTTTCCATCTCCTCCTTTTATTCGTGCTTAAACATTTAGCATTGAGTAGCGCGTGCTACTTTTTTAATTCTTGGTGTGTTTCTTAGCTTCTTTCTCGGTGTTTCTCTTATCTTATCAGACACGAGCTATATTGGTAAATACGCCAGTGCCTCTTTATCAGCTAAGGTAAGTAGTATTATATGTGAATGATAAGCTATATTTGTGAGGCATGTGATGCCTCCAATTTGCCTTGGGTGGATTCAATTGATCATGCAAGACTGATGAGGTTAAAAAAAAAAACAAAAAATGGCATGTGATTACGATTATTATGTTATTGTGATTACTACAGGTGACTGAGGAATATGACAAACCATCCAATTAATCATGTGTTGGTACACATAGTTCTTGTGATCAGTTAACAATACGCCTTAAAATAAATAAATGCGCGTGATAATGCACTTAACACCTTTATAACCATCTATTTATGGGCCATATAAACTTATACAGTTATTGCATTCGGAAGCCCCACACATTCTTCATTGTACATTCTCATTCTTAATGCAAGATAAACTAAGAAAAAATACTTCAGTATGGCAACACCAAAAAGTTGGTCTTGTGACTGTGTGTGAAAAGGAAAGCGAGCTTCTCGTCATAAACTTCACACAAAAAAAAAACCGTAACTCTGCGCTCTCACTCATACAATGTGAATAGAATGACAATGGCTGGCACGAGAGCGTGCGCAACTCTCTCGCTCCCTCTCTCTTTGTGTACATCGCTCTTGCCTTTTATCTGCCGCTCACTTGCTGTGTATACATGTGTGTGTGTGTGCGTGTGTATGAGTAATGCCGTTTTTAGCATGTCGAATGAAAAAAAATGCAGCAAATTTCTAATTTCGATGCTGACATTTTTGTGTTGTTTGCAAATAAAAGCAACTAAATGCGCAGCCTTTATCTCAAATTTCAAAATAATTGAATATTTTGTTTATGTAATAAGGCTGCTGTTATTAACTATTCTACTCTGGCTAAAACATGATTTTTGCTCGTCACGCGCATTTCAAATTGGACTCAACACACAAACACATGTACACGTTCGTGTGACTGACTGCTCTGCGTGTATTGAATTTTTTTTTAATACACTGCCTGCCGCCACCAACAAACGTGCCTACATACATTTTTTGCCTTGCTGTCTAGAGAGGTGCTTCTTCTTCCCTTTCTTCTTCTAGCATTTACGCCACAAAATGTTCGATTTTTCTACGCATGCAGCGCTGCGTGGAGTTTGATTTTTTTTTTTTGGTTATAGGCGGAAAAATAAGTGTAACTCACCTGAGAAAATAATGGCGGACGCAGCGCCCATAACACCGAAGAAGGGGCCATAGATGGGGTTTTCGGGACTCAGTTGCTCTGAAGACGACATTTTGCTTTGTTTTTTTTTGTGTTGTTTGTTAGGCTACAATAACAAAATGAAAATCGGAAATTGAATTGGTTTTTTGTTTTAGGTTTATTGCACTTTTTATTTATTTTATGTTATAGATCGGCGCGTTTTAATTTGCTTTGCAAGTGTATCGTGGGGTGAAACAAAGTATTATTATTACATATACAGTATATATATATGTGTACAAAATATTTTTCTTGCGCTGCTTTTCGAACCACAATGCTGCTGCGACGACGAACGATTTGTGAGTGAGCGACGCGTTGCGAGAGTACGAGCGAGAGACCGAGAGAGTGAAGTACATTCGCCGCTGCTCGCCGTCTCATACAATTATTGAATTTTATCTCGAGAGAGCCTTATCTATGTATTAGTTGTGTAAGTCATGTGCCTATGTATGTGTGTGTGTGTACGTGTGTATGAGCGCATGACGGAATGAGCTCACATAAAAAAGTCCAATTGGCAATGACAACGCTCTGGAAAATTACACACACACACTCATAGTCACATGCACAGACTCACATGAGTTATTTAAAACTTCGTTTTTCGAACACAATTGACAAGATTTGCGCGTTTTTTTTAATTACTTTTAATACTGACTCAAATTTGCAACAATTTTTACGCTCACCGCGCACACTCTCTCTCACACGCATACACCCATTGCTCGTTCATTGTCATTGTGCTTGCATGTGTGTGTATGTGTGTGTCGTGGCAGAAAATACTAATCTTCGTACGATTTTTGCTTGTTTTTTCTATTTTTTTTTTGCTAGTTACTTTTCATGTAGGTTGCGATCAGTCGCAGCAGCATTATTTTTGTAATTAATTCATTTACGAGTGCGTCTCATATGACTTGATTGTGTAGTTTTTATTTTTTTCACTCACGTGATTAGAAATCTAATTTAAAGCAACTCGCTTCTGTGGCTGGCCTTTCGGGTATATTGCTGGCTGCTGCTCTGCTGGGCGACTAAAGCACGCTGATTTTTGATACGGCACTGAACTCCTACGCTGCGTTTGCGTTTGCTTTTATAAACTTTAGTCACGGGGGCGGATTTGCGGCAGTGCTACTTCTTGACTTGCTATCGATATTTATGCAATTTGACGTTTTACAACACTTCAAACTACTATCAAGTCATATCAGTTATTTTGGATGGTATTTTTTTTGGTATTTGATATTTGCTATTTTTTTTTGGTTTTTTTATTCTAATTATTTATATTTTGAATATAATCAGTGTTAGTTCAGTATTTTTCTAAAGCTTTCGATAACAGTGTGTTCATGTTGGTGAGCAGCATGCGTGGATCCTCAGCGAGACCGGCGCCAACCATCGCATTGGCAAACAGCTGCTTTGTGATGAGCAAGGCCAATTCGGGTTCGCTCGAACGCAGGGAATGCAGCTTCTTGATGATGGGATGTCTATAAGAAATTTAGATCGTTAGCATTATGATAAAATTTATAGTACAAATGAATATCTAGTCACTTGTAAAAAATATGTAAGCTAGATGTAAGCTCTAATATAAGAGACGTATAACAGAAGCTCTGAAGTAAAAGCTATAATGTAAAAGCTTTTAGGATTAGTCATAAGTTGAGCTTGTAAGACATTTTAGTTCAGTTGAGATTGGAAAGTTGAAAAATTACAATACCAACTGGTATTATTTATATATATTTATATATATATGTATATTAATATATATCAAAATAAGAAAGAACCATTAACTCACTTGGGATTGATTTCCAGCTCCGGTTGCAGCAGCGCAAAACGATTCTCTTCCGGTAACTGATGGCTTTGGGTGCGTATAAAATGACGAGCGGCTGCCATTTCCTCCACGGTGATAACACAGGGATGTGTGTCCAGGCGTGAAGTTACCTTCACCTTGGCCACTTGACCCTTGAGCTGGTCCTGCAGCCAGGGTATCAGGCTATCCAGTTCGCTGCTCAATAGACTACCCTCGCCATAGTCCTGGAGAACAGCCGGATCCTGTGACTGATTGCGCATCTCCTTCTCCACAGAGACGAGTTTCTTGCTCTTGAACTGACCTAGCTGCATTAGGACAAGTTCATCATACGGCTCATAACAGAAGAGCACCAGCTCATTGCGCTTCTTCAGGCTCTCGTAATATGGTGAGGATTCGGCGAGGACACGATTCGGTGCCGCCAGATAGTAGATATCCTTCTGCTCGGCGCTAACCGATGTGTAGTAGTCATCCAAGGAGATGCGTTCCGTTTCCGATTTGGATGACTCGAAGCGCAACAGCTTGGAAATCTCCTCTTTCTCGGCGCTGTCCGTGGAGGTGACAATACCTTCCTTGAGGAACAGGCCATAATCCCGATAGAATGCCGCATATTCCTCGGGCTGTTTTTTGGCACGCTCCTGCAGGAAGCGAATCACACGACTTGTAATCACACTCGACAATTTCCGGATCAAGTTATTATTCTGCAGCAGTTCACGGCTAAGATTCAAGGGTATATCTTCCGAGTCCACAACACCCTTGACAAATCTTAGCCACTTGGGCAACAAATTCTCCGTCTTCGACTGGATGAGCACCTTGCGCGTGTAGAGTGCGACCCCGGTGCTGCCATCCCGCGACATCTCAAAGAGTCCGGGCTTACCCTCTGGGAAATAGAGGAGAGCATGAATGCTTAACGGAACATCCGCATTGTAGTGCAACGTGAAGCGAGGCGCATCGAAGCTGTTGCTGATGAAACGATAGAAATCATTGTGCTGCTCCCTGCTGATGCTCTGGGGATCCATTAGCCACAATGGCTTGATCTCATTCGCCTGCTTTCCATTTAGCAAAATGGGCGAGCCAACAAAATTGCTATATTTTTTAATCACTGCCTGGATGCGATCCTCATCCGCATATTCACGGCAATCGGTCTTCAGATGTAGCACAATCTTGGTGCCATGCTCCACATCAGGCACTTCCTCAATCAAATACGAGCCGCTGCCATCGGTGGACCAGCGCAGCCCGGGCGCATCAGGACTCGAGGCACGAGTGTAGACCTCAACCCGCTGGGCAACGATAAACGAGGAATAGAACCCAACACCAAACTGACCAATTATATTGGAACTGGTCTGGGCAGCTTGCTGGTTCTGCTTCAGTTCTTCGAGAAACTTTTTGGATCCGCTGCGCGCAATGGTGCCCAGATTGTTGACCAGTTCCTCGCGTGTCATTCCAATGCCTGTATCCTGAATGATCAACTGCATCAACGGTTTATCAGTTGTAATTTTAATCTCCAGGGGACGATCCTTTGCAGCCAATTCGTCACCGGTCGCGCTCAGCGCTGTGTAGCGAAATTTCTCCAGTGCGTCGCTGGCATTCGAGATGAGCTCACGGACAAAGACCTCATGATCCGAGTACAGGGAACGTGCAACAATATCGAGTAATTGTCGTGTTTCCGCCTGAAATTCATGTCTGTCAGCACTCGGTGATTCCTTGGCAGCAGTCGTCAAGCGACGTTGTGGCAGCACTGCAATGGAATAGCTTAGATTAAGCATATTTTAGCTCCTCAACTGCAATCCACTCACCTGTGGGCAGCTGTTGAAATTGTTGGTTGTTCAGCGCCCAACTTCCAACGCGATTTACTTGCCGGCTGAGGCGACAGAGCTGACGGGCCTTGAGCAGCCCACCAAATGCACGCAGCGACATCTTTTTGAGCAGAGTTATTATTATTTGTTGATTTTATTATTTTATTTATTATTGTCCACACAAAATTTACTTAAATTACGTTTATGTCTAAGCATAAGTTGAAATACAAGTGTTATTTAACTTGATGAGGAGCGCACATGTGTCCGATTACCGATGAATCTATGTTATCGATGTTTTCTTTTTATCACGTAATTTGCAGCACTGTTTTGGACGCGTACAGCGAAATATATTTTTAGTTAATTTTAAGCAAATATTAAAACAGATAATATAATACAGTATGCAATGAGCATTTTTGTTTCTTTTGTAGTAATGAAATTCTTATCCAGCGCTTGCTTGACGTATTTTTGCTTTTAAGTTTTATTCATTTCCTATTTTCCATTGTAAATAAATTACATTTACTAAATTAGTAAATGTAATTTATTTACATTTTTATTCAACAAATATTCCTCAAGTTACATATAGATGTCATCTTATCAGCCACATATTAACAATCAATTAACATTTGACCCCAACTAACAACTTTATAATCTCTTATCAGTAATTTAGACTATTGCTTGCAACAAGCACATAATGAAATTTTTTGCTATTAGTTTGTGTTTTGGGTTGCTAAAAACTAGACGGGAAAATTTATAATGTATCGTTTTAATATAATTGCAATAATTTTAACCATCTCAAGATTATTTTTAGATGCCTCCTCAAACCCAACTGAAGAACTTATTGATGAGCAGGTAAATGGAGTGTTTATGCTGAAAGTATATGGTTTTAAGCCAGATATTTCAGGAAACCGAATGTGCATCGTACTGCTTGAAGGTATTCTTGTGGAATACAGTGAATATGAACAATAAAATTGAGGCCTGTGAAAAAAAGACTATGCAAATGTCTGTTTTGCAAAATCAATTGGTTGCCCTAAAATTAAAGGAAACAATGTACGAGAAGACAATCACAGAAAGCGAAGCGCAGTGTTTAAGACAAGAAAAACTGAACGAAGATGTAGCCTCCATAAAAGACAAACTAGAAAACATGGCGGAAAACAAACAACTTGCGGAAATTCTGAAACAATTAGAGAATTCTCGAGTCATAATTGAGGAGAAGAATGAACAAATAAGATCACTACAGACAAAATTACAGATCAATGAATTCTTACTGGGCACTTGTAAGTCGAATATTACATTAACTGCGGCAGCACTTGTAAGACAAGAAATGAGCATGCTGGAAACGAGCTGCTCGCGTATTGAAAACAGAACGGAAATTTGGAAAATTCAAGTACCAGGAATGGAACCTTTTCGGGTGCGTTGCGATGGAATCATTGCTGGTCCCGGTTGGACCGCTATTCAACGACGTGTCGATAACACCGTGGACTTTAATCGAACCTGGGATGAATATCGAACGGGATTTGGAGATCTTGATGGGAACTTTTTCGTTGGCTTGGAGAAACTGTATCGCATGACAGTTTTCCAGCCACACGAACTGTTTGTCTATCTTCAGAATTTTGAAAATGAAATTCGCTATGCTCACTACAGTAGTTTTAGTATCGGCAGCGAAGATGATGCATATGAACTGAAAGATTTGGGTGAATTCGCTGGTGATGCTGGCGATGCTTTAAAGATGAACCTAAAAATGAAATTCACCACATTCGACCGAGATAATGATAAACGCGGCTTCGACAATTGCTCCGTTGAGCGCCAGGGTGGATGGTGGTTTAATCAGTGTGCAAGATCGTAAGTACTAAAACGGCTAAGAGGTTATGTAAAGGTGTATATAAATGCGTATTTATTAAGGAATTTGAATGGACGTTACTTCGAGAGAGAATTGGACAAGTGGGAAGGCATTTGGTGGTGGAATTGGCAAGAAACGCGTACACTTCAATCGGTCCAAATGCTGATAAGACCAATAAGTCAAAAATAAAATTATTATGTATAAGTATAATTTTTTTTGAATTGGTAAGACCGTAAAGTACAATAAATGTGATTATGCTTATTTTTGATTTTTTGTTAAAATTACTTGCACCAAATCACTTGCATAAACGGGTTATGCAAAACATGTAAAATATTTTGTTTTTCCAACATTGCCGCCAAAAAGTCAACTTATACGATATATCGATTATTGCCCATGGCGATAGTCAATATTCAATAGCAAGAAGACATTTCATGCGATATATCGATAGTTTTTTCGTATTGAGTTACAACCCTGGAACTGGAAGCGCGTCGTCTTCGCGCTGTAGTTGTATTTATTGTTGAGTTTTCTTCTTTTTAACTACTATAAGTGATTGTGTGTGCGCCGCAGTATTTAGTAAATACGCAGTATTTAGTAAATAGAATGTACAATTCGTGTGGCCTTTGGATATAGATACATATTTAGAATGACATCGATTGATAGCGTACGCGTGCTGCTTCAATCGCTGCCAGCAGCTTCGCCCGCCGTAGGCAACAACAACGGCAGCAACAACAGCAGCAACAACAACTGCAACAACGCATCACAAAATGAGTTGACACCGGCAAAACTTGGCGCTGCTGCGACGCCGTTGCGCGCGAGAAATACGCAATCGCAACTGCAACAACAGGCGCAGCAGCAGCCACAGCAACTGTTTTTTGGCACACCCGAAAAGTCATCACTTGATGACAAAGAACTCAATCCGCCGGATGAATTCTGGCGTGATTTGCATCAGTTTCACGAGCGACGCGGGTGAGTGTAATTGCCACTAAATCCCTGCCAGTGTACTCATGTTTTATTTTTTTCACAGCACACCGCTCACACAGGCGGCCAAGATCAGTGGGCAGCATGTGGATTTGTATCGATTGTACCAGGAGGTCACCGAACGCGGTGGCTTCAACAAGGTTAACGTGCGCGACGAGTGGGACGAGGTGTACAACGCGCTGGACACGCTGCGCGATCGCTGTGTCAACGGCACCGCGGGAATTAAACATATCTATCGACGCTATCTGGATAAATATGAACGTCTCAATTTTCTCGGCGAGGATCCGGATAAATTGGAGGCCTTGGAAGCGGCCATTGAATGTGCCGATTTGGGCGCCAGTGCGAGTCGTTCGCGTTCACGTCTTGTGATGGGCACCGGCAGCGGTTTGATTGGCAGTGGCCTGAATGTCAGTGGAATGGGCAGCTTATTTGGTTCTGCGCATTCCACGCTGACAGCGGTGCCCATGTCGTACAATCAGCGCCAGCATATGGTGAATGCGGATCGCCGGCGACAGTACAAGATGTCCACACAGCTGCACAAGCACAGCAACTATGAGAAGTTGATGCTATCGCTAATCTCACCGCTGCCCAATGAGCAGGATTTCGCGATCAATGTGTGCATGCTGATGGCGAATGAACCGCGTCCAACTCTACAGTTGACGGAGTGTCCCAAGTTGTTGGATGGGCTGTTGGCGCATCTGGGTGTCTATTCGGATTACACAATGCGACAGCTATTCCAGCATGGTCACAACACTGATGGCGTCCAGGTGCGAATCACATCGAAGCTGAACTTTTGGCGTGATTTGCTCTACGATAAGCCGCAAATCCTGGATCTCTATAAGGATGAACAGGCCTGGCTGGACAATGGACTGATTAGCAAGGAGAGCGATGCCATCGACAATGACGATGATGATTATTTTGTTCAGTCGAATAATTTTGATTTCGAATTGGACTTTTTGCATTTGCGTCGCAGTTACGGCACCGACGAACGCGTCGGTCAGCGTGTCCTCCAAATTGTGCAGCTGTTGCGCAGCCTGAGTTTCCATCAGGAGAACGTCTCCCTGTTTGCCGCGAATCGCACACTATGGCGCTATCTGGTCATGGGCGCCAATATCCGTTGGAGTAAGTTATCCAAATGGTTATTAAATCGAATCTTTAAAGATAACCTTTGCGAATACAACTTGTGAACACGTTTTTAGAAGAACTATGTTTTTAAGACGCACCTTTGCTTGCTTTCAGGCAACATTCACATTCAGGCTTTGGAGACGGCTGGCAATTTGGCGCAGCAGTTTGAGTTGCTGGATCCCGCCATGGATGAGCTGTCGCGCAATTTGCTGGCCACGCTGTGCGAGGGCGTCGATTCGAATGATCGGGCCGTGATCATCAGCTGCCTGGAGATACTCTATAAGCTGTGCGGACGGGAGGGCAATGCCCAGCACATTAATCGCTGTTTGGGCTTGGATTTCTATCAGCGTGTCATGCTGCTGCTCTCACTGACGGACGTCATGCTACTCATCTTTACGCTGGAGGCGATCTATGCGCTGAGCGCACTCGGTGCACGTCCCTGCTCTATGCTGATGCAGGTGCGTGGTCTGCTCGATCAACTGGTCGCGCTGTTGACAGTGGAGGCGCAATCTTATGGCGCCGCCGGCTGCATACTGATGCGCGTCGTGGAGGTGGTGCCGGGCAACATGGTGTCCACACTGCACCAGCAGCAGACGAATCAGGGCAATCAAATGACGCAGCTGGCGACGGTTAAGCAGACGCCGCAGCTGCAGCAGCCGACATTAGTTGCTGCACTGCCGCCGATGCCAACGCAGGTGCAAGTGTTGCCGCCACAAATGGAGCCGGTGGTTTTGCCTTCGCCTGCCACAGTTCATGTTGCAGCTGCAGCGCCAACTCCTGCTCCAGCTTCAGCACCCGCTTCCGCTCCAGCACCTGTTGTTGCTGTGCCTGTTGCGCTGCCCCTGCCCATGGCCATGCCCAGTTTGCCGCAGGTGCAACTCCCACCAATGCCCAGTTTGCCGCAGGTACAGCTGCCCCCAGTGCCAGCGCCCGCGCCAGTTACGCTGCCCGTTGCGCCCTCAGCCCCGCAGAGTTTCACACACGAGGACGAAACGTATGCGTTGGCCTGGCTGGGCGCCACCTACGAGCGTGCCGGCCAAGGACACGAGCATCGTGTGGAGCAACAGGAGCTGTACACTATTTATCTATCGCATTGCCAGAAAGCTGGCAAACACTCGGTAGTTAATCGCATGCAATTTCCACGCCTCGTGCGGCTCATCTTCAATCCGAGCGTGGGTCCGGCCATTGTGCGTCAGTTGGATGGCAACGATCTGCCCGGCACCCACTATGTGGGCATCCGGATACGTGCCCAGCCATTGCCCATGCAGCAGCATAAGCAACAGCAGCAGCAGACTGTTATCAAGAAGGATGGCAAACCCGAACCGGCAGCTGTAGTGGAAGCAGCTGAAGACGCACCGCAGGCTGCTCCCAGCCAGCCCAGCTCATCGCTAATTAAAAGTCTGCTGGCCAACAAAGTTAACGAACGCCAGCTGAAGCAAAAGGCGCAGGCACAGCCACCTGCCCTGGTGCCCAGCACATCCTCCGCAACTGGCTCCTCGGCTGGTCAGCCCATTAAAGTGACCTCGACGGCAATAAGCGCCTTTGTCAATAATCCACTCATGCAGCACACGCCTGTCAAGGTGGGTCAGACCACAATAAAGCCACTGCATCCACAAATGGCGCTGGAGAAGAAACCGATGACGGATTCGGCGCCGCCACCACTAGCTCCCTTGAGCGGATCAAATGTGCTCACCAAGGATGCACAAGGACGCACCGTTATCATCCAATCGAAACGGAAGTTGACCATTGATGAGGAGCAGAACAAGCGACTGGCATTGGAGAGTGGCAATAACAGCATTGCTGCTGCACCTGCCAAAGAGGAGCATCAAGTGACGCCCTCGAAGAATGCGGCCAATCTCTATGCGGATCTCGCTGCCTCCATACTCGAGGATGAGGATATGGATGATGTGCCGCCGCTTGCTGCCTCCAGTCAGGAACAGCAACAACAACCACAACAACAGTCCCAGCAACAACAGCAGCAGCAGCAACAACAACAGCAGCAACAATTGCAGTTGATACCCGCCAAAGTGCAGCCCGCCCAGCGTCAGTTGATCTTTCCGGCTGGCGGCCCGCAAGCAGCGCCGCCTCAACTCAAGCTGGCGACGACGGCGACAATTAAAACGGATCAGGGACTGCAAACGGTGCCTGTCATCTTGCAGCAGAAGACGGAGCATCAGCAGCAGCAACAACAGCAACCACAACAGACACAGACACAATATGTGCTGGCCACCAATAATCAGGGTCAAACCTATTTGGTGGCTCAGCAAACGGCTGCAGTGGCAGCGCCGCCCCAAGCCCCATCCACGCCCACATTGCTGGTCACACAATCGCCGCAGCAGCAGACAAAGACCATCATCATATTGCAACAGCCCCCGGGCGTGAGCACGTCGAATGTACCCGGCACACAGAAGGTGATCATGACAACGGCGCAGGGACAACAGGTCCTGGTGACGACAACAACAACGCCAGCTGCAACACAGCAACGGCCTCTGGGTCCACAGCAACATCTGCAGCAGCAGCAGCCACAACAAATCTTTCTTAATCCGCAGCGTGCGGTGCCAGCTGCTTTGGGTGCGGGTCAAATGTCGCCATCGCTGCTCTCGCAGCTCAATCAGATACCGGCAACGATAAAGCTGCATCAGCCACAACCGGCACAGTCACCGCAACAGCAGCAAATCCATCGTGTAGCAAGTAAGGCGGCGCCCATACCCCAACTGCAACAGCATCAATCCATAATACAGCAGCACATCGTCTCCGGGCCAACGGCGGCGCAGGACAAGCGACAATTGCTGCTCGGCGGCATTAAGGAGACAACGCTCATCACTCAAACCTCAGCAACGGCGGCCCCGTTGCAACAGAGTCAACTCAATTCGCAGACAATCATTACCACACAACCACCGCAAGCACAACAGCAACAGCAGCACCAGCACACAGTTGCACATACAGCAGTTGCTGGCGCTGGGCAACAACAGCAGCAGCAGCAACAGCAGCAGCAACAACATATACGCAACGTGCTCGAACAGCAGCAGCAACATCATCCATCCATAATACAGCAAAAGATCACAATGCCAACGGTGGTGAGTACTCTGCAGATGATTCTGATCTTAGAACAATATTTTGAGAGGTTTACATTTTTGATCATCTTTTTTTCTCTCTACTTGCAGCTAACAGAGGCTGGCAAAAGCAAAGTGATTGCCACAGTGCCCATAGCCAAGAAGCCAATGCCACCGCCTTCGGCCGTTGTGCAGCAGTTGCAACAGCAATCGGTGCAAATTCCTGCACTGAAATCCAATCCACAAACCGTACTGCAGACAACAACAGTCGCTGAGACAAAGGCGACGACGGAGCAAAGCATAACAGCAGCCGTTGCAACAATCCCGGCTGCCACAGTCATCTCAACAACGGCGACAACAACAAGCAGCAGCATTGTGAGCAATGTGATTGCTGGCACACCTGTTGCTGCCACACCTGTTGTCCCTGTGCCAACGGTGCCTGTGGATGTCAATTGGCTGTTCATTTGCGATTGGCGCAATTGTCCGCGTCGCAAATTCAAATCGCTCAACGAGTTGCAACATCACGTGTGCAACGTCCACTGTCCGGATCATCTGGATCCGGGTGCCGAGATCTATTGTCAGTGGGGCAGTGGACCCAGTTTGTGTGATAATATTGCACGGAAACGTTACTCGCTGATGACACATCTGGTGGATCGTCATCTGGCGCTGGATGATTTGCGGGCGAGTGTGCAACGTCGCCTTGCCACCGGCATACACAATGTGGCACCCACGCAGCCAACTGTAACAATTGTGCGCAATGCAGCGAATGCCACATCAACATCAGCAGCAGCTGCAGCTCCATCTGCAGCAGCAGGTGCCTCAACAAGTGCAACCACATCCACTGCGGTGGGCACTTCGGCCCTGCAGGCGATCAAACGTCATTCAGCCGACTTTCTCAACTCCAAGGAGCTGATGGATGAGAATGAGGGCCCGGTCACGAAGAGCATCCGCTTGACGGCTGCGCTCATTTTACGCAACCTGGTCAACAACACATCGACTGCGAAACGTGGCCTGAAACGCTACGAGCCACATTTGGCCAATGTGGCATTTAGCAATGTCGAAGCCAGTGGCGTCCTATCACACATACTACACGAGTTGAGTCAGTAGCTCCCCCAATATATACATATATATAGTATATAGTATAAAGTATATGCCCACACACACACACACATCTATTTTTGTACACCTCTCGCTGCGCTGCTATAAACAACAAATCTAATAATTAACTAACGACACTATTAAAAGGTGAACACAACTGAATGAAGGAAAGTGTTTGGAGTGTTTATAATCTTAACTTAAGAAGGGAATATCTTGGGAAAGATCCCACCAATTTTGTTAACATCAGAATGGATGGAATTTGGAGAGCGGTTTGCAAAATTATCAAGATTGTTAGTTATCAACTAATGTGGAAGATATATTAATTGAAATATGCATTATTAATAGACTCAAAAAGATTAATCCTTGAAAAATAGTATTTCACTTGGAATTTGGTTTCATTTTGAAAAAGTTTTCATTTATTAAAAGGAATATTAACAAATATGAATTATAGCCTTCTGATAATTTAGGTGCATTAGCTGCTAGGATTTTCGACTCTTTGTCAAAGATCATGAAAAATTCAACTTTAAACGGATTCCAATACAATACATTCAGAATTTTTTTAATAAAGTGAAAAAAATGATTTAAAACAAAATTTGATAAAGATTTAATATAGCCTTTTGATATAATTTAAAATCGTAATAATCAGAATGGAACTGTACGTATTATTCATATATAATATAGATAGCTGTCAAAGATCAGCTAAACTACAGGGCTTATTCAGAAAGTTCTTGCTTCCGAATTGTCAGTCGCTGCCAGAAGAGGAATAATTCATAATGTGTAACACTTAAGAGCTAATTGTAAAAACACAACTGTGCCTGGGAGGTAGGTGCTGGGGCTTCCCCATTTTAGTTGTACAAGTCCCAGAGCGAGATCTGTGCATCCATGCCGGCTGCGGCCATAATTGGTGCATGCCACATGGACACCGGTTGCGCGGAGTAGGCCAGGTCCATGACGCCGCCCTGCTTGTGCTGGGTGAGCACTGCAAGCGGTCGCAAACTCTTCCACGAGAAGATGCGTATGCGTCCATCCCAGCCAGCGCTGGCGAATACCTTCTGATCGGAGCGTATGCGTACACAATTCACGCCCGGATTCTTGATGCTCAGCTCCGAGCCGCGCTGCATCTGCATCGATTGTCGCTGATAGCTAAAGGTCGTCAGCTTGTCCGCTGTTGTTAAGAAATTGATATATATATATAATATTATGTTATCTGATTAAGTATATAATGCTGTGAGGTTTCTTCTTACAAGCACCCCCAACAATGCCGCGATTTGTGAGGCAATCATAGTCAACAGTCAGGGCTTCCGGTGCCAGTTCCATGACATCAATCATACAGCCCGAGCTGAGATCCCAGGTGAGAAAATGCCCCGATTCGTAGCCGGCGAGCAGGAACAATTGGGAGGCGCACTCAAAGGGCTTAAAACAGGTAACACTGCCCAATTTGGGCAGCTGTGGATCATCCGGTATCAGCATTTGTGTTGGTGCCGCCGGATCCGTCACGTGCAGCACACCAATGGCCGTATCCTCGCACGGATAGAACAGCAGCTGTTCATTTGTATTATTCGGATTGATATGCAGAGCGGTGCGACAATAGCCCAAATGATTGCCGGGAATACTCCGCTCTTTGACATAGGAACTGTTGCTAATTGAGAACATGGTGATGGTGCCGCCCTTCTCTTGTGTTATCAGATGCTCTGTGGTGTGGTGCAGATTCGTAATTGGCTCGCTGCCCACCTCAAAGTGCAGCGCCGAACGATTTGTCTGTGAAAATTAATTTGATTTTCTATTTGCTATTTTTGTATATTTTTGTTGTTTTGCTCACCTGTAGATCCCAGAGAAATACTTTGCCTTTGATGGTGCCCGCCAGCAGGCGTTCGCTCTCGTGGAAACATAGGGAATTTACTGCGCCCATGTCGGGGCAGCGCAAGCTGAACACTGGGTCTGGTGGTAGCACAGCCATTTCAGAGAAGCGTATTTAAATTTATTAAATTATGAACTAAAAAGCGTGTTTTGCGTTGCAGATGTCGATAAGATAAATAACAAATTGTGGTGGTAAGTCGATAACAATAAGTATGTGTGTGCTGCATTGCCATGATGTCTTAAATGCGCCAAAGTTAAATGACGATACTGGAATTTATTGCAATAAATCGTAATTTAATGCAAATGAGGTATTTTTAAATGAAGAAAGTACCAAATTTAATGACTATTGCAATTTATATTGCTCGATAAGTTTGTGTTTTATTATAATCCACAAACTACAATCCACACTGTTGGTTGTTACACACCGCAACCGCTAGAGGTCGCCACTGCTGTGGCGCGCCACGCAAACACTTTTGAAACTAGGAAAAACCAACAACAACAAAAGCAACAACTTTTCTTTTTGCGCTTTGCAAAATGTTATCAAATCGTGCGCACAGCCTTTAAGTGAAAATGAGCTTAAGTGATTTTATAAGAGTGAAAAAACATTTAATAACTAAATGCGCACAAAACGTCCGTTAACTATTAAAAAACATAACATTCGTCAAAGCCGCATGGCTTTAATGGACTTTGGCAGCGTCCGCAGCGAGTCTCCGCCTAGACCCCAAAGGCGATCATAAAAAGACTTGTTGTCAGTTGTACTTTGCACAAGACTGTGGCAGCAAACCTAACAAAAAAACAACAAAACAAAAATATCACAAAAAAGCGCTAAGAATTATGTGCCCGAAAAGATCGCAAAATAAACATGCTATAAGCTCGTTAATCAATGCTAAGTTGTCAGTTTTAAGTGGCTTTACCGATGTTTTTTTTGTTGCTGTTTGCCTTCTTTTTTTTACCTTCCTGTACAATCAAACAAACAAACAAACAAACAGCCAGAACAATCGTTTCGAGACTCCTGTTGCGTCCAAAATGATTTAGTAGACGCAGAAATGAAAACGTGCTATTTTTTTTTAATATTCAAATAAAGTTTGTTTGTATTTGAAAAAATGTAGTTTAATTTGTTTAGTGGAAAATGTACTTTAAATATTTATTATCCTGAGTTACAAGAAAAAAAGACTTTCAAAACCTTGTCAATCCAGGACTTTCAACTTCCATAGCCTCATCCAAATTCTAGTTTAAATTTTACACTGTTTCGAATTGTCAACTTCCCAGGATTCCCAGGTTCTGCCTCTAAAATAGAGTAAGTTATCTCCAGCAAATTGGCTTAAAAATGCTGAATGATTGGGTGACTAATTTTCAACTGTTAACAAACTTGCAGAAAGCTGCAACTAATTGTAATTTGATTTGGGGCGCAACAAGTCAACAACTCTGTTTAAGTGCAGAATGCGCTTTTGGGCTTTAAACGTGGCTAAGCAAGAGAATTCGCCCAACAGTTGAAGAGCCAATCGTAAAAAGGTTAAAGAGGCTCAGCTGCAGCAACTCATTTGCTTTGGTTTCGGCTTTTATTGGAATGGACAGATGGACAGATGGACGGGCGGACACGCAGAATGGACGACAGACTGGCAGGAGGGAGAAGTCCATAAATCTTTTCGACACAGTGTTCGAGGTGAGGCGTTTAGTGGCCTAAACTATTTATGCATGTATGTGACCATGTGTGGGTAATCCATTTGAAATGGGTCAACGACTACAACAACTTGCAACAACAACAACAACAACAACTTGCAACAACAGCCAGCTCCTTAAACGTTGCGAATGACCCAAAGCCAATAAGAATAACAAAAGCAAAACCATTTCGTATTCATACCCAACCCAGTTTCAGTTCCAGTTCCAGTTTCAGTTCCCAGTTTAAAACATATTAGCTTGTTACCTTAATGAAGTCATAAATTTTCGCTATCGCTGTATCTGGATATCTGGAATATCCTCCGCTTCTAAGGAATTTCAAACTTGGCTCTAGCACATAAAACTGTTTTCTTCTTTTTTTGCTCTCTTTTTTTTTGGCACAGATCTTTACTCCAAATAAGCAAATCGATATCTCAGTGTGTGTGTATAAATACATGCTCGATAGTTAATCAGGCTTAGTTTGATATATGCTGACAGTATAGGTTGCCCCCCACTCCCGCTCTGAAAGAGGTGCCTGAATACCCCGCTCCCCGCTGTGTGCGTTCCTACGAAAATGAAGTTATCACGCGACAAACAATGCATTTCTTCCCCCTCCCGAGAGAGCCCCCCTCGTTGGCATTGCTACCTTTATAACTTTATATGGCTGTCATTATTAGCCAGAAATTAAATGGGGGAACCGAAGCGATCGTCCTGCTGCTGGTGATGCTGCTGCTGCTCCTGCTGCCAACTTATTTATGCGCTACCTTAATGGACCTTTGCCTGCCATCTACTCGAACTCGAATTTCGCAGCGACTTCATTTCGACTTCATTCTCAGTTGTGTTGAGTTCATTTCGCTTCTTTTTATTTTTTTATGTGCCTTGAGTTTTTTATGGCATTATTTTCGCAATGCCCCATGAATCATATTGAGCGTTGGGAATTCTACAATGCCCCATTCCCGGACACAACTATGGACATTTATATGTATGTGTTCGCGAAGGTGTTGGAATTTTGATTTGCTTGCAACAATGCAGCGCTTGGCATGATGTTCAGATGCCATAAAAATACTTGTAAGCCAAATAGTAAATTATTAGCGTGTGTCCAGTTAATAATACATATATGAATGTGTGGGGAAGTCTGGGAACCCTGGCAGTTGAAAGACTTCTCTAAAGATTTCTTTAAGAATGACAAGTGAAAACGACTTTCTTAGGCAAGCCGAAGATTATAAGATTATTATGCAGAGCGAAGTTGTGCTGAAGATATCTGAGCGGCACTATAAATTTAAATATATACAAAAATTATAGTCCAAAGTTGATGATTTTATGTACAAATGAGAGGTGCATAAAAATTACGCATATTTTGTGATAAGTAATAAAATTAACTTTTCAAAAATTATAATCTTACATCAGTGTAGTCAGGCCCTAGACATGAAAATGCTCGAAGTTCAAATTAATACTCGGTTCGGTTGTATAATAATCAATCCCAATTATATATAATTATGGGTTTTACGTATTTCTCATATATTTTACTCTTTTTAAGTAACAATAGATTTAAACTTAAATTTATATTTTTGAAAACGCATTTTACCTACTGAAAAGTACTCCACTTTTATGCCATGAATTTTACAACAAAGGTAGCAATAATTTCAAGTGATGCAACGCCGAATTCCATTTGCAACGCAAACATTTTGTGGCAGCCACTTAAAATGCGCAACGAACCGCAACAGATTCAAATGTTTTTGTTGTGCGGCGCGCAATCAATTAAAACATCGACGTCGATCAGCATTATTATAAATCAAACGATAACATAAAATTGACACTAAAGGCGTTTCGCCCATTTTTCATGTGGCGACGAGATTAAGCCTCCAAATTGTAGATTGTATGGCTAAAAAGTGTGCCCAAAAAAAAAACACAAAAAAAAGAAAAAAAAACTGGAGCTGAGCTTTGTTTTTAATATATGTGTAGAGGTATATGTATTCATTATAGGTGTATGCAAATTGAACGTTGGCCAAACTACTAGACGGGAAAAACTGGTCGGCACACCAAAGTGCTCTGGTAATTGATCAATTTCCGCAGACCGGAATACCACAAAATCAAAATATCGATTCGAAAACCGAAAAAAAACAAACTTGAAAATAAAAAAAAAACAAAAGACCCGCAGCTGTAGCTGATAATATGATGGCCACTTGATTTTTAAACTGATTTATGCATTCAAACTAAGTGAGGAGGAGGCAAAAGTCTATTTTTTATTTTGTTTTTATTTATTTTTGTTGGTCTAATGAAATGGCGCTTCATAAAATCACCCACAACGCGGAGACGCTGACCTTTTATGGGCTGGGAATTTGTGTTGTTGCTGATGTTGCACACCTTTTGCACCTACGCCGCACATTCCACTTGAGTGAAGTGGAGCGTCTCTCTGTCGCTCTCTGCTCCAATCAGACGCACTCAGCCAAAGTGCCAATCAAAAGGACAAAAGGACGACATCAACACTAAACTACACACTTCACACTGACCTGGGCCTCAACCTGAAACCGAAACCTTGTTCGCCTGGTGTCAATAACATCGTATCAACTGAGTGCACACCCAAACGCTAGAGATGGACGCCACTTGTGGCATTATTGCACGACACGACACGACACGACACAAACACGACACTTGCACACGATATGCGTGCATGCAACATGCGTTGTCATATGATTAATGCGACATGCACCACTTATTCGGAATGTGTCAAGTTATTGCTTAAAGCTTAATTTCAATGTGCAAGAAATTTTATGATGGATTATGAGTATTAATTTAAAGTTGTTGATCAAAAAATGCGACAAAATAATTACAAATCCATTGGTTTGGACTTTGGAGTGAGGCTAAGGGTATTATATAGATCGTCAGCATCTCTTCAAGAACTTTTCCTTGCAGATTTATTAATAATAATAAAAGAATGAAATGTGAGTTCACAAAAACTCTCACATTTCCATTTGTTATGCCTGCTTCGTGTCACGCACGAGACCACGAGACACGCACCAATCTCCAGTGGCATCAACTTGCGGCTGGACATGAT
Source organism: Drosophila nr. perissopoda 5 BK-2023a (assembly GCA_035044105.1). NCBI lineage: Eukaryota > Metazoa > Arthropoda > Insecta > Diptera > Drosophilidae > Drosophila > Drosophila nr. perissopoda 5 BK-2023a. Next base: position 324,748 of record JAWNMK010000126.1, read on the forward strand.
TGCCGTTGGAGCGCTTGCCATTGGTTGATTGCCTGCTTGCAACAGCTTCCTCTTCATCAGCTTTAACACAAAACAAAAAAAATTCCAATTTAATTGCGTGAATTAAAGCTGTAAATCATTATGCTAAGTGCCCTTTAATGCCTCAAAATGCAGCTCATTTGCAAGTGCACACAGGCCATGTTGCAGCAGCAGCAGCAGCAACAACAACAACTGCAATGCGTAACATGAGGCATGCCCGCAGGCCATGTAATCATTTTTGTACTGTCCAACTTTTTGCCGTTCCCAGCGCAACAACAGTTGTCTCCTTGTGTCCTCCTCCTTTGGGGCAGGCTCTCGGCTGCAGTCGCTTGCCTACTTTCAATTATCAATTATTAACTTAATATCTTCTTCAGAGAATGTCTGTCTGCCCCCAGGTGTCACCAGCGACTAGCCACTAACTACACATGTCGCCTCCCATTCTGATATCATGTATCCCTCATTGAAAGTGTTAATGTTTTAATTTCACATCCCGGCAAATTGGATAGCAGACGATGATTACCGGAACGTGAACTGGGACTGAAATTGGGAATGGGACTGGGAACTTCTACTAAGGACTTCTACTTGGACTGGGAGTAGGATTTCTACTTGAACTACGACTGGGAATTGGATTTGGAATGGAACCTAGATAGATACTTGAACTTGGACTGGGACGTGGGACTTATACTTGGACTTCTACTTGGACTTTAACTTGGACTTCTATTTAGGACTCCAACTTAGGTCTTCTACTAAGAACTTCCACTTTTATTTGGACTGGGACTGGGTATAGATCGAGTTGAACTTGGATAACCTTCTGTCTTTTGATTTAACCTTACAATATTTTATTTATTTATTATAATTATTTAATTAAGGATATGTCTATTTAAACTATACTTCAAAAGAACACTCAAAAACTGTATCAACAAAAATGCTCTCCTTAAAAAACTGCCAAGAATAAATAACTTGGTTAATTATGTTGACAGTCTGTTTATTATACATAATTTCAAGTCAGGTCCAGTCAGACACAGTCTCCATTTAATCAGTGGCAAATGAATGCAACTCTCAAAAAATATATATCTATATATGTATATATATTTTGACAAGAGGTTAAATATTTGCAAGCAGCTGTTTGACTTGCTGTCTGCGGCTATCCTGCTTGGCCATTAAATGTTTTCCATGCACTTATCGCACACACAGTCAATAAGTGGGCTAAAATGAGTGCAGGCCCGGTCATTTAATGAATGGCGCTAACACCCAGCAGCCAGTTTGAGTGTGAGTATGAGTATGAGTATGAGTACCCATACTCGTATTCATATAATTAAAATGCCACTTAGCTGACAGCAGCTGAACGCACAGCGAATTCAATTTCAAGTTGCCTGCAACCAAATTGTCATGCCACAAAGCCCCTAATCAAAATATAAAAAAAAGCAGGGCGTGACAAGGCTGCTGCAAGATTTCATCTCGTATACAAAACAGGAGTGAAAAAAACACCTGATAAACACCTTACGTAAAAAAAGAGAGAAAAAACTCTGCCTCTTAATTACTGTAATTTGGTGGTTGCTGCCCCCCCAAAAAAAAATATTGGGGCGACAATCGCAACAGGATTAGTTGACCCAGTTGCCAAGTGAGCAGTTGGTTTTTGTTTTTAGTTGACGCACGACAAACTTCACTGTGCCGCATGCCACATGCCACATGCAACCTTAATAATTTAGCATCAATCAACTTTAGTTTTAGTTAACTCAACACACAAAAATAAAAACGGAAAAAGCAAACAGTAAAACTCACAAATGACGAACTCATAAAAAATTGATGGAGTTCCGCCTAAAAAAACACGGCGAAAGTTTTGCCAGACTCGTAACTATTTTATTGTAATGTCTTTGGCCTGGTCAAGAAGGTTAAATCGGTTGGAAGGTGAGGAATATCCTTTTTTAGATATATTTTGTGTAACCAGAACAACTTTGCTTACAAACTTCTGACCGGAAATACTTTTTAAATGAATATAATCTATATATAAATATATATATATATATTTATGGGAGTTTTTGGACTTAAAAAGTGTGTATTATTTTGGATTAAACTTTGTTTTAAGTTGTGGAATTTGTATATTAGTATTTCGTATAAAATGTTTGGTTTATTCCTTATAGCAAAAAGTATAAATGAAGAATCAAAATTGTTTATGTTATTTTTCTTAATTTATCATTAATTTTAGAAACTTCTTTCTTTATTTATTTTTTAAATTAAACTTCAAACTTAAAAAATGCCAAAATTCCAATGGAACTTAATTTAATATTTTTTATCAAGGATGTAATTTTAAGAATTTTGCAACTAATTTAAAAATGTAAAAATTTTGGCAAATTTTTCTTGACGCTTTAACAAGCAATTGTTGTTTGGGGGGCAAAGAGCATTTAAGATTCGTTGTGAATTGGTGGCGCCTCAATTCCTGTTGTTGTTGCTGTTGACCCTCGAGGGGGCGTCTTGTTTTTGTTGTAGCCGTCCAGCTGCTGCTGTTGCTATTGTATTTTTTTATGAAATGTGTTGAGACTTTGAAGTGCGTATAATTCATGTTGGTTGCGTTTTGCATGTCAGTTTTTGTTGCCAGACTAACTGACTGATTGACTGACTGACTGAATGGTTGAATGACTGATCCAGCGGAGCTTGACGAGGAGCTGTGCGGTTGGGGCCAACTTCAGCTGTCAGTCAAGGCTCAAACAGGCCGCCAAGTAGCCAACAGGCCAAGCGGGCCAACAAGCCCAACAATTGCTGACCAGCAATTTTCCATTGGCACTTTGATAAATGGCGTTAAAATATTTCACATGCGCGTCGTCAGTTCAATTTTCGGACGCATTGTTCAATGGACCAGGTCCAAATGCACAGGCCGAAAGTGAAACTTGGCCATTCAAATGGTTTTCTGCCAGGCAAGTCATTTAACTTGTAGTCAGTTGGCTACTAACATGCGTTACGCATACGCCTTGTAAGCCGAACAAAAAGTAAACTAATAAAAAAAAATCCACTTAATTGCTGAAAACTGAATACTTGGAATAAGTTAATATATTTTAGATTATTCGCTTTACGAAATTTAAGTTATCAATATAGTTATGTAATTTTAGCCCGAAAATAATGATAGCTCAGCTGGAAGTTGAGAAGCTGGGAAGTTGAGAAGCTGGGAAGCTGGGAAGGTAAGTTATCAAATTCTGAGCAGATTAAGTAGTTATCCAAATCTTTCTCAACAACTGAAGTGTTACTGAAAATATTGTTACTTGTAATATGTGTATCAAAATATTTTGTAAGCATAAAAAATACACTCATAAAACAATTAAATTATCAACACGGATTTCGATTAGTTCGATTTAAGTACGATTTTGCTTCAATGCTAAAAAGTATTACTAATTGAATCCATTAAAAAACCGCAGTTAGTTATTAAGAGAGTGTAACTTTTGGTTATTTAACAGTTTTAATTACTTTATAGATGTTTAAAGCAAGCATTAAATAATTTGTAAGCTACAAACTGCTTTCAAATACTGCCTGCCAGGGTATAGCAATCAAATTTATCGTACAGAATATTAAACATGGTGTAAGGCTAGTAAAACGCACAACTATTGCAAGTTGGTAATAAAGTTTTTTAGTATTTATTTAAAGGCATGCAAAACACAAACCAAATTAGTGATCAAAGAGTCTGACGGGGGGAGGGATGCTGCAGGGGGGTTATTTTTTATTAATTTTTGTTAGCTAAGGGGTAACCCGGTTGGTAAGTGCTTATTTGATTAAAGTACTTACGATTTCATTAGCCAATTGCAGCAATACAAAATTACCGACAAGCTTTATGGTAAATAAATATTTTTGTGGCCAGTAGATTAATATTTGGCTGGCAGCAGACGACAAGCGGCAATTGAAACTGGTAACAGGACTAAAGATTACGCAGCAAGCGCCGCGTCATTTGCGTTGCAATTAACTGGAGACTTGCCACAGATGATGGATTGTGTGCGTGTGTGTGTTGAGCACATTTTGTCTCGCATTGATTTGTCAAATTGACAGCAATAAATCGATCATAGCCAGTCTAAGCTGACAGCTAATCATAAGCCGCAGCGCTGACAGGTGCTGGTTTTTCCCTCTTTTTTTTTAGTTTCTTTGCGTAATTTCATGCAAGCTGCCAATCAATGCAGTCAATTGTCTTGATAAATGCGCACATTGACCAATTTGCAGTCGGTTGTGCTTGTACACTGAGAGAAACATACACAACATTAAATTTAAATACGCCATTGGGATTGTAAGCATTACACATGTTGAAGATTAACTGCCTCTGCAGAGTTTAGTCGAATCATCAAATTTTCATTACCAAACACAAATTTCGACCAAAATCGACCTTAGGAAGATATATGATATAGTAGTCTATGGATATCTAAGCCAAATATATAAAATTTCAGATGTTTCAGTATTTTTAAATGAATAAATCGAAGTCTACCATATCTAGGGAACATTCTGTGACGCATCAAGGTTGAAACCAATGAAAATTGTTTTCTTACTTCTAATGTCTTTAGTCTTTTCGACTCTTGCCTAGTTTTTTCGTTGAGTGTATGCGCCCCCGGGCGCTGTGGGTACGGCCTTAACTCGCTATCCAGCTGGTTACCAGTTTTGGTTTGGCGGTGCAAAAAGTTGCACCAAATTAATTATAAGCCACCCACCCGACGGCGACGTGGGACACCTACCCAAGCCTAATGCCACATGCCGCATGCCGCATGCCACATGCCTAATGCCTAACCTTGTTTGCTAAATGTTTTGGCGCCGTTGGCGGTGCAAAGAGGGTGCGGGGTTGGCCAACAACGATATGGCATTGATATCGTGTGTCCCAACTCTCAAGCTCACTGATTTCTGTAAATTTATTTAAATGTATTCAACAATTTTTTTTCTTCTCTAAACTCCTATTTATGTAACTCGTAACTTGCGGTTGTTGTTGTGGCTGCCACATGAAAACCCTGGGAAAATACTCAATGTCTAATGACAGTTATTTATCAATGAAATATTTTGTTGCCGAACGTGTTCAGGCTGTGAAGGAGTTGGAGGAGGGCAGGGGCAGGGGGAGAGATATTTATTTGTAACGATCTCGTTGATAAACTCAAGATAATTATATAAGCGAATTCAGTTTGCGTTAATCTTTTGATCTGCTGGTTTATGTGTGTTATAAATAGGAATTGAAAATTACAGGTACAGCACAGATAACGAGATCTAATTCGAAGATATTATTCTTGGCACGCTTGTAATTCTCAATCTTTTCATTTATCTCACAATCCAAATTACGATTGTTGGCAACACTTATTCAACTGTCATTTCAAATATATATATAAATGCAATCAATACATTTTGTTAACTACTAACCATAAATATGGAAATATTGCCAAAATATCAAACATTACAAAAAAGCTAGTTGTTGGCAGGTTTAATGACAACGCGTTTGCCTTTTATGGCCATCAATTTGTTTGGCTGCGTAAAATTGTTTCAAAAAAATATTAAAAAATCATAAAATTGAGCACATTAAATATGTACTGGTTTTGTAGTCTGTAAAAAACTAAATAATGATTCGCTTGATCTGCGAATTTATACTTAAACATTTGTTGGACTGGACTTGCTTAGCTAGATTATTATACGTTGAATTAGTCATCAGTTTCAATTCTTTGATTGCCTCTATCTGATCTCAGTTACTTAGGCAGCTAAAAACAGTAAACTTGTGTTATTTGGTATATTTAATATAAAAGTATCGATTTTTCGATAAATAGCAGTTGTTTCTTTTACTAATTATATAACATCAAATTCAGCAGATGAGTTTTGTATGTTTATACTCGTCATTTGTTATATCTGTTCATGTGTCTGCTTGTTTGAACACAACTGTCTTCGAAACTCTTGAAATTAGAGACTTGAAACTTGAAATATATATATATTCGTCTATGTAATCGATAACATCGATAATTGCAAATCGATAAGACCTCAAGTCTGCCACAATTTTAAGCGTCGAGTCATCAAATTTAGAGGGTCGATTGCTGGTGATATTCTTCAAAGTTCGGGTTAGATATATTCCTACTATGGTTTTAATAATCCCTCCGAAGATTGCTGAACACAAACTATTCCCGTCTATGCACAGTTGCGCCCCCAAAAATTGGTTTATACTATATTTCGGACATTCTCAAAGTTAGAGTGTCCAAAAATTGAAAGTAATTTGAAAGAAGAAATTTTTACGGCTTGCATTAGACTTGCAGTCAGCAGCACCTGTTGCACTTCTTAGACTTACAGGGTATCTGCAAGTTGTGCCGTCATCGATTCGTGCATTCTTCACGCTGTTTGAATCTGTTTGTTTTTCGTAGCTGGCAGTTAAACCATTTGACAAGTTGACTAAGACAAAACTGACGCCGCCGCACTTATTCAAAACCTTATGCGCAATTTAATAAAATCATTATGCAGCTGTCAGAGCCAATGACATTTGAGGCAACACTGAGAGACGGCGACAGCGATGGCGACTGCAACTGTGACTGCCACAAAAAAATCAACAAAAAAAAAAAATACGAAACTTGCACAAGCTGCGGCAGCTAAAAGATACTTTATTGATTTCTGGCGGCGCTTTTGCGCAATGCCAATTCCAATTCCAAATACGAGTATGCGACTCAACGAATCTATAACTGAATACAAAAATATGAATACGCAAATGAATGCTTAAACTGAATTTGAATTGGAATCTGAATCTGAATCTGAGTCTGAATCTGCTGCCTTACACATCTTCACCTGCAGCGTTTGGTTGCACACACACACACACACACAGACACGAACAGTCGCATAAACGCGGCCAACTGACGTTTCAATATTATGGCTAATATTTAAAGCCAACAAAGTCAGTTGGCGCCAGCCCGCATTTTGTTTATGACCGTCACATTTTTATGATAAATCGCCGAATGCCTTTGCTAATTACAGAGTCATGGATTGCGTTTAATCAAATCAACTGCTTCGGCCAAATCGGCGACTGCTTCGGCCAAATCGGCAACTGCATTTGTCCAACGCGTAATGTTTCATTTGGCCAACTTGATGGCAGCTGCAATAATGTTTTGCATTCATTTTGGCCGCATTTATGCTTCAATTATTATTTAACTATTTATTTATTATGCTGCAATTATTTGTGCTGCAATTGCCATTCAAGTTTTTGGGCACCTGTTGCGTCTGCTTAATTAAATGGACATTACCTGGTGTTAGCTGCTATGAATTAAATATTTATCAATTCAAATTTGCTTATGGCTTTTTGAATATGCTTTTATTTGACTGAAAGTGGTGATTGAAATTAGAATAAATTGTATTAGTATTATTGTATATACTACTATGTTCAATAATATATATTTAACTGATGAGTTTGGGTTTTCTCAAAGTCGATCTCAAACTTTTTACATCATAGATAGTTGAAATATCTTTGACATTTTTTGCTCACATATCATAAATACCCACAAATTGCATAATGATATACATATAGACATTTTAGACATATACATTACAGACATATGCAACATATATGTATATATATATATATCACTCAATTTATCGCCTCAAGTTCGCCTTATTATTCTTCTTATTTTTGGCATTGTATATCATGTGTTCGACGTGTGTTTGTGTTAGCCACATTTGTATGCCAATTTTAGCCCCATTTGCCGGTCACGGGCTGCGTTTTTTAACGTTCCGTTGTTGCTACTCCTCTCCCATCTCCCATCTCCCCTCCCTCCACCCACCTCTCTCCTTCCACCTTCACACCCCCTTTCCTTCGAAAGGAGCGTGGACCGATGTGAACATAAATCTTGCACGCATATTTAAGTTGATGATGTTAAATGGCTGTACTAAAAATACGAAATATGCATGCCGTATGCAGGCAACAGTTTCATCCTGTCGCTTGTCGAGTGGAATGTGCCACAACACCACCACCAACAACACCAGCGACAACAACAACAACAACAACAACAGCAACAGCAACATGGCGACATTCATAAACTAAAACTGAGCAAACGTACCCACAGCCAACCGGTGAGGGGGGCTCCAAGGGGAGGCAACGGGACTCTCGTGGGTTTGGGTTGGACAACACAGACTCGACCAATGCAACGGGGCCAACAAAACGTTCTGCCCAAAAAGGAAACAAAACGACAGACCAACAAAAACCAAAATATATTAACACCGAATTCATTATACTCTTTGCCTAAATCGAGTTGCTGAAGGATGTATAAAACTAACAGAAGGATTCCTTCGAAATACTCAACAAAAGATTTTTTAAAATCCTGCAGAGTTTTGAGGTGACTGCAATCATCAATTTATGCTTGTCAGTTCATTAAGGAGACTCCTGAGGCAGTTAAGCTGTTATTTGACATATTTCCACAGAACTTTTTAATTACTTTCAGTTACTTTCATCAAAGTTATCATTTTGTCGATATTATGGATAGTTTCTTGTATTGCTTAAATTGGTTCAAATTTGACCCAAGGCGTCACAAGCTCACTTTAAAAGTGTATACACCCCACACCCAGTTTGTAACTGCGATTTGTTTTTCTCAGTCAGCAAAGAGTTTTTTTTAGTTTTTTTTTTTTTTTGGTTTTTTTTTATTATTATTATTTCTTGGCATGTTTTCTTTTTGCTTAACGGCGGCAGATTTGAAAAGAATTTTTGCTCGCAAATGAAATTGTTTCCTGTTAAAAGCTAAAAAACAACAACTAGTAAAAAATCTGCGAGACTCCAGAGAGTCCAGGGAGGAGGACTTGGACTTGGACTTGGACATGGACATGGAGTTGCTGTTGGACGGCACCTGCCGTCGCAACGATTGATGAAATTAAAAGGTATAAATAAAAATCTTTTTAATGGTCTGGGGATTTGGAACTTAATTTTTTAATTAAACAAGCGGCCGCATACTGGGGACAACGATGATAACTGGGGAATGGCTGTAAAGGCAAAGGACAGGCAGGATGCAAGGGTGAGGTGGAAATGGGTGCTGCATGAGATACGAGTTGCAGCCAGAGGCGATTGCTGACTGGGACATTTATGCAAAATAGCCACCGAGTTCCCTTTTTATTATTTTTTTTTTGTGTTTTGCCAACCACTTCAGCAAGAGCCACTTGTGTGGTCCGGTCTGCAAGCTCCACTCGTTTTGACCATGGTCTGCTGGCAGCAGTCAACAGCAGTAACAGCAGCAGCAGCAGCAAGAGCCCCACATGGATGTGGCATCATCCATGCCATAACTGTGTTTGTGTGCTCAATTTTTTTAGCCCAACACTTTTACTGTGGATATAAATGTAGATTGTAGATTGTAGATTGTGGATGGCAGATAGCTGTTGCTGCCTCCCGCAATAACATGTTAATCCCCGACTCCGGCGACAATGTCAAATGTCAGCACATGTCATTTGTCATTTGGCCACAGAGACACAACTGCAACGACAACTTCTTTGGTTTGTCGCCTGGCAGACATTTGTCACTTGCACTTGGACCACCTGGCAACTCATAGGATTGAGAAGCCCCACAGGCTAACCGGTGCTCACTGGCTCTATTTTGCACAGTCCCTTTTTGCCAACAGCTTTTGGAATGCGATAGTCTTTGATGCCAGCGGAAATGATGATCATAATTGGCATTGATATGGTGCACTCCAAAGACTTGTTATTCCAGACATGAGCATGGGTTTAGGTTGCAGGAGGCGAAGCTAATGACACAAGCCGGGAAAAACTAATTGAAAGTAATGGATTAATTAGTTTCCATTCAAAATAAATTCGATTAAGGAAAACGCATTGATTGCAATTGTGTTTTTAATTTATATATAATTTTTATTTATACGTTTTCTCTGCACACGTTTGAAAACTAAGACAGATGTTACACTAAATGACTAAGAATAAAAAATAATCGCAATTGGCTGAAATGAAAAAAGTTGGCAGACGAAAGGAAAAAAGTAAATTTTTTTGTTTTTCTTTTTCGATTTTGACGCTTTTTATTGAATTATTATTTTGCGTTACTCGTTTAAATACAAAGAAATGCAATTAAATAGGCATAGAATAGAGATAGTAATTAGATAGATTTTAAACAGAGATAGTATAGATGTGTATATGTGTGTGTGTGTGTTGGTATATGTGTGTGTGTGTGTGTGTGTTATACATGTGTGTGTGTTTTATACATAAATAATTACAAGTATGCTAAACAAATTACAATTTACAATGCAAAATGCAAAAATGGCGGGGCAAAAGAGGGGCAACTAAATTACAAGTGTATTAAAATTAAATGTAAAATTAATTAATTGATTAATTAATGCATTAATTAGTAGTAGTTTGAAAAAAATAATAGTAGTAGTGGTGCAAATGAATTTACAAATGACGAATGAGCTGTATTAAATAAATATATAGCCATATTAAGTAGTACGAATGATATATAATAAAGATTTCCATTTTGTTTTGTTTTTGTTTCGTTTTGTTTTGTTTTTCTCGTTTTAGCATTGTTTTTTGTTTTTTTATAATATTCGTTTTGTTAACATAAAATGTTATATTACAGCAACGCGCATATAAGTACAGTAGTTCAATTTGAGTTTTTTTTGTTTAATTATTCTTTCTTTATTTGTTTTTTGTTTTTTTTTTTTACTGTGTGGCTTGTAGTTGTTGTTGTTGTTGTTGTTAATTCAATTGTTAATGCTGCTTCAATGTCTAGTTAAGTAATCATAAATGTTTCAATTGTTAAATGTTCTCCTTTTACTTCGCATCATCTTCTTGCTCTTAAGTACACACTAATTAAATTTTTTTCACCTAAGCATTTTTTGCATTAACTTTTTGTTTGTTTCTTTTGTTTTGTTATTGTTATTGTTGTTTAATTTACATTCATACATATTGCTACATATAAACTTGACGCGATTTTTTTGCTTCAATTGCCTTTTGTTAATTGAATTTTTGTATTTGTTTTTTTTTCGTTTTTCATTTTTCGTTTTAAATTTTGTTTATGTATTTGGTTTGCTAATTTGTTTGAACTATTTACGTTTTGTATTTCATTATAAATATACGAGAAACAATTGTTGTTTATATTTACGTATATATATAAATAATCATTATATATATATACATATATATATATATATATATATATATATATATTCTATATATATATATGTAGAAAAGCAGCAGTTGGTTTCTTTTGTTTTGATTTTACATTTTATTTAGTTACATATTTAATTAATAAATATAACGTTTATTCAGTGTGAATTTTGGTGTTTTATCGCCGTATATATACCATACGATTTACTTATTGTTTTGTAGCAATTTCTTTTAGTATTTAAAAGTAGTTGTTTGTTTTTTTTTTTGCATTTGTTTAATAACTAGTACTTGACTTTGCGAAGTTTTTGATGTTGTTCGTTGATTAGCATCAAATTTTTTCAAAAGCAATTTCAAAATGTTTATTTTTGTTTTTAGTATTTTCTATTAATTCATGCTCCATGCCCTTTGAACATTGTACAGCACTGTTTTCTCTTTTCACAGTGTTGAGCAACGTTCGCTTTTACCCATTTGTTTTAAAAATTCGGTTTATTTTTTGCATTTGTCGGAATTAATCCAATTTCTTTCACTTGTGCCTATTAAAATTGATTATTTTCGTTTTACTATTTAATTTTTAAAGTTTTGTTTTCTTTTTTTTGGAAGTGTTTTGCTGTGCGAATTTGTTGTCAATTTTTAGTTTTGGTTTTTTTATTTTTTGTTTTTGCTTGCGTATGAATTTAAAAAACATTTTCAATAAATTTGTTTACTAATTTGCAATTTGGTTTTTGGTTCATTATAAAATTTTGAAAATATATATGCGTATATATATATACTTAGTTTTTGCTTTTAGTTTTTTATTTTTTAATATATATATATATTTTTTTTTTGTAATCTCATTGCTAATAAATTTAATTGATTTAGTAAACCAAAGTTGCTATTTGCCTTACATTCAGTGCGTCTAAACATTTATTTATTATTAATTTCTTAGTTTTTCGTTTTCTCGCTGACACCTTACATTGTTTTTTATATTTTTTATATTTATGCAACATGTTTTTTTTTGTTTCAACAATATCAGTTTTTTCTTTTTCGTTTTTCGTTTGGTTTTGTTTTGTTTTGTTTTGTTAGTTATATAGCACATACTCGTAAATAAAAATCTTATTGTCTTTCATTTATAACTATGTAGCAGTTCTGCGAGTTCGTCCATGGAACTGATTTGCTTGACTTTTGTTTTAAGAGCTGTGAAAGTGTGTTCTGAGTTCTCTGGCAGGCCAGGCTTACAGATAGACAGACAGAGAGAGAGAGAGCGAGAGAGAGAGAGAGAAAGTTTAGTTATAAGCAAAGCTGTAATTTCCAGCACAAATATTTTGGTAATTAAAAAAACAGATACGTAATTACTTGAAGTAATGATAATTCAGTTATTTGTTTATTCATCATATAATTACCATAACAAATATTAATTGTATTTAAGTAATTAAATATTTAAATTGGCATTGCTCCAGTAATTGTAAGTAATTGTTTTCACAATCACTAAAGTAATTGTTCATAATTGCTGGTATTTACTGCCGCCTTAGCTTCAAGTGTTTGATGAAAATGTGGCCTGAGTTTCTTAATTTCTGTATGTGTGTGTGTGTGTGTGTGTTGGTGTGTAGCCAAGTGTTGCAAAGCTCTGACCGAGTTGAGGCATCATCATCATCATCATCATCATCATCAATCAGATCAGTAAGCCCAAAGTTAGTGGCCTAAGCAACTTGATATATTTATGCAGGCATATGCATATATAGGCAAGTATGTATATGTATCAGTTCATTATATAATATATATATATATTAATGCATAATTTTTGCCATTCACTTGTTTTCTCATTTGCCTCGTATAAATTCTTTGCCATTCAAATTAAAACGCTTCGAAAAAACTGTACTGAGTATAGGTATGTCTATATATGTCTATATATATATAATTTTTTTTGTTGTGTATATATAACTGCGACTAATTCGTCTAACTGTTGCGCCCACAAGCCGATTACCGATAACCGATTGTCAGATTGTACCCCCTACCCATCCACCCATCACCCAAATCTCTGCTTTATTTCGCAAACTTAATTTACTACGCCAATCTGGGCTTTCGCCGCACATTGTTAATTTTGATCATGCCAATGCGTATAGATTCGGGTAAGATGGCTGTGGGCGATGTGGCTAGAAAGCCACTAACAAAGGTTAGACGACTATTGGTGCTGTTAGTTGTTATATTGTTGTTGCTGTTGTCGTTTTCGTTAAAGACATCCTCGAAGACATCGGGATATACGCTAATATTGTCCAGATTATCAATATCTATGTCGCCTGCCTCGTTGCGCACATAGGTCAACTGATGATAGGGTGTTGCCAACAATTTTTGCATTGATTTGCGCAGCGATTTCTTAGTGGTTGTTGTAGCAACTGTTGCTCCTGTTGTTCCTCTTGTTCCTGTTGTTGTTGTTGTCGTTGCAGTTGCAGTTGCTGTTGGCGCTGTTTCGGTTAGCGTGTTGTTCAGATTGCTGTTGATGTTCTTGTGAACACTGAACAGCTTGTCCGCAATATGTTGCTGCGGTGTGGTAATGGGAACAGCAACCGCTGCTGTTGCTGCACTGCTGGCAGCCACTATTGATCGCGTGCTGGCCGTCGGCATTGCTGTCGCTGCGCGAAATAGTTTGTGTTGCTGTTGCTGCTGCTGCTGCTGTTTGTTGTTGCTGTTGCTGTCACGCAGCAACTGTTGCTGGTTGGGGTTAGGGCTGGTGCTGCTGCGATGCCTGCTGAGCTTTGCTGTTGCTGCTGTGGGCACTGCTGTTGCTGTTGTGGCTATGGTTGCTGCTGCTGTCGTGTTGCCTGGCTCATGTTGCTGTTGCGTTGTGTGCCATTTGTTGTACATTAGCGTGGCAAGTGCTGCTGGCAGTGGCGTCTGTTGCAGCACCGGCTGTGTGCCTGTTGCCGCCGCTGCTGTTGTTGTTGTTGCTGCCGTTGCTGCAGTTGTTGCTGCTGCTGTTGTCGAGGTAGTTTTAGCCACTGTTGCTGTTGCTTTGGTTTCATAGTTTGCCGTCGATTGCAGCTCATTTTCAACATCCTCAACCAGCTCTGCTTCGTACTGCGGCAAGTCGGTGTCATTGCCGCTATTTGATGTTGATGTTGCTGTTGTTGTTATTGTTGCTGATGCTTCGGTTTCCAGCTCTGTGATAAATGTGGACCAGGCATCGTAGTTGCTGCTGCTGCTGCTGCTATACGATTTAATACTGTCTTCTGCTGTTGTTAGCAACATGTTGTTGGCGCTTGTGCTGCTGCTGCTGCTGATGCTGCTGCTATCCTCATCTGGCGTATAGCTATCAATTGTAGCTGTGGGCGTGGCAAACCAAGTGGACCAGGGTTCACTGCTGCTGCTGATACTACTGCTGCTGCTGCTGTAGCCATCGTCATATCCTGTGGAAAAACTGCTGCTACTGCTGCTGATGCTGCTGCTTTCATCTGTGCTGCCCTCAAGTGTTGTTGCTGTCGACAGCAGTCGCAATTGCTGCAGCTCCTGTTGTTGCTTTTGCTTGCGTGCCTTTCTTCGTCTGCCTTTGCGCTTGCTGGCTTGCGTTGTTGTTGTCGTCGACGATTTGGTTATTGCTGCTGCTCCTGCTGCTGTTGTCGTTGTTGTTGTGGTTGTTGCTGTTGCACTTTTGGCAGTCATTTGTTTCGTTGGACTAGCTGTGACTCGTTGTTGTTGTAGTTGTTGCCTGTGTTGTTGTCGTCGCTGCACCTTTGAGGGATCATCATGATGATGTCGCACTTGATGTTGCTGCCGTTGCTGCTGCTGCTGCTGTTCCTGTTGTTGTTTTCGTTCTAATGCTAATTGTTGTTGTTGTTTTTTGTTAGTGCTACTTAGACTACTACTACTATTATGGCCATGATGCACATGTTGCTTTTGCAACTTTTGATTTTGGTTATTCGATTTGTGGCGATTGTTTTTGTTGCGCGAGACTTTGCGATAGTTGCTGCTGCTGCTGCTGCTGCTGTTGCCGTTGCTGTTGCTACGATTGCTGTTCGCCATCATTGCTGTTGTCTCGCGCCATTTTGGTAACGTGTGCTGATGGAAAAACTGCTCGGCATCGATCTTATTGAACATGTAGCAGGCATCGTTGACGCTCTTCTTCGGCCCCACAGGTTTACCTCGATGCGTGAACCCAACACGTCGCTGCAGATCGACTACGGAACGGAACACGAAATAACCGTGCACGATGGTCTCGTTGAAGTAGCAGGTAGCGCGCAGTTCCTTCTGCAATGAGTGCAACAGAGAAAGAGTATGAGAGAGAGCGACAGTGAGTGTGAGGCAGATTGAGTTTGGGATTGTATGTTGTACACAGTAAAAATTAATGTTTCATTTTTAATTCTGTGTAATAATTATTTTATGAAATTCTAGCATATATTTAAATTAATTATTTATTATTATTTTATTATTAGGAAATCATTTTAAAAGTAAGTCCTCAAAAAGTGCTTTTAGGAACTAGCTAACACTTTCAACAGTCATAACTTTGTCAATTTGCCAAGCAATTCTCGATTGAGCTACATTTGAATTGAAAATCTATTATTGCCACCTTTTCTTACAGTGTAAGGATCGGTTATGTTGAATGTTTGGCCAACTTCCCTAGAGTCGACAATGCAATTTATGAGCGGCATTTCCGCTGTGTGAAAAGTTGTCGACAATATTTTGACAAGCCGCTTGCGACTGAGAGGTTAAGCAGCAGCAACATTGACAGCAACAACAATAACAGCAGCAATTGTGAAGCTGGAGTGTGTTTATTTATAAAACACTTGAAATACCAAAACAAGAAGCAAAATGAAACGCGGCTCGATTGTTGCTGTTGTTGTTAATGTTGGAAACACCTATCAACTGCTTCGCAACGTATTTTGATTTAAAGTGTTGCAGATAAGAATTTATTCGAGTCCAGCAATTATGCCATATTTAGCCGACACACTTAACATTTTGTCGAGCATCTCTCGATAATTATAGTATTTATAGCATTTAATTGCTATTTTTGAACAGCTTCTCAGCGGATTGGAACTGAGAAGCGGCTGCTTCGAAAGACAGAACATTATTTGTTTTTTCATGTCAATTGGCGCTGCTTCGATTTGATTTTTTAGTTTTTATTTTGTATTTTATATGCTAGAACTAAGTAAACTTAGAGCAAATAGTAAGTTTGTAGCTCTGGCTATGAATGATTACATAAAAAATAAAAAAAGATAATGAATAAAGCAATTCGATCTAAGTTATTTGTCATTTGATTCTGACTAAAGTAAATACATATTTGTCTTAACTCATAGTTGTAAAGAATATTTAAGAATTGTAATAACAAATGACTAATTTGCACTTGTATCAATGCATTGCCCTCATGGTCATGGTATGTGGGTTCCACTCGATGCCAAAGTGATTCAATCTACCTCGACCTAATCATTCACGTATTTCACAGTTATTGACCTTCGACAAAACTGTTAATAAATGCTTAATAGAACTTTGTAAAGAGTGTGTAAAAAAAATCACAATACTCAATATTATTTGCACATGAATTCAAGTTGGATTTTGCGATCATAATCGAAAGCAATAAAATGACAAGTGCAAGTTTTGACCTTAGAGATAGATTCAGTTCATATAGCCGAGTTCTATTGTATTTCAATGTTGCTGTTGTTGTTGTTGTTGTTGTTGCTTGTACGCTTTGGCCAGCTTAACTGTACAATTGTTGTTGCATTCGCTTGAAAGGACATTGAAATATTTGTGCAATTACAGCATAGAAATGCCGCGTCATTTGATTGATTGATTAGATATATCTATCTGTCTATGAATAACAAAAGTCAACTCACATAAGCTCGTGCTCATATGAATTGTTTGTCTACTCAATGATTTTTATGATGGCGAATCTATGCGAGCCACTCGATTCATTTGAGTGTTTGCCTATTTGATTGGCATTGAAATTGCTTATCTATCCATCACCAGAAAACTGTTACAATGTCTCAAAAAAAAAAATCACATCGGGTAAATTCCCGCCCCAACTCGCTGATTGAGAACAGTTGCAAATGGGAGCTACGCATGGATACAGTTAAGATATTATTAACAAATTGTGTGCACTTAACATAATGCATATGTATATGCAAATATCATGCATACGCCGCGTAAGCAGACAACGCAAAAAATAAGTAGAATATTTGAAATTGTTGTGCCAGTTTTTTTTAGTACTTTTGTTATTTGTTGTTGTCTCGCCCCACAGCTATAAGCAGTTATTATATTTATGTTTATGTGCCTGTAATTGCATATGAAATTTCAATATTGTAATAAATGTTTTTCTGTTTTCTGTTGTCGCGCGTTTTCCATGACAGAATTGGTGCAACTGCAACAGGTTTTCAATCATAAGAAAAAAACCCAAATATTTAAGTAATGTCAAAACGCTTGTGATCAATTGGAGCATACTCTGTGCTTAAGGATGGAGTTGTCTTTGGGTATTCTTACAAACACTCGCTTTGGGTCTGATCTATTCAAGACTGTAGACCTAAGTTTTTTGAGTGTCATACTATATATATAAACTCAAACGATATGTTCTCTTTCTATTTGTGATAGCTTAAAGCATAAATTTGTATATGATATGATAGATATGTCTATATATCTTGTATGCCTGCCACTTTGATAATAAATTCCAATCATTTCAAACACAACTATTTTTACAGGGTATACATGACAACAACAAAAATATATGAAAAATGTATTTACTCTCGTCGTAGCTGGGACGGCGCTTAGGTGCTTGGGCTTAGGCACTCAGTCGCTGAGCTGGCAATTTATGCAATTTGGCCAAATCGTTCAAGTATCGCCATTGTGGCTGTAATCGCTCGTTTGCATAAAACCATTATGTGCTACATGCCATAAATTATAGTGTTTGTACAGTTAGTTTGCATAAGGCATAAAGCGGCAACGTTTCAAGTACAATGCAATCCAATCCAATGAAATGCATTGCAATGTAATCAAATTGGTTACAAGGCGCCCCATTTGGGGCCTTGGCTTTAAGTACATATCATAAAACATAATATGTATGTACATGTACGTATGTGTGGCACTCTATAGGCTGCCATAAAGATGCAAGCACTAGGAAATCAGAGTGCAGCCTACATTTGTTCTACTCATCTTTTTTTTCTCTTTACTGCTTAGGAAGCCATAAAAGCCTGTCAAATATTGCGAACTCATTTGAATTTATTTATTTATGGGTATTATCAAAGGCGGGAATCACACGCGATGCAGTTGGAGTTATTATCAAAGTTTTTTTTTACTAATGTGCTCCATTAACCCCAATAGTGGAGTAATGTTTGTTCAGCTTGGCTCAAATTTAAATAATATTCGAATACTCCACTTAAAATTAGTTTTTAACGCTTGAATATTTATTAACTTAAAAATAAATACTTTATTAAGTAATTCGTATTACTATTCAGGAAATCGTTTTACAGCCGAAGCATAACTTAAACGGAAGTAAGTATTTAAGAATGTTTTCAGTTTGATTAAGCAATTTGCATGACTAATCAGTGTCACGGGCCTGTAGGCATTTATAAATTGATTGATTGATTCCTTAGCTTTATTTACTTAGATTGGGTTAACTCAAGGCTAGAACTTACCATGCCAACTAATCTCCAGTTGTCGTTGAAACACAAATATCTTTGCGTTTCTTTTGCGAACAGAGCTATTTTGAATTCGTTGTTCACATAGTCCGGGAGGCCGACTATCGTTATATTTTCTGTAATAAAAAAAACAGAAAACAACAAATTTTAAATCTGCTTGAAAGTGTGTATCTGTGTGTGTGTGTGTGTGTGAGAGAGGCTTTTAATTGATGTAAATATTTGGCTGAAAAAAACAATTTTTTAATTAAATGCAAACACGGACGCGCTGTCAAGCGCTGTAAGCGTGTCAGAGGCAGCTGATCATTTGAATCGAAGAGGAATAACTAATTTTAATATGTAATTTAACAACTTAATTGTTGTATTGAAAAGTGAGGAAAATATGTCAATATAAATATTATTTAATTCAAAATAGCTGCAAATATATTCATCTGCAGTATTTCTCTAAGTATGCTAATAAATTCATATGTATTTATTTTTGAGCAAAGTAAACAATATATAAAAATAATATATATAATATTTTTTTAATATTTTTCTATAATATGTATGCTAATAGAATATTAATTTTGCTTACTTTCAAATTTTGAACAGTCAGAAAATAAAGTGGAATATAATAGTTTTGTCAATAATAATTTGCGTAATTTTTGCGTGTCGATTTATTTAATCTTTGTTTATCTATTTAATCTGTGGAAGAGCACGAACTGCTAGCAGCTCCCCTCCAGATTCTTTCTCTCTCCCGCTCTGTAGATGCTTCTAGAAGGTATTTGAGTTGTGTTTGCCATGTTTGATATTTGCCTAACAGTTAACAAACTGGGGCCGCTGCACAAGGTGTGCTGCGTTCTAATTTTAAATGACTGCCCAGCTGCGTCAGCCAAATGATTATATCAGAAAGAAAGATGGAGATGCAAATGCATTAAAAAACCCAAACTCAAGTGCAGATGCGATGTGTGTGTGTGTGTGTGTGTGTGTGTGTGTAGTAGGTGCGCTTCTTTTTTCTAGCATTGCTGGCTACTCTCTCCACTAATTATAAACTAACAATGTATCTTTGGCCACGCCCCGCTCAAGAGTCAGGGCTATTGAACTTCGAGCCACTAATAAGTAAAGCACTTGAATGCGGCACACAACAGCGCAGCCAAAGAAAAGCAGCGCAAGGCAGAAAGGGAGAGAAGAGAGAAGCGAGAAGCGAGAAGAGAGAGAAGACCACTCGAGTTAGATTGATAGGTGACTGGGTTCAGCTTCAGCTTCAACAGAAACGTTGACTTCGAGACTTCGTCGTCTGTCTGCTGCCCGTAATTAAATTTATGCACAGAAATTCTTAGCAAAAAGACGCCCGCCTTGCATAGAGGGGGAGGTTGGGTAAGGGTGTGGGTAGAAGTATGGGGTTACTTGGTGGGCCTCTCATATTTCATAAGCCCCTTTGAGGGGGACAGTTCGCTTGAGTGACTTTTGTGCTTCACACCTTTTGGCAGGCAGGCAGGCAGGCACTTTGCCTTGCTTGACTCCTGCTTTTTGCTGTTATTGTTATTGTTGTTATTGATTTCATTAGTTTAGTGACACATGCCAGAGAGAGAGAGAGAGGGACAGAGAGAGATGGAGAGAGAGAGAGGGAGAATGTACTTTGAAGTTTGCACTTGTGAGTGCAAGAATTCTTCTCCAACATCTCGAACACTGCACTTGGACTCTGGCTAGAGACACGCTCCGTCCTGCATTTGTTTGTTTTTCTTCGAGCTTGGAGTTCTTGACTGCTTCCTCTGGCATGTTGTTCTACTCCCCAGCAAGGCATTCTGCCTGGCAATCTGCCTGGCATTGTTTGTCTTGTGCATTTCCAGTGGATACGCAGTGGGTTTCAGTTCAAGACACTGTCGCTGTGCTGCTGCTGATGAGCAATTGTGCTAGTTATCAGCAGAAGAGGCAGCTTGCAGGGGCAAATAGGGAGAGCTGCCTCTTAGAGAACGGTAAAGTTATTCAGCTGTAGCAGGTGTAACTGACAAAGTTGCAAAGTATTATATACATTTTAATATATAATGAAGACCTGAACTAGTAAATTATCAATTTTTCTTATTTGGCTTACACCTTTTTTAATTTCTGATGTAATCTAAATGTAAACTCCAAAAAATATTATTATTTACAGATATTATGTAAATATTAAGCCTGTTAAATTTGCTTTTATTTTATTCTTCACCTTTAACCCAACAATTGCTAAATGGAAAACCTGTGCCCTGTGTGAGTTTTCCACAGGCTAAACTAAAATGTTTATTTTTAATGTCTCACGATGTTACAGAAATAAAATGTGGCCGTTTTTGGTTCGAAAAGTTTTCACGACAAAATCACATAAAATGCATTTATGCTTGGAATTTTTATGGTCATTGATCGTAGATATTTTAAAGATTTTTCGGTTCGGTTTGTTTTTCACTCAATAAAATGTAACGAACGCGTCGCATTTTTGCCGCAACTTATTAAGTTTTATAAGCAAGTTGTTGTTGTTGTTGTTGTTTGTGTTTCTTCATCATCGCCTGGGTTTCTAATTAAGTTATTAGTCACAGTGTGGAATTTTGTTGTTGTTATTGGGTTAGACAGCGCTGAGTCTTCAATTTATGTTTATTTTTTTCGTTTTTCAAACATTTTTGGGATTTTGAGAATGGGCGTCGCTTGATATCGATATCGAGTTGGAGATCTGTGCACTTAAAATGCATCATCGTAAATATGGCAAAATAAAGCATTAGCCCAATCACCTGAAGGCCTTCTAATTGTTAGATGCTATCGCTCTAGACTGATTTCAGACTCGTTATGCTTATAGTTCTGGGGCATGGAGGCGTTTTATTATCTTCTTTTTTTTCAGTGTGGGTGTGTTTGCCTTGGGGGCTCTTTAGGGCCTGAGATTAAGCGAAACTTAAGGAGTTTTGGGTAAAAGTGTGCTGGTAATAAATACTATTTCGTATAAAATGATTTAAGCATTTTAAAAGCTGATAAATGTGAACATAATTTAAGAATCTGATATTAGAAATTGTATTTAATTCGGAAGAGCTTTTGAACAATGCACAACATTTATCAGAAGAAACAAACTCAATACTTTTGAACTCTTTTAAAGAACTATAAATCTGATCCTAAGTCACAGATCGAGCTAGTTGCATTTAATATTAGCCCACCAGCTGTGTTCCTACACATAAAAATCGAAAAGATCTTGATATATAATGTCATAACTTAAGAATTCAAAATGTAACGAAAATAACTATTAAAAAAGCAACATTTAATAAAGATAAAATAAAAAAATAAAGATAATGACAAACTAAAGTTCAGGAAAACAAAAGGCGACAAAGACCAAAATCCAAACGGCACAAAACAAATAATAAAATACAAACAGAAACAGAAACAAAAACAAAAAACCGAAAATAAAACAACAACAATTTTAATCAAATATGCAAGCAATGAGGCTCATCAACATAAAATTAAAAAATCATAAAATGCTAAACTGCACAGCATGAACAAAATCCAAAACCAAAATCCAAAAATCTGATTAAAGCGAGTATATAAAATAAAAGCTAACAAAAAAAAACCGCAAACGCCGGGGCTCCAAAAAAAAAAAAGATATAATAAAGTGGACAACAAGCTGGGGCGTCAAAATGCCGCCTAATTGCGGCACATGTGTGTGCGAGTGTGCGTGTGTGGTGTGCAAGGGGGAGGGGGTAAGACAGTTGAGCGGAATACCATGTTTTTTCGACCTTACGACTGTGCACGTCACACACACACACACACACGCACACACAGCTGGTCACTTTGTCATTCCATCAGCGTGATAAGCATCAAGCATTCGCCCCCATGCCGCGCCCCCTTCTAGCCAGAGTTATGCACCGTTCAGCGCACGTGGAGCCAGCAGCATTTAAATTTGGGCTTTAACTCAGCTTTAACTGGTGGGCGTCTATTTTTTATATTTCGTTTTTCTGATAAGCATAAATTGCCGCTTATCGCTTCAGCTGCATCCGATTTGGATGCGATCACTATGATAATATCATTTTATTTGGCATATTTCCATGACTTATTTCGACTATTTGTTTCACTTTCACTCGTTATGAGTTATGCCGGTCAGAATAAAAACGATCTTGGGCAATCACTTACCATTTTTTATGTCTATTTATTTTTTATGCGCTTAACGAGCTGATTTTATTGTTTGTTCTATCATATTTCATTTGAGTTAGTTGATTTGTTTTTATTGAATTTGAAATTTAAATAACATTCCCAATTGGACATGTGGCACTTTCCTAGTATTGATCAGTTCTGCTTGAACTCGGAATCTGCATATGGCGATTTGTTTTGGTCCTTGGCTGCCACGCAGTGCATTGGCCCTTTCCTGGAATGTTGTCTGAGGCAGGAATGTGTGTGTAAATCTGCGACTGCATTCCGAGAACTTTCTCGCACTGAGGCTGCCACAAGTAGAAGCCGCAACTGCAGCGACGAGGTCTTAGATTACGTTACGTATTTTGACTGCGCGAACTAAGTAATTGCCTTTTGCAACAACAATAACAACAACAACAACAACAACTGTGATTTGTCACATGGTGGCCACAACACACAACAACAACAACAAACAACATCTAGTCGCCATTGGGCAGCAGCAGGCGAGTCGCCTCGTCTCGTTGCGACTGTGGTTGCAACCAACCAACGAACTACTCCGCATTTTGCCAGCTATTGACGTTTTGTCACGTTTCCTGGAAAAAAAAAACCGTTTTATTTGCTCGCCGTTGCCTGGCTTTCGGTTTGTTTTGTAAGCCGATGCCCACAAAAGCAAAACAAACTAAACAAAATGAAGAAGAGAAAAAAAATGCATGGAAAAAAGGAAAACAAACTTCAACTTGAAGCCGTTGCACTTGTGCAGCCTGCAGCTATTTATCAGTGAAAGATGGAGTCGTACACTCAAATCAAAACAGTTTTTCATTTTTTACACAAAATTTATATTCCAAAATGCTACATTTTTTTTATTTATTTCAATTAAAAGATAGATTTTTATTTCTTAAATATTTAGCAGAAGCAAATAAGATATTTTTGCGTTTGATAATAAAATTGTTGTGCATTATGTAGATCAGTTATATTTATTTTTTTTGAGTGTAGAGTGCAGTCGTAGGTTTGGCGAGGGGAGCCCTCAGCATATCTCACTGAGCGCTAATTGCATTGGCACGCCCGCCGCAGGGGGAGCCGTTAGGGTTAGGGGTAGGGTTAGCGGTCTCAACTTCGAATGCCACAATTAGCGCCATTTAATGTGGAGCGTACTCGACTTTTTACGCACGATTCCTGCACCACAGACGCCACTTTAAATTGTGGTACTCAGGCGGCGGCGTCGTCGTCGGAGGCCACAGTGTCAATGAGTTAATTAGCGCACGATTTGTCGACTCCCTCCCCCCCCCCCCCCCCCTTCAGCAACTCGCGCCCCCTGGTCTATGCAGTCACCCAAAAGGGCCAAACTCATGTGTGTGGGTGTAGACGAAAAAAAAATCTCTGTTTTTATTGGAGTCATCGTCTTTTCTGGGTCAAATGAGTCTCTCATAATTTATGTTGCGCCGATTGAATTTTTTGTAGCGCAATTAAAATTATTGAAAATCCCACAAAAACAACAAAAATTCAAAAATTAAGATAAGATTTTCGTCTTTTCAAATTGATTGAAAATGTGCAATGTGTGGCCATAAAATGAAAATGCTGAAACGCATTCGTTGTTTAAGTTGCACATTAAAAAAAAAAGCCCTACGAACTTGATGCATTTTCTGAATATCTAATGTGGCATGTTTTTCTTGATCTTTGTGATCGAGTTTTATGCGAATTTTATGC
Organism: Drosophila nr. perissopoda 5 BK-2023a; assembly: GCA_035044105.1. Taxonomy (NCBI): domain Eukaryota; kingdom Metazoa; phylum Arthropoda; class Insecta; order Diptera; family Drosophilidae; genus Drosophila; species Drosophila nr. perissopoda 5 BK-2023a. Next base: position 349,224 of record JAWNMK010000126.1, read on the forward strand.
TTTATTAGTGAACTTAGCGAGCATAAATAATAAACAAATTGAGCTTTTTAGTCTATATCTTTATATCTATCTGAAGTATTTATAAATTATAGCCTATTCATAAATCAAGTTTTTTTGTGTAGGTGGATCTGAACACACATTTATAATTTTATAAAATGGATGTTGATTTACGAATAGCTTTTAACAAGTGTATAAAATTAATTTAATAAATACTTACACTTATTTTTTTTATTATATATCTATAATATATATGAAAAAGCCTTAATTTAAATTGAACTGCTTGCTTTGCTGCAGTGAACTGCTTGCTTTTGATTGTCTGCTAAAAGTGCTTCAGTAATTGATACGTTTTAAGCACTTTAATCAAAATATCATCGCGCCAATTTAATGGTACTTGATTGTAGCTACTGCTGCTGCTGCTGCTGCTGATATTCTTGTTGTTTTTGTTATTGATATAAGCAAAAGATAAATGTGCAATTAAAAGTTGCCTGCACCATTTATCAATGCAATGGTCAGCAGCAGCAGCAGCAGCAACAGCAGCAGCAGCAGCAACAAGCAAGCAGTATCGATTACAACAGCAACAGCAACAGCAACAGCAACAAAAAAACAACAGCAATAATAAAACTTAATAACTGCTGCATTTTTGTGTTTATATTGAAAATATTAAGAAAAAAAAAGATGGAAGGTTGTGGCGACCACACGCAGGCGGCATGTTATTTACAGTTAATTGCCGCTGACTGCAGCGAAAATGTAAAATTACATTGATAGTTGCAGCAGCAGCAGACGACGACAACAAAAGCAGCAAAAGCAGCAAAAGCAACATAAGCAACAACAACAAAGAAGTCGCTTTGGGGAAGTTTCTTTATTGTTTATTTATTTAGTCCGCGCTGCGGTTTCGCTTTCATTGTTGTGGTTGCAAATGAAAAATAAATTGAAACTGGCATTTAATTAAGTTAACTGCACACCGAGCAGGCGAGGGGCAGCTGGGGTCAGTAAAGCGCAGCTTGGGCAGTCGCTGGCAATTAATTTAAAATAAAAACAAATAAATCAGCAACTTTTTTATTGCAATTTTTATTTGCATCCGCGCAAGGACGTCTCTTAAGCCAAAAGAGCAGTACCAGGTTGCAACATGTGGCAAACGGCAAATAAAAAAGCCAACAGCAGCACACTATTTGCCTGCAACAAAGTGCATTTTATTAATTAAGTGCAAACGCAGTCACTTACAAGCCGTTTAAACTGCGTGTTAGCCAACTTGAAATGGCCCCGCTAATGTGCCGAAACCAAACAACTTGAAATTCGGTCCGCTTGAAAACTGTCAACCAGCCACATTAAATACACTGAAGCTGCAGCTACACATTTGTATGTGTGTGTGTGTATGTGTGTGTGTGTGGCACGGGTGGGCCACTTGTTTACACTTTACATACAGCCCCGAAAAAAAAACTGCGCTCAAATTGCAACAGGCCAACAGCCATTTGCTTAAACAAATATTTTTCCGCTTTTTGAAATGCCCTCGTCGACGGGAGCATTTTAATTTTGTGATAATGCGTGTAATGCTTGGAATTTTAGATGAAACTTTGGCAATATATGACTATATGTGGCAGCCAGATAACTATCTGACATAGCTGCCATAGAAATCATGGGTCGGAAATGTATATTTATGTCGGAGTCAGCTAGATTTTCAATCTGACTTAGAAACTAAAGCACAAAAATTGAGCTCTTCTATGAATCACTTTTTGGTTGTTCTTTTCAAAATCCCTATTTACTATAACTATGATTCACATCATATTGAAAATTATTATCAACTTCATATAACTAGCATAGAATTTATCATTTGAAAATCGCATCTGGTTTGCTGACTTCTTTTTCTACTTTAAAAATGTCTTTTATTTCGCGCCCATACTCGAAATATTACACTTGAACTGCAGTCAGTCAGAGGACATATTTAAAAGTTTTCAAAAATATTTAAAGAGTTATTAAACACTATTAAAATGTAAGCTGTTGAAATTCCCTCTGCAAGTGTATGCAAAATTCGACTAGCCTCCATTTGCAGCTTTTCTCGTTTTTATAATTTTCATTAATTTTTTGTGGATTTGTGTTTTTTACCTTCATAAGTCGCTGAGTTATTGTGACAATTTTAATTGTTTGCCGAGACTTGAAAACACACTCTGTGTGCGTGTGTGTGTGTGTGTGTGAGTGTGTGCGAGAGAGAGTGTGTGCATTTTAGGAGAGTGAATTATGTTCGAGATAGGCGCAGAAACATTGATTACGTCAGCATAAATTAAGATATTACCGTGGCTGATTTATGCGGACAGGTGTTAATTGTCATCGATTGGCCAATGAGTAAGTATCCATAACTATTCGCCAATATCCACCCAGCAGGAAGCCGTTTTTTTTATTTTTATTTTAATTCTGTTTTTTAGCGTGGGAGTCCGTCGCAGGAAAAACAAGCGCTAATTGAATGCACTTAAGAGCACGAACAACTCATGTTTGGACAACTGATAAACGACACTTTATGGCCCATGTAATATCCAGCAATCCATATTTATATATCTTTGCACAAATGTGGCCGAAATACCAGCGAATAATTTATGTGAGTTACTGATTTAATTATTTACCCCATAGGGTTTCATGAGTTTGGTAATTGCCCATGTGGAGTTTGGTAATTGCAAAGATATTGGCTTTTAGAAGGCGGAGAAAAAACTTTGAAATTGCGAAATCTAGAGACAGAAATTTATTGAAGGTAATCCAAAATAACTATAAAAATATTTAGCTGGATTATGAATTATATTAAGCAATGCAAACTAGCTATTGAGAAGTACAACTTTAAGAATATACAACTGAATTAGAGGATTCAGAGAAAAACGTATTAAAAATTTCAGTTGAATCTTTTCCTTACAAAGTGTTTGCCAATCATCATTGGGCCTAACTAGACCTCTCTCGTCCTTTTGGCCACTCAACACTTGAAACGATTTAGTGGACCACCCAAAAGAGCTATAACCAGGCAAAAAGGAACAAACAATTTTACTCGTTTACATCGTTTTTGGGGGCGTGCCGCAAGCACTTACAACATAATTATTATAGAGGTCTAGGGCGAACTATTAACATGTCCGAGGCATGGGTAAGATGAGAGCGTTTTAATGACGCCATTAATTAGCAAAAATTACCAACAATAAGAAAACACATTCTACACAAAAATTTAACACCCTCCAGGGATAGACCGAAAGAGAGAGAGAGGCAGTAAGAGAAGGAGCAGCAGTTGGCCCAGTCCTTTTGGCCCTCGTGGCTGGTAACACCTTTTGATTTACGTGCAGCGCACTCGTTGGCCATAAAACAAAGTTAGAACCTTTTTGGGCCGCATCCTAGAAACGGCATCTATGCTGAGGACTGGCTCATGTAACGCGGCAGGGCGCCTTCGTCTGTCTGTCTGACTGTCTGTCTGTCTATCTGTCTTAACAATGTTTTTTTTTGCTTTTGGCCCAAAGCGCCTGCCAGACCACTCAAGAGGCAGAAAGAGAGAAGCAGCACCCACCGCACGTGCAAAAAAAAGAAGAAATAAGTAAAAATTGTAGGCATAATAAAAACGTCATGTCCTTGTCTGCATTTTGCCTAGTTGTGCCTGTGTGTGTGTGTGTGTGTGTGTGGCCTGGCTAAAAACAGGATTTGACCAGGTCTAAAGGTGCTAAGTGCGGCCGGCTGATATATATATTTTTTGTTGTTGTTGTTTGTTGTTGCGCCTTTTATTGTCTGTAAATTTTGCTTCTTCTTCGCTTTTTGTTTCTGGCTTTGTTTTATTGTTTTTCGCTCGTCATTATTTCTACTTTTACGTTTGTTTGTTTTTCTGCGGGCCAGGACAACTACCGCTCCCTCTCCCCCACCCCCTCTCTTTCCGTCTGTCTCTTTCTGGTCTTGTGTCTAGTTTTGGCCCAGCTCAGTGCTTGAAATGCTGACATTGAGTGACATTGCTGTGCAACTGTCAATGTTGCTTGCCATTTGTTGCATTTCAATGTTCTTTCAGCATTTTTCATTTTTATATTTTTTTTGCTCATTTTGCTTTACCTTAATTAAGGCTTCAGGTGTAAAATACTCATAAAATGTTTCGAGCGCCGTTGGCCGACAGCAAATTATGCGAACACACACATCGGAACCCTTCATCTTACTATATAAGTATATACCCCAACCCCCTGCCACTGCCCCATGGCATAGTCTTGCCCCTTTTGCTCTTTTTAGGAGCCTTTTGCAAATCGATTCGTTGGAAAAATAAACTTGAATTGTTGCACTGACAACGTCGCGACGTTGCATGATGATTAAGTTGCTTGTGGCTGTGGCTTTTGAGGCATGATAAATAGGTAGGTGTAGGAAACTCCCCAAAAAAACTAGCATTTACTATGAGAGCGGAATTGGCGCTTTCTGTTTTAGTTTAGCTTTCAGCAACTGATACTTTCATGAATTATCCCCAAACAGAAATTACTAAGCCGAAAGATTGATTTTTTGGAATAAACTTGAATAAGACCTTTCTGCTGGTGGCTAAGATTCACTATTTTCGATGAAAGGACATTGTTGACTGAAGAAGTCAACTAAAGAATCTCCGTGTGGAATCTGAAGATTTTAGGACAATGAGGATGACTCCTCAAAGCACTTTATATTACTAACTCTCGCCTTAACTAGAAATAAATGTAGTATTCCTATCAGCTTGAAAGTTATATACTCTCAACACAACAAAGATTATTAAATGTGCTAAAGAATTGTGGTTAATGGAAGAGCTATGGATTTAGAACGGGACGCATTATTTATAATAGTAATTCTAAACATAGACAATTATTTTTATAAGGCAGATATTTCTTTGGGTATTTTTTATTATCGATTCACATGTTATCTGGAAGTTTCAAACTCCACAACTAATCGGAGTATATCAAATATAAAACAATTGAACTGAAGCCAGTTGAAGGCATATTTAAGTGAGCAGTTTTAGTTTTTTCTCCTTTTCTAATACCAATAATAATAATAATAAATAATTCTGATACCCTTCTGCTTTCTTTGGGCTTCAGCTTTGCACCCAGACTTGCTTACCACTCTTTGGGGCTCATTGCGGCTCAGTCCTAAGCTTAATTGTCTACTCCCTCGCTCTCTCTCACACTCCCTTCCCTCTCATTCACTTGGCAACTCTGTATTTTTCATGGCGCTTTAGCTCATTTAATAATTCTGCGCTAATCTTCGCATTTCTCGGCGTTGAGCCCCTTGGTTTTTGGGCTTCTCCTCTGGCTCTGACTCTGTCCAGACGCGCCTCGGTCAATGTCCTATCTGTATTTTATTTTTGGCTGAATTTTATTTTATGTGGCCAAAAACGCTGAACTGTTTACCTGCAAATCTTTTTAGTCGGCGTCGGCTGCCGCGTCCCTTTAATAATGAGATAAGAAAACATTTTACCTTCGATTTTTGTTGCTGCTTTTTTTTGCTTATTTTTTGTATTTGTTGCCAGACCGCGACCAGCGACAACGGGAGCAGCTAAAAGCGTATAACTCTATTAAAAATTATTGAAAGCATTATTTTATGGCAAGAGTCCAAAACGGCCATTGATTGGTTTTGCCAGCCGGAAATCGCTTAATGGTATTCCAAGGAAATCCATTTGGAACTGCTACTGGGGTGGTCTTTACTACTGGTCTACTCCCCCTCGAACTCCTAACAAAATTGACTTGGTTACGTCAGTTACACCATTATTGTTATAGTATTTGTGCACCAGCAATTACCTCTTACAAATGATGTGCCAATTGTAGGCCCTCAAATGGCTTTTTCCCCCAACTGTTAGATATTGGCCCAAATGCCTGGTCAAATGAGCAATTACCAAAAGCTACAAATGCTTTGCAGGTAGTCAGGTGTCGGCAGGCACGCATTGTCATTTAGTCGAGATACAAGCCGCACGAATGTGAATACGAATGCGAATGAGTGCATGAATAGTGATGCGAGTGTGTTCACAGTTTGTGAATTGTCAAAAAGTGATAACTGATAGATTAGTTTGGCAACAAATGAAGTTCGCCTCTTTAACTGTTTTTAGGGAAAATCATTGAGTTTGTTTTGATAATCAGTTCCTTAGATATATTCAAACTTAAATGCTTATAAAAATGAGTACTAACAGCATTAGTCAACACTATGAGAAGATTTTGGCTTAAGTTTAACTTTTTAAACATTACAGTTGGAAACCTTTAAGAATATTTTTCTAATACATCTATTAAATGGGCAGATCACAGAATTGAGTCAACTTAATCGTGATTAGCTTGAAAACAGTGACTGAAAATTCACAGCGCTACTCAACACTGACGCACCTTGAGCTGCATGCGGCAGCAGGCAGCTAACAGATATTATGAAGGCGTCGCGTGCAGCACCGAAACTAAATGTGCCCCATACAAGAGGCAAACACGCAATTTTTTCGGTGAACCCAAAGAAATAAATGCCGAATAAATACAAAAAAAAAAAAACAGAAACTACGCCCTGCCAACTGCCCCAGCACATTAACAACTGCTTAAATACACAAGTTTTTCGCTTTTCATTATGCACACATCCAACACACACACAACACACACAAGCACACACAGTCATTTACATGAGCGCATTTGAAGTGCAGAAGTGGCAAAAGAAGAGGGCCAAGTCCAAGAAACTCCAGCCAAGTTTGAGTCATGCAACCTCAGAAGCTCATTAAACGGTAGTACATACCAGATATATACATATATATATATATATTTACATATATATATTTCAACTTATGAGTCGAAATTTGCATAGCTGCACGCGATGCCTGGAAGACTTTACGTAATTGGAAAGTGCCTGTTCTCAGAACGGAACGTGTCTCCCTTTTTTTTTTTGGAGTGTGGAAAGGGGGTTGGGGGTTGGTGGGGGTGTGTGTGGCAGTATCACCTTGTAAATGAATTGATTTATTGTTGCGGCGCAAGCCAAACTGACAAATGAATGCATTTCCGTTCAGCGCTGCCAACTCGGCTGACAGCTGTCGGCGCTGCTGTTGGCCAACATCTGAAGCACATAAATATCTAGCAGAAATATTTAAAACTTTAAACATTTTGTTGGCTTGAATTCGGCTGGCGCCCTCAGTTGCGACATTTCCTGCTGTCTTCTCTCATTCTTGGCCAATTCGTGGAAAATGTGTGGCATTAAATGCAACATTGTTGACCTTAAGTTCGAACATTTTTTGTGGCATAGAAATATCATCATTAATTCAGCGTGAATTTACAGCTTTGCTGACAGTTTTTTTAAATTTTTTTTAGTTAGTTTTAATTTATAAGAATAAATCTTTTAATAAGCAAAAATTATGTAAAAGAATGTGAAAATTGTTTACATTTGTAGAATATGTTAAAAAGAAATTAAATTAAATACAGAATTTCTTTTTTTCTACACTCTACCAAGATCATGTTCCACCTACAAATGGATGCCTAAAGACTTTTCCATGACCACATGTGGCATAATGATATCCTTAATGTCATTGTCTTGATGCCACAGCTCCTCAAGGGACACTTCATTGATGCGTCCAGTCAGGACATCATCCGTTAGGTTGCTGGACGATAAGAACGGGAATCGTCCTGCTCGGCGAACAATAAAGCGATTCATTCCCATCTCCACAAGTGATCCCAGACCCGATGAGTCGCGCAGCATTTGCATTTGAGTACTCAACTTGGGTGAACGGTGCCTTTGTGGCAAGTGACGTTCCGTGGACAACACGGCCTTGAAGGATGCACTTAGATGTCCTAAGGGGGGCACCTTTGGCAATTGATCCTCCATTGTTTCAAAATAAAATTCGTTTTATTTTGTGAGAGCAGTTTTCGAATAAATATAATCAGTGTACGACTGATTTGCCAGCTATGACTTTAGCTAACAAACTGACACATAAGTCAGAACTATACTGAGGAATGATTATTGTATTTGCAACAAATCACACTCCATATAAATTTCATTTGCCACATACCACAAAACGGGGAGGAAAACATGACTATCTCATCAGGCTACAAATTATTCATGGGATTTGAAGTGTCTCCAGCAGAAGTCGTCGTGCACGATAATAATAATGATGATAAATGCCGTGCTGCGGGAATTACGTACAATTTAAAGGGTATTTAGGGATCAAGAACAGGTCGCACAACAACAACAAGAACAAGCAGCAGACGCCTTGATCAAGATCAAAACCGAGTCTTCTATCGATTCTTGTTCACTTTAGAGCTCGCTGATAACTGGCGCGTGAGTGAGAAAGAGAAGAAGTGGCATGTTTAGAAAGAAAAAGAGAAAAGGTTGCTGGGAGTGACGAAAGATCATGTCCATTAGGTCGTCTGCAGCCAGTTAATGGCTCGAACCATCAAACAACCAAAATTAAAAAAAAAACACAGAAAAAAAGGGTCCACAACCGGTGGCTGATGTCGATCGTTCCGTCTGATCCACATGAGATTGATATGTTTTCCGGGGCATGGTCGACCGTCCGATCATATCGCACTGATTATAGTTTTGTGGTTGGCTTTTTTTTTGTTTTTCGTTTTTTTTTTTTTAATATTCATGTCGATTATAACGCAAAGTCGGCTTAGCCAACACAGCCAAGCGATATTTGTTTGATGAATTTATTGCTCCGTTGATCAAGCTGCTGATCGCCGAGCGGCGTTTTGTTTTTAATCCGTCGGCATTTCTTTCATATATCCACCCCGAGTTATCTTCTCGTCGTTCTCGTAAAATGCACTATTTAATGGCTTGAAGTGTGCTACGACTAGGCCCGATCATCATCTCCAGCAGATTATCATTGTGTGGCTGCTTTTTATTGATCGATCATAAAGCAAATGCTGCAGCAGCAGCAGCAGCAGCGCCACCACCAGCAGCTGCCACTAGTTTTGTTGGGATAGGCATTAAAAGTATTACGACTTTTTATTTATTTTTATTATTATTTTTTATTTTTGTGGGATTAGCATTTGGGTAGTTTTTATATTATTTATGTTGTATTTGGAGATTATAAGATAAGTAAGATATTATGTGATGATTAATGTGAATTTTGATTACCAATTTGTTTTCCTTTTTTTTTTTGGTTTTACAGAGCTAACTTGGAATTTATGATCTTATAAGCAAATGAACTATTTGAGATGATGAGGTTTATAGAGCAATAACTTTGCCAAATTTGAACAGATTATAAATAGCGCTATTTTTAGAAGAAAACTCTGTGGATTTATGCTTCATTAAAAGATGAAAACGCGTTTATAACTCGACATTTGCAAATTCTATTCTGGGATGTGTCAAAACTTTCCACAGCCTTAACTTTGCCAAAACTGAACCGATTTTCATAAATCACGGTTTTTTGAACATTGTTTGACCTGTAGATTAAAATTACATTAAAAGTTGGAAATGCGATTCGTGATCGATTTTCATCTTAAAATTGCACCCTCAAAAAGAGCTTGTGGAGACTTTTCCAAACTGTTCTGACTTTCAAAAGCAATCAGAAACATTCTACATTCAAATTAGAAATAACGTTATCTGACCGAGATTCATGTATAAATTCTAGCACGTCTAACTTTTTACACTACTACAGAACTTTATCAAAACTAAACCAGATATGTTCTCACGCTCCAAAAAAATATATGTGAGAGAAGACAATTCTAAGAACTTTTGATTTCAATGAATGCATTGACTAGCTGCGAGAGACCCGAGAGCTCAGCTGCAGCTCCTTTGTCAGTTGCTGTTGGGGACTGAAGTGCGTAATTGCTGACAAGGCAGCTCCTGCCATTGAAGCGTTTATGGATCAAAAACGCAAACGCTCATTAACCAATAGAAAAAGTGAAGAGATCGATGCTGGACAGCATGAAAAACAAAGAGGGCAAAAACGCTTTGAAGCCAAGCCGAAGTTCAGAAACAAGCCATTGTTATTCAAATTCTAGTCGAGAACAGAGCAAAGAAGAGAGAGAGAGAAGAGAGAGAGAGAGAGAGAGGAAAAGAAACGTGGATTTGATTTTCGAGAGAATGGGAAAAACTACATCAAATTGGCGCTTAAATATTTTCATAGCCCAGACACTGGTTGGGAAACTGTGGGAAACAATAATATTGAAACAGCGATTGAAAACGAAACGAAAACGAAGAAAGAGGCGAGAAGAGACACGAAGGAATGGAGAGGCCAAGAAAGCGCATTTGACTATGTTTTCTTCTCCCTTTACTTACTGTAAACTGTAAACTTGAAATGGCCACTTGAGTTTTGAAGCGTTAAGTGGAAATCAATGGCGGTCAGCCCAGCAGCAGCAGAAGAAGAAGCAATTGACCAACAAAAAAAAAAAACAGAGGGAAAAGAAGAAGAAAAACTGTCGAACCTGCCTCCGAGTTGAGTTTCTCGACGGACGGACGACTGACGATCGGCAAGCGGTACACTTGTTCAGCTTTGTTGTTGACCATGTTTTTTAACCGTTCTCTCCACCTCCTTTTATTTCTTCTTCTGCTCCCTCTTCTTCGTTTTCTTCTCTCTCTCGTGCGGTAGGTAAAAAATGCAGTTGAGAATTTGAGCGTTGTCGTCGGCGTCTCTTGGAAATTTGTTTGTGCGCAACGGAAATGCATTTATTTGTCCACAACTTGGACGGCGTTTAATGAAGTGACCGCCCCTTAACACGCCGCACCACACTCCGCACCGCACCACTGCACAACTGCACCACTCCAGAGTTCGAACTCTTTGCGGGGCGTTAATTGATGAATCTGCGCTGAGCAGGTTCAATGACTACCCTACCCCTAAACCCTACCCGTACCCCTCTACCTAACAAAAATATGTGCTATTTCTTGGAATTTTCACGGCATGATTTCCTTTCGAGCTCTGTCGAAAAACTTTCATACATTGTCGTTTTTCGGGTTTTTCATGTTAAACACATCTATTTAAATTTTAATGATGTTTGTAATGATGGTGCTAAATATTTCCCACATTATTATCACCTAACTCATTGAGTAAAATCTTCTTCTTCATTTTTCTCTCGTTTAAAGGTCGTCAGTTTGGAAATTGTGTCTAGTTTTAATATTTATCTGTTTGACATTGAGTATTAGCTATTTTATTATTGCATAATAGAAACAAAGTTTTGTATTTAAATATGATTAGATTTATCGACTCAAGGAATTTCCCTGACAAGTTTTCAGATTACTAATTGAAATTTATTGTAAAAGATGCTTTTGGTATTCATAGCTATAGATTAAGTTTGGTATAAAACATTTGCTTGCAGGCTGTAAATAAACTAGGAGTATGTTTTTATATCCGGTTTTTTGTACAACTTTTAATATTTTCTTACAAAGTTAATGACAGATTTTTAATAAAGAAAATTGTAGCAAAAATATTTGTATTATATTTGGTATATCTGATCTAATTCAAGTCTTGATCATAATATTATAATAAATTGACACTGAGAAGGATTGCTATGATTTTTGAGAAGATCTCTAAACTGAATTTTAAATCAATAAAGTTTGTGTTGCATAAAGAAAATTTTCAAAAGCAGAAAATTGCCTAAAGATTTTTTTAATGGAAGCTACCTTTATGTACAATGAAATGAGCATGTTCATCATCAAATTTATTCATTTATTATCATATGAATATCTCAATATTATAATATTCCAATCAGCTACCTAAAAAACGGCAACTTATCTATAAAGTTATTAAAGCTATCTCATTTTACATTGAGGCTGTTTTATTTATTTATTTAAAGCTTTGATTGATCTTGTCGCTGGCGCTGGGACAGCCTTCAACGAAGCCCAACAATGCTAAACAGTTTTAATGAACTACAAGGCAAACAAAAAACACAGACCGACTAAAAAACAGACCTCCATTGAAAAATCAAATCTTCTCGACGAAAGCATAACGAAGAGGGCCAGAGGCCAGAAACAATGATCGCTGGGGAGTTGGAACCCTTGTCTATTTGGTCACGAAATTAACAGCTTGCAACTTGTTACATGCGGTAACTCTTTTGGGTTGGGTGGGGTGAGGAGGTGTTGATTGGGCAACGCCCTGGACACCAGACAATGTTGCCACCGGGGCAGGGGCAAGGGACAGCATTTCAGATACGAAATGATTGCGTTCTTAAATTTATGACCGCACATGATGAGCTATAAATTGTTTTATTGCCCCAGAGAGCTCAGCTAGCCCTAGTTATAGTGCTGGTGCTAGTTCTCCTCAACATTTTGCTACCCTTTCGATATTTGTATGCTATTCTATATGCGAGCTCAACAATTTTCGCTTTTGTGCATTTTTCACGTTAGTCTCCAAATTAAATCATTTGATTTATTGCCGGTTTTCCGCCCCTTGAAAAAATCTGTGGAAAGCGCTCGTTTGCATTGGTTTTTACTGTGGTCTGTTCTGCGGTTCTTTGCTATAATTTCCTAGTCGGGGGACCAGATGAGTAGAGTGGTGGGTGAAAGTGCGTTGATTGAAATGTCAAGATTCATTAGCCGCGAGGCTCGCTGGATTGGGCTAAAGCAAGGAGCGGTTCAGCGGGAGATGCGGGTGCAAATATTGGTATGAAGGAAACTGAAATATTATTTACTTAATTTAGATATCCATATCTTTAATTCAAAATATAATGTAATATAATTCCAATTACTTTTTTAGACTACCAACTCGTAAAGTTCCACATAATTTCACTTACATTCTGATAATTTCAACTTTCAATTAAGTTTTATATATATTTTACGCTTTAACAAACATTTAGTACAGCTGTTTGTACCTTTTACGCCCATAGTTTATTTTCCTATAATTTTCCACTAATTCCGCATAAGCTGAGCTCAGAATGAGGAACCTTTGGGTGGGTTGGAAATACCCGCAGATAGTTTGAGCACAAGTGTGAGTTGGGTTAAACCCCAGCAGCTTAGCTTAGCGTAGTGTACCCAAAAAATACATATTTTAATTCATAAAAGCAACAGACATAATCCAGGAAGGACTACCTGAGGGAACTGAGAGGACTACTGCCGATCATAAAACGCAGTCTCTCATGAATGTCAAATGAATGAAAAGCAGCCTTCGATGGGCGTGCAAATTGACAATGCAACTTTTCACACATTAGCCATAAGTGTTGCGGCCCTTTTTGCTGCTTTTGTTTTTGGGTTTTCTTTGCTGCTTGTTTTGTTTTTAAATACCAGCTGGAATTTTTCACGCATTTTGCACCTGTTATTTAAAAAAGAACCAAAATTTGTCGTGCTGCTTGAAAATGTGCAAAAACAAACAATTGTCGAGTGACAAAAGTTGTAATATATATGTATATATATATATATGTATATACATTTAAGGTCCTGCTGGGATATACTAGCTGTAGCTCGTGCTGCGACCCTTATCTGAGTGTATCTTTTTTTTTGTTTTTGGTTTTTGGGACAGCTGCAGGCAGCGGCTCTAATTAGGCCCTGGTACGGCTGTTGTTGGTTATTGTGCGGGTTGCAACGCCAAATGGACTCTGGGCTGAGTTTTGCGGCCTGCCAACCGAGTCCAGTGAAAGTTGACGCGTTTCTTTTTTGCGCAAAAATTGTTATTATTTTTACTCGCAATCGTTTTTGCAGTCATAAATTTGACACTTTATGCGGCAAATGTCCGAAAGAGATGCAGAAATGTGGCAACAACTTGGTCTACAAAAATCTGTTCAATAGACTTTGGCTACAGAGTGTGGCATAGAAAATTGCAAGTATATAAAATACCAAATCTACAAAATCTGCAAATGAAATTAAGGTTTCAAAGTGTGCTATAGAAAATTGCATCTGCCTAAAGCAGTTTATAAAAATTTGATTTTTGGTAGACTAAGCCTGCTCCGAAAAGTGATTTAATAAATATACAAAAATATATTTAAGTTTTTCTTCTTTTTTTTTATATAAAATGAGATACCAAAAAGACTGAGTTGTCTCGCAGGGTATGTAATCTTCGGCATGTCTAAGATAGATACACTTTTTTTAAGAAGTCAATTTCTTGATCGAAGTGTTCTAATTATATATTCAATACTACTGACTCTCTTTTCATGGTTTCCTACTTAAGATTCACATCTTTGTAGCTTCTGTTGAGCTACACATTTGACTTGAACATTTATTCACATCTCATATGCAGCTACTTGCAACATTCGTTGCATTCCTAAGTTCTTTCCCCAACAAAATGCTTTGAGATGGATGAGTTGAGTGACAGTTGAACATGTTTGCAGCACAGTTAATAACTGAGACAAATATTGAATAGTCAAAAGTAATGTGACTTTGTTTTTTAGGCCATGTGAAGTGGCAGCGTTTTTGGGAAAAATATGAGACACTTCATCATGCAGACACAGCAATAACAAGAAGACAATAACAACAACAACAACAACAATAACAACAACTACTACTGAAAAATGTTTTTATATTTTTGTTGAAGTTATTGTTTGTGAAAGGCTGGCAACAAAATTGTTAAATTAGATGCAACAAAATCGGAATGTGAAGGCATTTCCTGCAGACGTGTCAATAAACAAAAAAAAAAAACAAGTAATAAAGAGAGAGATGGGTAGAGAAAGGGAGAGAGAGAGAGAGAGAGGGGAGAGACCTCATAATATGCTACATTTATTACAAGCGCACTTGAGCTGTGTTTTGTTTGGGTTTTTTCTTCTTTTTCTTAAATTTTTTGGGGAAGTTGTAAATTGATTGGGTACTTACGTATCTGTGAAATGTCTGTCACTGAGACTGTTCCTTCCGCAGCTAGGTGTATGGCTTTGTTGTGTGCACACTGTGACATTATTACGTAATCTTCTACTGTACATAATGCACCTGAAATCACCACCTGAAAAATAAGCAGAGCGAGCGAAAATGAGCGAGAGTTAGTCAAAAAGAACGCAAGTGCACTGAGGAAAATTAGAAGTCATTTTGAAACCAAAATATATATAGAAAATCCTATTTTAAGGATGAGTCTTTTGTTATATTCCCTAAAATAACTAAATTTAATTTAGATTTTATTTATACCTATTTTGAATTCATAAAGAACTTATTTAAAATTCGATTTATTTTATGTTTATATATTTTTCTCCAAGTGTATATGTAATTTTTTTTTATCACTATCTTCGGAACCTTATCGATAACAGCCAATCAATATTGTATCTAACAGATACAACACAAATACAACACACACACACACACTCGCACACACACACACACACACACTCACACACACACACACAAGAACCTAAATTGCATACCAGTGTTTACAACTTGTCAAACAATTCCCCGCGCCTTTTTTATTACTTCCTCAACCGCCCCCACAGCCTAGGGCCCTCCCCTCTCTCTCTCCCTCTCTCTCTCTCTCTGTCGTGTTGTCTCCTGCGTAGATCGGTAGTCGCCTCTGGGGTAATTTATCATGTTTGATTTGTTGTCTCACTTTTGATATTTCAATTTCACATAACCGCCACATTCATTCATTCACTCATTCATTCATTCATTCATAATCGCCCCCCCTTATTCGATTTATTGAATTTATTGTTGGTGTTTTTATTTTTTGTTTGGCTTTGCGTCGGCGCTTGTTTCTTTTATTATTATTATTATTATTATAATTATTATTGTTGTACTGTTGGGCGAGGTCAGGTTGTAAATTAGACAACGAGTTCAATTGAGCCGCAACCTGCTCGAATGTGGAAACTATTCGACTATTTATGGCTCATCTTAAGCCACTCGTAAATATCACGTTTACTTTAATGCCACAATTGTAAATAATTCCTGAAAATATCTTAGCAACCTCCAAACCGCTTATATCAGAATATATATTTCACCTGCATTCATAATCTTATTTTTTATTTTATTGTTGAATTATTAATTTTAATTAATAATTAGTTTATTTACGGCTTACATATTTTAACTGTCATAACAAGCCAGAGAATTGTAAATACTTCTTGAACATATCTAAGCAACCTCCAACTTTATATCAGAATGTATATTATTATTTTTTGCCTGCCCTCATTTTGGATTTTATGATTGAATTATTAACTTAATTTAATTATGTTGTGTTTCTTAAAGCTTAGTTAATTTACTGCCTTGTTTGATATGATTTGATTTATTTTTATTTATATTATAAATTTGTTGTACTTTAATTATATTATGTATTTATTATTTTCAGTTGTGCTCTAATTTGTGCTACTTTTTTTTGGGTGCTCTCATTAGTTTCACTTCCAATTTAAAATTATTTTTAATTTCAATTGTTTTTACTTCTAAAGGACATTATTCTTCATCCTTGTTAGCCCATTTACTCACTTTCTACGAGTTTCTGTTTTTGATTTCGATCATCCGCTTTGCCCATTATCCTCCTCCGCTGATTGACCCATATTTGGCACTTATTACATTAGCTCTATCCACTCTAAACTCTTTATTATTTGTACTCTTTTAAGTCACTTTCATCTGTAATCCATCAAACCATTGTTTTTTGTCCTCCTTTATTTTACTTGATGTACTTCTTACATTATGATTAACGTCTACCTACTCATCCCACATATTTTTTAGATTCTTAACCCATTGTTAACCCACTTCTTTTCATCTTTTCAACACTCAAAGTGGGTTTAGTTATCGATAACATCTCTTTCATTGCTGAAGTTTCGATTGTTTTAATCAACCCTTTGCCACCCTTGAGTAGCATTTTAATTGCTTGGCGCCACAACAAAACCCTCAACGCTAAAGACCACCCAACTAGTCCACCCCACCGCCCTCCTTCGAGCACATGTTAACCACTCCAGGGAGCACTTGACTCCAGTCTCGAGACCCCTCGAGATTGGGAGAAGGCGCTTCAAGCACAGCCTCAGCCTCGTTCAACGTTGAGTAGCCTCCACAAATTAGCCAAGTTAAACTTACCAAAAACTAATTTCTGCAGCTGGTTCTGTTTTTTGTTGCTGTTTCTTTTTTCGATTTGGTTTGTGGTAACTGAAACTGAAAACGAAACCCATCGAGAAATCTTATCGCAACCGAAAACACACATTGGAAATTTATGCTCCGCATAACCTCGTTTTCGTCTGAACCGTTTTCCCAAGCGTTTTTAACGCTACTTCAACTTGCCTCGAAATACAGATATGTGGGTGGAACGAGCGGGGGACGAGGAGGGGGCTGAGGGGCGCAGTGGGTTGAGTAAAACGCATTATTTTGTAATTATCGACAGAGTTCTAATAAATAAAGCGAACGTGCGACGTGCGCAGACCAACAAATAATAATAGTAGGAATAAAAGAAAAACGTCGCAAGGCCCCGCACAACAAACCTTTTCGACTGGGTTATAATTTTTACTGTGTTCTTCTTCTTCTTCTACTTCTTCTGCCTCTTTAGTTTTTGTGGGTTGATGAAATTATGAATGAAGATAACGTATGCCACAAAACTTGAATGGATTGGGTTAGCTTGTGTGTGTGTGTGTGTGTATGCCTGAGAGGGTGTGTGTATTGTTTTCTTTGTGTGTTTGTTTATGTTGCAAATGCTTCTGTTTGGCTTTTTGCTGCAGTTAATAATGGAAATGACTTCAAACTTTAAAGTTATTGATTGCACAGAGAAATGTTCATTATTTACTCTGTCATACATTTATAGTGTATACTTAAAGTTAGAACTGGATTTTTCTCTAGGTGTATAAGTATTTTCTTCTTGTCAATTCTGAATTTTAAATTAATTGTAAAATATATGCATATTTTTATACATTAACTGAGAAACATTCTGTTCTTAAAATGATTAAATTCTTTTTATCATTTCCAAACTTATCAAATGTGAGAAGCTACCTCGATTAGTTTTTTCGTAGAACGACATTGAATAGTTTAAAATAAAACCTTTTAAAGAAGACTAAATTCTTACTAAGTCATATCAAGAATCCAAATTGATTTCAGGTTTACTGATAAATATTATTCACCATATAAAATGAGTAATCGAATATGCAATAGTGCAAGGCAATATTGTGAACAAGAATATTTAATTATCAAAACCACTTTATTTATAGTTAATTTAAACTTTTCAAAGAAATTCATAATAAACTTAAATTAATGAATTTTTTTGAATGTAAATTTAAAATAAATAAAATACTTTTTACAATATTTCTTTATAATATTGCATTACGTAGTTCAAGTTTAATTTCCAATTACTTGCGAATTAAGTTTAAGTATTTAAGTATTTTATTCGATTAAAGGTTATGCTGGACTACCGTTACTTACAATAAAAAAGAGCAGTCTTTTCAACTGATTCGACATTCATTCGGCGATTAATGTGCATAATTTTAACCCATTTACTGCCAGCTGAGCAGCAAACTAAAATTTCGTCCTGGCAATTCTGCGATCCTGACGACAACGCCTGCTAGAAATCTGGTAACGCCGTTTAAGTTTGATAACGCTGACATTGAATGCTTAATTGTGCAATTTGTGGGCGTGGCATTTGAATTGTAAACACTTTTTCAGCCTTTTGCAGCTATTTTTTGCAAACATTTATTTTTTGCCTGGAATTTCACGTTTTGGTGCCAACTTGTTGTTGTTGTTGTTGTATTTGTCGTTGTTATTGTTATTAATTAATTGATATTAACGAATTCCAGGCGACACACACACACAGTTACACACAGCCACACACACATTCGCAGACATTTAGTCGGCGGCACTTCCGTTTCCGTTTTGGCAATTTTTTTGATTAATTTTTTTGCAGCACTTGTCACGTTTTTTAAGATTAGCTTTTTGTTTTTGGCTTGTAATTCTTTATTTATTTTTTGTTGTTGCTGATAGCTGAATGGCGTTGCCACCTAATTTGCACAAATGTTGCACGCCGTAACGGTAATTGCCAAATAACCGCAAATATTTAAAATCACGCACACAATGCAAGTGAAAGAAACAGACATAGATTAAGAGAGAGAGAGATGGAGCGACAGAGAAAGAGAGAGCGAGAGAATATGATTTGTGGATGCTTTGTTTATTTATTAATTTTTATTTGATTTTTATTTTATTTTTGTAATTTTTTAGCAGCAGCGGGCGACGTTGGACGTCTTTGCAGGGCGATTGAATTATCGAGACTAACCGAAACGAAACGTGCGACATTTTCTTGTTGCTGCTGTATTGTTGCTTTTGCTGTTGTTGTTGCTGCTGCTGTTGCTGTTGTTGTTGCTGGATACGGATACGGCCAACATAAGCAGCAAGCAGTCTGTCAGCAGAGTCAACAGTCAAGAGACAGCTGCACAACAGACATGTTGCACGTCGAACATTTGAACTGCGTCTCAAATCTGACAGCTATATGTTAAAGTTATTCAATCGCAAGCCAAATCGGTGTAATATATTTTTACATAGTTTTCATATATTCAATAGTGAAATGAGTTTTTTTTTTGAGTTATGATATTTGGCGCAAGAAAATACCATAACGGAGTTTGAGCTTTCAATTTTAAGTCCTTTTAGAAATTATATAATTGGATTGTGCATTTTTTGTTAAATTTATAACTGCCCTAACTTTAGCCTCTAGCTGAGTTGTATTTATATTTAACATACACTTCTTTTTAATGGTCTCATTTCGTCGCATAATCGAGTAAAATGTCGAATAGCTAATTACTTTATTTTTAACATCTCTTATCATTTTAAATGTTGCCCATTTCAGCACATAACCAAAATACCCTATTTGTTAGAGCATCGCAAAGTGCAGCTAATGAAATTTACAGCTGCTGCTGCTGTTGTCTCCACTCTTAACGGTCGCTGCAGTCGCACTGCTGTTAAGCGCTTGTTATAGCATGCGAGAAGTGCTGTTAACAGCAGCAGTGCATGCAAAGCGTGCTGTAGCCAACAGCCTCGGCAACATCGAACCTGTTGTATGAGCTGTTAACCAGTCAGCAGTTAACTGTTGTTGCTGCAGCTGGTGTTAACGGTTTGTTTACAGTTTCGAGCATGATTTCTGCTTAAATGTTATTGGAGCCAATCCAAATGAGGCAAAGTGAAATGAAATTATGAAATTGCCAATTGTTACACATAAATTTTATGTGTGGTTTTTGCAAGTTCAACTCGTCTGCTGTATAATGTATGATGATTAAAGGTAAATTTATTGCAGCTTAACTTAATAATAGTTGTGTTATTACAGTTTTTTTTAGGGCAGGTCGGGAGCAAAATACGCTAATCAGCTTTATAATACTAAAGCTTTGAAATTAGTGTTGGAAATTGGTTCTTAAAAAATTTGACTTATTTTATCTTCTGTTGGAAAAGTTCTATAAAAAGTTCTCTTCAAGTTATTTTATTAATACTTTTTAGCTCATTTAAGAGTAAGAAAATATATTATTTCTAGACTTCTATTGATAAGTTATTTATAAGTTATTTTATTAATATTTTTGAGCTCATTTAAAAGTAAGAAAAAAATGGCTATTAATATTCTGCCCCTGCTCGAATCAAATACGAAATTCTTTAGAAATGCCCGAAATATTTGCAGATTTTCACCATTATTGCTATTATTTCTGTGAAATTTTATTCGCCACAAAATCCCATTAGTTGAATCATAGCCAGCCTGAGCAGGGAAGGAAACAACAATAAACTGGACACGCGCTCCTCATTAATGGAGGCAATAATGAAAATTGCAATTGTAGTTTCCGGGTGTCCATAAAAATGGTTAACGCCCACGCAATAAAACCAAGCCAGCTACCCCTAAATGTGTGCGAGTGTGTGCGGGTGTCTGTTGGTGTGTGTGTGTGGCACAGTTTAAAGCGATTAGGGTCACAACAAAAGGGACGAAGACCAAAGAGGACCAAGGAGGAGGACCCGCATGCAAGGACTTCCGTTGGGTGAGTGGAGGAAGTTGCCAAAAACTGCAAGCGTTTTGTGATTCAACACTGATTGACACTGAAGGAAGTGCCACAGGATGAGAAGCAGAGGGGGGAGGGGGAGGAGTATAACCGGCCAACTGTCAATCAATAGAAATTCATCGACATGGACATGCGTCCATCTTCATTGTTCAGCGCACAATGGCGATTTGAGTTACTCTCCCTCTTCTCCCCTCTCATTCTCCCTTTTGCCGTCCATGTCCTTGTAATCCTCGATAATGGGCTATTGTCAGTGCGACTGATGCTTGACGCCGTGGCGACAACACCAAAGAACAGCTACTTCGGTTGAATGCTTCATTGAGTTCGACTCCCCTCACCCTTCCTACCCCCTTCGTTTATCTGCTCCCTTTTGGGCTGATTGGTGACGCACTTTGGCACAGAGTCGATATTGGATTACCCATTGCTGCTGCAGCAATTAACCAAAGAGTCTGCATTAAAGTCTGTGTTAATTATCTGGATTGCTGAGAGGATTTTTGATGCTATGCGATAGACTTAGAAGAGTAGAAAGAAAAATTGAACAAATATTTTCATTTATAGAGACTTCTACTAATTTTTTATAATATAGATGCAACTATCGATAAATAATTGTAATTGCTTTTTGTGTGTAGTCAGCCTAATCAATCAAATTAGTCAATCGCTCAACAATAAATGTCCAGATTTATTGAGCACCTCGCCACACAAATGAAAACGAAATTGTTTTATGATAATGTTAATGTCACAGTCATAATGTAGTCCCGACATGGCGCCCGAGTAATGCTGATGAGTAATATATAGAAGTTCCAGATAACGCGTGGCACACATAATTAGTTTGCTAATTTGCAGAATTATTTCGCTATATCTTTGTCAATTGGGGGCACCCCTTATTTGCCTTATTAACCTATTAAGGGCAATCCATCAAAACCAAAGTGAGTCTTGGCCAGGTTAATGTAACTGTAAAACTGCAGGGGATCTTCAGTAGACCGATACTTGCAAGCTCATTAAAACTGTTGCCTGTTGCCAGGTGAGCAAAATCGTGTCACTAATTGTGAAAGTCATTGCAAAAATGCTGTTCCCTTTTTTTCCTGCTTATCGCTGTGACGTCACACGAATTAACAACTTGATTAGATTGGTAGCAGATATAGTAAGTGAAAATATGTCAACTCTTTTACTATATATTCTGCATAGTGATAGTCGATTGTTTTCTTCTTCTGCAAGTCTCTTGAAATGTACGAAATTTACAGAAAACAAATTAATCATCTTGAAGAAGAGGTGCTTCAGAAAATAGGGCTCGTGACTACACAGAGTCCCATGCGAAAATGAAAATGTGTGCTTATCGCTGCTATTGTTTACTTCCAGCCAAATAATTTATATAATTATGTTTAAGGTTCAAGTACCTGCATTTTTGTCTAGTCTTTTTCAAACAAAATTCTTATCATACACGTAATCAAATAGGGCCAATTATAAATCGCAAAATTGTTCAAAAACTTTGTTTTTATTTTTATAAATAAAGAGTAAACAATTTCAGGGGGTTTTAATCGACTACCTAGACAAACTTAAGTGAAGAGTTTTGGGTTTATTCCAAGAATGATAAGTCCTAGAGCTTCCTGACTAGTTGCGCAAGTGCTTAAGAGAATGGATTAAAGTCGGCGACAGTGGAAGATATAACTTGAGTTGAAATGTTGGGGATATTTCTTTGGGTTCCATTTGAGTGCATTAAAGTAAAATATAAGTTAAAATATAAAGTAAAGTAAAATACTTGTATATTTATTCACAACTACATTCTAGTTGATTACATATAATTTGAAATCTTCTTTATAAGATTTAAATATGTTAGTTAGAAAATTATGTCTAATTCAATTAGCAATGCGCACCTTCAATTAATTGGATAATTACATTTATTATTTAATTGCACACAGAATTTCTGCTGAATAACTCGATGGCAGCTTTCCAGGCGCACATCCTTCCACTATCGCAGAGCAACTCTGCTGGCTGCTAGCTGCTGGCCAAGTAGCCGCAGCCAACTTCACGCTATTTTGCTATTTATTCCAGTGATCTTTGCAAAGTGCGCAATGAGAATTCGAATGTGTGATAAATATGTTAAAGAAATATTAAAGAGCTGCACAGGTAATCAAGCTCGATAGGTAAACTTTGATTTTTCAGCATTGGAAGACTTCAATTAAAGTAGCTAATACCCATACGTATATATATATAAAAATACATATTTATGTTTGCATTAACTGTAAATGAGCTTTGCAGCAGCGTATTAAAAATATGATTAATTTTCTTAGCTGGCAAATCCACTCATCAGCGTAATTGGCAACGTGGGTGGCTTCGTGCTGGTTTTCGTTTTGGCCATTTACGTTTAATTGACTTGCCCAAATAAACAAACGCGAGCCAAACATGGAAGATAAGCGCACGTGTCCAAGCAAGAAGAAGCATAGGCGACTGGAAAACATGTGCTTGGAAGCGTCATCATTTCCAGTGTCAAATTTTAACTGATTTCAGTTGAACTCAACATTAAAATTCCATTAAAATTTGAATCAACGATTTATAGTTTCATTTATTAAAATTCTATCTAAAAATAGAAAATGAGGAATACTCAAATTGAATATGCTCTTTAAACTGCGCAGACAGGGTATTTCAAAGCGCTGCTTATTGTTTAGCTAATTGCTGCTACAACAGCTACAACAACAAGTAAAACAACAACTAAAAACAACAACAAGCAGCCTGCCAAGCCTCTGAAACTGTTTGTCGGCGGCAGCTTGTGCTGTTTTTTTTTTGTTTATTATTTTTTTTGGTAGTTGGCCTTTTGACTTCGACGCTATCGACGTCGTTTAGTTAAGTTAACAATTTAATTTCCCAGTTTCGCTTTTCGCTATTTTTTTTTTTTGGCTAGCCAGTTGTTTTTTGTTAACTGCTTGCGTTAATCGATTGATCAGATTGCAGGTTGACAGCACTATCTATTTTTTTTTTTTTTTTTTTGGTCACTTGAACTTTGGTTGGATTGGAAGTTATTTGGCTAATCTGCGGAACTGAGCATGCTGCGTGCTCCCTGGCGCCAATCAATATAAATGACTGATTACAGATTGCATATTTTTGTGACGCATCAAATGGAATTTTTGTACACCATGCTCTGATAATTAATTGCGATTGTCATCATTGTGAAATTCTTACTGATTACAAGCCGCAGTCGTTGCTATTCGGGCAGATCAACAAAAAATGCCTCAAATTTATTTATTTCACAAGCAAAAGTCTTCTTTTCTACGAAATAATTTGATAAAGTTCACTAGATGTGACAAGCTTAAATTTGCCATCAATTAAACAAAGCAGTTTCGTTATTATTTATTATTTTATATTATTATTATTTTGTGTTCATAGTAAACATTTTTGAGTCGTAGAGATATCAGTCGATTGACTTCAACACGCGCCAACTTTTTTTGTTTTTTCATTATTATTATTATTATGTTATTCACTGATAATAAACATACTTATAATCTAGTCAGTGTTGATGTACTGACAAGTTGGCAGGAATGTCAATTGAAGGGTCGACGACTCTCCTTGTTACTCTTTCCTACCTTTGTTGAACTTAACAAGCACTTTAACATGCTGTCAAACTTGATACCTGGTTGTGTCTGATTTGGTTTTATTCTGTTAGCTTGACTGGCTATCTATATCAGCATGTTAGCTGACCTCCGCCACCAGCATTGCCCCTTGGCCATTTACTGCGAATTAGAGTTTGAGTTGATTGCTTTGTTTTAGCTTGTTCTATGCTACAAATACCAGAAATATTTTATTATTTAAGATTGACAATGTTTTAGTAGCAGTGATTAAGATTTATGTGCGTTTTTATTGCGGAACTGAACAGCTTATATATTATCTGGGATGTTTTTAGTGGCAATAAACTTAGCAGACATTCATAATACTCTAGCTGCATTCATAGCTCTATCTATAATACTCTACCCAACAGAATTGAGCTATCAAAATATGCTTATTTATCAAATGTTTGTTTTCGAAAGGTATGAATGTGATAATAACATATGTATATTCATGCTCAGCATCAACAAACGATTCGATTTAACCATGTTCTTTTTTATGAACAAATCGATGTAAGATTCTGTAAGAGCTACAGTCTTCCAAGAGTCAGGGTATATTCAAGTCGAGCTCTCTCGACTGCATTCAAAGGGAGAGTTTCCGCAATCAGCTACTTGTCAATTGCGCATCTTAGTCAGTCGGTGGCCTAAACTGATTTATAACACCAACTGACTGGCCAATCTAAGCATATATATATATACACATAGTGCAGATTTATGGCCATAGAGTCGGCCTAATTGGGAATCATAAAGATTGTGGACTGCGCAAATCAAAACAAATCGTAAATAAATCTGTACAACTTTTTTCCATTGATTTTGTTTTTGTTCCTTTGCGAAATAGAAATTTAAATCTATTGTAAAGTGGGCGAAATTCCATTCTGGCCATTTGCACTTGACAATTGCTATCGGGGCACGTTTGATGTTGTGTTTTCTTGCATTGAACTTTGCTACCGCATCGTATATTATTATTTTTATCGATTCGTTAAATTTAGAGCGCCGACGACATGCGGAAACCACTTGAGATTTTCGCTATTTTGGAGCCCAGCCCAGTGGCTAATGAGCCTTAATTGATTTGAAATGCTGAAGTGCTGAAAATGCCAAAGTTTTGACTTCCTTCAACGATTGATGTGCTCTGATTTATGAGCGATATAATTACGCTAAAAATATGATACAACACATTGTTAAACAGGATTCTGCGGTTTCCTGGGCACGTGTTCGCATCTCTCTCTCTCTCACAGTTACCTTCTCTATCTCTCTTTGGTTTTGACCACAGCAGCGAGCTAACAATTTTGGTAGCACAATATTTGCGTCTGGCCAACACAAAACAGACGCACACGAAAAACCGCAAAGTCAACAAAATACCCCTCCAGCTGTTACACGTTGTATCTGTATCTATACACGCTCGAAAGTATCTCAGTATCTATGTATCTTTTTTGTGTGCATTTGGGCTGGTGGCCGGCGGGCGAATCATGTTTAACAAGTAATAAAAGTGATTAAAGCAAATCTAAACGCTTGTTTCACATCGACAGAGGAGTGTGAAGCGGTGGGAAAGGGGGAAAGTGGGAGGAGTGCTATTCCATTTGTTAATCAAAATCTGTGTAGCCACGCAATATGCAAATGTGGCAAACAGTTTCGACGTCTGCTGCACAAAAGTAATCAATAGAACGGATGTCCAACGAAAAAGCATGCAAACGCCTTTTATTTGGTTGGCTAAGTGTAATTATATAATGGTCAGCAGTTGATGAGGCCGCTCGTCCGCACAGTGGAGCAAGTACACCAAATTTTAGGTTAGAAATGGGCTAAAACAATTAGGAATGGTCAAGTAAAGAGTGATATAGTGTAGAAGAGAGGGGCAATCTAGTTAAGACAGCTCGTCTAGGAATAGAAATCTTGCTGATATTAGTTTGTTCCATTTGAAACTAATTGCTTTCTTATCCAATTCTAATTTTACAGTTGATCAATAAAATGTTATCACGGCTTATTCTTCACATTTATCTATTTTATTTTTATCTGAAATCAATTTGTATCGTTATGTGAGAAAAGTGGTTCAGTTAAGTTACTTTTTAATTACTGTGGACAGCTTTTAGTCAACATTAAATAAAGAAATAAATATCTAAAATATATGTTAACAATTTTTATTCTAGCTTCAAATGAGCAACAAATATATTTTGTGTATTTGAAATTCAATCACATCCATTGCACTGTCTACCTTCAAATTTAGCTGTGGCCACTCGCAATGCCTTTTTTTGGCCATAACACTAGCCTAGCTTTTAGCCACCACACCAAATAAATGTTCTCATCCACACGCCCCCCTCGCTGCTTGCCCCCTCTAGTTGCATGTTTGTCAAATGGCATGTTTCTCACTCCAGCACCTTTCTCTCTCTGCCTCTTTCTTCTTTCTGGCCTTTTGGCATTTTCAGCTTTTGCCATTTGCCAGCGGAAATGTGCGCCAAAATGTTTGCGTGCCTCCGCAACGAGTTTTGGGTGTATTCAGTTATTCATATATACATATATATATTTATGTATGAGTGAATGTTCTAGGTGGCTTCAAGTATTCGAAATTGAAGTAAGCACACAAGAAGTATATGTCATAAAAAGGGGCGTGGCAGTGGGCAGGGTGCAGGCGCCGGCAAATGCGTTCATTGAACTGACTCAAGCAAGAACAGAAAAAATGCAATAAAATCAACAGAAAACGAGCAAGAAATAAAAACTTTGAAAAGGCAAAAATAAATATGTGGAAAATTTGCTGGCGACAAGACAAACAGCATGCGCTGGATTTATGGGTGCGCCATGGGGGGTGCGGATGGGGGGCGGGGTCGGGGAGGTGGGCGCAAGGATACGTCTTCGTCTTGTTCTTCGACTTAGTCGCTGTGCTCGTGCAACGGAAGCGGAAAGACGCGCAACTTGCCAAGTTGTGTGTGAAGCCAGGCAGGCAACAGGACATGAGGGCGACCGCAGCAGAAAGGAAGCTGTCGCAAAGGCTGACAACCCTGCCAAAAAATACAAGAATATAAAAAAAAAAAATAAATAAAAGCAGCGGAAGCGAATTATGTTGCCTTATGTGGCCCCAAAAGGGCTTCAAGACGTAAACTTTGCCCCGCCCTCAGAAATTGATATGCAGATATGCACACAAGGATACAACAAGGATATGGATATGGTCCTCCCCTCCCCCCGCTCTGTTTGCTTAATGTGGCGAAAATGTAATATTTTAACAAGCGAAGGTATCAGATTTGTGTGTCTCTGTGTTTTTATTGCTGCACATTATTCACAAGTCGCTGGGCAGCCGAGTCAAGTTATTGCGGCCCATTGCATAAGCGGCACAACACGGCGTATTATTAATAATATACATGTACAATTTCCTTATGTTCAGCAACCGCAACGCTTGAAGGCCCAATAACTGAGAGCTGCTCGAATTGAACCGGCACAATGAACGGCCATCATCATAATAATCATTATAATCACAATGAACGTGGCCCAAAAGCAAAACCACTTCAAGTTGACCGATGGAGTGCTGAGGAGTGAATGGTTTGGCGGAGGGGAAGGGAGCTAAGTGAGGAACGGGGGCCAATTGAATTGATTTCTTTGTGATTAACGAAAGTGTTGTTTGTTGTTTTTCATAATATTACAGAATTCAATTCAAAGTAAAGCGAATCTTTCTCAGTCTATTTTCTAGTGGAGAAATGTTCGAAAACTGCCCCAAAAGTATGCTACAAAATGAGAAAACCAAAATTTTACCAATTTCACAACATATTTTGGACTCGAATATGTTGATTAAAAATTAACGCAAACAGCATAAGACAATTTGATAACTATTATTTATTTATTTCTGCAAGTATGTTTAAAGAATATTTTTTATATTTATAAAACACATTAAACTGTATATTTATTAATTACAAATATTTTTGTGACCTAAAAATCGACAATAAAATTTATTGCCATTATTGATTATAATTTTGATTTTGTTACATTCTTGTTTGCTCAAATATAAGAAACTTCGCGTATCACATGAATTCCTGCCGAAAATTTATGGACATATAAATTTAATATAAATTTTGATTATTTTTGCGCCGATTATCAAACAAATTTTGTGCAGCTGCTAAACTAATTTTTCACATCACGTCATTTCGACGTCACTTCTGAGAAGGTTATCGCATAAATACCATTCGAGTACTCGCTGAAAGTAGTTTGAATGCCCATAAATTAGTTAGTGTTTAGCTAGTTGAGGCAACTTAAGGCAAGTGACTCAAAGCTGTCATTTAGCCAAGATTCTGATGATGTGAAAAGTGAGAGTGGGCGATTTTCTTGTCAAGCCAAAAAATACCCCGTGAAGCTTCTTTGATGTCTGATTGTTTAACCGACTGTCGAACTATCTCAGTCTGACCGAGGTTAAATGACATTTTTTAGATAGCTCGTCAGTGGGAATTTCCCATAAAAAATATATAATTTAGAGCCTTTGCTATTTTTGGATACTTTGCGTGTTGATTTATGACTTGCAAGGAAAAAATAGACTCATAGATATTATGTTTATCTAACATTCCTTTAAAGTTAAAGCTCTTTCTTAACTGTTCAAATTGCTTATAACAATAACAAATGCCTCAATCGACTGCCAACTGCCAACTTGCAACTGAAATACGAGAGTGAAACTGCGTTTAGGTCTAAGTTCCGCTAACTGCCCAGATCGATGGGTGTAAATAGCAAAAAAACAGAAAAAAAACTGTTTGAGCGAACTGTGGCATGAGGCACGCCCCTGTTTAAGGCAATTTGGTGCGCTTCGTTGCGCGTGAAAATTATGATTTTTGCATTTTTGCGAAAATCTCATTAAAGCTAAAAAGGATGCCGATGGGCGAGGCGCGTTGACTTGAGTTGAGTTTGAGCCAAGTTGAGTTCGTCTAGGCCATAAATATGGGTTATATGCAAACGTAATTTGCATGCAGCTGCCCCAGGGCAACAACAGTCGTCGTCGTCGTCATCGTCATCGTCGTCGGCATTTGTGGCAAATTGAAAAGCTCAGTGAGCGACGACCGCCCGCGATAAGCAGAATAACAGCAATAAGAAATAACCTCCTCATTTCAGGTAGTATTTTAATTAGGCGCACACATTTTTTATGGACATTTCTTAATGGCTCGCCATAAATTCAGCGAGTCCACGTCGAAGTTAGGCCAGGAATTGAGACAGTGACTCCTTCTGCACAGGACGGGATTGCAATCTCTCTCTCCCTCTCTCTCACTCTCTTTCGCTCTCTCCCTCTCTCCTTCTCTCTCTCGCTGGGCATATAAAATGCACGGCAGGCGGCTGCATGGAAAGTGAATTTTATGCCGTGCATTAAACAAAGTTGTGAAACTGAAAACGTTTTGTATTAAAAAAAGACCACTTGATAACTTCATTGCGGCTTTGCTTTTGGTGTGCCCCTTCACAGCGCCCCTGCTTAGCTGGTGGCATGTAGCAACATTGTAGCTACGCCTTATCGATGCAGTGACTGATAATTGTTTGACACAGTGTGTGGCTTATTTGAGTTACAGTACGTCCTCGTTGGAAGACCGCCTGCCCCCGCACCACCACACCTGCCTGGGGCACTCAGCGTGTCATTCACCCGACCCAGCACGCAATTCTAATTGAGCACTAGTTGTGTGAGTGTCAATGTGAGTGTAAATGTGAGTGTGAATGTGAGTGCGAGTGTGAGTATATTGGTCTGTATCTGGTAAATACGTTTTATGGCCTGCAATGGTTGCAGGCCGTTTAAGCTTTACTTCTTTTGTCCGTCCGCACACAGATATTCATACTCGATACTCGAAAAAAACACTCACACACTCAGCCGCCTTGTTTGAACAAGCAGTAAATGCAGCAGTTGTTCACAGTCTGCTCGGCAAAAGGCATTATGCATCAAAGGTAAATAATCATAAAGACTGCAAACAGGTGCAAATATCTATATGGATCATTGTGAATTGTGAATGCATTGCAAACGCCACTCGGCTATTGATTCCTGATTCATGATAGACACCATGCAAAATTCTGTCGATGGCAATCATATGTAGATATTCTTGTATAATTTATAAACTGGATTTGAGGCATTCAATGTAAGCATGAATAAATGTGTGCTGATGAATGCGGAATGAATATTCAGTGAGCTTTGTTCACTTCTTAATAGCCATACTCAATGCACTCAATTGCGCACTTATTCACTTCAACATCAATTATCATTAATATTATCGGTTGATTGCATTTATATATTTATGTGATGCCTCAGCCAATATATATTCACATTCATTCACAATAATTGCACTCCTTTCAATTGGCTTTTCAGCTTCAGCCGCACAACTCTTTGGTCAAAGTTGAGTTTTGCACATGTGGCAAAGGCGATTCGCCTTGGGATTCATTTTCGTATTCGTATTCGGATTCGAGTACGAATGATTTATTTGCATATGCAACATCGAAATGCACTCACCAGGCACCCAAAAAAACGAAACTGAGGCGACTTTTAAGTGGCCGGCACTCGACTTGTTTCTGTTTTATTTTATTTTTTATTTCACAGCATGTTTCTTTTTGTTGGTGCCCCCAAACTGTCGCCAAGTGCTCCATTTCTGAGGCGGGGGACACATTTGGTGAAGAGCTTATTCACGAAATTGGGTTTTCATTTTGTTTTTCTCGTGTCGACAGGGCAGACAGACAGTCAGACAGTCGGACAGTCGGACAGTCAGACAGTCTCTTTGTCGCCGCTTCTTGCTGCTTCTTTATTATCGAGTTTAATGGATTTTTAATGAGACTTAAGCGCAGCTTTTGACGGCATTTTAAAAGCGCAGTTTCATTATCGCTTAATCCTGTTTACTGTTTGCAAAGGGCGCACTGAACTGGAACTGCTTATACTCATTCAAAGATCTCTTTTTACAATCATTTATCATATTTATTGACCAATCAATGAGTCACTCTCCAAAGAGTTACTTGTATACATTTCTTATCCTTGCTGCTGCTATCTTTTTTTTGGTATGATTATTTTCAAAATGATGACAGATATTTTAAAGCCCCAAAGCATTCTTTCTTGCTTACCTATCAAAGTATTTCTAAATAACTTATCGATTTCTCGTTAATATCGTTATTGATAATATCAAAATCGGAGCTCATTAGCATAGCATTTAAAATAAGTATTTGGTCATCAAATTGCCATAGACCTTAGGGGGTCACAGTTTTCGTGCAAGGTGCGTAACAAGTTCCTTGATAAAAATTGCACCTTGCTCCTTGAATAAAATAAAGCTTTTCTCTTTATCGTTCATTTCATTATTGATAATATCAAAATCGGAGCTCATTAGCATAGCATTTAAAATAAGTATTTGGTCACCAAATTGGCAAGTGCGTAACAAGTTCCTTGATAAAAATTGCACCAAATGAAAAAAAATATAGTAAAGCTATTCTCTTGGAGCAAGGTTCGAATTATGGCACGTAATTGTGGCGATATTATTATGAAATTAAATGACACTTTCATCGGACTTTAAGTAATTCAATTCGAATACCACAAAAGACATTTTATCAGTGCGCCAATCAGTTTGAGTTCGAGGGTCCCCAACACACTGAGTAGTGTGCTGCTCGAGCATTTTAGTAGTCGGTACAGCTGTACGGCGGTACTGACAGCCAAGGTCGTCTCGTTCTTTGATCGATTATGGAATAATAATGCCATAATGCCAGAAATATTTGACCAAAGTTCGTAGCAGTCTGGCTGCTTACATAAGGCTGTCTTGGTTGGTTCTGGCTGCAGTTCATTGCGAACTTCGACAAGGTCATTGGCATTGTGTACTACCAGTTAGATTCTTATCACTGTGAATTTTTGGCACTGTAAATGGTGCGCGTGAGTTAAATGTATATATATATATATATACTAGTAGATATGTGTGTGTGTGTATGTGCGTGTGCTTGTGGTATCTTTGAATGCTTTTACAAGCCGCAGAACACATTGTTGGTTTTTGTATTTTGAGTGTGGTGTCAGGGAATGTGTCTACACGGAGCACAGCCACTTCATTTATCGCCATTGGAATTTTAATTGAGTTAACATGTCGTGTAACAACGATGTCTGGTCGTTCAGTGCAGTTCTGATTCAGAGATGGTAGCGCAACACTTTTCGCATACTTGGAATTTGAGGGCGGAACTGCACCGAAGAACTTATTCGACGTTCATTTGGATTGGTTCTTATGAAGCTCGAATGAGTAATTGATTGAGTTGAACTGAACTGAACAGTTGATAAATCAATTTATTGAAGAGGTTTTCATATTTTGGAACTAGATTTTCTTCTTTTGAAGAACTGAATCAGGGTTCTCTTTTGCAGGTTTATAAATCAATTTTGTTTTTATTTGATTATTGAATAAGATTATGGAAATAGTTATTGCGTTATTTTGTATACGCTTTTGTGGCTATCAAGCAGACTAGTGGTAAATGAAGTAAATAAAGTCTAAGTACATGATTTATATGCGGAAGACCAATCGGTTCTCATTAACTGATTACTTTTGGGTCTACTACATTTGTTACTGTCTTTCTTAGCTGTGCTTAGCTCTCTTTCAGTGATCATCATGACTTGTGGTATGCCATTTTCATATAGGTATTTATTTATTAATTCGCTTGTTTTGAACAAGTTTAGCCTATTGTCTCATTCATCTTTGTCTTCGACGTGGGTCTTACTTCAAAATGAACGTCTGCATTTTTGCATGCCTCTTATAAATTAAATGATTTGATATAAGGAACATTTTCCAAATTGAGACCTCTGAATTGAGCTCACTTTCGCCCATTCATCTTCGTCAGGCGTTAAGGTGTGAGGCAAGGAAAGCCCTGCGAGATCAAATGGATTGCCCTAACTGACCAGGGAATGGACTCTATGGACTCTATGGCCTCTGTGGACTCTGTGGACAGTATGGACTCTGTGTAGGGTCAGAGTCTGACAGTTGCTGGGGGCCTAATGGTTGGGTTAAGGCTAACAAATGGGTTTTTAATGCCCTACCGGAATCAGAAGCGCTTGCTCAGTATGCCAAAAAAGAGAAATGGTCAAATTTCAAAGGTTAATGTCTCCAGTTGGCTAGTGTCGCCACCTGCCGGTCACACTGCGCATTAATCGTATCTGTATATTCTGATACTCGATTTTGATAAGCCAGTGACAGGAAATTAACCGTTTTAATTGCATTTGGCTAAACGAGATAAAAGAAAGTGTGTTCACACTTGGCGTGTGGCAAAGCTTAAATGTTTTTTGGGGGGCCTTTTCCATTTGTTCGTTTTTTACTACTATTAGTGTATCTTTGCTTGCGGGCGAGCGTTCTTTATCATGCGTACAAACATTGTTTCGATTTGTTAATCCAAAATTAAACAAATTATTTGACAAGCGCGTTAATTGATTTGATTCTCGTGAAATTCTTACGAGTGTGTGTGTGTGTTGGCTAACAACAAGTGCAAAAGAAGTCGGATATTACAAAAGGTATTTTCTCAAATACACTTGAATATCTGTTGAAATTCTTCGAATTGTGAAAGTTGAAACTTAAACAATAACTGAATGTAAACATTGATATTAATTTTATTTGTCTTAGATGTCGTTTTCATTTACACTCACTTGATGCATGATGTAACAAAAAAATACCTATCTGCAGTTTTTTATTGCATAAACATTGGTATATGAGTTTACAGTAATTGTAAATCAAATTCCTAAAGGTGCTTAAAGCTTAATATAAAAACGATGAGTACCGCACTGAAGGGTATAGAATTTAAGTATAGATGTTGGTCATTCGCATTCCGGAAATATTTTCGTAGTGAGGTATTTAAAACGAATAATTTAAGTCATGGCTATCTCGACGATAATTGATAAATAATATAGTAAACATGAAATTGCTAAGGAATGCCTTTTTATATTTGGGATTTACATTATAAATATTGTAATCAATATTAAACGTCAGCTGATCTAGAGTTGTGATATATTTAGGGATTGCAGGGGAAGCCTTGAAATGAAACAGTTTATTATAGTCACAAGTGTCAGATAACTAAATGCTAGGTAAATATGAAAACAAAAAATATACTTCGCAATAGATTTGTGAGCCTTAAGGGTCGATGTTACCTCACTTTTTGTGGTGGAGAGTCGCATTCCAAAAAGGCCACGAGCCAACTGCACAGATAACACAAAATGCGTTTTGCAATGTGTGTGTGCAAGTATGTGTGGTGTGTGTGTGTGTGCTAATGGAACATTTTTTATATAGTCACGTCTATAAGTCCGTAGACCTATTTAATGTTTGCTCAAGACCAGTTAACGCAGTCATCGTCGGCTTTTGCGTTGCATGTCACAGGAAATAAACAATAAGTAATTATGCACTCGCATTGTTGTTGCTTCTTGCCCCCACCAAGGTAATGTTTATAACGGTTACTCTCTCCACTCTCCACTCCCCACTCCCCACTCCACTTATGGATATACAAAGACAGACATATATCTTATGGCCTGTCATGCTACGGCAAATCATCATCATCATCATCATCATCATCATTATCATTATCATAATCATCAACATCATAAACAGCCGGTTCTGACTTGTCAACAAAACGGTCTACAACAGAAAAAAAAAATGAAAATAAAGAAATAAAAAACAAAATGCCGCCTGGCGCTTTGGTTTAGTTATATCATATCATACACTGAGCGGAAGTTTGATTTTTGATAAATGCAGCGCAAGAAAAGGGAGAGTGAATGTGAATGTGAGTGCCTGAAAAGGCAGTCAAGAAAAGCTTCTTCCTGTTATTGTGCTTTTGGCTGTTGTGCTTCCGAGTGGCTCCCTTCTTAAGTGGGTCAACTGCAGCTGACACAAGTGGGTGAGTTCCTTTGTTTGGCTTTGTTAAATGCAGCTGAAGTGAAAGTGAGGGAATTTCTTCTTTTTTTGACTTATTGATGTCATCATTTTCAGATATTACGTAAAGTTGTGGGCTAAGAAATTCAGATAATATTAATATAAATAAATCAAACTACTCAGAAACAGATTTAATTTTCAATAACTCATTTACTAAATAGGAATCTTTCAATTGCAAAAGTTCAATTTGAATTATATTAAGAAATTAAAAATAGAATTTGATTGAAAATATAATATAATAAATAAAAATCGATCAAATATATCTTAAGAAACCAAAAATTCAAAAATTCAAAATAAACTTGAATTAAAAATATCATCTAAAATTAAGAATAAAACATTTTAATATAAATTTGAATAACCAAAACAATTATGTTTTAAGTACATAAGCAATAGAGAGCAAGAGAGCACAAGTCTTATGATAACCACCACCAAACTAGCCCCCAGACATCCCAAAACCTCTTTTGACAATAATATTATCAAATGATTTTAATGGCATGCCCAAAAAAGAAATGAAATTCGCTGGCGCTTATCTAAGTGCGCAAAAGTGAGAAATGTGGCTACCAAGTGGAAGCCAAAAGTCCAAGTAATTTCTTACAGTGTATGGGAGGTAAGGAAAGGGGGCGGCGGTGGGTTGCTTGGCGGAGCTGTCGATTGTCATTCAATGCCGCCCACTTTATCAACATCAGAGATGACAACGACATCAGACAGAGATACAGCTAGCTGGAAAAGGAGCGCGCTACACACACATATTAATATATACAATTTATTATAACAATAACAATAACAATAACAATAACACTAACAATAATATAAATAATATATAATAAAATAATTGTTTGCTCGCCGAGGCGCCAGGCATTTTGAACAGAACTCAACTTTTCACAGGGACAGGTGCAGACGCTGCTGCAATGGGCCCGACTTTTTTTTTTGACCACATTCCTGATAAACAACAACAATTGGGTGTCAGTTTCTTTTGTTATTTCTTTTTTTATTTTATTTATTAATCAATAAGAGCAGCGATAAGATTACAAGACAACCAAACACACAACGCAATTCCCAGCAGGTGGGATGGGCTGGCGAAGGGGTCAAAATCTGCGGGCGGTCTATTAGAGAGGGGTGCACAACCAAAAAAAAAAAAACAACATAAAATAAAAAGTGAAAAATAACTGCTAAATTCCAAAGTGACATTTTCGACCCCATTGGCAATAATTGATAAATCTAATGTTTGCATACCATTTATTATTGTATAAATTATAATTACTATTTGCGCTTTGCATTTGGCATTAAAGTACGGCCATCGCTATCGACAAATACAAAGCCAATCAAGTCTAGACTTGAACTTGAGTTCATATTTATATATATAGATATATACATATATATACATAATTATATTGGAATTTCCTGCCCATTTGCTCCATTCATAAATATTTACATAAACCAGAAAAATTGGCCAGCAACATTTGCAAAACCAATTTGTTATATTACCAGGTGAGTGAGGGAGTATGCAAGAGAAAGTGGCCAACAGATACCCTGTAAGATCACAATCTAAAAATAAAGCATTATCATATTTGGAGGTGATTAATTTGAAAACGATTTGCGGGGAATTGATAAAAAGTGATTGAACTTGGCCAAGTTGATTTGATTTTTTCTTTTGATCAGATTGTGATTTCATTGATTTTAGATGTCGTATAGAGAATTTTATTCTGCCAATCTTACTTTCATTGTGTATATATATATATATATATATATATATAGTTAAATAATTAATAGTATATTTACTATATCAAATGTCTTTTCACAAGGAAGATATATAAATTATAAATAATAATAAAATTGATTTACTACAGTAAATATTTTTCAAGGGGTATTCACAATATAGAATTAAAAATATGTTTGCTACATTCTATATATTGCTGTATTCTTTTACGGCACACACACAATATATATAAGTAAATAATGAATTATTAATAATATATTTTTATTTCAACAAGTATCTTTTTGTAACACATGCGCAATTTGTGTTAATGAGCAACGTGTGCGCCTAAAGGCTGTAACTCACTTCCATTTCGATATAAGTTAACCGTAACACTCTTAACTTAAGTAAACTTTACTTAACTTAACATGAGCGTTATCTTAATGATTCGCGAAAGACGGTCGGACAGACAGACAGATTAACATTCCACACATTCCATTTGCATGCGAAATGAGTGAAAACCCTTTTTCGTCAGCCGTCTTTCAGTTTCTCTTGACCCAAATAGAATGAAGTTGGCATTTCATTGCATTTACCTATATCTATATTATTTGAGATTGCATTTTTTGATTTCTTTGTTTACACATATATATTAATAGACACCAACTTGATAAGACAGCACGCAAATAGCACATGTCTCCACGAGCCCACACCAGCCACACATGAGCAAAAATAAGCGTGAAGAATTTATTTTATTTTTATGCGACTTGGATGATTGGCAAATTATGAGCTTCCCAATATAACAACTGGACTGGGGATGGGCTGGTTGCGCGGTTGCTTTTGTTTTAGTGGCAAAAGAGAGCCATAAATGGAACGACAGCTGCTCAGATAACCAACTCAGATTTGCGACACACGCGAACCAAAATGCTGCCTTACAATGCATCTATTTTTAAATAGTTAAGATCTCAAACTAAAAAAAAAACATTGGCCATAGTTAAATGATTATAATGACTGCATTTAACTCTGACTTTGAAATAAAGGCGAAAACTCTGTTTTTAGAATTACGATGGAGGAT
The DNA here is from genome assembly GCA_035044105.1 of Drosophila nr. perissopoda 5 BK-2023a. NCBI lineage: Eukaryota > Metazoa > Arthropoda > Insecta > Diptera > Drosophilidae > Drosophila > Drosophila nr. perissopoda 5 BK-2023a. The sequence goes on from JAWNMK010000126.1 coordinate 387,149, forward strand.
CATGGGTCAAAACTTTTCACAGCTTTAACTTTGTGAAAACTAAACCGATTTAAAAAAAAACCTGTGTTTTTAAATCATGTTTTCACCTCTGGATTAATATTGCATTCAAAGTTGAAAACGCAATTCGGGCTCAAAAGTCATAAGAAAATGTTGTCCCAGAAATCCGCTTTTGGCTTCAAACCTCCCACAGCTATAGCTTTGTCAAAAGCTGAACCAATTTTTAAAAGGCAGGGGATTTTAGCCAAGGCTTTATTTCTAGTTTAATACTTAATTTAAATTATACAAATAAAGTACAAACTCGAAATTAATTGAATCATTTTGGAACTGGCTCAAAAGTTGACATATAAAATTATAAATAAAAATTAGTTATTAATTGATAGCATATAAAATAAACCCTTAAGCATGACTGCACAACTAACCAAGTTGTTAAGGCCAGCAGCAGCAGCAACAACAACAACCCTCACACACACAGACACACATACACATACATAATGGCAGCAATTAATGTGCACTACTACTACTACTGACTATCAACTACTGACAACTGACTACTAACTCCACTGACTACCAACTACTGACAAGTCATCAACTTCGGAACGACTGCCATTTCTCACACCCAATCAACCGATGTTCGCCTTGTGGTTGTTTTTGCTGTTGCTGTTGCTGTAGTTGTTGTTGTTGTTGTTGTCGTTGGCGTTGGCGGCTTCCCTGTCAGTCATCAAAACTAAAGAAAAATAAATGGAAAAAAAGTGCAATATTTGCGCAGACATTAGCAGAGTCAACAGCGGCATATTGGAAATAGCACACAGGAGTGTGCGCCAAAGGGGAGGGGAGGGGACGGGACAGTTGGCAGTTGGTTTGGCCAGTGTGATATGTATCGGAAACCCTGCTTTGATAGCCGGAAAAGCTTTTCAAACAGCAAAAGTCTTTCAAGTCAAAAATGTGATTCTACAATCGAATGTGCCGACAACGCATAAATCAAGCACCTCGAACTCGGACATCAGCTGTGGAACTCCGGGTCTTAACTCTTCTCAAGTTCTTTTGCTTATGGATTTTTCCATGTGTCGATTTCAATTTCAACTACCAGCGAAAGCTACGAAAATAGCAGAGCAAGTGAGCAGCAGAGCAGCAGAACAGCCCCGGTAATTGTGACAGCCAGCTCCCAGTGGATCATATCATATCTCAGGGCGATAACAGAGACTATTGTCCAAGGGTATCTAGAAAAAGTTTCTATAGTTTTTTGTTGCTTTTTTTTGTTCGTTGTTGTTGTTGTGTGGGTCAGTCGATAAGGCATACTGGCGCCTAAATCGCCATAAATCTAGCATATAGAGGCTATGGCCTAAATCGGCATTAGTTGGCAGCCACTTAAAACAAATAAAATATGTATCAAATAATCAACTATACTTAATAACCGAATAATTAAAAAAGAAACTTTCAAATTAAATAAACTGATTTAGGTACAATTCCACCAAAAACGGAATTAGCGATTTTTTTGCACTGCCGCAATTTTTGGGGCCCCCCCAATGTTATTATGGCCATAAAAAATGGTTCGATCGTGCGCAGTTTATCAACGTTCCGCATTTGGGGATCGTAAAAGAACACGTTTTTATATTTGCGGCATTATCGTTGAAAACGCGACACATCCGTGAAATATGAAAAACTTTCCGCTTATAATCAAAACATTGTTAAATTAACTTATAAACAGGCCCGCGACAACAGCAGTAATCAGCAGCAGCTGAGAAGTGGCGCCTTGATTAAGCGGAAATTACTGTTTCTGTTGGGAGTATGCCAATATTTTGGGTAATTCAGCATCTGTGTATAATGACAACTGGGCTGATCTGTGCGGCAAGTTTGAGAAAGGCGTAGAACTCGAATAAGTTCTTATCGCAAGCAAATGCAATAAGGGTAAAACACACGACACATTTTTTACATATACCTCTCGGAATTTATAGAGGCAATTCCAAGAAGAATATATGGGTTTATATCTACAGCTATCGTTATTGTTGTTGTTTTTGTTGTTGTTGCTATCATTTTGGCTTGTTGCCAAAGGCAACCAAAACAGTTCCACACATCTATTGACAATTCAATTAACGTTTCGAAATAATTTGTTGATAAGCACGCGAGTGTGGCAGAGTTTTTGGTTATGCCACATAGCCAAGAGCAAACACCTAATAACAACTAACCTAATAACAACTGTAAGTAAAAGTCAGAGCAAACCATGGCCAAGTTCGAAAGGTGGAAAGCAACACACTTTCTATGCCCTTACTCACATTAGGCTTACCATAAGCAAGACAACGCTGATAAACTTTTGATTAACTTGAAATCGATTGTTGATTGTTATTGATCAAGCATAGAAATCAGTCAATATCCTTTAAGATTAATAGTTCTTGGGCAAAACTATGAAACATATCAGTATCAGTATGCATTTCAATAGGAGTTCGAATATTAACATATATATCAACATGAACATTTCAATATTTAAAAATCCTAACTTAGGTGCTGCATATTTGCAGTAGAAACTAAACAACCCTCTACATAAGTCTGTACTCGAACTTTTTCATTAATTCTTTGGTAATTAAATGACATGGATTATTTTAATTGAGTGTAATTAGTACACCGAGTGCAGGTGAGTCTATATAAAAGCGTTGGGTCAATCAAGGTGAGTGTCAGTAAATATTCCGAATGGTAAACGTCGTGATAAGAGTCATAGCCGTGCTACTTGTGGCCAATTGTAGTCTATTCATGGATCTCAGCAAATTGGATGCGATTCATTCTGCATGTGGTAATAGTCGAAAATGCCTTTCAACGAATGCCATGGGAAAAGTGTGTGTGCCAAAAGCAATGCAAATGGAAGATTTAATCTGGGGCGTACAGATTGCATTTTTGGGCTACACCCTGGCACTGTTGGCCTTCGTCTTGGTTGGAGCCGTGTGGCTTGTGTGGCGCTCAATTTGCATAATTTGTGCTGCTTTCGCACCATGCAATTTGGCTATGTAAATCACTTTCTTATCAACCCATTACAATCATCTTGTGCTATAAAAACTTCAGTTTCGCCGTGAGAAAGTGCAGTTCCTTTGAGTATGTGCGATAAGTTGGCAACCTAAAAGGCTTTTCACTTAAAGGTATTTCCATTTGTGTGCCATGTGTGAAAAATAAAGGTGGTTTCATTTTAAGTGTTTTAAACTGTTTATAAGAAGTGAATTTGATACCTAGATCTAATTCAACATTACTCAAATTATAATAATTTTAATTCTTTCAACATTAATAATAAACAAATTTGTTCAATACTCAGAAATGTTAAATACCCAATGGAATGCATAAACATAATACGAAATTGTACTTTGTTATGAATGGATGATGAAATTATGTTTACAGAATGAGAATACATATGAATAGGTAAGTCTTATTGTGAAATTAAAGAAAAATCGTAATTAATTTATGATCAGCTAAAGATAAGAACTCGAAAACAGATATGAAGTTATAACTCTGCTTAATCGGTTGTCTTTTTACAATGAGTCACATTATATGATGATCGTAGATTTTGAAGATGTGAACTTGAACAATTCGTAACATAATCTTTAAATTGTTTTGGTATATGCTATCGCAAAGATAGCCATGAGTCATGTTCGACTTTTAATGGGGTTGTAAATAAACAACTTTAATGCGATGTGAATAAAGTGCATTGAATAAAGCAAAACAACTGCTGACAAATGATTGAATGTTTACTTGTTACTTATGGTCATTTTTGGCGATTTCTCTGCTGGGAGAGATAACGATCAGAATGAGTTAAGATAAGCAAGGTGAATTTTATTATTATCCGATGGTAAAATTTATAGTTGATACGTAGTTTCTTTTGGTTCCACTGGTTGCCACATAATGAGTCACTGAGCAGGGTGTTAAATGCGTCGTCGCCTGGCACTATTAAAGCTCTGCTAAGCACAATAAAATAAGTGCCGCTAATTTGGCTCTTGGTTGCTCATTTATGTGCACAGTTCACGCTAATTATTGTCAACAGTTTTATGCACACACACACACACACAGTATTATTAACCCCTTGGCATTAATAATGAACCCCTTTGCATTAGCTTTATTAAAAGTGTAGCCTGTAACCCTGAGACTGTGGATGATATAAGCGTCAAGTTGATTCGAACTTGAATCAATTCATTTCCATATCTGACACACACTCGACTTGTGCGGTGCAATAAGTTTTTTGATTTATTTGGTGACTTACACACTTGCTCAACAGTGTTCCTGCCTGCAATAAATGGTGTTTATGAAATAATAATTTATTTGCTGAAACTGATTTTGTATATTTTTTATTGCCTGTGTCGAAGTAGGAAAAGGCGCATTTTGTAAGCCATAAAAAAGCCTTAAATTACGTACACATATAAATTGTTCTTTTTGAAATGGCCAACGGCTGCGGCTATAAACCAAAAATTGATCGTGTAAAACTTGCCTGTGCGCATACTGTAAATTTAATAATATATTTGATTTTTCAACTAGTACAACTTACAGTTATATGACTGTCATATTTATGAGTCTTTACATGATTTAATTAGTTTGTTCTGAACAACGTAGGCGAAGCAACAAATTAACTATTTTAATAGAGACTCTTAATGTTATAAATTAAATGTGGAATATATTGAAATCCAGTCATCTGTATTTATTTATATATTTTTTTATTTATTTATTTACTAATGCAAGCTAATCCAATTTAAATATGAGCAATTAATTTGAGGATTTTAACAGTTCATAAAAATATGTCAAATATTATTTTATATTTATTTCTCTTTGTTTGTTGTTGTTTTTTGTCTTAAGCTAAGCCCAGCAAAACAACTATTTATATCAGTTATTCTACTTGCAATAAATATTAATATACCATTAAAAGATATTCAAACCTTTTTGTCAACTCATCTTGGCCAACAACGAATTCGCTTTTCGCTTAATTAAGTTTTTGCAAATTTTGTCTATTATTGGCTCGCACTCAATTTGCTGGCAAATTCCTCTTCCAAAATGGTGAAAGGCATTTTCATAATTGACCAATTTGAACTGAAGAGGCTCAAGAGTACTGACAACAACAACAGCAAGAACAGCGCGGCACAAACATATTTCTCACACATTCAGATGCCACAGCGCACAATATGTGCCCCAGGCACAGACAAATACTTCAAATATGTATATATATATATATATATATATATATATATATATACTCAAAACACTCCAAGCGTTGAATAATTCAGGCAAACTTGAAGAACGACTCCTAAAAGTCCGAGTCTTAGCACATGCCAAACAAAAAAAAAATAAAAAAAAGGAAAATAATTTGCGAAAAAGTTCATTTAGAACAAATAAATACGAGTTAAGAGGTAGGCAGACGGTTCGCGCTTGGCTTACGCGTAAACATTGTAAATTCATACAGCAAGAAAGAGAGAGAGAGAGATATAGAAGCAGAGAGAGATAGCGCTATGGAATTTTACGTCAAACGGAACTTGTAAAGACGTCGCCAAGTTGTTTCATGCCAGCGGAATTTCAGACATTTCAGTTATTTATTTCGGCACATTAACAACGGAGACACATCCACACACACCTACTAAACGCACACACACACACATGCATACAGTGTGTACATGCCCAGGGGCCCACTTAAAATTGATTGTAAAATAAATTAAAATGAAAAAAAAAAATATGTATATGAAAAAAACAGGCAAATAAATGCGAATGTGAAATGAACATGTAAAGAGCTTTGGCGCAAACAGTATAATTTAATTAGCGAACAGTTGTTGGCATTTTATAATTATTTACTTTAACTTGCACATATTTCTTCTTTTTTTTAATATACCCTGTAATAAATGACAATGTGAATTTCTGTACTAACTTCTTATAAAGCTTATAAAGGCTATACCGTTTGATTTTCTATCTACTCTCAGAGTTGCTATGATGCCAGATATATCATCTTTGAAATATATTGGATCTCAAACAAAAAAAAAGTTGTTAATATCTGAAGCGAATTACTAAAGACAGTATCACCAATTTTACAGCTTAAATTTAAAAATCATCTCAAATAGTATATATAGTAAATATATAGATTATCTTTAAGACTCCGCTCTTAAGAGCATTTCCTTAGCATAACAATTTTAGTTTTTGGTACAGGGTATTTAGTCGTGCATCAGTCGAATTGCCTATGATTACATTTTTTTATTTCCTGCGATAAATTTGACAAATATTTGCTGATGGCCAGTGCAAGTGTCAATTTATATCGGTAGGCAATTGTATTTTCATTTATTATTATGTTTTGGGCGTTTTCATTTTTCATTGATTGTTTGTTTTTGAGGGCAATGCCAATCAGATACGATAAAATACTTGGCATAGTTTCGATGGTTTATCATCGAACATGGCTGGGTTTGGTTTGGGCTGGTTGCTCCCAGTCAAATTGTTTACAATGACATAACTGGCGATATCGTGTTTATACACATCGGAATGCAAAATTGATGAGTCTCAAATGTTACGTTCTTTAAATATTATGCGATTTTATCAATAAAAAATAAAAATAAAAAAAACAAACAAATAAACAACTGGCAGATCGTGCAGGCCCTTAATTAAGATATTGTTACTCTCTTAAGTGCCATATCATATCTGTTATTGTCGGTTGTAACTTATCAATAATAATTACTCACCATCAGGAGGTAAATAATCTTGGCATAGACCGTAAACTGTGGTAACCTGCAATTACAATGGCAAATTATTAAATATGAAAAATACAATTAAGTATATATATATATATATAAAGTAGTTTACCTTAGTAACATTCCATATTGAATATTTATTTATCTACTGACAATTGTTTTTGCCTAGTTGCCCAGCCCCAGCCCCATAATTATATACAATGTAATTTATGCTCGCCTTTCAATTTGTTTTTACAGGCACCGTTTTGCTGGCACTTCCCCCAAATTGCATATTGCTGAGTTACTGGGTAAGTCAGGCTCATAATTTAAACACCCACTGCTAATAATAATTATCACATGATATTAAACCAACTGCAACATTGTGAGCAGTCAGTCACGCCCCATTTTTTTTTTCTTAACTGCAAGTCAGTTAATTTGACAGACGCCTTGACAGTTATTAAACGGTATTGCAATGTGGCCAGATAAATTCTTAACAATAAATTCACTTGAATTTATTATGCAATTAGGTTAAAAACTGTGCTGTCCAAACATATATTTCACACTGACCAACAAAAAGCAGCGCACAACGAACCAAAGAGTTATTTGCTCAGCTCCAGCTGCTTTTGCTCCTGTTGGCCCAAGTGAAAGATGGCTAAAATATTTGCCTTTTGCAAAGGCCTTGGCATGCTTATATAATCAAAAAACGTTAACAATAGTTGCACAGAAAACTATCAGTGAAAAGGTCAAGAATGAATATTTAGCCAATGTGAAGTATTATAATAATAAAGTAGAGCCAATAACACGAGCCAAGATTCGATTTAAGAACTGGATAACCAAAAACTAACCTTGAGAAAAAACTTAGGTTAACTCGAGCGAATGTTGCGAACTTGGCCCGTGAAAAACTTGTTAGCCCTGCCCACACAAATACCATTGACCCACTTGGCCAATAGGCCAAAACTGCAGTTAAATAAAACAGGCTGCAGATTGTCATTATTTTGTTCGCTTTAATACAGACTCATTTCCAAATTGATAGAATGTAAGGGTCGACGTTTCTTGAGTTTGCCAAAATAGTTGACAGTATTCAGGCGATACTTGCCAGCTCGAAAAAAGATCGGAACACTTTTATCCTCTATATAAAAATTGCGCATTGCATATAAGTTCTGGAAGAAGGTAGATAGATATATATAAAAATATGCATATTAATGGATTTACACATATGTATTCTCGTACGTACAGCTTGAAAGGGACATTCGCCTGTTAGATTGATATAATTGAATATGTTGTCAACCCAGACGCTGGTCAGACTGGACTTCCTTGCATCTTTTAATGTCTTACAGATGTCAATGTCATAATCGAATAGCGTTAGATAATTTGCACTATTGTCAATTTGATACAGAATTGTTATAGACATTCTCACGCCAGCCGGAATCAGACGACCGATGTGCAAATTTATATTAAACCTGCCTTCCTTCGACACCCAACACGTCAGATCCGAGATGAACTCTGGAGTGAATTCACAGCTACAGTTTGTGAATTTATTGTGTAGTGCTTGAAATGGAAGGATATATTAAGGATATTCCTGTTACAAGTAAAGCAAAACTTACTCAACACTCTCTGCACCAGAAACGGTGCGATTACCAAAATGTAAGCGATGGGCAGAAACATGATTTTGTCACTGAACAAATTATGATTGCAATGTATAAATAGAGTTGGCCAACAACAGACAGCAACAGTCTCATTAGACGTGGCTGAATGAGCTGCTAATGAGCTCATTAGGCACTTCTAATTCATCTTGATCAGTCATTAGTAAGATATCAATATGACGATTTATCATAAACAAAACAATTTGTTCGATCAGCTAACCTATATATAAAGTTGATGAAGCCAATCTATATATAAAGTTTGATGAATGTTTTTCCGTATTTAGAAATGATGCACAATTAAAAGTTGGAAACTCGTTTTTCAAATTGAAATTAAAAAAATGCTTGAAAATGCAACTCTAAGCACAGTTTATTCAAATCCATTGGGGGCAAGCTAGCAAATTGTAAATCCCAGCAATCAATCAAATGCAATCAATCAGCAAATCAACAGCTTCAAATTGATTGACAACATGTTGACATGACTGAACGGGTTTCGGCCTTAATAGGCTCATGTCTTACCAGGTGTGTGTGTGTGTTGTGTGTGTGTGTGTGTTAGGACCCCCCATGCTGATTTAAAGCGCCTGCCACATAAACATTCAAGTTCAATTTCTTTGGCTCTTTGGCAGAGAGTCAACTGCAACTGCAGCTGACAAGCTAACAGTAAAGCAAACTGAAAGTTGTTGCAACTAGCAGATACAAATGACGCTGATGTTGTTGTTGTTGATGTTCTGCTGTTGTTGTTTTTGTTGTTGTCTGCTGTCATTGTAGTTGTTTGCCAAAGCGGCGTTTAATTGGAAACACAGTTGGGTGTTGGTTTTGACCGGTCTCCCGGTCCCACTGCTGTCTTCATCAGCATCACAGAGCTTGAAGCGAGGACAGCTGATGGATGCGGACATTTCGATTCATTCTCGACTAGCTGGCTGCAAACCCGTTTCAATCTTCAACCTCATTCGCATATAAATATATATACATATTTATATATTAAGCATACGCCACCATTTACAGCAGCAAAAGAAATGCTCGACAGTTTTTGGCCTGCTTGATTGCTCCAGCTGAATTCCGAGTTGAGTTTTTGCCACTTTAATTGCAAATTATTCAAATGGAGCTTTGCAGCAGCAGCAGCTGCTGCTGCTGTCATAACCAGTCAGTCTGCCTCCCCCACACCACCCCCCGCAACACTCCCTGGTTGCCGCTTTGCAATTATGCCTGAAATAAACAACAAAAATATGTGAAATGTGTGTAAAAAATTGTCCAGCGTATTTTTCCTCGTTTGTTGTCAAATCAAATTAGGCGTGAAATGTAGTTTGAACTTTAGCTCAACTATTTTTACAGCCGCAACCATTTAATTTTATTTACGTTTCTTTTACATTTATTTGCAAGTGTTTTCTTTATTTTTTTTCTCACTGGCGATTACAATTTTTCATTTATTTATTTTGTTTTTTTTTCATCAATGTTATTGGGTTCCATAACTGATAAATCGTTTGAGCTGTGTTTGTTGCCAGGCTGCGATATCAATATTAATATTCTTGGCATTATCTCAATTGGTAGCGGCAAGACGCCATATACCCTGTATATAAAATGGGTTGGCTTTGGTGTGTGGCTAGGGGGAAGACAGAGAGACAGAGTAAGGGAGTAAGAGAGAGAGAGAGAGAGATGTAGAGAGACAAGAGAGACAGAGAATAATTCAAGCCTTGCTGTTAGCACCTTAGAACTTTTTCTGCCACATGCAGGGCAACTTCTAGTTGTTCCCAGACTAGTCAACCACTTCTTAGCTTGTTTAATATGGCCAATGCATTTGTGATAAACAAACTGGGAACTGGGCACACGGGAAGCCTCAGTGCAGTCTCCCAACACGTTATCATGGCCAATGTGCAGCAGTTGCTGTTGTGTTGTTGCTGCTGCTGCAGTTGCTGGTGTTGTTGGCTGCGTCTTAAGTTGCATTTATATGCAAATAACTTAAATTGTTTTCAATTTGCCTTGGCGGCCACATTCCTTGAGCTGACTTGCAGCTAATTTGATGGCTAATTGTCTGCTTGCTTGTTGCTGCTGCTGCTTTTGTTGCTTTTGTTGCTGTTGTCGCTCCTGGTTTGCTGTGATTGCTGATGAAGTTGTGATATTGCGATAAAAAATGTATGTGATAAAAATTATAAAGCGTCGATAGTTATAGCCAGGAATTTCTTAATTGCCAATGGCAGCAAGTCAGCAACCAGCAAAGCCAATCAATTGGCTAAAAGCGCTTTTGCGCTGAGGAACAGCTGAATAACAAATGGAAAACTTTTCATTCGTTTTCAGTCTGTCTAATTGTAGTTTTAACCTACTTATTTTTGGACAGGTCACTTTTCTTTTTATTGACCTGATTTACCTTTGGCCTAAGAAACCACAAACTCAACTTGACAGCTGCCAGCTAAAATTGGCTCTTAAAGCCATTCAGAGCACTACGCTTGTCCTTTGGGTATAGGATATGGATATGGATAAATATCCATTTTCAATTTCCTTGGCAGACAGGCAAATAAAATCGCTTGCAAGCCAGCTCGGAAATTAATCAAGCTTGAGCCGAAGCGGAAATATATTTGTGCTTCTTTCTGCTTCAATTTGCAATTTATGCGACTGCCGCATTGCGACACAAAAATAAATAATATCGAGAGTCAGTCGAGTGTGCAGCAAATATCTACATATAAAAAAATAAAAAAAGGACAGTCATAAAAAATCAATGCACAAGTTGAAAATTTAAGTGGCCATATGTCAGGAATTACAGACATAATATGAGAATTGCTGAATATAAAAAGAGTCATTTGAATTGAGTTACAAATGTGATTAAAAAATTCAACAGAATTGAGCTAACTTTATTTATATTTGTGGAGAAGTATGTAACAGAAGAAAGCATCTCCCATAAAGTATATATGTTCTTGATCAGCAACAAGAGTCGAGTCGATTAAGCCCTGCCCAACTGTATGAGCTCTATGGAAGCCGAAGACTTTAAATTTGGAATATAAGTTTTCTTGTACCATTAGCAGTTAAAGCTTATCGATGACTGACCAGCGTTTTGTAAATATCGACACAATTCGATTACCAATATCAATCAAAATTCCAATTATGTTTCTGTTCATTAAGATCGTATAAGATTTTACCAAGCCAAACCCAAATATATTTTCATATTTAGCAGCTGGCTTCAGGGTATTTACAAGCCAAGCTCTCCCGACTAGGGAACTCTATGACTAGTGATATTTATAGTTCTGTAATTAGTTGCCTCACAAATTACAAGGGTTACGCTGAATTTGGAACACATGCTGCTCAATGTAGTAGCTTGTCAAGTGCTGGGGATTCCCCGCACATTGTTTTATTTTGTAAATAACAAATTCAGTCCGATGGCATTGCATAATACACACACAACTAGTCACAGTGAACTTGGACTTTGGCGACGGCTGATTGATTCCATTGCTGGTGCTCAGGTGTCACCGAAAGCCACTTGACAGCTGAAATGCCAACAAGCACACATACCCTGGAAAATCACTATTTTTAGCTGCACATGGATCACGCATTTAATTGCGTCTTATTCATATTTCGTGTCTGCCACAGCTCGACCCGGCTTAGCTCGGCTCGGATCGTCTCGGAAATTGTAATAAATTTCTGGTCGATGGCCCTTTCGATGATAGGTTGATGGGTGGCGAGGGCAGAGCGCACCCTGGGTTCAATTTCAAGTCGTTCCACTAGAGGGTATTACGAGTTGGGTCTAAATGCGCAGTACGTAATGGATGCAATGAATTCCAACCTGTGCATTGACTGTGACTATTTCTGTGTAGATAAATGCGAATGAGAATGAAAATCATGTAATGCAAATGTGATTGCCATTTTGATGAGGCAGCAGCAGACCAGACCAATAACAACAACAACAACAACAACAATTATCTGTGTATAATTGTTGTTGTAATTGTAACTATAATGTTGCATTTGCTCGCCCATCTGATTATAACATTACTTTAGTTTAGTAGATTGCTCAACACGGCTGACATATTGACAAGTTTGCGGACGTGTTTGCATATCAATTGCAGAAGTTTAACCGTAAATCAACAAAGACAGTTTGTGAGGTCTTACCAATATTAATATTGGTAATGCGAACCGGTTCACCACTTCATTTGGTATTCAATTGAGTTAACAACTCGGCTTACCATTAATGCTAATTGCTCCTTAAGTGTGGACTTACCACATTATATCTTGGCTTTATTATAGGCTTAGCGAACAATGGCATTTTAATTTCTATTAAGCATTTTTATGATTCATAAACATTTAGTGGACTCTGCTGAATATCTCGTAATAAATATAGTTTTCCTCTACATCGAAATAATTCGAACTTAAAGTGAAAAACTGTAGCATTTAATCTTTATTCATTTAACACAAAACCTAATTCAAATCCGTCTTAAAATCATTCCCATTCGAATAAAAAATCAAAAATTGCATAGCATTTTTATTCATTCCGTTTTTTAATTATTTTTAAATTTACATATTTTTGCGAGTAGATTTTTCTATTTTCTATAATCAAATTGAAATTAAAACTTTATTCATTTAATTGTCTTTTCTATTTTGTGTACATTGATTTATATTTTTCTAATGTCTATAATAAATTTAGAATTAAAATCGTTCATATATTATTATCAAATGCATTTTTTTTATATTTATTTGCACTTGAAAACTTTATTTCTTCACGTTAGAATTGGTAATTTCAATAACCACAAGTTATCCGGCGCCCCCGCAGGTGTCTAATAAATTGCAATTTATTTGCTTCATTTAATTATGCAATGCACCAACAACAACAATTAATGCGAAGGGAGCTTAGTTGGCACATGTTGCACGTAATTGCGGCAAACATTTAGACGCCAGTAATTATACGATATATGTATTTATATTTACATGCAATAATATAGCAATTGCCATTTTGCCAGCAAAGCTAACACGTTTGCCAGCCAAGTCATGAACTCGGCCCACAAGGAAATGCCATTGAGCACAGTCAGACACACCCCCGTCCCGCCCCGCACCAACCACAACCCCAATCCCCACCCCAACCCCTCCACAAATTGTTGCCCTGACATTGAATTGCATCCCATATTAATGCGCATCTAACTGTAAATAGTAAGTGACTTCCCACCCATTGTCCCCCTGGGGAGGAGGGGAGGTACCCCGTTCCACAGTTCCACTTATTGTGGCAGCCCCTCTGCACCCCCTCCTCAGTCGATTATCAGACACTGTCATCGCTTTTGCATTGAGTTGTCAGCGTTTCTCTGTCTCTGTCTGCCCTCGGCACTTTATTAAACGCTAGTTTATCGAGCTGTTTACTGAGTTTTGATTGCTTTGATAATCATGCGGATTGGCTTGAGGACTTGCAGTTGCCTGAATGGGATTAAGACTGTGTCTGCTTGCGAAATGTGCGCATTTTGCTTGGGGTTGCAATTGGTTGTGTGTTAAGAAAACAATTCTTGAAATCATTAAGTCAAAGCAAGTTCACTTATATCATTTGAAAGACAAGTTTTTGTTGAAGCTTACTAAAGAAATTATGAAGAGACTGTTAATGGATCGTTTAACTCTTTCCTTTGCTAATTCCAGTGAAGTGAAAAACGACTTAATAAAAATATTGCCTAAGTGGAATTAAGTTGGGTTAATGCATTAAATGCTTTAGAGTCTAATATATACCTTTACCTGTAGCAGTTTTATTCTTCTTTTATCCTAACTATTCTTCTAGCATTTAATTGTTAGGTTTTTTAAGTTTCTATTAAAATTTAATAATGGAATATTTGTCATGTGTTTGACATCCGTTCTTTCATGCTAACATTATTATCATAAAATCTACATAAATATATTTAAATTGGAATCTTTCTTTAGCAGCAAATTCCCATAAATTATTGATACACTTGTGCATTTAATTGGATTGCAAACTCATCGCCATTTGCCATTAAATATTAAAGTGGCTTAGGTCAGTAATACTTTGCATGATAAAATTGTGCTTTGGACTTGTTATTGTTTTTAGACAGCTGCTAAATGTTAGTCACACAACTCGCTTGATTACTGCGCCTAAGTCAACAAGTTGTGCCGATACACAAGGCAAGACAGAAGAAAAAAAAACATTTGTATTTGCCAAGAATCTCAGTTGGCATTGCATTTGAATTTGCAGTCGAGCCGAGTCAGACGCAACAAAATAGTTTCCCATACGCGTCAAAAGAAGGCAGCCAGTGGAAGGGGAAGTGTTGCACACGTTGCAGCAGCCGGCAGGCGGCACACCCACGTCTTGAGATTCTTTGGGCTCATCCTTTCACCCAGCAATGTTGCAACTTTCCCACAGTGCAGCTTGCCACTTGAGTTGCGGCCCACAGGCGTGATAAGTGCAACAAAGTGTTAAGTGGCAAACACGCAGTTGCCACTACCATTTTTTGCTCCACTGTTTTTTTTTCGTTGCAGTAATTCCACAATTCATGATCAAGTGCAATCTTTTGACATTAATATGACAACAAAAGGAGCCAAGCGCAAAAAAAGCAACAGCAGAAAATCAATTATGCGCACGAGGCACACACAGAGGCAGAGCCAGGGGCAGAGAGGCAGAGTGGCAGAGACACAGTTGCTTCGTGTGGCGGTCACAACAATGAATGACAACTCCAAACTGCTTGGGGACTGCAACTCCGCCAAAATGATTGAGCAGGCGACAGGCGCACACTGACAGGCCTTGCAACAAATGGGGGCAAGCGGCGCAGTGAGGAGCTTAGCTGGTCGCGCAGAAGCATTCGCTTTATGCGCCTGATGAATGTCTGTCAAATTGCTGACACGCACGCAGCCGTCGCTGACATTGACACAATGTGTGTGTGTGTCTGAGTGTGTGTGTGTTGCACTCTGGGGAGCAGCTAGGAGAGCAGCTGGGGGATCTGGTAGCTGCTGCTGTGGCAGTTGCAACTGCCTCTCTGCCTCTGCTGTCTGTTTGGTGTCTGCAAATATTTCATTGCATTTAATTTGCAACTCTCGATGCGGCCTGTCATCTAATTGAGTTGTTTCTCTGGACTTCGGCGCACACAAAAATTTATCGGCATATTAATGCAGCATATTTCAAATGTCTGACTCTCTGTCTGTCTGTCTCTCTGTCTGTCTGTCTGCCACTCGTTCAGTCAGTCGACTTATTTCCTTTTTGCTGCTGAACATGTTTATGCAATTTGGCGGCGTGCAACTGAATAACTGGAAGATTGCACTACTGGCCCCGCTTGGGGCTCTCTTGTCTCTTGTCTCTTATCAAATGATTTTATTTATGCTATACATGCATGTGTGTGTGTGTGTGTGTATGTGTGTTTTTGTGTGTGTGTGTGTGCGATAATTGGATTATTTACTTTCGCGGCTTAGCAGCCAACAAAGTTGTGAAAATTGTCGGGTTTTCGCTTTCTATAAAGTTGGCTCCGATCATCGCTGGCGGTAAACCAGACCCAAAGTTGTCGATTTTCTTGTTATTGTTGTTATTGCTAATGGAGTCGTCTATTGATTTTTATCAGCGTTACTTCGACTGTGCACTACGAGTTTCAAGTTTAGCTGAACACATTCGACAAAGTCCCTGCTCGGATGCCGTTTAAAATTATCGTTTATAAAGTGGTTTAATTATTCACGTTCAATTTGGACTCCAAAGTGGCTAACATAAAGTGAAGTTATGGAAAATAACGTCTTGAACTGTTGCTAATATAAATTCGAATTATCATATACCCAATTCGTGGATAAAAGTTTGCAGAGTCTTATAGAAATGTAGTTTAATGAATGTCTAAGCTCAACCCAGTTTCGAAATCAATATCTTTATAGTTGAGGTTTGATCTCTAGAAAAATACTGTATTGATATTTGAAAACACTTATTTGGCTCGAAATTCCTATAAAACGTCGAGCTTGGACCCTTTCCAATCTTTCCAAAGCCTTAACTTTGTCAAATCGTTTCGTATTTTGAGAAAGCTCTACATTAATACTACATTTAAAGTTAGAAATGCAATTTTGGCTTGAAAATGGTTTCAAAATTATTCTCGCAAGAGTATTTTCCTTCTTAGTACTAATATTTATCCATCATCGAATATAAAATTGACCTTGAATTGACTTAATTTCAAATTGCTGCTCTATGAAAAATCGCTTTGGCTTTTGCTGAAAGTGTGTGCTTAGCTCATAAATATTAATTAACTTGGCTAACACAGTTAATTGTAATTGAAATTGTAATTGCACTGATTGCACACAGCTAAAATCCTCACTCCCTCAAGGATATTTCCATGCCCACAAAAGTCTCTTAGCTAAACATATATAGTATCCATAAAGTCTGGCAACTCTGCCTAAATCCAAAACTATAATTAAATTAAAATGAAAATGGGCTTCTCTCTCACTCTATCTCTGTCTGCCTCGTAGGCCAACTGTCAATATGCGCCAGCTGCTGCTGCTGCTGTTTGCTGCCTGTTTGTTAACCCCAACCCCACTTGCCTCCTCCTCCCTCCCCCCCTTCTGTTGCAACAGCGAATTGACTGCCGCCAGGCTGTGGCAGCCGCAAACTGAGAGGCATTAATATGTATGAGTTGTGTCAGGAGGCAATGCCACAACGCGTTTATCAAACATTTGAAACGTGCGTCGTTCCCGTGCACCGTCCCCCTCTCTCTGCCACCGCCCTCTCCATCACCTTCTGTGGTATTGGTTGACCCAATTAACAGGGGCATTATAAAGTCGTAAGGCATTTGCAGACGTGTGATGCTAGAAAATTAGCAAATAGACAAGCCCCAAAGTTGGCCAGCGCAGCAACAGAGGCAAAGTGGTGCTCCACTCCCGTTCCCCGTTCCCCGATCACCGATCCCAATTCCCCCTATTTCCACTCCTATTTCCCCTGAAATGTGCATGCAAATTCGAGTGAATTCATAAATCACAAATCACTTAGGCAAACAGCGTTTTTTTGGGGGGAGGCTGGGGAATGCTGTTGTTGTGCACAACGTGCTTTTTTAGATGTTAATATCTCTTGACTTTTTTGGCTTGCTGGGTTTGTTTGGCTTGTGTCTGGCTTTTGGGCTGCCGGGTTCGGTTTGGTCTTGGTTTGGGGGCATGTGCCTTACAAATGATCATGTTTGTGCGATAATATTGACAAATTGTGCAAACATTCGCACACAATTAATAAAGAGGCCCCGACCCACACGAGCAGCCCACGTGCGCCACCAAAGACAAAGCTCCGGCTACTGAGACAACACTGCCAAACAACAGACGACAGGCGACAGACAACAGACAACAAACAACATAATTCCAATTTCAGGCGGGGACCTCGGGCTACCAAAAAAAACCAAAGAAAAATAGCACAAGAAACCAAGAAGCTGGAAATGTCGCTGTGCATAAGGTGTCAACTTTTGTGTGTGGGCACAGTGGTGCAAGATATGAGAGAAGTGAAGTTAAATAAAGTAGAAAGCAGCAGTTGGAATAATAAATTTAATAATGTAGCTTGTTCATTATTATATATAAGCTTAAAAGTATTGTTAAAGTTGCTATCAGGTATGACTTTATGAAACTCCGATTTTCTACATATATGTATATTGAAATTTTATTTCAACTTAAGCAAAAGATAAATAAGCATTGAAGATGGGATGAGTATTAAATTATTAACAAATAACATTTCAATCTTGAAATTTATCACAAATGAGCTGGTAAAAATATTAGTAATATATTTTTTTTTATCATTTTCATATAAGAATCGCAGGTATTTAATCACTGTGCGACTTTGCGCTTTGGCAACAATGTCTAACGCACTGCTCAAGAATCAATGCACGTAGACTCCAAGCAGGCGCCCACACTCACACACACACACACACCGATACACACACACACACACACACACAGAAGCCTGGATTGAAGTTGTAGCTAAGACAGAGCCTGAACCTGTGCCTCTGTGCCTGGACAGATGAGGATCGCCCACGGGCGTAGAGAATGAGCTTGCAACATTTGTGGCATTCACTGATTGAGTTGGCTGTGCTGCAGCCTGTGCAGCGGGACGTGTTTCAAATGTGCTGCTGCCTTTTGTGAATTGGTGGCAGGCGCAACTTGAACAGCAGCAGGTAGCCTTGGCAGCCCAAGCAGCCCAGGCAGGCAGGCAGGCGCTCTGTGATTGATGATTGTGGCACTCGCAGTTGTCAGCTGGCAACACAGGCCTTTGATGATGCCACCAACAGCAGCCGTACTTCCTTTTGACTCTGTACTCCACTCCACTCCACTCCCCTTGACTCCTGCACTTTCGTTTTCCAACTAAAGACGACAATTTATGCAGGCAGGCATAACTTGTGTGTTTAGCCAAAGTTGCCTTTGGGCCAAATACAAAAAAAAAAAAGATAAAAAACTTAAGCCGCTTGTCTGCGCTGTGTAAGCGGCTTATGGAGCCAGGAAACCGCGCGACAGACATTTGTGTTGACAAATCAATTAAATGCAAAATTTAAAGGCGCACACAGTAGCGCCACAAATCCAAAGGAATTAGCCTGCTCGACTCGCAGATAAACGATGGCCAACACGCAACATGCGGTGGCTTCTGGGCTCTGACTCCGACTCCGACTCTGACTCTGACACTGGGCCTGGGCCTAGACTCTGTGTTGTGGCGCTTATCGACAAAACATTGATTGCAAACCGAATGCAAATCGTAAAGTGTGAAAACAAATTGGCAGAGCGGAAAGCCAGGCTCATTGCAGCCACAGCAGATAATTGCGCTCGATTTGTAATTCAAGATTAAGGGCAACCTGCCAGTTAGTTTCACGATATTCTTTTTCTTTTTCTTGATTTTTTTTTTTGCTTTTGCACTTTTCGATCTTTGCTTTAATTTATGTGCACTTGACGGCTTTTCAGTTTTGCCTGCATTTTGTTTTTTGCCTCGGATAATCACTTGAAATGTGGGCCATGAGTTAAGTGATTATGTAAATGATTTTGGGGTCTCAGTCTCCCTTTGGTCGGGGCCTGTCAGTCAGTGTTGTGCCCCCTAGACACGTTGGATAACCTTCAATTGTGCCCCAGCGAAAGATTGGCAAACAACTTGAAAGGCACAAAATTGATTGCCAATTTAAAGAACGCTAAGGCTTATAACTGATTGCAGACTGAACGAGATGTTTTTAAAGAAATATCTTTAAAAGCGTGAAGTCCATAAATTACAAATTAATTGAAGAAACGAAATACATATATATACAAATATATATTTATATATATTTATTCTATATTCTCATCGACAAACAATGTTATGACGTCTGTGATTCATAACAAAGCCATAATTTGTATTTTGGCTGTAGACCGATTTTTCTTGCTTACTCGTGAATATGCAAATATTTGTCTGAAATATGTGTAAATATTATCTAAACATGTTTCTTATCTGTTATCTTAACTTGTTAGGTATTTAGACATGTTAATCTCTTAGCACAATATCAGACACATTAATTTATATGGAAAAAAAACCCAATAGGCAAATCCGCATTATTTAGAGCCTAATAAATTTAATTTAATCAGTTTATTAAATATGAAAAAAATATGTCTGTTCGAAATGAATGTGTAAATCAAGTATTTTTGCATGTTTTCTAGTTAATTAATTTACATGTATGAGAATTCTTGAATACTTACATCGTATTTACTTGACCTCATTTTACCCATTTATTTTGCATCTAATTTGCATTCGTATTTCGGCTACGCTTTTTTGTTATATTCAATCCAAGCGACCATTTGATAATCGTTATCGGAATTTCGTAGCTTTATTTGTTTTTTTTTTGTTGTTGTTTTCGTTTTGTTTTAATTGGGATTCAATTAATGGATTTTTGGCTTGCGATATTTATTCGTATAATTATTGTTCATTTCATAATTGGTATTAATTCGATATGATTGCTTAATATTTAATTGATTTAATTTAATAAATTATGTTTTATTTAAGCATTACAATATTTTAGAATTTTGAACACCTTTGATAAGCACTTCATTTATTTTGTAATTATTATTTTTGCACTTTACTAAATATCAATTAATTTTTAAGTACATATTTAAATTGAGTTATTCTTAGCGAATTTCTTTGTGTGTATGTTTATTATTTATTACTTTAATTCTTTTGTTGATATCGTTTACACAGTCTTTAATAATTGTTGTTAAAAAGTAAAAGGCTTCAATTGTGGCAACTGCTACAAAATAAAACAAGGAAAAGCAAACTTCGTTTTTGTAGAATATTACGCATACGACACGTGGCACCAGCCGCAGTCAGAGTCGGACTGAATTACGGCCGAAACTATGTCTGCATGTGCCTGTGACTATGTGACTATTGGCCAAAACGATTTAGCCAAATAATACTGGGCCAAAGGCCGGAAATCAAACGGTGATTTCGATAAACTTGTTCGCTAAATGTTCTCCAACTTTTCCAACGCTTTTCCCCGCTGCTCAAATATGTTTCTTTCCACTCACTACTCGCCTGACATGTTTGTTATTCTGTTTTGCTCTGTTTGGGGAAAAATCGTTAGGCTGACGAAAAAACAACAACAAATGCCAAAAGTGCACGAACACAAAGACGTCTTGGCTGGGGGGGAGTGGGAGGCAGAGGGGTTTGTGGCAGAAGGGGATGGACGGACGAACGGACAGCCGAAAAAGGGGGGCAGCAGCAACCACGTGAAAAATGCCGGAAACAGAAATCGATTTGCACCAAGCGTGGAAATGGGCATATGTATAAAAGTGTGCGACTGTGTGTGTGTGTGTTTGTGTATGTGTGAGTGTGCATTGAGCAAACAGCAGATGTGGAAAATGAGGAGGAGGCCAGGCCAAAAGGCTCGTCTCATACGGCAAGCACAAAAACTTTAAAGTTGCGTCTCATTTCAAATAATTTTTGAACTGTCGAATTGGGTACTTTTTAAAGTCTCACACTCAAACACGCACACTCGCACACACACACACACGAGCACACATGCCGAAATTATGTCACACACGGGCAGCGCACGAAAGTAGGCAACGATTAAGTGTCTCAAACCCGAAATTTATTATACAACTTCATTGCAAGCGGCAGCAATTATTTTAACGAATTATTTATTTTTTTTAAACAAATTAAGTAACGAAAAAAATGTAGAAATTTTAATAGTTTTTCTAGTGAGCGCTTTTTTACCCGTCGCTGCTGCTGCTGTTGCTGCTGCTGCTGCTGCTGCACGACGCGCTGAAAATTCACGTAACAATTGATTTGTGTGTCAAAAATGTCACAAGTGTCAAAAATTATATGGAAACACTGCGCTGCGCTTCCGAGAGCGAGCGAGAGAAAGACAGAGAGGGAGAGAGAGAGAGAGTGAAGAGGGCTACTCAAAGAGAGGCTAAGGCAGCGCGAGAGCAGCTTATTAATCCACGTGCATAGCAAGAGAGACGAATAGAGAGAGAAAGAGCGCGTGTGAAAGCTCTGCTGCTGCTGCGCGCAACTCGCTCGGCGTCAGCTGTGAGCTCCAAAGAGACTTTTGCCTCGGCACGTGTGTCCTTTCAAAGAGCACTGCTAGCGAGCTTTAAGCTCTGCTCTGCCTGTGCTTAGCTGCTTCAGCTGGCAGCTGTGGCTTGGCTGATCTCAACTAGCGCTAGAAAGCTGTTAGAAAACATGAGGTTTACAGTTATGTATGTGATTTACGGGATTAGAGCTTACAATTGAATAATTGTAATAGAAATTATATTTTTATGCGCTCTCTCTTAAGAAATAATCATATTTTTTATTTTCTTTTCATTTTTATATATTTATGAAGTTACTTTGAATTACGAAATAAGTTTTTACGTTGAAAATAATTCATTTAAAAATTAAACTCAAGTCTTTGTAAAAGCTACTGTATATAATAATGCAAATAATGATAAGTCAGGGATTTAATTTTATTCTTTAAATTAAAAGTACATGTGCATATTAATAACAATCTCTGCTAGAAATAGTAGAATGATTTCTACTTGAACTATTTATTTAATGAATCTTATAGATATGTGAGTTGCACTTTTAATTTTATTTAATTTTAAATTAGTCTGTATCTATATCTATATCTTTCTATGATTGATTCTTAGTCAGTGTTCACTGTATTCATAAACTGTGCATGATTCACAGTTCTTAGCGCTAAAAACAACCGCTCAAATCACTGGGGAAAAAGTGGCCTGAAAAAGGCTTCACTTTCATCTATTCCTTGGAGTGTGTCCGTCTAAACGGCTTAAAAGGCTCAAGTGTTCTTAAGTAGGATACGAATACGAACGTTTTTCTTCAACATTGCACCACATAAAAAAGGGGCGTAGTTTTCAACTCCCCCCAACCCCCCATCCAAAGCCTAGTCTAGTCATTAGCCAGAAGTCTGGTTGGCAAGTTGTTGGGCTTACACACACACAACACACACACACAACACACACACACACACACACAATTATAAACAAAGACTCACAAATAAATACGTATTATTTTTTTAAATGGTTATTTAAAATTTGATATTTTAAAATTTGATTAACTGAATTTGCATTGAATTTAAGTTGAATGAGCTGTTAAATTAATTGATGACTCTCATTGGACTCGTGAAATGTTATAAATTAATTAAAAACTCGTTGCGCGTGTTTATTATTTAGTTAAGTTATTTCTCGTTAGACTGTTAAATGATACGACAA
The DNA here is from genome assembly GCA_035044105.1 of Drosophila nr. perissopoda 5 BK-2023a. NCBI lineage: Eukaryota > Metazoa > Arthropoda > Insecta > Diptera > Drosophilidae > Drosophila > Drosophila nr. perissopoda 5 BK-2023a. The sequence goes on from JAWNMK010000126.1 coordinate 410,064, forward strand.
CGCATTCTCAATTCTCGATTCTCAATGCTCGATTCTTGATTCGCCGACTTTCTCAGAGTCGCGGCTGCGGTTTCTCTGTTCATGTGTTGTGAACCCAACTAAATGCGATGCCAAACTGGCCGACCAAACAAGAGCCGGCCACTGACGATGGTTTTTCTTATTGGAATACACCAAGAGAGACGCACTGCTGAGGGAGAGAGAGCGATGCGTGAGAGAGTAAGAGGGAAGGGGAAGGGGAGCAGGACGCAAAACGGAGACCGGCCAGCGTCAGCTGCGTCGCTGTGCCTCTGGTCTGACGGGGGGGAGACACAGAGTGAGAGAGAGCGGGGGGAGGGGCAGGGTGTGAGTCAGCTACTGGAGCAACAACGTTGTTGTTGTTGCTCTGCATGTGTGCTTGCCACTTGAGGCTAATAACAACAACAACAAGAGCAACGCGAAAAGCGAGTTGATTGCAACCAAGGAAGGAGCTCAAATTGAGAAAGCTTTGCAATTGCCGCTATCAACGATGAAATAGAGAGAGCGAGAGAGAGAGAGAGAGAGTGAGTGAGAGAGCCAAGAAGAGTATGCAAGTGAAAAGAGAGCAAAATCAAATTAGGTCTCTTAAACATGATGCGGAAGTTTTTCAAGCAGAGCGAGAAGAGAAGAGAAGACCAACTGCGTCCACATAACGGTCAATGTGGCTTTTCGCATGCGATATTATTATTGATGGAATCGAGACTCTCTTAATAGCCAACTTAAAGAGAGCAGTTTTAAAGACTAGTTTGGTTGGGGGTTGATTTTTAACAGGCCATCTGATGATGAAACACCAGGCAATGTCGCATTGCCAATTTGCGGGGTGACCATGCCATGCTCAGCTACAGTAAAAACACTTCAAGTTGAACTGGCACAGAAATGCTTATGCAAAGCACATAGTAAGACATACACTGCTTCGTGCGTGATTTATTATGCTTAGAACTCAATGACTTCACTTTTAGAATCTTAGCACAGAATCTTTTGCGATTTATTAGGCAATAACTGCTTGGGGTTTACCTTTCGGAAATTTTTGCTTACGTAAATTGATTTGGCAAACAGATTAACAGGTTTCGTTTGCAAGTAAGTCAAGATTAAAGATAAGCAACATGTTTAGAATATGCGATGAGCTAAAGCAGAAATTATGCATACAAAAATAAAGAGATATAAATATTTAAGTTTACCAATGTTTACACATAAATCTATCAATATTTGTCTGTCTGAGATTTTTCTTTGCATTATATTAAAAACATCTCTATTAAAAGTTGCTCTATAATTAATTGTACTCCTTACTCTGAAAACACTTTTAGCCTTGCTATTAAAATGTCCGTTATAGTCAATTATACTCGTCACTTTCAAAAGCTTTTAGCCGTTAGCATTTTAAAACGTTACCTGGTCACCCTAATTCTAAAATCTAACTGTTTGCCTCTCTTTCGCTGAGGGTTGTTGCTGTTTACCCCATTGAAACAATCGCTTTGAGTTTGTCGCATGCGATAAGCGTATTTATTGGCTTGATTGGGTTGCATGCAACAACAGGTTTGAGTTTGAGTTTGAGTTTGAGTGGCTGCAGCAGCAACAGCAACAACATGTTGCAGTCTTATTGACATAACAGTTGCCCAACTCGACGGCAGTCTGGCATTGGCATTGCTCTGAGCTGGGGCAGGATCATCAACATCAGCAGCCGGCAATCGACTCGATTTCGATTAAACATATTGTGCTGATTACTCACGCGAGACACACACACGCACACACGCGCACACACGCACGCAGACGGGGTGTAATCAGTTATTTGAGGTGTTTTGTGATAAATTGACAGCATTAAGGCTGCAATAGTTGCGATTCATTAATCATAGATCCTTATGCAGCCGAGGAACAAACAGAGCGCTCGTCTGCCTGGCTTAATGGTGTGAACACAAACGGAGACTAACAAATTGGCATAACAGCAGCAAAAACAACAACAACAACAGTTGGCCAACAGCGGGATGGGGGTGGGGATAACATGGCCATAACACACACCCGCGTAACAAAACAAAAGAAACCGAAACGAACGCGCCGAAGGACAAGAGAAGCCTTCGCCCCAGCGAGCCTTTTGCATCGTAAAAAAAAAAAATTACACGCATGCGCAGCGGGTGGCGCTGCCTTGTAATAAAAAAAACGCAAGCAGGACGAGGGGGAGGTGGGGACAAGGGGCGGGTGTGTGTGCATTGCCAACTCACATATCGAAGCTTTCGATCAAATTGCCTATCAGATTGCCCCTGAGCAGTGCTGAGGAGGGGCAAGCAACGCTTCGTGTGTTGAAAAATTCATTTTAATAAGCGCCCATAAAATGCAGCACGCAATATCTGTGCAATAAATAAATGACAATTATGAATTGTTCGCCGGAACCGAAACCGAAACGAACCGGCTCCAAAGAGCCCTTTTTTTTGTTTTTGTTTTTGTTTTTTTCTTAACAAGACGGCGCCCGCTGGTGCGCTATGAGCCACCAAAAGCGAAGATGCTGCAGTGGTTATCGCAGCTGTGGTGCTGCAGTGGTGCTGTCGTCGTGCCAGCCCATTAATTTGTTGTTTATCGCACCTTGTTAAAATCACATTGCCTACGAGATCCACAGCGCATGTGCGATGTGACGAGATTGGAATTCCACAAATGCTTAAAACTCCACTAGTGGTATAATAACAGCAAAAATCAGTATAAAAATAAAGATCATTATTAATATAACTTTCGAGATAAGAATTGAATTATTTTTTATTTATTAGTAAATATCAGCCTTGGCAGTGATACGACCTTTGTTCTTATAAATACAATAATTACATATATATATTATATATACTGAAAATCTTATATTTGTTATAATCTAATTTAAAGCAAAATTCTGACAATCGCAGAGATAATCGAGTGATTGACATTTTGATATTTTGACAATAGTTTGTATCGCTTCAAGCAATACAATACTTAAAAAAAGGAAGAGTGTACGATCAAAGTCCAGTAGATTCAGAAAAACGCGGAAGCCGATTATCTAATCTATTGTGCTACAAATAAATCAAATAAACGCACTTTAAGATTACAGTAATCATTACGCTTTCGATTTCATTCATAAGCTGACAAATTTGTCAAAATAAATATTTCACAAATATATAATAAATAAATATAAAAACACCTGATTTTTTTTTTGTTCGTATGCAAGCAAATTTCAAGCGGTTGCAACAAAAAAAAATAGAACTTAACTTTGAGTTTTTTTTTTTAGCAATTACGCTTATGAAAAATTTGATTTTTTTGTTAAATGAGTAACTAAAAAGTTGACGAATTATTTATTAAAGAAACTGGAATTGCATGTTTTTTATTCTTTTATTGTACTTTTCATTGATTATCGGGATTTTGAGAATGATATATGTAGAATAAAAAAAGTTACTTCAAATAAGACTACATTTGTAGTTTAATTCTTATTTCGACATTATTAATTGTCAACACCAACAACTACCTGCTGACAGTCAGTTAATTTTTATTTTATTTATTTTTTATTTCTATTTATTTCTTTTTTTTTGTCAAATTCCGCGCATATTGTTTTCCTCATTCAGTTGTATGTGTTGTGTACAAGTTTATCGCATTGCCTGTTGACTTATGCAAATTATTAAACGTTTTCTAATAACTCATTATGCCGCGTAAACAACGCGCCGCATGACTGTCACTTTGAAACGGAGATCCGAGTTTTAACAACCGGGATCCAAGATTCGAGACCCCAGACTCGAGCCAAGCACGAGGTCTTTAGATGTCAGTTCATAGAGTGCCAACCCCCCTGCCCAATCCCCCCATTATATGTGATTCATTTTCATTACACGTTCAATTTACAACAACTACTACAACTACTGTTGCCTCTTTCTGGCGCAAGGTGCGTTTTTTGTGTTTTCTAACACATTGATTTGCCTATTTCCACAGGTTTTGTTGTATTTCCATAGTTGTCTGTCAGTTTTCGCATCTGCCTGCTGCCGCGCAGAGTTTCATTGGCGATTGTCAATATTTTCCCATTTGGTAATTGATCAAATATTTTGCTCCATTCATGATTTGCATTTTACGTTGCACGTTGCACTTCGTTGTTGTATTTGTAGTTTTTATTGTCGCGGCTTTCTTGACCCGCGTAAAATGTTATTTACAATGTTGGTCCAATGGTCCAAGCTTTTACTTTCAATCAATATACACAATTAATTAGAATCTAGTTTCCACAATTGTTACGATTTAGCTACAAATCATGATCTGCGGACAATGATGATCTCAACTGCTGTACTTTGCTAAGAAATACTTAAACAAGTTAATAGTTGGCCCTTAAATAAAACTATTTAAATATTATTAATTCAATTGCGTTAAAAATTTCTATCTTAAGATTATTGCCATTTAAAACTACTTTACAAAAATGTGTAATAAGAAATATTTAAAAATGAATTCGTGCAGCTAAAAGTGAAACAAAATATTCATTAGCATATATATAAATGAAATTAGTGACAATAATTGAATACAATGGCAGATTATCAGTTACTTTTAAAATTTCTATAAATTGTTTCATTAATATTAATATATAAAATATAATTAATTAATTATAATTATTAGTATATTGCCTTGATATATGGACTCTTTCATAAACTTTATTTAATTGCCTATTTCATATATTCTCCTATATTTTTCTACACACATTTTCTCTCAGTGCATCCAAAAGTCAACTACTTTGACCGTCTAGCAAGTGCAGCGATTGCCACAGTTGCTGCTGCAAGTTGCAAGTTGCCGTTTACAATTTGCATTTGCAGATGCTTGCTGTGGTGTCCAATGCTGAAGTTCAACTATTTGCATTTGCATTTTAGCACCTCAACAACTGAGTGTGCGACTGCGAGGGAGGGGTCTATACGAGTGGAGTGTGGGGGGGTAATGTTGTCGACAGCGGAGGTGGGGTGTGGCAGGTTGTGTGGCATTGTGCTGATTGCGCATGCAGAGTCACAAACGCAGTCGCAGTTGAAGTCGCACAAATGAAAGTGGGCTCACCGACTCTTTCAGCATTCTTTGTCAGACTTTTCTGTATAACTTAATTCTGAGCGCCTCTGACAGCCACGCCCACAAGAAACGAGATTGCCTTGCTGCGTTTCACCTGCCGTTGTTGTTGTTGTTGTTGTTGTTGTTGTTTTGGGGGGGTTGTGTGTGGGTTGCCGGTCCGAAGCGCGTATCTAATTACAAAAAAACGAGACAGACGCTGATTTCAAAGATAAATTGCCGCCACGGAGCCGCCGCAGTCGCCGTTTTTTAGTTATAGCCAGCGTTGACGCACTGCAGCATTTTCCACTGCAAGCCCCTTTGCCTGATGGATGTATTTATGCGCAGCTGCGACGCCGACGCCAACGAAAATAAACAACAGTTTATTAGCATTGCCTGACGACTGCGAACCCGCCCAACTCCCATCTTTGCCCTTTTTTTCTATATACATATATGTGTATCCTCTTGGTGGTGTTACCTGTACCTGTGTACTGTGGTGCCTCAGCGTCGATTTTTTAAGGCATTTTAATTATTTAACAACATATTGCACGAGTCGCGATGCGTGTGGAGAAGAAGGTGTCGTTTTTAGGTCTAGAGCCTTTTTGGCCCGCTCACAATATTTATGAGAAAGCGATTTTTATGGGTCTAGCCGAGAGCTGAGAGCTGTTGACCAATGCGTTCGCTTCGTGTTCGGTTTTCGTCTTTTAACTGGCAGCGGCGCTTTTCCCAGAGATGATTTGATTTATTTTACAGTTTGAGTTACGTATTCGCAATAACAGCAATTACGACGAGCTCTTTGTTTAGACTTATGTCCCAGTGCTCTATGAGAAAAGGGCCGAGCTTATTTAAGACACGACTCTATTGAACTCCAAAAGTTGCAAATTGAAAAAGAAAAATGTTTGAAGACGTTCTTATTTTTTGAAATGCAGCAAATTGCAGCTAAATGCAGCTAAGTAGAATGGATGAGATTTGCTTAAGGTATGACGGTGTTCTTTGAAATACACTTTATAATTTAAGAAAACTATTAACTTATGGGCCAACTGTATAAAGGTATTCAATGTGATTCAGTAATCTATGTTAATCTTGGAAATATACTTTTTAATAAGTTACTTTTTTAATCATTTTCATATTTTATTATAAAACAAAATAAGCTTTCTTTAGAAATTCTTTTATATTAATATTATTTCTGACTCACGTTTCCCTTGTTTCCACTTCAGAAAACAGTGGTAATTAGTTATGAGAACTTTGGTTAGCCTTAAGGCAAATCCTTTATCAAACAGACGTATTTATAAATAATCGCTTATGTATTTAGGACCTGAAAAGCATCCTTCTGCTTCTGCAGCTCTTAGCTCCTTGAGCTCTCAATGCTTAAGTTGCTCGAGCATTTGGGATCAGCAGCATCACCCCCTCAGGCAATGACAACAACTTCCTCACATAATTCAATATGTGTGTGCGAGTGTGTGTGTATGTGTGTGGACACAACAATCTTCTAGATTGAAACAAGAAAAGAAAAAAAGAACACAAGAGCTGAAAATACAATTTTTAAAAAACTACACTTGACCTCAGACGCTGGCAAGCGCAATGGGACTGGTCAGTTCCGTGGTTCCAATGTTCAAGTGGCTTTTATGTGGGTCTCTCTCTCTCCTTCTCTCTCACTCTCTCTCTCCTCTCTCTCTTTAAGGGAGAGGGGGGGAGCAGTGGCTGGTGGAGCATTGGGCGCGCATTCGTTAAGTAAACATGCTACGCTACGACGCCTTCCTAAAAACCTGGCAACCAATTCTCAGTTGCAGTCGCAGTTGCAGTCGCAGTTTGCATTCTCAATCCCATACCCATTCCCGTTCCTTGGCGTCAGCCAGCTTGCAACAACAATAACAACATCATCGTCATCATCAACATCGACAGGCAAAGTACACACAACAGAGAAACCCACACAAATATATATATATATATATATATTTTGAAAACTCGGGGATTGTGTCGGCTTCGCTTTGCATCTTTTGTTCATTTTAGTTTAAATATTGCCTACCTCCTGTCCGTTCGTCCATCCGCCTGTCCTGCTGTCCTTTTGTCCGTCCGTCCAGCTACAGTGGCCGTCCAGCTGCCAATAGTGCATGGCATTTCATGCACTTTTCATCTTTTTCAATCAACTCAACGTTCAACGTTCACTTGGAAGCTGACGCAGAAAAAAATACGTAAGCCAAATGCACCCGACTGCGAGATGCCCTGTTAACAAAGGAATTCGTTTACAATATATATATATATATATACATATTTATTAGCAATTAAACACAATATTTGACACCTATTACAAAGTTGGCAAAGTCGCAGCTAAATTGGAGACTTCAAAGCAAATTTGATGAGTATCTCTTATTGATTTTATTATATTTATTTGATGTATACAAATATGTGCTTATTTCAGCCATATTCATAACTGTGAACTGTCTGATAATATGCATCCCTCACTTTGTTATAGGGTATGCAGAAGAACAGCAGAGCAGAAACTATTTCGCTTTCGCTCTTTGAGGGCGCTAGTTTAAGATCTGTCTCGGCCACTCGGTTGACCATCTTTTGCCCGTTTATTTGTGTTTCTTAATATTTTTGTTAAATGTTTCAAGCGCGCGTAAATTAATCTCCAGCTTAATTGCTTTTTTTTCTTAGCATTTTTTGTCGTTTTTTTTTTTGTTATTTGTGCTTTTGTATTTTTGCATGCCGCTGCTTCACTTTAGACTTTAGTCGAGTGGGGCGACTTGGCCTCGAGGCTCCACCTTGAGCGCCATCCTTTCGAAGCGAAGTGGTTATAAATATGTTTCGTCTATTTTTAGTGGTGCTGTGCTCCCTCTTGGCGCTAGTCGGACTGTCATCATTGTCCCCTCCAGCTGCCGCTCAGTTAGACTTTGACTACTACCATTCAGATTATATGGTAGCAGCTATTCGTTTAGCTTTAAGGTAGCCAACAACACATCTTTTTTATTGCCTTGCTGGGCGCTTATTCAAATTAAGATTAAAGTATTTATGATTTCGTTGTTGCAAATGTTTTCAATTCATTAGCGGGCTTAATATGAAATTGGGCTTTAACCCTTTGTGAATTCAACTCTTGCAAAATTATGTTAAATTTTATGTTGCTTTGATTTTGAATTGTGCGGAGACACTTTAAGTAATAATCTAATTTATTTTTATTCTCTAGATTCCTATGCTTAAACATTAATATTTACACTTTTAACTCCTTGAAGTATTACTTGTAAATATTTAAGCTAAGCTCATTTCAATTCTTCTTTCTGCTCTCTCAGATGCATCTTACTTCTCAACAAGTAGTCGTAGAATCATTTGTGTGCAAGTGTATTCATAGTTCGCTGGATCAGATAGCTGTTTCTACCAGTTCTATCACATTCTCACCCACCCATGGACAGATTATTGCAGGCGCAACTGTTCCATTAAGCATAACCAAAAAAAGAACAGTCAGCCATAAAAGTTTCCATCTCAGGTGTCCACTTATGCCAATTTATGCACCAGTTTGGCTCTCTTTGGCGGGGAAACTGAACTAACAAAATGTGCTCAGCTCCAGCTGGGCAGGCAGCCGCCTTGGCGCTGATCTGGCCCAAAAGCAAAGCTAAATGCCGAACAAGCTAAGTACAAGTGCGATACAAAGGCCGCCACGAGCCTCCCGACTGGGGCAACACCACAGCTCCAACTGCCGACTGCAGACTGAAGACTGGCAATTTGTGTTGCAAGGGGCGCAGGCGCACGATAACAAGATTAGAAAATAAGATTTATCTCATAGATTGATAGATTCGATTACACGCAGCGTTCGCCGTTCAGCATCTAGCTAGCAACTGTGGCAGCTAGATACTGTGGACTGGGGCAGCGACTGGGGCGGGCGTACAGCGGCGTGTAATTACAACAAAAGCAACAACACTGAACAAGAACAAAACGAGCTGAACTGAACTGTGTTCTCTGCTCTGTGCAACGTGCAACGTGGTAGGAGATTGGAAAATGGGGCGGCTACGATCTGACTATGATCTAACAGCGCTTTAATGCGACTATTCAGATACCCTGTAAACATTTACAAGTGATAGATAGATTTGCAAAATGTAGTACGTAGAATTTGCTAGATAATGCAAATTATATCAAATAATAATAATATATTAAATATAATGTATTAAAAACTTCCAGGTTTGCCAAATTTTGAATGCAGATTGTTCAAAATTAATATAAAATTAAATTAGTATTCAGTTTTACCAGTTTTTTGCTTATATATGTATTTAACATTCTATTTTTATTTATTAGAGGATATCGCAAGACGAAGGCACGCTCTAAGCCTGAGCATTCTAGCTTGTTCTTTCTGGCGTTTTAATGGACTTTTAACTGGTTTTGTTTTTTCGTATCTTTTTCGATATTTTTTTTGTTGCTTTTTTTCGTTGCTGTGGATGCGTCTGCGCAGCTGCTGCACCTGCAACAGGAATTGCTGAGAAGTGTAGTCAGATCTTTGGCCGGGCGTTGCATATTTACTAATTTAATAATTCAAAAGCATTTAAATTCCTAATCATATCTCGGCAAAGCCACCGGCCGGCTGGATTAGCTTGTGGATTCGCTTGTGAAATGCATCTCGCCTTGCCGCAATTTGTGAAAATTTCTCACCAAAGCTCAATGTTCCCCTCCTACATTATCCCCCCCTCATCCCGTCGAGCTGCCGACTGTGTGTTAGATTTCCACTTTACTGTCTATGCAATTTGTTGGCTAACTAGATGGCTATCTGCACCACGTAGAAGTTGCTGTTGTCTGTTGCAGCTTCTTGTTCCATGGGGTTTCTGCAGCAACAGCGTTCTTTGTGGCCCGCTGCGCTTTCATGTTCTATTCATCTTTGGGAGGCTAACTGACTTCGCTGCCTTCGCCGTCTTTGGTTCTTTTTGGACTATTACTACTGCATTTTATGCATCGCCTGGCGTTAGTGTTTTGCGTCTTATTAGACTCTAATTGCATTGCCAGTTATGGCCGCCTACTCAGCCTGGTCAACTTCAACTGGGCTTGCACCAATTGGAATTAACATGCTGCCTTCATTTTCGATCTTTCCCTCTTTAGCTTGAGCCTGATCAAAAGGGTCGGCAAATGGACTTTCAATTACCTTCAGATTGAAGTTGTTAGCTTTAATTTAACCGCTATTTGGCCTAGTTGCATATCATACAAGTTAGTTGCGGTTTATCTATTGGTTTGTTTAACTGTGCTTTGGGCTGTGCAACGTTTTGACTTATCTCATATAGAGTGTAATTTGAGCATTAATGAAAGTTATGACTGTGCAATGCTTTGACGAATCCCTTCATTCCCTAAACATGATTTAAGAAACATAATAAATTTAACTTCAGTTCTAATCTAGATGACAAATAATTATCAACAAGTCGTGGTTTTTAAAAATCTGCTCAGTTGTCGCTATGGAAAGTTTGTAATCTGTTCTGTGGATTTCTTGGGGAAAAGATATACTTTAAAGTTGTACAAAAGAATTTCTGAGAGCTTGCGAACATTAAACCCGAAAGTTGGTTATTTATCAAGATTTTTCTTGGCGTATGTCTAGAAGTGTGCTATTTTTGCACTTTATCGCAGCAGGCGGCGTCTCGAAGTCTGCAAACAAGTCATAAATAAGAAGCCAGCTCAATTCATAATATTTTGTAGGTGAGATTGGTGGCTTTGTTGCCTTTGATTTGAGGGCAAACTTTTACAACTGGCGTCGTTGGCAAAGGCGAATTGCGAATTGTGCTTCCAATAAGAATGAATTTAAAGTGTTCGCGTCACGGTTCCAGTCAGAATGGTTTTCAATTGAAGGTCGCTTCAAACACGCCAGTTCTGGCGTCATTTCTCATCCTGTATTTTTGTCGAGTGGTTGAGGCTCGACTTAACGGTGCCTGGTCGCCATTTTGTCGACGACGTCAGCGCCGCCATTTTGCTTATGCAGAGCACGGGCTAAATTCAATTCACTCAGCGCTTTTTATTGGGCTTAGTTTTCGATAAAACGTTAGTTGCTGCCACTATTTTTAGTTGCATGAGCACGAAAATAACGCAAGGCGAACTGCAGGATACGGAAGGTGTCCTGTCGCTTGTGGCACTAAACGATTTTATGAGCAGCCATCAAAGGAACTGACCTGGCAACCAAAATTCCTTTTTTATTGGGGCCCTTTTTAGAGGCCTTGTTAATTTTCGGCGTGGAAATTAACTATAAATGACTCACATTAAGGGTGTAGTTGGGAAAGGTTGGAATTTAGTTTTAAATAAACAAAGGGAAATGGATAAATTTAGGGAAAAAAGTGAAATGCTTTGCAAAGAAACTTTCAATGAAAATGACTGAGGACAGTGAATGATTTTTTTGTGGAGCAGATCTCGTTATATTAAATAATATTTACCAGTAATGCTTTCATACCTTATATGCATGTATATATATATTTAATGTGTGCGAGTAAACAGATTACTGATTTCCAAAATCTGTGTTCCTAAGAAAAAGATTAGAATATTAGTACTCAGAAGCAGAGTGTAAGCTGCCTTTAAATTGGACAGCGAGCGGCTCAGCTTCTTTAGTCTTGAGAGTAAAGAATCAGTATATATAACAAGTGTAGCAAAGACATATATCACGATTCACGCGAATACAACTTGACGTCAATCCCAAATATGACTATATAGAGGTGACCTCAATGTCAAAAATACATGATAAGAAACCGTGCTAAATATATTTATTGCTTCAATACTAGGCTATAACAAATAAGAAAACAGCTCGACTGGGAGTCATCCTTTAGGTCAAGTTTGCATTAAATAAATCGTTGACGACTTAGATATTCAACCCAGCACATTGAATAAGCGCTTGCTTCTGCTTGTTTCATATTTAGAGGAAACTCTGCCTTTTCCCATAATCTATCAGATCCTTTTACCTGGTCACAGTGTTAGGTAAATGATGAGAATACCTCGAGCGAATGCTGTATAATTATTATGAGTGGTTCCAATTGAAGAATTTACTTTTGGCGAATTCTTTAGAGCTGCACATATGCGATTAGCCAGAAAGCGCCATTATCGTTAAAGAATATGTATGTATATATGTATATATATATTTAATATATATAATAATTAATATATATATATAATATGCGAGTAAACAGATTATTGATTTCCAAAAATCTGTGTTCCTAGGAAAAAGATTAGAATATTATATGGTTTAGTACCCAGAAGCTGAGTGTAAGCTGCCTATAAATTGGACAGCGAGCGGCTCAGCTTCTTTAGTCTTGAGTGATCTGTGATCATTTCAAATACTTATTATATATTATATAATAATATATATATTATTCAGAACAGAATGTTGTTTCAATTTATTTGCACTGTGGTCCTCTTATACGTATGTGTGCTTAAGAGTGGAGTGGAGTGTGTTCCTAAAGATGTCGAATTCGCTATTTCCCCCGAAGCAATTAGGTTTGTGTTGAAATTCGTCTTGTATTTCGAAAACATTTGAAAGATTCTTCTCACCATATTCACAGGCTAATACTGGATAGTCAGGGAGAAAGTTCAGAGGGGGTTTGCGACTTAAGCAGCTCAGAACAAGAGCTTCAGAACGAGTTGCTGAAAAACCTTATAGGTGAATTTCAAGGGTCGACATCAGAACAGCGCAAGTATGGAAGTAGTTGTGCAGAGGCTGCAGCTCTGAGTCATCGCAGTAACGTTTATCAGATCGTCGTGCCCAGCTTTAGTCAGTCTCCGTTTATCGTTAGTTGCGATGAGGAAACACAGGGCGGGGGTTGGACAACGGTGCTGAGGCGCCAGGATGGCAGTGAAGATTTCTATCGCAGCTGGGAGGATTACAAAGAAGGCATCGGAAGGTTGGATGGCGAGTTCTTCATCGGACTGGAGAAGCTGCATCACCTGACCAAAGCGGGGGATCAAGAACTGCTCATAACCATGGACAATGGAACACTGACAAGGTATGCAAAGTATGACCAGTTTATAATCGATGGCGAAGAACAAGAGTACAGAATGAGCAAATTGGGAAAATACTGGGGAGATGCTGGTGATTCCCTGCGAAGACAAGAGGGTCAAAAGTTCTCAACGAGGGATCGAGATAACCAAATCTATAAGACGAAAATTCCTTGCGCCGAACGCTTCCATGCGGCTTGGTGGTACGAAAAATGCCATGACAGGTACTATATAGATACTATATGTATATATCCAGTATTACTTAATTTTTACTTATTTTATAGCCAACTGACGGGAAACTATAATAACCAAGAATTCGGGAAAGGCATTAATTGGGAAACCTTTACGGGTTCCCGTACCTCATTAAAATATGTCCGGATGTTGATCAGGCCCAAGGGATTTAAATAGTAGCTGAATACCTTCTTTATGTATTCATTTTTTGTAATGTAGCAATTTAATTTGATATTAATCAACCTACAACCTACAAAGTATAAATAATAACTGGGAATATAAAAATTAAATAACACAAACATATAACTGGACTTAACAGTTTAAATATCATATATTGTTGCTCAAGCTGAGTTTGCTGGATGGCTTCAGCAACCAGTTGAGTTTCGCCCTTTTGGATCTACACGCTGCTGCCGTGATCTGTATAAGTTTCTGTAAGTTTCCTCTCCAGATACATACCCATGTAGAGAACATGGTTCTCCTGAGGTATGATCGTGTTGTTGAGTCGGACGGTTGGACAGTTACCACTCCTGAGCGCAAACTTACAGGCGCGTCGCCGGGAGTGGCGGTATGGGGGGTGTTGCTCATATTGGTGCAAAATTTGCGCGCACCAAGCACACACAGATAGTTTCAAATCGCGAGAGAGAGTAACGCGTCACACTCACACGCTTAAAAAAAATAAAATGAAGGAAAGGCCTAACTGCAAAATGGATAAAAATACTCAAGTATAATAAATAAAAAGTTCTTAAAGCAATCCACACACCCACATAAACCAAACAATGAAGAAAACCCAAAAATATCTCCAACTTTGTTACGCATTCATTCATTCATTCATTCATTCATCCATTTATTCATTCGAGCAAAACTTTTGTTGTCTGCCTGTCTGTCTGTCTGTCTGTTGGGATGCCGACGGCGAAGGCGACGCGTTGTCTGCCAGACGCAGACACAGAATGAGGTCGTCCTCCGGTGGGCGGAAGCACTCCTCCCGAAGAGGAGAGATGCTGCCTCCTCTTGCACAGAATTAGGCAAGCTGCAGGAGCCAAAACTCTTTTTACTGGGTGATTTGAGCCCACATTTGGGCCTTGCCGTCGACCTTTTTCGCAATTTTTCAATAAACTTTGATTGTTGGCAATTATCTGGCTGCTGGCATCGACCATTTCAATTTGTCGCTTATCCTTTGCATTATTTATGGCTGTCCTTTTCCTTTTGTCAGCAGCCGGGATTTGTCTTCAATTACTGCGGCTTCTGTGCTCAAATTATGACGGCGACCCGCAGCAATTTGGCACAAAAGTTTTGCACATAAAGCAAAAGTTTTGGTTGCTCAACGGATTTATTTTCATTCTTTTTTCTGATTGAACTAATTGAAAGATTGACATAAGTTAAAGTTTAGCAATTGAATATTAATCGTTTGGCTAGGAATTTGATGAGCATGCTTTGAGAGAGAGATACGATTAAATAAATTAAAAGGATTATTAAAAGAATAGCCTCGAAGAAGGGTGATTCGCTTTAGAACTGATTACACTCCAAGTTTACACAACTTCTCTTATGAACTTCGCCCTCACAAATTACTCCAAAATCCCTCCTTTAAACTTGATTTATGAACCAAACTAACAAGAAACTCCTTACTCATAATAACTAATATAAAATCCTCACGCAACTCCAGCGAGTCCCATTTCATTTATCAGTTCACAAAAGTCGAGTTAATCAAAGTCAAGTTTAAAGAGCTCTCGACTTTAAGCATGCGTCACTTGCAGCAGCAGCAGCTGGCAAGTGAGAGTGGGAATACCCATAACAAAGGCAGCCCTGAATTCCATTTGTGTGCGGCTTTGAGTATCTGAAAATGAGTTTGACTTTAACAAAATCCACTTCTTAGCTCCATTTGCGAGCTGAGTGAAATTTATGCAGCGTTGTTGAATTTTTCAAATGGAAAATGCGAAATTGCGCAAGTTTTTCCATTTGCACTTTAAGCCTGAGAATTTTCTGTGTACAAATCCTTGGCGCAGCTGGTGATAAATTCTTATGTGAAAATGGAAAATGGAAAATGCGACGGCGGCAATGAATTGCAATTTCCCTTTCTTTCAGTGCACAGAGCCTGCTCCTAAGCTCCTTGTTGCCTGCTGCAGGCTAATGGCGTGAAAATCACACTTGCGAAAAGCTTCTTTGGCTGCTGTTGTTGCCACCGTTGCAACTCCTTTGGGAGCCAAATTTAATGTAGTTTCAACAACTTTGCTGCCATCAACTTCACTGCCTGCCCCTCTTCAGCCGGCAACACATGCACTTGCTGCAAAAATGTTGCTGCATATTTATAGTCAAATATTTTGCTTGCTTTTCTTTTTATTATTTTTATTATAATTTTTTTTTGGTTATGCTAAATGCGTCGCCATGAAATTTTAATCAAGTTTGTGCTTCCGTTGCTGTTTATTTTGTTGCTGTTGTTGCTGTTGTTGCTGTTGTTGTTGGTGTTTTATTTAAATGGCAGACATGTCTGCGCCGCTTGCCATTTCCGCTACGCAAACATTTTTGGAGCCTTGGGAGCCTTGGTCAGGAGTTAAGTTCGCCGGCTGGCTCTGCTTTCAGCATGTTGGCTCCATGTTGGGTCTCATCTCAACTCATTTGAGACGAGAAACGGTGCTGCAAGTTCAACGAACTGTGTAATAGGCATGCGGGAGGTGTTAAATGATAAAGCAACACTTCTACACCAGATAATAACCTGAGCCAGAAGCTTATGCAAAATAATTACAATGAAAATTTGCGCAGCATTAAATAGAAACTTTTGAGAATTCGCATTAGGTAAATAATTATTTATTTTATCTTGCAGAAATGAATTTAAGATGAATGTTTCAATTTAAGTAAAGCAAGAAGTACAGTGATAAAAATTGCATAATTTATTCTAAATTTAATTTCCAAATGATATATATATAATAAATAAGACTCCATAATTTATTTCTATTTTTCCATTTCTTTATTTGATTTATATTTTATAATATATAAGCGGAAAGCATTTTAAAAATCATTATATATGTATTTGACTCAGCCAGCTTTGGCAGTGATTCAATAACCCTGTGGCAGGCAACACATGAGACACCTTTTCAATTTGTGCAGCAAACAGAATCCGGAAACTGACACAAATTTCATATGAATTATGACACCTATGAATACACAAATCGCCGTCAACTATAATCCACTTATGCCATTCAAACGCACATAAAGAAAGAGAGAGGAGTAGAAAAGTTATAATATTTGGAAAATATCCTTTTGTGCAGCATTGTGTGGCACATGTCACTGACAAATGAAAGCCAAATGCAGCACGTGATGCTGCCACATCCATGCTGAGTTTGTCATATCAATGTGGCCCCGTCTGCCCTTATGACAGCTCTATAAATACATATATTGCTAGTAGTATTATTAGTTGCGATACTCCCAGTGGGCTTCGTGTGTGGCTCCAGCACTCCCTGAACCCTGACCCCTAATGCTGACTCTCTCTCTATTTCTCTCTCTCTCTCTCTTTTCAGTCATAGTCCCTTGTCGGTTCGCGAATTGCGCCAAAGTCACGTGCGTTTGACAGGCGAAATTGACAGTGTCATTAGGTTCAGTACTGAACAGAAATTGTCAGGAATTGTCCTCTAATTGCCAGTCACATTTTTTCTCTCCTTATTTATTTTATGTTTTTTTTTTTGGCAAATGAGACGCGCACTTGTCAACAGCCAAAACGTGTCTATTAACAAGTTTCACTTAGGCGTTGGCACTGTGGAGAAAGTTTAGATAATGATGTGAAAAAGTGGGCAAAGAATGCGCGCTCAGAACTAAGAAGTTGGAATTCCTTAAAATAAAATAAAAAATAAAATACAAATTATAAATAAATGCATACTGAAGCCAGCAAAAAACGTACTTAAATTATAAAAAGAAGACAATAAATTGATAAATATATTTAGAATGTATTATTCATAAACAAACTAAAGATTTTATTTTAACAGATATATTGTTGATTAAGATGAAATTAATATTAGAATTTAATAAGCCACATTTTATAATAATCTCAACATTATAAGTAGTCTTCTTAAATTTAAATTAGTGATTTTCAGAACTCTCCATTTCTAGCCATTGTACTAACGAAAAATGCTAAGTTCATATTAGACTCGTGCCAGAAATAAATAAACGACTGTAATGCCAAAAACCCCTCGAGAAAGACTAAACAAAAAACGTTCCCCGCATCCCCAGACTCTTTCCTCCTTTCCTCCTTCCTGCCCCCCTCGCTGTCTATCATTTGCGCTGCGTGCGTTTCGTCTCAAGTGGTTTACACAATTTTCTTGATAACGCTGCGACTTGCCACTAAATGTTTTTGGCGTCCGTTAGTGCAACAACATGCGCAAGAGAAGCGAGAAGAGCAAGAAGAGCAGGAAGAGCAGCACAACACACACACACACACACAAATATATTTCATTTTCAATTTCTCAGTCGATTGCCAGGTAATGCGTCTAAAATGAACTTCAAATGGCGCCTCCCCCCAGATAAGAGCTAGACTCAATTTGATATGTAAATTTGAATTTGGTTCGTTCGTTATGCGTTCATTGATGATTTTCTCGATTCGTTTGGAAATTTGTGTGTGTTTTTTTTTTGTGGCTTCTTCGAATTGACCCGCACTGAATGAGTTAGATGTGTGTGCGAGTGTGAGTCACTGGGGCTGATTCACAGAAATTGGCTGATGCTGATGCAATTAAAAGCCATAAAATAAGGGGCAAACGCCCACTGGAAATCAATTGTGGACCCGTGCCAAGGCCACGTGTGGAAGGAAGTCTCAGCTGCTGCTGCTGTTACTGCTGTTGCTGCTGCTGTTGCAATAACAAAGGAGTCACACAATGGGCCAAAAACGGCAAAAAGGAGGCAAGGTGAAAGTGTGGCAGAAAGAAAGCAAGAATGGCTCGCAGCCAAGCGCAACGAAACCTTTCACAACGCCTACAAAAATGTGTGGCTCGAGACCAGGTAGCAAGGACACGATTGTGCCCCCTCTCTCTCCCTGTCTCCCTCTGCTGGGTTGACAATAAATTATGAGTTTCAAATGAAATTTTATGCATTTTACATGCTGAATTACGAGCCATTCATATATTTTAGCCATGTGGCATGTGGCATATGCCCTGGGCCATGTGAGCCCATTCGCCGCGCCCCATTTTCCAGCTAGTTTAAATTGATTTAAAGTTGCATTAGGCATTTATGCGGTCAGGCTATAAATCATCGAGATGTGTGTGTGTGTGTGTGGGTAACAGTAAAATATGCAATTATTTTCACTTTTCGCAAGCATTATTCATTTGGCAGTGAAAGCGCTGCATTTGCTGCATACTTTCAGGCGGCAAAGCCATGCATAATAAATTTGATTTAGGGCGCCCAACACGCAATTGGCCTTGTGGCCAACAGACAGATGTTATATCAAAAGTATATTTATATATCTACATATATGTATATAGAATTTGACAAGATAATAAATGTAATTTGTGGTTTTGCCTTTCATGGGTTGTTCTCGAATGTTTCGAGAATGTTTTTACTTTATGTATAACCAATTAGAAGCAATTACTTAGAAATTACCAACATAAGACTGACTTAAGCAATTGCAATAAGTAATTACTCACTAATTACTCTAGTAATCAGTTTGAATGGTAACTAAATATGGACAATTTTGCTTATTAATGTAAACTAATTAATTTTAAATAAATTCGAAGTGCTTCAGTAATAATGATTACTTTTAAATTACTCAAGTAATTTAGATTAGTGCTAAACAATTGTTTGTTAATTATTTGAATTTGAATTAAAGTTGCGCTTTTGCTCAGAGCAAATGATTTACTTGTGATACGTTTTTGTGGCGTTCTCCGTTAAACTATTTACCTGAGCCACCTTTGTGCTTAAGTGTTTTATCTCACATCAAGCCGGCAAACAATCGTGCAACCTTTTCAGCTCTCCTCACATCCACTCGAAACACTTTCACTAGCCACAGGCACCTGACACACACAAACATACACAAGCACACACACAAACACACACCTGTGCAGGTCTCATTAGTATAGCCCAAAAAGAAAAGAAAAACAATTTGGAATAATAATGGCTATAATATATATTTTCACTAATTTTACCCACGCTCAACAATTGAAATTATGATTTAGGTGCATGTTTTGATATATCGAGCAAATTCAATAAGCCAAAATAATAAATAATAAAACATTGACCGATTTATGAGCTGCTGTTTGATTAATGTTTGTGTGTGTGTGTGTGTTTTTTCTCTCTAAAAGTGTCCTTAACAAAGGCGGCGGTCAAAAAGGACAAATACCACAATAATAACAATAAAAAAGCCAACAAGGGAAAGAGGGAATTCATTGATTAGACGCGGGACCGCACACAATGTTTGGACGCACTTTGATTTATCGCTGGCCCACAGCAAAGAAATTAGCTTAGGAATTTGGGAATTGGAAATGGAATTCGAATTTCCACATATTATATTGATATTAAAGCCTGGCCCACACAGCAAGTGGAGCTGCTGCCTGCTACTCTACTCTGCTAATTGAAGAAACACAGCTGCCAAATGAAGTGCTCAAAAAGGATCTCGGACAGCTCCTACTTATAATGTATGCGACGTGCTCAGCTCGAGTCGGGCTGCTTCGCTTAGAGTTTTTAATTAAGTACAACAACGCAGCAAAATTGATTTCACATGACTCGGCCACAGGCACTGGCCGCATGTGGCACTTATCGCCAGCAGAGATCTCTCTGAGAGATGCGCCCAGCCCGATAAGGCCAACAGCCAATAGCCGCGCTCCTCGGTATCATATTTAATATAGTTTGTAAAATATTTATAATCGCTTATCTGCCGCAAGGATCCACGCCTTGCCACGACTAGCTGGCTGCCAAGTCATTAGACTGCATTCGAAATTTGTTATTTGTTAGTTTCCCATTCCAAGCGCACGCGCGTTTCGAGCGCGTTTCGTGCGCGGTTTTAGTCGCTTCTCGTTTGTGAACTCATAAAGCACACACGGGAGTATTTTTTTCTTTCAATTTTTGAAAATTGTTATTTCAAACTAAAAGCTCATTTAAGACGTTATGCATAAATTATTGAGAAATTTATGCAGTGCCCAAACTGAGCCCAAGTTTCCCAGTCCCAGATGCCTATCGGAGGCAAGAGCATAAAAGCTATAACTCGAATAGAAATAGAAATGGAGACAACTGAAAGACATTGATCAAAGCAATGATAATATAAATTCCAATTAAGTTATCGGACATGGTTCTTCGAGTGAGACATTCAACGGTAAACGGCACTGGCAATTACAAAAGAATAAATTTCCTATTTCTTGGTTCTTGGTTCTTGGTTCTTGATTCTGCCGAGTTAGTTTATCGGTGAGAAACTATCTAGTCTGACGTCTGCTTCTCAATGTCTCTATATATGTGTATATATATATATATATATAAAGTGCTGACCGTGCACATTCAAATTATGGCATATCGATTGACCAGCTCGACTTGACATCTTTTTAGTCAGCACATCAACATCAACGTCTCTTGGCCTGGCCCCGAGGTTTGCTGCCGTGGAAAAACTCGCTTCGCTTGTGGCCCTAATGAAATTATTAAAAATGCATTTTAGTTCAGCTCACAACAACAAAAATTAAGAGGAGAAAAAGAAGAAGATGCATAACATATGCATAAAAGGCAGCCCCAACAAACATAAATAACCTGAACTTGCCTGCAAGTCCCCCAATCTGCAGTCTCAGTCTCCATCTCCATCTCCATCTGGAAGACTCTGCCTTTGACAAAACTAATTATGCATTCATTTTGTTTGCCAACAATTAAGTGGCCCATGGGCGTGTCGCATTTTTCATTTTGCTTATTAGTAGTCGGTGCCCAAGGATCTTATAGGGATCGCCATCCCTATTTGATTGATGATAGCCACATACTTGATTTACCATCCCAATAAGAACAGAATCATTCGGACTCTCTCCGCTTGTTGACTCAATGCTAGAAGTAATCTCTCCCTTTGCCACTACTTGACCTAGTTTTGTGTGGAAAATGTGTTTGGATTAAATAATAAATAATGACAAATTAAAGTTAAAGAAGATACAAAATGAAATAATGGTTTTGGTTGGTCTTTATTAAATTTAAAAAATAATGTTAGGTAAAGTTAGAAATGACAGTTTGAAAGTCAAAAAGTATCTAAGTGATCTTCATAATGGAAATTTATGTTTTAAGTTGAATTTTTAAAGACTGACAACTTATTTGAATTTAATTAATGTGATTACTTAAATAATCCAAAATGGAATAAATATTTAATCCGCAAAAATATAACTCTTTAAATCAAATTAAAGTTATTTATTATTTTGAACTACTTTTGTCATTTACTTTAAAACCAGAGCGGCAGTTGTTGGCCAATTTTTTTCGGCACTGTCTGAATTAAAGAAAGCTGTAACAATCAACTTGAAAATGCCACAAAATTGCAATGCAACTGTTCATTGCAACTACCGAAAAAACCAAATAACTCATTGTGGTGGCAAGTGGCAAACTGGTTCGACAATCAAATTACCATTTATAACAGCAACAACGACAAAAGCAAGACAGATCCAGATCGAGAGCCACCCACGCGTTCTCCACGGCTCTCGCTCATCTGTGGCATGCCACAGATGCCACAATTGCTTTCTAAAGGAGACACAAGCGCAGACGCAGGCACAAAATCAGTCGGCGAACATTTGAATTTTGCACCAAATTAGGCGCCAATCTCAGAGATCTTTTTGCAGCAAAGAGCAGCAAAGAATTTCATGGGCGTTTTTCTAATTTCTGGGCAGCAGCAAGGAGATGCAGAAGAAGAAGCAGAAGAACTGAAATACCAGCAGCAGCAGCACTGGAAAGTAATGTGGAAAACGCCTTATCCGGTGGCTGTGGCAGCCGATACGCGGGAACTGTCAACGCTGCTGGAGTCAGTTGCCACTTGCCACTTGCCAGTTGGCCGCTGCCAGTTGCCCACCCAGGTTGCAGCTGGGACTCGGACTCAAGCTCATTGGCTGGCACTTGCCACTTGCCACTTGTGGCACCGCGTGCAGTTGACAAACGTTGACAGCGGCGACAATGAAGCCAACTGCCCCACATGCCCCCAAAAACCCTGGCTGAAAGTTCAAACCAGAGATGAGCAGAAGTGCGATATAAATTTTAAAGCAGACACTTAAAGTTTGTTTGTAAATATTATTATATAGGTATAGTATAATTATTATTATTGTCAAGGGTAAGCATTGAAGGAGTCATCTATAGAAAGAGATACCTGTCAGACGAATAGGACTATTACTTGACTCAATTGAACATTATTTTTTTGAATTTTTCTATTTATTTGTTTTGAGTTGATTTCCATTTCAAACTTTGTTGAGTTCTTGTGTCGTGTCACGACACGCGTTCAGCACGCATGTTGCAAGTTCTGTTGCTGCTGCTGCTGCTGCTGTTGCTATTGACATTGCCTGGCAGTGATCAGAAAGAAGCGTTGCACAGACAGCAACAACAGAAACAACAACAAAGACGAACTTGATTTCTTATTTGAATATGTATTCATTTGGAGCGGCAGCGGCAGCGCGTCGCCATCGCCATCGCCATCGATCGTGACAATCGCCAACGCAAGTGCAAAACTCTTCACTTCATGTGTCGCCAGCAACTGTGTGGCGATCTGTGTGGCTGCCACTTGCCACTTGCCACATGAGGCTGCCTGCTGCTGACTGCTTGTCGCTTCTCGAATCTGTGGCCTATCAGAGGTGATTAAAATTGACGTTTGGCGATGTGATGACGCTTACATGTTATGAGATGCCCCCCCTCAGCACACCCCTTTCCCTTTTCCTATTTCTCCCCTCAACACTTTCTTCTGCTAAACGTTTTCATCATTTTATGAATTGATCAATTTGTTGTTGCTGCTGTTGTGGCAAGCATCAGTCGCATCGTTTGCTTTGTTTGTTGTGGCCATTAGCGTCACTTGATGGAACTGGAACCACTATGCAACAACGATCTCAACGATCCCAACGATCCCAACTATCCACCAACTAAACAACTATCCAGAGACTATTGAGTCGTGCCCGGTCTGACTTAATTTATTTCAAACTGTTGCAACTGCAAATGGAGGCAGCCTTCTTTCTCATTGCCAACCAACGATACACTGCAAATTATTTACACAACTAATTTATGCAGTTTTTTATTACACAAACGTTTCAAATTAGTTGAAGCTGCTCAACAGCAAATGAAGTATTGTAGATTTTATATACTTCTATATATATCGATTGAAGACAACAAATGTTGCAGGTTTTGAGTTGAGAAATGTTTAATCAAGTTAAAAAGCAGTTTATGCGTTCAATAAAAGGATGTTCTTTGAAATTGGCTTTACACATTTGAGTTGTTTGAGTATTATAAATAAAAACTACACAAAATGCTATCAGGCATTTCAATGGCATGTTTAAACCAAAATAAATAGTTTAAATATTGATATTTTCATTGTGGTATTTATTATGCTCTGTTCACAGGTACTTTTATGTCGATATATTTATTTTGTTATTAATTATGCTCTGTACACAGATACTTTAATATTCCTCACACTCTACAGTGGACTTTTGGTATTTATGTTATGCCAGATGTGCTTTCGTTGTGGTTGCCATATTGGGTCACATTGACTCAAGGTTGTCCGGGGAGGTTGGCACTCCGCACTGGACACAATCCATAATATCACATGACACACATTTATCACACGCGATGCAATGACGCCGACCATTAATCAAATTGTATATGCATATATACTATATACTATATTATATACATATGTATATACATACTATATACATAAATAGAAATGAGCCCTTGGCAAATGACCAAATGACAGCCATGGATGCAATAGTAGCCGGTATTATGGCAGTTGACCAACTTGACCAACTGGCCCAACTGTTTTAGCTGACCTGACGCGACGCTTGCCGTTGTTAATAAACAGTGCAAACAATTTGAACGGCAATTAGTGCACAGCTGCTAATTTAGGACAGCCCAGCAGAGACTATCTGTGCCGTGTTTGGCTGTGTGGAATGTGACGACAGCACGGCCAGAAATTTGTATACCTTACCATATGCCATATACCATATATATATATATATATTTATATATATATACATATTTATATATGTAAAGTAGACACAACAAACTCGAGGCGCTGATTTTAGCTGTTGGCCAGGCAGACATTGAGACTTCCTCTCAGACGCCAAACCCTCGCCAAACATTTTGTGCATTTCTTTATTTTTTCGTATTAATTTTCAACCGCAAAAAAAGAGGAGAAATAACAAAAAAAAAATGCGTCTGGTTCCAGTTTTCAGTTTTCAATTGAAAAACCGCAAGGCTGCAGGCGACCAGCCGCCCTTTGTCTTTGTCCTGTCGTTGTTGGCACCGGAAGCTACTGCATATTACTACTGTTGTGTGGCATGTCCTGTGCCTTGGCTTTTATTTAACGTGACGCAACAGAAAAGCAAAGCAAACACACAAATGTCCTGTCAACAGTCTTTTGATCGTCTGCCACCTTAGCCACCTTTATTTGGCCCTCGTCGCTTTCACCTCGGCCCTGAATGCCTTTTTAGCCGCCGGCTAAACAGACAACAGCTCTGACGGGATTTACGATGACTTGCCACTTTTTATTGTCGGCATTTTGCATGTCCAATTCAGGCGCATTTCACTCCGGACTCTGGCATTGGCATTGGGCTACTCATCACCAAGGAATAAAAATCCCTTGAATGTGGCAATTGTACAAAGTGTTTCTTAAATTGTACAATTCTTAAACAGGAAGTGATATTTATTTGTACTATTTGTGTTTAATATGCCAATAAACTTGTTGAGAACAAATTGCCAAAATTAAGATAAGAATTATAATTCTTGAAATCGATTAACAGGAAATATTGTAAAATGTGAAATTACTTCCGCCACAAATGGTTGTTAAGACCACATCCGTTAAGGTGCAAGCTACTATCTCGCATGGCTGACTTTAAAATCGGTCATTAATCTTTAGTACAATCGCATAATTTCTCTTTCGCGGAACTTTCAATGAAATCACAATGCGAAAATATGCAGTGAAGTCTGTGTGTTGATATCAGAAATAGTCAAGTCGGCACTTTCATTATTAAAAGGAAAAACATTTGTGGAGGGCGAACCAATAAAAAGAAATTAGTCCAATCACAAATATTTGAGAATTCGCATAAACTGCTGCCTTCGCATACCTTTTGCCTTATCAGGTTAGTACGTTGAGCTATTTTGGGACTTGATTTGAATTTACAGGGAATCGTAGCTATCAGGCGCTGATCTATTCAGTTGGGTGATTCCCGCCCTAAAAAAGCAAAACAATATAGTGGATAGTGCAGTCAGTCAGTCAATCAGTCAACGCAAAAGCAATCACGTAGAGCACGTTGAGTAGTACGCTTTAACTATCACACTAAGTCACTTAACGCCTCCTAATTTGCCAAAGATAAACAAAGCACAAGGCAACCGTGACCTACTACAAAATCACCACAACTGGAAACAGCAAAAGCCGCGCGTAATCGCAAAAATACACACGCGTATTCTTGTGGCACAGGACAGGAGACGGGGGGGAGTTGGGATGCAGGGGGGGTTGAAAGTCTTATGTGTTACTCGTAAATATGCGGCACCATTCGGTGTATGGCGCAATTGGCCGAAAGCGGCTCGTTTGTCGCGGATTGTAAACGAAATCAATGGGGACCTTATCAGCAAAGCCGACCGGCCAACTAGCCAAGTGGCCAACTGCTCTAAGCCCGGGCGGCACAAACAACAAACAACCACCCAAGTGGCCTCTGTCTACCTTCTAGTTCTTGTCTACTTACAATCACAATTACGTGTCCAGTAATTATACAAAAATTCAACAATTGCAACATAAGCAATGAGTTGGCTAAAATTCAGCAAGCAAAATGTGCCAAATATCAGCAAACATTTATATTAATTAGTTAGTATAATTGATATTTACTGATGTTAATAATCACAAGATTGTCTTCAACTTTCGATTGTTGTATCTTAAATTCCCAGACGACAAATCATAGTTTTATTGATAACCAAAAATTCTTTAGCATTGCCTGCGCTCTTCATTGCCACTCAGTGTTTTATTGTGGCTTTTTATTGCATTTATTGCACATTAACTTTTGTCACGTTTTCTGCGCCTTTCGTTCTGGCCATAAATGTTCCACTGATATCAAAGCCAAAATATTAAAGTCACTAAAGTCGCGTGATGGCAATGCTTAAGCAATTTTGAAGTGTGCACATTTACGATGTTCTCAAATATTCAAAATCAGTCATTATGTCATTAAGTTAAACTTAAACTTATTTCTACTTGTGTGCTAATTCTGTGGCATGATAATTTTTATGATATTTTCCTCTAATTTTGTGCACTTTCGTCAGATTGGCGATGAAATTTCGATAGGAATTGAGCGTGGAGTATCAAGAAAAAAGAAACAGGTTAAGACCTTAAGCCCGCTGATAATTGGGCAAGCGTGCAGGCCAACAGCACAGGTGCCAACAATAAGGTACATAAATGTATAATTCTTTGGGCATTAGTCATCGACTCTTTGGGCTGACCATGGCCAAAGAGAGTGGCTCTTATCGGTGGCTATTATGATGATGATGATGACATCACTTTCTGCGACCCTCGATATCGTCCATCGATAAGACTCAATTTGTCTATCGTAGGCCACTTTATGGCTTATTATATTGATCCAATCATAATTAGTAGGAGGACCGCTAAGCTGACTTATTATTCGTTGATCGTTTCTCAATGACCTTAAATTATTATTATATATTTTTAATATGCGCCTTATAAATACCTACACAATCTGACCGATAAAGTATCGGCTATTCACATGATGTTTTTGTAGTACTAGGTCAAGGATTTATCGTTCCAATTCTTAACGATAAAATTTGCCAAAAAAATTACTTGGTCAACATTACTAATCATTTCTTCACTTAAAGGGAGCTGGCGTCTTGGTAAAATCTATATAATTCTACAATTTCATTGTAATAATGACTTTTCACTAATTTCTGCTGATAAACGTCGATATTAATAGATATGATATTTCGTCATGAGTAGATCGTTTTAGCTGTGTACAGTTTTGAACTGTAAAGCTTACCACAGCATTTAAATCGATCTGGCTATAAATATACGTCTCTTAACCGTAGCGTTTGCTTATCGCAGAATCGCCAAATAAGCGTGCCTTTAATTTAACTAATCTCCAGTCACTATTTAGAGAGTCTTTCCTAATACAATCGGAATTTACTGATAAGTTTCGGTTGAGTTTTTTTTTTACAATGTACGCAACACTTCCGCAACTGCGCATTGGCATCTGCTTAATCGCACATTCCAATTGGTTATTATACGATTCCGGGAATTTGACCAGGTTTATCGCGACATACGAATTTGGTAATTCAGGAAGTGTCCGAAATAACTTCGTCGCCCCAAAGTTATCTAGGAAGTCTTTCTTTTTACATAACAATGGAAATTTTAAATTGAATTGTGCTACCAGGAATTGGCATTAGCCATATTACCATCGATCATAAAACACAAGTGGAAACTAATGTAAACCAGTTATTTGTTATAATCTTATCAAGGCTGCGAGAATGGCAAAGAATATGCGTGATAGGGATAGGGTAACAATAACGTATTTGGGTCTGTACGAATGGAATTTAAGGCTAGTCAAAGATTAGATTGCTCAGATATGGGAGGAATAAGTTATGGCATGGAATATATTAATGTGAAGAATGTGGTTTGTGGGAGAAGACAATTGAGTAAATTGCAGAATTAAACTATAAATATTAAATAGATGTCGAGTGAGGCATTAAATAGAAAGTACAGGGTATCTCATCATCGAGCACACTCTTAAGCAAAATTGCCACTTGTGATGTAATAACACTCGACAAAGTTACACAATTTAATTGAATGTAATAACAATGGATTAAATATAAAAATTAAATAGAAATCGAGTGGAATATTATTTAATAAATATAAATACATTAAGTAAATCAAATAAAAAGTGCGAATTGTGATTTGCTGTAAAACCAATATTGTTAATGTTTATTGGCTAAATGCCAAGGCATATTCTGGAAGAGGCGTGTGTCTTGTGTATATCTAACGATTAACATCTTGCATTAGCCGATGTTATCAATGCCGTGAACCTTATCAATGTCAGCCAATTGCCGCTTTATCTTTTGGGGCCCGACATAGTTGAGGCAACCGCACATTTGCCAACACCACCACCTCCCCCCCCATCCCCCATCAAATTAATCAGTCTTCAATTTTTATTGTTATTTTTTTCAGTTTTTATTTTTGCTATATCAGCCGGCGACCTTGTCTGGGGTCTCGGCGCTAAGTAATTACCCCTAATTAGAGCAATTACAATGAGGCTGAGATACGAGTAGATCATGCTGTCAACAGCGTCGGAGTTTCGCTCTCTGAGTAGGGGGCGACTGTTGATTGACATGGCTGAAACGGAAGTGACAGGCAGCTGTTAATTGGCCAAGTCTATAAAAAGCAAGCAGAGCCGAGCCGAGCCGAATGAATAGCAGCTTACCATATAAATCACTCGAGAGCCGGCCAACATTACAATCAACGTTTGAAATTGACCGCAACTGAGCCGGCCAATATGTATCTGTGAGTTTGTGTCTCTTGTCTGATCTGCTGCTCAAAGGAGGGAATGGCACACGACGCTCTGCCGCAAGGACATCAATGAAATTAAGCAACATTTATATATATTTTTATATATGTGTATTTGTAGCTAGAAAAATTACATAGCTATTAGGCAATACCTTTAAAACAAGCCTCCTGCGCCTGCCCCTGCCTCGCTGGCCCAGCATTTGCCTCATATTTACCTGGAAAATTATTATGTTGCAGCGGCAGCGACTGTTGCAAATGCCGCTACAATTATGCATGGAGTCCCTTGCACATAAATTGTCAATTCGTTCGTTGTTCCTCTTCATCATCATCATCATCTTCCACTTTTTCTTCTTCTGCTGCTGTTCCTGTGTCCTGCATGCCGCATGCCGCACGCTTTACCTGCCCAGCAACTGCTCCCGCAGTGTTCGTTTTGGGCTTGCCACACGCTGCGCCTGCACTCGTTTTTTCGCAACAGTTTTTTATGCTTGCAACATGCGGCAATCGGATCTGTAGCATGTTGCACCGACTCTGACTACTCCGTCATTGTTAGTCGATAAGCGGATATTGCCGACCTTCTTTTTTCTCCCTTTTTCTTTGTTTTTTTTTTAACTAAAGTGTTTTATCTGGCACTTAATTCTTTGCTTGTAATTGGCCACGCTGATAAGGCCTTTACGGGTTAGTCTCTGCCGGATCTCCAGTCATTTTGGGTGGGCGCTCATCTGATAGACTTCCACGTACTGCATAATTTGCGGGGTGTCTCCGACCAGACCCAAAACTCAGCTGTGCACAGAAGGGAGAGGAGGACTGGGAGAACAGAAATTCTTATATATATCCTAAAACTATTTATGTATCTATATATACATACTATATATACTTTTGGTATATAATTATCGTAAAATATAATGAAATTGCCATTTCTTTTATATTTTCAAAGGAGTGAGTGAAAGACAGTGAACTTTTATGTCTGGGGGTTTACATAATATGACTATTTGTTATTTCGGGTCTGTGAAAGATCTTTCTTTGGCACAAACAAACGTTACTCATTTAAATAGTTTTAAATGCTCTTTTTTTTAATTTTAACCACAACAAAGTACGTGATGAACTTCCTTTTGAAGCCGTAGAACATCATTTGCAAGCCACAAATTTTAACAACTTGTTGTCTATTGCCTTAACGCCAATAAAGGCTCATTAGAAAAGAGTCGCTTAGGAACTGAGACCGTGTAAAGCTGGTTAAAATCGTTAAAATCATGTCAAGACACAAAAGCCCATGAGTTCGACACGCCGCAAACAGCAACTGCAACTGCAACAGCAACAACAACAGCAACTAATACAACGACTACTTGCAACAACAAACAACAACAGAAATGCATTTGGTAAATTAACATATTTAAGTAGCCGGCGAGGCAAATACATTCTTTATGATGGTTGTCAACGAACTTTAACTACTTTCTAACTGGACCGAAAAAAAAAGCGGGCTAAGAACCCAGCAGTGGGTCGTGGGTGAGTCCAACTGACAGACGGATAGACAGAGCGACAGACAGTCAGTCTGACTGACCAACTGTCCAAAGATCATAATGAAAATGCAGTTATGTTAATTTTTGTATATATTTTTTTTCCGGAGGCCCGTTCAGCATAATTTATGGCCACATATTTCAGACGGTTTATGGCAGCAAATATTCACATGACGCTCAACTGACTGACAGACTGGCTGACTGACTGACTGACTGACTGACTGACAGTCCAATGCCAATCCCCCAAAATCCCCAGTTTCCCGACTGACTTACTGACTGACAGGCGCAACACAATTTTGTGACATTTGTGATCAGTTCCGTAGAACCACCCGTTGGGGACTAGGACAACCCAACAATCAACATATTTTTATTTATAATTCAATAAAACCGATATTAAATATTAACAAGTGTGTATATTGTAATTGGACCTAACCGACTGCCAAATACGCTGATAAAACAGTGAAAACAAATTGGGGCGCTAAAGATTGCGGCATGAATAGATAAGTTTAATTTAATTGTTTTTATTTACGCTTCAGACTCGCTTCAATTTCGCAAGACTAAGCCAATTTCCAAGATGTATACCAATTTGAGAAGGGTTTCTTCTTTTTTTCGATATTTTTAAGAATTGGGTATCACAAAAGATTGCATATGCAAAACCAATATACTCAAGCATCTTTGATATCAGAGTATAAAATTGTGGCAAGCAATAGGCTGTCTCTAAATAAATATTGCTATTGTTCGGGTAAAAGTCGTTTTGGGCTTAAAATATTCTTTACTTATTCAAATGTGCCGCTGACATTATAGACTATACAGTATACAGTATATGGTATACAGTATACAGTATAAAGTATACATTATACACATACATAGATGTCGATTGACTGCCATGAAGTCATCAGCGTCAACAACGGCGTCATCCACATCAATTTGATATGCCCAGTTGATATGTCTCCCCCTGAATCTCAAATCAGATTCGGATTCGAATTCAGACTGGGACTCGGACTCGGACTCAAAGGCGGCATACAACAAAACCTGCCAACGTTGTCAGGTGAGGTGAGGTGAGGAGAGGTGAGGTGATACTCTGAGAATCGGAGAAGTGACAGACGAATTGAGCCGAGTTCTGTGTACAAATCTAGGCGGCGATTGTCTAAGAGGCGTCAATAGAATAGAAGCTTGACACCTGTGGCGCCTCAAGTGTGGAAGCTTTTTGTATTGGTTTGTTAGCTGCTTCTCGGGTTGTGAGAATCCAATCAGAGATCAGTTTAAGGTCGTACAGAAAATCAAAATAAATATATTGGAATTGGTTTTAAATTCTATCTATGCAGATTTTATAAGAATTTTTAACATAAATAGTTCATGAATTGTAATTAGATGATTATCCAGTTAATCGATAAATAAAGATTATTTATCAGGTGTATAAAATAATTACCTTTGTCATTAACAAATATCTCAGAGAGTATCTTGACTTACTATTACAAAAGACAGTTATTTCACTGTTAAAACCAGACCCAGATTTTATTAATTAACTCGCACGAGCATTTATTATATTGCTGAGAAAGATTTGAACAAAATATTTCCATTGTGTTAAAAATCATTTGCATTAATTGCTTATCGGCCCGATCAATTTTAATGTGAATAAATCATTTTTTCAAGTTCCCACAACGTTTTCGAACACATTTTATTGGCACATGTTAAGCAAACTGGATTTTTGGATTCGTTTCGATTTCGATTTCGAATTCGTTTTATTTGATTTTTATTTTTATTTATTTTTTGGCCAACTCAGACGAACATAATTCAAGTGATTTTTGGATTGGATATTTTGTGTGGTCTCTGAACTTGTATGTTAATGCCCAACAAGTTGGCGCGTCCAAATCCGACTTGGAGAAAGATAGCTCGATTTGGAGGGAGGGAGAGGGAGACATCTAACGGTTAATCATGTATCGCATAATTCAAACTGAAAGCTTTTTACTTTATCGTATTAGGGAAATAAATCAAAATGCCTCCCAAAGCCAAAGTCTAAGCTAAACCCAACCCTGAAAAGCGAACCCAATCAAAAACACATCAAAATCAAAAGGCCGCCAAATAAACAACAACAATTTGTCAATGTGGCAACAACAATCAACGCCATTTAATTAGATGCCATTGATTAGGAGGAGGCAACCCACACCAGTCCCAGTCCCAGTCCCACTCCCAATCCCAATCCCATCTGCCCCAATGCATTTCTTCTCTCTCTCTCCCTCTCTCTCTCTCTCTCTCAGTCTGTTGCTCTCTGTTTATTTCAAGAAACCACTTGAAAACTTGTCGAGCTTGACAAATTTGACAGGCTTGATTGAAAATGAAAAGCGCCCAGCGGTGAATAATGTCCGACAATAGAAAGGCCAAACCGTACCCATAGAAAAAAAAGAAGAAGAAGAAAAAGCAGAAGAATCTCCACACATCTCTCTCAGCTCAGCAAAGCTCTTCAGCTCAAAGTATTTGGTTTTTTTCTTTAGTTTTTTCGTTTTGAAAGTCCCAAAAAGCGACGACAAAGGCAACTGTCAAGTGCTTTGCCACTTTCGAAAAGAAGAAAACATGCAACCCATTCGAAAATAACTTTGGTTTTTCTCAGAGAGCGCTCACTCGCTCGTTGCCACCGCTTAGGTGAGAATTTATGTAGATTTTTTTTTTGTCTGCACCCGCCGCAGTCCACGTCGCGGCTATTTGTCAAAATTGTTTAGTCTTTAGTCGCTGAGCGATTGACAGGCCGACTAACTAGCCAACTAGCCAACTAGCCAACTAACCAACGGGCCAACAGCTGCCGTTTTTTTTTCCTTCATTTTTTGTGGCCTACAACTTCAACAGCTGACTTGCTGCACAGTGAAATATTTGTAAAACTCTTGTTATTAACATTTTTGCAATTTAAAAAAAAATATATGACAAATATAATTTTTATTACAATTTAATTGAAGGCGACAAATAATTTATAAATGAAATAACACAAGGAATTACACGAATGCACAAATTGTTTGCCGTGTGTTTTACACAACTTCCAAAGGGGGTGGGCCGCAGTGTGGGGGGGGGGCCTGGGGGGTGGCAACTGTTGCTGGTTGCAACTGTTGTTGACACCGATACAAGCCACAGTTGCTGCTGCCGTTTGCTCTCTAGAGCGTCTAATGATATTGTGTGAATATTTTTTTGCGACTGCATTTTTGACTGTGACGTGGCTGCCACGTAAACAAACCGCTTAGTTGCTGGCCATTGCGGCATATTCGCCTTGGTTGCCAGGTGTTGGCAGATACTTTACATATTTTCAGCTAAGAGCAGCTCAAGATCTCTGGCCAAAAAGAAGGTGTTGGCTGCTCGAAGCTGTGTTCAGCTGCTTGTTTTACACATATTTGTGCTCTTACAATGTATTTCGCGTGCTTGGAAGAAAAACTATTAAATAATTACATAACAATTAATATTCATTATGAATATTACCCAAAATCTAAACTAAATTCAAAGTTGGCAACAAAGTTGGTAAGAAATTAACCAAACATTATTGCTTCTCTTAGTAAATTTCGCTAAACCCATTTCAAAAATATGAAAAACCCGGAAAAACTTTTAATTCACTTCACGAAACCTAATCTTGTTTAAACTAATTTCAATTCAAAATTATCCAACAATTATTTGCTCGAGTTAAATAATGGTGTTCAAACCTTAACACCAAAAAAGTAAAGCAAAAACCAAAACCATTTCGAGAAAGTGCCAGAATTAAGCCGCTGACGAGGCAAACAGTTAGGATTGTTTGAACAAGGCAGCAACAAGTTCGCAGTTTTGCCAGAAGTATGCCACACGAGAGGCAGATAGATGTGCAACAAATGCGTGGCAAGAACAGCAAGCCACAGGAAGGTCAGACTGTGGTTAATTATTGATGAGTCGCAAAGCTGGTGCGGAGAAGTAGACAGGGGCGTGCAGGGTACACAAGGTATGCGAGTTGACCCTCACAAACACCCGCACCATACATTGTTGCCTCTTTGTGTGTCATTAACAGTTGGCTAGTTGCTGGCTGGCAGCGGGCATTCCATCATATTTAATGTGCATGGTCATAAAAAATCAAGTGCAACACGTTGCTGATCACCAAAGATACAAACAGATACACAGACATAGATTCTAACTGTGGGTTTGCGTTTGACAAATCATCTTGACACCTCGTCGACACCAACAACACAACTACACACACACACACACACACAGCACACACACACACACACACATATACACAATTTTGTATTGGATGTCATAAAAATGGGCTATGGACATGATTTGCAATGCAATAAACTTAATTGAGTGCGCGTCAGTTTTTAATTTTAAACCGTCAACGGTATTCGAACTCCCCAGCAACCGGTTTCCCCTTTTGCAAATGACCAAAACAAAATACACTCACACTTGGCCAGAAGGAAAAAAAATGATAAAACAAAAACAAAAACAAATTGGTAGAAATTAAATGAAAAAAACAAAGACAGAAACAGAACTTGGCAGAACGCTTCGATTGGAAGGCGCGAAGTCGTAAAGTATCTTTTGATGCCGTCATGAGTTAAGATACACAGTTTTCGGTCATTTTTAATGATGCCATTAAAATCGCTGGTATTCGAGATATAGGAATTATATGAATTTTTTGTTGGCTGTTGTTCAGATTTTGAGTTGAGATTTAATTGTTGCATTATAAAAACCTCAATTTAATATCCACATCGCAGTTTAAATGGCGCCAAGAACGCTTCACCAGCGAGCAGTGCCAAATAACTGACTCGCTTGGTCATTATTAATTTGAAATTTTTGTGGTGTTGCTATAAATATTTCTTATAGCGGCTATAAATCTACGTGCCACACTGCTAAGCCACACACACACACACAGACACCTAGGCGATACTAATGTGACGCACTTCTTTGGCAAATTGTCAACCACACATTTAAGGTGGGTGGATTGTGGTTGGCCGGTGGTGCAAACTGATGCTAAGTGGACAACTATGCAACGACACCAAATAGTTAACTAAACTGTTGACTTTTTGCATTTGCATACTTATTTTATCATAATTTATTTATTCATGGTTTCTTTTTAATTTATTTAATTTTGTCAAAGACAGTTTTGTATTTGTTTTAATTTTCTTTATCAATATTAAATTTGAGCTACTTTTTGCATTTATTTATTTACAATACAACGTTATCTTTATTATTTTTCTAAAAACTCTCCCTATTTAGTTTGATTTTTTGAATTTGATAGAAACTTTCAACTTGCTTTGTGCATTTCACATGGAACTTAACCACATTGTCAGCAACAGCTCGCAGCAACTTGAAGCCGTTTTCTATGCAAATTAAATTAATTTACAACAATTAAAATAAGCCGCATCTAATGCGCCGTAATGTCTGCTGTCGACATACAAACTGCAAATCCCGACGTAAGCTGCACTTGAAAAATGGTTAAAAAGTCAACACGATGCGATCTGTGTGAGAGAAGCGGTCTTAACTATAGATACATACTTGTAGATAGATATGCACAGAGATACAGAATACAAAGGCAGCGGCTGTGGAGTGGAGTGGAGCTCTGTGGTATTTCCGTCATTTAAGCAGCGGCTTAAAATGTTTCTTCATTAGAATAACTGTCATAAAAATAAACGCATAAAATTTCAAAATACTCACCGTAAGCGGATCTAATCATTTTCCCATAAACAGACGCAGCTGCTCAAGCAAAATCTGCTTAAATTTCACCTGACACGCTAATTTGGCTAATAAACAACAACAAAATACTAATAACAATAATGTGTGCCCCGTCCAAAACCACAAAACGTGTGAAACGAGGGCGCCATTCAGCCCCCGGATATCCAATAGTGTTGGCTCCAAGCCATACAAGGTGTCAACAAACACAAAAAAGAGCCACAAAAAAACAGAAAAATAAACTAAATATGAGTAAAATATATATATTAATAAATTGTATATTTATACAAGAAAGTAATAAAAGAATACTTATCGTATTCTGGTTATAGCAAAATCGAAGGCACGTTGCTCAGAAACTCGATATACCTCGTAATATAGACAATTGGCAATATGGCTAACGATGGCAGGTTTCCAAATATACATTTATATATATATTACATAACTTTGTCAAAAATCAACCGATTTGTATGATCTTAGCTCGAGATTAAAAATGCATAAAAATTTAGAAACTTTCTTTTTCTTTCTCTCTTCAAAATTAATCGATTGTTTGACGGGTAAACATTAAAAATTAAGGTTTTTAGTACAAGTTCAGGATATATGTATATCGGTCAGGCAGGTGCAAAATACTTTTGTCTTTTATAGTGATATGGTCATAAAGTGTGTATAAAATCGAATAAGCCATTAGCCGTTGATAAATGGCTATGACGCCAAACGGAGCAGCATTATCATGCAAATCTTTTTGTGGCATTCTGGAATAGAGAGCTGTCTGCGGCAAAAGATATTACAGGTTATAAGCTAATAAATATGATCATTAAAATGGCACATTAGATCGGCAGTTTTACACTTATTATTTATTAAGGATAGAGTTTACGACTACCACTTGCAAGCCAAAATCGAGATATATAGAGTTTGTGTGTGTGTGTATGTTGAATGGCGCCGAAAAAAAATGTGACAACTGATTTGTGTAGCTCAATTCATTGCTTAACATATTTATTTTTTGTTAAACAAATTTATAAATTATTACTTTTGGCGCATAATAAAATTTCATTAGCGATCTCCGCCGACGGCGTTGGCGTTTTTTTCTTCTCTGTCGCGCGCTGCTGGCGCCAGTTTTGTTTTTTTGGATTTTGCGCCTCCGTCGACGCCTGGTTTTTGGCCTTTGTTTTGGCCAGATCTGTCACTGAGCCAGAGGCGAGCGCGGATCTTGATAAATCTCAATAGCAACGGCATCCACAACACTAATATTTTGATGGCTGACGTTGGCCACTCGTCGCACTTGCGCTCAATTTGCATATGTCGACTCTGAAACGCTTTAGCATTCACACATTTTTCGTTTTTCCCTCGTTGGGTAATTAATTTTGGACAAGCCATAAATCTTGTATACTTTGCATATATTATTATTGTATTATTATTACATATTTATTTATGACTTATGCGCCGTCAACATTCCAGCATACATCCACATCCACATCCACATCTATATCTACATTTACGTCGACGTATCAAGAGTTTTCCCCCGATAACCTCAGTAAGCTTACAAAGCCGCAACTCCTACGCAGTTTTTAATTTGTTAATTTTTTTTGTATATTCAGTTTTGGTGTCAATCCGAACTTGTGGCAATCTGTTTAGATTGAGGTCACAGTCTGAGATTTACACATTGTCACATTGTGCGAGATTCTTATCAATTGTTACACGATTTTCGTATTACGCTTTTGATTTAAGCGACACTTGGAATTCCGTTGAGTCGAACTCTCCTCTCCGATAGAGATATATCCGGCTTACCAGATGACCTTACGATCCAATGCGATCTTGGTTGCTCTTAATGTGTGCTGTCAAACAGAAATGAATCATTATCTCGAAGCATCTGAAAAAAAGAAGAAATTTCTGATTGCGTCTAGTTTCTCTTCGCCGTACGATGAAAATTGTACAAGTTTTTGATTTTCAGATGAACCCATAATTAATGCACTTCGATGGACGTTGTCCTTCCAACATATTTTTGAGCTTGTCTGAAAAAGGACCATCGATTAGCGCTCAAACAGTTTCAGGACTTAATAAAATCCGTAAAATCCGGCGTAACTTGGCCATTTCAAGGACTATACGGATATCCCTTGGACCGCAGATAGTCCTTAGCCTGCCGATTAAAGTAAAGCAACAAATGAAGCTAGTCCATCAAGCAGCAGCAATGAGAGGACATTTTTTCAAAGAGAAACAGGATTACAAGCTAGCCAAGGACATCCAAATTGATGACCCCATAATCCTGCAATGCAGCTCGATAGAGTTCGTCCTTGCGATTGTAAAGCACTTCCGTAAAGACTTGACCAAGCAAGAGCTATGTGGAAAAAAGGACATTCACTTTTTAGGTTTCCCCCCCCCGTTCGATCGCTTGTGAAATGAATACGTCAGGTTTGTATTGTACTATATGTGTTTCATATTTATTTTGAATTCGTATCGTTTCATCGTCATTCGCAAATTGCTCATTATAATTACTATTATGGTTATGATTGGGCTGCAGCCCCGCATTATCGTTAACAACATTCATATTAGCATTATAATAATTAATATTAGGTTGTTGTTGCTGCTGCTCGTGTTGCTGTTGTTGCTGCTGTTGCAGTGGTTGCTGCTGCTGCTGCTGGTGCTGCTGTTGTTGTTGTTGCTGCAACTGTTGCAATTCCAGGCCTGTGAAATAGTTGTCTTCTTTTTGGCTATCATCGTTGTTAATGTTGTTGTTGTTGTTGTGGCTGTTGCTGTTGTTGTTGCTATGGCTATCGTCGCTTATATTATGATCAACAATATGATTGCGATTGGGCGCAACAACAACAGCAACTGTTGCCGTTGTCGTTGCAGCAACAGTTGGCACAGCTGCGCTGCTGCTGCTGCTTTCAATTCGATCGTTTATCAATTGCTTAAGATTATTGTCAATGTTATCATTGAAATTGTTGTTACCACTCCGTCTCAAGCTATTGCTATTGCTATGGCTATTGCTATGGCTATGGCTATCGCTATTGCTATGGCTATTTGGACTATCAAACTTAGTGCTAGTTGCTAAACTACTAGAATCAGTCGTGCTACTTTTAGTATTCATATTATTATTATTCATATTATAATGCTCGTTACTGTACAAGTAGTTGTAGTTTTTTGGCAAGGCAGGTATTGCTTTATTAACATTACTATGGCTATTACTAATTAAATTAAATGCTATATTTAGTTTTTGTTGTTTAGGTATTAAATTTAAATTTAAATTACTATTAACATAGGCGTTTGAGTATTCATTTTGTTGTTGCGCACCCTGTGCACCCTGTGCCTGCTGCTGCTGCTGCTCTTGTTGCTGTTGTTGCTGCTGTTGCAGCTGCTGCTGCTGCTGCTGCTGCTGCTTTGAGGGCGTCTCCACCAGCTGCATATCCATATCAGCTCCACCACTTGCCGCCGCTGCACGTTTTCGCCGGCCACGCTTGCAACCACTCGCCGCCAAAATGGCACACAAATTGAGAGCTGACGGCGCCAACGAAGCCGTTGCTGTCAGCGCTGTCGATGCTGCTGTTGCTGTGTACGACGAGGAGGACGACGATGAGGCTGTGGGCAGCTGCTCGTTGGAGTGTTGCTGTCGTCGCTGTCGCTCCTCCTCCTCCTCCTCCTCTTGCTGCTGCTGCTGCTGCTCCAGCTCCGCCCGCATTTGTTGCCGGCGTCGCTGCATGTGTCTGCGTCCCTTTCGCCTCCGGGACGTTGCATTGTTGTTGTGAC
This sequence comes from Drosophila nr. perissopoda 5 BK-2023a, assembly GCA_035044105.1. NCBI lineage: Eukaryota > Metazoa > Arthropoda > Insecta > Diptera > Drosophilidae > Drosophila > Drosophila nr. perissopoda 5 BK-2023a. The sequence continues at coordinate 449,826 of JAWNMK010000126.1, forward strand.
GATGACGCAACACCAGGTTTTTCGGTTGCGGCTGCGGCTGTTGCATGGCGCCGACAGCATTGTGATGTTGACGCTGCTGCTGCTGCTGCTGATGCTGACGTTGCTGTTGGAGCCGGTGATGTTGTCGCTGGTGTCGCAGATGATTGCGCTTCAGGATCTTCTGTTCGCGCAGCGTATCCTCATCTGGCTTATAATACTTAATGCTATCGTTGTTGTTGTTGCTATTGTTGTTGTTGTCGTTGGTAGAACTATTGCTATTAATACTTGTGTTTGTTGTTGTTGTTGCTGGCTGTTGTTGCTGCTGGCGACGCATTGGTTTGCCACGTGCTCGTTTTGGCACCGCCACTGGGCTAGGCGTAGTTGTTGTGGTTGTTGTCGTGGTAGTCGATGTAGTTGTGGTGGTTGTTGTTGTTGTGTTTGGAGTTTTTTTTTTCGTTGTTATCGTAGACATATTCTTCTTCTGAATAGATGTGCTGTGCTTACTCTTAGCCAAGTGGCCAAGATTGTGCTGCACATGCTCCGCCCTCAAGCGATTGAACAGGAAACAGGCATTTCGCAGCCGATGCGATCTCTGCATATCCCTAGGCCCGATCGGGCGAAAGTTGCGCTTGATGCCCACTCGCAGCACCTGATTGTAGGCATTCGCATACTGATAGTAACCCTGAATCAATGACTCCCTGAAGTGGCAATCGTTTGTGGCGTTTCTCTAAACGGACCAAGAAGAACAATGAGAAACGAAAGAGAAAGATAAAGTTTAAGATTAGTTAAGTGGTAGAGCTAGTTTTACTGTTATTTTAGTTCTTTCTAAATTTAATTTCTTGAATATTTTATTCACATTTAATGCCCAAATAATAATCTCATGCATAATCCCATTCAATTTGTCTATATCACTCAAAATAGAGCTCCCCAAGAATTCCACTATTTATGTTTGCTCAACAATGCTATCTACGAGATATCGATAAATTCAGATATATAAAAGAAATATATTCAACATTGCTCACCTTTCCAACAAGTTTGCCTTGGGCAAAGCACAAATAGTATTTCACATCCTTGGCATAGATGGTGATTTTGAAATCGGTGCTGAGTACATCGCCAACCATCTCCATTGTGAAGGATTCTGCAATATGGGTATGAAACAAATAAATTTTAATTAATTATAGGCAAACAAACTGTTACTTCTTAAGTAAATATTTAAGGAGGGAGCGCAGAGGGGGCTGCCTCACACTTCAGCTCGCTTAGATAACCCAATTAATTGAAAGGTTTTCGATAAAGTTATGAAAGGTTTGATTAGCCAAGGGGCAGCAGCAGACGGTTAGTTCTCAGTTCTCAGTTAACAGTTGCACACGACAATCAGTCAGTCAGTCAGTCAATCAATCAGTCAACAAATGAGTAGAGTTCTTATCAAGCTGCGCCAATCAACCAATGAATTAAAGAACCATTCTTTTACAGTCGTTGAACTTATTTCTTCATGTAATCTATGCAACTAATTAAAAAAGTCTTTCTTGTCTTTGACAGCTGACTGATTCTGACACGATTCAGTTGTGGTACAGCATATTGGTAGAGATTATTCTCCTTCAGCAAAACAAATCTATCAAATTGGCTAAGTCTGACAAGGTTTCATTGAGCCAAAGCCCAAAAAACAAGTAAAACAGCAAAACGAGCCACTTTAAGATAAGATAAAAAAAACAAAACTAAAAAACTGACTACTGGCGCCTGCTCCCACACTTCTACTCAGCTCTCTCTCTCTCTCTCTCTCTCTCTGTATCTCTCTATCTCTATCTGTATATCTCTATCTTTAGTTTGTTATTTAAGAGTTCTGAACTTTGTGCTGTACTCGAGTCAATCGCCAATCGCTGATCACTGATCTCTAATCGAAACTGGTCAGCGTGACATAGCCGTGATCCGCAATCTGAAGATTAGATATTTAGTTTCGAGTGTTCAGATTTTGTGCTATAAATCTATATCTATATCTATATCTATATGTATATCTATGTCTATATCTATATCTATATCTATATCTATATCCAGTTAAATGCTCTTTCCTCGTATATATATATAGATGCAGTTCATTCAGTTGGATCTTCTCACGCTCATTGATTGCTGATGAGTGCTGTCGTTGTCGCTATCGCTTAGAGATCAACCCATTTGTGGGTGCACCACGGCGCTGGTGCTTCGGTGGTGCGCCTGAACTTCACCCACTGAACCAAACCAAACCAAACTGATCGAGCGGCAAAGAGACAATTGATTGGCAAGGGGAACAATGGAAACAAACCGCATGAATTCGAATAAATAAATGAAAGAAGAAAGAAGCAAGCTCAGAGATATGAAACCGCAAACTGTCTGTCTGTCTGTCTGTCTGTCTGTCTGTCTTTCTGTCTGTCTGCCTATCTGTCTGTCTGTCTGTGGAACTGGCGCTCAATGGCGGGCCACATAACATCAATCAAATATTAAATTACCAATAATTTAATTAAGCCCACAATATGCACAGACAGACGCGCGCCCCGAGTTCAAAATAAATGCCAATTCAATTTAAATGCCATTCGACCAGCTGCTCCACATCTACAGATATCTGCGCATATAGCGGTATATGGTGGTGATATCGGGCATAGCTGTACTTACGTGCTTGCAATATCTCCTCGGCGGACACTCGACCGAGCGCATTTATATGCAGCGCCATATTGTTGTGGCTCTTCAAAGTTAAAATGTATTCGTCCGTTTTCTTTGCACATGTTGTAGTTACAAGAGCAAGCATTACCTAAAAGAAACAAATATTATAGGGTATTTAGTAAGGGTATTATAGGGTATTACATAAAAACAGCAGCCTTAATCCTGGCCATAAATTGGCATTAATATGCTGAGCTTTTGCGCCACACACATGCGACACAAAATGCCGCAAGGTTTTTTGAATTTTATGGTCAAAGTTGAGCAGCAGCAGCAGCAACACACAACTGCAACAGAGTGGCCATTAAAGCGGCTAGTCGATAGCAAATTGGTTTTGTAAATGGTTCATCAGCTAATCCTGCACATTGTTGCCACATAAACTCACTCTCTGTGGAGGGTCGCAGCTGCAATAGCGTGGCAACAAATTGCATGCTAATCAATATACGAGTAGCATATCGATACAGACAGAGAGAGAGAGAGAGAGGGAGAGAGGGTGTGTGTCTGTGTGTAGTTAATTTATTATTATTCTTTTATATCTATCCAATTGTCAACTAACTGAACAGATCCCAAAGTTTGCTTAGGCTTAACAACTGTGTCGATAAAATTAAGTTGCTTATCTGCAGTCAATCATCAATCATCAGTCAAATCCTGCTAACAACCTTCAATCTGACCTCTAATCAAAGTATGTGCCCCAAACAGTGGCGTGTGGAACACGTGTCTGCCCCATGTGCCAGTTAAGCACACGTTTTCAGTTTTCTCGTTAACTAATTTGGGCTTCTGTCGATATCGCAAATTGATATATGGCCAACAAAATATGCGCAGTCAGCAAGACAACCAATATCTGATTATTGTTTGTGATATCTGCAAGGGGTAGACACACTTGCCACACGGCACTACAGCCAGTTGCAAGGAATGAAGCACAGTTATTTTGGGACTAATATCTAAAAAAGTGACTTACGCATTATAAATGATGGACAAATAATCACCATGTGCGAATGTGCTTAAGCCAAAACAAATTGACCCAAGTCTTAAGCTCCTCACTCCCCCACTTCCCTGCACCTCGCTTCCCTTTTGGGGCAGGCACTTGTTGAAATTCCTTACTTTTATTTGTATTTTGTTTTTTTGTGGCTGCCTGTCAGCATTTCATCATTCTTCAAGTTGACACAAGATCAAACAGCAATATAACCAAAAGTGTCAGTTTATTTCTCATATACCCCGCAACACCCTCCCCTACCCTCGCCAACAACTACACCAGCTCTCTTTAACTTTCTGTTTGGGGGGGCTGCTTCTTCTTCTGTTTATGCTACTCATAAAAATTGTTCGTTTTTTTCAGTTTTGTTTTTGTTATTTTTGAGTTTTCAGCTTTTTTGACGTGCGACCTTTTTCCATAGTTCAATGACGTTTTAGTGTGTGTGTGTGTGTGTGTGCGCGTGAGTGTGTGTGTGTGTGTAATAGTAATAATAATTATTATTTTTTTTATTTTTATTACTATGTTGCGCTCGACTCAAGTGGAGATCTGGTCAGACCCTGAGCCAGTAGTGAGTGGCCCAAGCAGATTCCACTGCAGACGAAGCCACTCCAATGTACACAAAAACCGCCTCAGATATCGGACACCCCTCTCCCACTCCTCCCCCTTAGCACCCCACACACCCTACTGCCCCATACACTTGACTTGTGATTACACACTCGATCTTGTTATAATAATCAAACGGAAAGAAATACTACACACACAGGCACACACAGGCACAGACATATTGATATATAAATACGGATTTTTTATGATAATTATTTGGAGTGCTGAAAACAATGACAACAACAACTGTCACAACAGACTTTTCAAGCAATTTCACATCGAATGGACACAAATAATCATTAAAACCAAAAAACAAAACCATAACAGATATTAACAGTTTGTTAATAGGATCGAGTTCTCAAAAACAAATCAGATGCTCTTTGATTTTGCCAGATCTGATGTCAAGAGCTGAAATTCTTTATGGGAGCTTTTATAGCTCGAATCGTTTGTTTAACCGAGTGTTAATCGAATTTCGTAGGGAGAAATAATTATTCATATTGATTACAGCAGTTCAAGTCATAGAAATGCAAAATATATCTTTACACCTCCTAAGCGTATCGTAAATCAATCAAAGCAATCCGATCTATTCATAAAATAATGTGAACACGCCCATTATCAATTCGAATCTGCGATAAAAACTTGCAATTATGCCACGTCATTGGCGAGAGGCACTTGGCATTTAATTAAAGTACAAATAGAATCAGTGAAACAATGGCCCGCACTTGCACGACCAACAGTTACCCTGGAAACTAGAGAAATTGAGTACCAATTCTTATCATTTAGAATCTGATGTATATATCTATATTTATAGATACCCTTCAAGCTAACATCTAGTTGGGGATTGCTTCAACTTACCATCAGTATAAAAATAATCCTGGCATTGAGCAGCATGAACTGTAGTAACCTGCAAGTATAGGGAAACGAAAGATGAATATCATACTCAAATATATACATATATGTGTATATATATTTAATGAGAGACTTACGATATCTACTAAAAATAAAATGTTATACGGCAAAAAATTAGCATACATCACACATATTATTAATGATTCTTATTTATTTTATTGATTTGTTTTGTTTTTCAGTTGTGGCTTTTTTCTTCTTGTTTTTTTTTCTCGCTTTGAGTACAACTTCCGTCTCAGGGCTGGGAATTGGGAAGCTGAAAACAACAATTAAGTCATTTCATTTCATTGCCCGATCGTGAGCTCTTTAAACAAAAGCGTCAATATTATTATTGAAAGCCACAAACAAAGAAGAAGAAAAAAAATATGAACTGCTACCTTTTGAGTAGTATTCACGAGTAGTATTCATATGAGTACATGAATCCGAGTGCGAGTACCGAGTAAGAGCAGCATTTTTGCTCGGGCTCAATGTCAATGGTTATGGAAAAAGCCCAAGAAAACGTTTTCTGTTTTTGTCATGCCTATCGATTGGATCGCCATATACAATTTATATATATACAAATATATATATATATACTTATATTTTTAGTGCATATATATTTTGTTTCAGGCGACTACTAATCCCCTTTGGCAGAGACTGCGGCACAGCCAAAAGGTCATTGATTTCAGCTTAGAGAAAGAAAGAGAGAGCGACAGAGAGTGAGAGAGAGAGAGAGAGGGGGGGGGGGGCTGAAGAGGCAGCCAAATGCTCGAAGGGTAGTTTCTTAAGACGAAGGTCTGTTGTTCAGTTCTCGTGCTTGTGCTTCTTCTTCTTGTTGTTCTTATTCTTTTTGCTTTTTTTACATTTTGCTTTTGAAAAGTGAAAATCGCGCACAGGCCACAATAGCAACAAAAGGCGGCTCGAAAGTGCACAAGAAATCAATACAAGAGAGACCATCGAAATAAATATACATATATAAAAAACAACACAAAAAAAAACACAAACCTGAGTTAAGGCACAGCCCAATTCAAGTCCCAAGTCCCCCGGCCACATGTGCAAATTATACAGTGCCCAATTTAGCGCTCACAGTAGGCAGTCGCCCCAAATCCAAACCCAATTTGAGAGTAGTTTAATTTAGTAGTAGCCCAGGCAGACTTTGCTCTTCTGCTCTTCGATTTGTATCATCATTTTTCAATTTCACAGCAGACAATAAAAAGAGAACGAAAAAGAATTCAAGTAAGCCCAACACAAATGGCATCTTTCAAATGTCTTCGCACAATTTCACTGCTCTTCTGGTGTTCAGAATTCGCTTAGCCAAACAATTAAATGCGCTATGTTTGTGTTTTTTTTATTTTTTAATTTTTTATTTTTCCGAATTTGTGTTTAGCTTGCATTCGACATAATTATGATTTAGGCAAACTCGAATTTCAACGGAAGCTTAAAACTGCGCAACTGATCGAGTCTGATAAACCAGCGCAGCTGCAGCTTTTTTGCAATCATTTTTAAAGCTCATTAAAGCTTGAATATATTTTATATATATATTTAATTATTATTAATATTTAATGTTGATTAAAGTTCAGCTTCAATTGGAATTTGCTTTAGCTTTAATGTTTCAAACTTTAAAGTGTATTTAAAGCTGTTTGAGCTCATGATCGATGGGTCTAATTTAAGTTTACGTTATCAACCCTATAGCGCCACCGAGCAGTTCCTCTCGATTTGAAACTGAAATGGAAATGGAAATGGAAGCCAAGTTGAGGCCAGTTTCTGCTTCTAATGCCCACAACAAAAGCTGAGTTAATAATGCTGGTTTTGCCTGGTATTGTGACCCGTTGTGCAAACCGCACTTTTCATATTGTTGTTGTTGCTGTGTTCTACGAGTATTCTATTCATCTTCATTTCAAATGCTTGTTGACTGTCTCTTTGCCACATATTTCTCATGTATGTAATTTGATATTACTTCATTCTGTGCTTTACTTTTGTTTCCTTTACAATGCGACTCATAATTACCTTTTTGGTATGCAGACAGAAGCACAGAAGTCCACAGAGAACAGCACAAAACGCGGCAGACGCCCAAATGAACTTGAGTTAAGTTTTTTCTTTCTTTCTGCTTTTTTTTCCTCAAAAGTCTGGCACTGATTGTGATTGTTTGTGTCTGACGCAATAGAGACGACGTTGTTCCCTATGTTCCCAGTCAGTTCACTCTGTTGGCCCCATGTGCTCTGCATATTGAACAGCTTTTACTTCTTTTCATTCACTTTACTTCTTTCTTTTTTTTTTGGCATTTACTCGTAGTATATATTTTTCAGCTATTTTGTAAGTTTTTACGGCAATTGAGGAATTTGGTTTGGGAACGTGCCTGCATTCGCTGAACGATTGCCAGGACCACCCCGAGGCAAGACATGCAGTTGATTGCATACACTTGAAGAAAAGGAATAGACTTTGACTGCAGCTTATCACTACTACAGCGGCGCCTGTTGATCTGTGATTAGGAATCAGCCAGTTGTCTAATATCAGCTAAGTTCTTCAATATCAGCCAAGTTGTCTAATATCAGCTGCTTGTCTAAAACATCAGCAATTTGTCTAATATGTGTATTTCCGCGTGTGTTTTTCCCCAATTGCTCACCAGCATAGCACTTGAGGGGCAGCCGACGTCATCGGGAAATCTAATCGTAGAAATGCTACGATTCTGCTTGTTCGAAATTAGTATGCTTTTCTGGGAATGCAAATCACAAAAATTCAGCACAAATCCAAACCAAATCGAGCAAAGTCAGCAAATCAAGAGCCCCAAATGCGATCGGCTAGCCAAGATTAAATTTAATTTCAATAAGCTCATTTCTATTTGTATTTTATTCATTTTATCTTTTGGCCAACACGTGTCGCACGCTTTGGGCCAAATAAAACCAGAGTAACAACTTATTGGAGCGTACTTAGAACATGGAGTAGCTAGTTAGTCGGTAAACAACTGGAGCTAACCAGCTACTTAAGAATGCTCGAAGGAATGCGACAATGATTAGATTAAGCCATAAAGTAGCCAAACTGAATTGGCGGGTCAAGATTTGTGATAAGTGAAATGGCTGAAAAATAAACAAAAAAAGAAAAGGTGTCTGAGGACGAAGCAATCAATCCTTGCCACGTGTACTCTCCCTCTCTCCCTCTCTCCCTCTCTCCCTCTGTCTGTGTCTCTCTCTCTATCTGCCTCTCTCTCTCTCTCTCTCTCATCAATCATGTAATCGCTTAATAACAATTACAGGCAGCAGCAATCCCTTCTTCTGCTTCCTGCCACGTGTTTTGTGGCCAAGTGTGAAATTTCCTGCTGTCAATTGTGCGTATAACGATCATCATCATGATTATGATTACGATGATGATGATGTGATGGTCACCCTAATGCAGTGATACTCCTGCTGCTGCTGCTACTGCTGGTGCTGGTGCTGCTGCTGCTACCCCCCTCGTTTGCTGCCATGCACTTAATGCAATTTTCGTTTACTTTTGTTTTAGGGGTTGTAACTTCACCGTTATTTAATACTCCTCTTGCATCATCCACCTTGCGCTTTTTATTTTTTTACTTTACTTTTTTTGCAGCTACTGCTTCAGTTTGTGCTGTCCTCAGTCAACCCTCCCCCCAACCCAACCCACAATTGTTTACCCTTCTAAGCCGGCTGCAATTGCAACTCTTGCCTGATTGTTGTTGCATGTCCTGTGTAACATGTTGTTGTTGTTGCAACTGGGTTAGGGGCGTGCGCCTTAATGAAGTTCCAAAAGGGAAACATTACGCCCCGGGCTCAACTCTAACTTTCGACAGTTGCCAGCAGTTGCGTTTTGTTTTTTTTGTTCTGCATATTTTATATGAAAATATTTATGTGACATGACTATTAAAAAGCAAAACAAGCCAAACGCCAACCATTAAAAAACAAGCTAAATTACATTTTGGTTTTTTTTAGCGAAACCTTAGCATACTTTTTGCATCGCCAGCAAACTAAACTATATATAGTATTATATAGTATAACTGCCTGGAATGTGGCACTTGAACTTGCAGAGATGGAATTGCAATGACAGCAACAACGCCCCAAATATGAAAACAGCAATTATAATTAACTGATGAACAGACTGACAGACAGAGGGACAGACAGACGGACAGACATAGAATAACAATAGCATTCGAGTTCAGTCAACTCCAGCGATAAGTTAATGTCTGTTGTCGTATCTGCTAGCAGCAAAGTATCTAAGTATCTAAGTATCTAGCTCATCAGCACAAGCGAATAATTTGGAATACTGGGCGGAGAAGAGTGCTGAAAAGTGGAGAGAGAGAGAAAAAGAGTGAAAGAGAGAGGGAGAGAGATTTGCTTAGTGCTTGAGCCTCTACTCAGTGTCGTGCCCTTGCACAAATCTGAGCTCATTAGCAGGGCCAAACCCCTTCTGGAATGTGGCCTGCATAATTCTCAAATAGGCGTGAAAATAACACGGCGACAATTGAGATTAAAGGGAGAAAAAGAGAGCGAGAGAGAGAGAGAGAGAGAGATGGCAAGAGGCGCAGTGCTTGTATCTAATGCGATTTTTTTATTTATAATATTCAGCATTTGCTGTGGGACACAGCTGCTTTGGGTGATAAGCGGCTTTCTACGTTTGAGGGGAGTGATAAGCCAACACGCACAGAGAGAGATAGACAGAGAGAGAGAGAGAGAGAGGGGAGATACTGCTTAAGTGGCAAGTAGTCGTCGCCTCGAACTCCAAACTTATTTATTTGTTGTTGTTGTTGGGCAAGCGCGCAACTTTCCCAGTATGTCAATATTGAAATATTGCACAGAAGAAGCAGCAACAGCAACAGCAGCAGCAACAGCAGCAACAGCAACAGCAGCAGCAGCAACAGCAGCGGCAGAAGACGCCGACAAGTTGCAGGTAAAAATTTAAAAGACAAGCTTAATTATTGGAAAAATGGAATGCATTAAAAAATAGCAGTCAAAAGTTTAGCTGCTAAGTAGCTAATTTATGGAAGTGACGATTGGAGTAAGTTAAAGTTGAGCGACTCAATTATTAAGTATTTAATATGATTATAAAAAAAAAACATAACGAAAAAGAGTTCAATTAAGTTGCCTAATCATGTGGTTGCTTGGCAAAAGCAAAAGCCATCCAATTTTATTATATACATATATAAATATATAAATGGAAAGAAGCACGTAACTTTCTAATTTTCAACCAAAAATTTTAAATACTTATTTGTTGTTTAGCGCTGCTTGATTTTGCAATCCAACAAAACGAACCGATCTTGTGATCAAGCACACACAACTGTGTGTATGTGTGTGTGCGCGTGTGTGTGTAAAAGGTGGGTGTGTTTGTTGTTTAACACAACAGAGAAGAGACAACAACAACGAACGCTGCACATTGTAGGTCAGGTGCAACAACAACAACTCGCTTTTGGCCCTATGCAGCTGTCTTGGCCAGAGACGTAGAGAGATCGAGAGCGAGGAGGGGTCGAGGGAGAGGGGGCTATGAAGGTATTTTAGCCCTCGACTTGGTAATTTGTAATGCAAATATTTGCATATATTGAACAATTGTGGAGAGCCACGTATTTTGACTTTGGCTTGGATTTATCTGCTACTCTCTCTCTCTGTCTCTCTCTAGCTGTAGCTAGCTGTCTCTGTCGCACATTTTAAATATTTCAATTGTTTTTTATCAGCAAAACCCACCCACAGCATAGTAAAAATCACACGAATCATAGTAAATTTGTAGCAAAGAAATGTCTGAGCCCAGACATAAATATCTTATATATATAGCAGATATATAGTATGTATATAGTGGAGCGACAAATGTCCAAAGTTTCAGCAGAAATCAAAACAAACAAATAAACACCTGAGGGCCGTGACTTTATTTCTTGCCGAAAACACAGCCAGATAGAATATGAATATATATTTTTATTGTGGTTTCTTGGCGCTTTTGTTATTATTATTTATTTATAGTTGTTGTTGGCATCGACGATGTGTGCCAGCAGCGTGTAGTAATAATGTCGATTTTTTATAGTATATTTCTTGAACGTGTTTTCGATAAGATAAAAAAAAAACGAAAAACGGCGCTACTACCAGCTCCACCCACCTCCCCCCCACTCGAACCCCTTGCCGGAGTAGGGAAATCAGTTTGTTTTGAATTGCGAACCGCTCCGGTTGTAATAGGCTCAAGCATCTTTATCTATATGGGGTTTACTTTTGGGCTCAGACCAAATGCGTTTAGCCACAAGCCAATTGACATTGAGCTTAAGGCATTACGGTACACATAAGGCCATTAGATCATAATATCAAATATAAATCAAATATTATTTTTCCATATGCTTTTCATGTTGTCGCGATCTAAACAATTGCAAAAGTGTGCACAAATTCAGCACAGCTATTTATAAAAAAAACATTAGGCATAAAAAAAGGCATTGACTAATGCCAAGTCATGATATGTGGTCGAGTCGAGTTTATTTATAGAGCGCTGAGCCAAAGCCCATCAAATGAACTACTGAGTCAGAGGCTTGTGTTCCGTTGAAGTCATCATATATATCTGCTCCATATTTACCATATATATACTATATATGCCATTTGAAGCTTCAGCGATTTGATATGTATGCAAAACGTGACTTTCAACTCAAGTCTTCCTGCCACACGCGCCTTTTTTTTTGGTTTGTCAAACAATCCCAGCATATATTAAAAAAAACGTTGCTTTTTTAATTTTCACAAATCAAGCCGCAAATAAAAAGCTGCCCACCTTCAAACCCTTTCTTTTCCTGATTCCCCCCCTTGCCTAGTTTTATTTTGGTTTTTTTTCAGCTTGTTTGCCACCCGCGCGCAACCTAATTATAAAACTTGAAGTGACATTTTTTGTTGTGTGTGTGTGTGTGTGTTTGTGTGTACTATATTTTTATTTATTTATTATATTTTCAAGCAGCGCCGCCGACGATTTATTGTTGTTGCTGCTTGTGTTTTTTGTGTATTACCGGAAAGTTGGCGACAGGTAGATGATTTACATAAATCTTGCCGGGGGCACTTTAAAGTGCGACAACGAGTTCGAGTAGCACACAACATGAAACTATTCAAATTGCATACATGACACGTTTAAAAGGGGGCAAAGACCAAAAAAAAACAAATAAAAAACTGACTAACTACTTAAACTAGGCAAGTCAATGCTCTGAAAGCCAGAGAGTATCTACATTATGTGACGTTTTGTTTAATGAGATTCTTTCTAGGCACCAGGTTAAGTTCAACTGGGACTTGAGAATGTCTAAAATTTGCCAAAGTTTACTCAACATGCATTTTTTTTGTTTAAAATATGTAATATTGTCATTTACTCATTGCACGTATATTTTTTTGTTGTTTTTTTACTTATCACATATCACATTCGTCATTGGCATTTTGAGATATGTAATGACGACGAAGATGATGAAGAGGATGCTGTTGTTTGTTGTTTGAGAAACCCTCGACTTAGTCGCCGATTCAAGTAAATGCCGCACCCTTAAAGCATAAGGCTTTTAGCTAATCGACACATCATTAACAGACAAATTGACAAAACTGACAGACAGAATGACAAACAGACTAACAGACAAACTGACAACGCACAAAGTGCAGTCAGACTCTCAAAGGAGTCAAGAACTCTGTAGTAACAGTTATAGTAAATTCTTTTGATAACTATATATATATATATATATGTATATGTATGTGCTTGTGTTTATATCTGTTTATTGATTGCAATAATCAAAGCTGCACAAATATGTGCCAAGTCATAAAAGTATTTATGCCAAAGAGCTTGTTGCAGTTGCTGTTTTAGTGATTTGCCAAATGCGCAACTATCGGGATCATAAATTTCAATAAAGCCACAATCAGTGCCGTTAAGTATCCCCCATGTGACCAACCAGTCTCTCATAGAAATAACGCTAATTTTAATCTATTGAAAATATTTAACAAACTCGCTGGAGAGAACAAATTTGCTTATTAAAGGTTGTTTTCAATAGACTTGATAATGAAATCTATGAGATTAGAATGTTGGAAATGAAGTATCTCTAGACTTTGAAGGATTAAAAATATGTAGATGATAATCAGAAATGTTCAAGGTGCTCTCAGAAATTGTTAAAACCACTGCAAGATAATATATTTAATACCTTTAAGAATAAAGGAACTTTTTATGATATTCTCAGAATGTTTAGAATTTATACAAGTTGAAATCTTAAAATTGATTGTGTACCAAGAAATAATGAAAACAAATAAAGTATTTTGGATATAAAAGATAATCTTTTTATTGTAGATAAATAAATAATTCTCGAATAAATCGGCCTGCTTTCAGCTAAGATACAAAATTGCTACCGCAGTTAAGCGTTGATCTACATTAGCTTAAAGTGCCATAAAAAGCCGTTCGCTTATCAGAATACCAAAAACAAAAAACCAAAACACAAAAAAAACAAAGCGAGAAGAGAACTGAAGCACTTGAAGATTGGCCTCGAGTTTTACAACGGTTTTTTTATTTGGATGTGTAAGTGTCTGCTCTTCTTTTTTTTATCTGTATGTATTTCCGTTTAATTAATAAAAGAAATAAACTCGCAACTCGCAACTCAAATCAAATATTGTCTATTTTTATGAAAGAAGCGAGTGCGCTTATCAATTCCACCCAACTTCAAACCACCAAAATAAGTATTTGTTTGACTTTTGAAATTTTTTCATTCTTCGTGTTGCATTTGTCGCCTGAGTGTTGGGAGTGGGGGAGGCATTGGGGTGGGGGGGTTGCAAACGTTTTTTTTTATTGGGTTATTCCAAAAATTCTTTTGAATGTGTTGCATGTCGCTTAAGCTGATTAATCGGCGAGCGTTTTCGTAGCGTTTTTTAACGCGCAGGGGTTGCTGCTTCAGTTTCAATTTCAGTTTCAGTTTTTAGTTTTTAGTTTGAGTTTGAGTTTGAGTTGCTGCAATTGATTTATAACTCAGGTAAATGTCCTGAGATCAGGACACGGCACAAGCGGCGACCCTTTGCTGCAAAACTTTTTTATGCTTTTTCGAAAGGGGTTGTGCACACACACAGGAGAGAGGAAGAGAAGGAGAGGGAGAGTGAAAGGGAGAGAGAGAGAGAGAGAGAGGAGAGGCAGTCAGGATTTGTCCTGGCATTTTGCATGTGTTGGTGCCATAACAAGTTATAAATAGCAATTATTGCCACGTTTGCTGCCCGTTTTCACGTTTTCTTCTTCCTCTTCTATTTTTTCATATTTCTCGTTTTGAAATAATTGTGCTTTTTTTAATGTGTGTTTGGAAATTGTTTTTTAAGTGAAATTACTTGTGGCATGATAAATGTGAAATTAACATGTATGTGTTTGTGTGTGTGTATGAAATGGATATATTTACTTTAAAGTATATATACATATGTGGCAAGGGGACTCCATACAGGTCAGCATTCTGCCCCTGCCACAGTTTGTGCTTTTTCAATGCTTTTGTATTATTTCTTGGTTGTGATTGGATTTGGGAATGGCGTGTTTTACTTTTTTATTATTCTGTTGCGAGCTTCTTTTCGCACGTGGTTGTTGCCTCTGCGCATTTTTAGAGATCAACAATTTGTTTGAATAAATATTTAATGTAATTTGAAATTAGATTCCAAGATTTAATTAAAAAATAAACAAATTTTATAAACATTTCTGTGAAATCTATATCACAGGCAGACGACAGTAATAATCAAGTCGCAAATTTATTATGCCATAAAACTAATAACGATTTTATGCATTGGATTCAAACGAATTAATTATGAGCCACATTCAAACATTGCTGTAGACACATTCAGTTATCGGTTAGTAAAGATTCTTTCAAGGTGATAATGTGTGATTAGCTAATTGGTTTTGCTAGTTTATAATTATATTCTTGTGGGGGGGGGGAAGCACTTACATTGTATATTTCTGGCCGCATTGTAGCCCCCAAATTTAAGGGTATAAATTATAATCCAACATGGGTTTGTGCGTTCTGTTCACAATGTCTGCAAACGTGGTACATTTAAGGTTGACGAAAGTTGCAACGTATTTAAATTCCGAAAGGAAATCAAAAGTTATACGTATGTATGCATTTATGTTGTAGGTGTGTGTGTGTGTGATTATATATTTAGTATTTATATATATTCAATTATTTTACATGCAAATTGTGCCGCGCAAACAAAAAATATGACACAGCGAAAAAAATCAACAAAAGCCGAGTTAAAATTTTTTTAAAATTGATTTTCTTTTTTTTTACATCACTTTTTTATGTACAATAATTTGTTGTTGTTGTTGTTGTGTGGTTGTTGTTGTTGCTGGCTTTTGAGATGTGTATTTGTAATCAAATAATATGTAACTTTGTTTAATTAATACATTTATTATGTAGTTGTATTTGTATTTATGTAGTATTTTTATTTGTATTTATTGCACACTTTGTTGTCGACGATTGTGGCGACAATTCAATAATTATTCGATTTTTACTTTGCAAAAAATTTCTCTTCGCTTTTTGGAAATTTTTGTATATACTTTTTTGTTTATTTTCTTAATTTTGGTGTTGGGCACTGGGAACACAAATCATTCTTTTTGTGTGGAACTGGTTGCGTTTGAATATATTTGAAAATATTTAAATATATTTTTGTAAGTCGATTTTTAAAACAAAATCAGTTATTTAACGAATTTAGTAAATGCTCATTTCACTTTCATTTTTCAATTTCAATGGAATTTTACTTGCATTTTCTATGCGGCATTTTTTTTTTAAATATTTTTTTTGCTTCTTCTTAATTTTTTGTAATAAAAACTTTGTGTAACTTGTTTGCTTTTTTTTCTAGTGGTTCAGCAACAGCGCTTCTATTTCGAATTGAATTTCGTTTTTAACGCATTTGTTGTGGATGCCGTTGCTTCGGTTTCGGTTAATTCTTGTCTTGCTTTTTATCCGCTTTCCGTGGCAGCGATCTTTAACCGACGAAAGGTGCGCACAAACTCAGATACGGATACGAATGGTCGGCCGCTGACAGCCACTACCGACATCGACTGCCGCTGTTAGCTGTTAAACTCAAAATGGCACAGCCAGCCGAACATGTTACGCCACTGATAACAGTCCATGTTAAATGTTAACAGTTTTATTTGGTTTTTGTGTGTTTGCTTGCGATTTGAAAATAAATTGGAAGAATACAAACTTTCTTAGCCAAGAAAGAAAAAATGACAAATTTAAAAGCACATGGCATTTTGTTGTGAAAGAAATAAAATTTAATCTTTAAAATTTGTACGACTTTGCACTAAGTTACAGACAAAAAATTCGTTAATAATATTGAGCAAGGTCCAGTTGGCAAGGTTGATCGATTGTGTCCGACACTTTTATTGAACTCCATGCTGTAAATGAATTGTGTTGGCGACCCACAAAAAAACCCATATATAAACACATATACTTAAGCAACATGTGAGAAAGCTTATCGATGCTAATCAGAAATCTAATCAATGATTACAAAAGCAAACAAAAAATACAATCATGTTTAAATGGAAACATCATCTATTGGGAGAACCCAACCTTCTGTCAGTTCAAACTGAAAACGTGGGGCCTTCAAAAGTTCAACGCAATTAGTCGAAATTAGTTTTTGCTGATAAGCCATTGTTTTTCCTTTTTTTGAGCCGCCTAATCAGCCTCAGAGCAATCTGTCAGAATATTAGTAGTTTAAGCAGCAAGTCAATATCTTCAAGTGAAGCACCTTAAAAAAATAAAAAAAAGCAACAACAAAATTGAAATTGGACTTTGCCTCGTGTCTCAATTTCCAATTAAGAGATATATGCCGAGGTGTATATCTGACTCCCTCTCGCTGTGTGAAATGAATGACGCCCCAATAGGCAACTTCAAGCAAATCAGTTCAATTGAAAACAAAAGCAAACGCATTCGACATGAATGAAAATATTCGTGATGGTAAAAAAAACCAGAATATTCAGTAGCTGCTCTTATCAGACAACCACAATAAACAATAATACTTTCAAGCTATTTTGTTTACTCGAAACTCTATCAAGCGCTGACTCACAAGCAATGCAAATTCCCATTCTTTTTCAGTAACTATTGCTAGTGAATTGCGCACATTTCATTCTTAAGATTTGATAAAAACCAAAAATAAAAATAGCTTTAACATTGAATATGAATTCTAAACGGAGGCAGGCTGTTAATGTTGTGCGCTGCCAACAAGTTGCAACTGTTAGCATTAACAGCGGCATGCAGGCTGCGCTGTTAACTCAAGCAGTGCTGTGAAGCAAGCAGTGCAAATGTAACAAGGGCGGAACATTTGAAAACCAATTGAAAAAATAAATAAAATGTCACTTTGACAAATGTGAAGATATTTATTCAATCGAATTCTTTAGTTACTCCAAGCCCATACCATTTGTGGGTGTGTATCGGCAGTTCGCGCAAGAGTCACTCAAAGATAAATTAGGCGCTCGCTAATTGAGATTTATGCCCGAGACGCATGACCCTCACAGAAACGTTTAACTAGCGAAGTGACGAAAAAATTAGCAACTGATAATGACAATGATATATTAAATAGAACGCTATTTCAACAACAACAAAAAGAGACTGCCACACAGTCAAAAAAAATTAACTGATGTGCTGTGCAAAATTAATTAGCCAAATAAAGGTTTGGCGGCGCCACAACACAGCTGCTCAGGAAATGAAAAGTTGCTTTTATATACCTAAAATGATAAAAATTTTAATATATTTATATAATATACAGGGTGTGGACTTTGTGGAGTGGGCGTGGGAAGATTATATTGAATTATAATTCTTTATTATACAATAAACTATAAATAGTCAAATAATTTTATTTAAGCAGAGACAAACATGATTTTTATTTGGAAATAGAAATACTATACTATATTTATACTATAGTTTTAATTGATTACTTTATTTAATCTCTAAATTTAATAACTATATATATTATAAATAGCATAAGCAAATTCCACTTATTTAATTAGATGTTTTCTTCTATTTTCAGGCCACTTTGCTCGCATGGTAAGCATTCCCATTTGGCACACATTCAAATTGTTGCATAACTCGCCCACCCACACACGCACACAACCACACACACGCACACAACCACACACACAACCACACACACAACTACACACACACCACCCAATTAACAATCCTACAAAGAAAAAACCCAAAAATTCCAACTGCAATTTTGGCCAAGATATCTTTTTTCACGCCTCAAATTCGCCCTAACCATATAGCCAGAAAATTGCTATATACCCACGTTATACATAATGTTAAGCCTGGACAGGATAAATATATATATAAGTTTGTGTGTGTTTCGTCCTTTTTTTTGGCAACAACGCAGCAGGATACGCGACGAGGTGCTGTGGCGCCACGTCGCGCCCTCAGTTGAAGAATTTAGATGTTGGCAGCAGCCACACGAAGACAAAAACGTGTTAAATGCGAATCGCAATTGAAATGCAATGGGAAATCTATCTATGTGGCACCGAGAACAATGAAAAGAAAACACACACAAGTTAAGCTATTTATGAGTTTATGCCACCTTGTGTTGCAATCTCTCTACTCTTGTCTCAGGTGTGACAAGTTCATTTACTTTTTGTAGTTTTTCTTTTCCTTGTACCACTCGGTGGGTCTTCGCACTTGATTTATGTGCAGTGTGTATGTTGTGTGTGTGTATAGTGTGTGTTGGTTGTCCTTTGACTCAAGCGCATCATATCTGATGCAAATGTGTCACACTCACGACAATCGGAGTGCAGGGGCCGCAGCATTAAAGGCCCCCAAATCGTACTCCAAAAAAGTCCCTAAAAACTGCACAAAAACAACAACAACAACTAAAAACCCTGAGAAATATTTTAATTAAAATTCAGTGCCCCAAAAAAAAAATTACGAAAAGCGCTTGGAATACAGGCAGGCCAGGCAGGCAAGGCAGGCAGTCAGGCAGTCAGGATAAAACCCAGTCGCAGACATATCCGTGGCTGATCTCAACTGATAAACGCGAAAACCAACAAAAGCAGCGCACATAATAACAAGAGCCCTCAAACTGAAGGCAAAGCAACGACTATGCAAATACCCTTTACTAAAATAAATATATTACTAACATATAGATCAATAAATTGTCGAAAATAACTTAGAACAGTTAATTCGAAATATATTTTTGCTGCTTAAAGAAATCAACAAAATGTCATTCATATTGATGCATAATTATTCGAAAATGCCCTGTAAAAACTAGTTAGCTTAGATATATTTTATTTTTAGCCTTAAGCTAACTAATCAAATGTCTCAAGTATATTTCCAAAAATGTATCTTGAGTATTTTATTTATATAGTGTATATTAAGTATATATTCGCTCAATCGCAGCAAAATGCATGGCTAAATAAATATGCTATTTGCAAAGGGTATGCAATGTGGCCAGAGCAGCTAAAGGCAAAAGCCGCAGCAATCGGTGGGCGTTGGTTAAAGACGCAGATCGAAATGCATAATATGCGCAGGAGGAAGAAGTGCTTCACTCTTTGCACTCCTCGATCCTCCCTCAGTTCACACACCCCCACTCCCCACTCCCCTCCCTCACTCTCTTTGTGCATTCCAAGGAACTGGTGTCGAGGCGCATTTGGAGCAATGGCTTTTCAACGCCGATGGTGTCGCTGATCGCTGTCCAAGTCTGTGGTCAGTAAGACAACCAGCAACAACCAGCAATGATCAATCGATGGTGGCCAAAAAAGAAGAAGAAATTTACCGCTGCTGGCAATCGCACGCATCTTTTTTTTATGATTATTTGTTTGTTTGTTTGTTTGTTGGATTGTTGGTTTGTCGTGAGCTGCAAATTCAATTAAACAAACAATGCGCAATGCAGAAGGCGATCCCTTTTCTTGGGAAGCACGTTGCCTTAATTGCGAGACCGCCCCTATTGGAAAGCTGTTGGCCAACTGTCGCCTTTTACTCGATGCGGTTTTCCCTCTTAATGAAAATGTTCGCCCAGTTGACAATCAAACAACCCCTCCTCTCCCCTCTCTCTCTCTATTCTTACACTAATTTATGCGTTTTTTGTTAACCGATCTTGATCGCGATCATCGGAATAATGAGCAGCAAACTTCTGTTAACATAAATGTTTTAACGAGCCCCAAGAAAGAAATTGAATGGAAAAACGAGGGTTGCTTGCCGAGCACAGAAATAAATAAACATTTGAGTGCTAAGCGGATCGGTTTGTGTTTGACAGCTTGAAATATTCATTGATAATTTCAAACAGTTGTCGAAAATGTCAAGGATTGACGTACTTTGAGCAGATAATGCCCAAATGTTGACAGCATTTACTTTTATATGTTTTACATAAGTTAAGAATAAATTAAGAAGTTCTTTTTGAGTTGTTAAATCAAAATTGAATTTAGATAAAAGTTGTTATTAATTTTTTTTAGCTAATCTTTGACATAATAATGTCTAAATAGAGACATTAACTTTGATATATTTTAAATAATTTAAAACTTAAATCAAACAAAATTTAATTTAGATTTAGAGAAATATCTAATTAAGTTTTTAGCTAACTGCTTTTAGGATTAGGGAACTTTGTAGAACTAAAGCCAAAATGTTGACAGACTTTCACTTTTATATATTTTATATAAAATCGAAGGAAACGTGGAAGAACTCAAGTTATAAGAAGTCTAACTTTAGTTATTCACTCAAAATGATATTATAATAAAAAAAAACTAAATAATATAAATGCTTTTGATATTAGTTCTGATTACAAATAAATAAAATAAAATAAAATAAAATAAATAAATGATATAAATCGAATCAGGCGCCTTTGGATGACTTCACTGGCGCTAAACAAAATATATATATATTGTGGCCCTTGTGTGTTGCCGCTCATCAATTAACGAGGCATTTAAAAATACATTAACCTTTTGGCTTTGGCCTTAACCTTCAACTGGGCCTGCGTTAATTTGAGGCCCAAACAAAGTTTTACTGATATTTGCAGCTGATTCAGCGCCTGCATAAATTGTCATAAATGTCATATTTGAACAACAATCAACAATCAAGATTTATTGAATGCAGTTCGAACTGAACACGGAACTTGCTCGCTGCTGGACTTGGCCAACTTTGGGCCTTTCCAAATATTTTTAGATTTTGCGCATTATTTTCGGACTGAACAAATAAGCAAATAGCAAATTCCAAAAGAAATATATAAATAAAATATACAAAAAATGTATTTTCGCGTTTAATTAGCAAAATGGTCAGATTTAGCCATTGTTTTCTAGTTTTGTATCTCGCCTGTTATTTATTGGCCAAAAGTCAACAAGCCAAGAGTCAACACTTGAGAGTATTTTGGCTAAGTACACAAAACGCACATTCCACATATTGACACGCGTAAATCTTGTGTCTTCATGTTTTGTACATTTTTATGTAAATTCAATTTTGTTTTAACTTTCGTTTTTTTTTCGATTTTTTTGTTGCTTGTAAATAATTTTGTGTTGTTAATTTTAGTGTAAACACAAGGTCGAAACGTGTTTTCGGCCTGACAAGAACAATTACATCGTAATATTATAATCCGATTGTGATTATTCTATCAGTTAGTGCCTACTATTGACTAGAGTTAGTTGATGGCATCAACGAGCATGTCAAAATCCAATGGGCCACACCAAATATGACATCTAAAATATATGATTTCATTTTGTATAAGGAAAAACGCAATAATCAAGATTGTTTATTATTATTAGTAGCTTATTAATTATGAATGAATTGTCATTAGTTTTAAACTTATAAATAAATGTAGATCATGCTGTCGCTGACTATATAAAGACTTCTATCTAAATCAATTTGTTAGCAGTTTTGAATAGCCCACCATCGAACACAAATGAGAAATGCCTTTCAAAACTGTCACTTTAAAAACCCCCTCAAAAAAAAGAAATGAAAATCACATTCGCAGCCTACATTTATCGATATATGTATGTGAAGGCAGTTTGAACAACGATTAGCATCCAAAGACATTTGAAACGCCCGCGAGCTGAGTTCCATTAGAGATTTGTTGGATGCTTCATTACATAGCCATTAGATGGCTGCCAAGACACCAAATCGTACATAAAATCTCTGCTTTATTTTTTTCTCCAACTCTTGTAATTTGAGGCGCAATAAATTTGCCCACCAACAAATATACATATATATATATACATGTAATCGGGCAAATCGGCGGACGGGCAAAGACAAACATTTTCATTAGGCCAAAACGCATGACACCCACAATCGAGTTGTGTTTGCATTCTTACAAAAAAACATACAAAATAAATATTAAAAAAAAAGGCGGGCTCATAATTTATTGAGCCAACAGGCCAGAGACTCGAGAGCCACACCATCAGCATCAGCATCTAAAAACATCTGCAGCATCAGCATCAGCATCAGCTGCTGCGCCACTGAAAGATAAACCAATCCGAACCGAACCACACCGCAGACGAGCCCAAGTTTAAAGTCCCAAAAATTGTTGAATGAAGCTTTTATTTCTGTTTTTTTTTTTCTCTCTTTTTCTTTCTATTTTTTTGGATTTGCGCTACGAATTTGCAGTCACATGTGAAGTGCCGCAACAACAACAAGCAGCTCGTTGAGGCAATAGCAACAAGTTATAATTATAAAACATATAAATGAACATAATGCGTTGTACAACACTCGCAAGCAAACCCGTCAAATTTCGCGTCCAATATTTATACACATAAATTTATCGGGCGGTCGTTTTGGAGAAATCCACTTGGAATTAAGAGACGCACAAAATAACAATATTAAAAACTTAGCAAGCGTACAGAAATAGAATAATTTCTTTGATTGGATCGGTCAATACTGGACTAGTTCCAGTCATATTAAGTTGTTATCGATTAAATCAATATCAATAAGCTGGCGGCTTGTGTCAAATGCCTATTTCGAATATGGTTTTCAATAAAAAAAAGTAAAATTTATCATACACAAGAGACTAACTCAAAATTGACAATATAATATAAATATTTAAATAATTGTTTTTGGTTATCGATTAATTTGATATCGATAAGCATCGTTTGCCTTCAAGTTGTGTTTTCAGTAATAGCACAATATTTAACGAATACAAAAACCTAACTCAAAATTCGCTAGATATTTAAAAAATAATTCTTGGGCATGGTTATTGTTAACTTGATATCGATTTAAAGTATTATGCTAAATAAAACAAAAACTTTTCTTCTCTAAAAACTAACTAAAAAAAACAATGCGAAAATTTAGTTACTTGAGTAATTATGCGAAAACTACAGAAACTGTGCCACTGTGCCGCATTCCCCAAATGCGAAATTTGAGGGATTTTGCTAATCAGTTGTGTTAATATTTGAACGCTCAGATTGTACGTTAAATATGCAATAATTACGTTATATTAATCCATTCCTTCGAACGGCACAGATCACAGAGTTTAACGTCGATTTTTGAATTCTCAACTTAATTACACAAAAAACTTGCTGATTTGTATGGGAAATTCACATTGAGTATTTAGCAAAATTCTGAATGTTGTTTGCGTTGTTCTGCAATTATGGTAATTATCACCCAAGAAATCTGACAATAACAATAGAATATACAATTATGACATTATTATAATGGGTATATTTAGAGAGAGTTAAGGATGTTAATAGAAAAATAATATTAAATATATATATATATTGAATTAGGGAATATATTTAGTATTATCATTATTGATAATTATATTCAATGGGTATATTCGCATCTTTCTTAACTATTCAGAAATCTTTAGCTACTTACTTCGATATATAATTTCGATGTCTACAGTTGATCTTTTAACAAGACTTTGGCACTTGATGAGCTGAACAACTTGGCTGCAAGTCAAGGGCTAATCAACTCAACTCGGCTGCCCATCGAAACCAATAACGAACCGGAATGACCAAAACGCGATCCACACGAATAAATATATGAATATGTATATGAATATGTACATATATGAATATGAGTATGAATACGAATATGAATCGCATGAATGGGGCTCCCGCCTCATCCACAGTCATATGAATGAGTGCAGACCTTTAAGCTAAGGGGCAATCAAGTGAGAAAATTAAAATTACATGCCCGTGGTTCGGATACTGTGGTGCAGTGGTGCTGTGGTGCAGTGGTGCTCTGCTGGATGCAGTGTTGCCTTCTGCAGTGGCCACATTTAAAGGTTCATAACTTCCAAGTCAATTACGCGGCGCATACTCAAAATCTCATCCACGTTTGCCCTGTTGCACTGCCGCTTGTTGCACTGGTGCACTGTTGTACGTTGCCCCTGCTGACTGCGTTAGAAGCAAGTTGAACTGTGAGCGTGTACAGGGATCTCTGCTATTAAATACCCTGTAAAACTGTACATAATGATTAAATGCTAATTTATTTGTTATAATTTGATTTGATTATTTTTTATTAGTAGGAATGCCTAGTACTAATGCCATAATACCCTATAAACCAAAGACTAGACCAAAATATACCCTGTAAATCTGAAAAATTTAACTAAAGCTACATTAATCGATACATTTATACAAACTTAACTGAATACCCAATGAGTAAACTTTACATAACTGCAAATAGCAAAGCTGTATACTAACTGAATACCCTGTAAAAAAAGGAAAGACTGAGTTACAGACCACATACATCTATTGTTAAATGGGTAAAGGGTATATTGACTATCCAGTAAGAGATGCACTTGTATTGAGTTTACTCCATATACAATATACCCAACAGCCACTCCTAAGCTAGAGGGTATTAAGATTGCACGCTCACGCGTAAGAGGCACTCGGCATCTGAAATTCTGAAATTGTGAATCCTGGCTTCAGCCTCCACACAGTCGTCGGGGCCTGTCTGTCATAACTCACGAGCGCAGCCTCCGTAGAGCCAGAGTAGAAGATGATAAGGAGCAGGAGCTGGAGGAACAGGAGGAGCAGTTGAAGGAGGAGGTAGATGAAGAACCGCTGCACAGGCGCAGGTGAACCACTAGACTCGAGAGTCAGGCTGAGCCTGGAGCAACTACTGTGGGAACCATACCGATTTGCAACTGCAACTGCAACTTCAGCGAATTAATTTGTGACGCGCGCTCTGCAGTTGCAACAGTTTGCTGCTTCTGCTGCAAGTCCATTGCTGAGTGTGGCAGCCTCAAGGCAATTTACTCGCACGCAGCAGCCAAAAACAAGTCGACCCCATAAAAAAAGACGAAGAAACCAAACCAGAGGATCAGAGAGAAGAACCCAGTTACCAACTTGAGTCTTGACTCGGACTGTGGCCCCAAGCTCGTGACTGCAACTGCAACAACTGAGCCGTCGCGTCGTGTGGCAAGTGGCTGCTTTGGCTTCTTGGGCAGCTTCTTCTTCTGCCTCTTCTGCTTTGGAGTTGCTGCCTCTTCGTGGCGGCTTTGGCGCTGGTGTCAAACGTTTTGTAATCTGTCACGTCGCATCGTTTTAATATTTTTGCCTCGTCTCCTCGGCTCCGTGGAAATGCTGACTTTGCTTGCGTGTAAAAATAGGCGTAACCCTTTTTTTTTTGCTTTCGTATTTATGATCGTTTGCCAGGCACTACACAATCCCCCTACCCCCTCCCGTCCTATCTCCGCTGCCCCCTCAACTGCCACTCGCTTTTTTGTTTGGTTTGTCAGTTTGTGCCGCGGGGGCAAGTTGCATTGGCTTGGCTTGGCTTGGCTTTTGGTGGCAGGTTGCATTGCATCGGCGCATTGCCTTTTTGGGGGCACCTCTCTTTGATTATCTAAATCATTATTAGCTTGACCTTCAGCCCGAGGTGTTTCGGGGCGGTGTCTTGTAAGTTGTTTCAGCTCTTCCAACTGCATTTCTTATCTTATTAATTATGCGCCGCTGCTGCCTGCGCCAACATCTCGCCCGACTACTGTGCGTGTCTTTGTCTGAATCATGCCGAGAACTGCAGCCAGCCAAATTGGAGGTTTATTAGAGTTAAACAGCTGATTAAGGATGTGGAGGAATTTTGATAGAGAATTGCAATAGCCTAAGCAGAAGTTGTTTGATAGAAGCTCTCTCTCCCTCTCTTATGAAGTAGATAGATCAGAGAGCTAAAAGGGAGAGAAATCACAGCAGAGATTGATATCGGATCCCTTTCTACTTTCTAGTTCATCATTAAATTAAATTTATTTCCATCTTTCATTTAACTCCAATAACCCTGCAATAATTTCTATGCTTCATCGCATTTATCCTTCATATTTTCACCTATTTGTTATCTAATCCTACTTCTACTGATCCCACTTCTACTTTATTATAGTTGTTCTATGAATAATCTTTCTTTGAGCTTCAATTAACGCCAAATAAATTATAATAAATGACATTTCTGCTCTACTTCATTTGTTTTCCTAATTTGTCTTAGATAATAATATTCTACTGATCCATAGACTTAACCCTTAGTAAGTACAAACTTTCTACCTATCCATAGACTTTAGTCTCAGTAAATGTCTTAAGAATTATATTGATTATTGTCGCAATTAGTGCTTAAGTTTCACCTGGATGTCTGAGTGCTTTTAAGCATTCAAATTTATTTGGCAAGGTTTCCCACAGATGCACTGAGCAAATTGCTATGCAAACACAGAATATATGTTAATGTATGTTTATGTTTAACATACTGTTAAGCCATGTCAGTGGCCCAATTATAACAAGCTCAAGATCTGAGAGATCGGAGCACTGACCCACTAACTGAATTCCAAAATTGAAAAACAAATTACGCGCAAAGCATTCCCACAAAACAAGAAAACAAGAAAAGAAGAAGAAATAAATTGTGCGCACCTATTAGCGGTTAATTCGTTAACCCTACTCAAGTGCCTCGTAAGCAGGCAGTCAGCGGGCGCATTTAACATTGAGCTGCGTAACATAACCGGTACTGTAGTTGTTAGCAGTGCATGACAGCCGTTAATCAGGCGCCACAAATCAGACAGCCAACAGTTAATTGTTTAACAGCAGAGCACAGCGATTAACAGTCCCCCCATCTTTCGGCACCCCACTTAACAGCAGTATCAGCATCAAGTACAACAGCGCCACTCTCTGATTGGTCACAATTGTGCGCATGCACGAAAGAAAGAGAAGGAATGCGAGCAAAACTACATTGTTTGCATCTATTCTTAGTTACGATCGCCGTCGCTGATCAGAAAATGGCGCCACTTGTGCCATGCTGATTGGTTCTATTCAAATCGATCTTTGCCATGTTGACATTAAATTACAAGGCTAAAATATTGACCCATTAACCCAAACAAAAATAAAATAAATAAATAAATAACAATTGGGCATAGAACGTGGGCGTACAATAATATTATTGCATTACTGTCTGTATTGTGCTTTTGCATGGGCATGACAATTGTTAAGCTAAATATAAATATATGAATAAATAAACTGATAATAATAATATATATATACTAGAACAGAAGCGTGAGGCGTAGGCGTTTGCGTCTGCGTCTGCGTCTGTCTGTCGAGTGTGTGTTAATTGCCGCTGACTTAATCAGCTGCAATGGAATATTTATGAGTTGAGTAACCAAGAAAATAAATATACAAACTAAGCCGAGTGCTAATTTCAGCATATTGTGAATATATCAACAAATATCAGTGAACCAGCAAACAGTCGTTTAGCCTTAATTGACCCAGTCTATATAGAAGGCATGAAAAGACAATATTGAAGTGGCTAAAGTAGGTGGAATCACCTGAGAAGAAGGCTTGGCCTCTTAGCAAATGCTGCCAAAAACACTTTGAAGGTGTTTTTGTTTTTCTTAGAAATCAAAAGCGAACAGATCTATTTCTCATCTAATAATTTGAATATTAAATATTATCACTTAAATCTCTGTAGGTGGTCCTTAACAGATCTCCAAGGTTGTCATGGTGTTGAAAACAAATGAGGTCAGATCTATTTCTCTAACTATTAATTTGAGTATTAAATATAGTCACAATTAACTTAATAGACGCTTTAAATGAAAGCGAATATTCTTTCTGCTCTTTAATCACATAAGCTTCCTCATATGGTAAACATCTTATTATCTTTTATAAGTTTCTTTAAATAAATCCCAGAAAATATCTCTTGCAGATGTCGCTTTCAAAGCGTTTATTTCCAGTGCTGCTGTGGTTGCTACAAACGAACACAGCTGCCGCTGAAGAACTGCCACAAATCATTGATGAGCTCAACACGCGACTCAAAGTAACCACAAACATCGTCTACAATCCACATCAAGAGGAACTGAGCTATCTACGCCAAATAAAACCCAGAAGTCAGCTAATAATAAACTCGCAAAATGAGACAACTTTAAATGCAACACAAATAATGCAACAAATGGGCGAACACATGATCTTTGTGCTCCTTGTTAAGCAACCACCAAACGAGCTATTTAAATGGCTAACTTTTAACTTTCAGGACGCAGACTTTTTGCTGGTAATCGAGGAGGATTTCAACACGCCTGAAATATGGCTGCAATTTGTGCAGTTCGCCTGGGAATTGGGCTATATGAATTTGTTATTTTATCATGCACAGAACGAGCGATTGTATGAGAAACAACTGTTTCCCGAAATAAAACTGGAATTGAGCAATGTGAACAGTTATGTTGCAAATCGTGATCGCTCCATTGATTTGCATGGCTTCGTGATACGTGTGGCAACCTATATAAATGCACCACGTTCCCTCGTCTACGTGAATGCACATGGTAGAAAAGTCTATGGTGGTTATTACATGCGATTTATACGACATTTTCTGGCTACTCATAATGCCACATTTGTTCCCATCCATACGCCCAATGGATCACCCGCACAGTGCTTGACTGCGCTGACCTCCCGCCGCGCCGATCTCTGCTCCGATGCCTTGGCCCGAGGATCGCGTAAGGCCACTGTGGTGACTAATCCATTCCGTTTGGCCTATGCGAATGTGATGGTGTCCAGTGCGAAACCATTGAGTTCCTATCGATATCTGTTGGCGCCGTTCCATTCCACTGTGTGGATCTGCCTGATCGTGTATATAGCATTTATGGTAATCTTCATGAGCTGTATACACTGGCAGCAGCAGCATCGTTGGATCTTTAGCACCTTTCTGCTGGAGGCGGTCAGTTCGCTGTTGTTCACCGGATTCGCGTTGAAGGATCTGCATGGACGAGAGCGATATATTTTATTCGGTGTACTCTTTATAGCGGGCTTTATTTACTCGACATTCTACCTGTGCTATCTGAAGAGCATTCTGACCACCGAGGTGTTTGAGCCACAAATCGATAACTTTGAGGACTTAATCAAAGCGAACATAACCATTATGATCGATGAATACGATCTGCTTTTGGCACAACGATTTAACCTGCCCGACAAGCTGTGGCCCCTAATTAAAGTTGTCCCCGATGACCAAATGTGGAAACATCGCAGTGGATTTGATGTGAATTATGCGTATATATTGTTCACTGATCGCATGGATCTCTATGACTATGCCCAGAAGATGCTGAGGCATCCCCGCATGCTTCGGATATCCATCAAAATATTATTCATATTTTCCGGTTTCCCAATGCGCGAGAGCTGGTTCTTGAAGCGGCACCTGAGTCGGGCCTGGGCCAATGGCTTCGAGAGTGGACTCTTTCAGAAGCTGACCGAAGATGCGGATCACGAGACGATGTCATCGGGCGTGGGCTCCCTGAACTATCTCATCACCGAGGACATTGAGGCCGCATCACCGTTGGGTCTCGATTATTTCGTCATGCCGGCCATGTCGTTGGTCCTGGGCTACGGTCTGGCACTGCTCACCTTTCTCGTCGAGCTGATGATGGCCTGGCGCATGCGCAGGGAGTCAACGCTGGCCACTTCGTCAGCGTTGATTGATTGATGTATGAATTTGATGTAGTGCGCTGTAGTGCGGCAACATGTTCCTTGGCACCCTTCTAGTTGTTGTTTGCTTATGCTTGCTTCTCGTAAATGGTGCAACAATCTTCTCACACTGAGAGAAATGCTTATGCTTTGGGGAGTAACATTTTCTTTACTGACTAGTGCTTAAGGCTTTGGCTTCTTTTCATCCTAAGCTCATCAACGATTTGTATTGTATTCAATAAAAAAACACTTGCACACAATTCAATATTAAGTTTAGAATAAATCTCAAACAATACTCCAAAACCTTTATTGTGTTACATAATTTGCACTTTCCTTGTTCATTTTGTAGGGTAGTGCTTAAGGCTTTGGCTTCCTATTTTAATTTTATAATAAATCACAAGCTGCCCAAAACACACCATTCAGCATGCCTGTGCAAATCACGCTGCTTTTAAATGCTTTGCTTATTTACTTTTTATTTTTTCAGCTCATCCAAACACGCTCTGCAAGCTCAGTCTTAGTCTCAGTCTTAGTGTCAGCTTGAGCAACATGCTTAAGCTTCTTTTGCTGCTCAGCCTTCTCACCGCGCACATAGACCAAAGCACCCACAATGAGCTCGGCTCGAGCATTGCAGACCTGAATCGCGGGCTAGAGAGCAAAAGTAATCTTATTTATACGGCAGCCACAGAATCGATAGACATCTGTGCGCAGATTAGTCAAAGCCTAAATGAAACTCCAAGTGTATTGGTTAGTCGAGATTATGGTAGACTCTTCAGTAGCTGTGCTAATCTGCCCAAACCTCTTCTGATGATTTTGCCCCTGCCGAACAGAGCGGAAACCCTACAAATTTTCCAGCAGTTGCCGACGAGAATGCAAAGAGCTGATTTTTTGTTGGTGGGCTGCGACAGCGTTGCCAACTGGCTGCAAATACTCACGACACTCTGGCAACTCGGCTTTCCCAATGTGCTCCTCTTCAACAGCACAGATAGTCTAGGCATTGAGGGTCAATTATTTACTAGCGATTTATTTCCGCATCCTCAACAGAAATTGAGGAACAGCAGCGTTGAGCATTATTTGTGGTCGCGTCTGCATTGGTTCGACAATCTGCGGGGTTGGGAGGTGCGTGTGGCCCTCTTCAATGATCCGCCACGGTCTCTCGTCTATCCGAAGGAGCAGCTCTATGATGGCTATGCACTCATGCTGCTCCGTAAGTTTCTCGCTAAGAGGGGCGCCAAATTTGTGCCCATACTCACGCCCAACTATCAGGTTTACTCGGCCAATGATTGTTTGGAATATTTGCGTAGCAATAAGTCCGAGATTTGTGGCAATTTATTGGCCTACTCCAGTGAGGCTAGCTTTACGGACAGCTATATGTATTTGTATATCAATATATTGATACCGTCTGCACAGCCTAGATCCAAGAACTACTATATTATAGCACCGCTGCAGTTGAAGACCTGGCTTCTAATCGCACTCTATATAGCACTGATCTGTGGATTTGCCAGCTTTATTTGCTGGCTGCAACTGGGTCGCTTGGAGTGTGGCAAACTGTTGCTCGATATACTCTCGAGTCTGCTCTGTGCGAGTTTTCGACTTGCGGATATTACTGGCTGCCAGCACTATATATTATTTAGCATCATATTCGTGGCTGGCTTCATTTGCTCCAATTATTATCTGGCTTTTCTGAAGACCATACTCTCGACGGGTCTGTACGATCCACAAATAAATAGCTTTGAGGAACTAGTCAAACAGAATATTAACATTGTCGTTGGGGACTATGAAAAGAAGGTGATGCAAGCCTACGACTATCCGGATATCTTGTGGAATATAACGCGTGTGGTTCCCTATGATTTTATACAGAAGCATCGGCGTGTGTTCGATCCGAGCTATGCTTATTGGGTACACAGCGATCGTCAGGTGCTCTTCATGTTCCAGCAGCAGTATATGGTCAAGCCACGAATGCGTCCCCTGCCCATCGATCTGGTACATAGCCTGCCGGGTTTTCCCATGCAAAACCAATGGCTGCTCAAGTACAAACTGAGCGAGACGCTGCTCAATTGTTTTGGCAGTGGTCTCATGCAGAAACTGGCGGATGACACAAATCGTCAGACAATACACATTGGATATCTAAATCTGATACCATCCGAACCGTATGAAACGCACCCTTTGACCCTGGACTACTTCACAGTGCCCCTGATGATGCTCCAAGCTGGTTTGATCCTGGCCTTTGTCAGCCTGCTCGGTGAATTATGCTGCGGACTCCGTCGACAACAAGCAGGCAGCAGCAGGCAGGAGGAACTTGAATAATCCATGGATCTATGGGTAAGTTGTTAAGTCTACTGCCTTGCAAATATTACTTTCTCTTTAGTAAATTATATTTATTAGATTCCTTCAATCATTATTATGTATTATATTTCCAACAATCAATTCATTTATTCTTAGTGTTTAAAGTTTCCATTTTCTGATTGGGTATTTTTTCTGGATTTTCGCCAAGACTTGCAGCAAATCTTTTAAAAACTTATTAATTTTTATTTGTTACGTTTCTTATTTATTTTTTTTTTTTGTGTCAACTGACCTTAAATAAATAAATAAAAGTCAAGTCTGGGCACTAAGTGATTTCCATTTTGCTCTAACAATTTGTTAACAAATCCAAAGAAATAAAAACTAAATTGACTTCCAGTCGTTTGAATCAAGCACTTCAAACCTTTTGGGCCAACTGTCGCTGTTGAAATTCAAAAATGTGGCCACAAATCCATAAACAGCACATGAAAATGTGTGCGAAACACCCTCGAAATGATGCACACAGCTCCGAGCACTTTGACAGCCGACCAAAATAAATAGCACTTGAGATATTTCCAAAACATTTGCCAGCTATAAGACCGTAACAATTTCGCTGCTGTCAACCGTCGACCTCTGACCCCCTGCGCCTGCAAGTATGCAACTCAAAAGATAACACAAAAACATGCCAAGGGGTGGTGCTGAACCCACTGCTTCCCTCACCTCCCCTCCCCTACCCACTCCACGGAGACACATCCGCTGAGTTGCACAAATATTTGCCCAAGAAGAGGCAAGCACAAATGAAAGATAGAGCAACATCAAAAGTTACTTTCGAAACCCCTGAGAACTGCAGGGGTTGCGCGGGCGCTGCTCGCAACGCAGCATTTTGGCAATGGGCGTGTCTCCGATTTTGGTCTAGCGACACATTTTAAAGTTCATTGACCTGTCCCAGCATTTTTTGTGGATACCCAGCAGCCATTAGCTATGGTTAAAAGGGTAGCATGAAGATCTACTATCAGTTTATACACTGAAATGACTGGGATCTGCAGTAAAAGCGCTGTTTTCCCAAAATGCAGTATTCATCTATAATGGCCAAAAAGCCCTCAGTTTTGACAAAGTTATGGCTATAAAGAAGCTGAAACCATTCCAAGTTGGATTTCTTAGGTCTGTACTTTAACATGATTTTCAACTTTAAATGTAGTATTAAAATAGAGCTCAAAACATGATCAAAAAGTTTTTCAATTTTTTATTTTGGAAAATCTAATCATTTTGACCAAATTATGTTTATCTTTACGATTTTTACCCATTTCTAGAAGCCCTTTTTAAAGCAATATTCTGGAACAGTTTTGAGTCATCACCTAGTTATTTGTTATGGTTACATCAGTATAAATTATCACTGAGCAGGGTTTCTGCTCGTCAGGCATCTTTGACTAATCCGCTGACTTATTTTCCTTATTTTTTTCCGCCGTGGCGCCTCAAAGTATGCAACATAAATGTGGCGACAACAAAATTTATGCGCGGCGCCAGCCGCAAAAAGACACTCAAATGCATTTGTGTGTGTTGGTGTGTGTGTGTGTGTTGGTGTGTGGGTGTGTGTGTGGGTGTGTGTGTATGTGTTTGGGTGAAGATAATCGCCAATCGGCAGATGACTTCAGATAGCCGACTGTCGACAAATGAAAAAGTTACGATTTATACGCGAACAGGAGCATTAACTTTTTGGCTCTACTGTCGGGCGACACAGATTCCATGCTGCATGCCGCATGCTGCATGCATCAGCGAGTAACGCCCACCCAAAAAAAAAATAAACGGAATTGGGTCCACCAAGCAGCAATTTAACAAAGGAAGGAAGGTCTTCGGTTTGAGTCACGTGCGTGCCTGGCATCAATTCAATCGCTGCCCGTCGACGCAGCGAGCGATAAATGAAAATGGGAAGAGAAAAAATAAAGGAAAATAAGAGGAAAAATACAGAGAAAGATAAAAATAAATAAATATCTCGTCCTTCGGTTGCTTAATTGCTGATTTCGTGTTTTCAACGCGACTTTTAATCGATTTCGTGTGCAATTTAACTGCCCACGATTGTCACATGTGGCATGCCCAAAATAACCATCGACTTTAAAGTAAACATTTGTTTTGTCCACCCCTCCCCACCCAGCTGGGCGGCTTTTAATTAAGATTGTGTACGCCGATAACTGGCAAGTGTTCCTCGATTCGTTTCGATTCGATGCCATCGAAAGGGGGCGGTTCAAAACTCAATATATAATCCACATTTGATGCGATGCTGAGTTGCGAAGTTTTAACACAGTTAATGCAGCTCTTTGATTATGTGGCTTTCACTTGCACAGGATTTGGTTAAAATGATTCCTTGAGTCCATTCAATTCTATTAATAGCCTGAATTTGAATCCTCTTTCTGAACCCTATTTATAAAATCTGCGGTTTTTGGTGGAACCTTTTCCATTCACAAATTATGCATGCATTCAACCCTAAGCTAATCCACCTTCTACAAATCCCTAGTTTTCAGTAGCAGTTTTTGGACAGGATTTGAAAATTTCAGCACCCTTCATTTACATTCATATTAAGCCTTAGATATATGTAGATATTTTGAATCTGAAACTTTTGAAACATAGATTACTTGATAATTAATCTACTTCTTCCCAAAACTGGCGTCTTTAAAGATACTAAACTAATTTCAAAGTAATTCCACTACAATTTTACATCCATCAGGTACTAAATCACTTGGAAACAAACTCCAATTTCAGTATTTTTTTGTAGTTTGCAAATTGTGACTTTCAAACCGCAGCTTAAATTCACATTAAATACTAATCTGCGGCCGATTTGTGCTACTTAATTTTGCAGCACCCCTGATTTGAAAAATTGACAAACCCTTGCAGGCAACCCAAGTGTAAGCGAAATGACAAAATTTAAACGGTATACCCCGACTCTTGATACCCTGTGTGTGCTCTGTCTGTGGCATGGGCATACAATAACAATAAGGGGATTATCTGGTGCGCTCAGCTGTGGCGGCATTGAGTGAATGCAACAAAAAACATTCTGCTGCTGTCTGTGGCCCTTTATCAGGCAGACACACATATCACATGCCCCCAGGCTGGACACACACACACAAAAGCCAGTGGCCAGCAATTGAAAGGTATGCCCCAAAGGCAATTCTCAGTGGTTGCTGGTTGCTGGTTGCTGCCCCCATTGACTCATGATTGACTGAGTTTGGGTTTCGTTGGCAAAATGGATTGTTTGGTTTTTGCCTAACCCTTCCTTTTTTTTGCATTTGGTTTAATCGAAACTTCCAGCTAATTGCAGTCTTTTTGTCTCTGGCATTTCTAAAGGACTTTTTCTGGTTTTTGTTCGGTTTTTTAATGCTCTTTAAACGCTATTATTTAAATCAATGCCTCAGTTAAAGTCGCTGCCACATATGAGGTGGAAATTTATGTGGCATGCCTAATTGTCGGCTGCGAGACTTCAAAGTGGCCAAGTTACCACTTCTGCGCTGCCTTGCCCCATGTGGAATGCAATTATCGCGCTCCAACTTATGCTAAGATAAATGATCATCGCACAGCCAGTGGAAATTGGCCACACTTTCGAGACTGCTCTGCTTGGATCTGCTTGGATCTGCTTCGATCTGTGCCTGGGTCATAAACAGATAAAATATAATGCAGAAAACGCGGCGAGCTGACAATTCGTAATTTTTGGTTGATTTTGCAATTTATGACGGCAACGAACTGCGGGGGGGCAACAAAAGATAGACACGGAGAGAGAAGGGGAGAGAGAGAGAGAGAGAGGTGTCCCACAATCGGCGGCATGACCAAAAGACCCATATATCGAGCTCTGAGGCATGCAACTTGTACAACAAAACTGTTAAGCGAAAGATACTTTGGGGAGTTTCAAAAGATCATTGAAAGTTTGATTAAACAATAGCTGTGATTTACAGTTAAAAATAAGGATTTGAAGTATATACTTTTAGATCGATTTTAGATAGAGACAATATTCAAAATCAATTTTCATAATTTGCCACTTTGATTTATGATTTCAGCCACTGCGTATCTCAAGCCTCAACTCTCAATATTGGAAATCATATTGGAATATTTTACCTATGGAATATTAAAATTTAAATATTATTAATCATAAAATATTTGAGTACTATATATGTCTACCATTAATGCATTTATGTGGCTAAAGCACTGCAATTAACTAATAGCATTTAATAATTTGTTCACATATCTTTATAACTTTATAACAAATATGATCATATTATAATAAAGCATTTTTCTTGTTAAAAATTTAACTAAATGCTAACTATTAATATTGTAAATATGGTTTAAGCCGGAACTCTAAAGGAACAACCCACAAAAATGTAGAATTTTGTTCACGTATATTTTGGTAAGCTAAATAGTTAACTTTAAACTTAAGGAAGTTTAACAACAGCTGTGACCTAATCAAAGGTAAGTTAAGCATATCATTTTTTTTTTTTCCTTCATTTAAGTTGAAAACGAGATTTTAGGTCGGAGCATAAGTAAAAATTCTAGCCTGAAAATCAATATATCGGTGTATGGGCATAGGTCGAAACTTCAAAATGCCATAACTTCGTCAAAACTCAACTGATTTTAAAAAGCGAGGGCTTTTTGATCATAGTTTTGCCCCTAAATCAATCGTACATTTAAAGTTGAAAACGAGATTTTAGGTCGGAGCATAAGTAAAAATTATAGCCCAAAAATCTGCATATGGGCATATGGGCATAGGTCGAAACTTCAAAATGCCATAACTTCGTCAAAACTCAACTGATTTTAAAAAGCGAGGGCTTTTTGATCATAGTTCTGCCCCTAAATCAATCGTGCATTTAAAGTTGAAAACGAAATTTGAGGTCGGAAGACAAGTAAAAATTATAGCCTAAAAATCTGATTATGGGCATATGGGCATAGGTCGAAACTTCAAAATGCCATAACTTCGTCAAAACTCAACTGATTTTAAAAAGCGAGGGCTTTTTAATCATAGTTTTGCCCCTAAATCAATCGTACATTTTAAAGTTGAAAACGAGATTTTAGGTCGGAGCATAAGTAAAAATTATAGCCCAAAAATCTGCATATGGGCATATGGGCATAGGTCGAAACTTCAAAATGCCATAACTTCGTCAAAACTCAACTGATCTTCAAAAGCGAAGGCTTTTTGATCATAGTTTTGCCCCTAAATCAATCGTGCATTTAAAGTTGAAAACGAAATTTGAGGTCGGAAGACAAGTAAAAATTACAGCCTGAAAATCTGAATATGGGCAAATGGGCATAGGTCGAAACTTCAAAATGCCATAACTTCGTCAAAACTCAACTGATCTTCAAAAGCGAAGGCTTTTTGATCATAGTTTTGCCCCTAAATCAATCGTGCATTTAAAGTTGAAAACGAAATTTGAGGTCGGAAGACAAGTAAAAATTATAGCCTGAAAATCTGATTATGCGCATATGGGCATAGGTCGAAACTTCAAAATGCCATAACTTCGTCAAAACTCAACTGATTTTAAAAAGCGAGGGCTTTTTGATCATAGTTTTGCCCCTAAATCAATCGTGCTTAAAGTTGAAAACGAAATTTGAGGTCGGAAGACAAGTAAAAATTAGAGCCTGAAAATCTGATTATGCGCATATGGGCATAGGTCGAAACTTCAAAATGCCATAACTTCGTCAAAACTCAACTGATTTTAAAAAGCGAGGGCTTTTTGATCATAGTTTTGCCCCTAAATCAATCGTGCATTTAAAGTTGAAAACGAAATTTGAGGTCGGAAGACAAGTAAAAATTATAGCCTAAAAATCTGAATATGGGCATATGGGCATAGGTCGAAACTTCAAAATGACATAACTTCGTCAAAACTCAACTGATCTTCAAAAGCGAAGGCTTTTTGATCATAGTTTTGCCCCTAAATCAATCGTGCATTTAAAGTTGAAAACGAAATTTGAGGTCGGAAGACAAGTAAAAATTAGAGCCTGAAAATCTGAATATGGGCATATGGGCATAGGTCGAAACTTCAAAATGCCATAACTTCGTCAAAACTCAACTCATTTTAAAAAGCGCGGGCTTTTTGATCATAGTTTTGCCCCTAGATCAATCGTACATTTAAAGTTGAAAACGAGATTTTAGCCTGTTGAATCAAATAGTTAACTTGGAATAGTTGTCAACAACAGCTTTTACCCAAATTGCCTTTAGGCCAAAGTATCTCCTTATGGCCGACAACTTTGGGTCAGTCAGCTGCTAAATTTAGCACCGGCGCAGAGCGAAGAGACCGAAACGAAATGCTGCCCAATTAAGGGCAACAAACAACTTCACGCCACAGATGCCACATGCCACACGAGGCGTTTATCGCGGCAGTCCGATCAGATCGCGCAACATCAACATCAACTCGATTGTATCGCCGACGGTGTCTGTCCCTGACTTTGTCTCTGCCACTGTTCCTACCACTGCCCCTGTCGCAGGGACTGTGGCCTGCCACATGGTAATGGCCAACGATTTGTCGCTGTCGCAGGACCTGTGGCCATAACAACAATTGGCGATCGTTAAGCGATAAGATCTCGCACTGCGATAAGCCCGAGCAGCAAGCAACCAACAAACGGCGACAGCAGCCACATTTTATGCTAATAAGTTGACATTTGACCACCATGACGAAATAATGAAACGATCAGATGCCGTCAATATGACAGGTCTCCATATACCCCATATCCCCCCCAAACACGACAATGGGCTCAACTCAATAGCCACTAACCAAAGACGAGTGGATATCGGGAGCTTATCAACTGAATATTCCACATAATAATGCGAAGAGAAATCAAATTAAATTAAGTAAAATCAGCTTTATAAACAAGTGAAGGGATTTCAAAACCTGATGCAAGGAAGACGAATTTTAAATCGATTTTGATATAGTATGAAGTGCTGATATATTGTATTTTTCTACAATCTCGCAAAAGTTTTCTTTTGGATCTTACAAAAATTGGCACAAAATTTGACTAAAAACAAGAGAGAAAGCATTTCAGACCGGAGTCAATATATAAGTTATAATCAAGCTGAATATTACAATTGACATAAACCCCAGTCTAAGTCAGATTTGTAAATTCAATTTGACAGATTGATAAACGGGAAAGGGAATGGGAAAGGGAATGGAAAAGGCAAACCAAAATCCTGTTTTAAGTCTTAACAGAGAGTAAACCAAAGCATACTTCATAATTTCAACTGTTTCGACCACTGTGCAAGTGTAAGCTACGACGATAACCAGGACATGAAGACATATATACATATATATATACATATATATATATATATAAGAATAATTACGCTTTTGACATTTGTTTGACACAGAAGCCGCTTGCCGCCGGCGATGCGCTAATTTCCAGGAATTTCACGCCACTCTTCGCTTAACGCTTATCCCCCTCTCTCTCCCTCTCTGTCTCTCTCCCTCTCTCTCTCTCTGTCTCTGTGGATACACAACATCAAAGTCATATGCAAATTTTTGTGAATTGTATCTTCACACGATCTGAACAATCTGCTCGCAGCAGCAGCAGCAGCAGCAGCTTGAACGGCACCCGCGGCTTTTGGCCATGTTGAAAATGAATTTTAATTGTTGGCGGCGATTGCCAAGTTATTGGCTAATGGCCAATAATTTACACACTAATTGGCCCAACAGACGACGACGACAATTTATTGCGACACATCAATTTTGGCAGTATAAATTTACAGATATTTAATTGAACTTATTGTTAACCAGTTAAGACTGAGCTTAGGCCTAAGCCTTTGGTGAGATATTTGATGAACCATTTGATGACCAATAGAACGAGTCTGTGCGACGCTTATGGCCTGTGTTGTTGTAGTTGTTGTAATTGTTATTATCCCTGCTGTAATTGTTGTTATCCCTGCTGTAATTGTTGTTATCCCTGCTGCAATTGTTGTAATTCCTGATGCGTCTGCTCCGGTTGCTTTGCTGCTCTACCGTTTCATTTTGCCAGTTGTTGTAATTGTTGTTATCCCTGTTGTAACTGTTGTTATCCCTGCTGTGATTG
Organism: Drosophila nr. perissopoda 5 BK-2023a; assembly: GCA_035044105.1. Taxonomy (NCBI): domain Eukaryota; kingdom Metazoa; phylum Arthropoda; class Insecta; order Diptera; family Drosophilidae; genus Drosophila; species Drosophila nr. perissopoda 5 BK-2023a. The sequence continues at coordinate 490,012 of JAWNMK010000126.1, forward strand.
TTGTTAACCTTCCTGTAATAATTGTTGTAATTCCTGCTGTAATTGTTGTTATCCCTGCTGTAACTGTTGTTATCCCTGCTGTAATTGTAGTTATCCGTGCTGTAATTGTTGTAATTCCTGCTGCCGCTGCTCTGGTTGCTTTGGTGATCTACAGTTTCATTTTGCCAGTTGTTGTAACTGTTGTTATCCCCGTTGTAATTGTTGTTATCCCCGTTGTAATTGTTGTTATCCCCGTTGTAATTGTTGTTATCCCTGCTGTAACTGTTGTTATCCCTGCTGTAACTGTTGTTATCCCTGCTGTAATTGTTGTTATCCCTGCTGTAATTGTTGTAATTCCTGCTGCCGCTGCTCCAGTTGCTTTGCTGCTCTACCGTTTGACTTCGCAAGGATTGCCTAGGCTGTTGCTCCTGATAACGATCGGAATGATCTCTTCGATTAGACTGCTGTAGCTGCTGCAGGGAATCCGTGTAGTTCTTACGCTCAATTTGATATCCTCGCGCCTCTGCGAAAGCTACAATTCGAAATTGAAATCGTAATTATTAAAAGCGTTGCTTCGTTTTTTCTTCTTTTTTTTAGATTTTTTGTTTACGCACTTTTTATGGCCAGATCTGGCGACATGTTCATCTTGAGGATCATATAGTAGCAGATCAGGTAGCCGGTACGATTAACGCCGTGTGTGCAATGCACGCCGATTAGCTTGTCTGTGAAGTAGAGTTGGGAGTTCCTTTTGCATTTTAATTATTATTATTAGTTTTTTGTATTTATTTAAAGGTGATTCCAACTTAATACAAGAATACCTCAATATATATTTATTACTCGCTGCTATTCTCACTGTCCTTTCCCTGTAGTCTGAGCTTTACTTTGGTTTTTCTGGGTTTGGTTTCTCTATATGGAGCAGAGAAAGCATTTAACTGATGCGGCTGGCAGGCAGGCATGTTGCCACAAATTGCTACAAATTTCAATGCAAAGCGAGCCACAGGAATGCGCTGAGCAGCGCCCACGCCAAAAGTGGCCAAAACCGGCTACACTTTTGACTGCTGTGGGGGGGCAGGGGATGGAAGAGGGGGCAATTGGCATAAAAGCAGAAGCAGAAGCGACGACTTGGACTAAATCTGGCAAACGGCAAACAGCAAACAGCGCACACTGCCAATATGCACAACATTGGCTATAAATTTCGTTGCAAAACAACAAAACAAAACAACAAAAACATGTCAGCGGTCGAGGCAAGGCTCAGGTGGCAGGGGGGCAAGCGGAAGGGGGCGGGGCAGGATACAAAAGTCGTTTTGTGGTGGTGCGCTATGCGGGCAGAAGCTGCCAGTTGTACGTCATGTTTTTTGCGTTCCATTTAAGCCAAGTTACAACTTGAGAGCTATGCAACAAACAACAGCAACAACAACAACAACTGCAACAACAACAACAACTGCAACAACTGCAACAACATCCTTGTCGCAATGTCGAGCACAATGGGCAATGTGATTAACCATTTAACAAAATTCGTACATCAATAAGAAGGTTAAGTTTATTAAGCTTTGGCAGCCAAAGGTTAAATTATTTGGTCTAAATGCTGAGCATAAATAATGAGACTGGAGCTAAAATTCAGATAGAATCTATGAGAAAGTATGGAAGTACTTGAAATAATCACTCTTCATTTAAAAAGCGTATATTTAATAAGATTTAAGCCCAACTCGAAACAAAGTATACACAATAATTTCTAGATTATGCCCATTGTAGCTGGAAACGATGCCTGCAAACTTGACAAGTGCCGACCACCTTGATTTTGACTTATATACATATACATATATATATATATAAATATATATATACATTTCTGGATCTCTTGAGTTGTAAACATGTTTGCCGACATTTCGCGTTTAATTTGTTTGGCAGTTTTCAGAACACGCAACAGCGACGCCAGTTGGCAACAGCTAAATTTTATTTGATCTTTGAGCTAGCTTTCATTTAATGCATATATATTTATATATATATATATTTTATGTATAAAAGATATATATGTAAATATATATGCTTAAATTCCTTACTGCTTTATCCATTTGCCTGATTTTGTATGGATTTGTTATAATTAGAAATGCATTTTTTATTTCTTTTTTTTTAGCTGGCGCCTAAATTGCTTGTTGGGCTCCAGAAACACGAGGCCTGGGAACTAACTGTTGAGTCTAGATTAAAGGGGGATTCAAAAATGCAACCCGCCCACTTTTGTGCGTCAGGTTGTTGTTAAGAGTTGAAATAGCTGTGTTTTCTCTTTGTAGTGCTGATAGGCATCTAAAAATGCTGCACTGCACTACCTATCTACATAGATAATTTCTTTGCATATTTACGAGCACTAAGTGTGTGTGTTGAGAGATATGCATCTGGATCCGAATTGGCTGATCGAGGGGAAAGCGTTCCCACGGCATAGTTACAGATGTGTGTGTAGGAGTTAGCAGTTTGTCGAAAATAATTTATGCACTTACCATTATCCGCATTTGCCTCCAGAAAGTTGTCCACATACTGGCAAAATCTAAAATAAATAAATATAAATATATTTATATATATATATATACGTAGAGTATATAATATATAATGTTAAGTAAATAGATCAAAATAAAGTCTGGTAATCTCTGCACCTTTCTGACAGGTAATCGGGCGGCGTCAAACGTCCAGGTATGCATAGCTTCTGATGCCTTACATTTTTATCTTCGAAAGACTGCAAGAGTGGAACGACATTATTACACCAGCTTTATAAATTGGGGAATCAGACTTAAACTTGCCTTTGGATCGTAGTAGCGATTGGTGTTGGTCAGATCAACGATGAGGCCCAAATTTGGCAAGGACTCCAGCAAAGAGTATGGCGCCAGACGCTTCTCGACGTCGACGTTCTCATTGATATTCTGCAAAAAATAATTTATAAATAAAGTAAATATGTGAAACATGCTTTTAAACATGTTGAAATTGCTCAATTTTATGCTGCCCGAGGCGGAACAATTAATAAACTGCCAAGGAGCAAGGAGTTGAGCTCAGCGCCTGCTGTGTGGCGTTATTTAATTAAGCAAAAACAATTTAATTTAATATTCATGCAGGAGGCGGCTGCGTGGGGTCCACTTGCCTACTGCGGCTGCAACTCCTGCTTCTGTTGCGGCTGTCTGTGTGTGTGCAACATCATGTACAACTTGCCACTTTTATGCATAATTGCAAGGCACACAAAATTCGCCTGCTTGGCCCTATTTTGTTGTACCCTTGCAGTGGGTATTTCAGTTTAGGGCTGAGATATGCAAGCAACACATTAAGGGGTTATATGTGACCTCATAAAGTGTATATATATATATTCCTGAGCCTCATTAATATAAATATTTAAGGTAATATTTTTCTCAAAATAACTAACACTAAACAATACACATGAATATAAAAATAATATAATAATAAAAGAAATTAAAAGCATCAAAATAATAACATACTTATGTTGAATTAATGCAATTAATATTAAACTAAAATCTCGCTGCCTGTATGCCACTCTCACATATAAGCTCATTAATATATCGCTCTAGCAAAGGTATTCAAACTTCGTTAAACTGAAGAAAACAGTTGCTGTTGCTGTTGTTGTTATTGTTGATTATTTTTAGCGGGCGCCTTTGCTGGTGGTCCGCATTTCAACATCAATCAACAACACAATTTAGTCTTCGGCTGTCTCTGTTGTTGTAGTTGTAACTCCTGTTAACCTGTTTATGGAATATGTTGGGAAGAAGGGGGATGAACTCACCTCTCGCAGCGGCACTTTGAATGCAACAAATCGAGTGCCGGAAATGCGTTTGCCGATTGGCTTATACTTAAGCCAGCTGCAATTCCAAAACGAAAAAGGTAAATAAGTCAAACATACTAAAAACACACGCATACTTACCGATCTGGTATAGCTCTGCCCATGTTTATGCTGTGTTAACTAAGTACAATTGTTTAATATCACTATTTGGAGTCTGTTACCCCACTTTGGGTAAGTTTGCACGTCAGGCGCAAAAACTAAAAAATTGCAAATCAAGTGGCAGCTCGCACACGAAAAGACAAGGATAGAGTTTGCGAGACACTTCCAATATTGCTGCTATTTTCCCACAATTAGAATAATTCTATACCTTCTCGGATGCGTACTCATAAATGGCTGGGTCTCTATTATATTGAATAATATGTCACAAAGATGACAAGTGAAGCATTTGCTTGTGTTCGCTGCTCGACTCAAAATATTAAGACACGCCGGTCTCGAGCCGCTGCTTTCCGAATCCGAAGTAGTCGTGGGTGTCCTGGCCACAGATCCTTTTGTAATCAACTTTTTGTCAATTTGATGCCGCTATGTGCTGTCTGCTTAGTGTTAATATTTAGAATTCATAAACGAAATCAAACTCTGGTGAAAATTCTGCGTGTTATATTTTCACACACACATTTATAGATAAAACACATGTTTTGACGTTGCCACTAGACTAGCGCTGTTAACAAACATATGTGTTGGCGTTGCCACTATGTCAAAGTCTGTTAACTAAAATGAGCTAAAAAAGACCGAAACGCGAGTGACTTTTGGACTTTCTGCGATTGAAATTGTGGCTGGTAAAATATTAACTCAATTTAAGTTAATTGTTTATTAATATAACTTATTCTTTAAACAGTTTAAGCTCTGAGCATACACAAAACATGTTTGCCAACAACACACGCAATTTAGTGCGTAGCAGCATTGTGAGTAAAATAATACAAAAATGGCGATCGCTTTTTTTGACTTGTTAAATAATCCATTTATTTACTTATTATGTATTAGTTGCACCGCTGCAAGAGCACTTTGGTGGTGGCAGAGCACAACAATGAGGCACTCAATCCGCTGACGCTGAATACAATTACGGCAGCCAGGAAGATCGGCGGTGACGTCACAGTTCTCGTTGCAGGCACAAAATGCGGACCCGTAATTAATTTTCTCTTCTTTTTTACTCTTGTTGTTTTTGCTTGGTTTGCATAATCAATATTAAATTTAATTTAACAGGCCTCGGAAGCTGTGGCCAAGGTTGAGGGCGTCACCAAGGTGCTGGTGGCAGAGAATGCCGCCTTCAACGGATTTACAGCGGAATCGTTGACGCCTTTGGTCCTCGCCGCCCAATCGCAATTCAAATTTACGCACATTTTGGCCGGAGCCTCCGCCTTTGGCAAGAACGTGTTGCCACGTATCGCCGCCAAATTGGACGTGTCGCCTATTTCGGAGATCATCGATATCAAGTCAGAGGACACCTTTGTGCGCACCATTTATGCGGGCAATGCAATACTCACCTTCAAGTCGAAGGATGCCGTCAAAGTGATCACTGTGCGTGGCACAAATTTCCCACCAGCTGCCACAAGTGGTGGCAGTGGCGCTGTGGAGCAGGCACCCGCTGGTGACTATGCCAGCGCGCTGAGTGAGTTTGTGTCGCAGGAACTGACCAAATCCGATCGGCCGGAGTTGACGGGCGCCAAGGTGATCATCTCGGGCGGACGTGGCCTCAAATCGGGCGATAATTTCAAGCTGCTCTACGATCTAGCGGATAAATTTGGCGCTGCTGTTGGCGCCTCGCGTGCAGCTGTCGACGCCGGCTTCGTGGCGAATGATCTGCAGATTGGACAGACGGGCAAGATTGTGGCACCCGATTTGTACATTGCTGTGGGCATTTCGGGCGCCATTCAACATTTGGCCGGCATGAAGGATTCAAAGACGATTGTGGCCATCAACAAGGATCCGGAGGCGCCCATCTTTCAGGTGGCCGACATTGGCCTAGTCGCTGATCTTTTCAAGGCTGTGCCCGAGCTCACTGGCAAATTATAAAGATCTGTCTATATATATATGAATTTGTCTGTATGTAGTTGTATAAAGCTAACTGATTCTGATCAGAGTTAAGCAAGGAATTGTTGCATTTATTTGAAATTTAGTCTCATTTGTGTGTGGCAAGTTTGCCTCCCTTTTTTATTAAACAACAAAATTGGAGCAAAGTTCCGTTTTATTTTTTTATTGTTTGCTGTGTCTGCGGTCGGAATATCAATTCTCTTATCAGTTTTTGCAGATTATATTATATATTGTCTGAAGTTACCCAATGAACAATTTTTTAATAGAAACGACAATTCCATATCAAAATCGAGTAGGTATTTTCTAAAATATTAATTTTAGAGAGAAACGATTCAAATTCTCAGAACAGAGCCGGACCAGACCCAACCAAGACCTAAACATAGCGATCGGGACACTTGAAGCTTAGGCGATGGCCGAGGGATTCAAGAAGTATTTCAATGGCACCACCGTTGCCGGACGAGCGAATGTAAGTCACCATTAATCCTAATCTTCATTTCACTCCACTCCTCATTCCGTTCCAGGTGGCGAAGGCAACCTATGCGACAATGGCGCTCATCTATTTCTTTTATCGCGTGAGTCGCGGCAAGGACGCACCGAAGCCACAGAATGAGGCAATTGATGCGCCATTGGATGAGCCTTATTTGGAGCCCAGCAAGCGTGAGAAGCCGGAGATGCCGGAGAAGCCGGAGATGCCGGAGAAGTCGGAGAAGGATTGTGCCATTTGCAGGGAACGCGTTCGAGTGCGAGAAAAGGAGCAGCCGCCGCCACCACCAAAACCACCAGCACCCTCGGGTAGTGGCCCAGATCGTCACAGTTGCGACTGTGAAGAGAATCCAGAAATCAGTCAACAGCAGCAGCCACAGCAGGGCCAAAGCCGCAGCGCATCCAAAGCGGACGTAGTGCATCCCGCCCGTGAGCTAATCACTCAAATGCAGGATGCCGCTTCCCGTGCCCTGCGCAATGTGATTGGCGCCGTCTTGGGCGACAGTCCGCCGCAGGCTGCTGTCAGCGATGAGCTTTGCAGCTGCTGCCAACCCTCCGCCATGGAGCAGGCCGATGATGAGGAATGCGACTATGAGGTGAACAACAATCAGCAGCTGAATCGCGAGCGACGCACTGCACCCAGGCACTGTGATGCGTCGAGCAACAGGAGCCAACTGGAGTTACTGCCACAAACACAGGAGCAGCAGCAGCGGCAGGCAACAGCGGAATCATTCCAATCCCAATCGGAATCCCAGGCGCTGCCACAATATCGCTGCTTTGAGGATGAGTTTGCCTCGGAGATGTTCTTTGACCATTTTGAGGATTGATACGATCGAATGGGGATTATCAGCTTATCTATCTAAATTGCCTGTATCCTTTTGCATTTTATTAAATTTCATATATTTATCAGACGAGAAATTGAGCGACTTTTTATACCCTGCACCTATTTGAAATGGGTATAATGATTTTATGGAAATGTATGGCACGAGGTAGGATATTCATCAACTTAAATATATATATTTTTTGATTTAAATTTAATTTTAAATTATATTTTCTTTTTTATGTTTTGGTTGACTGACTTAAGTTGACATTAAATAAATACATATTTAACTTCTCGAGTCCAGGGTATATCGTAGTCCAACTCACTCGACTAAAGCTGCTTAGCGCTTCTCTCTGATAATTGATTGTTAAGTATGCTAATAAACTGAAATGACACAATGACTTACAATTCTCCATATATAATTCTATAAATATATATGTATATATATTTAAAAGAAAACGCAAGAAAAGGGGGAAAACTCTAATCGCTAGTGAGCTCGAAAGAAAGAGAGATATTCGAGTAAATACTGGAAATTGTCAGCCGGCTAAGTTGTTATCTGCGAACACAGCAGAGGGCAATGCAATAATTCCACTGCAACAAATCGAACTGTGTTGAGCAGCAGCAAAAAATGCCTTCAGTGTTTCCGTGTTGCTCATTTCATGGTGTGGGAAAGCAAATTCATTCACAGCGACGCCGACGCAGACGCTGACGTCGCTGCAGACGCAGACGCCAACGTTTCTGTTATGTCATTTGTAGCGAAAAAGTGTCTACTGCTGCGCAATTTCTACCCGCTCGAGTCGACTTGTTAATGCGCTACGAAATAAACACAATATATACAAAAATAGATTTAAATAATAAAATAATAAATAGTATTGAAATATTACTGAATAATCTTTGATCTCAGCTTTATATTCACTCAGCTCAAATTATTTACTAGCCCAACTCGCAAGCGTTTCAGAAGTGTCTCAAATGCGAGCTGAAAACTAAAGAGACCATAAAAAATCAATTCAAATTGTGTGCAAAAGCGCAACATGCTCGCTGATAGCTGGAATACATTGTAAGCTCCAGAGTATCCAGAGTACTCTAGGCGATCGAGCTAGTCAGTCACTCATCAACCAGCGAGCTGAGGAGACGTCTAATTGAAGTGAAGCAAAGTAAAGTAAACAATCTGCGAAAATGCACAAGACTCCGATTAACGAGTTGCGTCGCGTGTGCGTTATTGGAGGTACATAAATAAATAAATTCAATAATAAAATAAAATATATTTAAATGTGAATTTGGATGATACGATTTATAAATATAAATTTTAGCCGGCACCGCTGGATTAAGTGCATTGAAAAATTCACTGCAGGAGGGCTTGGAGGCAGTCGCCTACGAGCAGGGCACCGAAATCGGCGGCACTTGGATATTCTCGGATAAGATGCCCAAGGATGAGTACGAAGAGGTGCACAGCAGCATGTACGAAGGATTGCGGTAGGTATCCGATTAAATTAGCTAACAAAAATTCCAAATATATATGTTGGTTTCAAAAACCAGATAATGCCTATTTAAGAAAGTCGCCTTTGATCATATAAAAGATAATGTGTATAATAGAGTGAAAGTGGTTGACCTAGTTTTACTTCAACTTGTTTTTGACTAATTTTAAGTTAACTATACTCTTGAAAAACTACAGCTCTTATCAGGCGTTAGTCCACTAATCCTATTCCTAGTCTAAAGTCCCAAAGTCAACTCGAAATTTCTTTTGTAAAATCCAACACTGCATTTATCTACTTTTCTTTGTTTTTATTTTGTGTAATAATCTTAATCTTTCAAGTGTGAAGCGGATCTAAAATACTTTTGTTTGTTAAAAATGATTTTATAGACTATATTTAGGCAACTGCATCTTTTATGGGGCAACTACAATGTTTATTTTTAAATGTGATAGTTTATAATATATAATAGATAATAATAATAATGATAATATATATATTTATTAGCACAAATTTGCCCAAGGAAGTTATGGGTTATCCGGACTACCCTTATCCCACAGAGATAGACGAGTCCTTCATAACATCGCAGCAAGTATTGGAATTTCTGAGATCCTATGCGAATCACTTCAACCTGATGCCGCACATAAAGTTGCAACACGAGGTCATCAGGGTGCGACCCCGCTTAAACGATTGGGAGGTGAGTGCTGACGTGACTGACACACTGACAATGAGCTCTCCATCAATATTATACAATATATATGTACATACATGTATGTAAAATATTGTTATTGTTTACTTAAGCACGTCTTGAGATTAAATACATTTATTTTTCTTTGTATTTGCAGGTATATGTTTGGGATCACATCAACGATACTTGCAATCCGGTCTATTATGATTTTATATATGTGTGCAACGGCCACTATACGGAACCAGATATGCCCCAAATCGAGGGCATGGATCTCTATGAGGGCAAACAAATTCACAGCCATCTATATCGCAAGGCGGACAAATTTAAAGGTGAGCAAAAATCGCAAAATGGTATACATTTTTATGGACTGGAATAGTACTAATACTACCGATAAGACTTAGCTTCCGCATGTGCGGAAACTTTTCCCTTTTTCGTCTAGCAACAGTCTGACATTTTTTATTGTCGTTCCCATAAACAGTGCCGTCTTATCAAGAGTCTGGCATAATCACGGAATAGCTTTCATCATTTCTGGGCACTTCACGTTTGCCAAGCCTCTGATTTAAATATATTTTAATGTACAACAAATTGGGTTTTTGGCACGTATCTTGATAAGAATTGTTGGTTGGTTAATTGAATACTTTGAATGATTAATCTACTTCTTGATTTGATTGTTATAATCTTCAATTTATATATGTATTTGAAATGCTTCAACAATCAGACAATTTTAATTTGTAGTACTTATTCTACAACTATCTTTGTCTGCTTTTTGACAACTAAATCTCTGCAGATCAGCTAGACTTAATCATTATAATCTCCAGCTATCTTTATCTTTATTTTTTCAGATCAGAATGTTTTAATCATTGGCGCTGGTCCGAGTGGCCTGGATATCACAAATCACATTCGAGTTGAGGCCAAACGAGTCTATTTGAGCCATCATCTGGCGACGACACCGAATACCTCATTTATGGGCAATGTGACACAGAAACCGGATGTGGCACGATTTACGAAAGGAGGTGCAATCTTCACGGATGGCAGCGAGGAGAGATTCGATCATGTTGTCCATTGCACTGGCTATCATTATAGTTTTCCCTGTCTGAGCACCGATGTGGGCATCCAAGTGATTGACAATTTTGTGCAGCCCTTGTGGAAGCACTGCATCAATATTAATAATCCGACAATGTCGTTCATTGGACTGCCCTTCAATGTGATACCGACGCACATCTTCGACATGCAGGTGCGATTCACCCTGAAATTCTACACGGGTCAGCGACAGTTGCCAACCAGGGAGCAAATGCTGGCCGAACTGGAGAAGGAGCAAGGAGAGCGTTGGGCTTGTGGTTATCCCAATCGCAAGAAGGCCCATCAAATGGGCGATCGACAGGTGGGACTTAGTACTGTTAATTCCTTAACCATTCTACATTAAACTCTCCTTAACCTTTTCCAGTTTGATTATTACAATGAGCTGGCAAATATGACGGGCATTGAGAATATTAAGCCCGTTATTTTAAAGTTGATGAAGGATTGCGGCAAGAAATATATTTTCGAATTGGACACTTATCGCAATCATCGCTACAGGGTCTTGGACGACGAGAGCTTCTCAAAATCCCCATTGTGATGGCATTCTTTGAGCATTTCTGTATTTTATGTAGCTTATTTGCATTTAATTATAAAATTATGAAAATAAATTTACCGAATTTAAAAATAACTCTCGCATTGTCATAGCAGCCAGTTTTGTGTAGCTCGACGGTGATATTGCTGAATTAGTTGGCAAGCTGTTGCTGTTTGGTTCTCAAAAGGAACTTTTAACTTGGTGCAGTTCTGTTATTTATTTCTACGGAATGTAAAAATGTTATTTTGACAATACTAATAATTGATATTTATTGCAAACACTGCACATTTGATGTTGTAAATACATAATTTAATAATTTATTCATTCAATTAAATTCAAATTTCGCCCGCACTATGTGCTACTACACTTTATTATAATTATTAAAAGTATTTTTAAGTCAGCACGCACACTTTATTTTTAATATTTATATAAATATATACTACTATTTTTTTATAGAGGGTTACTGCTAATGCTACTACTTTAGTACGTTTTCTTTGCTTAACCTAATTACTACTTTTTTTAGCTTTAGCACTGTTGTTGCTGTTCATATTGCACACGTCTTCGTCTTCCTGTTTGCTGTTATGGCTGCTGCTGCCAGCGCTGTTACTGTTACTGTTGTTGTGCGCCTCGACTGTGGCCATTTTCTGAAAATCACAATCGATAATTCGCTTGCGTTTGCGCAACGGTCGACTGCATTCCGCTGCCGCAGCGCTGCTGCTGTTAGTGGTGGTGCCGCTGTTATTGCTGTTGCTGTTATTGACGCTGTTGTTGTTGCTGCTGTTATTGCTGTTGCTGTTACCCGATGTAGGCGATGTGGGCGTTGTCTCTTTGGTCTGGATTAGTGTGCGTTTGGTTTGCAGTCGTGTTATCTTCAGTATGGGCAGCTTCTGTGTCGCCGTCTCCGTCTCCGCCTCCGCCGGCTCCGGCAACACGATGCAGTGCGTCGTCTCCAACGAATCTGCGTTGGGCGATTGCGATTGTGATTCCGATGTCGATGCCGATGGCGATGCTGATGGCGATGGCGTTGTCCTCGGTGGCGTTGTCTTTGGTATGGATTGCAGCTCCTCCTCCTGTTCCTGCTCCTGCTCCAGCTCCAGTTCTATCTCCAGTTCCGGGTCCGGTTCGATCTTCTGCTCCTGTTCCAACTTCTGCTCCTCCTCCACTTGCTGCTCTCTCTCCCGCTCCTCCTCCAGCTCCCGCCCGCCCTGCTCCACCTGCTCCTCTGGCTTGGCCTTGCTGCAGTCGAGTGGCTCTTGGTGCTCCTCATCCGCCGTCCTGCGCTGCTCCTCATAACGCTTGCGCTGCTCCGGCGTCAAGTGTGCCTTGTAAAAGTCCACAATGGGCAATGGTATGGGTATGGGTATGGGTAGCGGTATTATTATCGGATACGGCACCATCACCGTAACCGGTGGTGCTGCACCCATCAGTGCACCCAGTGCTCCCTGCAAATCCGACAACTGTGGCAACTGCGGCTGCTGTGGAAATTGTAGCTGTGGTGGTGCGCCAAAGTGACCACCAAAGCCACGCGGCAACATCCCATGAGGTGGTGCAAGAAACGGATGTGGTGGTGGTGGTGGCGGATGTGCTGCGGCTGCTGCGGATCGTGCACCAAAAGGATGCCCCACGTGCAGCCCATTTGGGGGCGTGGCAAAGTAGCTGGGCGGCAAATTGGTGGGCGGTCGACCTAGTGGTGGCGGATGTTGCTGCTGTGGCGGATGCTGCTGCTGGGCATGTTGCTGCTGGCCATGCGACAGCTGTGGATGAGGATGAGGATGTTGCTGCTGCTGCTGCTCCTGCATAGGTGATAGCGGTGGCAGTGGCACGCTGCTGCTGGCAAAGTCAACGCTGAGCGGTGCTGACGGCGACTGCTGCTGCTGCTGCTGCTGCTTCTGCAGCAGACTGGCAACGGTCTCGGCGCCAGTGGCACGATGGGAACGCTTGCGGCGACCTGGTTTCGAGGCACTCAGCGCATGCTGACGTTGCAGCTGCTGTGCAGATGCAGTTGGAGCGGAGACGGGCGCGGAGATGGGCGCCTTTTGGGCCAGCAACTTGGAGGCGGGCGCCACTGAGATCAGAGGTTTGTTGGGCGGCGTTAAACAGGGCGAGCTGCGCTTCGAGGCGGTTGCAGTTGCAACTGTTGCACCAACTGCAGCAGTTGGACCCGGCGACACCGATATTGTGGACGCTGGCGAGGCGGACCGACTGCGACAGTTGCGCAACCAGAGATCCGGCGTTATCAGTGCCGCCTTGTCGTTGTCCAGTCCCTGGTCGCGCAAATGGGGATTCATGTCGAGGTGCGCCTGCGTCTCATTGCAGAAGATCTGCATCTTGTACTGATTGAGACACTTCTCCGAGCAGAACTGCAGCTGCGAGGCACCATCCTGGAAATCCACATAGCTGACCGCGTGCCGCACGTGCTTGCACCAGTCGCACGTCTTCGCCTTCTTGAAGGACGCCCGACGACTCTGCCCGAAACAGGACTCGGAACAGTAACGGGGTCCATCGCTGCTGGTCAGATAATCGGGCGCATTCTCCGCAATCGGCCGATGACACCAGCAACAGTTGTTGTAGTCTGCAATGGTAATCAGAGTTCAAAGTTCAAACTTAATTTATTTATTTAATTTCAGTTTGTTTGATTAATTCATTCAATTCATCCTTTTTAATCAAAGATCCTTTTAGCCCCTCCTCCTTTTTAGGTCTGTTTTTGCCTCGGTCTTTGAATATCATTAGATATTTCTATGCTCTTCTCATGAAGTCCCCAATCTCTATATTCCAGCTTTCCATAAACTTTTCTCTTTCTATTTAACAATTTTCTCATCAATCGATTTTATTTGCCATAGTTTTTACTGCATTTTCTTGCATTGCTTATCTCTTCACTCACAATTTTCCAGTTTTTCCAGAGTCATCAATTTGGATAGCTAATTCTTCAAAGGCTGCCACTTAAAATCAATTCTGTGCTTTAAGAGTCCACCAATTTATTTATGTATATTCAATATTTTCCTTGGTGCATCATATCCATACAAAAAAACAATCCCTTTCCTTTCACTTGGCTGTTTGTTACCCAATAGTCTGCCCTTTGCCTCCTCTTTGTTGCAGAATCAATGCTTCCCTTGCCGCATTCATTCACTGAATATTTGATGCCATATTTTGGGTCTTAATGAATCTGTTATTCGATAATGCAGCAAAACCGAGCAGCCACAGACCAAAAACTCCTTTTAAACCCAACCAGCAGATGCCAAAGTTAGCAAAGTTGCAAGCCTGTCTGGCTGCATAATGACTGACTAGCTACGGGCTGCTTCGTTAGAGGGGGTTGCAGAGGTGGAGTGCTGCACATGTCGAACTTATCAAGTTGCAACAAATATCAATAACAACAGCAGCAGTAGCAAGTAGCAACAAAAGCAGCAGCGTTGTGGCAACAGAATTCTTGATTTTGATTTTGATTTTGATTTTTGGCTGCGCAGCTATCAAGTTGTCCATCTAAATAAGCTGCAGCCATTAAAGGACTACAAAGTTGGGCATTAATTGACTTGTCCTGGCTGGGAAGAGGTCCTAATTGAGCATATAAATATTATATTACGGATATTAATATAATATTAATTATTGATTTTGTATTTTTTTTGTATTTATATTTACTCTAATATATTTAGAAGCCCATCTTCTGTGGGAGGTCTACAGCTGAACGATCCGATTCAATATTCGTAATTTGCATAAATATTTTGAGTATTCTTTATTGCATAACTGACTATAAAAATATTTAATTATAGCTATGAATAGCTGTAAATATATAGAATAGAATTATTCTAGCACTAATTGTGAGCAGAGTCGCTGTAAAGTCTCTCAGAACTCAATGTCAAATCTGAATTTGTATATTTTTCAGTAAGGGGCTAAAGGATTCGTTTTGCCAGGCAAGTAGCAATGAGTGTCCTTTGCAGGATACATTTGCGATAGTTGTGAATAGAAAAAAACCTTGTCCTGGCTAGACTAATAAAGTAGGACTGAAACTCTGCTTTATTCTAGGATATTCGATTCCTTTTCTATTAAACAATCCTCAGACTATTCCACCAAGTTGTGCAAATTGTGTGTGTATGATTATTGTAGGGTATTTGCATAACTGATTGGTTTCAGCACTCACCTATTTTCTCCTCGGTGTGCGATGTTGTCGCAGTCGGTTTGCCAATTGAGTGGGGACTCTTGGAGTCATCCTCGCGGGAGCTGCGTGTGTCGTGATCCGAGGGAGTTGTCGTATTGCTGTGACAGTTCAAATTGCTCGACTTGCGATTGTTGCTGTTGCTGTTGCTGCTGCTATTGTTGTTGTTGTTGTTGGTGCTGCTATTGTTGTTGTTGTTATTGTTGTTGTTCTGATAGGCTAAAGTGCTGCTGCGGCTGCTGCGTAAATAACTGCGATGCTGTTGCTGCTGCTGTTGTTGTTGTTGCAGCTGCTGTTGTTGTTGCTGTTGCTGGTGTTGCGTTGCCACTGCGACAGCAGCAGCACTTTGCAGCAATCGGGATGTCTTGGCCGTTAGGTCGAGTCGATCCACATCGACGCCATCGAAGCCATACCAGCCGAGCAGCTCGTTCATTGTATGCTGCGCGAATTCCTGGAACGAAATGATAACCCAAACAGAATCAGAATCAGAATCCGAATCCGAATCAGAAGCAGTTGCCAAAAGATTAACTCAATTTTGTTGTTGTTGTTGTTTTTGTGTTTTTTGATAGGCATGCCAATGATATAAGGTGACGGACGCAATTCAGCCGAATGCTGACACAGCTTCAGTTACGTCAATCCCACAAAAATGAAAGAAAAAATAGAAAAGGAAGAATGCTCTCGACTAGGAGATACCCTATACACAGGTCCTTACACACTAGTCTCAGATTTTCTTCTGTGTTTTGCTGGATCAGTCTTGATTAATGTTTTACAGTTGATTGTAATTATGTCAAGGTATAATCAAACTCAATTAAATTTTTTGATTCTTATCGATAAGAATATCGATATAGTTATCGTTTATATATAAAATAAGCCAAATCAGCTCATGTTATACGAGCACAAATGTTTTCCAGCTCTTAGATCTGAGAGACAAATGGACATAGCTAAATTGAGTCTGTTCTTATAAAATATATACCTTATAAGGTTGGAAATTCTTCCCTCTGTTTTTTAGGGGGTTGAGGGTATAAAAAAAAGTCAGCCAAAAGTGGCTCGTGTCATTCAATAGCAGCGCGACAACATTCTCACATTTTAGGGCGCATCGACAGATAGTTGAGAGGCAGCAGCCAGGTAGCCAGGCAGCCAGGCAGCTGAACAGGTATATTGTGGCAACATAATACTCTCTAGCTATTTACATGCAGCATTGCTGCTGCAGGTGCAACTCAGTGAGCTGCATAATTGCAACTACTACTTCTTGTTGCATGCAACCGCATTATGTTGGCCTTGCGGTAGCAGCCTAATGTATTGCAACACATGATATTTAAATGGCTACTAAATTTATAGCATTTATTAATTATCTGATAAGAATGCAAAAGGATATTAAGGACATTACGCGCAGCATTTAAATATGCTTGAAAATAAAATAATATCAATAAATGCGAATTTTATTATTTTTATATTTAAATTTTATATTTTTTTATTTTATTTTCAATTTTTTCAAGTAGCAAAAAATCTAAAAAATTTCGCCGGAAATTAGTTTTGCATTTAGCTTACTCAAATCAAAAAGAAACATTTTTAATCCGTTTTTATTTATTTTATATTTTGCACAAATTTAGCAAAAGTTTATCGAGTGTTAAATATAAAATTAATTAATTGGTAATTTTAGCGTTTTTCCTCTTAAATTTTAATTGCCTTTTAAAGTTTTTTAAATGCGTTTTAATGTTGCGCCAGCAGTTGGGGCATGGATTAAGGCTAAATTTGTAATTAATAACTTTGAAGAAACTTGCCGAAACACGCACACACACATGCACACACACACACAAATACACACACACACACACAAGTATGCTACACACACTCGCATAAGCATATCAATTAACACACACAAAAATAAATTTTATCATGGCAGCTCAGCTGGGAAGGAGTGAGTGCGGGGCAAGAAGGGGTTGACTAGTTTTTTGGTGTATATGGATAACATTTGGTGGCATAATCCTTCAACTTGTTGTTGTTGTTGTTGTTGTTGCATGCTCTCCTTTTTGCAATGGGATCTGTGCCTTTTGCCCGCTGCAGTTCTCCAACCCTGCCCCTTCTCACTCAGATGCTGTGCTTGATATTGATATGCATTGAGAGTGTGCGAGTGTGTGTGTGTGTGTGTGTCTGTGTGTGTTGCCTTTTTGCATACAATACTGTTTTAAAATTCAACAACAATGTGTATGTTGCCACACAAAAGCCTGATCAGAGTCGGAGCTGGAGTCGGAGTTGGAGTTGGAGTTCTTTGCGGCTTTTGAAGTTTGTTTGGGATTTCGTTTCTCGTTTCTTGAAACGAAACAAACCAAAATGATATATCTACAAGCTTGTATGTGTGTGTGTGTGTGTGTGTTCTGTATGGACATACGTAAATTTCACACAAGGCTACGCAGCAACTGCATTAAGACATATCAAATTACACTGAAATTCTCATATTCAAAGTCGTCGTCGATGTTGTTTTCATTGTTGTTGTTGTTGTTTTGCTGACTGCAACATTCAAATAAGGCGGGGCACAACTAAGGACAGAGGCGTTACCAAAAGGGGTGCTGCAATGGGCATACGATATAACAAATATTCCTTGTGGATTTTAAAACAATATTTTTAATCTTTTTTTCTGCAGAGTAAAAAATATTCAAATTCTTTTCTGCCTATTCAAAAATTGACTCATTTTTTAAATGATCTTTGAATCTATTTACCTTATCAGCATTACCTACAAAAAATAACTCCAATAGCAGAAGTATTATATACATTTTTTTATACCCCTTCTGCAACTGCGCCACTGAGCCCCTTCTACATTTACGGGGAACATTTTTGGTGCTTCTGAGGAATGATTCAAATAAATTACTCATACGACATGTGTACAATGTTGACACAGTCGTTGACAGTTTGAATGCGACAAGGCAAAGCCAACAAAACAACAACATGCAACTTAAGGGCGTGGCAACAACGACAAGATTTTTCGGCAAAATCTCTCGCTTCGCCAAATGCCATAGAAATTGAGAAATAATTATAGGTTGCCAAAGCGACCAAATGAACAAATGAATGAATAAACAAATCAACAAATGAACAAATGAATGAATGAACAAATGAACAAATGAATGAATGAATGAATGAATGAATCACAAGTTGTGAAATCTATGCCAATGCCTGCCTGGTGAGTTGACTGATTTGCGACTTGCTAACTAACTGCTGGCCAATAAGCAGCTTGGCATTTGTCATGCGATACATCGACGGACACTGGACACTGGACACTGGACACTCTCTGACCACTGTGCGCACAGTGGGTTAAAGCGGACGCTGCCAACTTGATGACACAGCGCAAGCCGTCTAATCAGCGGCTGCAAGTCTGTCTGCCACAAAGTCTTGCAACGTCTTGAAAAAGATCACACGCTCGCTTGGCTCTCAGCCCTCGGCCATAATTTCGCCCCCCCCCCCCCCTTGGCCAAAACCGCTCTCGCTCTCGCTCGCTCTCTCTCTCGCCTTTAGCCAAGTGGTGCACTGCGAGAAATGCGAATTTAAACAAAAACTTAACTTTACATTTAGCCAAAAATTAAGTGATTAAAAATTAATATTTTTGTTGTAGCATTCTGAATTTTTCCATTTCTTAGTTTAAGCATTAAAATTAAACTATTTTTCAGCTCTGTGAAGCTGTATTTTTGAATACTAAATATTTTGAAAACTTGACTTAAAATAAGTATTTCATTTTTTGATACAAATATAAATGACAAATAAAGAAAAAATAATTTTGATATTCTCTAAAATTTGACTAGATTTATAGCTTGATTTATGTAGAATTTATGTAGCTACTGTAGAATTTTTGTGAGTGTAAAATTGACTGGTTTTGTTTGTCTCGCTGACTGTGTAGAGTATTAACAATTCGCACGATAAAAATCTTGTGACTGGCTGCAAGGCATATCGATTACACGCCTCAGGTGCGACCTCGACTGTGGTGGAAGTTTATTGCAGTGGAAGGGGAAGAGGCAGGGGACTAGGAGGGGGGTAGGGGGCTTACTTATAGGCAAAGGAGACGCACGCCCGTCCGTCTCAAGTTCAGTTTGGTTCAGTTCGCAGTCCAAGTCCAACTGTGCGGTAATCGGAGGCGCATTTGCTGTTAGCTCTTTTTTTTTCTTCTTGTAAGCATATCATTTCTACCTTATGATACCTACTCGCTCTC
This sequence comes from Drosophila nr. perissopoda 5 BK-2023a, assembly GCA_035044105.1. Taxonomy (NCBI): domain Eukaryota; kingdom Metazoa; phylum Arthropoda; class Insecta; order Diptera; family Drosophilidae; genus Drosophila; species Drosophila nr. perissopoda 5 BK-2023a. The sequence goes on from JAWNMK010000126.1 coordinate 509,259, forward strand.
TCTCTCTCTCTCTCTCTCTGTCTATCTGACTATCTGTAGCTGCCACAGTAGCTGCATCTCGCTCTTAGTGTGCTCTTGTGTCTCTGTCTGTTGTTGGGTTTTTAATATCATTTGACTGTTAATTTATGTTTGGTTTTTAATTTCTGATTTGTGCGTTCGTTTTGGTGCCTCAGCTGCGTTGCCTGCAGCGGAGGGGAGCAGGCTAAGGGGTGGGGGGAGGGGAGGCAGCCTCCCGACATTTAAACTTGCGCTCATTGCAAGCAGCTGAAATCCTAAACCGAAATGCGAATAAAAATCAATTAATTAAAAAATGAAATTCTATTCCCCTTTCAGTCCGTAATTGTTGTTTTTTTTATCATTATGGAGTTGAAGCTGAAGTTGGACTTTTTGTCCGATTTGTCATGGCTGAAATGGCTGCTGAATTTACACGTTTCCCTCTTTCCCATTCTTGCAACCATTTCCTCATATACTCCCATATATATATGTATATATGTTTTTCAAATTCCATTTAAATTATTGCTCAAAGTATCTGACAGATACAGTTGGCAATTGCCAGCATTCTGCCCCCTTCTGCTGTCTGTTAAGTTTCGCAAAAATCTCATTTTACAAAAACATATCAAATTTTCGCTTTTATTATGAATCGCAAATGAACTGGAGCTGACTTGACGAGTGTTTTTTTGTTTTTTTGTTTTTTTTTTGGTGAGTCCAGATCCAAGTTGCAGCCAATTCCCGTTTCGAGAGCCACTTCGTCGGCTGTCAAGAACAACTGCACACACTGAGCGAAAAGCTTGAGTAATGTCTTGAATATAGGTATTTGAATAAGGAATTCGATTACTGAATTTAATTATACAGACTTTAATTTGAATATTATCTTTCATCCAAATCAGTGTTTACTTATAATATATAGATATATATTTATATATATGATTGATAACCTTCAGCACATATTTTTTATACATACATATATGTATATATTTATATTTTTCTCAGCATCAGTTTATGTCATCTTTGGATACTTAATCCACATTTTTAATCCCTTCTGATATATACAAAGAATTATATTTACATTTTACATTTATCTTTGATCTTTGATGCAATAATATATCATTCATCAGAGTATTTTCTTCAGATCCATAAATTTGTATATTTTTCTATTTTACATACATCTCTATTCATATATTTCAAATTTCATCTATTAATATTCCTTCCAGATCAGCATTCAATTCCCATATATAGACAGCTATATTGATGTTCAACTTATAGACTGCAAGCCAAGTTCATCCTGGATGGCTGCTCCTTTTTGCACCTCGTCTATGTGGGTAGTTAACTGAGTTTCTAGTCATGGTTATAGCCAACTGAAATAGCTTAGTGTTGGCTGTTGGCTGTTGACTGCTTGCTGGCTGCTTGGGTTATGCGAGTCGGCCACATTAATACATGTCTACGGTTACTCAAAAAGAAACCTAATAGAATAATGTAAAGTATACGCTGGCAATGGCTAACGACGGAGACGATGGGCAACCCAATACGCTTATAATAACTCACCCTGAACCCAGCCGTAGTAAACTGAACTCACAGCTCAACTGAGAGCTGTTCTTGTTGTTGTTGTTGTTGTTGTTGTTGTTGGTGCTAGAAACTAAAACGAGCTAAACCAAGCTGCAACACAGAGCCAACTAGAGGCGAGAGGGACGGGGCAGGGAGGGGAGATGGAGATGGAGATGTAGATGGAGACGTAGTTGAGCCAAATCCAATGCAGCTCTCAGTCAGCACCACCAACAACACCCCAAAAAAATACAAAAAAATGAAAATAACAGCAACAACAATAACAAATTCTAGAATTACGCTAGTTTTGTCAACGGTAAGGCACACACACACAAGCATAGAAATATATAGTGTGTGTGTGTGTGTGTGTGTGAGTCGTGCCCAAAGTCAGTCGGTTTTTAGTTTGTTGTAATCGAATATCGATAGCTCGGGATTGAATGACGCGCGTCCTTCTTTTGAATTCTTACATGACATACTTGGGAGTCTCTGTCTCACTCTCTCTCTCTCTCTCTCTCGCTCTCTCCCTCGCTCTCTGTCTCAATCTATATATATATATTACTGTGTGTGAATTTTCAGTTTTCCTCATGTCTTGTTTTGCAACTTAATATTTTATTTCATTCCAATGTGTCTGTGTACATCAGATATGGGTTGACTCTCTACACATAAATACATATACACACAAATACATATGTATATCTATCTAGAACTATATATAGATAGGATTGTTACTGTGCACATAGATGTGTATTGTGTTACAATGACCTTTTTGCTTTTGAGAAGATTGGGTTAAAATTGCACATACTACAAGAGATATGTATATGTATTTGTATAGAGGAAAGAAACGGAAAGAGAGAAAAGAAAGAAAGGGAAAAGTTTACCCAAAGAATTAGACAAATGGAAATAGTTTCAATTTAGTAAATCAAGCAAACCTTTTTAAAATGTCGCATAAAAATATTGTATTTCAAAAAGTTCACTTTTGGTCGGCGAATCTTACTTTCTTGCAAGATCATGGAGATAAAGAGGAAGAGTGAGACATTAAGAGAGAGAGATAGAGTTAATGAGTGAGAGTAGGTAATCAAGAAACAGAATTATTCTCTCTCTCTCTCTATCTATCTCTCTAAAAACATTAAATTCTGAAGGCCTTACTTGAGCTCATGAAAATCGAATAGAAAATCAGTTTTTTTTTTGGAAATTGTGAATTGCACAGTTAGAAAAGGTAAATAAGCCTTGAGCTACTTGCATGCATTATCTGGTTTTAGCCAAGAGCCATATAGCGTTACAGCCATGTTAATTTGCTGTTCCATGTCGTATTTGTGTATGGACAACACTCGACTCTCTTGTGCCGTTTTTTAGCTATGTCTTTGTGCAGCTCTCTGCTCGGAGAACACTCTCAAGTCTTGACTCACAAAAAGGTCTCTCGTTGCAAGTGGTGGCATCTATGCAACAGCTGCACTCGAGCGCCATCCGATGCATGGTGGCGTCAAAAGCAGCAACAGAAGCAGCAGCAGGTCAGGATGGGTCACACTCATACATATATATATGCATGAGGAGTGGGGATTGGGGTTGGTGTTGTCCTGCTTAATGTCGCCCACTCAGTGGCTCAGATTAGTTTAAAATTATTTTAATTTGATATTTGGCTCTAACTAACTAGCGCCACCTGTCGTATAGGAGTTGCTAGCATCGTGATGCTGCCTGCACAGGGTGCCTCATGTTACACTTGCTCTCTCTCTCTCGCACTCTCTGAACTGCATTTGCTGGTGTTCTCCTCCAGAATTTATCATATTCTATTTTGTTTGTAATTCAATCTGCAACGCTGTTATTAAAGTTCTGTTGCTGCCGCGTCATTTGATCTATATGCCTACGCACACACCCCCACATACACCCCCCACACACATCCCCCACACACCACACCACACACACACACACACAACACTCTGCTTGACTGCTAGCCTAGCGTTGTCATTGTGTGCTTGTAACACAATCCGACTGCTTTCTGCACTAGCTCAACATACAGAAGGTTATAACTCCAACGGATATATAAAATTGTGCGTGTGGCCAAGTGGCAAGCATATAGTAACAGCAAGGAATGTCATCCATATATATATATATACAACAGGAGACCAAGACGGAATAGCTCCACATAAAAACAGTTATTGAAAATATTTGTGATTTAATTATTTTAGAAATCAATTCAGTTCGAATTTTACTATGAATTTCGAGCTAGAAAATTTTAGATTTAGAAAAGTATTAACCGATCCCTACAAGCACTTTTAAGATGTCAAACCCTAACTAAAAATGTATCCCTTTCGAAAACCGTATAAATTTAGACTAAGTTTTCCCAATTTGAAATCTAGAAGCCACAACATTATGAAAACCATATTCCAAATATAAGTCAGTTCGATAGTTTAGGGAAAGGGAATATTGGGTGGATTATGAAGCAATTCGCAAAGTGTCGAATAACCTTTTAGGGTGATTAAGTCATAGTCCGTTTATTATTATGCTCGCATGTGAGCTAATGCGTACTGAGGCTTGAATAACAACTGTTGTATTTGTCAATATCATTTATGACGCCCACAAGCAGTTATTAATTTCATTCACTACGATATGGGTCTCCACCTTGGCCTTTGGCCTAAAACACAAACGTGCTAAATTTAACATGATTCGACTTGCTTGCGAGGGCTGTCAGACAAGTTGCTGTGTTTACAGTCGCAACAGTAAAGCAAAACAATATTGTATTCCAATATTTAGAAATTTGTAGTTTTGAATCAAATACAAATAAAAACTTGTTTTTTTTAATTATGTTATTATCAAATCTCAGAACCTCCCCAATAATGTGTGTGTCTTGTTCATTGGCTCCTTTCGCTCGCGCACATCCTTTTGAGACGTTGGAACGTTTGTTTCGGTTCGGTACGGTTTGGCATCGGTTTGGTTTGGTTTGGGACGGAGTGACGAGGGAGGACAGAGGACAGACGACGCGACGCTGTCATAAAGCGGAAACCTTGAAGCATATCGTCTTACAAAGGTCCTATCGAATTGCACCCATGAGGCGCGTTAATGTTGTATTTGTTGTTTGTTTGTTGCTGTTTTCATTATTATTGTTGGGCTGTAATTATGCTGTCTGTTTTCTGGTTTGCTTCTCTCTTTCCGTTTTTTTTTTTTTGCTTATCTCCATTAAATTTGTTGTTGCTTGCTTTGCAGCAAATGCAGCTTGTAATTATGGCCCGTTGATTGAGCCAGGTAAAAATCAAGCGGTTAAATTTCCATATTTTTAATTGATACTTTTATACACAGAAAGTGTTGCATACTTTCTGGGGCAACGGTTGGGTGGCAGTTGACAGTGTGTCTGTGTGACAAAGTGCTTTTTGACAGTATTGAGTTAACATTTTAAAAATATTCATTAAAAACTTTTAGTTTTTTTTACTAAAATTCCTTTTTTCGTAGGAACATCTTTGGCATTTTTAATAGTTAATATTTAATTAATATTTTTTTATTTATTTATATTTGAATTATAATATTTGGCCAATATTATTAAGCATATTGGATGTATAGAAGATTTTATCCTATTCATTTTGATTATTATTATATTAGGTTAATATTTGATAGTATATTTTATTGGATATACAAAAGATTTTTTCTATTCATACTAATTATTATATATCGTTGCATTTATAATCGCAAATAACTTTAATTAATCTAATATTGATCGCAAAATTATTTAAGATTTTTTAAATTAAACACATATTTTATAAAAAAAGAAGTAAGTTTGCACTAAAACGCCCACTTCAGCAGCATTCAAGCAAAGTTGCAGACCTAAGATCAATCTCAAGCAAGTAAGAAAACTCAAGTAGAGAGAGCTCGACTATCAGATACCCTATAATTAAGTGTTTGTCTAATAGCACGTCGTGTATTCAATACAATATAGGTATAAAGAAATTGTTTTCCACTCTAGTTGCATAATTTGGCCAATATCAGTATAAATTTTACCATCCAGCTGATATATTGACGAACAATTAATATTTGAGCAAGGTTTATGATTAACATAATCTGTAGGCTTAACATTGTAGCTTTTATTTTAAAATGTAATCAATGTTCACACGTATGAAGTTATAGATCAAATAAATAATAAACTTGAAAACTTGTATTCCAAATTGGAAGCCTCTACAAGCCTGAGAAAGACTTGCTGTACAGACGGACATGGCTATATCGACTCATCTGTTCAGCCTAATCAAGAATTCCTTCTGTCTGTTACGTACGTTCGCACAGTTTCAGCATACCTCTTTTTGTCCATTTTCAATTGGTTCAGGGTATTAAGAAAAAACCCGAACCCAATCCCAAACGCAGCTCATTCATTATAATAATTTTTCTGTTTAATAATATCATTGCGCTCAACTGCAAGCCAGCGGCTACAATTTCAATTTACCGATCCGATTACACGTGCAACAACAACAACAACAACAACAACAAAAATGTTGTGAGACCGCCGTCATCGTTGTTGTTGTTGTTGCTGCTGCTGTTGTTGTTGTCATTCTCGCGGGTCTCTGGCATTAAATTAATTTTGCTCATTTGGCGAAAAACTCACACACAGCAAAAAAAAAATAAAATAACAGAAGACGAAGAAGTGTGAGAGTGAGAGGGAGAGGGGAGGGGAAAGCAGCGCGCAAACGGGGTAATGGGCAAAACGAGGTAAGAAGAGACATTGAGACGGAGACAAAGAGAGTGGGAGAAAGAGAGAGAGAGAGAGATTGCGATAGAGGCAGAGGCAGGCAGTCTGCGTCTATTTGTACACCCACACACCAACACACACACACACACACGCACTCGTTCACTCACTCGTTAAAATGATTATAAAAATATATCAATATAAAATTACCAACGCTGCTTCGGTTTACAGTTAACTCTCCGCACATTGTTGGCGTAATCGTAATTGCTCGACTACAACGTCGCAGTCGACGTCGCTGCCCGCTGCCCAGCTTACACCCCCACCTCCCCCTCTCCAAACCTTTCCCCTATGCACAAAATTGCATACAGAGGTGGAGAATCCTAAGCAAAAATGTTGCTGTAAATTCTCTGTTATGGTAATCTAAAACTAGCCTGTTTGTTTAGGGGAGGGGTTGGAGCTGAGGGGGTTGCATTGGGGTCTTGGTCAGTGTTAGAAATGAAGTTATCTTTGCTGTTGCATAGTTTTCACATTTCGAAATGCGCTCATCATCAAAACTGTAATTGAAACTCGGCATTTGGATTCTGGGGATTCAGTTTAGGATTTTTTCTATTTTTTGAGTTTAGTTAGAGTTAGAAAATGTTGTTGCATGTTTGTAATTCGAACTTCTCTTGCTAGCCTTAAAGGTATTCAGATTATCATATTTGTATTGTCTTGAAACTTGAAACTAACAAGCTCTTGAAGTTGAAGAAAAATTGTATATTTTATTTAAACATAAAATATATGCATAATTTTAGATAAATGTAATAAATTCATTTATATAACGAGCATTGTCAATCATAACGTGACCCTCAAAAATAGCATTGTGCGACTCGATCAAAGCGTGATTCCAATAATTAATTAATTAATTATTCTAGCTGCAAAAAACTCTGTTTTCCGCTTAGAGTAAATTGTGTAAATTGTAAGGATGAAAAGGTTAGAAAACTAATTATTGAGTCATCATCGGTGATATCATTTTATTTATTAAATGTCAAAAAACGATTCTGATGAAGGATTTCCAGATGTTTAATATTTTGTCAAGCTATATTTATAGACAACACAAATTTGTTATCTCAAATATAATCGATATACTTGATTTGCGAATGATATGCTAGAGCTTTTATCCGTTATAATTTGCAAAACATATTAAATTTTCCGATTTATGAGAGATACAAAAATTTCAATAGCTAAAAAACATTTCACAACTGCAAACACAATACTAGAAAAATTCTACAAATTATTGAATTTTGAAATAAATGTAAACACCGACCAGTAAATAGAACCTTTCAGTTCTCTCTGATTACATATTAATATTTGAATTCAACATCAAAATCGGCACCTTTGAAATCTCAGCCAAAAAAAATACAAAAATAAACCATAAATAACCAATAAAAAAAAATCAAACATCAACAGACAAAAGAAAAAATGAGAAAATTTCAACTGCAATGAGAAAATTTGAAATCAAAACAAATGTATTTTAATTGGCTGAATGTTTGGCTATTTTGCTAGCGTTCTCTTTTACACGCACATTTTGCTTTTGGCTTTTATTTGAGAAAATTTCGTATTTTTTTGATATTTGCTTTTGTTTTGTTTTTGCATCCTTGTTATTGAATACTATTTAAAACCGATGTGCAGACAGAAGTCATTAATTATAAATGAATGTTTTTTTTTTGTTCTTCTTTTTGTTGTTGTTGTAGCTTTGCCAATAATTAGTATTCAAAGGTGAGAATTACGCGAGCGCATTTTTGAATCTAAATATTTGCAACAGTGTGTGTCTGTGTGTGTGTGTGCGGGTGTGTCTGTGTGTGTGTGTGTGTCTGTTTTTCATTCATAAAACATACCTTTATCTCATCGCTGGGCAGCTCCTTTTTGATCTGAACAACGCCGCCGCCGGCCACATTTGGTGGCACAATGCTTGCAGCAGCTGCCACATTGCCATCACGCGAATTCGATGGTGATGTTTTGGCCGACATTGTTAACGGTTCGCCGTGTTTTTGTGCTTGTTAACTGAATTTTTAAACAGGGCTGACAACTGAAACGCGAAAAATGTGGCTTTAGTTTACAATTTATCAGTTGACGATTGTTAAAAATGTTGTTTACTTATTTTTGGAAATTTATCAATTTTTATTAAATATTACTGGAGATTTATGTATTTTAAAAATGTATCTTTGAGTTGCACTAGAGGCATAATAAGTGTATGTCTGCTGAACCTATGAGACTCTTGAAAAATGGCAGCTAAAAACTTTTGAAACACACAAAAGTTTCCATGGCAAACTGAACACTTTGGTCATGAATGAATCTCGGAAAGCAGCTATTATATTTCTAATTGTGGGCTTTACTGGAATATGGGCATTTTGGGGTCACAGATTTTCTCATTTACAGAGTGGCGATCAATCATCGAAGGGGTTGCATCTTCCCAACAACAACAAAAATATATTACTTGGGCCAAATCATTTGCTATACACGCCCACCTAATGCCGCCGCCCACTTTTATATTTTGTGTTTTTATTTTGAGGCCATAATTAATTACAGCGTCTTCTTAGTTTTCACAGAGCGCTTCGTTTGCCGCTTCTGATGAATGTTTGTAGTTGTGGCTGTGTAGTTGTAGCTGTATAGCTGTATCTGTGTAGCTGTATCTGTATCTGTGTAGCTGTATCTGTGTATCTGTATCTGTGTGCTTTGCATATTGTTTCGCATCCATTGGATACGCACGCAAGCAGACGGCGGTGTATTTATATACCAACAGAGTGTAGCTGTATTTGTGTTTAGTACACACACACACACACACACACACACACACACACACAGGCACACACATACTTATCTGTATATGTATCCGTATCTTTGGTTGTGTGTGTGAGCGTGTTTGGTTCGCGCGCACTTTGGTGTCTTGTAATTCAATACCCCATACGAAACGTTACCACCTATCGCATAACACAGCAATACTAATACAGATACAGCAACAACAGCAACACCAGCAACAACAGCAACAGCAACAACAACAAATACCAAAATACAAATTACAAATTACAATAACAAATCCATAGACAACAAGAGCCAAGTGGATTTTGTGGCATGTAGCAATGTATTTTGCCCTTCCAAAATTCAAAAAACTTTTAGCGCGCACTTTGAATTTGAAAGAATCGAATTGTGAAAAGGATTTGATCAAGGCATAAACTGTAATATATATACAATATATACACATAGGCTTGGCCAGCTCAGATATCAAACAAATTTAATATATTTAAATTTTGAAGCGCTCAAAAATCATTTCAAAACTTGCATACATCAGCGTCTATTATTATATTTATTACTCAGTTCAATTTGTTACTTAATAAATTCAATTTCATATTTAGATTTCGACTAAGTAAAGTCCTCAAACTTGACAAAGTGGCACTCTGGAAGTACAATAAAATCGAGCCAAGGCAACTTCATTATCCATCAGATAATATATCGAATATATATATATATATTGTTCACACCACAATTATATATATTGCTTTTCATTTCACATATTTGTTTATTCATTCTTAAGCAGGCTGCTGAATTTTATACACATTCGGTTCTTAATGCGATTTCTTTTGTTGATCTTTATTAAAATTCTGGGTTTTTGTTTTTTTTTTTTTTTGGCTCACTGAAAACATTTCAATTTTGCGTCGCATCGTTTTTATTATTGCTTTGTTTGCATTTTTTTCATTGGTTTTACTTTTTTTATTATTTTCGAAAAGTATTTTAAAATGGATATTTGCTGCTCAAGGAGTTTTATTATTTATTGTGACTACTTTGTAGTCTATCTGAGAACAGCATTCTCTCAAGTATTTTATTTGTATTTTGTTTTCTTTTTTAGTTTAGTTTTGGTTTTTCTGGTTATTCACTTGTAGATGAAAAAATTTCCAATGCAGCGCTTGTCCAATATATATTCCAAAAATAGCTTTATATTTTCGACATGATGTATATTTTTGTGTGTACGGCCGTTTCTCACTCACAATTGCCTTTCTTTTCGTATTATTTTTTTATATTTTTTTGGTTTTTTTTTTCTTTCTGATTTGATTTTCCGCTTTACAACAAACAACGAAACCGAACGTCAAGGAAAACCATGCCCAATGCTCATTTTCATTTTCATTTTCACTTTTCACATGCACATCTGAATACGAATACGAATACGATTACGAATTCGTGTTTACGAACTCAATGCTGAGTCTGTGTGTGTGCGTTTTCGAAACGATTTTGAGATTTTCGCTTGCGATTCTCTCGTTCTTCGTTCTTCGTTCGCCTTTTACTTTTGTCTCGCTTCTCATTCGCTGCCAACCGTCGACGTCCGCACGCGGCCGCGTTTCATCAACGTTTGACGCTGGCGGCCACTGCCATGTGAATTTTACTTGAGCGACGTTCGCTCACTCGCACAGTGGGCCCAACTGCGCAATAACTGTGCATATATCCCGTTTATACAACAGCACGTTGGGTTTGACTATAAGTCGGTGAATAATGTCTTAACTAAAGCAAGACAAGTTTATCGTTATCCTATGTCATGAAATAATAATAATAATAAAAGAAATAATAATAATAATAATGAAAATAATTATAATTATAATAAAAATATTAATAATAATAATCCGCTGCTCTGTAACACATTGCACCAGCATTCTACAACATATATTCTTGATCAGCATAACTAGTCGAGTCGATTTAGCCATAATTCACTTAAGATGTCAGCAGATTAACTATGGTCTGAAAGGCTGTGTTCCTTTCTTTGTTTCTTATTTATTTTAAGAACTTTATTTTAGGAATTTATAATTAATTAAAACTTATCTTCCTATACGCTGAGTCTTTCACTCAATTCGCAGATATTCCGCGTTAACTCGAAATTTTAATTCAGTTGCATTTTATAGAGTCTGGTTCCACTGTGCAGTGCAAAGCGTCGCTGCTGCAGCTCAGTCGCTGCTTGTTCGTTCTGCTTGCTGTGCTTGGTGTGCTCTGCTGGCCTCTGCTGCGTATGCGCAGCTGTGGGTCGCCAGTCCAGTCCAAGTGGCTGATGCTGCTGCTGCTGCTGCTACTTGATGACGTATGTGGTAGCAACTTCAGCGTGCACCCCCCCTTTCGATGCACACTTTGATGAGTCAAAGTTGGGCGTTGAGGCGGCTAAGAAGATTTATCCATCTCATAAAAACGAAAACGAAACTGTCTCAATTTGGTCTCTCTATCTCTTTGCCACTGTCTGCCTCTCTCTATCTCTCTCTCTCTCTCTCTCTACCTCTGTTTCTCTGTGTGCTGCTGCTGCTGCATATTTTCATATATTGTAGTGGATGCAACTCGTGGACTATAAATAAATTGCTTCGTGTGGCTGCTGCATGTTTACCTGCTCGATTCGTATTCAAGTATTTGTTGGCCGCTTCTTTTTTGTTTGTACTTTTTTCGAAATTTGTAATTGTGTTATGTCTAATTTGCTTTAATTTATTCAAAATTGTTTGCAAGTGCAGCATTGCATCGAGTTAAACGCACTTGAAACGAACACACACACAGCTAAGGAATCCAAATTTATTATTAATGGCGAATTTTAAGTAATTTCAAAAATGTTTTATATGTTTCATGGGGCCAAACGAACATCAATTGTTGGGCGAACATGTATTTTAAGTTTAATTTTAAACATACTAGGTGAGAATGTGGGCATATAAATTTGATCAATTTTATAACTGTTGAAAATTGGTTTCTAAAGTAAGTTATTAACGTATTTAAGTACAACTCTGTGACACATAGGATTATTAAATTACTGTAGCAATAATTTAGCAAATTTGAATGACTTATTTTCGATTTCAATTTTCAATTCCAAGATTTAAATATCTGCTATATTTTATTTAAAAAAAAGACACTCATTTGATTTAATAAGACTTTAGCAAATAATTAAAAATGCATCATTCAAAATAATTCACATATTTTAAGTAAGATTTTACTTAAACTGAGAATTTCAAATCTCTTCTAGTGTCGTATAAAATATTAAGATGAATTTGATAATCAGAATTTACTGATTAAAAATTATAAATTACTCAAATCTCTGACAAAAATATCTATTTAATTGTTTTAGTCTAAGATGAATACACAAATCTATTTTAATAAGATTTTAGTTGATAATTTAAAGTGATTCATTATAAAAGCTGACAGAATCAATCAAATGCATTGCTTTGGGAAGGGTCTTTGTCATTCAATTTGCCTAGTTGGCTAGTTGGCTGCCAATATTGTTGGTAACGCGACATGCTTATGGCATTTGGCAAAACAGCTGGCAACGAGCCGTAAAAGACGTTGGCTATTTGTGCATTTACCAGTCAGTAACGTGTACTAAATTTTATATATATTTATAGATAGTTTAATATATGGAACGGTGCCAGTCGTCGCCCTTAATATCGGCGTGCCTGGAACTAAGTGCTGCAGATAGCGCCAACTAAATGCTGCTACTAACTTTAGGCTGTTGGTCGTCTGTTCTGTTTATTGGCGAAACTAAATGAAATGTTTAAATAGCACATCATAATCAAACAGAAGAAAAGCAGCTGCCGTGTCAATTAAGTCAAAAACCTTGCAGAACAAAACAAAGTGTAAGATAAATTAAGCACTTAAACAATTTATTTGATGAATTTAATAGTATGTCTCTCTCCCTCCCTCATCCTATGTCTCTCCCTCTCCCTATGCAAGTGCCAAATTAAATACATATATATATATATACTTACTTACTATATCTTACATATGTACACGATATGCAGCTGACTAATACAAATCGTGACAGCCGTTGAAAATTGCATTTAAATCTCTAATTGTGTTTTGTGTCTTTGTCGAAAAAAAAACTTGAGAAATTCTTGTTTTGTTTTCGTTTGTTGTTGTTGTTAATGATATTTTCATTTGTGCATTTAAATTCAGCATACGACTGATTAAAGCAATCAACTTTTGTTGCCACTTGGCGCCTGATCGTTCATGTGACTCCGTGGCGCAACGGTAGCGCGTCTGACTCCAGATCAGAAGGTTGCGTGTTCAAATCACGTCGGGGTCATCACTGAGTGTATCAACTTTCATTTTTGTTACATAATTTTTAAATTATTTTATCATTTATTTTTATATACTTGCAGCTCATATTTATCCTTGAAAACTATCTAATCAACCAAAAATAATCGTAAGAAATGCTTTACAGTGTTAAAATAAATGTGAAATTGTTGTTTATTTCTTACATATATTTTTAAATTGTTTTACATTAGTTTTCTGTGCCGTAAATATTGCTTTATAAATATTAAACATATGTGCTGTCAATTGTGGACCATGTTCTTTGTCAGTTTAATATAATAATATGGTGAATTGACAACTATTCAAAGAGCATTAAATAGAATAAAGAGCTGGCAAAAGACTCTCTTCTTTTGTTTTCGAATTATTTCGCGGCTGAATACCGGCAAAATATATAAACACAATTAGCTTTGACTTCTGTTCTCTTTCATAATTCTGAGCCGTTAGATCTTCTTTTCTTATCAAATATAAGTATAATTTTATTCAACTATTTCTATATATTCGCTATTCAAATTATATCTCTTTGCTTTCTAGAATTATTTACTTTCTGTTGGCAACTTTTTAAAAGAGAACCAGAGTGAGAGAGAGCGGCCGCCTGCTCTTCAAACCAAAGAGCGCGTCAGCTGTGAGCAAAACAAAAATCAGCTGTTGCAGCAATCAGCTGCTTTTGACAGCTGCAAAGAAAATCAACTTAGCAAAAACCAAAAAGCAAAGCTCGAAAATAATTTAAATCGTAAAAAAAGAGAGATGCCATAATGTCCAAATTACCCAAAGCAGCGCTTAGTTTAAAGCAGGTGAGCAGTGAGAGAAAGTGATACAATTAAATGAATCAATCACTAAATTACTGTTCCGCACAGTTCATGCTGCGCCAGGAGGTGCTCAAATTGTATAGGGAAATCTGGAGAACGACTCGCCTCGTGCCCGATAAGCATAGTCAGCGTGAGCTGCGTGACTGGGCACGACACGACTTCAATTTAAATCGCCAGCAGAGCGACGAAGTCGCCATCAAAATGCTGCTGCAAAGCGGCAGACGCAGCTTAAACGAGCTGCAGATCAGCCTCCAATTGAGTGGCACCAAATCAAATGCGGCAAAGTAAGCAAAAAAAAAGGTTGTATCTTTCTTCATATATATATTTGAGCTTGTTTGTCGTTGTTGATGAATTCGAAGAATTACAACTACAAATATATGTACTAAATATATTTATATATATATAAATAATAAAGCTTAAAATGAACACACCAAAGCCATTAGAAAATATGCTAAGAAAACCTTTGAGGTGCCACAATTCGCTGTTCAGTAAGTCTCTCTGTGTGTCTGTGAAAAAAGCAGTCTAGCGTTCGTTTTTTTTTTTCTCTCGTTTTTGGTACATGTTAACAGTGCTTACTGTGGGTACATTTTAACAGTCGACTACTATGTAGGTACATGTTAACTAAGTAGTGTACAAGAGTAAAGTATGTTAGTACTTTTGAGCCAATTTGAAATATAGTCGTGTTAACGTTAACAAATATTTACGTATATGTTAACTCTAGTTACATGGCTACATTAACAGTGCTAACTAATGTACATGTTAAGTCTAGCTAACAATGATTTAGTTGGTAGGTAAATGTTAACTCTAGCAAACATGTGCACACATCTTAACTCTGGCAGTTCAGTATTTTAGCACTTTTTAACACTGTTAATTATATAGTTTAGCATTTTAGCACATGTTAACATTGGTTTACTTATTAGGTACATCTTAACTCTAGCAACCAAGTAGCTACACATCATGTACTGTTAACTATGGAGGTTTCTGCATTAACATGTTAACATTGATTTACATGATGGGTACATGTGAACTGAAACACACATGCACACGTTAACTCTGACTGCATCTCAACATGGTTAACTTAGCAGGTTTTAGCATATTTTAACACTGCTTTACATAGTAGGTACATGTTAACTACAGTAGAAGCTCAGAGCAAAGGCCGCAGCAGACTCAACCAGGCGACTTTGAGCAATGCGAGGCCAAAGAGCAGCGAACCCACGCTGGTGATGATCAGCGAGATGAGATCTCGTTTCGCATGCTCCTCTACGCGACCGACGAGGAAGCTGTGGATCACTGTGCTCGTGATGTGGGCGCCATCGAAGCCAAAGCAGGGAATCGCATTGATTAAGGCCAAGCCAATGCTAAAGACGACATTGTAGCGGAGCAGCAGGGAAATGGCATCCGGCCAGCTGGCGCTCAGCTGCTTGAAGCGCGGCACAAACCCAGAGATGCGCACCGTGTGCAGCACATCCCTCGCCTGACCTACAAACATAACGGGTGCCAGTTGCTCCTGCTCCAGATTGCGGCGCTTAAAGATCATAATGCTCGTCCGATTGGGCAGCAGTGGATGCAGACAGAAGCCATGCAAACAGCCAGCAGCACCAGCGGCTCCACCAGCTCCAGTTCCAGTTCGACAATAGCCCATGGAATCCTCGAGGGTGCGCCGCATGGGCAGGCAGACATGTTGTGGTATCTCCGCCGGGGCATTCACCAGCAGCACATCCTCCACATACTCAAAGCAGCTCACATTCGGATTCCGTTCATCGCAGCACTGCAGGCGTCCATCCGAACTGTGATGCCCAATGTCGATGCTCTCATCGTTAAGCCGTATAAAATCCGAACTGATGCAGTAACCCAAGCGTTGATTGTGCTCCTGCTGCAAGCAGTGCAGCCAACTCTTCTCTCCAGATATGGGACAATCATTCAACTGAATAATGACATCCTCCAGCTGCAGGCCACGTTCCCCGCGCAGCGGAGATTTGGGTGTTAATTCCGTAACAATTACGTGTTCGTTGCTCGCGTAGAACGGTGACATGGTCAGGCCCAGTGTGGAGATGAGCAGATAGCAAACGCAGGCGAGCACAAAATTATTCCAAATGCCAGCGCACAAAATGCGCAGCTTGCGCAAGAAGCGTAAACTATTCAAATGATCGTGCGAGAGTTCCGTGTACGCCAAGGGAAGGCAGTAATATATCTAAAAAGAGGATTAGGATTAAAATCCATTAGAGAACTCGCCTCAAACTCACCCTAAAACCAAAACCTGTAACTGGCACATCCTCCAGCACCGCAGCCAGTGCATGTCCCAGCTCGTGGATCAGTGTGCACAGCACCAAGGTAGCTATATAATAGCCAATCTCCTCCAGCGGTAGATTAACGCCAGGCAACAAGATTTCCAGCTGAACTGTGGCAGCTTTTGTTGAACTCGTTGTTGGCTCGCTGCCATTGAATATGGTGATGATCAGCAGAATGAGGCCAACTGGCAGGAGTAGAAATGAGAGCAAGACGCCCATGTTAAAGCTCTTCACTAGAATGCTGCGGGTGCAACTATTGCCAGCCGTGGAACCCCAGCGGATTAGCATCCGATTGAAGGCGCTCGCATTCGAATGCCAATGCAGACTCAGCAGATTGACACTCAGTCCGGTGTTGCGCAGAAAGGCATCGTAGGGATAATGCATGCAACTCTTAATTAAAATATAAATTTATACTTTAAAATATGCATAATTCATTCAATTGTACAATATGAAAACACCTTAAAAAAGCGATCGAAAAAGTAGAGCACGCCATAAATGGTCGTTAGCACTATGAAGAACACAGTGGGATCCATCTGTTGCTATTGTTGTTGTTGCTATTGTTGACTTTGTGCCTTTTGTTTCAAATAATGCACATCGTTATTGTCGTCATTCCTATTGAATTATTCATTCTTAAGAATAATTTGAGGCAAACGTTGTATATTGCCGAACAGCTGTTTTTGCTTGCACCGCTTGGGTTGCTCAGGTTGGCAGTTTCTACTGTAGAATGTTGCCACATAGTTGAAAAGGTAGCAGCTGTGACGTCATTGGTTGGCCTAAGCACCTAAGCAAGCATAGAAAATTTATGGTTTTGACTCACAATATCGTATAGGCAGCACTCTCTGTGTGTGTGGTGTCACCAGATAGAAAAGTTCGAAACTGACATTCAACGAGGATTCAAGGCACAGCAAAGCTACCATAGATAATTGTATTTACAATCAAACAATATTTTACAAAATCATGTAAGTCGGCATATTTTTTGTAGACAGTTTCACAATTATAGCTCAACACTTGGCAACCTTCTATGCATGCAGTTTGCTGCGAGGCGTTGCCATACTTTTTGTTTTTAGCTATATTTTCTTTTGCAAGCAGCAAGCCAATTTTTATTTGATATTGCAAAAAATATATGCATAAATAATGCCAAAAGTGCGTCGCAGTCGCAAAGCGCCACCCGATGGTTGGGAGCTTATTGAGCCGACACTCGAGGAGCTGGAGCAGAAGATGCGCGAAGCGGAAACGGAACCGCACGAAGGGAAACGCATTACGGAATCGTTGTGGCCAATTTTCAAGATTCATCATCAGAAGACGCGATACATTTACGATTTGTATTATCGCCGCAAGGCAATCAGTCGGGAGCTGTACGACTATTGCCTCAAGGAGAAGATCGCCGACGGCAATCTGATTGCCAAGTGGAAGAAGTCGGGCTACGAGAATCTGTGCTGCCTGCGCTGCATTCAGACGAGGGACACGAATTTCGGCACAAATTGCATTTGTCGCGTGCCCAAATCGAAGCTGGAGGAGGGTCGCATCGTGGAGTGCGTCCATTGCGGGTGTCGCGGCTGCTCGGGCTGAGGGCGCACCATGCAGCAACCAACAACAATAAATAGCTTAAGGAATAGAATAGAATGTTAAGAAATGTACAAAACTTACTGTAAAAGAACTGAGGCACTCTAAGGATTATAAAAAAAGGACTACTAATAAGTAATCTAAAATTCTGTAAAACTTCCATTAGACCTCCGCATTAAGTCTTCAAATAACACATTAAAATATTGTGACTACATTTGTAATAAAAATACTCTTGACACAATTTGAATGATGATTTTATAAAATAATATAATAATATGTAACTACACATCAAATCGTTATTAATTTTCTGATATTTCTATTGTTCATAAACAAAATACTAAAAAATTAGTCGAGTGTAAAATGATTCTTTGTTTTTGTTATTTTGAGTATCTGAAAAACATGTCATTTTTAAATATTTCAAGATTCGAACCAATGTTTAAATATGCCGCTATAGTAATCAGTCTTAAATCCACAATTGTTGCCTTGTATTGCATCTATGACGAAATTATCGATTATTTTGAACTGAGTATTACAAAGAAAGTGATCAGTTGCATTTGTTCCACACTCCATGCGATTGTCGCAGTGCTGCTCACGCCAGGCGCTCTACTGGTGAGCCTCCTTACTTACTGCATTATATATATAACTGATATAAAGCTGCCTTACAGCGCAAACCATTTCTGATATTACCGTGGATAGTGGCTTTGCCGGTGACCATTTTCGACAACATATTGTTCGCAAGCAGTATTTTAAATGATTCATGGGGTATTATCTTGGCATTGCGTATATATAGAGAGAGGGCTCTATCCATGTGGATACCGTTTAATGTCCATATCATTTTACAGTTGTGATTATTGGCTCTTGGTATGTGGTCGCGCATCTATATATCATGTTCAGGAGGCCAGATGACCAGCGACAACGTCAGACAATAATGGCCAGTTTTGAAAGATGAACCCGATGAATGATGAAACACAAGCAGCGGGCCAAAAATGCCGAGCAAAACAAAATGCAAACAATAGGATTCTCTCCCCCTCTCTCACTCTCTCTTGCTGTCTCTCGCTCTCATTCAACTTCAACACAGGCAGTGAGGTGTGTATTCAACTCGACTGTGTTGAAGTTGAGTTTGTAGCCTTTTCGCAGCTTCAAAGGCAGTCAAAGGACATTCGGTTTTTTGCCAGTTTATCGTCGAGCTTTGGACCACACAGATCAAACTTGGGCAACAGCAAGCAAGAAAGCGAGAGAATTTTGCAATTTAGCCAAGCGTTATTGAAATCGTCGTTGCAAATTGTGCAATACGTTAAACAATTGCTGGCAAAGCACTTTGAACATTGACGAGTTGTTCAAATTGTTAAATTGTTTTTATAGATTGGACCTGTTTTGTGTGTGGTGCAACACAGAATAAATGTTTGTATCGATTAGTAGCAGAATTTGTTAAAGAGCAGCTGTGTGTGTGTGTGTGCGAGTGTGTGTGTGTGTGCAGCAGCAGTAGCAGCGGAAACGGAAACAGCTGAACAGGAAGCAGCTGCTGCGCTCAAAACAAAATGACGACAATGCCATAAAAGAAAAGGACATTAAACAAAGCTACAGAAACAAGTTCCTGCAAAGCCTTAGCAACAATTAAGAAATAAATATAAATTAACCTATATTAAGAACACAGTGCCAAAAGCTTAACGCATATTATTTAAAACAAAAAAAAACTACATACATATATAATAGAAAATTGGGCCAAGTTGTGTCCATTGTGCTTTGCTTTTTTGTGTGTGTGTGCGGCCCAAAAGAGAGCTAAACCAATGCATTTGGGTGCACAACAACAACGCCCCAAGCAACAACAACAACAACGCGAGCAACAAGAAATCCATCAGCGTAGACGCTTAGGACGACAACAATGTCATCCCTGCAACACGAATGGCATTTACAGGTGAGAAGATGCTGCAGATGCAACAGCAGCAGCAGCAGCAGCAGCTGATGTTGTTTAACTCTTCACTGGCTGACAGCTAAGGTCAAGAAACGCGCCTGTGGTTTTTGGGCCAAGCGCAAATCTATTGAGGTAGCAAGTGGTCTGAGGTCGCTCCAATTTGGTGAGCATGCGCCTCACAATGTTGCCAAATAGTACAAAAAGAAAAACAAAGAGAAATGAGCAAATGGCTTGAATGCGTGTAAACAATGGAGTATCCAATGCCAGTTACGATTGGGTCAAAGCCGGCCAAACACTCGCCCATATGCGAATTGACCCCCAGCAAGCAGTTTAGTCGACCTCCGTTTGCAATCCATCAAATACTCTATTGCTGGACTGGGATATTAAGCCTTAGATAAACACTTTTTCATTTGCTAATGACTTTGATATGTGTATGAGGCATACACTTTTTCATTATTATAAGTGTTGGATAAATAGATATATGTTGAAGGTGTACACTTTCTCATTTGCTTTAGATATATAGATATACATATGTGTACGGAATACACAACTTAATTTTATTGAATGTATACAGATTGGTAAGGGATGGAAGAAAAGTTTTCACTATCATAACTTTGTCAAAACGAAACTGATTTTCAAAAACTCGGCGTTTTTCGACATGTTTTGAGCTCTAGAATAAACCCGCATTTAAAGTTGAAAACCGGTTTCTGGCTCGAGAATCATTTTAGAATTGTACTTGCAGGAATTGGTTAAAACTTTCCCAATCCATAACTTTGTCAAAACTTATCTGGTTATCAAAAATCAAAGCTTTTTACTCTTGGCTTGAGTTCTGGAATAATACTACATTAAAAGTTGGAAACAACTGGCATCATTGTAGCGCTTGGCGAGTTTACTAGCCCTGAACTGCAACCTTTCCTTGAAGTGCCTCTAGCTTATCAACAAGTTAAACTTTGTTAAATGTCTGCCAGCTGATTTCAATGTCATTGGAAAGTTGGTCACCCACCCTGCCACCCACACAACGTTTTCTTGTCATTGGATTGCGTCAGAGCCATGGCAAGTTGCGAAATTGAAAATGTTTGCTACAAACTGACGCATTTCGGCCACACACACACAGCACTTGCTACACTTCCGGTTTAAGCCTGCAGCAGAAAGCCTGAAGCTTAGGTACTGACATTTGCCAAGGTCAAAGGGATGTTGAAGATTCTGCTGCTGCTGCTACTGCTGCTGCCGCCACACAGCAGATATTTGTAAAACGCTCAGCTGCCAACTGTCGAGTCATTGGCACAACTCTGCTTTTATTGCAATTTGGTTGCATGTTTGGGGTTTCTGTTTTTTTATTTCCTCATCAATGTGGCATGCAACCATTAGTGGCACGTCTGCTGGCTAACCCAATAGGAGAGTGCATGCATGAGTCACCTAATGCCAGCTATGAGAATGAGAATCAAGCGACTTGCAGGCGGCATCAGTTAACAACAAAGACAACATTTAACGGCTTACGTGGCAAGTTGTTGGTAAAAGTCAAATAATGCTCTAACCTGCATCTGCTTAGCTATGCAAATGTTTATTAAATGTTTCATAAACATTAAGTGTCAAACTTTTAGTTTATTGCACAGAATTTTACGCTCTTTGGGCTCTATAAAAAGTAGCAGCAATTCAACCTTTTTTTTATTAGGTGCTAAAAGTTAACTGCCCATAAAACTAGCATTTTATGTTTAGTTTAAGCACTATAGAAATTAACTTTACATACTCCAACTTAAGTGAAACCTTGAACTTGCCACAATTTGTTCAAGTTTCACTGGTTGCAGCTTTTGCATATCAAACATTAATTCAAAATTTAATTGAAAACTTTGAGAAAAAAAATAAAAATGGTATTAAAAATTTAGTTTGCAACTTTTACTAAATATTCCAGTATATGGTTCTCAAAGTGGCACTTGCTGTAAATATTAAACTTGAATACAAATTGGGGCCTTAAGTAAGTTCAAATTTGGCAGTTAGGCGTGAACGACTGCGCTATACTCTATGCCCAGCGAAAGAACTGCTAAAGACTGGCAGTCTTGGACAAACTGTTGATAAGATGTATGTTTAAAATATATAAGTCTTATGGAGGGGTTGTATCTTTTAATTCTCTCCAAAATTGGTTACTTTAGACATATTATTCGCGATTTATGTTCCATAGAATCTGCCTTTGGTTTCAAATAACCAATTTAATTTATAAAAATAATAATTCAGCTGCTTATCAGCTTAAAGAAAAAGCACAAACTTGTGCAAATATATAAATAATGCAAATAAAATAGGAAAATAAAGAAAAAAAAAAGTAACCCTCCAAATGACCCCGACGTGATTTGAACACGCAACCTTCTGATCTGGAGTCAGACGCGCTACCGTTGCGCCACGGAGTCACATGTTATGATCCGGCGCTGAATGTGAATTTGAGTTTGAAGTGAATGAGCGACTGCCGTTAGAAATCTAATTTTATTGATTTATTGACAAACTTGTTTGCCGCGCAAAGCAACAATCTAAAAATATACAAACAAAAAACGGTTGGCACAGCTGTGCAAACATCAAACAACAAAATTGAACTTTCTTATCGTTGAGTTGTCTATAGAACTATTAAAATATTTGCAACAACAATTTGGTAGGCAGCTGAAGAAAAAGCACAAATTTATTATTAATGTGCAAGTCATTGAAGCTTTTAAGCTTTTTAGGCAATAATAAGCATGAAGAAACCAGTTTAGAAAGATTAATGGCATTAAAAGCTGCCAACTAATGGGAATTCTTAAACATATATGTATTTATTAAATATGTATGCATATTTCTTGCTCTCCAGCACAATTCTAAATATAAATGGCATGCAATCGAATTAATCTTGTTGCTTGTTGTAGTATAGTTTATCGCAGCAATTTGTTTCGTTTAGCGATTCTTATCAGAAATCAACCCTTGACTCCCACACAACCGTGTTTTTCTATCCCAGCCTTGCACTTGACCCTGAAAAGCTGGCAAGCAGCAGCAACCAGTGGAAGCGGAAAATGGAAAATAACCAGACGTCATGCCAACAACTCACACACAGCATGCAGATGACGAGGTTGAAAGTGGGCGGGACAGACTGACAACAACAACAACAACAAGTACAACAACGACACGAAACCAATTGCATCGATTTAACAAAACAAACTTTTAACCAGCACAAAAGAGGAGAAAAAATAACAAGAGCAAATAATTTGTACTAGTTGCAATAATAATTATATCAAAAATATGTGGCAGCCAACTGGACTGGGTTGGGGTGTAGAGTGAAACGGTGTGTGGGTTGTTTGGCTGGGTTGTTGGTGCAATGTTTGCTAAGGGTTGAAGTCACTTAAGGGCTAATGAATGCCGTACATTTAAGTGCTGCGTCATGGCATGTAAAAAGCTCCATTAAACTCCATAAATAATTAGCTGGTTTGTTGTTTACTTTTTGAACAGACTTCTTTTGCTTAATTGTTTACCGTTCTTTTGCTAATAATTACTTTGTAATTTCCTAAGTAATTGCTTGGCGTAGGCACAATGAGTCAGCAGTTGTAGCTGGAATTATGTCATAAGCCTCAATATTAATTAAGTACTCAATTTTAATATAATTACTTTTTAATTACTTGCTTCAGGCACAATTAATTAAAGAATAATTAACAAATATGGAGTATAAGATTTATAATTACAAATGATATTGGGATACACTCGCTCAGTTATTCAGTTCATTCCTTAGTAATGCAAATAATGACAAATAAATCGAAAAGGATTTACTTATGCATGTGGCATGGATAAGGATGAACTCAAGAAGTCTGAAGGTCTTGCTTGCCATAAGGGGTTAACTCAATTAAAATTTAACATGTGGCATACATTAACGAGCTGTCGGCGATATCGTATCGCTTAACTTATATTGGCTATAGCTTTGGCCTGAAGTCAGAGATCGCATGTCGTTGAGTCATTAGTTATGGCAAACAAATTAGGCTTAAGTTGTTGCTTCCGTAAGTTGTCAGGGGGGCTGATTGCATTTTGGATTTATGTGCATTAAATTGTTTACGCCATTTACTTTTGGCAGGGTTCACGGGGATCGGTTTACTGCGCGAGTGAACCGGACCCAGCTGGTGGAGTCCAGTACGAGTCGGGAGGGCTCGTTCTCAACGGTACTGCCGGTGGCGTACACAATGCCCATGTTGCCGGTTGCCAGCCCGCAAGTGGTTCGCTCTTCTCGGTGGTGTCGGCACCACCCGCGGCCCCGCTGCTGGCCCAGCTGGATGTCAAGCAAATGGAAGCAATGTGTGTGTCCTCCCCCTCGCCCAGTGCCTCACCAGCACTGCGACCCGCCACACTCAGCCTGGATGCACCCTGCTGTCCGCGCACCCTGCACGCCAGCCTGCTCGAGCATCAGATATCCGAACTGGAGGAGGATGACAACGAGAACCTGTTGACCATCTCGAGCATTACGGCCCGGCCGTTGATAGCCAAATCGCATGAGTTGCGCAAACAGCATCTGCAACAATTGTCGTCATCGGGCACGGCACGCAGCAAGTGCTTGAAACGCGCCAAGGAACTGGAGCGTGCTGCACCGCGTCGCAGCAAACAGCAGCTGGCCAAGGATCGCGACTCATCCACCAGCACGACGGAGAGCAGCGGTGGTGGTGTGGCGGAGCCACCGGATGGCGGCTATGGTTGGTTCATTGTCTTCGGTGCGTTCTCTGTGCAGTTCTGGGTCGCCGGACTTGTCAAGTCATATGGTGTGCTCTACGTGGAGATTATGGAGACATTTCCCAGCTCGACGGCAACGGTGGCCTCCTGGATACCGGCCATATTGTCGGCACTGTGTCTGGTGCTCGCACCACTCTCGAGCGCTCTGTGCCAGCGCTTCTCCTGTCGCTCTGTGGTCTTTGTAGGCGGCATCTTCTGTTCGCTGGGCATGATACTCAGCTATTTTGCCACCAGTCTGCTGCACTTGCTCTTCACCTTTGGCATACTAACCGGTGAGTGGGATAAGTTGCATTTGAGTATCAGTTTTTTGCTGCAAAAGTGTTTAATTACAATTAATTACTTTGTACTCATGCGCAATTACTTGAGTAATTATAATAGATTAATGCTTCCTCTTCCTTATAGGCATTGGTGGCGGTCTCTCGACCACGCCTGGCATTGTCATTGTTTCGCAGTACTTTGACAAGCATCGCGCCTTGGCGAATGGGATCTGTGTGTCGGGCACTGCAGCGGGTAGCTTTGTGCTGCCGATACTCATCAAGCATCTGGCCGAGAATTGTGGCTTTCATGGCACCTTGCTCATACTGGGCGCGTGCATGTTGCACGTGTGCGTCTCGGCGACACTCTATCGACCCATCAGTGCCTATGCAGCGGAGCAGGCACAGGCCCAGGATGCGGTTAGTAAACCCCTCAGTGATGACATCAATCCCAGCACAACGGGCATGCTGACCACATCCACCTACTTGGACACGTGTGAGCTGGGTGCCAAGGAGCTGAATGACAAGTTCATTGAGCA
This sequence comes from Drosophila nr. perissopoda 5 BK-2023a, assembly GCA_035044105.1. Taxonomy (NCBI): domain Eukaryota; kingdom Metazoa; phylum Arthropoda; class Insecta; order Diptera; family Drosophilidae; genus Drosophila; species Drosophila nr. perissopoda 5 BK-2023a. The sequence goes on from JAWNMK010000126.1 coordinate 534,616, forward strand.
TTTGTTCCTCGAGGAGTGCAAGAATCATTTAAACTACTACTCCAGCAAGCAGCCAGGTGAGTTTGTAATCCCATCGATTCGATTTATATATATTCTATATATGATTTTTCAGCACAAGATAAATCGGCGCAGGAGAGCGATGATGAGATCAAGGACATCATTGGCGAGACCACGTTTATAAAGCCAATGAAAAAGGTGCGCAGTTCGGGTCTGATGCACTCCGTCGAGGATCTGAGCACAGACTCGACGTGGGTCTATCGCAAGCACTCCGGCACCGATTCGAATCGGGGCAGTCGACGGCGTCGCAATGTGTTCGCCAATGACGAGACAATTAGCAAGATTCACGCACATCTGGAGAAGCCACTGTCGCCGCCCAGCGTTGTGAGTCGTGGCCTCAGCAAAAGCATGGAGATACCCACACCCGTCAGCAATCTCGGCGAGCTCAAGCAGCACCAGCAATCGGATGGCAGCATTCTCGACTCACAACTCTTGGAATCCACTGCGGTTTACGATGATGACGACGACGACGATGACAATGATGCCGCCGACGACGAGGATGATGATGAGCGGGAGTCGAAGCGCAGCTGCTGTGCCCGCATTGAAATGTATCTTGATCTGAGTCTGCTGCAGGAGCCCAGCTTCATACTGATGTGCCTCTCCGTCACACTCATGTCCGTCGGCTGTCCCTATATGCTCTACTACCTACCTGCGCATGTTATATCCATTGGTGAGTATTAGTCGAAGATCAGGCTAACATTTTAATCTAATCTTTGCTTATCCCATCTTGCAGGCTACAATAAAAGCGAAGCTGGCTATTTGGTGGCCATCAGTGCCGTGCTGGACTTGTGTGGTCGCCTCGGACTGGGCTGGTTATCGGATCTGCATCTGTTCGATCGCAAGAAGACCTATACATTATGGTTAGTAAAAATGTATACTTCAGATAAGTCGATTAACAGAGGATGAGTAATATATTGAACAGTATTTTACACTGCACAGAAAGTGGCTGTTTTGGTTTCTATAAGTTTGTTTTCTTCTAATCTGACAGCATTTTGGGCGCTGGTCTGGCGGTGCTGACAATACCCTTTGCCAAGACCCTCATCCTGGTTGGGCTCTCCGCTGCTGTCTATGGCCTGTGCCTGGGCAGCTGGTATGTGCTGATGCCTGTGCTGCTGGCGGATGTCTTTGGCACGGATCGGATTAGTTCGAGCTATGGCCTGGTGCGAATGTTTCAGAGCATTGGGGCGATATCGGTGCCACCGCTGGCTGGCCTGCTCCGGGATCTGTCCGGTGACTATGAGATCTGTTTCTACTGCATGGGCTCCTGCATGGTGTTGGGCTGTGCACCGCTCGTTGTGTGGACCATACTCGAGGCCAGGAATCATCGACTCTTCGTGCAGCGCGACGATGACGAGGAGGAGCCCTAAATGTTGGACACTGGAGCAGCCACCAACGCTTGTCTCGATTCAGTTTGTTGCTTAACAGTTACAAAAAATACTAAAAAAAAAGAAAAAGCTAAAAAAAAATTGATATTTGTTGTTCGTGTTTAGAAGCAGTTTAGCAGTTAGACCGAAACATGTTTTCCAATAGCAGTACAAACAAAAATAAAAAGAAAAAAGAAGAAAAGAAAAACAAACCTGAGTTCGAATGCCTCACCGATAACGTTGATACTCTTTAACTACTTACAAAACATATACTCTAACTTTTATTCAAGCCACATTATTTACTTTACACACACACACACACACACTCAACTCAAACACTCCTGACTCACACACTTGAGTGCAATCCTAAGTTGCTCGCATTATACTGAATCATCTCGCTTGTCCTATGCAACAATAATGCAACAATTGTGTATTAAATAATATTATTCACCCAAAACAAGAACAAAAAAAAACCAAACAAGAAAAAAACCAAGAAAAGCACCGAAAGTTGCGCAAAGAACTGAGTTAAAAAAGACATGAACACCAAAAGAAAAAACTTAAAATTAAATAAATAAAACAAATATATCCAAAAATAACTTTGTATAATGCATGAAGATAACAAATGTATTACAAATATAAGTGTATATGTATTTGTATGCCCAACATATATATGATATATATATATCTAGCTGTAGGTTTACACGATGATGATCTCCAATATCAAAAAAACACTTTCCAGTTGATTAAGTTCGAAATGAAGAACCCAATTTATCAAATCAAATTCTCTGGGGGCATACTCCAGAAATTACACATTAATCTAGTTGTATAATAGTTGTTGTGAGACATTTACCCAATAACAAATGATTTAACAAAAATAAACAACAATTACAGTTTGAAATCTTGAAAGTGGCAAATCTTTTTCTAATTGATTCATCAAATTTCAATTTTGTCTAGCTCGCGTTTATCTTATCTAATATTGCTTTGTTTATGATTATCTTATCTTGGCTGATTGCATTAGTAAACGGAATAATCAAACACGTCTAAAGCAAAAAACTTTTGCTTAAGGGATACTTAGAGAAATGGTTTCTTCAAATAAAGATTCCTTTTTGGGTTCAACAATAATATTTAATAGCAAATTTTCTAAGATTTATTTGTGGTTCAGCCCAAAATTGCGTAAGCAAAAAAATAATGACTTCAAAATGCAAACGATGAAATTTGAACAAGAAACGTGATTGGAATAATAAAAAAGATAAAGCAAACAGCGCAATGAACATAATTGTTAGATTTATGTAAGTCAGGGTCAGTGAGAAGAAGCCTGTGTTGGACGTGCTCGCTCAGAAAACTCACAATATATCAGTATCAGTTTTATAATATCAAGCAAGCCTACGATTTTAGTAGCATAAACATAATACAAGCGAATATATATCGTATATATCTCGATTGCAACATGATTTACACCGACAAGTGTTGCTGCTGCATCGAGTTGAAGTGCGGCTGCATTATTATAGCCATAGTCGATGTGATCATTCGTGGTTTGGATCACTTTGTTGTGGATCGTAAGTAGTGGTTGCAATTTCAATTGGTTCTTTTAATTGTTATCTTTATAACTGTTCATTCTCAGGTGATTCTCTGCTGGGCTATGCAACATTAATGATAAGCGGACTCTATCTCATCAGCTGCATCGTACTCTTAATTGGCGCACTGCTGGTGGGTATTACCAAAATCTTTAGAGTTAGATGATACCTTAAAGCAGGGTGTCAAACTGAAAGGCACAAAGGTTCCAATTCCGTTTCTGGCACGAGAAGTCTAAAAATTCCGGTTGAAATACTGGAGAATACTGGAAGTATTCTTGAAAACTTATTTACGATTTTCGGTTACGTATTGATTGATCTTTACGATTTGCTTCGTTCTTGGTTTTTTGCAGTTAAACCCTGAACCTATAAAAAATGGTAATTTAGGAACCAATAGTATCAGTTTTTAATTGAGATTCTGATTCCGATATCAATTCTTAAATTCAATCTGTAAGCATGCGTTTCTAATTCCGATTCAAATTCAGTTTTGACACCCTACTTTTTGGAATTGCATAATCATTTTTTATTTGAATTGCAGTCTATACGCTTTTTACTGATACCATATATGGTTGCCGCCCTCATACACGTCATCATCTTGACTTGGGAGTGCGCCTATGTCATTCTGGTGGATTCCTTTTACGATTTCCTATTGTTCGATGTGTTGCAAGCGGGTAAGCAAATCTATATATATATATATATATATATCTGTGGAGTGTAACTTTATAACTGTAACCCTAAAGTGTTCAGTTTATACTTCACACTGGTTGTCTATTCCTTTTACGATAGTTTATAGAGCTGAGCTGGGAGCAAGAAGGAATCTTTTGAGTGCCAACTGACTTTAAACAACTTTATTTATTATCAGTCAAATTCAAATTAAATTTATGTTACTCGATGAATAAAAAAACATCGTTTTTTTAAGATGGATTTGTTTAATAACAAGAAACTCAACTACAACATAAATAATATTTACACATGTCCTGTTTTGAGTTTTGCTTTTATCACTAGAACTGCTCGTCGAGGGTGCGTGGTGCTGGCGGTGCACCGTACTCATCGGCTGGTGCTGCGGCAGGTGGCGCGTATTGTGGTGCAGGTGGGCCATATTGTGGTGCTGGCTTCTGTTGCTGTTTGTACTTGATGAAGTAGACCTCCGGCTTGCTGGGCTCCGTCGGCTCTGGCGATGGCAGAATGACGGGCAACTGCGCCTCGGGCTTCTTTACGAGCACATAGACCAGGGTCTTGTGCTCATCCTGCACCGGTGGTGGCAACACCTGACGCACTGGTGTTGGTGGATTCGGTGCCTTGATGAATATGATCTTATAGTGCTTCTTGGGCACCGTTGTCTGTATGGGAGATGAGGCCGGATAGTATTCCGGCTCCTCGGGCGGCACATGCACATAAACGTTCTTGGTGACAAACGCCTCGGTTTTGGGTGGACCATAAAATGCAGCCGGTGGGCCATAAGAAGGCAACACCTGTTGCGGCGGTGGTCCGTAATCCTTTTGTGGTGCCGACGGCGGTGGTGCGCCATAGCGTGTCCTTGGTGGCTCCGGACGAGCGCACACAATGCCCACCAGGACGAATAACAGTGCCACTTGCAATTTCATTGTATCTGTATCTGTATCTGTCTCTGTCTCTGTATCTGTATCTGTTCAGCTCGATGGCTCGCTGTCGAATGACTCGATTGTCGCAGGTCATCGCTGCATTATATATATATAGACACATTATATATGTGCTGCGATTTGGATGGATCGTGTTGTGATTTTCTGTTTGCTTGCCCGTTTTGTTTGTTTTGTGTGACCCGCATTTAATTTTGCAGCGAAGCGAACTCTTTGCATAATATTTCTGATTGCTTCCCAATCCGTTACGGAGGCGTCATCGTTGTCATCGCCTGCCGTTTTGCATACAAATGAGTTTCGAATCGAATCGTTTTCGATATTGAAAACGAAATTGCAAACACACAAAACAGTGCAACCAACCAATTGACCCCGCCACACCCCCCCGTTAACCACTCCATTTGTTGGGCCGGGCACGTTCTGTGCCTTTTCTGGGCTTCCCGGCCTTTTTTTCCGTCTGCTGCCATTTGCCAAAAAATAAAACAACAAAAATATGAAAAAACATTAACAACTCGATTGCGTTGCGTGTTTTTTGTCCGCTTGTTATTTATGATATAACATATGTTATAGGGTGGGTGGGTAATGCTCGAAAATACCTTTGCTAGGCCATGGACGGTCATTGCAACTGATTTTCAGCGACATTACTATATCATACTTTTTCACTATATTTTTGAGGTCTACGCTGAAGTATGCCAAACTTAAGACAAGCTGCCACATTATGAGCTGATTTAGGCACAAACTATAAGCGTATTTACATCATTTTTTACTACTTCTTTTTATTTTTAGATAACGGTTTTTTTCTATAACTTTGCCGAAGACATTATAATGTTTTTAGTGAAGAAGTCGTCTACGATTCTACACAGCATTACAAGCTGAATCGATATAGCCTTTGAATTATATAAAACACTTCCCAAAAATCCACGAAAATAATTAGAATGATATTTATATAGTATATCTATATCCACATATACATACACATATATAATATATAGTATAAAGTTTAAATCACACATCGTCTCAACATTTTTTGTGCTGTCAAAAAGCAAAACTCAAACTCGATTTTTATTGTCAGTCTTTAACTTAAATTATATACACAATTTATATATATATAGATATTGTGTGTCTTGTTTAAAATTTGCAAAGAAGTGTCCGATTTTTAGCATTAACTTTGGTGGCAGCTGCAAGATGATCTATTTGCAATTCTGTTGCTTCTGCGTCGATTTGCGCCTTGGCACTTATATTGTGGCCGGCAGCGATATATTGATGGATTTACTCTTCGGTATTTTCATAGCGATATTCGGCGAATCGGGTGAGTCCCTGAATGCTGCACAAACTTAACTTACCTCATGTATATATATATATATATATGTATATATATTTGTTAGGCGTACCCGATCTGGGCCACAAGCTGTTCTGTGTATTGATGCTGGTGCATCTGGTTAGCGCCATACTGCTCGTGTATGCCGCTCTGAAGGCAAGTGTTTAATATCAAGTTTGTAAAATCTATGCAGTTATATTAATTAATAACTTTTAGCTACATCCGGTCTGGATGCTGCCCTATATAATAATGACATGTGTCAAGGTGCTGGCATTGATTATACTGCTCATAGCAGACATCATACTGCTTGTCTGGTTTCCAGTTATGCTGATCTATGTGTTTATGTTTTGTAAGTAGCGCAAGATTATATTATTATTTATATTCTATATAGTATATATATGATTTACAGTTACTGGTGTGTATTCCTGGCTGGTCGTTTATTCGTTTTATGCAGCACTCGGCGGCGATCTGTTTATCTGAAGAGAGCAGCGTTTGCCACATTTCAAATTCCAATCTGTATGTCAACTTTGCCTTAACCATCATGACAAATATATACCTAAATATATACATATTTATATGTATATACAATTATATTCAATATAGTAAATTTGAAGTTATACAAACAACTGGGAATTAACAATGGTTCGTGTGAAAAATTGTTGCTTTTATTTAAGTTTGCGTCGTGGTTGTTTTGTCATTGCCATCATCGATATGATTTTTAATATCCTTCTTGTCGCATTTGCTCCTGGTAAAATATCAATATTTTCAATTCATAAATATCATCTTAATCTTCTTTTTAAAGGCTGAATTTGTTTGTTTTTTATTTTTAACAGCACGATTCGCACAAACTCAACGGGCAGTGGCAATTTGCCACTGCATCGGATGTGCCATGCTGCTGATCGGTGCCATCTTTGTAAGTGCAACAAGCCGAGTTGTATCCAATCTGATTTCTTTGTGTTCCCCTTCAGCAATCAACGGTACTCCTGCTCTTCTTTTTAATCACATGTTTTGTAAACACCGGCATCGATATCGGTGTTATAATATTGGTTATCCTGGACTATACGCCGTCTAGTTTATATGTGATGATCTTGGGAATCTCCGTCGTCTGTAAGTGCTCAAAACTAATTATTCAGTTCAAAATTTAGCTACTCATTCGCATTGTTCTCTTTCAGGCTGGAGCATTTATACGTGGCTCGTTGTGTATTCGTATTATCGCCTAATTAACTCTCGAGAAGACGAGACGACTTATTGACGCTCCATTTAAACTTACCGTAGAATCTGTGATATTTCATTTACTTTCTCATCTGCATAAGTCTTATGTGAAAACAAATAAAATATCATTAATTTTATGATAAATAAATGGCTTGGCTGTTGACCCTGATCAAGAATATATATAGTTATATATCGGAGATGTTTTCTGCTGTCTGTTATATACATTTGCACAAAACCATTTTAATCATTTTTTATGGATTCAGGGCATACAAAATTACGCTTCCACTGAAGTCTTATCAATAGTGCTCAGTACTCAATACTTAGATTGCCAAAGTTCCGGTCGACTCTCTCTCTCTCTCTCTCTCTCTCTCCCTCCCCTCTTTCTATTGCTATCATTTAAAAAAAAAAAACATTTCAAAAATTATAGTATTATCACTTTTTGTGCTTTTATTATTTCAAATTTGTAACTTATACTTATAAAAATTGCAAAATAAAAAATGAAGCAACCAACGACGAAAATGTTACTGAGAAAAACACTCAAAGGATACCCCAATCGAACACACATATCCTGAATTATCTTTGGTCTATTTATGTAATTTCCCAGATCTAAAATGAGATAAACTCTCGAGATGACCAAGCGATTAATTGATGATCGATTTAAGCTTAATCTAGAAACTGCGATTTTGTAAAATTTCATCTTTTTCACTATTCTGTATGTGTGAGAACATTAAATATATCATTAATTATTGCTTAAATAAATGGCAAATATGCGATTAAATAATTGGCTTTGACCAATTTCAAATGTTGCTGTGATAGTTCATGTTGGCTGCCAGTTAAAACTATGTCTCGATTTTAACAATTTATCATTTATATATATGAATAACTATTTGTGTCCTCATCTGTGCTCTCTGGATCTCAGACATGTGCAGCTTGTTTGCAGTCTCATTTGCTTATCTTAAAAACACAAAGTTTACTTTAAAGACGCTGTCTCGAAGTCGGTTCAAGTTGCTGATCCTTTTACTTAGACAGCTTTGAAGCATGGTGTCGAATAAATTTATTAAATCTTAATTATGATTAATGCAAATTACTGTCATTTTATATGGGACTGCACTTATGAAGTAACTTTCTTAACTTTTCACTCTATCGCATTGAATATGTTAATGATTTGGATATTCTTTTAGATCCCAAGCTTAAGTTTATCAAGCATACTTTGTCGAGCATCCGTATATTACTCAAACCCTTTATATGAATCTTGTATCCGTCAAAAATCAAATTTCTATTAAATTTCTTTAAACTTACTTATCGCAATAGACTTTTATTAATAAAACTTCCTTCTCTTTCGGATCGTACAACAATACTTGGTGTAATCTTTTTACATAAGCTAACAAATGGTGAAATTGATTCTTCTGACAACCTAATTTTGAAGTTCCGGTCAGAAATACAATGAATTTTCTACCTCTGTCTCTATTTCACCTATTTCGGATCTTATGCTCAAACTATAAGTTCTTCACCCTAATAAATTGTGTTTCTTCTATTTATTCTATTAAAGCTGTCATTTTCCCAGCAGTTCGCGATCTTAACAGGAGCAGGCTTTGAATTGTTGGGCCACTTATCACTTCAGCGGCCAAATATAATAATGGGTTAGTTGGTAATCTCACAAGGGCAGGACACATTTCTAATATATATGTATATTCCAAAAATTCCAACAGTCTGCTCAAACATAATCTCCAAACACGTATTTGGTGGACATTGTGCTGGTGACAGACGGTACTTGTCCATCCCTATAAAAAAGAGAAGAACCATCAACCAATTATTCAGTTGAATAATGTAAATGCATTTGCAGAAGACTTACTTGGTGTAGGCCTGGACCAGATTTCTCACATCTCGCATAAGGCTTTCAATGTCCTCATTTGGTTTTTTGTTGAGGGCTTCGCACAGCGTTTGAATGAAGGGAGTGCCGCTATTGAGGCGATAGGAGACGTAGCCCTCGTAGGTGCTGTAGCACTTTAGTATATCCTTGGGTGCTCCTTGAGGCTGTTGGAAAGTGTTGATGTTGTTGTTATTCGAATCATAATACAAATAAATAATGATATTACCTGCATGGCATCAGTCTTGAACATTCCCGTCTCCTGAGCACCCTTGCAGGCCTGCACAAAGAGTATTTTCGGCTTATCCTGCAGCGATCGATTGCGCAGCAGGGGAAAGATGATATCGTTATTCAGATTGTATTCACCATCCTTGGCGGCAATTGTATCATTGCGGTTGCCATGACTCAGTATGACTAGGACCAGTGCGGAGCGATCCTCGAAGGTTTTCTGTTCCACTGCGAATAGTCGGATTGGGTTCAAATCAGTTGAGGGAAATCAGTGAGAACAGAAACGGAATCTGGAATCTTAATCGAAATACAAAAGTTGACTTACATTTGCGGACTTTGTTGGTGACTTCCTTGACTGTTGCATTCTTAATGACTTCCACATTGCATTTAAGTTTCCGGAAGGTGTCGCCCAAGGCTTTTACATCCTCGGCGCTGCCTTCGCGAAATTCTGCGTTATTGTCAAATTTCTCGTGATTAAAAATGATCACCTCCGCTGGCTTTAGCTTTTTCTTGGGGATTGCCAGCACTCTGGGTGGCGGCAGGTTGGCTGTCACCGTGGGCTTCAACTCGCCATGTGCATCATGGGAGCTGACAATACTTGCCGAGCGTGACTTGGGCACCGCTCCGCTGCTCTTGGGATTCAGACTGATAAAGGGTTGAGGCACAGTCACCTTGGGTGTCGAAAGCGTTGGCCTGCTCCCAGTCGTTTTACTTGTGATTGTGCTGCTCACAGTCGGTTTACTTGTGATTGAGCTGCTCACAGTGGGTTTACCAAACAAAGAGCTGGTGGTGGTGGTGGTGGTGCTCGCCTTATTGGCATAGGGCGACACATAGCTGACATCGACTGGCTTCAGGGCAAATGGCGATACATATGGCTTGGAGATAGTTGTTGTTGTTGTTCCTGTTGCTGTTTTGGGTGGCCAGCTGGTTTTCTGAGTGGGTGTAAGCACCACACGCTTCGCCTCCACATGCTGGGTAACAGTGCGTCCCTGTTTCTGTGACACGGTCGTCTGCTCCATGCGCACCAATGTGCTGGAGCGTCTCGCATCTGCCGCATTGTGTTTAAACGATGGCGTCGAACGCAATGCAACCCCATTCAGGCTGGATGGACTCATGCGCTTTGAGCTCGATGTGGTTGTTGTTGTTGTTCCGCTTGCCGTTGCAGTGCCACCATTCATGCGCAACTGCGCCATGAGCTCTTCCAGTTCGGCCGGATTTGGTGTGCGACGCGTTATCATTTCGGTAACTCGCGCCTGCTGGCGATGCGTCACCGTTTGACGTGTGGACGTATAAGTGACCGTATTCTTATTGCTATCGAATATCGTTGAATTCTGCACGGCCGTATTTGTTGTCTCCGTTGCGGCGCTTGTCGTATGGACGCGGGTGCGTGGATCCTGCAGGGCCAGTGCCTGTCGATCGGTGCTGAAGCCCCCCTCATCGGTGGATTTCTTTTTGCCCCACCAGCCCATTGTTTTCGCTTTCTTTCTCTCTCTCTCTCTCCCGCTCTCTCGGTCTCTCTCTGTCTTTGTCTGTCAAGTATGCCGCGCCGCGTTGCGTCCGCTTCAACGTTCTCAAAGACACTGAGCGCTTTGCAGCTTTTGCTTTAGTGCGATAAGACTACAAACGAACGTGGGAATTACTCACTTGTTCGCTTTTCGCTCTCTTTTCGTGCTGTTTAAGAGTACGTCTGCAACTCTTTCCTGTGATTACTCATACGCAGAGCGTTATCAATGCGAATAACATCATAAAATCTACTTACCTGTGGGTAAGCCCCCATTTCAAGAGTGCCTGGCATTAAATTGACTTCAATTAAAAGCTTTATTTATATTCAAGAAAATTAACTATCTTTACTAAAATATGTTTGATATGCACATTTCAGTTTTTGTTGAACCAAATTGATTGGCAAAAATCGAAAAAAAGTTATCTCTGTAACTCAATTTTATCTAGTTTATATTATTACATGTATTTTATACATTTACGATGCATGGGTTATTTGCCAGCAGATTTTTGTGGATCGTGTTAGTGAACTTTGACTGTAACTTTATCGCAAATATTATAGACACATGTACGCCGTTTAATCAAACACACATACAGTTGCGGTTAAGATAATAGTGATGCTACTTCATAAAATAATTTCATAGCTCCTTTCACAATCCAATCGTTTCCTTGAACCTTTACATATATAGTTGTAAAAAATATTATTTAGCGCAGGGAAAGCTAAGAGAGCTTCTCTTCTCACTGGCTCATTTGTGATATATTTAAAGAATTTATTTTTATTTTATTTTATAGCTTTCCATCTTGCATTGTTTACTTATCTTCAGTACTGATTGTCTATATTTTCTTAATTTCTTAACTTTTTTTAACATTTTCCAAAACATACGATTATTTTGACCGCAGCTGTACCTTTGGAAAAATGCCGCCATATCAACCGGTTTCCGGGTAATATATATACAAACATGGTTGTTAGTTAGATGTACCAAAGTTAAAGCTAAAAAAAAATTGGGGTTCAACTCGCCATCTGTGCAAATTATTCATACTCCTCTTCTCAGTCGGCTTATAGAAAATAACTACACAAGAAATAACTAATCAACAAATAACTAATCAACAAACTTTTTAGTATGTACGTTGTTAATGTTTCTGTGTATGTAGCCAAATATTACTAATAATGGTCGAAAAATATCATCTGTTTATGCATGACAAAGCAATCACCTGATCGACGAATACATATCTATTTATATACCAGTAGACACCACTTACATTACGATCATGCCAGAAATAACTGAAAGAAATTCAACTTCTGTGGAGCGCTCTCAATTTTCTTTGTTCATTTTCATTGCAAATTTAACTTCTTATTTCAGCAACAAACCCCAATTTCCAAGAACTTATAAAAACAAAATAAAACGATCGAAAGCACCATAAGCAAATAATAAAAATGCCGCTCTTAAGCAACGCTGTTTAAAGAGCAACAACTCCCGCTCGCTCTCTTTGCTCTCTGCTGCGCAGCGCTCTCTTAAAAGACAGTTTATTGATTTTCAGTAGCGGCTTTTTCAGGCATGCACTCAAGACAAAAAACAATAACAAAAGAAAGCTCTCTGTTGTGCTCAGATGTTGTGTTGACGCTTTTCGAATTGTTAGTGTTGCGACAGACGTAGATTCGTGCGGAGACTTGGCGACAACAATTTTTTGAATTAAAAGCGAACATTTTCAAGAAATTTAAACAACAGGTGACAAATGTTTCGCGTATAGTATAAATAAAATATATCAAAATTCGATTTAAGTGTGATTTGCCTAAATCATAGCATAAGTTTGACAACCTGTTCTGAAGTGAAGTTGATAAGATAAGATGAGAGGCTTATCAATTTGGTGCAACAATGCAAGACATGCAGATAACCGTAAAAAACAGCTGCTAAAACCCACTTAGGCTGGATTTATTTCAGTATATTGTTACAATTTTGATGCATTCAACAGTAATAATAAAAAAAACATTTTTCAAAAAAATCGAAGGCCAACAGGCTGCCAAAGTTCCCAGTCATATATGGCCTTTGCATTTCAAATGTGCTATAAATGCAATTTAGCGATTCATCGTTGAAATAAAATGCCAAGCAACAATTATTAATTTTACAATAACAAAAATCCAATATTGATTCATTGAGGTGCCCAGTTTCAAGCAACTAAATTGGCGCTTCAGTTTTCCAATAATTGGAATTGCCACTTTCAATGACTTCATCATAATTATGATAAATTCATATCTTTCAATCAGATTTTAAAATGAATTTCGTCAATCATTTTCATCAATCATGTTGTAAGCTTGACTGCGGTCAGCACACTTCAAAGCGCGACTGTGGCATGCAACAATTTGCATCAATTGGCATAGATTGCATGCAAGTCTTAACAGACATGCAACTTTACCAGCTGACATCCATGCCGGATCTGCGATCGTGTTCAGAACTTGTAATTGTTCTGGCGCCCAAGATGTTCAATTCCACTCAATTTACATCATCATTCATCAGAGTAATGTAAAAACAGTTCAAATGCTTTAACTAGCTAAAAACCTGTTATTCGCGATTAGCTATATGTTAGTTATATGCGAACTGTTAATTATATGGGTTTTTAAACTTTACTAATTATCTTATTATGCCCTTAAGTGGTAAATTAATAATATTTTTATTACCTTTGACATGACAAAAAATTGTCTTTAGGATTTGAAAAAAAAAACATTGTAAAACAAATAAAAATTAATTTTGCTGAGTAAAACACGGCACGACGTCACGTACTCAGTTGGAGATACCCCAATCACATGTGCACACTCACACACACACATACACTGACACACACTTTTCATTCTAATGTTCACATCCGCCAAGAGGGTTTTTATTCTCGGCACGAGTAATACGAGTTAAATATTCAGATTTAAGTTTCCCTCCTTTTTCAACTTTAAAATTAACCACACCTTTTTAGTCAATCATTTTTGGGAGTGTGCTAATAATTTATTTATTTGATTTTATGACTTAAGAATAAGTACTAAGTACTATCCTATTAATGAGTGCTAACCTAGGGCTTGAACTCGATGCGATGCAATATCGACGAAGCTTTCGTAAAGTCGGCAAAACATATTACAAAATGGTTAAGAATGTATAATGTAGTTGAGCAAAAGTATGTGATTGGCAGAAGGAAGCATCTGCATACAGAAAGTATATATATTCTTCTTCCAACTTATAATTCCCTGTTTAATTTAACAGGATAACGGAACAAAGAACAAGAGCGCGTTGCCCGATCCCAAAAGATTGATCGATTTAACAGACAGGTGGCAACACCACGCCATTCAGCAAAAGTGCGTTGGCCATTTTGAAAAAAACCAAAAAGAAAACACAAGAAAAAAAAACTGTTGTTTGTTTCCGAGCGCTTGCGAGCATGGCCGAATCAGTTGGTGTGATGGATTTTGACGAGATACTCACGCAAATTGGCGAATTCGGTCTCTATCAGAGAGTCAACTATTTGCTCATCTGCCTGCCCGTGCTATTTGCGGCTGCCAACAGTTTGTCGTATGCATTTACAGCCGGCACACCAAAATACCGCTGCCGCATCGAACAGTGCGAAGCGGATGAGGAGCAACTGGTGCAATATCAAACCGATTGGCTGGATGTGGCTATTCCAGGCTCGAGAGATAAACATGGCTATTTCACACCCAGCGATAGTTGTTTGCGCTTTGCCACCAATGAGAGTGAAGAGTTCGACGTGCAACAGTCGGCAACAACGTGCGATGCTACGATGTTTCTGCCACAACAAAGATACGAAAGATGCCGGCAATTTGTTTACGATATGGGCGAACACACAATTGTCCAGGATTGGCAGCTGACGTGCAAAGAGAATGCCTGGAAATTGGCCTTTGTGGGCACCACACACTTTGCCGGTCTCGTTGTAGGCACAGCGCTTTTTGGCTACCTTGCGGATCGGTGAGTAAATTTGGCAATTAAATATCGATACATTATCGATACTCATGCGGCATTATCGATGTAGGATTTATGACGATTGACAATTGAGATCTCCAGCTGAAAAGAGTAGAGGCAGTTGCCGTGATATCAAGTTGAAACTGAGTCCGCTTAGAAGCAATATCTTTTCTTTATATGAATTTAACGGGATTCCTCTTCTTCGCAGTAGGCATCTTTTCAATCTTCTCCAGTTGATTAACCGTAAAACACTTAGTCTGGTTTTTCTACGGCGTCTAAATATTTCTTTTCCAAACCTTTTACTTTCTATCCAAAAGTTTAAGCATTTTACCACTTTGTGTCATTCGCTCCTTACCTCCTTCTCTTTCCCTTAGCACTTTACTCTCCTTATTACTTATTACGTATTTATAATATCCTTTATTATTTTAACTCCAGTTTTGGACGCAAGCTGATCTTCGTCTTCTGCACCATCTTCATGGGCTTGACGGGCATTGGCCAGGCTCTGGCCTGGGATTATTCCAGTTTTTTGAGTTTTGCACTGCTGAATGCTGTGGGCACATCCGGCGTTTATCCGTTGGCCTTCATAATTGGCGTGGAGATGGTAGGACCACGCAAACGTGAAATGACCTCGATTGTGCTCAACTATTTCTATGCGGTGGGCGAGGCGCTGCTTGGCCTGGCTGCCTGGTTGCTGACCAACTGGCAGGCATTACAATTGGCCCTCTCCATACCGCCGCTCTTCTTTGTCGCCTATTTCTGGCTGGTGCCGGAATCGGTGCGTTGGCTCCTGGCGCGCAATGAACACGAGAAGGCGGGCACAATTATACGGAAAGCGGCGCACGTTAATCAGCGGGAACTTTCGCTCGAACTTTTGGCCAGTTTCAAGCAGCAGCAAATGGACACAACGGATGGAAAGCAGCCGCAACAGATGCAGCCAGAGCATCGCCAGATTTGGCCATCTATCAAACAGGTGTTCGCATCGAACACGCTAATCTGGCGTTATACGAATCTGTTGTTTATATGGTGCGTAAATTACGAACAGTTCTTTGCCCAGTTTAGCCAGATGGAGTCCAATTTCTATTATTCCAGGGCTGTCAACGCCATTGTTTTCTATGGACTCTCGCTGAACTCGACCAATCTGAGCGGCAATAAATATTTGAATTTTGCCCTGGTCTGCCTAATTGAAATACCCGGCTATTCCTTGGCATGGGTACGTTTTTAGTTCTCAAAAGATTGCTCTATTTATATCATCTCCTCCTCTGTCTCTCTCTCTATCTCTGGCAATCTAAAATTAGGTGTGTCTACGCAAGTTGGGACGCCGTCTGGCATTATCCGGCTCTCTGATGCTCTGTGCCATCACGTGCGCAGCCAGCGGCTATTTGACAACGGGTAGGTTCAATCATAATCCAATTAATCTGCATATTTATATCTTACGTTCAATCTTTCTTGCATGCCTACTAAGTTTTTGTCGATAAGAAAAGACGTAAAGTGTTTGAGTTTAGTGTGTGGAAAATGTATTAAACATAAAGTCGTGCTAGAGTTACGGTTAATTAGTACGCCACGCATTCCGGCTTTTGTTCTATTACGCAAGAAATGTATCAGTCAAGTCACTGTAACCAATTTGTTAATTCAAGTCATCTACTGCAATTTATTTCATTTCATGACTTGATGGCTTATTTAAATTTTCCACACACATTTTCTGGTTAATAACAAACAATTCTAAAAAATAAAAAACACATTTCAATTTGTAACACAGGTGCCAATTGGCTAATTGTAACGCTCTTTCTATTGGGTAAACTGGGCATTACCTCATCGTTTGCAGTCATCTACACGTACACGGCGGAAATGATGCCAACTGTTCGTTGACAATATATATTTATATATATATACATAATGTAATCACAACAATCTTTTTGCAGGTTATACGCAGCGGAGGAGTCGGCGTTATGTCCACCTTTGCACGCTTTGGTGCGATGCTGGCACCCTTTGTCCCACTACTGGTAAATCTTAGTATTTGTACTTATATTCTTAGGTATTAACTCATCCATAAACCTCGTACTTCCCCCCAGGGCGACTACTATGAGCCTTTGCCTCTGCTACTGTTTGGCGTCGTCTCAATGTTGGCCTCAATTTTGTCGCTGTTGCTGCCCGAAACATTTCACAAGAAGCTGCCCGATACGGTCAGTTTACACACTATATGTACACACTATATATATCTGTAATAAACATTTATTTTGTCAGGTTGCCGAGGCAATTGCATTGGGCAAGGAAATGGAACCAGAGTGTGCGGAAAACTCGACATCATCGGAAAATAATGAACAACATGATTCCATCATTTAAGCATGCGTATTTGATAGTATTGTTAACTCTTTTAGTACAAAGCACTAGTGGTTATTTAGTTAATAGTTATATATCTATATATATATTCAATTTGTACTTAGCTTTAATTTATCTTTTTGTATCACGCTTTTTATTAGTAAACTATACAAATTAGAATATGCAATTGTTTATGACTATTGACAATGCTTGGAGCATTTTTTCGTTATTGCTGCCCGAAGAGACCCTCAAATAAAAGTGGATCGCTGATGACGCCAAAACGATGCAGCAGCTTGAAGCGCAGGTTGTCATCGTTGCGCAGACAAATGGGCTGATAGAAGCCACTCAGGCGCCTTGTGCTGTGTGGTTCCCAATCCGGCAGCAGATCATCAATGTCAACCAGTTGCTCTTTGCGCCTGCCCCAATAGTCCACATAGGCCAGCCTCAGCTGATCCTGTTGCTCGTTGATGTAGATGAAGCCAATTATATTTCGGGCCACATAGCTGCCCAGGGAGAGCGTCACCAGGCCACTAACACCAATCGCTGCATAGATGCCCAAAGCATCCTCTGACACCTGACCGGCCTGCTGCAGCGCAAAGGCGAGCGGTGTTCCAGCCACCGTGACAATGGCCTGATAGACCTTTAGACGATTAAAGGCAGCAATCAGGCGTATTAGGGGTAGCCTGTATATGGGACGCCATTCCGCAAAGCCAACTTCTAGTTTAGATTTCAGATTTATAACCTTTGCTGTTGTTGCAGTTTCTGTGAGTGGCGTGCTTGCATAGCGCCGGCTGCTGATGCTGCTACTGCTGGTCACACAATATGACAGTGGCAATTTGATGGCGCCTAATCTGCATAATCGTTGTAGCATTGTAAATTGTTGTTTCTATGTTATAGATTTTGCACAAATTATGAATTTGTTTATATAAATACACAACTCACTTGTTGTTGCTTGGCAGAAGTTAGCTAAACAGCTGTGCTTGATTTTTAGCTTAAAATGGCAATGTTAAACTCAAAATGGCACGTTAAGCTAAAAACGCACTGCTCAGCGTGCACTGTTATCGATCATTGTAGTTGGTCACACACAAAATGGCACGTTAAACTCAAAGTGGCACATAACGCTCAAAATGGCAAGTTAAATGTATACGTGTATATTAAAAAAACAAACTCTAGTATGCTAATTTTTAATGAAGTGAAAACTTACATTTTAAAGCTGATTAGACGATCAATTGTCGACATGCGTAAATAGTGCTAGCTGAGCTTTTGGCTATCAGCTGTTTGTGTCCATGTCTATGTTGTTATTATAATTAACGTGAGCTTGCTGAGCATTCGAACATTCGAGCATTGAGCATTGAGCATTGAGCATTTGTTTAATAATAGACCGACCAGATGAGCGAGATCACAGCCCATAGCAATAATTTCATTGAGGTGTTTGCTCAGTCTTTGTCGAGAGCCCGCTTATATTGTATTAGGGGCCTTCTGTGCCGGTCGCTTCTCGCCAGTTACAAAGTTAATTTACCTAGTATGTATTTTGTTCAAATCAAGTGAAATATAATTGTAAGCAGATATGAAAACAAAATGCATTTAAAAGTTGAGACAATATAACTCAAATAAACCAACTTACAAACAAAAACTAAAGATTTACAAGCCAATTATGTTTTAATGCGCAATAGCTATGTAATACAAAATATGGTCATAATTGAAAAGTACACTTGAAAAATTCGCCAAAAAAGGTTAAATAACACCTCAGCCAATCAATACAATACAAAAGAAACTTAGAATTGATATTTGATTGTCACTTTGTGTTGTTTAACAAGCTGCAAATATTTTTAGCACATTTTTGGCGTGCTGCGAATTCGAAAATAGTTTTCAACTATGTTTTGTGAGTGTGTGTGTTTGCGAATGTGTGTGCGTAATATGTCTTCTTTTTCCCAAAAAAATAATGTATATATATATATACATATATATATATATATTCGCAATTGCAGCATGTAAATAAATTTGTACACATCAAAGAAATAGAGATTAACCAAAACAATATAATCAAATTTTTTACTGTGCAAAATATAAACGAAAACTGTCCATTTGGATATAACGCAGAACCTTATAGGCGAATCGAGCAAAAATGTCAAATATAGAATGGGATTTCAACAAATCCATAAGCAAAGGCTTTTCAAAATTAGGAAAGATTGGCGAACTTACCACGCCGAAGGTTGAATACCCTCCAATATGAATTTGTTATCCGATGTGGATTAACAAATGTTAGATAAAACCCATAACTGGTGAGATTGGTTAGGTCATCAGGGGGTTATCATTTCTGAGCCAGCTAAGTGATAAAGTGATCCGATCCAGACAACTGCTAAGTATGCACTAAGACATATTGGGAATGTTATAGAGTCATCAAAGTTAGCTAGTAGAAAATGGCAATTTCATTAAATGTGATTTATTTGTGGTCTGGCAAAAGGAGGATCAGCATGTCGATGACATCGCTGGGCATCAGCGCCGGCTTCATGGTCGGCTGCTGCATTGCGGCACAGATTGCGCGCCGGGTGAGTCGACGACTGCTGAACAGCGAAGGAATTGTGCCCGTGCTGATGAACGAGGCCATTGCTGCTGCCGAGTTGTGTGCCTGCTGCTTTGAGCTGATTATCGGTGAGCTTGGAGAATCCAAATGAAATTCAATCATTATTTCAATTGAGTAACAAAAATAGTTGCTGATAACTTTGGTGTGGCTGCCTATGCCATCTTTCTGTTCCTGCTGACCGTGTGGTGGGGCAAGGTGTGGGGCGATGCCTCCGCTTGTCCGTACACCCACATGGAGGATGTGCTCGAGGGTCGCACCACCTTCAAGGAGATGGCTCTGCGCACCTGGGCTGAACTGATGGGCGGCTGTTGTGTCTATCGCATCGTGCAGGTCTTCTGGTGGCTGGAATTCGCCGAGACACACAAGGGACGCGCTTTTGAGGAGTGCAATGCTGATCTGCAGGTTAGTCCGTATCTGGGCGCTGCCATTGAGGGCGTGGCAACGTTGCTGTGCCGGCTGGCATCGAAGACGATCAGTGTGCAGGAACCAAAGTTTAGCAGTTATATTGATTCGTTTATTGGCACCAGTCTGGTGGTCGCTGGTAAGTCCTGGCCCGTTTGCCACGTGGCTTTCCAACTGCCGTCATATTCTCTCAAAAAAAGTTTACGCTTTTAATTATGCACTGCTTGCAGCGTTTAATTTCTCCGGCGGTTATTTCAATCCAGTGCTGGCCACGGCTCTCAAATGGGGCTGTCGCGGCCACAGCAATCTGGAGCACATCATTGTCTATTGGATTGGCGCCTGTCTGGGCGCACTGCTCTCGGTGCCCATCTTTAAGTTAGCTGTGGTGCGGCGCTTCCTTTTGGGCGAGGAGAAGTCCAAAACGGAGTAGCAAGGAAAGAATGCTCATAGCTCATAGTTATTTTCAAATTGTAACATATCGATTTTATTTAACTATCGATAATTAGCTTATTTATTTATTTATTTTGTTATAGTATTAAAAATACTAAGTTATCGCAATAAATGCAAGCTGAAATTATTATCGATATTCGTTATAATGAATTTATCGATAGTTTGTATTGTTCTCGCTCGTGATTTATTTCGTTTGAAAACTGCAATGCTAATATTAATTCGATATAAAGTGTTCTTCTACTTAATATCAAATCAAGTTTATTTGGCAAAAAGAGGCAAAGCAGCAATTGATTAATATTTATCACTTGTTATAAGCATTCGGTGCTCTGATAATGCATACTCTAATAATATTTAGTTGTAAGCTTTAAGCCTGTTAAAGACAGATATTCTGATAAGTCTTTAATTATATACTTTTTATTGTGTAATTTTACAACGATAGTTAATATCTAAAATCACATATTCCATAGTGAAAACAGGTTAAACAAACTGATAAGTATACTCTTCATATATACATATATTCTGCGTAGCTTTAGTAAGCATATAGCCAGATATCTTACTGATGCCGTAATACACTTGTGGCATTTTACTCAAGTCCAGCTGCTCCTGCTCCTTCTCCAGCTGGTCGAGGTCGTCGTCGTCGCCGTGTCACACGCAATATGATCTCGTCATTAATGCGTTCAAATTGGTAGTCACTGTTGCCCATGGAGCAGCGCTTGGTCACGATGGAGGTGTCTGTGCTCTGGCTGAGACTGCTCTCGTTGATGCTGGCCGTCGTCTCATCGATGGTCACGTGCAATGGTGACAACTCTTTCGGGGGCAGTGCCTTATCGGGCGGCGTTGCAGCCACCACAGGATCATCATTTGGCTCTTCAGTTAGATGAATTTTACGTTTCTTTAGCGGTGTTTTCTCGTTGCTCTTTCTCGTTGTTATCCGACATTTGCTGGCTGAGCGTAAATTGGCTCTTTTCACCCTGACCCTGACTTTTGTGGAACTGCTTCTTGATTGCTCCACAGCCAGCTGCTGGAGTGGAGATTTCGTGAGTATCTTGACAAGATCATGTTTGGGCGATTGCAGCCCTTTCATTGAAGTGGATGAAACGGTCGTCTCGCCCGGTTGGTCATCGTTGAGGGACTGCTGAAGCAGTTGCTCCAGTTCTAGCTCAATGGTATCCGTTTCCAGGCTCAAATTCGGATATTCCTTTGGCAATGGCTTCTCTAGTATTAATTCATTCATGACTGCCTCGAGGACAGCGTCGTCGACGTCGCAATCGTCTTTGTGATCAACCTTAGGGGAATCTGGTGGCACATCCACAACAATGTCTGCAATTAACTCAGGCACAATTGTTTTATTAACGGCTACAATTTGGCCCACTTTGAGCTGTTGCTCTTTGGAGTCTTGAGCCTTCGATTCTTTGGACAGGTTTTTGCTAGTTTTGTGCTTATCAACTGCGACAGCAATGTGCTCGATATCCATTACATTGGGCAAGCGTACATCCTCAATTATTTGTATGCCTCTCATGGAACGCCTTGGTAGCTTCGGAGTCACCACATAATCATGCAATCGTTTCGAGGATTTTCTTAGAGGCATCTTGACTTGACTTGATTTAATAACAATTTCATTTTCATTTATTGCCTCAGCTGGCTGACAGTCATGGCTATCTAATTCTTTAGTTTTCACTTCGTGCGTTCTTTCATTTGAGATTTGATCTGCTTTAGTTTCAGGTTCAGTCTCAGTTATCTCTTCCAACTCTTTATCATGTTCATCAACTAAATTCTCTTCCTTTAAGTTCAGGTCTGGAATATGTTCATTTATTTTCGCAGCATCCACCTCTTCTATGATCTGATCTTCAATCTGTTCATTGGACTTCAAATCAGCTTCTTTAACTAAATCGAGGCCCGGAATGTGTTCTTCGGCATTCGCATCATTTCGCGATGAATTATAATCTTCGTCATCAACATTCACTTTCAATTCAGTATTAGATTCATTTATTACTTTCGCTTCATCTGTGTTTTTATCATCCACCATTGGAGTTATCTCATCTTCCCCATTTAAATTGGTTTCTATACTTTCTACTTCACCGACTATTTCCTCTTCCGCATTGAAGTCCCTTTCTGGAACTTCATCGATTGGTATTATCTCTTCGTTGGCACTTATGGCTTCACTTTCGTCAATTAAATCCAGTCCAGGAATGTGTTCTTTGACTTCTACGTCCATTCCTATTTTGATCTTCTCTTCAGCATCAATCTTCATTGTTCTCGCTTTCTGCTCCTCTTCAGCTGTTAAATCTATATATTCCATTGATTCAACTTTATGCAGACTTTTATTTACTTCAGTATCCATTTCTTTCTGCTTAAAAGGTCTCTCGTTTTTCACAAAATATTTCTCCACTTCTTCGACTGTTTGTGGACCATATCTGGTTGCTTCTGGTTGATTCTTATGTTCTGTTTGACTTGCTGACGTAAACAGATCTTGGGGTGTTAACGCTCCCTTATTAGCCAATAGTTTTTGCATCACCTCTTCATTGCCGGAACTGTTGCTGCCCTGTTCATTCAACTGCCCTGGTGTGCTACCAAAAAGTGCATTCAAGGTTTTTTCCTTATGACGCTTATCGTTTTTTGTCGCTTGATGTTTTGGATGTTTTCCAGCGCTTTCAGTGGATTGATTGCCTTTGCTGGAATCGGTATATGTGGCTTTATAAACTGGATTATCTGGCTAAGAAAATTTGTGTTAAATGCTCTACAAACTTACCTGTTTTTGTTGTGGCTGCTTTTGTGGCCAGACCGCGAATGAGAACGGGAACGGGAACGTGAGCGACTATATCGACTTCTCTTCAAATCTTTGGAGCTTGTTCGATGTCTGTGACTGCTACTCTTAGGCCGATCTCGCTCCCGATCCCGACTGTGACTGCGACGTCGAATGCGTTCAGCTTCTTTTACTTTATCTCGCTGAGAGGGTCGTTCTTGATATCGTTCTCGATCGTATGAGCTGCGACGACGGCTTCCTTCAGTGGAGCTGCCAAGGGGATTGTCAAGTTTGTGTTCTTTTTTCTTGTCATGGCAGGCATCCTGTGGCTGCCTTTTATTTGGTTCACTTCTGGAACACTTCTGATTCTCAGCCTTTAACAGTCCCGAACAGTTTTCATTGTTGTTGTCCAACGCAATTTCGGTTTTTAATTCCGTCGCTGTCGCATCACGCTTGAAGTGTTTGTGCTCCTGCCGCTCCACATCACCCGCAGCCTGCTGTGGCTTATGCTGCCCAAGATTCGCGGGCCGTTTGCGTCTGAAGCATATATCATCTTTTCTATAAAACGAAAGAAAAAAGAAAGAAAATATGCAATTAGTCCATTTTGAGTTGTGCAACAGGCATTGTTTACTTACTCCTTACGCAGCTGTGTAATTTGCGCATCTTTGCGTTTGATTTCGGCCTTGGCCGTATTGAGCAGATTCTGAAAATTTACCTCCATTGTTTTAATCTTTTTGGCGAGCGCTTTGTTTTCCGCTTGCAAATTAGAAATCTCCAGCTGGACGGCATCAAGTTTTGTTTGCCATGCCTCCAATTCTTTGGATTTCTATTGATAAAGTCTTATTATGATTTCGATTGTGTTTATTATGCAGTTGCACTTACTTTATTCTCGGCCTCATGGAAATCGTCCAAATCATCATAGATATCTAATTCGTCGTCCATTATTCGACGTAAGCATTCAGACAACAAATACCATTTGGCATGCAAGCAGCCGATTAAATGCGCGAAATTTGGACAGTGTTGGTCAGTGCCAGTGTTCATCAACATTCCCATTCACAAAGCAGCAGTGCGTTTATGGGCAGCACTGCACCTACTTTGTTAATATCATGGGAGACTTGAAAGATTAAATATACATTATCATCATAGTAGTCATAGTACACAAGTAGCCATAATACTCAAATACAGAATAACGAAATAACTTTTCAAAATACACACATACTCACACGCGTAAAGAAGACGATGCAATGGCCGACAATCGGGTTGAATACAAACGGGAACGTCGAAAGTTCTCATGCTATACATATTCAGTAACAGCAGCATTCCTATTACTGGCATTATTGCAATGGTATTTGTTTCACTTTGTGTAAGTTACTTCAAAACTAGCACTGACATTATTTATACAACTTACTAAAATTATAATTGCAGCGTGGAAATAAATAGTTATTTTATTCAAAATGCATGGATTGGCATCATATTCTTTGTGCTTAGTCTGGCGTTGATTGTAATCTTCATCTTCTTTGAGGATTTGCGCTTCTTTACTCCTGTCAATTGGATATTTGCCTTTCTAATCGTAAGTTGTACTTCATTAAAGTATATTTAACTTTCATTACGTCCTTTTGTATAGTTTGAATGCATTGTTATCGGTGTTACATCGCTGATTGTACGTCACTATAAATATCACTATTTGATGAGTTTCATCATTTGGACTCTCGTGCTAATCATATTCCTCTTAATTGGCAGTTTTCTACCGGTAAGCTAAAAATACTTAATAAAATTAACAATTAATAAAAATGTTATTTAAAGCGTGACTTGACGTTGGATGTTGTGGTCCTTGTAATAATTGGAATTGTATGCATTATTGGAGCCATGTATTTTCTGATGCTCCACATTGTCGCAAATGTGCCATATTCTTTTTTTGTCTGTCGCGCTTTCTTTGTATTTAGCATTGTAATTGTAAGTAGTCAGTTAAATTCTCCATCAAATAGAGTTTAACTTCATCTTTACAGTTCGTCATGTATCACGCACAAATTATCAATGGTGGTCGCTTTGCTGAGATTCGGGATAAGGATTATTTGCTGGCTGCATTAATATTATTCTACGATTTTCTGATGATGTTTCTATTTACATTTCAATTGGCACCCAAATGGTCAGATGATTGTGATGCGAACTTGAATGTGACAAGTTCGCTGGTAGTCGATTCGCATCTGACACAAACCACAACCAGCGGGATAGATCTTTTAGCTGATAGATTTTCCCCTGCAGGCCATTGAATATTCCAAAATTTTCTATTTAAATTTACGCGGTTAAATTAAAGTGCATCTCTGCAATGTGAATGGGTAACACTTGTTTCTTGTCGTCTAACGCAGCCAACTTAATGTAGATTGAGAATTTGGCGCGCAGCAGCTGTTTACAAATTTGTTGTTCTTGTTTGCTGCGAATAAACTTTAATTGGCACAAAGCTGACATAAACAATAAAAAATTTTTGCATTGTGCAACGCCACACACAAAACGACTCTCGTTTTAGTTGAACAAGAGCAATGGATCCCACTATATCTGTTTCAAAAGTAAGCGGATGAGTTTAAACGTTGGAAAATTTTAAATTTGGTTTAATTTTAGGGCTGTTTTGTGTATAAAAATGGCGCAACACGCGCCAACAAAAGGACGCCCAGCAAACGCAAACGCAGTGGCCCAGCAGCGACGAGCAGCCTGCTGGGCAAGGAGATCACCACACAGCCATTCTATGCCGCTTACACGGACTGCTGGAATCAGCTCCACGACCACATCCAAAATCTGCAAATGGAGACCAATGCTCGAACGCTCGAGCAACTGGTGGAATTTGTGGGCAGCGAGGGTCATTGCCGGCTGGATGAGGTGCTGCCCACAGCGGCGCTGCTGACGGGCATCAATCAGCCAGATCACTTAAAGCAATTCGAGACGCTAACGCAACGCTTGCATTCGCAGCATGTGGGACGTGTTTCAGTGCTTCAATCTCGTGATTGTGCCACACTTAAATCAGCCATCGAATCTATGGTGTACAGCCTAATGTACGATCAGTCGGCAATGCCTGAGGAGCAGCAGGAGGAGGTAGACGAGGGTGAGCGGGATCGCAAGCGACTGCGACGGACGCAGTGCACCCTGAAGCAACTGCACGCTTGGTATTCGAATAATTTTGGTGGAGCTGACAAACAACGTGCTTTGGTCATTGTTCTGCCCGACTTTGAGTGCTTCAATGCGAGTGTGCTGCAGGATTTTATACTCATACTCAGCGCACAATGCGAACGCTTGCCTTTTGTACTAATTCTGGGCGTGGCTACTGCAATGACGGCGGTGCACAGCACATTGCCCTACCATGTGAGCAGTAAGATCAAGCTGCGCGTCTTTCAGACACAAGCGGCGCCAACGGGTCTGAATGAGGTGCGTCAAAGTAACAGGATTCAAAGTAGTCATCTTTGATCAGCTTCTTCTTTTCCCTCTCTTCCAGCTGCTGGACAAAGTGCTGCTCTCGCCCAAATATGCATTCCATTTGTCTGGCAAGGCTTTCAAGTTTCTGACCCACATATTCCTCTACTACGACTTCTCCATACAGGGTTTTATACAGGGCTTCAAGTATTGCCTCATGGAGCACTATTTTGCCGGCAACGCGTTTGCCTTGTGCACCGGTTACAGTCAGGCGCTGGGACGCATCAAGCAGTTGTCGCATGAGGATATGGAGACGATCAGGCGTCTGCCCTCGTTTCGTCCGTATGTGGAGCAGATCAATGATTGCAAGCGGATTATTGCTGTACTGACGGACGATGAGTATCTGAAGAAGAAGTTGCCGCAATTGTTGCGCGATTGTCTGCTGCATTTTATGCTCTTCCGCTGCAGCCTGGAGTTCTTCACAGAGCTGGTCGGAGACTTGCCACGCTGTCCACTGGGCAAACTGCACCGGGAACTGTATGTCAACTGTTTGAATAAACCGATCACACAGCAGGCCGAGTACAAGGAATGCTGGCAAATCCTCGGCTTTATGTCCAAGGAGGTGTTTGTGGCCAAGTTGGCCAAATGCATTTCGTGCACCGAACACTTTCTCAGCGAGCAGATAGCGCCACTGGAATTGGGTGACGCCTGTGCCGAAGTGATGCGTGCCGAGCTGCAAACGCTCAAGAAACTGCTTAACGATGTGGAACTGGCGACGTTGGAACAGCAGCCCCATGCCAATAATGAATCCCATTTGCCGAGCGACGCACGTGCTCTAACCGATCTCACGCAGGTCTCCTCCCGGCAGGAGCTCAAGGCGCAACTGTTGCAACGCAGCAAACAGGACAAGCAACAGTCGACGTCGGAATATGCACGTGCTCTGACCAAGATCTTGGCACACATTGAGGAGCAACTGGTGCTGACGTATCTGCGTCCGTTGCAGCAGGCACCACCACTGCACGAACTCTACGTCTTCACGGACATTGCAACTGTGCGCCGGAATATTATTGGTGCACCTCGTGCCGCACTCCACACCGCACTGAACAATCCACATTTCTATATGCAATGCAAGTGCTGTGAGCTGCAGGATCAGACGCTGTTGGTCGGCACCATGCCAGATCTGTCGGTTGTCTATAAGCTGCATTTGGAATGCGGTCGCATGATTAACCTATTCGACTGGCTGCAAGCATTCCGCTCTGTGCTGCGCTCCGCCGACGAGCAGGAGGATGCAGAAGTGTCACAGGAACAAATCGATCCACAGATTCAGTGAGTATTTAGAAGATATTAATTCAATTGTTAAGCTTTCAAATTAATAATTATTTTCTTCAATTTAGGGCACGTTTCACTCGCGCTGTGGCCGAGCTGCAGTTTCTGGGCTACATTAAAATGTCCAAGCGAAAAACGGATCATGCCACACGCCTCACCTGGTAGATTATATGCAACATTTAATACAAAGTGTGGGAATGGGAAAGAAATATTTATTTACAATTGAGCATGATTAGAATAGCTTATTTTTAATAACCCAAAAAAATTTGTACCTATTGAGAGAAATATTAAAAAAACAAAATTTAAATTGAGTTAAATGAGGTGTAAATTCTAATAAAATAGTTTGTGTATTTATTGAGATGAACAATAAAAATCTTAAATTGCTTTTGCTTTAAGAGAGAGGTTTAAATTGATTTAAGACTATAAATTTATATAAGTAACAATTACTAAAATGTTATTGCACACTGTGGACTAATTTTAATTGTTGTTTAATTCATGCATTTATTATATATTTGAGTAATATTACGTATCAATTCCACTTACACTTGCTTGTATCCCGTACGCACGATTTTTAGACATTCCTTTTGCGTAGTACGAAGGACGTCATTCAACCTTAACTTGTTTAAATTAGAGTTAGTTCTTCGGGCCAGCTCAAACGTCATTGCCACAGAAGCACATTCCGGCAGAGGAACAGTAGTCCTAGCCGCAGACGTAATCAAATTGAGCATATGCTGCTAATGCGCTTATGTTTGTTTAAATCTTGTGCTCTGTTTGTTGGAGTATTTACCACAAACTATTTGAAATATGGTGCAAGGAAAACGCCGTCCACTTTGTCATATGGGGTGCTTTTGTGTCGCTCTGCGGTTTGTCCCCATTTCGCCCCACTAGTTGGCCATATTGTGGCAGACACCCTGTATATAACAAGCCCAGGCTACAAAATGGTATAAAATGTGCAGAGTTCTAAGGAACCATCGCAGTTCTTCTCTACATTGCGTAGTGGACTGTCCATAATTGTCAACAACTGGAATATCCAAATCAAGATCAAGATCAAGATATATTAATACATTCCAACTATGTATTTGCTAGCTCCATTTATTAAAATGGAGGGCCTCATCGTGCTGCTGTTCCTCTCGGCCCTTATGCAAGGCATTGGAGCAGCCCCCATTGAGGTAATTAGCTCGAATTTTAAATTAAATTAAATTAAATCAATTTTAACATTTGCTTTAATTAGGAGCCTGAGTTATGTGTGCTGAAATCGGGAAGTATTGAATGCTCTCCGGGTAAGTGTTGACTTCGACATAAAAACTCTAAAATATTTAGAAGCTTAAATTAGTTAATTAAAGTATACTTAACACATAATTAAAGCATGTTCTGATTTTAAGTTTTATAATTGTGCATAAGGAAAACGAAAAGTGTATTTAAATTGCTTAAAATTGGTCTGCTTACCTGTCCGTCCAGTGTCTCCATTTAAATTCTAGAGTTATCAAAAATGTTATTTAAATTAATTTCAGCTGTTCACAAAACTAATCTCTATTTTAAATACACTTATTCAAGCTTAATTCAAGAAATATTAAAGTATATTAAAGTCGTTTACTCAGGCTGCAACAATTGTGTTCAAAGATATTCGACTTTAATAAACTCTAAAAATTATTTTATTAAGTATATTTATAAAAACTTGCACTTTTGCCAGAAACATTATTTTATTTTACTTAGTTTAAGGATTACTTTTTTTTTAATAACTTTCGTTAAGATTTATTTTAAAGTTAAACTCATTGTTTTTTATGTTTTAAGATCAGCATTGTTTCTTCGCTCGAAACGGCGATTCTTTTTAGGGATACCAGTTTTTGGGCTTAGCAGTTGATTCAGTTTTTGAGTTTCTATCGTATTTTGTTGGTAGTTTTTGGGTTGGCCGGCAAAAATCCTCTAGACTGAATCCTCCACGTGGGTGCCGGCTGGGCAATGGACGCTGTGGAGCCTTTGGAAATATTACTGATATCTTCATTATGGACTCCACAGTGTCTAGCTAAGGACTTGGTACAGTTGCTCTATAACGTCTACGCGTCATGGGAAAGCTGCTACTGAGCCATGGTCTAGAGGTGTCTATTATTGACTTTGAATATCCATAAGCAATTCCTCTCTATAACAAAAGGATATTTTCTTATACTTTGGAGAGTTGCAGACATCGAAAGCCAAGTCCAATTCATCCAAAATCGAATTTAAATACTTCATATTTTTAATATTTTCCGTAGAAACTCTTCTTATAAATTTCAGATACACTTTAAAAAACAAGCTGATGCCGTGAAACTAAACTAGTTACTTAAGGATATCGCAAAGGATCATATCAAACAGAAATTACACAGATAATAAGATGAGAGGCTATTGAGGACATCAAATACTCACAGATATATAATCAAATAATACAACGTGATTTCTTTTATATAAATATTGCCATATGAAAAATTCTTGGATTGCATTTAATAAGTTAGCTCATATTTTATAAATTGTAGCTATTAATTAATAAACAAATTAAAAAGCAAAAAGCAAAATGCGAAATGCAAACGTAGCTTGGTTTTTTCTCTATTGTTTACAGCGAGTTTAGAGTCATCAAGCGTCTAAGTGAATATCAATAGAATGCAGCCAGAGCTCATCCTGTCCGGATCCTCCTGGGTTGGATTGGCTGCTCACATGAGCTTAAGCGTTTCAATAGCAGCCGCAATGCGTTCGATTTCAGCGCGGGATTCGGTTAACTTCGTTTCATTCGCCGATTGCACCTCGGCGGGCACCTTGGTGACATAGTCGGATGCCTGAATCGCTGCGCTCAGCTTGCTGACAGTCTGATCCAGTTGCTCGCGTTTCTTGTGCAGCTTGGCAATCTCCTTGTCCGCCTCAATCAATCCCTTGAGCAGCAGATGCACCTCACACTGACCCGAAACGGTGAGAATGGCGCAACCCGCGGGCGGCTGACTATCAAATGTCACCGTGGAACAATAGGCGATGGTGGACAGATCGCTGACATAACGCTTGAGTATCTCATTGGGTGCAGCATCGGTGCACACTATAAATGCCTCCATCTTCGTCTTGTTCGGCAAATTGTAATCGGAACGCGCCGAGCGTATGACGCGAGCTGCCTTCTGCACGAATTCCACATCAGCTTCGATTTGTGCACTGCGCCAGGATGTGTTGGCTGCGGAAGAGGAATGATTTTAATTAGAAGTTAGACGGATTGAAAGGAGAGCGTTTTGGTTTGATCCCCAGATCCAAATTGCATTTATAGTTTAAAACGAATTTTTCTCTCGAAATCCACATTGGGCACAAACTTACTTGGATAGCTGGATACGCAAATGCTGGGCGTGTTGTCGGCGCGTGGCAGACGCTGGAACAGCTCCTCCGTGATGAAGGGCATGAAGGGCGACAGCAGACGCAGTCCGTAATCCAAGCAAACATAAAGAGTGCGCCTGGCCGCAGACTGCTGCTCTTGGCTGCCACTGAGGAAGATGGGCTTGAGGCACTCCAAATAAACGTCGCAGACATCGTAGAGCCAGAAGGCATAACAGGCACTGGTCACCGCAGCAAAATCATACGCCTCAAAACCCGTATTGCAGGTGTCAATGGTGGCTGCCAATCTGGAGAGAATCCAGGCATCCATTTGATTCGATTGCGCGGCGAGTGTGATTTGTGTATTGTAGCGTTCCTTGCCCGTGAAATAAAGCAAAGCAAATTTCGTGGCATTCCAGATCTTGTTGCAGAAGAAACGATAGCCTTGGACACGATTAATGTCCAGATTGATATCACGCGCCTGGGTGATGTAGGCGCACAGCGCGAAACGCAACGCATCCGAGCCACATTCGGGTATGCCCTGAGGATAGTCCTGTGTCTGGCCCAGCTTGGCCTTCTCAATCTCACGCGTATCCAGATTGGAGCCAACGAGCTGCTCGTGCAATCCCTCGAGTGAAATACCACAAATCACATCCATGGGATCGATAACATTGCCCAGCGATTTGGACATTTTACGGCCGTGCGCGTCGCGCACCATCGGATGCAAATAGACCTCCTTGAAGGGTAGCTTGCCCAGCAGCTTCTGACCGAAGAAGACCATGCGTGCCACCCAAAAGAAGAGGATATCATGACCCGTCTCCAGCAGCGAGGTCGGATAGAAGGCCTGCAGATCGGCTGTGTTGTCCGGCCACCCGAACACGGAGAACGGAAACAGTCCCGCGCTGAACCAAGTGTCCAACACATCCTCATCTTGATGCAGCACAATCTCACTGGCATTCACACCAAAGCGTGCGGCGGCCTTTTTCAATGCCTCCTGCTCCGTGCGTGCCACAATCCAATATTCCTCAGCATCGGGCTGAAAGTATAAGAAGGGAGATAAGATTCATAAATCTAATCTAGGTTTACTTCTTGGACACTCACCGTGCCGGCCTTGATGCTGGCATCCTTGAAGCTCACATGATAGGCGGGTATGCGATGTCCCCACCACAGCTGCCTGGACACACACCAATCCCGAATGCCATCCATCCAATGGTACCACGTCTTCGTATGATGCTCGGGCAGTATTTTGAGCTCACCGGAACGCACAGCTTCCGTGGCAGAGGCAGCCATATCCGCACAGCTGACATACCATTGTGGCTTGATCAGTGGTTCAACCACATCTTTGGAACGACTACAAATGGGCACCACCATTGCATTGTTCACAGTCTCACGATAAAGGCCCAGTTGCTTGAGCTTCTCCAGCAACTGTTTGCGGCAATCAAAGCGTTTGAGCCCAGTAAATTCGCCATAGTCCCCAACAATGAAGCCATCATCGTTGAAGATGGTAATAAATGGAAGACTACAACGCTTGCCCACCTCATAGTCATTGGGATCATGGGCGGGTGTAATCTTAACGGCACCAGTGCCGAAATTTATGTCCACAAACTCATCACAGACGATGGGCAGACGACGATCACAGAACGGATGAACAACACGCTTGCCATGCAGGTGCTTGTAGCGCTCGTCCTGCGGATGGACGGCAACGGCCGTATCACCGAGCATTGTCTCAATTCGCGTGGTGGCCACAATTATCTCCTCATCGCTGCCCTCCACTTTGTAGGCGAACTTGATGAGCACACCAAATTCCACTTTCTCCTCGTAGCCGGGTATGGCGAGGAATGTGCGTCCCGCCAGCTCTACCTTGTCCACCTCAATGTCCGAGATGGCGGAGCGTAGAGTGCACGACCAGTTAACCAAACGGGAACTGCGATAAATTGCACCCTTCTCGTGCAGACGCACAAAGGCTTCGGTCACAGCGCGACACAATTTCGGATCCATGGTGAAATTCACACGTGTCCAGTCATAGGAGGAGCCCAAAGCCCTTAGCTGGTCATAGATGCGACTGCCCTTCTCGCGTCGCCAATTCCAGATGCGTTCGATGAACTTCTCACGGCCTAAATCATGCCGCGAGAGACCCTCATCGCGCCACAGGAGTTTCTCCACCACCACCTGGGTGGCAATGCCGGCATGATCACAGCCAGGCACCCACAATGTGGTGCGTCCCTTCATGCGATGATAGCGTGTAATGGCATCCTCAATAGCATTGGTCAGAGCATGACCCAGATGCAGTGAACCCGTCACATTTGGCGGTGGAATGACCATGATGAATTTACCATTCGGATTGGGTGCATCAATAGAATCACGCTAGAGTTGAAATTGTTATTACGTATATATAATAGTTGAATTTTTAATTCTCTTACGCCGTATTCGGGTGTAAAGAAGCCCTGCTTCTCCCACCAGCTGTACCACTGCGCCTCCACATAGCGTGGACTGTACGCCTCTGGCAGTGCTCCACTCAGATCCTTCTTCTCCCCGGGCGCAGTGTTGGACGTATAAATTGCAGCTTCCTTTGTCTCTTTGGTGCGTTTCTGTAATAATAAGGCAGAGTTTTAACATTCACTGAATTGTAGAAAATTATATTTTTATGGTGAAGATTTGCTTCATTTGTGGAATTTTAAAACTGATAATAAAAATGTATATAAAGAAGATTTTCAGTCAGTTGCCTACATTAAGCATACCCGATTTACTTATTTTGCTATTACAAGGTATAACAATAGCAACGCAACTAATCTATAAACTTTCACAAAATCAAACAAAAAATTTAACAAATTTTAGGGCTGCGAGGTTGACTTACGATTACCCTGTTCGGCACACCAACTGTTTAAAACGGCAGTCGTTGAATACACTTGCAAAAATCCTGAACACCCCAATTTAATTAATATTATTTTTGGGTCATAAGAAATTTTAACAAAATTCAAAACAAGTCCAAAAAGTCGTTTGCTAAAATTTGGCATACCCTACTATTATTAAACTTATTTCAGGGTATACAAAACATGGCCCGAAATACATTACAACCAATCAAATCAGACTCCAATCACCACAATTTCTTACAGTGTATAACAATAGCAGCCTAAGCACTTAAAGTACATTCACTTTTTGCGCAGATTGCTTACCACAAAAATAATTAAATAATTTTCAAATTGGAACGAAGCTATTGCACACTCATGCACAAACAAATCAAACCCCAACTACCTAATTTTACACAGGGTATGACAATAGCCGTTAATATACACATTCCTTTTCTGAAATGAAATTAATTAAATAAATTTGAAACTCGAATTGCATACGTTGACATGAGTCATTTGAGGGCGTGGATACCCTACAAACATTAATAATTGTTGCCACAACAACAAAAACTAGTAGAAAACATAACCTTAAGCTGCATTTATTTACCTCAGGTTTCTCCTTCTTGTCGCCTGCTGCTAGTACTACTGCTGCCTTTTTGTCCAATTTCGCCTGTAATTTGGCTAATTTTTCGGCTTTCTTTGCCTCCTTTTCTAATTGTTTGGCCGTCTTTGGTTGACCATCTTCACCGGTTTGCGTCTCCGCGCTGCTTAATTCTTCTGGCATGTTGCTCGTTCTTGATTATCGTGGTCGTCAATTGAGCTGTTGCAATACACAACAGAGTTTAAATAATGATCTCAGTCTGATGCAATACACTTGCGATAAATGGTAAACTTACTTTACGGTTACTTCATGCAGATTGCATCCACAGATGAAAACGTGTGCAAAGTGTGTGACCAGATCTACTATTTATTTTACCATACATCGTCGATATATACGCTCAACTGCAAAGTACTCAGTCTATCGATGCTTTTGGGATTTTGTTATCGACTCTGTTCCAGCGCTAATTCTCTCAATGTGGTTTATTAAAATTAGCAAAAATAATGTGGAATTTCTGTGTATAAAGTATGATGTTAATTGTGAAATAGTGAATATATAGTAGCACCGAACTAAGGTTTTGCATGTGCGCGTTATATAAAGGGCAAATGCCACATGCAGTCAAAAGGCACAGAAATGCCTGTGGACAATGACAACCGATTGGAGACGATGCGCCTTCCTCCAATTTTAGTATAGTTGGATAGTGATTAGACGCCAAGCGCATTGGATGTTTTTGTTATTTTATTTATTCTGAAAACCCCAAAAACAAATAGTTTGGTAAACACGCGCACACACACTCACAGAGAGAGAGAGAGAGAGCGAGAAGGTGGTGTGCAGCTAATCTATTGTAAATAAACCGCATACTGCTGTTGCTACTCTATTGTGAACGAGCAGTGTTCTCGGTCACGTACGCCGTTTGTTGTTGCATCTGTGTTGTTCTGAGTAAAAAAAAAAACCAAAAAAACTATTGCGAATATCTTGCAAAATTTGTGTATCGATATCACCTGACGAGCCTGCCTGCGTTTAAGGGAGAGCGACAGAGAGAGAGAGAGAAAGCCAAGGAGCAACTTTTCTTCCATAAGGTAAGTGAGTTTTCTTCTTCTTCGTCTTTAGTTTTAAGTGTATCATTATTTAATTTGCAAAAGACAATTCGCAAAATCGATTTTTCATTTTACCTCGGAGAGACGCCACCACAGCTTAATTCTCGTGCCTCTCTTTGCGGCCCATTCGTCTCCATGCATATGTGAGTGTTTTTTTTTTTGCCGGGTAATGCGTCACTTGAGCCTTGTCTTAAGAGCTGTGGAATAAATTACAATAATAATTTTTTAATTAGTTTTTGGTCAGGCACACTCGAAGTAAATTACTTAATTATGTATAATGTGCTAATGTACAGTAATAGTAATGTTATACCTGTATGGTTACTTATGGTAGTCACTGTATTTATAAATATTCTTTAATTATCCTTTTAGTTAATTTGTCTGTCATGGACTTATATCGTTTTTTAATTCCTCTCTCGATTTATTGTTGATTTTAGCTATAATTATAAAATATATTATTTACAGTATTTGTATTATAAATATTCAATTATTATTTTAATTGGGCCTTCTACAATTAGCTTTTCAAAATATCAATTTCAGTTCATTTTTCTCGGTAGACTGTTAGCTGCCTTTTTTTAGTTATTTTAGTCATGATTTTTTCCTTTATTTCCTTTAATTCTTTATTTGAAAATTTTAGTTATATTCATTGGAATTTCGAAGTTCCTTGTGAGAACTCTTTTAAACTTGAGACTTGCTTAACTGTATCCAAAGTGAATTGATTTTGAATTTCATGGCATTTCCTCATTTAATTTTGAAAACACAATTTTAAGCCAAAGTTCAGTCATTTTACTCCAATTTTATGCCTTCCGTATCTTGCTCAATAAGGAATCATTTGGATTGGCTTATAATCAATGATTTATACTCAAAAATAATAAACACATTAATAATAATTAACATAAACAAAAAAAAAAACACATTTATAGAACTGTTAGACTGCATTTGGAATAATTCATTGCAACTTGGTCACCTTCTGCCAGTTGGTCAATGATTTCCAGCATTGCCACGCCCCGAAATTTAAGACGACAGCTGTCGGTTTAGTTGTGCGGTGTTAATGACTTCTTCTAAACAAACAAACTCACCTCGTGTAAACAAAACAACGGCGACGGCCAAATGTTTGAAAGCCAAATACCATATCAAATAAAAAAAAGTTATTGACATGAGTAGACGACAACCCTTAAACTGGAGAGAAGAGTCATCAGCAGCAGGACATGAAACAATAGGGATCGAGTCGTGGCAAACTGACCTGCGACAAAAAGACAGCGCCAGGCCCATAAACTCCTGTGAGAAACATCTGCTCTCCTTCCGAGTCCTTTCTGCCTACCTGCAGCCGCAATGGGAACCAGAATGGAAATGGGAATGGCACACAGATCCAGACAGAGTTCAATGTACGCCTGCGCAAACATTTCACAGGATGAATAAAGCGCAGCTGGTATCAGGATTCCCGTGTCTACTCGGATGTGCCTGATTTTTGAGCTCTCTTTTGGTTTCTTCGTTTTTGTTTTTTTGCCTTTGCTGCTTGTGTTTTCGCACTTCCTATGCGAAAGCGGAAATCTTGAATATTGTAACAGTTTTGTACTTGTATGTAATCTCTGCCCAACGATCGCTTTATCCTGGCCACGCCCTGTTTCTCGCTTACCGGTTCACGGCCCAAACAAAAAAAAAACAAGTTGCTCGAAACGCAATTTGAAACTTTTTTCTTTTTTTTGTGGGGTCCTGTTCCCTTTCTCTTTGTAGAGGATTGGGGCGATCGTCGGCTGTCTACGGGTCTCATCACTGTCGTCTCGTATTGAATTACAGTTGTGCCTGAAAAGCTGGCACAAACGGATCTGGTTTATATTATGAGTTTATGTTGCTGTACTTTGTACTTTGTCAGCACGATATCCATATGCAGGCCATCCATCCAATGAGCTCCTTTTTACTGGGGGGTCACATGCAGGTGATGCATTTGAGGCAGCTGCCAGTGTTGCCTAACCAGCATATAATTACTTTAGATTCAAAAAAGAACGACGCTGCGGTTAAAATCAATTTCAGTTTTTTTTTTTTTTAAATATACCCAAAAATACAGACAAAATATTTTTTTAAAAGAGCTGCAATAAGTTAAAATTACTTTAAGCAGAGATTTAATTGCAGGGTTTGAGAATAGCAGTATTTATATGTAAAAAAAAGTTGGTATAAATTGGGTTTAAAATAGGTTTTAGGTAAAAAGAGTCAGCATAGAAGCGTATATTTTTTAAGATTATACTAAAGAAAACATTTATCATATTTATAAACGAATTAAATATAAAATTATATAAACTTAAAGAATAGGCGCTTCCCAAGTGTATGCTTAAATAGTTTAAATTACTTTTATCCACAAACTCTCAACTTTCTATCACTAGGAGTCTTGGGAAATTGGACAATTTTCATTTTATGATGAAGCTTCTACAAAGTAAATTTTGAGTGCCTCAGGTTTCCTAGTAAATCAATTTGTCAATGCTTTGTGATTGAACTCAAAGTTCAACTAGCCATCAATCAAATCAAAATAGTGACAAGCCAAGCAAATCATACAACTGTCTCAATACACACACACACACACACACAGACTCGCACACACAGCTAGGCACACACACTCAGATACCTCTGCACACTCACACAAATGTTAACATTGAAGCAAGCGCAGCCAATCAATCGACGACCATCAGCTGCCACGTAGAAATAGCAACTGAAAATGGAATAAGGGAAAATAGAAAATAGAAAATGCTGCAGATGCTGTGCATTGTTGGGCACTTTGGGTCCTTGGTCCTTGGTGTTTGGCGCATGCCACATCAACGAGCATTCATCTAGGGGAAGTCCCATTGCAGGCAGGCAAAACCAGATGTTCGGCCGCACACAATCAATGCAACAGCGGGGCAGCTGCCACTGCCCAACGAGGCAGTCAGGCAACTCAGTCGACTTGCAGCCGGCTGGCAGTAGATTGGTAGACCGATGAGGCACGAAGGCATTCATTATCATTACCTTTAAACGGGTCGACAGATGGCTGGCTGAGCAGACTGAGCAGGCAGGCAGGCAGGCAGGCAGACAGCTGCTCCTTTAACCATTTGGGCCATTGGGCTAAGCACTTGAAGTGCAGGTGTTGTTGTTGCTGCAGTTCTACTTGGCCAGTTGTAGTCAGCTGGTCTCAATTTTAGCCGGGTTGATTTTTGGTTTTCCTGACCGACCCTACACATTTTATGGGGATGTTGCCAAAAAATCAGCTGTTTTTGCGCAATGTTTATAAACAAAAACTGGGCTGTAGTAACCCTTGGAACCACCACTGAGTCTCGTAGAGCAGTAGCAGTAGCAACCACCGGCAGTATCAACCAGCGCAGCAGCGGCACACGACCAACCATCATGTCCACGACCTACTTTGGCGCACTTTACTCTGGGCGCACATGGCGCATGGGGTGGTTCCGCTCACAACAACACAACAGACACGGCAACAACCACAGTGAGACGGCCTTTTGTAGGTGCAAGGACGTTTGCGTTTTGCCGGGCAAATAACCCCCCCAAAAGCACAGTTCAACAGGAGCCACCACCAAGTCAAAGGCAGAGACAGAGGCAAAGTTAAAGGCACCGACCAACATGTGCTCTGCTGCTGCTCCGCTCTTGGTCATGTGCGCTTTAACCAATCCACCACCAACCAAGCAACCAACTGACTGACATATATACACAAATATATTTTTAGCCACCTTGCAGTTCATTGGCATGTGCCACCGGCGTGTGTCATCAGAGACGATGATGACGACGACGACGACGACTCATCCACACAACGTCTTCGTCACTTTTAGGGGTTTTCCCAAAAAAAAAAAAAAAAAAAAAATTGTGAAACGGAACAGCAAGCAAAACAAAAGTGCGACTTGGTGGTAGTTAGAGTCGCGCTCCCATTCATAAAGCATAACATAAACATACCCCCGGATATATCTATACATATATATATGTATATATATTGTAGTATTGAGTTTAGTGCATTGTTGTTTATTTTGCCGCCTCTCCGTCTCTATTTCTAGGTGGTGATTTCCCGACCTAATCGCAGGTGTATATATATTATATATATTTATAGACAACCCCCTAAAACTTCTCGGCTAATTCAACAGGTCGCCCCGGTTTGAGTGGTTGCAAGTGCTTACATGTGTGTGTGCGGGTGTGCGTGTGTGCGAGTGTATGTCCCTGGCCCGATTGAGGGTAATTAGTATATTTTTTTGGGGTTATA
The DNA here is from genome assembly GCA_035044105.1 of Drosophila nr. perissopoda 5 BK-2023a. Taxonomy (NCBI): domain Eukaryota; kingdom Metazoa; phylum Arthropoda; class Insecta; order Diptera; family Drosophilidae; genus Drosophila; species Drosophila nr. perissopoda 5 BK-2023a. Next base: position 574,594 of record JAWNMK010000126.1, read on the forward strand.
TTGTGGCATTGACCCAAGTTTTCCCACATATATATATGAGTATGTCGTGGCAAAGGGGTTGAAGGTCAATCAGGTGGCTATTTTAAAGTGGGTTGTTGAGAGTTTCGGAATTTAATGGGTAATTTTGGAAAGTCATCTTTTGCAATGCGTAATAAATAAGAAATAATACACATGACTTTATTTATAGCATACTTCTGTGCAAAAAGTTTAGCATGATTAGAAAAATTTTGAATATCTTGGAAAAGTTAAAAATATGTTAATCTTATTTTGAATTTGCTTTCAGTATTGAGACAAAAATATTCCTTTTTAAAAGGACATTACTTAATATTGGAGTTAAGTTTTAAATAAGGACCTCAATACTTAACATTGATGTCTTTTTGATATTTTACAGAGCTTTTATGTGTTTTTAAAAATTAAAATCTTTAATTTTATCATCATTTTATTAATTATTCTTCGAAACCATTTTTTTAACCTCGTCTCTTTTCATTTTATCTACTGAAGACAATTTCCACCTTTTCTGATTGACTTTATGAATAAATTCCCATGAAATTTGATTTTTTTTTAATGAATACATTTCATTTTCAGCGTTTCAATTAGAAAATTTCATCCCTATATAAATGAATTAACATCAGCTCATTAGGAAATTTGATTTTGGCTTGAAATAATTCAATATCCTTGAATTTCTTTCACAAAACACTCTTGAAAAATGATTAATAATTCTGCTTCCTTTTGTTTTTTTTTTTTTTTTGGTTCTCTTATTTTACACATTCCCTGTTAATCTTGAATGTGAACTGAAATCGAGCTGGCCCAAAGTCCTTGATATTCTTTGGCCCCATTTCACAAGCTTCTTGCGAAAATTGTGTAATTGGAGCATGTGTAAAAGGCAAAAAAAAAAATAGAAACACAAAAACGAAAAAACAGGAAGGGAAACGTTTGCGTAGGATCCTAGAAGTGCCTGTTTTCCGGTCTGGCTGCCACTTGAACACGCGCGCCCCTTTAACTTGAAAAAATATATTTTCGCTTTTTTCGCCTACTCATTTTTTTTTGCTCAGCGCTTTCAAAATGGCGACGCAGCTGACCAAAAAAAAAAAGAAGTAAAATCAATGCAAGCAGGCGGCGTACGTGCGTAGACAAGAAGAAGGGCAAGCGCAGCAGCAACAACAACAGCAGCATTAGAGAAACAGAAACAGCAAACGCTGACAGAGGCAGTGGCAGAGGCTAAACAACAGCCAGACGACACTATAATATTTTTCGCAGGCGCAAACACAATGGCGGACAGCGGCAACAAAACGGAATAGCAAACAGCAAAAGAGAATTAATTAGATTGGCAGGCAGGCAGGCGGCAGCTGGGCGCAAAGGCAGCTGAGAGAGCGTGTTTGTGCATGAGAGAGAGTGAGAGAGAGAGAGAGCGCAATTGCAATTGCGAGTGCGCAAGTTCGAAAACAAGAAACAGCGTAGAAAGCAGCAACGAAAGCTTCTACAAGAAGACAAAAGAGAAAACTCCAATGACGATCCAGGAAGAACAATAACTAGCAACACAAAATATGCTTAAGCCGAGACAAAAAAAAAAAGGATATACTACGAAAATGTAACGAACGAGCGAACGGCGGCAAATGCAAAGCAAAACAAAAGCAAAAAAAAAAACAGAAAAAAATACAACACAGTTGTGCAATTGAGATAACAAAAGGGAAACTTGAAAGAAAAAAGAATAAAAATAAAAAGGGGACGCGCGCTTTGCTTTTTGTATGTTGTATGACGCGTGTGCCGCCTGTAAGCTGCCACAAAAGGATATAGAATAATAAATAATGGTTGTTGTTGTAGTAGTTGTAGCGGCAGCAGCTGAGGCCATTGGCGAATTGAAATTTTATGAGAAAACTGAAATTGTATTAGAAAATATGCTGCGTGAATCACACACGAGACAAACACATAAACACACACACATATAGACACACACATACAAGCACACACACACATATAGACACACACATACAAGCACACGCTATGCTTATGTTAAAAAGGGGACGCGCATTATGGCAGTCTCTACGCGCTTTCATCGCTCTGCTCGCAACGACTGCGCAGCCGACAGGACGCAAAACGACGTCATCACTATAAGTTGTTGTTGTTGTTGCTGTTGCTTTAGCTGCTGCTGCTGCCGGCGCTGTTTTTGTGTTCCTGTTTTCGCTTTTTACCGTTCAGTCAATGACCACATTGTGTACACAACGCATGTATGAGTGTGTGTGTGTGTTTGCCTTTGGTCCTGTCCGGAAGTTGACGCCGCCGTCGCCGCCTGGTCATTCTCGTCGCTTTTGCCCAAGCTCGCTGCGACGCTTGCCCTCTCTTTCTCTCTCTCTCTCTCTCTCACTTGGACTTTTACTCGATGTTGTTACGCTTGAGCTACTTTTGAAAAAAAAACAAGTTTTCGCTGCGCGCAGGATCCGGCTCCCCAACAACACACACACACACACATAGACAAAAAGTGCACTTCAGCTCCTGTTTTACGCCTCGCAGTCACTCTTTGGTCCTGTGCGCGCACGGCCTCTCGCGTCACGCTTTGATCCTGCCATTGCCTCATTGCCTGGTCTCTCCTGCCTCGTCCTGTTTTCCTGTCGTCGTATCACCCATGCCACACATACCATAGGCGTTGCCCAGCTAATGACATGTTGTAAATTATATATTCCCCATGCTCTCCACGTTTCTCTCGTCTCTCGTCTCATTCTTCTTGTAATTAGTTTGGTTTCGCTTTTTGCGCTGCGTCTGCTTAAATTCTCTATATTTACAAGACTTTACTTTTTTGTCATTTGCCCTGTTTTTATCCTATTATTTTCTTCTTTTTTAATTTGGGCTGGTTACATCTTGTTAGGCCAGTTGTCCAAAGTTGCTCAAAAGTTGTTCTGACATATCCTGCATACTTTTAATTACCTTCAGCTGTCCAGCAGATCCTCTGTGTACACAGTGGTTAGCTTTAATTTAATTTAATTAAAAAAGAAAATCGAGTAGGTTTGGAAACGTTTTTTGTTTTGCTGCGGTTTGAGGAGGGTCCTTACTGAAAAGCAGAATTTATTGCATCTTTTTAAATGCGTGCTTGTGAAATGTGCTTTGCTTAGATATTGATTTCCAAGACTTTAAACTTACATAAATTTGCCATGACCATGAATAACATTCTGTAGAAGCCCTAAAATGTCCTTTTTAGATTTCGAACTATCATAACTTAGTCAAAACTTTGGCGATGTTTGTCTAAGTGCACTTTAGTGGATAAGTTTCTTTCTCAAAAATTATTATTGAAATTCTACGAAAAACATTAAATTTCCACCGCCTTAACTTTGTCGAGAACCAAGCGATTTGTCTCCTTTGTCGATACTTGAACTCTTGAATAATGCTTCAGTTGAACTTGAATTGATATTCATGCTTAGCTGTCAAACACTATGTTCAGCGACAGTTCGAAAAGGAAGTATCCAAAACCCAATTGAAACCTGTGTGTAATTGAGCCCCACATCAGCAGCGGCAGCAGCAACATCAGCAGCAGCAACAACATCAGCAACATTGGCAGCTACTTAAGAGCTGCGATTTGACGTTTTAAAATAGAAATGATTTTCGTTGTTCCCGGAAATTTTAAAATGTATTTTGAAAGTGGCAATGGAAACCACTCAAGTAGCAGTTCAGAAACGCTCTCTCTCTGTGTGTGTGTGTGAAAGTGTGAGTGTGTGTGAGTGTGTGCTGCAAGTGATCGATATCAAGGGGAAGCAGCGTACCCAGCTTAATGTTAAACCTCGCATGTAAATCTCACGCTAAATGCGAGGACTAAAAACAAAACGTAATTATTTGTAAGCCGGGCACAAATTCAACTCGCTCTACTGCTGGATTAGCTAACTAGCTAGAGAGAGAATGAGAAAGAGAGAGAGTGAGAGAGATAGAGAGAACGCTTGAAGCATGGCAAATTTTGCATTTGCTGCAGCTCGTTTTTGGCATTATTATTGCTCACCGAATAAAATCTATTGTTCGCAAAGAAACAACTGCCGCTTTTCCTCGATTCGCATTTTCCATACACACACACACACCTATATCTATATATATATATGGAGATGTGTGCACATTTATATTTGTATATCATTCATTGTCGTCCTGTCAAACTTGTTTGTGCTCTCGTTCTCTCTGCTCGCTCACTTGGTTTTCCTTTCCTATTGCACATTACGCTTTGGCCCCGTCATTCGCATTAAAAGGACAACGCTCTATGTCTGTCTGTGTTTCTCTCCATGTGTGTGTATGTGTGTGTGCATGTGTGTGTTTATTCGCTGCTGCCTGTTTGCGTCGCAGTTGGCGTCGCTGTCGGCTCCGCTTCGCTGCAGCAGCAGCAGCGCTGTTTCGTCCTCGCCAGGCTTCGTCGTCGTCGTTTCAGTTTACGCTCGCAGCTCCGACAGCTCAGAACATGTTGCTGATGACATCCGCGCTCGTTGCCGTGTGTGTGTTTATTAGCAGCAAATAAATGTTATATATATATATATGCACACATCTATACAACCATAAATATATCAAGCAACAACAGCAACATCATCTTCATCTTCACATTTTCTATTGAGTGCTGCTCCCCCCCACACACCCAGCAGCCGGTCTCTTCAAAAACTGACTCAGCAAATGTTGCAGGACAACATTTTTGTAATATCAACAACAACAACAACAAATCAAATGAATTTTTGTGCGTCAAATAAACGACAACAAATTGTGCAATTGTGCAAAATATAGCGACAAAAAAAAAAAAGAGAAAGAGCCAAAAGAGCATAATACCACAAAAAAAAAAAAAGAGAGCGCGCGCTTAAGCAACAAAAAAAGAAATAAAAGAAAAATAGAAAAAAGCAAAAGCTTAAAAAAAAAGTGTAGCACACAAAAAAGTGAACAACAAAAAACAGGCTTTTTTGCATTACCAAAGAGCGATAAATACAACACACAAAGCAAAATGTGCAATAAACTGGCAAAATAAAATGTTTAAAACTTTGGGATTAAAACAACAACAAAAAGAGTAGACGGAAACGCAACGAAGCAGCGCACACAAGTGAGTCAAAAACCAAAAAAAAAAGAAGAATTTTCAACTTTTTTTTTTCTACATACACAATGCATATTACCTATACATATAAACCAAATGGCACACACACACACACACGAATATCTACAAATATATATATATATATATATATGGCAGTTGGGCTCTCTCTCTCTCTCGCTCTCTGTTCCTCATCATTTTACTCGTTACATTTTGGGTCTCGTCCTGCTTTTCGTTCTGGCCGCAATGCTTCTGTCTCGCTTGCGCTCATGGCGCGCACTCGTTCCTCTTCCTCGTCGCCGTCGTCGTCTATCGTCGTTGTTGTCTTCGTCTCTCGTCGGGTGGTGGTACAGTTTTCTGCGTAGACCCAAAATTGCGTAAATTTTCTTCCATGTAGTTTGCTCGCATGTCTCGCACGGCGTTGTCGTCCTCATCGTCGTTTGTCGTCCTTGCTCCTGCTGCTCTGCTGTCGTCGTCCTGTTATCGTCGCAAACTTACAATTTGTTCATTTGTTCATCATCAATTTTGCTAAACATTTCACAAGTTTTTCACAAAACAATTGAAAAAGGTTTGTACGATTGGTTTTCCTGTTTGCATTCTTATTGGGCGTGTTTTTTTTCACAGCGTATCCTTTTTGCTCTGCGCCATTTTAATTGGTGTCCTTTTTTATGTTTTTCGTATGTATGTGCAGCTGAAGGGATTAGTTTGACTCTTCGGCTCACCATTTGAATACCCACAATTAGCATTAAATTCGCCCATCCACAATTATTTTCAACTGTATCTATTTTATTTGTATCGGCTGATTAATTTGATTTAACACTAAGTTTTCTATACACAATTTGTGTGTACACACGATTTATATATGTCTGTCTGTATGTATCGCAAATAACCCAGAAAGCGACTCAATGAAAATATTACATATTTTTGGCCTACGTGCAAAGCAGACATTTCCAAGAAGCAGTTCATTTGATTCCTTTTGCACTGCAAGAAGGAGCAAGGGGAACGGGAACTATGGAGAGTGCACTAGGTATAGTAAATATTTCATCAGCGATAAATTGAACTTATAAAAAAAATATTATTTCTTAATTGAAGTTTGATTTATTAAGCTTAATTTAAGTTAGACTCCATGCACACAGCTACAATCTTATTTATTGGATAATAATTGCAGCTAAAGACTCATTTCTAAGTTAAAGATTATTATAATTTTTTATCAATTAAATATAACAATTTTATGTTAAATTTGTCACAATTAAATATAAAAATTGTATGTTAAATTTAACACAATTAAATATAACAATTTTTGTAGAGCAGGAATTAGAAATACTTATCTGGAAACTGATGTATAATTATTGAGCGCTCAATAAGAATATTTTCAATGATTTCTAAGAATGGGTTTTAGGTTAATTTTTTAGTTCAAATATTAGTCACATTATATTTGATAGAGAGCAATAAAAAAGTAAGACAAATGAATATTTTTTAAAATAAGCCAAGGAATAAGTTTATACAACATTTTACTAATCATTATAATATTAATATAAATTCTTCTCTAGATCAGAAATTTACTTTACTTATTTACCTATAAACTTTATGTAAATGAACAACTAATCAAAAATCTTTTCAGTCAATTCTCAACAAAATGTTGACTACATATTTGAACTACTAAAAATGTGTAACTAAATATTCTAGAACTTTTCAGCGCAGTACAAACGAAAATTAAAAAAAAATAAAATATATAATATAAGAATATTTGAAGTAAAAATAAAAATAGATGTAAGCTAATCAAAATATAAGATCAATGCACCTTTCTGCGTCGAGCTATAAAAACTGGCTGTGCAACAACAATAACAACAACAACAAGAAGCACAGAAGCAGCAGCAGTGGCACAAGGGGCAGTGGCAGCAACTGCCTCTGGACTGCATATCCTGCCAGCCTCTATCGACTGCCTGCCTTGGCCTGAGCCCTGCCTGCCTGCTGTTGTGTTGTTGGCTGTCCCATTGAAAAAGGGCGCTCGAATATAAAAGTTGCAGCTGTTCCTCGTACCTCAACTGCTATTTGCCTTAGCAACAACAACAACAACAGCCGCAGCAGGAGGAGGGGCACGGCACGCATTCATGCCACAAAAAAAAAAAAAGAAAGAGTCTTAGAGTTAGTGCTGAGCATCTGCGCTGATCGCTCTCTGATCACTGCTGCTGTTTGTTGAGCAGCATTTGCGCGCTCTCTCTCTCTCTCTCTATCACAATCTCCCCTTCTCTCTCACTCTCTTTAGCAACTATAGATAGGCGCATGTGAATGAAAATGTCTGATATACCGCGCATTATGGTATTCCGTCCCAGCTGGGATGAGTTCAAGGACTTTCCCAAATATGTTGCCTATATGGAATCACAGGGTGCCCACAAGGCCGGACTCGCCAAAGTGGTGCCCCCATCAGAATGGGTGCCACGCCGCAGTGGCTATGCAGATTTGGATGCATTAAATGTGACAATACCGGCACCAATTTGTCAGGTGGTCACCGGCAAGCAGGGCTGCTATCAGCAAATCAATATACAAAAGAAACCGTTGACGGTTAAGCAATTTAGCGAATTGGCCAGCACCGAACGCTATGCAACGCCCAAACATTTCGATTTCGAGGATCTGGAGCGTAAATACTGGAAAAATATCACCTATGTGGCGCCCATTTATGGCGCCGATGTCAGCGGCAGCATCACCGACACCGATCAGGATGTAAGTCTTCGATATGGATATATATATATATATATAAGGTGTATTTGATTTGATGCCTTGTTGTTCTGTTCTCGCAGAGCTGGAACATTAATCGATTGGGCAGCATTTTGGATTTTGTCAACAAGGACTATAATATCCAAATCGATGGTGTTAATACGGCATATTTGTATTTTGGCATGTGGAAAACGACATTTGCCTGGCACACAGAGGACATGGACTTGTATTCAATTAACTATTTGCACTTTGGTGCGCCCAAAACGTGGTACGTTGTGCCGCCCGAATATGGCAGGCGGCTGGAGAAGATCGCCAATCAGTATTTTCCGGCCAGCTATAAGAATTGCAATGCGTATTTGCGTCATAAAATGACATTAATATCGCCACAGATACTCAAACAGCACAATGTGCCCGTCAGCAAGGTAATAATCGATGTTGACTTCAAATTTAATCCACAAAGTGTCGTCGGACTTCGAAATTGAGACCACTCTTTGAGGAAGTACAAAAATGTTGACTGCAACATTTGGTTTTTAATTCAACTTTTCTTAAAAAAAAAGTGTACTACAAATCGATTTTATTTGCTGAATTTGATGTAATACTTAAATGGAACTTGATGTAAATTTTGATTGGTTTTCAAAATAGTATTTGTTACTTAAGGGATTACTTTGGTTATGTTTAACAGTAGTTAAATAATGTTTGCTATTTAAATTAAACCTTGTAAATTGTTCAATTCTAAATTTCCTAATTGAGATAAAACTGAGCAATTTGAAACTGGAAATTTGCACAAAGAGAGGAACTCAATTCGAAATCGGCACCAAAACCAAGTCGATCGTCTCGTTTCTTAACTCTTTTTAAACACAACACAGATCACACAGGAATCGGGCGAGATAATGATAACGTTCCCGTTTGGCTATCATGCTGGCTTCAATCATGGCTTCAACTGTGCCGAGTCCACAAATTTTGCCATGGAACGCTGGATTGAGTACGGCAAGCGTGCGACGCAATGTACCTGCAGCAATGACATGGTCAAAATCTCAATGGACACATTCGTGAAGCGTTTCCAAAGCGGACGCTACGAGGCCTGGCTTGAGGGGCGCGATGTCGGCCGTCATCCCGAGGATGTGAGCAATGCGGTGCCAACAGCGGCGCCTCTGCCACCACATCTCGATGTGCTGCTGTGTGATAAGAAGTGGGTTTGAAATAACATAAAGATGTGGATTTAAATATTAACAATCTCTTTCAACTCTCTCTTTCCCCCCTCTCTCTCTCTCTCTCTCGCTGTCAGAATGAAGAAGCAATGCAATCCCACCAAGGCGAAGAGCTTCAAGGAGCGCAATCCCGATTTGGATCTGGATGAAATCCAACAGAATCCCAATGTGCCAGACGATGTCAAGGCCATGCTAAAGGAGAGTGTGCTCACGCTGACTGAGGAAGAGAGCGATTTTGTGCCCGAGGACACGATGAGTCTGCAGAGTCCGGCGGATTTTAAAACGAAGCAGGAGCTGCTCGAATACATGGACGATGGCACTGGTGAGCGACAATCCAGATGACCCCAAACAGCTTTTGCTTATTATCTTGCACTCTCTCTCTCTCCACCTCTCCCGCTCTCTCTCCTGGCTTAGAAGATGATGATGAGGAGGAGGATTTCAAGCGGCGCAAACATAAGCGCAAATATGATGCCGACTACGATGATGATTGGCTGGCGAGCCAGCGACGCACCAGCTCCAGGAATAGCAGTCGCGGTCGTAGTCGCAACAAAGATGATCGCTCCATATCGCCAGCATCCTCCACATCCACATCCTCGACATCGCGGGGAGCGCGAGGAGGTGGTTCGCGCAACAAAGCGAATTCAACGCCCCGCAAAACGCCGGCGAGACGAAAAAAGGATGCATCAGCAATAGATACGCCGGCAGCAGCAACAGTTGCTGCAACAGCAGCAGCAACAGCAGCAATCAATGGTAGCAGCAGCAGTAACGTTGGCGCAGGTGAGCGCAACAGCAGCAACAACAGCAGCAGCATCAGCAGCAGTAACAACTGCAGCAGCAACCTTAGCAACAGCAGCAACAGCAACAATAATCATTGCAACAACAACAACGCCACAGTCACTACAACTAGCATAGTCACATAAGAATCACAGTCACACCTAATTGCCACCCATCCACCCAGCCATTCCACAGCTATCTCTATTCCCCACCCCAAACCCATTTTTAACTAACAATAATAAAAAAAACGCATCATTTTTATGTCACAAAAATTCCCCACATTTTCCATATAGTCGCTCTTATTGGTGTGTCAACGTCGTCGTCGTCTTTTAGTTTCTTTTTCGTCATTTATAAATCGTGAAAAGTTGTGTCCTATTTTGTAAGCGCCTGACAAAAAACAAAAAATATATGAGAGCACGCTATATATATATATATATATATATATAAAGAAAAATAACTATATGCTAAAAACTAACCAAAAACCAAAACTGTTTTACTAAAAATACTTGCAAAAAAAACCAAAAAAAAAAAAAAGAAAGAAAAAGAGGCGCAAATTTCGTTTCTTGGTTGGGCTTCAGTTTCAGTTGAGCTTCGCTTCGCTTCGTTCCTTCGTTCGCTTTGCCTATATGTATATACTGATCAGATATATATATATATCCATATATGTGCGTATATGTGTGTGTGTCCTGTGTGTGTCGCTTCAATAATTCCCAACGCTAACATACATGCCATCATATAACAACTACATCAACCAACATCCAATCACAACAACAGCAACAACATCAACAAACAACAAATCCCAACACTTTTTCTTTTTGCACATGTAATACAAAATTTTCAACGAATTTTTACAGATGCCAAACGCAGACTCAACGAACAACAGCAGCAATACCAACAGCAACAACAACAGCCGCAGCTGCAATTTATGCAACAATTGCGCAAATTTGAGGGAAAGATACCAAAACTAAGTCAACAGCAAAGCGCAAGTGCAGCAGCAGCAACAGCAGCAACAACAACAACATCATCAACATCTAGTCAGCAGCAACAACAAAAAATTGTCTGCATCAACATGTTGCCAGCGGCGAATACACTAAACGGCATTCCACAGCAACAACAACAACAACAGCAGCAGCAACAACAACAACAATACACCAGCACCGATGGCAATGTCTATCAGCTGCAAAACGAAATACTCTGTGATGCAAATGGTCAGGCAACAACAACAGCAACGGCCACATATCAAACGACAGCCGCTGCTGTTGCCAGCAGCAACAGTAGTCCGCAACAGCAACACCAACATCAGCAGCAGCAGCAGCAACATGTTGCTGGTAAGTTTTAAATCCTCTTTCAAAATTTGTTTGTCGTTTTTTTTGGTAGTTGTATATTTGCTTTCAATTTTGTGCTCGTTTTGATTTTTTTTTTTTCTGTTTTTTTTTGGTTTTTGTCTCTTTTTTTATTTGATTAGCTACTCACTCACTAAATACTAATTTTATTTTATTTGTTTATTGTTTATTGTTTTCATATTGTATTTAACAACAATCAATTCTCATCGCATTACTATCAAGCATCTCAGTAACATTTTGTAGACAATTGTTTCGTTTATTTGATTGACTTTTTTCTGTTGATTTCTAACAATTTTTGTGCCAAATCAAACTGCAGCTAACAACAAGAAGAAGAAGAAGAGATTAAGTGAAATTCCATTCAAATTTTATTTACTATATGTTTATGTGCTGGTCCTCCATTTGCGGTGTTTTGTACTATTCCAAAGAAAAATAATAATAAAAAACTTGATAAAAATCGAAAACAAAATTCAGTCGCAAACCGATTTCATCCACACCGACACCTGCTCAAAAATCAATATGCCATAAGAAAAAAAAATAAGGCATATAAAATAATGCATCTCAACCCAATAACAAATCGCTTATCAGTTCGTTTACACTTCAAATAACTCTCGTACATCATAAAAAACAAATACAAAAAAAAAAACCAAATCAAACTCTTGCTGAGCATATTTTTCTTGCTGTCTCATTTCGTCCTTTTTGTTGTTTTTTTTTTTTAAATATATGTACATAAATGTGAAGAAATACAGATTTATGATAAATACTGTAACACATAAATAAATGCACAAATTAGGCCCAAGCAAAACATTGAATATATTTACGATATATATATATACATATATAATGATTACAACTGATGATTATGAATATGAATTGTGCAAAGCGCATTTGACAAAAAGGCTCAAAACTTATTCATTTTTGTAATCTTTTATTTGATTTTACTTAGCGTATGTATTTAGTTTATATTATTTTTTTGCAATTGATTTTTAGCTTAGTTTTTAAGTTTCTTTCCGCTGTTCAGAATGGAATTTGAAACAGTTTCATTAAATTTTTAACATTTTGCCATTATTTTTATTAGCTATTTTTAAATTGGTTACTTTTTTTTTGTAAACAAATGTAAAATGTATATCAATTTTCTATATTCATTTCTAGAGTTTTGATTTTCAATTAGTTTCAAGTCTTTCATTTTTTTTAACGATTTGCAACTGTATGAATACATATATACTTACATAATTCGTAGCAATTAAGTAAAGACACAAAATCAAGCGACAAACGAATATTAAAACAAAAATTCAATTCACTCACCATTTTTTATAATATTATTCTCTAACTTGGTAATCGTAGCAGGCAGATCTAACTATATAGGATATATATCCCATATAGAGACTGTATAGTTTTTGATCATTTCGTCGTAGCTATCATAAATATAAGTATAATGCACAGCATTTCTATGATTTTTGAGTGAATTGTTGAATTACGATTTCGAATTGATTTATTGATTATTTATGCAAATATTACATTCAAACACATCTTTTATATATATTGAACCAAACTCGAATATGTACTTTCCAATCAATATAAACAAAAGACAATGTGGTCACAACTATTAGTTCGTCCTCCATCCTGCACACGAACGCCAACACAAATGGAGCAACGGATCAGCAGCAGCAGCAACAACAGCAGCAGCAGCAACAACAACAACAACCCCAATATCATTATATAACTACAACTGGAGAGGATGGCCAGACGCCGACGACTATAGTCTTTGAGAATTATAATGGTGGTATGCCAGCGACGGCGGTTAGCGCCGCAGCAGCAACACCCATCAGCAATGATGTTGCTGCTGCAACGGCAACAGCGGCGGCAACAACAACAACGACAACAGCATTGGTCAACACAGATGGCACCATCATTGAGTTCGATGGCAGCACCTACGAGGAATATCATGTGCTCAAAAGTGAGAATGGCAGCAGTGATTGTCTCAGCAATGGGAGCAGTGCTGCCGCCGCCGACATTATCAAGTATGAGCCACAGCATGTGGGCGAGGATGAGGAGATGCTCGAGGAGGATGAGGAGGAGGAGAGTGGGCTGCAGGTGAAATACGAGGAGCAGAGTCTCGAGCATGACGAGCACGATTTCGAGGAATATCAGGTGATCAAAGCCGAGGTGGAGGCAGAGGCTGCGGAACAGGCAGCAGGCACCACCAGCTACACCATAACCAGCCACGATGACCAACAGCAGCAGCATCAGCACCACCAGCAACAGTCGCAGCAGCAACATAATCAGGGCATCAACGATGCAATGCCAGGCATGTTGTCAAAAGCGGCAGCAGCGAAACAGAAAAGGAAACGCAAAACGCGCGTCGTTGCCGAGGACGAGCAGGGTGAATATCTGGAGAAGATGAGTGTGCGTGGTTTGGATATTGCACGCTACGAGCACATCATCGATGGCATTGCCTATTGTCTTGTCTGTGCCAAGAACGACATTTTCAAGACGTTCAAGAACAAGTACAGCTTCCAGCGGCATGCGTATCTCTTCCATGAGGGTCAGAATCGCAAGATATTCGCCTGCCCCATTTGCAACAAGGAGTTCTCGCGACCCGACAAAATGAAAATGCACAAAAAGGATAAGCACGGCGATGTGCCCATGCCGCCCAGTTCGGCGTCGAGTACGCCACAAAAATCGGAATCAACGGGCACAACAACGCCGGCCGCCAAAAGGCCGCGAACTTCTCGAACTCCCCGCGTGCGCAAACTGAAAGCGGGCGATGTGGCGGCGACTCCAGCGAAAAAGCGACTAGCCCAGATCGATAGTGTGCTGGACGAGGTGCAAAATGCCGATGTGGAGCAACAGCAGCAGCAGCAACAACAGCAGCAACAACAGTTGCAGCAGCAGGTTCAACCAGCAACTGCAGCGCCACAGCATCAACAACAATTGCAAACGTTGCCTTCGCTCGATTTTAGTGGCATGATTTTGCCGGGTGGTGCACAATTGGCCTTGGCCAATCCCGGCGCCAGCAGTTCGATGGCTCAATTGCAACGCGGCGGTCAGGCGACAACCGCACAACAACAAACCGCTCAGCCGACAACAACGACGCTCATCTACTCGAATCAGTTGGAGTTGCAGCAGGCGCTGTTGCAGCAACAGTTGCACGGTCAGAGCATCATGATACAGGATCAGGCGGGCAATTTAGTGCCACTGCAACTCGATGGCACACAGACAATATACACAACAGCGCCAGCGCCGCAACGAACACAAACAACCAGCTATCAGACGACAACAACACAGCAGCAACTGCAGCAGCAGCAGCAGCAACAACAACAGGTTGTCAGCAGTCAGGCGCAAACGCAGCCGACACACTACGAGCTGGACAATGTGACATATCTGAGTTCGACAGCAGCAGCAACACCCACACTGCCCAACGACCAACAACAACAGCAGCAACAGCAGCAGCAGCAACATGTCATTGGCACCGTGCAAAGCTATCAGATCCTGACACCCGATGGCCTGCAGAGCTTCCAGCCGAAACTGGAGCCAACGGAATTGGGGGATATGTGTCCGTATACGATGAGTGCGACGGCTGCGCCACAATATACATTCACAACGCATGCGAGTACGCAGCCAACGTTAAATGCGAATGCTTTGGATGCCCAAACACAGCAGCAACATCACCAACAACACCAGCAGCACCAGCAGCAGCAGCAACAACAGCAGCAGCAATCGCAGCAATTGCTGCAACAACATCAATTTGCTCACAATCCGCATCATCAATTTATGGAGCTGAAGAATGAGCTGTTGATTAAGAGCAGCGATGCTTATACGCTGGATGCCGCCTCCATGTATCATCTGCCCTTCTCGCCCACATCGATGATAAATGCGGTTAACGATGTGAACACCTCATCCCTGCTGGAGACCAAAGAAATTAGGTAAAACCAAACACAGTTCAACTAACTTTAACTCTACTCTCTATCTCTTTCTATGACTATCTTAAACTTATAAATATTGCTACTCGTTACTCGCTAATCGCTTCTCGTCTATTTTAAGTAACTTCTCTTTTAGTGTAACGCGCTCTCGTTTGTTTTTAGACTCTCTCTCGCTCTCTCTCTCTCTATTCTAGTACTCGCTCTCTCTCTCTCTCTTAACCTCTCCCTTTCTCACTCTGTCTCTTTTGTTGCGTAGTCAGCGACGGCGCTGCATTGTTGCAGTTGCTGTTTCGTTTCCATTTCGTTTCTTAGTTGACATTTTTTTTAGTGTTGAACAACGTCGCGCCAGCTACTAAACTCAGAATAACCCACTACTTTCGACACAACAAATACACAAAAATACCATTTGAACAAAAGTACATCGGCCCTAACCAAATTTAGTTTATAATTTCGAATATTTTTCTCGTAGTTTTCTCGTTTAAGCATATATACGATTTAGCCCATATATAATTATATTTTTGATTTAATATGTAGCAAATACTTTGCTTAATTTTTGTAACTTATATTTTACTTCTGTTTAGCTTAGTTTTAATTTACAATTTGTGCATTTATTTATATACATAAATAGTATTTATTTGATTGTATTTATTATGTTTCACTATTTTCCCATACACAAATCAAATATGTATAATTTCCGTTTTGGCTTTATTGTTATTGCTTTCGGTTATGTACAGTTCTACTCAGTGCTAAAAAACAAAATACAAAAAAAAAGAACACCTTAACATTTTACCATACTGAAGTATATATATACATATATATGTATGTACATTATTTGTTTCATTTCTTTAAACAACAACGAATTTATTATTACAATGTGTTATACTTCAATGCGATTTTGTTCTTTTTTTTCTTTCTTTTTCTCTTATTTTATTTTATGTACACAAAAACCAACCCACCAACCAACCAATCAATCAATCAATCAATCAATCAATCAATCAATGAATCAAATCAAAAACTCGCAACTATATAATCAATAATCAAAAACTATATAGCTACGATATATCAGAAGCCGTGCTTCTAGCGCTCTGAAAAATGTCAACGACAGCAAAAAAAAAAAAAAAATAAAAATGCAACTGCAGCCAAAGTACCAAAAAAAAAAATAAAAGCAAGAAACTATTGTTTAAAGGCAAAAATTAAGATTAAAAAACAAATGATAAAATAACGCGAGCAAAGCAACGCAAATGGAAGCCATAAACAATGTAAAAGAGCGGCATAAAAAAAAAAACAAACACTAAATGCATATATAAAATATGTTTTTTGTCATGTTTAACGCTTAATTAAACAAAATACTCATTAAATTAACAAACTCAAACATTTTACAACACTCAAACACTAACCCATGAGGATAAACACGCATACATTCAAGTAAGGTGTGTGTGTGTGTGTGTGCGTGTATGTGGGTGTGTGGGGGTGTGTGTATAAACACTAAAACAACAACAACAACATCGAACAATTTTTTGATTCATTTTTGCGCACCTCATCAACATATTTCATTTGCATTCGCATTTGTTTCAAAATCTAAATCTGGACACCATTCACATTCCCATTACTTCATATAACCATAAAAAAAACAACTAAAACTGAATCAAAACAATTATAAATATAAAAATTGGACTTATTAAGTGCAAGGTATGTGTACTTTTTTACTCGCTTTTTATTTCATTTTTATTTTTACTCCTTTGTTTCATTTTTTTATTTATCCCAACTCATTGTCTATTATTAACAATTAATAAGGTCTAATTGTTTAAAGAAACAGCAGAAACACATTGGAAAACGAACACAACTTTTTAAATTAAATTTTTTTCTTGTTTAAAAATGTATTTAAAGAATTTGTTTTAATTAAAGGAAGCGTAAATTGAAACAGAAATATTAAATATTAAATTTTAACAGATTTCTCATTTTAATTGAATATATTTTGTTACCAGTTTCCATTTTGACTCGTTTCTAAATTAAGTTCATAATTTTTTGAAACAGAAACACAATTTTTTTTTATTCTATAAAATTAAATTATATTTATTATAAATTATAATGAATCTGTTATTTTTTATATGAATGTCGTATTGCTCAATTGTGAATGATATTGTTGCAATAATCATTCTACCAATTGGATCTGATCTTCTAAGAAATGTGTTTCCTTTGTGTGTTTTTCCCTTGTGTTTTATTTCCTTATTGCACGTTTTAAAATCCATTTATTTCAAACTAACTATTTATAAATTGGCTGAACAATTGGTTGCTTAAACTGAAACTCACCACAGGAACAGTTCACCTCATGTACATAAAACGCCCAACTCACCAACTCACCACTGCTCACATGTACATATTATGATTTACTAACCCAAAACTAAACCTAAGCGAAAAAATCATTAAAATTAAGCAAAATGCGATTATAAAATTGTTTTACAATAAAAAAAAATATATATATTTTTTCTTTTTCATTTTTCTACCTTTTTGTTCGCCCGTTGTGTTAATGTTTTGTGTTGTTTTCTCGACAACTTATGATTTGCACACCAACCAAAAATTCATAAACAACAACAACAAAAACAACAACAACATGCATCATCACAACAACAACAAAAATAAAAAACAAACACAGGTTCTTCTAAACAACAACAACAACAAGCATACAACAACACGCAGTTCAAACGGCCATACACACCAAGCAACAACAAAAACAACTACAACTACCATCATCACAACAACAACACTCAGAACAACATGCACAACAACAACAACAACAATTATTGGCAGCGTCGCCAGCGCGAAGCGAATCGCATCTATTACGAGGAGATTGTCGTGAAACAGGCCAATTCACGCGCTCTATCGCGCAACAACAGCAACAACAGTTGCTATCGCAACAGCAACTGCAACAACAGCAACAGCAGCAATCGTAGCGCATCCGCGGTCAGTTTCGTCGACAAATTCGCTGATTTTGTAACACATAAACGTAGCATTTTGAAAAGCAACTGCGTGAAACAAGTGCACAACAATAACACTAATTATATCAACGCTGTCTCATCTCTCATTCCAACCTCTAACAACAGCAATGGCAACAGCGACAATACCACCGCAACCAGTACCAGCAACAGCGCCAGCAGCAACAACAACAACGTGAGCAGCAGCAGCAATGGCCTCAAAACAACCGTTGGCAAGAAGACGCCCGTCATTCTGCTGGCCGCTCGTGGAGCTGGCAACAAATTGCAACACCAGCAGCATCAACAGCAACAACATCCTCCTCTAACACTCATCAATGGCAACAAAGCCGCGGCGGTCACATTGGTTCGCGTCAACGCGAATCCAAATCGGAATCGCCAGGTTATCATCACCCCCGACGCATCTAGTCTCCAACAGCAACAGCAGCAGCAACAACAACAACAACAACAACAGTTGCTTGAGGAGGCTGCTGCTGCTGCTGCTGCTGAGCAGCAGGATGAGGATGCGGAGGCGGAGGCGGAGGAGTTCATTGATGAGGATGTGTACGATGAGGATGAGGATGCTGTCTTGTCCTCATCCACAGCGCAAATCTTGCGTAAATTTCGCATACCCAAAGGCACAGCGCTGACAGCCAAGTCTGGCGATGGCTATTTGGCGATGCCAACGCCAACACCCTCGCCGCCAGTTGCAACTGTTGCTGGCAGCGTCAGTCTCGATGCAACCAACTATGTGGATAACACCGATGACATTATCGAAGAGCTCAACGAAGATGATCTCATTGAGGAGGTCATCGATGAGGAGACGGGCGTCTGCGAGGATGACGAAGAGGAACAGGAGTTGCAGCAGCAGCAAGTGTTGCTGCAACAGCAGCAATCAGCAGCTGGCGACAGCGATGGTCTCGATCTCAGCAGCAGCAGCAATAGCAACAATCACAATGCAACAGCTGCAGCTGCCACATCGGCAATGCAATTGCTGCAGCAGCAGCAACAACAACCGGCAGCATTGCAGCTGCAAACTGTGGGACCAAATGGCACCGTTACCTGCTTCAATTTGCCAGCGAATACGATATTGGTGCAGGCATCCGATGGCAGCATCATTGCTCATCCCAGCAAGGCTGGGCAACAGCAGCTGATTGTGTTGCCAGCGGATTGGAACACCGCCAACATGGCAATGGCGGAGACAGCAGCAGCAGCAGCGGCGGCGCCACAACAAACCCAAACGTTGCTGTTGACGGCAGATGGAACTGCTATACCCATAATGGCGCCACTCCAGCAACACCAGCAGCAGCAGCAGCAGCAACAGGCCGCAGCAGTTGCTGCTGCAGCGCAGCTATTTGCCGCGTAGGGTCTAATGGGTGGCCAAATGGGTCGATTTTTGAATAATGCCACCATAATGCCAACAACATATTTCTTTTAATCCCAGTACCTTCGTCGTGTTGCATCTGCCGCAAAGCAGCAACAACAACAACAACCAGAGGGCACAGCTCATCAGTGTTGCTTTGCGCCACTTGCAACACATTTTAAATATATAAATTGAGTTATATATCGAATACTATAATTATAGTGGTCGTTTATAAATTGGATTGTTTCGCTTTCGGGCATCATTTTTATTTGACGAATAATTTCTTAAAAAATCATTTTTAATTCAAAAGTTTTTCACATTGTCAACTAGTTTTTAAAAGACAACATTTTTGTAGTTAAGAATTTGAATTCTAATTTTAAGATGACGAAATTTACATCAAAATCATAATTTCAATATTTTGGAATATTAAATTTTCTATAAATACTAATTTAAGAGCGATCACTGTATATTTTACTATATATATATATAATTTGTAAAGCCATTCTCAACCAACCCATTTATTTAGGGCGCATATCAAAAATCGACGCATTTGGCCACCAAATGCAAATCAAAAGTAAAAATAAATAATTAAATAATTAACAATACATAAAAATACCGAAAGCCAAGTTAAACTTAATGAAAAACCACAACTCAATTGTAAAGCTATGCAAAAAACAGAAAGAAAACAAACTGATATTACATAATGTTAATGTGCATACCAAATTTATTTTTCTATATATCTAAAAAAGAAAAACATAAACATAATAATACACATACATATATATATACATATATATATATATATACAAAGAATCCTATGTAGTAAATACATATATAAAAAAGACGAGTTTATGTTCATGTTGTGCGCAAATGCAAAATACAAATGTTGTTCATAAAATCACACACACAAAAACACATACACTTACACACACACACATAAAAACACATACACTTACATACACACACACACACACAAACACGCTACACTCATGCACGGCAGTGTTGTGTAACAAATGAATTATGTAAATTTAATACATTTAAATTATTTATTAACGCTAAGTAGCATATGTTTAAGTGGAAAAAAGAACACAACAAAAAAAAAAACAAAAAAAAAAACAATAAGCCACCTAACGAGACACCCGAGCCCAGTTTTCTAACTAATATTTTGACCAGGCGCTATCCCCAGCGCCAGACAAAATTTATGTTTAACTTAATTTAATGTTATAAAAACGAAGGAAAAAAAACCACACAAAAAAAAAGATGAAAAATTATGCTGTATTATTTGAAAAACTAATTCATAATTTCCGCTTACTATACTACTATAATAATTTAATGAAAAAATACTTAAAAATACTATTTATATACCATATATATGTATGGAAAAGAAAGTTACACATACATATATAATTTGTTCCTTTGCATAAAATAGATGAAACCATATATCTTTTTTTGTGGCAGCTATGCAACGTATTTCAATTGAAGTATTGTCCGTAATAATTTATTTTCTTTTTTTTATAATTTTTTATTGTTGTTTCCCCGTAAAAATCCCCCCTCTCAAACTGTCACTATGCCCACACACTCTTTCCTGAAAATGTTGTATATTATTTAAAGAAAACAAACGTATTTTTATATATTATTTGCAATCTTTGTTAAGCCATTCGCCTGCGTTTAAATAATATATTTTGATGATGAAGAAAAAGTACGCCTAAGAATTGAAGCATAGCACTGACCTAAGTTGTTAATACTAAGAGCGGTACCGTAGTTAAGATCAAAGTATTTTTTCATAATCCCAATGCGAAAAAGAAAACAAAAAAAAAAAAATAACTAAAGTTATTGTTAAGCCCAAATAACTATTACTAATGGAAGACAATGATTCAAATTCACAGCATATTTATTTTAAGATCAAAACAAAAAAAAATACAAAAAAAAAAAATACAAAACAAAAAAAAACAAAAGCCACATTGAAAAGTGAGCTGCACTCTTTGTAAGATAATTATTTAGATTAAGTCGTAACGAAATAAAACGAAACTGCAAGCAAATAATTAAGTGACAAGAGTAGAATACATTATGTATAAAAAATGGATAAATAATAATAACTATACATATATAAATATATATATTTATTATAAACAACAACAAAAATACAATTTTAAAAATTCAAAGCAAATAAAGAATTAAAATAAACATTTAAAACAAGTTTCTTTCGCTTATCAGTTGAAAATTTACGATCATCTTGGCCGGTTGCCGGCCAACTCAGAATTGAATCAAAATTTAATAAAAACTGAATTTTTGTCTGAATTTTTAAATGAGAATTGCCAGGCGAACAGAATGTGCTCAGCAGATGAATTCGATCTTCTCTCTGTGTTTAAGTAAATGGGAGCAACGAACTTCGAACGCGTGCTGCCATTGGCTGACTGACAGCTGTGATGAGATGAGAGAGTCAGCTGAAAACTGCGCTCAAAAGCTCAGCACGCGCTCTCCGCGTGTGCGGAAATGGCAGCAAAAGGAGCACGAAGGGCAGACAAGCAACAAGCAGTCAGCTTGCATTTCTGTTCACCTAATACTTTCAGCAGAGAATCAACCAACATTGTCAATATTGCTGATACGGTTTTTTTTTTTGTCTATGCGCCCATACTCATGCCATCATATATTGAAAGTAATTTAAATTCAATTGGAGATCAAGTTTTGGATGTGGTTGACATGGATTCTTTTTCTTTTTGTATAAATTGGCAAGTTTTGGGTGCCAAATGAACTTAGCTAGATGCAGTTTTTACACAAAATATTAATTCAATGTAGAGATCAAGTCTGTAATATTATTTTGAACCATTTTTACCCAAGAACACGACACAATTTCATAAAAATCTATATAGAGCTGTGTATATATTTCAATGATGGCTTTCGTAACATTAACAAGAAAATAGAGCTAAATTCTGAAATTCACATTAATCATATTCTATACATATATATATACAATTAGTATATATATATAGAGATAACAATTTAATCGCTGATCCGGGCATAGACAACGACAGTGCGGCAAGGCGTATAGATTTGAATGAAATTGGAGCGACCCGCATGGCCAAAGGGATCCGATTTGTGTTTGCAATTCATGTCGATGCGATTGTGGCCACCGAATTTGGGATCATCCGAGGAGAGGACGGCCTGGTAAGTGCCCGCCCAATTGGTGCCGACGCGGTAATCGTTAAAGCTCTGCGTCGGATGGAAATTGAAGACAAAAACGAGACCGGCGCGCTCAAAATGAATCGTTTTATCGCCTTGATGCTTCCAGCTGACATAGGCCGGGCCGGAGTGCAGCCAGCCGTAGCGTTCCTCCAGCTCGTTCATGTCCCGATCGAAGTCATTGAGGAACTTATACCTCAACATATCATCATCGATCAGATTCCATTGACGCCTTGCATAATGATACGAATCATTGTTTCCTACCCGTGGAAAATCCAACCACTCCGGATGCCCAAACTCATTGCCCATGAAATTCAGATATGCCTCGCCGCCCAGCGAATGGGTAATCAGCCGTATCATTTTGTGCAGGGCCAGGCCACGATCAATGATCAGCGTCAGATCGGATGTGGTGGACATGTGCGTATACATCTCCTTGTCCATCAGCCAGAACGCAATCGTTTTGTCACCCACAAGCGCCTGATCATGAGACTCTGCATATGCGACCGTATTCTCCATCCAGCGACGATTTGTCAGGGTATGTACAATATTTCCTATATTCCACTCATCATCCGATTGTTCCTTGAGCAGCTCAATCCATTTATCTGGAATGGCCATGCCCAGACGATAGTCGAAACCGATGCCGCCCTCGGAAACAGGACGACACAATGTGGGCATGCCGGAAACATCCTAAAAACAAACGAAGACTCTAAATATATATATATATACAATATATCAAAACTCACCTCTGCTATGGTTATAATATCCGGATCGAGTTTGTGCAGCATGCTATTGGCCAAGCCCAGATAGTTGAGGGCATCAGTATCGACGTTGAGGCCAAAGTATTCATTATAGTCGCCACTGAATCCCTCTCCAATGCCACGTGAATGATACAGCATGGAAGTGACGCCATCGAAACGATAGCCATCGAAATTGTATTCGTCATGCCACCAGCGCAGATTGGATAGGAGAAAGCGTAACACTTCGTGCTCCGTATAATTGAAGAGGCGACTGTCCCACAGGGAATGCTCGCCCCGAGCGCCATCGTGGAAGAAGCAACTGTTGGTGCCATCGAACTGATTGAGTCCATCCTGCACATTCTTCGATGCATGCGAATGCACCACATCTAGCAGCACGTACAAGCCTTGGGCATGGGCCACATCAATCATGCGCTTCAGCTGCTCGGGATTGCCACAGCGACTAGAGGCAGCATAGAAACTGGTCACCTGATAGCCGAAGCTGGCATAGTAGGCATGCTCCATTATCGCCATCACCTGGATGCAGTTGTAGCCCTGTCGCTTGATGCGTGGCACAATGCGATCGGCGAACTCATCGTAGCTGCCCACGCGTGGCTCCTGAGAAGCAATTCCTACATGGCACTCGTAGATCCTCAAGGATTTGGGCTTTGCTGGACGCGAATGCTGGCGTTGATAGCGCTCCGAGGCGGGTGGCTGCCACACGTACTGCTTGTAGTTGACACCCTGATTGGCACTCTTGGGTGGCTGCACCACATGCTTGGCCCAAGGCGACAAACGATCCAACAATTGACCAGATTGATTCCGTATGATGACCTTTATCTCGCTGAGATGCTTAATGGGTGCACTGCCATCCGCATTCGCCGGCAAATGCAGTTCCCATTTGCCAAAGGGTAGCTTCTTAAACGCATGCGATTCCCATTGCCAATTGTCTGTGATTTGTTTGGAGTTTTAATTAACAATTTGATTGAACTTTAAAAGCGCCATTTGCGTTTACAGTAAAACTATCGATACAATTTAAGTACTCATTAAACCCCTAATTCATGACGATTTATCGATAGTTTTGAATAATGTTAGGCTGATGCTTGCTACTCAAACTGCACAAAAGCTTTATCTACACTTGTAAAAATATTATATTAGATAATATATATTAATTTACATATAATATATATAATATTTAATATAATATTTATTTATGGTTTAATATGTTTTTATTTCTAAAAGTTAATTATTTTTAAGCAACTGCGCACTCTACCAGCATTATCGATAATTTAACGGCTTTTAAGTTTGTGCTTGGCGAATTTGCAAAGCAAGACGAAAAGTGTTGCCAGCTCGCTTGCACATCCTTACAACGAGCGAAAGCTGCTGTTGATCTTCTCACTCATGTTATCAAAATTGCATACTCACTGAAATCGCCAGTTAGGTAGACATCTCTGGCGCCCGGCGCCCATTCGCGTGCAATCACCGAGTTGTCTGGCTGAAAGTGCAGGCCATAATACTTATAACCCTGCGAGAACTCCTCCATGCCACCCTCGCACTGATCGATTTTCTTAATCCAATCCTTGAGGACGCCATGTCTGCCAAAAAAGAGAGAATAACGAAATCAAAACAAACACGGAAACTGACGGAAGAATTCAATGTCAAGGCCAATAGATGGCGCGAAGACTGTTCAAGTGTCTCTATCTATTATGATGATGTAGGCCAGACGGCGGCAAATGCACGCCGTAAACCGTAAATGACCTTCAAGTGACATTGAAACAACGCAGTTTTAACAAATGCAGCCGGGGGTGAAGTAGCGTTGAAAAATATTTTATTATGCAGTGCACAGCAACAAGAACAAGTTGTTCGCTTCGGTGTTCAACTTCGGGGCGGAAGTCGATCCAATTGGTGCAAACGCATTCACTTTAATCAAAATAAAAACTCACCGGCGACGTATTTCACGCTCGAAGGGCTTTAAATAGCCGTCCTGTTCGAGCAGCTTATCAATGTCCTTAACCTTCATAGAATCAGACATGCCGCAATCCGCTTAGTACAATTTAAAAAAACTAGGAATGGAAATGGAAATGGAAGAGAACTCGCGCACCCGCCGGCGCTGCTTGCAAATTGACAACTGGAAAAACTGCGACAGCTGTGCAGCGATTGATGCAGGCCCCAAAACGAAAGCTCACGTGGCGAGCTTTTTCGTTTTTGCGTGAAGCAACAGCTGTTTGCTGCTGCTTCTTCTTCTCTGGTGTTGTCTTTTGTTGTGCTTATTTGCACAAATAAACAACATAGCAATTAGTTGCATTGTTTGCTGATAACAAAAATAGCTGATAACACGATTACAAGCATATCTGTTTGTGTGTATGTTAATTGCCAGATTTGCATGCTATTTTTCAACTGGCGCCGGTAATTTGAATGCATCTTTATTATGTAAAGGTTGAAAAGTATAATATAAATTAGAAATACTTTAAAGATGACTGCTATGTCATCCATGTCATATATTATGACCTTGATCAATTGAACTTATATGATCAATCTATTAAATAAATTTTCATTTAATATAATTTTTATTGAAAGAGCTCCAAAGCGCGGAGGGAAATCTCTATTTAGACATTTTAATTGAAATATGTGCATATATATTTTAAATATCCTTTAAAAATGTTTAAAAAAAATAATATATTATAAAAGTATATATGAAGCTAGAAACTAATCAAATTTCCGCACACTTTTCAATATATATGGTCTTTTCTATGCACGTTTTTTCCTGTGAGTATTTTTTCTTTAGTATTTTTTCATGGCAAATATATATAATATACCAGAAAGCTGGTCACACTAGTGTAATTTTTTTTCCCACTCAAAAGAAGAAAAAACAATGATACATACATACTTACTGTTCACAATCAGCTGTTTTGTGGCTACAGCGGCCATTTGCAGCAGTCTGTTTTAGCGTCGCGGGTGTGAAGGAACGCGCTTTGGTTTTTACATCTAGTTTTAAGTTTAGCGCGTTTTACTCAATGCCGGTGTCGCCCAATATAAGCTAGACACAGCATTAGGCAACGGTGAGTGTGAACGCGATGGAAAATTCTTAAAACGTGTGTGAATTTAATAAAATGTGCTCTTTATGTTTAGGCATTTTGTATATTTCTAAACGTTTATTACACATACAAACACACACAAACATAGGATAAGATGGGTCGCAGTAGAAGTCCCGCTTCACCCGCACACAGACGCAGGGAAAAGGAGCGAACAGAGCGCAAAAAGAGACGCGAGCGTCGCTCACGAGAAAGAGAAGCCATCGTTGGGAGCAGCGGCAGCACCAGTCGTCGTGACAGAGAACGTGATCGTGAGCGTAGCCGCAGCCGTGACAGGGATCGTGCACGGGGCGGCGGCAGGCGTTCGAGGTGAATAAGCAAGTGTAGTGTACCAAAAACCACAACGATAAGTATAAAGTACTACCGTTTTTTTATTTCTTATTTATGAATTATATTATTAATTATAACTATGCATAAGTATATTAAAGCGTGGCAATTTTAGCCACGCTTGTTGAACTGGTTCAAGTATATCGGCTGCTAAAATGCAACCCTGTGTGTGTGTTTCACAGTTCTCACTAGTTCGCAATTCTTTGGCTCACTTACTCATTTTGGCAGCTCAGCGCCGCTTTGCAAAATTACCACGTGAAGTGAAATAGAAACGAATTTCGCCACAAAATTTAATAAACATTTAAATAAATACACAAAAACTGACAGAAGACAGTGCCTGGCCTTAGAAAGCAAACAGTCAACAACACCAAAGCAAACGAAGTTAAATTAAAGACGAAAAAGCACAAACAAAATGGCTCTACGCGTGCAATTTGAGAATAATGACGATATTGGCGTCTTCAGTAAATTAACAAACACATATTGTTTGGTCGCCATTGGCGGCTCGGAGACCTTCTACAGTACGTACGAAGCGGAATTGGCCGAAACTATACCCGTAATACATGCCAATATTGGTGGCTGCCGCATAATTGGTCGTTTAACTGTTGGCAATCGAAATGGACTTTTGGTGCCGCATTCGACGACGGATGAGGAACTGCAGCATTTGCGCAACAGTTTGCCAGATGCCGTTAAAATTCAGCGGGTGGATGAACGTTTGTCGGCTTTGGGCAATGTAATTGCCTGCAATGATTATGTGGCCTTGGTGCATCCCGATTTGGATAAGGACACCGAAGAGATTATCGCCGATGTTTTGAAAGTAGAAGTCTTTCGTCAAACCATAGCTGATAATACCCTTGTTGGTTCGTACACGGTGCTGAGCAATCAGGGTGGCATGGTCCATCCGAAGACAAGTATACAGGATCAGGATGAGCTATCGTCGCTGCTGCAAGTGCCACTTGTGGCGGGCACTGTTAATCGGGGCAGTGAAGTTCTCGCCGCCGGCATGGTCGTCAACGATTGGATCTCCTTTGTCGGCATGAATACAACAGCCACCGAGATTTCCGTCATTGAGAGCGTCTTCAAATTGAATCAGGCACAGCCGGCAACGGTGACAACAAAACTCCGTGCAGCACTCATCGAGGAAATGTCCTAAAAATCAGGCAGCAGCTGCCTTTTTCTATATTTAAGAAATCACACAACAAACACACACACACACGCATTTTGTTATTTTATGTGTAAACAGAAACAGCCGAAATACAAAACATAAAAAAAGATTTTACTTATTGAGATCTGTTTATATAAAATATATATAAAACGTCCACTGAAATTCCTTTTTATGATTTAGCAAGAGATGAATCACGATTTCTTAGCAAGCTTTTATAGAATTTTGAAAACCTAAATATATCATTAAACTAAACTAATATTTGTCGTATTTTGGAAATTATAATATATATGTTACAATTATAATATATATTATTATGATGCTTTTCTTCAATCGCGTCAAGTATCAAGTTCACGAAACTAGTTTTAACCGGTTTTCGTATATCTCCTTGTCCGATCGTCCTGCCAAAAAAGTGTCACATTACAATAATTAAATGCTCAAATTGCGTTTGCTCTTTAATATATATATATATATAAATGACCGTGCTCTAGTTTGCCCAAGGTCACATTTGCATTTATGGTATTTGCATTTTATGTGAATTTTAATTAAAATGCAATCAGCTTCCACTTCATTAAGAAGTGCTTCTTGCTGCACTCTCTCACACACATGCATGTGCATTTTTACGTTTCTCTTTCACAGATCCCGTTCTCGTGGTGCTGGCGGCATCGGTAGCGGTTCTTCGGGTCCATCATCGTCATCGCGTCGCGCGACACGAAACAATTCGGCAGCAGCAGCTGCAGCGGCGGCAGCAGCCGAGCGGCCACCAATCAACGAGGCCGACTTGGAGGGTAAATCGCCGGAAGAGGTCGAAATGCTGAAGACAATGGGCTTCTGCACATTCGACACGACCAAGAACAAGAAAGTCGAGGGCAACGATGTTGGCGAGGTGCACGTGATCCTCAAGCGCAAGTATCGCCAGTATATGAATCGCAAGGGTGGCTTCAATCGACCGCTCGATTTTGTCGCATAGTTATATTATTTTTTATTTTTTGCGACATGCATAATATATTTATATATTCATGCTACGTATTTTTTCACGTTACGTTCTTCTTGACGTAACGGACCTGCAATTTTATGCAATAGACCGGTTTACAAAATTTAAAAAAAGAAAAACAAATCCACACAAAATTTCCACACACACATACAAATACCTCAAGTAATAACAAAGCTAGCTAGTTATTTAGTAGTTTAAGTCGACAGCGTTGTTTTAAAATTAGCTTTTGGTACAAAAACAAAAGTTAATTTTACAACAATTGCAACAATACCACAATCACAAACACAAAAAACACCTACCCCACGAATGTAACTGAAAGCGCGATATTTAAAAATGTTTTACTTACAATTTATCGATAATCAAACGATCCGATTGATCGATGTTAATTATCAAAGAAATATCAGTTTTTCTGTTTGCTTTCAGTTGCATTTGCCAATGTTTTTAAAATGCACACACGATTAATGCTTTTTAAATATTTAAAGTAATTACAATTGTTTTTGTTGTCTCCGAAAACCATCTTACACATTTGACGTGTGTAAGCATTTGGCAATAACCACAAACTTTTACCACACACACGAATTAACTGAAATTTCAAAATTTACATTCAAACACACAAGTACAATTACTTAAAGTATTTGAAAACATACATAAACTCACAAATCATAAAATATCCACAAATCCCCGAAACATCCTTTTCCCCATGATATATCCTCCATACGCTGCAATAGTACAATTTTTACAACCAAACAAAAATATATATCAAATATATATTTTATATATAGAAAATTTATTTATACACACACACATACACCAAAGTACCTACAACAAACCCCTATAAAATCCCTACCGTTAAACCGAACTTTACAATAGCCATAGCCATTTGTTAAAAAAAAAAGAAGAAAAGAAATGAAATGTTATTTGTTCAACAATCAAAATGTTGTAAATTTGTTTTTATACCAGTCAACAGTTAATTCATGAATCACAAGTGCCAAGTGAAAATAGCAACAAAACAGGCAAACAAATAATTAATTATGTTTAAGTGCAGACGCAGATTGAATAAATATATTTATATAATCTTTTGTACTTTTTATACCGATTACAACAATGTGTAAACAATAGTTAAATTTTTGGCAAACTAACAATTAAACTTCAAATAATTCAAATTTGGCAAACTCACACACACACACACACTTATTTCTTTGTAGTTTTTTAATACAACGAAATTGCAGGGATTATTTCATATACTTAATGCTATTTAAATAAACACCCGAATACAACTATGAATAAATGTATAAAATGGAAAATGTATAATTTGGTTGAATTTCGCTCAATTTAAGTTTAAACAAAAACTGTAAATTATTAAAAACATCAAAATTACGAACGAAAAAACTGTGTTTCATTTCCAAAAAGCAAATAGCCTCGTCAGATCAATCAGTTTTAAATCTGTTTTTCTTTTTTATCAACACAAAAATTTCTAATTTTTTACTAAAATGAATAGATATGAGTTTTATAAACGCGCTCTGACAGGCTCACCACAGTATAATCAAGTGGCACCCCATAAGGAGGCCATTCGGCGACGTTCTCGATCTGTTGCGGACAAATATCGTCGGCATTTTGATAAGGATAACTGCATGATGGAATTCGCATACAATATTTGCAATCATTCCCACGATAATTGGGATGAGAGCCATATGCTGGAGTACAAGGAGAGCTTGGCGCGTATCTCATGCCTGGATCTGGATAGCACGCTAGCCGATGAGCATCGCATGAAGGGATGGCTGCCAAATACCAAGTGTAGGAAAGTCAACCCATCATAAATTTTAGTCACAAAATAAATTGGTTCATTTTATGTCAACAATTTTATCTACGATTTCATAGTATATCAATGTTTAAATTTTGATCTCTCTAATAATATAAATTCTCCACTTGCACTTACATTTATATATTGTATATATATTTTTATTTAAAGTAGTTTAATCGGGCTTGTTTTACATGACAATTACACTTCAGTAAAATACGCATTAAATAGTATTTTCATTGAATTGAATTCTTAAAAAAATTTTACCTGCTCGTTGCATTTGCCATTAATTTAGTTACAATTGTATTCAGCTCAAATGTGATTTGGTCGCTTTATGTAATTGTTAATTATTATTGTTTTGAGTAAAAAAGTTTTTAAATGCAATATTTGCATATCGTTTATTGACGAAAGACACATAAATTTCATTCGTAATACGCAACATTTAATACAGTTTGCAATTTTATTGAATTAATAAATCGATGAGAATAATAAATGTTTGTAAATAATGTGAACACGTCGATTAAGAATCGAAAGCTTGAAGGGTGGAAGAAAAATTAATAATGCCGCCTTGCAAGCGATTAAAGTATACGACTAAATATTATTAATGTAGTTATTGTTACGTTGTTTTTTTTGTTTTGTTTAATATTATGAAATACATGAGGTGATAGGATGCGATTGCCATACTCGTAATAATTGCTGCTAAGAAACAAATCTATAAATATTAGTATAATTAAAATCTGCTGCAGCTTCTTCTTCTTCGATTGAAAAACATTTTCAAAATGCAATCATTATTCGCCTGGGTTTTGAAATTATCTCGTATTGTGCGCTAAAAGTGAAAACAATCAAAGACAGGCTTTTCATAATACAATTTGTTGTTACAGCTTTTGCTGTTGTTGTTTTTGTTTTTTTTTTTCATTAAATGTTGTAATGTTAGGTTAGTCTTTTTGTTGCCACCCATCTCTCGGTTTCGTTGCGGAGGGAGAAGGGATCCACCAATTTAATCCGCCTTGCGCGGCTTACGTTTGCGCACCTGCTCTGTGCCTGGCTTCTCCGTCAGCAGTTCCGACGCCTCATCGCCGGCCGGATTGTTTGTAGTGTTCTCAATGTTTTCGGTTTTACTTTCGGCCTTCTTATTTTGCGTCTCATCTGTTGCAGTTTCTGCCTTCTTTGCTACTTGCTCCTCCTCTTCTTGTTCCACTTCTGCTTCATTCTCCTCCTCCTCGTCATCATCTTCATCGGCTTCTTCGCTGTTGCGCTCCTCATCCTCCTCCACGGCATCATCTTCCTCGTCTTCCAGCTCCTCGGTGGCCAAATCCTCAACACCTTCAGCTAGATTATCCTGAGATTCGGAGAAACTTTGACGCTGCGCCTTCTTTGGCGGATAAATAAAGTCCACAATGCAGACGAGCATCAAACCCAAAGCGGCGCCCACAAAAATTGTGGCAATGGCAAATAGTGCATATGATCCCCAGGTGGGCAGTCCATATTCCTCCTGCAGGCGAGCGTTAAAGTCCTTGAAAGAGTTTTTAGATAATGTATAATAAATACTATTGACATATGTTCATATAATGCAAATAAGCTTTGCACCAATGTGCCATGAGCTTCATCATCTGAATGAGACATGGACATTAAAATAACCTTTCGATCCCAGATAAGCTTCCGCATTCGTACATTGAACTAACTTGACTGATTAAAGCCAAACGTAAGCAAGCGATTGCATTTCCGGCAGAAGATTGTTGACATACCTTCAGTGTGTGCGACAGCTTGAAGAAATAGGATAGCAAGGACATGTGAATGGTGTCGGGCTTCTTCCACGAGGACAGCGGCTCAATGCTCTGCCAGGACTTCTTCTTGAGGAAATACAACAAAGCCTCAGCATCACGTGCGCCGCGATATTGACGGAATTCGCCATCCTTAACACTGAGTGTGAAAATAATAAGGATTCCATTAGATGATAATCGATGGGGTCTTTTTCATAATGTACTCACTGATAAATGGTCGGCAAGGCAGTGACAAAGAAACGACCGCTGAGCGATGGCGAAGTTGTCACATCGATCTTGGCCACATGGACATTCACATCCTTGGCAGTGCCGGCATAACGTTCCCAAACTGGAGCAAGATTCTTGCAGGCGGGGCACCAGGGTGCAAAGCTGAATATAATATATAATAAATGAATTTTATTAATAAAAGGTGAAGAGAATTTAACTAATTTTGTATGAATTATTGCTCAGAAAAATATATATAAATAAAAATAAATAATATAAAGAATTATATTAACGAATTAAATCTGAATAAGTTAACTAATTTTGTATAAGTTGCAGGTTGCTTAGAAACTGGATCAACAGATATTAAAATTTAATAATTATTTAAAGTTAGTTTTAAAATATTAGTTTTTTTTTCATATTTCCAAATAGGTTTAGTGGAAATTGTATCAGCTGCGTTCGTATTAGCGACTGAACACTGTGGCTAGACGTTGGCTAGACATATTAAAGATATTGGTAAAAACCATTTGTCAAATTTGTAGGATTTTGTTTTATTTTCTATTTAGCATGTTTCCCGATAAAAACAGCTGCAGACGCATGCAAAACAGCTGTCAGTGGAATGATGAAGTCAGCCAATCAGGAGAGGACAACGCATGCATATTTAAACGGAATGCAACATTCCATAGAAACAAGAACCAGCTCCATCATCTTTCTTGTTGTTGTTGCAGTGTCTTGTTGCCGGCAACACCCTACACAAACTGCGACTGCGTTGACAATAATGGCTTTGTTCGATTAGACCCCACACACACAAGCACACACTCGAGCTCGCGCTTTTCTTTGTTTTACTCACAATTCAATCATCCATTCGCCATTTAGCATTAAATGCCAGTTATCCTCGTCCAATTCGATTAGATTTCCATCGGGCTGCATCAACTTTTTGGTCGCCGTCGATGCCGCCGTTGCCGACCGTGCAGCAAGCAGCGTGACGATGACACATGACGCTGCCAAAATTTGTAAAGTACTGTGCATTTTTGCAACGCGCTACGTATTTAGCTATAATGAAAAAATATCTCGATTTTCTTTATGCTAAATTTGTACAGTTTTTGATTTTATTGTAGCAGGTTTTTTTTAATGTTCGAAACGAAGCAAAAACTGTGGACCCAGAGCTGTCCAATTCGACACTGTAGAGATGTGCAAGTATTGAGTTTGGCACTGTGTGATGTGTGCATACTCTATCGATACATCGATAATCATTTGGTTGTATTTAACATTGATAGTTCCAGCTAGTGGTTTTGCATTCAAACACTGTTTACAGATTGAAGAAATGTTATCGATAATGAAAAACGGCCAAAATATTATCGGCAAACCATTAGAAAACCAAATAAAAGCGACAAGTGCATAAAAATTCAAGTATTAAATTAATCTTAAAGAAAAAAGTGTACGTATAAAGGTCTTGGAGGCGAGAAAGTTAATTAATTAATTTTTTGGCTCACAGCAGACCTTTTTGATTCCAGTAACGAAATCTACCGCGAAATTGTTCGTCGGTCTGTAAGCTATGCTTTAATTAATAAGGATTTCAGCAAATTTGGTATGTTGAGCGATAGCCGATAAGTTATCTTATGTTAAATCCTAGCAATTGCTGGTATCGCGCTGTTGCGTCGTGAGCTGTAATAGCTATCGATATTTAAGGCACTTTCGATAAGGAAGACGAATAATAACAAAGAAAAAAATCTTAGTAATATCAAATTGGACACAAAAAAAAATTAACAGATTGTCAATTGTGCGCAGAGCCAACAAAAACCTGCACAAAGATGGCCCACAATTATTTGCAGCCAGTGAATAATCACTTTGATATGGATAAATTTGCAGACGTTGACGATGACCTCTTTCTGCGAAATAATAGAAATAATCGTGCGCCGAGGAGTACGAATCCATTTGATGATGATGATGACGGCGACGGAGAAGTCTCTGAGAGCTCCTCGATTGCCGCCCAAAGGCAGGCGTATGCCGAGAAACGTCGAGATATTGAGCAGCGCACACTGGACTCCACGAACAAAAGTTTGGGTACGTTTTTTTAATGGTAATTATTATTGGGGGCGTTACTCACCATATAATTGAATTAACTACTAGTTTTGCTCTACGAAACGGAGGAAGTGGGCAAGGCAACGGCTGGGGAGCTGGCACGTCAACGCGAACAGCTGGAGAAGACCTCTCATAATCTGGATGAAATCAATTCCACGCTACGTTTCAGTCAGCGTCATTTAAATGGCTTGAAGAGTGTTTTTGGCGGACTCAAGAATTACTTGTCGGGCAGCAGGGATCAGCCACCGACGGCTACAGGTTCACCCACCAGCAGCCAAGAGACCAATTGCAATGCCAGCGTTGTGGCTGGCGGTGGAGGTAGAGCTGGTGCTATACCCAAACAGCAACAGCAGGCGATGTCACCAACAGAACGTTATGATAATCATCCGGTTAGCCGCATTCGAGACGATTCCAGTTCCTATCATCAGCGGCAGGCGCAGGCGCAGCAGCGTGCCGCGAATCCCTTTCAGCAGCAGCTCGAGTCGAATCTCGATGATATGTGTGATAATTTGTCGCGTCTTAAGTTCTTGGCCAGCGACATGGGCACGGAAATTGAGTCCCAGAACAGTTTGTTGGACAACATGAACTATAAAATCGAAAGTGTCGACTTGAAGATGAACAAGCAGAATAAGGACATGAATAAGATGCTGAAGAAGTGAATGGCTTAAATATGCTAACTATATGTAAACATAACGGATAAGAAGCCCACTAATAATTCTACACATCTACATAATAATCATATCGTCTACAGTAAAAACCTCAAAGAATTTCGCGCCATCATTAAGCATTCCTTGTTTATTCTTTTGTTTTGTTAGTTTTTTTTTGTATTATGTATTATGTGCACCAAAAATGATATTTCTATGAGCTGGTATTTGTGCGTTATAAGTGTTCATTTTCAAAACTAGAATTTTTAAATAAAACATTTATTTAGTTTGTATTTTCAATAAATAATCGAATTATTATACAATTTTTTAATCCGTGTTTTGCAGTGTAATG
Source organism: Drosophila nr. perissopoda 5 BK-2023a (assembly GCA_035044105.1). Classification (NCBI taxonomy): domain Eukaryota; kingdom Metazoa; phylum Arthropoda; class Insecta; order Diptera; family Drosophilidae; genus Drosophila; species Drosophila nr. perissopoda 5 BK-2023a. The sequence goes on from JAWNMK010000126.1 coordinate 610,262, forward strand.
ATATTGTCTTACAACCAGCAATTCTTTGAAACGTGTATATTTATATTTTCTTAACTATTAAAATATTTAAATCATTTTAAAACGCTTAGGATTGCTGAAATTCGTGATTCAAGCTGTGAGTTGTGTACTTTTCTTATATCGATTGTCGATCATCGATCACTTATCGATAGCTCGACGAAACTCTTGTCGGAGTTGATTGTTGTAGCTCGGTGGAAAATAGCATACTCTGCGAATATAAATTTTAATTACATTTGGAATAATTATCAAAATGGAAGAGGAATTCTTAACAAGCGCACAATTGCTCAAGGAGCCGTTATCCCTCGCGTAAGCAAAACTAAAACTTTTGCAACGAGCTGAGCCAAAACATATTTGTCTTTTTCTTTGTAGTGAACTTATTAACAATGGCGCCCTTTTTGAGATGGACACTGCACAGTGTAATAGCAATTACTGCGATGATTTTAATGCAAGTGACGACGACGTGGAGGATGTGAATGAGGAGGAGATTGAGCACGAGGCGCTTATCTCACCCTGGACTAGTTCGTTTGCTGAGCTGCGCGAGCTGATGACACCCATCGATGAGCACATTCATAAGCGGATTACACGTGCCGGGGTCAAGGAGCAGGGCCTGGTACCCGACAAGGCACGTGTTGCACTGCGCTACAGCGCCTATTGGGAGGGGCAGAGTGTTCCGTTTGATTCCTCTATGCTGCGTGGCGCAAAATTCGAATTCGAGACCGGACGGCAAATGGTGCTGGAGGGTTTGGAGGCAGCGGTGCGCAGCATGTACGCCTACGAGCAATCGGAGTTTATTATATCCTACAAGTTGCTCTTCCATGAGATGGGCTGTCCGCCACGCATTAAACCGCGTGCGGATGGTCTGTTCAAAATTGAAGTAATTAGCTTTACGCTAATTGGCGATGTGAAGTCTCTAGAGCAGATAGCGCCTGAGGATCGCAATAAGTTCTCGGTGGTGTATCCCAAGGCGCAGGATATGCATTTGCATGGCAAGGATTGTGTAAAGCGTAGCTTGTATCGCAACGCAATCACAGCGTTCAAGCGTGCAATTGCTTCGCTCAACTATTGCCGACTGGCCGATGAGAAGGAGGAAGTGCAGAAAAATGAGTTGCTAATTATGCTCTACACAAATCTCATGATTTGCCACAATAAGATAGAAAACCCGGCAGCCGTTTGTAATTCGATGAAGGCACTGCGTCGTCTCACACGCAATCAGCCGTCGTGCAAGGCTCTGCTCCACGAGGGAAGAGCTCTGGCCGCTTTGGGGGAATACGAACAGGCACGCCATGCTTTTGTCCGGGCCCAGGCCAAGGAACCGAACAATAAGAAGATCAGCGAAGAGATTCTTAAAATGGAGTCTCGTGTGAGCAATTATGAGAAGGCCATGCGTGAGATTTGGTCACGTGCCTTCGCCGGCAAAGAGAAGGAAAAGCAGAAGAACGACTCAAATGGAACTGAGGCAAACAACGAGTTAAACGAGTCCGTGAATCAAAAGTTCCGCCACGATTTTGAGTCGCAACTGGAGGAGTTTGAGAAGTCATCGCTGCGCTCGTTCACCATAGACCTCGCAAAATATACGGACAAGGAGTTTGATGTCCTGCGTCTGCTGGCCAAGCAGCACAACATGAAATTGAGTCTGTCCCCACTGGATGTGGATCAGTTGACGCTTACAAAGCTACAGCTTAAATAGAGCTTACTTACTTTAAGCAGTTGCATCTCAAGTATTAATATTACCATTGATCATAATGAGCAGCTGCTCAGCAAATGACTCCAACCGAAGACTTGCCAACTTAATTAAATTACTTACTTAAAACATATCCAAAGATATTAGAGGAAAAATAATATAATTTTTTTTGCGTACTCTTGAAATAATCTTCTCAAAATGGCTTATGAAAATTATTGCGAATTTTGAAGTAGAAAGCCAGAAGAAAGTAGAGCCACCGACTTTATCTTATCTTAAGAATCAACTTTTTTCGTTATGTAAAATATGATGTATCAGAAATAAGAACTTTTCACAAGTTGAATATCGAATGAAAGGGCTATTTCCTGTGCCTTATTAACACTTAATCCATAAATATATAAAGATGTTTTTTCTGGTTACTTTTGATTGTTGTGTTTTTTATTGGTCGGCTCTCTGTTGCAGCTCCCTGGCCACCTGTCGCTGTAGACAGCCCAAGCAGACACATCCCTTGACATGGGGCAGTGGATGATCCTGGACATGCACTTCCTGCAGCTCAAAACTGTTCGAGCTGTACGCTGACATCCTTTCCGCATGCTGGCACTTGCAATAAAGACAGCAACAAATGATGCTCGCTGCGGAAAGTGATTAGAAATACTGCAAATTAATATATTTTTACCGGATTAATGTTGAAATTTTGGGTGCGACTGAACATCTGATTTATATGCAGCTAAACGACAACTGCAAATGCATTTATTTGACGCCTCACGTAATGCAGCTAAAGCCACATGTATTTTTTTTTGCCATCTTATAATTGTGTAATCTGAGATTTACTTAACGTATTCATTTCTTTAAGACGATAAGACACTTGTGTGATATTTCTCATGTACACGGAAAAAACTTATTTCTTCAATTGGCTATTATTTGGTGTGATTTAAATAATAATTTAAATAGCCAATAAATATTTTTCTTTGTTTCATTTTGTCGATAAACGTTAGTTTCGTTATTATTACACCCACTTATGCATGTTATCCACAAGGCCAGCATCAAATAGGGATAGATGAAGGCAGGTTGAAAGGATTCCGGCTCCAAATTGCTGTTGTTGTCATTAACTGCCAATGATGGTTGGTTGTGGCGATTGGTGTTGTTGCCCGCATAGATATCAAATATCGAATCCATTAACGTTTGCGAATAGTGGCCAACACTGGCAATGTCAGCGTGCACAAGCACATGGTTAGTTAGGATTAGAATTAAACGAATATTACGAGCTAGACGCATTTTAATGTTTATGCAGCAACTGTCGCCGAATGAATGTGTGGAAAGTTGGTCACCGAGTGTCCAAAAGTTGTTTTAAAACTGCTCTGGAGATGTGTCTGTGTTGTCTGTGTTTTGTTGAGCAGAACCGTTTACTTGTACGATAAGCAAACACTTGTGAAAGGCATTTGGATTTTGTAAAAATATGTTTTCTCTGTGTCTCAATAATGCAATAATGACTACAAAATGCAGGCAGAAGCTTGACTTGATTTATTTATGTGCTAATCTGAAAAACAATAAACAGAGTAACTTGAGCCAGTTGCTCATTCCGTGTTTTGATTGCCCAGATAGGCATCGCGAGCATTTTGCACCACCAATATGGAGATTTTAGCATCTGGTGCTATGATAACCTCATGGAATTTGGTGCGCACACGTAGCATACAAAGATTTTCGGGTGGATCCATTTTCTGTAGAAATGCCTGTGTCTTCTCGCGCAAATTGTCATAGAGACAGGCATGCTGCAGTGCATCCTGTGGCTGCATTGAAGTCTTCACGGGCACACCCGAACGATTCATGATGAGCACGTCCTCTACGCCGGGTTTTTCGAGCACCTGACGAAAGGCTTCATCAACATAGCGTTGAGTGCGCTTGGGCTTAATAATTATTAATTATTATTAATCTTTAAGGAAGAGCAGTACAATAAAAAATCTAGCGTACCTCAACTTCTCCAGCTTGCATCTTGTTCTGATTTGAAATTCCCTTTATGTTTCAATATGTTTGATCAGTTTATGAAGACTTCATAATAATAGTCGACATATAAAAGTCAGTTTATGAAGAAAATGTAGATTTTCCCAGGCTTGCTTTGTTTCCTCTTTTCTATTTAGTCTTTGCAAGCACCGTTTAGCAAAGTCATACACCATTTGTAATTGCCATCAGAAGAAAAGATACGCATAATTAAAATCCATGTTCGGAATGCTTTTGTATACGAACCACAATGCCAGAAATAATTTATATTAATATTCTAATTTGTATATGCATTCAAAATTATACCGCTTCTGCAAGCAGTTCTAAATCAAAGCCAATTGTTGAAGAACGTCTTTGAAAGCAGTTCTAATTAAAGCAGTGCATATTTGTTGCTCTCTTAAAACAAACAACTGCAAGAGACGCTCTCTTAAGAAACAAGCACGTTGAACGAAACTGATTTTAGACTCTACATTTGGCGAAGCGCTCGTAGCGTCGCTCGCTAACGTCTCGTTTGCTTTGGTCTGTTTGGTTGCGGTCGCAGGTTCGAATCTTGTCGCGGTAATCAGATTAAAGTATAAAACAGTTTCTCTTTCTCTTAGAGCACTCTTCAAGTATACGGTATCTTTCATATAGAGCCACTCTCTTTGGCCGGATTAATGACAATATAATTAATGCCGATTATGCGAGAGTAGGCAGATTGTATATGGTGGGAATTACGCCTTCGGTGCCCATAACGGTTATCAAATCCGTGGGAAAACTATCATCCTTGTTTCCCTCCACAACTTTTTTGTCGGACATATTTTAATAAAAGTCGTACGTGTTTTGATTTTTTGTGTTAAAACCCATAAATATTTATTCATAAATTATCTAATAATTTAATAATTTAGGTTTCTTAAAATACCTTTTTTTGTATTGATGGCCGCTTTGGAATATAATCGTTTTCTTTTTGTTTTAAATTTTACATTCACATACACATGTGCATAATAGGCAATTACAAGAACAGCAAAGTATTTTTTTGGGTTTTTTTTTGGTAGGTTCCTATTTCTCAATATCCCCTTAAAATGTATAAAATAATATCTTAAGTTCATTTTAATTAAATATAATTTTAATTGGACACTGAGAAACGATCCTTAGTATTGTTTTCTTTTTTTTTTGATTTATGTTATAGTACATACAAAATAATTGTAGATTTTATTTTTGCAACATTTGAAGTTGTGAACATTGTTTATAAAGTTAGTTTTAGTCTACCAGATTTTTTTTTTGCCTCATACATAAGAAAATCATCTTCCTTTCATATTTTTTCAACTTCTATCTTAAAACTTATCTCAACAACAATAACATTCTCAGGTTTTTTAAGTATGGGACATTATCTAGTCGATGAATTCCGACATATGCATAAAATAACTTAATTCAATTTTATATAATTTTAACTTATTGCATAATTAATACATCAATTCTATTCTGCGGCATATATAATATATATGCATATAAGTATATTTGTTTATAATTATACTATTTATTTTTTTCCTTTTTATATAGAAGATAGTATTTAATGAGTTTTTTGCTTACTGTACATAGATCGGATTAGAGAGGTGGGTGGAGTTTTCAAAGATTACAGATTCCGTCGTATAACTATTATTTTTATTGGCTTAATGTAGCGATATGAATTTTGCAAATATTTTCCTTCATCATTTAATAATTTTACTCTGTCTTAGCCCAAAGTTTCATATAAAATTTGAAGCTCCTGTGATTTTTTTTTTTGTTTAATTTTATTAAATTTTTGCATTTTACTTTTTAAAGTAAACTTTCTTATATTCTATGGGGGTTCATTCAAAAATGAGCATACGTCTCGTAACATTGATTTTGGTTTGATCAACATAATTTTTGTGTGTGTGTGTCGGAATTGACAGTTTTTGCTAGAAATATATTTAATTTTCAATGTACGAGAAACTGAAATTTTGATTTGAGCAAATTTGTTTGAGATTTGCCTGATCTAAAAAATATTATTCATCTCAAGTTTATATTTACACCACAATATAAACATAATATACGCATCTCTTGTTTTTTCTTTCATTGTTTTTAAATTTAATTTTCTAATCAATTATATAATATTTTATTCATTTGTTTAACAGCCATTTAACATTTCCATATTTAGATTATTGTTGATAATTTTTGTATTTTCATTTTTTGGTTTGTATCTTTTGTTTTACAGGTACACAAATATCCACATAAACTAACAGCATGCAACAATGGGTTAATTATCTTAACAGTTTGGGATTATAGTACATAATCTTTCGGTATGGTCTTATATATATGTATATATATGTGTATGTATGCATATTCTAGGTACATTTAGTACATAGTTTCGTAATAGTATCTCACAGCTACTGCGCTAAAAACAACGACAAACTAAAGAACCACAATTGATTAAAATTCCTGTTTTGTTAATTTTCTTACATGGCTCATATACTTAATATTATTAACTAAGTTCTATCCCCTATAAGTGGACAATACATAATACTTTTTCCAAAAATGTAACATAGTTTTTAAAAAATGTTCAAATGTCTTTAAATCAGTTATCACAAATTTCGGGTTTTTCTCTTTTCAAATGTTTTTTTTTCCATTTCGAAAACTTAACATAAAATTTAACAAAATTTTGTTTTTAACATAATTAGTTGAAATAATTTTGATTTTGTGTTCCTTATTATATAACGAATATTTTTCTATTATTTGTAATTTATTTTTACCACTAGCTACACGTACAAACACATACAAATATTTATAGATATTTTCATTTATATATTTTTAATACAATCTTTACTCTGTTTACGGATTGGTTTTTAGTTTTTAGTTTTGTATTTTCTATTTTTTAGCAACACACAGCTTATATGATTTCTTCTAATACTCAACATTTATATATAAATATGTTTATTTGAACAACAATACACAATAATTGCCACATACATTATATTCAATTTTATTTATTTATTTACTTTCCCTTTAAGATAATTATTGTTTCGTTTTTGTTTTTGGTTTGTTTTTAGTTTTATTGAGTTAGCTAGTGGATTAGTTTTACTCCATTTAAATACAGCACACACATACACACACGCACACACATAAAACATTTCTAAATATTTGACTTACACATAGTTTTCATGCTGTTAGATCCATATATGTTTTGAATAATCCACTCGGTATTTGAATTCCATTTAGGTACATGAGTCTCTCATTTGTTTGTTTTTATGCCTATCAAAATATATAGTTACACATCATACATTTATATTGAACTGTGTACGTTTTTCCCTCTACATATAAATATATATTTATATATATATATATTTTATCTAAATATTTACCTAAACATGCATAAAAATATTGGATCAACTCATACAAACAAATAGTTCTATAAAGTTAAAAATCCAACTTGTGCTTCTTTCCCAAAACCTTTTTCAAAATATTCGTTAAACAACATTTGCACTAAAAATAAAAATTGTTTTGTTGTTGTTGTTGTATATGTTATATTAATATATAGTATATGTATGTGTATATAGGGTATATTGTATATGTATATAAATGTATTTACCTAAATCTCCAACCTTATCTTCTTTCCATTGCATTTCCACATTGCTCTCGAATTGAATCGGTTACGTTTCGAACGCATCCAACTATAATCATTAGGTACATTTAATCCGGGTATATATAATTTAATGCATTTTATATATACATATATACATATATATATATATCTAATATATGTAAATAGACACTTTTCTTTTCCAACCAAAAAGCGAGCCAATTTTTAACTAACAACTACGTTAACTTCTTTGGTAATTGCAATGAGTCTTTCAACATAATACTAATCGTCAAAATATAGCACATAAATCAGATATAACGAGGAACTATTGAAACATAGTTTGTTTTTTCCATGTGTTTTATATGTAGGTACACGAGTGTTGAATACTATATAGTAAGTGTATTGCTAGGAAACATTTTCAGGTGATCAATCTTATACCCTTGCATTAATGTTATCGGATATATATTATATATTAATTAAAGATATTTATGTATTTTAGTTACATAGTCTTGAATATATTATTATTGAAAATTATATAAACGAAATTTTAGCTTCTAAAATGTATATAAATCGGACCATTTCTCATATTTTTCTCATGTTTGTTCTTCATATTTTATTCATTTCTGCAAAGGTATTTAATCATCGGCACGCCGAAGATAACTTTTGTTCTTGCTCTCTAAAGTCTGCTTATAGGAAACAGTGTGTATATATGTATGTATATATATTTATTTTTTTTTGGCAAATGTATATAGTTCTTGGAGAACTATTTAAATGTTCAAAAAATGTTGCAATTTCTTTCATTTGTTGCTGTTCGCTGCCAAAGTAAATGTAATCCAAATAAACATTTATAAAATCTGCATCTATATAAACATCTAGGCATTTAACATTCATATATAGTATATATATATATATAGGCTTAGCTTAACAACGATTTTTTCTTTGCTTAGCTCGATTTCTTTTACATTATGTAGGTACATACTTAGAAAAATAGTGTTCGATAAGGGAACTATTTGTATTATTTTTATTTCTTAGTTATTGCTGCTTTCGTTTTGCTTGATGTTGCTGCCGTCTTGCTGGTTGTTGCAGCTGCTGTTGTTGTCGTATTTGTAGGTTTGCCTGTTGTCTTTGTGGGACTGGTTGCTGTTGGCTTGGATGGTGTTGTTGCTTTGCTGATCTTTGGGGACACGTTGCTGCTAGATGTTGCTGCTTTGCTTGTTTGAGGCTTGGTAGCAGCAGCATTTGTTGTTGTCGCTGCGAATGGTGTGACCTTTTTTGTTGGTGATGTTGTTGTTGGCTTTGTTGCTGCTGTTGTTGTCGGGGGCTTTGATGCGCTCGCTGAGGTTGAACCATGTGCTGCGTTTTTCACTGGGGTTGCTACTGTGTTGCTGGCGGCAACTGTTGTGGTTGTAAGCGTAACAATTGTTGCTGCTGGTGTGGTTTGTGTGGTTGGTGCTTTTGAAATTGCAGCTGTTGTGACAGTATTAACAATAATTGTTGTGGGTTTACCTGCAACAATTGGTGTTGCTGTTACAGTTGCTGTTGCCGGCTTAGTTGCAATCATTGTAGTCGCTATTGTTGGTTTTTGCATATTGCTGGTAGCTGTTGTAGCTGCAGGTTTAGTTGCAACAGTTGCAGTCGCTACTGTTGGTTTTTGTATGTTGCTGACAATGACTGTTGCTGCAGGCTTAGTTGCAACAGTTGATACTGGAGGCTTATGCATGTTGTTGGTAGCTGTTGAAGTTGATGTGGCTGCTGCTGGCTTTTGCATATTACTAACAACTGTTGAAGTTGCTGTTGTTGATGGCTTAGTTGCAATAGTTGCTGTTGTTGCCACTGGCTTTTGCATGTTACTGGCAATTGTTGCTGTTGCTGCTGGCATAGTTGCAGCAGTTGTTATCGTTGCTACTGGTGTTTGCATATTACTGGCAATTGTTGCTGCTGCTGCTGGTTTACTTACTAAAGTTGCAGTTGCTACGGTAGGTTTTTGCATGTTGCTGGCAGCTGTTGTACTTGCTGTTGCTGCTGGCTTATTTACAGTAGTTGCAGTTGTAGTTCCTATTGGCTTAGTTGCAACAGTTGCAGTTGCTATGGTTGGCTTTTGCATGTTGCTGGCAGCAGTTACAGTTGCTGTTGCTGCTGGCTTAGTTGCAGTAATTGCTCCTGGCTTTTGCATATTACTGGCAACAGTTGCAGATGCTGCTGCTGTTTTGGTCGCAGTTACAGCTGGCTGTGTTGTTGATGTGCCCATAGCAGCAGGTGTTGTCACTGTTTGTGGCCTCTGAGCAACAGTAACAGTTATTGCTGTTAGAGCCGCAACAGTTGTTGCTGGCTTGGCAGCAACACTTGCCCTTGGCTGGGTTGTCGTTGCAGCTGCTGTTGATGAGACGGCAGCAACTGTTGCTGTTGTTGGCGTCACTATCTTATTAACAATCGTCACGCTTGGCTCTGATTTTGTTGACACTATTTGTGTTTTTGGTAGGGTTACAGTTGCAGTTGCAACGCTGCCATTGATTGCTGTCGTGCCGGCAACACATTTATTTACATCTGTTGCAGCCATCTTGCTATTATTGGCAGCAACGGCAGCTGTTGTTATTGGCTTTGTGTCTGGCATAAAAGTGGTTAGCGCTGGGCTTGGCTTCGTGCCAGCTGGCACAGCAGCAATATTGCTGTTAACAGCTGCCGGTCTCTGTGTAGTCACGTCTGCAGCAGCTGCCGCGCCTGTTGTAAATGTGGACATTGTGTTGCATTCCCGTCCGCTGCTCATGGTGCCAGTGGCCAAAACTTTTGTGGTGGCAGCAGCAACTGTTGTTGTTGCTGCTGTCGGAGTTATTGTTGCTGCTGCTGCTGGCTTTGCTTGTTGCCTGCCTGCAGCTTTCTCTTTCTCAACATGCTTAGTGGAACTTACCTCCGTTATGACCTTGACTTGAGCTGGTTGCTGCTGATTGCTGTTGATGTTGCTGCTGTGATGCCGCGCCGATGTCTTCAATATACTCGGTCCCGGCAACTTGCCCACCGTCATTGGCAACACATCAATGGCGTCAACGGCCATCGCCGACGAGGCTGATGCATTAACCCGCTCTCAGAGTTGCATCGCCTCATCCCGAAAGCCGTTGCCGTTGTCATTGTTGTCATTGTTGCCATTCGCAGTGCCATGGCCATTGCCAGGAGCAGCAACATCCTCGTAGGGCGTCACCTCCAACGGTGATACACCACTTATCAGTATTTGAGTGTTCGTCACACCATCGTAATTCTGACTCTGATAACGCTCGGCATGCAAATTGACACAGGGTCTGCCAGCGGGTCCCCATTCCGCTGTGGGTCTCAGCAGATGCTTGAGACGATCTCGGAAATTGAGATGCTTGGGCGCCTTGCAGATCTGCTGCACGCCCACCACAAAGATGACAAACACCGGCAACAGACCTATTATCCAGCCAACTGTATCGGCCCAGATGGGATATATGTAATGTCCATATTGGGCGGGCTTATACTCAACCCAGTTGAAGAACAAAATGAACTGCAAAAGAATTCAAGCTTACTTGAATAGAACATTGGCTGAAGGAGGAGCCTAAACATGGATCCATCTTTTGGGATTTGGGATTCTTAAGATATTGTTACTTACCAGTAGCGTTGCTGGTGTTATATAGCGCCACATCGTGCCCCAGAAAATGTTCCATAGACGCGATCGCTTGCCTATCATGCCCTGTATATCGTTGAGGAAACGCTGCGAGCCATAGATCCAGGCAATCAGGACACACTCCGATATGGCTATGAGCAGCACCGACCAGTTTGCCGCATATTTATCCATTAGCTGCAGCCAGTACATGCCACTCTGAGGAACATCAAAATGAAGCAGACACATTTAATATATTTAAGTATTATATACTCACATTGGTGGTGAAGCCCAATCCTCCAAGGTAGCCAAAAATGCCCACGAAGAGTACAACCCATGTTTTGTATTGTCGCAGATTTGGAAACTTGTCCAAAATGGCAGTAGTTACGGTCTCCATTAACGCAAACTGCGAATCCAAGCCCAATGTGAGCAGCATGACAAAGAACAGTATCGACCAAACTGGCGAGATGGGCAGACGAGTAACCACCTCCGGATACACAATGAAAGCCAAACCAGCACCCTGATCCACAACCTTTTTCACCTCCACATGCAGCTCGTGTGCCAGAAAACCAATTATCGAGAATATGACCAAACCAGCAAAGAACGAAGTGGCTATGTTGCAAAAGGCCACAATGAGTGAGTCCCTGAAAGTGGATACGATATTGGTCATAAATATAGATACATATAATAGGCAGGTATTGTTGCATAGCTAGAAGCATAGATCCGATCGAAATCCAGAGGATTAGAACCATTTTTTAATGGGTGGTTTGATTTTTAATGAGTTTAAAAGTAGTGGGAAACAAGCTTTAATTTCTTAAGACTAACCTTTATAAGGTCTACAAGTCTTTAGGAATTATATCTGTTACAGGTTCTAAGTATAAGATACTTACTTATAGCAATTATTGGAGAACTTATTGTATGATGACAATGTGATGAGACCGCCCCAGGCGGGGCTGAGCGCAAAGAAGATCTGCACAGCGGCATCGCCCCATACCTGAAAGTGACAATAGAACCCGCCGATTAAGATTAAAGAGTTAGAGTTAAAGTAGTTGACCACTGACCTGAGCATTTGCCAGTTGCTTCCAATCGGGCGTTAGATAGAACAGAATGCCTGTGCTGGCACCTGGCAGGGTAACGCCACGAAAGAAGAGAATGACCAGCACCAAGTAGGGAAAGAGGGCCGTAAAATAGACGACCTTGCCAGAGGATTGAACGCCCTTGCAGAGGCACAGAAATACAATGACCCAGGCCAGTAGCAGGCAGGCGGCCAATGAGTACTTAATGCTGCCCGTTTCCTCAATGCCCGATGACAGGCCCAACACAAAGTTGCTGGGAATGAGAATGGAAAGGATTAAAGTTTACTTAAGTTCATTTATAGTTGCTGCTCAGTGAAAAGAAAAAGGTTGCTTTCACTTTAGACTTCGACGTATCATGATTTCATAATAGTTAATATTTAAATGCTGCTGTTGAATGGAATTTTTAATTTAATAAATACTTAATTAAGGGTTTACTCACTTGAAATACTCCTCGGCCGGTGGACGTTTCAGGGCATGGCGAGCCATTTCGGTTATATTGTGCTCATCGGCATAGGTGTTATTGTAGCAGGTCCGCAGATAGTAGGTGCCATTGTTAGACTCACATTGGTCCGCCATCACGTAAGAGAAGCAATCTGCAAGTGTCATCAACTCTCTTAGCACATTGAGCCAAATAAACACACAACAACAACAACAACAAAAAAGACATGGGCAATTCAAGTCGAGAGTCGCTCAATTATGCAGAAGGGGACAGCCATTTTTTCTTTTTAATATTTATGAACTATTTGTCGGACTCAAAATAACATCAGCGAGAATGAGAGAGAGAGAGAGAGGGAGTGAAAGACAAGGAAATGGCAGCTCTGGAAAAAAAGACTCGTGCGGAAGGACAATAAAGCAGTGAGTCGGGCGACTTTTGTGCGGCTTCATAATTAAAAGGACAAAGTAGCAAATCTGGCAAAAACATGAAAAGGGTTGGGCGACAAGAGCATTGTTGTTGCTCATCGTGCCTGCCAGTGTGCAAACAAAAACAAAATGTGGCAAACACTCGCTGTGGTGTGCGACTGCCAAATACCCTGTATAACACTAAATGGTGTGTGCCTTGTGGCATAAATGTTAAGGGATGGATTTGTGTAAGCTTTTAGTGTAGGGTATTTTCAACTCATATAGCCAAATTGCCAAAGGCTTAAGTAAGCAGTTCCGCCTCTGCATCCATATTAATATAAATAGTATAGATTACCTTGAGGTGTCATATAAAAATAGATTAAGGGCTCAAAAACAACTTTATTCCAACGTTTCTGTTAATTACCACATTTAATATTCACAGAAACCAATCAATCGGAGTGAAGACACCTTCTCTTATATAATAGTTATTTTCCGACAACATTTATACAAAAGCAACACTTCTTTTTATAGTCTCAGTGAGGCTCCAAAATACAGGGTATATTTAAAAGGGTTAAAATGTCGAAGGGTCTGTCACAGTGGGCCCGCATAACAGTAGGTCTATATGTCATTTTGTTGGAAGAGCTCCGTTTGTTGACCCAGGACTGATTAAATTTTGAAGAGCATGCTTTATTAAGTTGAGGCGAAAGCAAATCGATGTCGGAACTCGTTGGCGGTTGGGGTCAAACGTCAATAGAAATGCTGACACAGTTGATTAGAGGCACGGCTTGAAATTTGTTTTTTATTATTATAATGGCATTAATACTACAAAATGCAAGGGGATACCAAATGGATTTAGCTGGTTAAGCTTTGTTGAATACATAATATGGTTAGTGAATATAACAAAAAAAAATACTTTTTCTTAAGCTGCTTATGTGGAGGCATTATTTGAGCATATATACAATTTTTTAATCTGGCCCCTGTTTTTACGAGCTGTCCACTCATGAAAATACCGCTGTTTTAACTGATATTTTTAGCTGGCGCTTTTGCTCACCTGACGCGGCCACATTTTGGTGGCCAACAACGGTATGCTTAATCTAGTAGCTGCCACAATGCAACGTCACAAACTGTTTATGACATTTGACTTGTGAAGCTCGACGCCTGCCACATGGAGCATGGGTATGAGTTTTTTTTTTTGCCTAACAAAAAGTTGGGGCTCTTGTTTATGAGTTTGGTGGTTTTGTGCCTGTGCTGGTGTGTGTGTCTGTGTGTGCGTGTGTGTGCGTGTGTGTGCAAATGCCAAAGTTTTTTGGGTCTTTCAGTTGACTAACGAGGCAAGCGGTTGACCTCAAAATGACTAACTGAATGCTGCCAAGTTCTGAACTCACAATTCGCATTCTTTGTTTGCTCTTGAAATGAAATGTGACACCGAGTGTGCGGCTGCGTCAAGGTGCATCCTGCCACTTGGCCACAAAGGTCCACTTGCCTAATGGCCCCTAAATGTACATCTACCAAAATAAGTTTTTCTCCCCATTCTCGCACCCAACTTTTGTGGTTTACCAATCGAAAATGTAATTTTAATTCAGTTGCCCAAATATTTTCATTTGTTTTTGCTGCTCGCTCAAAATTTGATTACTGTTTAAAATGGAAGCAGAAACTGTTCAACTTGCAAACACCTGGCACAACACTGGCAATTGAGTTTTGGATGCCGTATTTGGCATGCAATTAATTTTCAAATTTACCCATGCCGTCCACGTAGCTGCCAATGAAGAGCTGAAGGCTTCACAACAAACCAACAACAAAACAACAGGAACATTTACAAATTGTGCTTGTGAAAGGTTGAATGCCAGCGTAAGTTGATTACAGTTCAAACAGACCTGTTTCCTCCAAATTGAGGCCAATTGATTACGTGCCCCTTGTCAAAAGTTACCCATGTTCAAATTATTTAAATTTCAAATGTGTTCCAATCATATTTCATAACTTTAAAGTCGATTTTTGACATTGAATGTAATATCAATTTATATATCTACAAAATTCTTTCTAATTCAATCAATTTGAAGCACGATTTTTATTTATTGGTTCTTAGATATCCAGAAACTAGAGACAATTTTGCTAAAAATGTAAGCTTCTCGTCGAAACTCATTTCGCATAAGGATTTTCGACTTTAAAGTTGAAAACTATTGAAAATGGTTTAACTTTCGAACTAATTAAAGCTGACAAATATTTTGAGTTTTCAATGTGTGGCCTTTGCCACTCCATACAAATTAATGGAAAAGGCCTCGACATGTCGACAGCCCGACAACCCAACTCAATCAGCGTTTATTCAATTGCCCGCGTTACTCATACGCCGCATAGGTGGCAAATACAGTTATGTACATAAGGCTCTTCCAGGAGCGGGGTGGAGATGACAGTTAAGTCAAGGTTAAACATATGGCCCCACAAGCCGCACACATATATATTTATATATATATATATGTATGTGTAAGTAAAAGTAGGTTGCTTTTTACAGTACACAGCGCATATCAATCATCTAATCAATCAGCATCAAAATGGAAATCACATGCGCCACAGCTAGAGAAAATTGAACACGCGATTTCCTTTTTGTGGTTGGAATTTATATTTGTTATTCCATTTTTTTCGCCCCCCGTTTTCTTTTTGTAGGCGGGGCTTAGCTTCAAAGTGTTTACACGCCGTTTAATTTGCCTGTCTGCCTTTATTTGTTATGCAATTAATTTTATTACAAACATACATCCCTCCCCCCCCCCCCCCACACACACACACATACACACACACACACACACACGCAGACACAGGCTGTAAGAGAACCCGTAGATACAAATCATATAAAACTTTATGTGAATGCGGCATCAGGCAAAAACTGTCTGCCTTTCAATTTGGGTAACTGGAGCGTGTCTACTCAGCCAACTGTGCGTCTGTGTGTGTGCTGTGTGTGTGTGTATGTTCATGTCGGCATCTTACATTTGATTACAAACACACACACACACACACAGAGAGATAAGATTCTTATATAAGCCTCACCCAAGTCGACTAGCGCACACAGGAAATTGCCATTAAATTTTGTGACCTTTAAGTTTGATGTGGGGCAAGTTTTCTTCTTCTTTTCTATTTTTTTTTATATATATTTTGTTGCTCTTCTACAAGTTTTGTAGCATACCCACACAAATGTTTGTGGGCACATGTTTGTGTCCATAACATCAGTTTGATTAGCTACAACAAACCTTATTGACCCAATTAGAAGTTATAACCGCAAATATAAGCACACACACACACACACACTGACATGGTGTGAGTTTAGTTTAACTTTATGTGATTGGATGGAGAAAATACGATTGGCCTAAGGAAAGATCCATTAACTATTAAATAATTCAATAATCGATGTATCTATCCGATTCCCTTTACTATATTTATGTAGAAGAATTTATTTTAGTTTTTGTAGTTGGGATTTTCAAAGTCGAAAAGATACAAACTGTCAGATAATGTTGTCCAAACTTATTTCGAATTAATCTTCTCTATTAAATCAAAGAAGTGCAAAATCAAATGATTATATTGACACCAAATATTATTTTCTTTACTATAAAATAACACTTAGCAAATAAAGGGAGGCCCATAAAAATATGAAATAAACCAAACAGAGCCTGTTATGTAAGCACTTTTGCTTGAGAAGACAAAAAGATGGAATATCCCAGGAAAATATTGACAGAAAAAGTGTCTGTGTTGTTGTTATTGTTATTTAAGCTGTTGCTATTGTTGCCTTTGTTGTTGTTGCTTATGTTTGTGTTTGCTTTTGTGTTTTGAGGGTCAGAGGCAAACTAAGGCAGAAGGCGGCGTTAAGTGTGCGAGATATTCAATCAATGGACAAACAAGTTAAACACATTTTAATCATGAGGCTAAAAGTAAACATTTGTCATCTAAAAACTCCATGAGACGAGGTCGTCAATGGGGACGACAACGAGGATGGCGACAAAGGGGAAGTGGATGACCAAAGAAGAGGCCAAAGCCACAGTCCAGACACGAGACGAGAGGTGAAAGTGTCAATAAATGAAATCCTTAAGAAATTGCTTGTCTGCCACTGAGATTGCGGGTGTGTGTGCGCGTGTGTGGAAGTATAGCTGAAAAGCTGCTGCAAAAGGTTGCCAGCCAACGATTGAATGTCAAAAACTGTTTAGGCATAATTGTTGTCACTTTAAGCATCTATTTTTGTCAGCCATAAAAAAAACAAGCGACATCATCTCATCCATTGCGCATATCGATTTCAAGACAAAAACTATGCTATCCTGTTTCTTGTATACCCTTTCAAGGAATTTTATATTTTATTTGCACATAGATACATTTTTAAAGGCGTCAACAGCTAATCTGCCAGTCTGTTTCCATACAAAATACTCTCAGAAAAAGTACAGCCTTAAATTTCAATTGCCTGCTGTTCATTTATGAACCATATTTCTAACAGTACATAAATTCATAGCTATGTTATTTATTTATTCAATATCTCATTGAGAGACTGTCGAGGAAAACAACTAACATCATATTACCGATATATATTTTGATGAAATTATATAATAAAGAAAAAGAAAACATATTTCCCTCAAGCAGAAAAGCAAGCACAAACTTCCAAAATTTCTCAAACTTAAAAAAATGAGCTTGTAATTACTTAATAATCCTGATCTTAAGAAAAATGTGTAATGAAATTGCTTATTTAATTATTTTTCTTCAGTCTGGAAGTGCATCTGAGCATCGGCCTGCTGTTAACAGCTGTTTCTGTTGCTTTTTTGCTGCTGCTGCTTCTTCTTCTTTAGGCAATAGCTGTGCATCAATGGCATCCATATTAAATCATGTTGGCTCAAGCAGAGGCGTGGCAATTGAGCGGGTTGAGCCGAGCAGCGAGCAACTGCTGTAGTGTTGGATAGTGCCAGCTGTGCTGTTAAAGCTCATGCAAAAACTTTCAATGACATTGGCTGTTGCTGTTAATGTTGTTGCTGCTGTTGTTGCTGCTGTTATTGCTGCTGTTGTTGCTGCTGTTGCTGTCTGCAGTTGTTGTTGCTATGATTATTACTTGTACTGCTGTAGCCTGTATAGAATAAGCGCCACTTGAGTCTCTACGTGCGTGCGTGTGTGTGTTTAAGTGCCACTAAGGCAGCCACAATAAAATAAGCAAAGCAGCGTGCGGGGGCAAATAAAAAAATACGGCAAAAGATGCTGCTAAATATGTTCTTTTTGCTACTACAACGAATAGCGTATGCACTGCTAAGTAGCTCAAAATACATAAAAATAAATGACATATATTGAGGAAAGTGAACTGTTTTTATGGAATTGACTATCGCCAACTCAAATAAAAACATAGCTTATTTTATTTATTTTGAACCATTCCAAACTTCAGCATTAAATCCTTTCGATTTTTTGAATAGTTATTAACTAAGCTCATTTCAAACTTCAGCATAACAACCCTGCGAGCTATAAACACAGATTATTCCGTAGCTATTTTTATGACTTCACAAAGTTGGCTGAGCCTACATAACTGTCATAACTTGTCGTATACACAACATTATGCCACCTAGTTCAAACAATAACCTTGACTGCCTGAATGCCACTCCACTTCACAAAGACTCGTTAAAGATTTATGTCTTTCGCGTGGCAGAGAGAAAATTTTAAATTGTGTCTGTATTTGTGTTTGTCTTATTCTAAAGAAATCAAATGCACGCTTAAGCGCGCAGCTTCTGCTCTCAGTCTATCCCACACACACACACACACACACATAGAGCAGACACACCTCTGGCAATGTCAAATGGAAACCCAACGAGCCACAGCACAAAAACAATTGCCTACTTCAAGGCGCTGCCGTCCTTTTGAGCAAGCGCCTTGCTTGTTGTTGTTGTTCATATTGTTGGCTGTGTATTATTATCATCTTTTGCACAAAAGTTGCTTTTTATTGTTTACGTGTGCGTAAATTGCAAATGAATAAAAACCTTGCCACTTTATTTGCTGGCGCACAATAAAATTGCTGTTATCAAGCTCAAGTTATCGATATCGATTTATGGGCATAATATATTGCTTAATAAGATTCCGGTCGAAAAATATACATATATATACCTGATAAACAATAATTGTAAGCATTCTCCAGCTATAGATACAATTTTTTGTATGTATATCAGCAATTATGTTTAGTGGCTTATTAAATTTACTATTTTCTCTGTGTGAGTTTGACAGGCCTGAATAAGTTATTCGCGCCACGTTTGGGCAAAAGTTTGGTACGAAAAAAATAGAAGAAAGTTTCACATTTGACAGCTGGCAATTTGCTTAATCTATTGGCAGAAATAAAGCAAACAAAGTGCTTTTGACTTGATATTGTACTCACGCTCTGTGCTCCACTCCGGTTCGCAGTTCTGCCACGGCAGCTGTATGCGAAATGAGGCGAACATATAGAATATAGTCCAGGCAATTATTAGATTGTAGTACAGCATCACAATGGCCGAGACGATGATCATGCCGGTGCCGAGTCCACGGAAGAGCGGACAAAAGCGGCGATAGATGGCCACCGGGCCCAAGGCGGCATACTGGCCAAACGAGAGCTCCATAAACATTAGCGGTAGCCCAGCTATGATTAACATTATGGTGAATGGTATAAGAAAGGCACCTGCAAGCATAACCATACAATTGAGTTTAAAATAATAAATTGTAATTGCTGTAATTGAGCACAACTTGAATTTCTAGAGACCTTCATCATTCTTGAGTAATTAAGTGATTACTTACCGCCTCCATTATTGTAGCAGAGATAGGGAAAACGCCAGACGTTGCCCAGCCCCACCGAGTAGCCGAGCAGTGAGAGTAGAAAATCAAAGCGACCCGTCCAGTTGCCACGTTCCGGTTCCGCTGCCTCAATGGTGACTGCATCCGCGTCGAGTGTGACCAGCGCCGTGCCCGAAGCACAGCCCGCAATGCTGATGGCTGTGGGTGTGGTGCTGAGCTGTGGTGGTGTCGCCACTGTTACATCCTTACCCGAAGCACTCGCTGTTGATGTTAACGCCGCCGCATTGGCAGGACAAACTATGCCTACACCAGCAGCAGTACCACCACTGCGACCCCCGCCAGGAGTTGTTGCTCCACCAATTGCTGTTGCTGGAGTTGCCTTGCTGTTCTGGGCACGACGTTCCGCATTGAATTCACAGCTGCTGAAACGATCCTCATTTTGCTGCAAGGGATTGGTGAGAATGTTTTGTGGCCCAGTTAGTTAACCTTGCGTGACAATCACTTGACAAGCGACTCGCCTGGCCCAGGCCTGGCATGGGCGGGCCCAGCCTGGCCTGGCCAGCTGCCAGGCAAACGACAATGAATGGCATTTGGCCTCATTAAAGGCAACAGGCAAATCTGACTGACACCGAAGTTATTATGCCCTTCAGCATCGCAGTCAATTCAAATTGAATGTTAACGATTTGGCTTAATATTTGCTCTTAAAATTAATATTCTTTTGCACAACTGTTGAATATCTGCGAGGGTCATTTAATAAAAGAATTTATCGAAAAGTAATTTACAAAACCCTCTGTTCTTCTGCATATTATTACCCATTGAATACTCAAATATATATACATTTATTTTCAATTAAAAAATGTACAAAAGTATTTATTTAAGAATTCACTCGAATTGAGTTTAAAATTCAATATTTTTTTTATCTAAGAATTTAGTTAGTAATTTTCGATTTCGAAAAAGATGTTCCAGTTTTTATTATCAATATTTTGAGTATGCTTCATAAATGCTTTTCAACATCCAATATTTTAAGAATACAGAACATTATGAAAACAGTTATATGTTGTAGCACTTACCTCCCATAGATCCACATCCAGTTTGGTGCTGGACTCTTTGTTCGGCTTGAGGCTTTTCGTTTTGGATTTGGTCTTTGATTTCTTATCCATATTGTGTCACAGTTGTTGCCGCTAATTGCATGCTATTCTCTGGCTATATCTCTGTGTGTGTGTGTGCAGCTTTTTTGGGGGCACTGTTTCGTGTGATTTATGCCAGTTGCTTCATAAATTCAAATTTTGCTAACAGATGGCTCTCAGTTGTGGCCTGGCCTGTCGGCACTTCTCTGTTGGCCTTGTGTGCTGCTTTTTTTTTCTTCTGAGCGTGTCCCCTTAGGTCATATTTGTGGTCTCTGCAAGATACAAAAATATAATTTTAGGTTAATGATGCTCGGCAACAAAGATAATTGGCAAATCAAAGTTCAGATTGCACTAATAAAACTTAAAGTGCAATTTTCAAGCTCATTTAGTTATTTTTTTCAATTATTACTCTATTTCCGTATTTGTTAAATTTCGCAACTCAATTATCATAATTTAATAAGCCCTGTTAATTAGCGCATGTTGCCAACTAATCAAAATCCATTCAAGCACCGCTTTCATTAGCCAGATTTCCATTTCCTTTCCCAACTGATGATGCTGCTGCTGCTGCAGTCAGTGTGAAAATATTGGCATCGAACTGACATCGATTCATTTCATTTTGCACATCGACTGGCATTGGAAAGAGCAGCGAGCAGGAAAAAAAAAAATGAAATAATATAGACAAAACCTTCACATTGACATTCAAAAAGAATGAAACAGATTTATAGTATACATATGCAAAATATATGTACATACGTATATTTATTTTAAATTAACTCAATTGATGCTGATGTGGGCGGGCAGTTGCCGGATAACAGAGCAGAGGTTACAAGGGCGCCGGATATATGGATATGTTTACATATTGCTGAAGGTTTTTACCTTTCTGCACTCTCTTTCCCACTCTCTCTTCCTCTCTCACTCACTCAGTTAACAAAAGATTTTTCTCAAGGAAATATGGAAAAAAAAAAATACATTTAGCCTTGATGCAGATTATTCTACTAGTGCAGCAAAATGGAAATGATAATATGAGTTACATTTTAGTTACGAAAGTGTTTTCCATGCAGTTTTTGTAAGCCAGGATGCCAAAATGACAAAACACCAAATAAATCCGTCAATACAAATCTTTTGTGGCCTTAAAGCTTGTTAGCTTGTCAGAACTACTGAATTTCCACATCTTTTTTCAGCTTTGAATAGATCAAAATTGAAATTATATCATCAAAAATATTTATTTTTGTATATTTTTCTTTATCAATTGTATTTGTTTCTCATTCTGTCGCTTTCAATTGGACAAAAATATATTTGCTTAAAATATTCAATAAAATTGTATTTATTTTTGGGAAAACGATGGAAAAATATTTTAAATTTTAAGACAAATAAATAATAAAAAAAAAAACCAATTTCTTTTTTCTTTTACTGCATCAATTCTATTTCTATCTTAAAGCTAAAGCTTTCAATACGGAAATATATTTACTTAAAATATTCATTAAAACAATAAAATTAAATTTAAAGCAATTTTTTTTGTTTTTCATTTAAGACATAAAATTTAATTGGATTTTCCAAACTATTGCTCAAGCCATTACGCTTTGACCAATTTTCACGGAGCTTTCCAAGATTAATGAGTGCTTGAGAAAATGACGTGCCGTCAATGACACTTGACGCTGTCGGCTCGCACACTTGCACAAAGCACACACACAAGCACACATACACACACACATAGAAATATGTGTGTTTTTGTTGGCACCATAATATGATGTGATGTTAACTGTTAGATGTGATGCAATGAGATGAGATGAGATGTGTAACGATGCCGCCCTGTTGTATAATACCGATCCCCTCTCCTCTGTCGCCGCAACCCCTCCCCCCGCTCATAGTGTGTTGGTCACGTTTTTATGCGCCATTTTGCCTTTGAGCTTAAACGTAGCTTTTGTTTCTGCCACCCTGGCTGTGTGGCAATACGTTGACAAGTTTGATAATTAGGCAGCCAAATGTGCATTTAAGTGTGTTTTGGGGGTGTAAACGTTTTTATGTTGCTGATGACGATGATTATGATGCTGATGAGGTTGCCCGTTGCTAATGACCTGGTCGCTAACCAGACTGCAACTGGTTTATGGTCTATGTCAGGCAGCTGTTTTATAGCCGGACAAGCATTTGGCATGCTTATCAAGTTATTTCATTAGGCCAGCGCTTTAATCATTTGGGAATTTCAATTCTAATTTGATGCTCTGACAATTCGAATTTTAATAGCATTTGGACAAAGTTTTAGAGACTGACAGCAGTAATTAAAGTAAATGTAAGTTAATTGTTAGTTGCTATTAACTTGTTGTACAAGTTTGGTAAACATCAAATAAAAGTACATTTTTTGTAACCCAGTTTAGTTTTACTTATGATTGTCAATCCCATCCACGATTATGGCTAGCAGCAGTTTTAACCAATACAATGTTTGCTGCATATATAAATTATATTTATTTGTTTTGTTTATGTCATATTTTTTTGTATATAATTATTTATTACGACTTTCCAAATTTATTTGATTTATTCTTTTATTTTATATCTACATTTTAGTTACTGTTTTTGTTTTTTATTGTCCAGCAACTATTTGGCATTTATACTTGGTCTGGCTTTTAACCACATTGCTGCTGTATTATTTATTGTTGCTGTTTCTTTTTCCTGGGCTCTTGGGAAGGGAACGGGGGTCTCTGAGGCAGAGGCTGCGGCTTCGTCTTTTGTGCTGTGGCATTTGCTTAGCAAATAGTTTTTAATGATTCCAATGCCTGCGGCCAGTTTTCGTGTATATATATATATAACGCTCCAATCGCCATACCCTTATCTGGACAATCCCACACGGATATGCAGGACAACAACAAGGACAATAGCAATCGTTTGGCTTTGTGCAAATTGTGCGGCATTTGTTGCAAATAGTTGAAATGTCTGCTGCGTGGATGGGGGCGGGGGTTGTTTGAAGGCTAGTTGTATTAGTGTGGCTATTAAGCTGTTAACATCCAGTTACAATAGCATTAAGAATTCAAACTGTTGTTTATTGATTTATTCGCAAATACACAGCACAAAAGTTAGTACGCGCACAGAAAAACAAGAGGTTGGGCGAAAATGGCAAAAGTTGAAAGTTTTTGCTCTTGTTTTTGTTTATAGCTGGCTTTCTTGTTTTTCGCGGGAAACACAAACTTTTCAGGAACTTGTCTGAGAAACTCTTTTCCCAGTATTGCGCAACTGCAAAAATGGCTCATAAAACTAACAAATAAAACAAGTTAACCTTGCAAAAGTCGAGTCTGAAATGCTCTTTTAATAAAAACGATATGTTAATGAATAATTCTGAGAATACCTTTGCTTAGCTGGTAAGATTTTTTTATTCTAGAAAGGTTTCGCTGATTTATGTTATTAATTGCGTAACTCATTTCATCATCAAATCAAAACGTCCTCTTCAAAATGAGTTAAGTATAAGTTTGCTGTTCCTTTTCCCAACTTTATGATTTTCTGCAGCATTGCTTAGTGAAAATGCAAAATAAACCCAATTAAAAAAGGTGGAAGTTTGGATAGCTAATGACTATGCTTGTCTCGAAGTAAAATAATATATATAAAGTCAAGAAACTCAAGGCCTTCTGCCAGGATAATTAAAAATATAACTTTTAAGTATATGTATCTAATTAAAAATAATTAACAGCTATCTATATGTGCCACAAAATTACTTGAAAATAAATTTGAATAATTTATGAATGGAGGCCAAAAGGCAATTATATGTAAACATTTGCAAGTTGAAGTTGCCAAAAGGGAATTCCCCAAAAATGGAGGAAGAAATGGAAGAAACAATTACTCATAACGGCTACTTACTATATCCGTTTGAATTGTATTGTTGGCAACTCAACCACAGACAAACACACACCCACACACCCACACACACACCCACACACACATGCACATGCACGAACGCAGAAACGTTTACAAAAGTTTACAAAAGCCGATTGCCATCATATTTCAGAGTTGCCAGATGTTTGCTGCCAGCAAAACTTGCACAAAACTTCTTAAAGTGCTGAATCATGCCATACACACACACACACATACATAGCATATAATTATTTTTGAACGGCATATCCATTCATAAATATAAGCGTGTGTTTGTGTCAGTGTGTTAAAAACCCAAAAAGTAGCAATTAAGTGTTACGTATACGACAGGAGCTGCCCCGCAGCAGGTTGAGACTAAAACTGAAAAACTGGTTTCTATGGATGAGTTTTTAGCGTTTTTTGTGCTTTTGTTTTTTTGTTGTGTGTTTTAGCTTCTTGTTTCGCTTTGTTTGGTCAATTCGAGTGTGAAAATGTTGTCGAGCGTTTTTCCTTATTTTGTGGCTGTTGTTGTTGTTGCTGCTGTTGTTACTGCTGCTTTTGTTGTTGTTGGTGTAGCTCTCGCTTGTTTACACACAGGCACACACAGCCACTGCCCTTGGGCTATGGTGCAATGTGCAAGCGCATGGAACGAAACGCATTGGCCGTGCCCCAGGGTCGACAAAGTGGGCGTGGCTGATGCAGTATAGACTTTTTTATGCCAGCATCTTGTTTGGCCCCTAGCAGCGTTTTCCGTTTTGAACATTTTTTTTTTGTTCGTTTTTTTTTTTTTTAGTATACCCTTGAGTAGAAATGGCCACAATTATATTTTGTTATATGAATTGCTGAGGCGTGGCAAATGAAAATGCCCAGAACTACATATATAAAGCATATAAATCGTACATATTGTTCAATTTATGAGAACTTATTGTCAAAGCCGAGTTTTATATCAGACAAATTTCAGATAAAATATCTTCTAAGCCAAATTGAAAGTTAAACTAGATAAAATTAAAACGACAACTTTTTTTTCGTAAATCATTTTCGTTTAATTTGATTAAATGCAGAGTTTTTCTCTTTTTTATTAAAAACTTATATTCTTACTTGATAAAGTTAAAGAGATATGATAAAATTGAACCAAACCATTTGGCTATCAAAGAAGGAAGCACTTCTCCAGTGTTTTGTAAAAGTTTCTTGGTCCACTTATTTTTATTCTCACTTTTTCCCCCCATTTTTATATGCACTACTCAAATTTGTGCTGCTATTTGCAAATGGAGGCACAAGAGAACTTCATCAAGAGCAGAATCCACATCATCATAATGATGATTGTAATCGTTTGTCGCCTTTTTTTTTTATAGTGCTGTGTTGTTGCACAATTCTGGGCAATTTTTTAAGTGGCCATCAGTTGGCTGAGAAATGATTTGGCGGCACATCCGTGGCGTAGAAATGCTTGAACTTGATCCTACGAAGGCTGCATGCAATCAACAAATAAGGACAACAGCCTCGACCTTTCTCTAGCGACATATGGCATGGGGTTGCATGCAGCAGAAGCCAAACAAAATAAAAATAAAAATAAAATTGAAAAATCAGCACGTAAAGCAAACTGCTGACAGTTTTCTATTTTTTTTTATGTACTTTTTTGTTGTTGTCCTGTTGCTGCAGCTGTAAAATAGATAGAAACCTGATAGAAAGCGGGCCATTCCCGGGGCAGCAATATATCGATTATTGAGCATTCTCGTCGAAAGCCATTCGACAAACGCATGCAAATTCGCTTCTCGGCAGCGAATTCCATTGAAATTCACCTGTTTGGAATGTATAAATGGGCTGGTGTGGCCTACTGGGGGCGGGGCTGCCACGGAATCTTCGCATGACAAACAAATTTTACGAGTTGCTGGATTTTTTTTGTTTTGCGAATAACCTTTTCGTTTTGCTGGCATCGTTTGTCATTTTTGAAACCCTTGTCAGGAACCCTTTTTTTCCTGGTTAAGTCTGCAACAGAAGCATCCTAAATGGGGGCGAATTATATCACATGAATATGTAAATGAATAGGTGTCGCCACAACTTGTGTTTGGAGTTTAAGTTATTGTGTTTGCCTGAGCTATGCTTATATGATTAGTTTCGGTCAAAATGGAACCTTGTCTTCAAATGCGCACATTCAATTTGTTTAACTTGAGCAGATACTCGATGACAAGAATAAAGTAACAAAAGCGAGCACAAGCTAAACATTTTTAGCTCGAATAAAACATATTTGTATTATTTATTAAAAAATACTTATAGTTATCCGGCTAGTTTTCCCTTAAGCAGTGCAGCATCTTTTTCTTTGAGCGTATTTAATATTCAACATTCTCGAGAGCTAGCTGGCATTTTTCTTGGTTTTTTGTCGCTAACTTCGACAACATAAAATATTCATGTGACTGTGGCAAGGCGCCCCGGCGTTGTCGTCCTTGTCAGCTGGGTTTTGATCCTTGACGGTTGTTGGCAATCGCAAATTCAGCGCTAAATCTCAATCAAAATGCGCGTAAAGTGCCATTTCACTTGATTTTTATGAATTCGAAATGCGCAATTTTTGTTGATTGAAAGAAACTCCTCCCCCCCCCAAAAAAAAAATATAAAAGTTAAGTGAAAATGGGGTTTCTAAGTTGAGCTCAAGTTGAAAGATCCACGAAGCTGCAATTTGTGATAGATTTTCAGTTGAGTAAAATATTTTGAAAATTACTTAACAATTTGCTGGCTGAGAAATGGGGCTGTTATACCATCAAATCCTTGCCACACATGTGTGCATACACAGTTAACTGTTACTTGACAAGCAGATGAGAAAACCAAATGCAATTTCGTTGATGGCAAAATGTAACTTTTAAAATTCGAAATTAAAGAAAATTTCCGCATTTTTCCTTTTTTCAAGGACTGAACTGCTTGCAAATGTTATTTTCATTTGCATGTTGCCCCCTCCCCACCCCCAAAAAAAGAAAAGAAACTCGACTCAAATTGCATTTCCATTTAATTCGCTCAATTTGTCGCCAGTTTCTTTTTTTAATGTCGCCGACTGTGAAAAATTGCAAGCGTTGCCTTGCCTTGAAGACAAAATGCGCTTCATTTGAATTTTGAGCCAAATATGAAAATAACAGCAGCAAAACCAACAACAACTACAACAACAACAATGAGAAGAAGAAGAGTGAGAAAAGTGACAAATAGTTGAGAGAAGTCCTGGTACACTTCGGCTAAGTGAATTAATGCTTACGTGCACCAAGTTTTTTAAGTGATGTTTTCATTTTCTTAACACTTTTTTCCCCCTCCATAATTCTTTTTACCTAGCGCACACACTTTGTGTGTGTCTATTTTTTGCTTGTGTGTAAAATTTGCAATTTAAATGTAATATCTCAACTGCTTGTTTGGCTTATGACAAGTGCAAGCGTTCTGACTTAACAGCCAGCGACAGGATGCAAGGATTGTGTCCTTTGCATCGGCTGGCAGCATGTGAGTGATGACCAGAGATATAAACTGGTGGGGATGTGACACCATTCCTCAAAAGTCGAAATCACATCATTTATTGCAACTCGTTCTCGTTTCGAATTGAGTTGCTAAAGAGTCACGTTTCATTTTATTCAGTTTTACCACAGCTCTCAGGCTGCCACATTTCGTGGCTACAAAATGTTGTATAAATTTCAATAGAAATTAGTCCATTGGACTGCAAACATTTTTGCAAACATTTGCACGTTTTATGACAAAATGAAATGCAGCTCATATCGAATGTGCACAAATCTAGATGTGTGGCATGAAAAATCGGCAATATGCAACTAAAGCCCGGAAAAGCTGCATGGCATTTGCTTTTTTAACCGTTGACAGCCAACCTATCATCAAGTTTGGCACGCAGCACACATTTTTATTTTAAATACTTTTCCATTTATTTAAACTACATTTATTTCGATGTGAAAATTTGAAACTGATTAAAGTCCACATATTCATTATTATGTTTTATATGTTAAATCGATCTGTGTTTTTTTTTTTTTGCTTTAGACTTTAAGTAGATATTTGTGTTATATATAAAAATTAAAAATTAAATTAAAAATCGGCTGACTTAAGAAAATACATAAATATGCAATTACGTAGTCTCCAAGTTAAGTGTCTGGAGTATACGCCGATGCACACAGAAAATAGTCAAAGAACAAATGCTAATTTAATCAAAATTGAAAAGGATATTTTTGAAATGGGAAATATAAGTGCTGCATAGGAACAAAATTCCTATTTGAACATATCATTCTGTGTGTTCGAGTCCAAATTGGGCACATTGTCCACATTTGTGTGCCACTTGAAAAGCAGCCAAGTGCTCCTCGAGTTGCATTGGCCCAGCAGTGGCAACAGTAAGCCCTTATACATATTGGGATTTGCAATACTGCTTGTCAGCCCATCAATTACCATGGACAACATGATTCTGTTGATCCAGTCATGCTTCGAACAATGGTAATTTGTATGCCGCTTAATCTATTCCTCTGGCTTAGTTAGATAAGCAGCGGCAAAAG
Organism: Drosophila nr. perissopoda 5 BK-2023a; assembly: GCA_035044105.1. Lineage (NCBI taxonomy): Eukaryota > Metazoa > Arthropoda > Insecta > Diptera > Drosophilidae > Drosophila > Drosophila nr. perissopoda 5 BK-2023a. Next base: position 639,281 of record JAWNMK010000126.1, read on the forward strand.
CAAGCAAGACTGTCAAATGACACAAAACTAAGCGCAATGTGCCAAATTTCAGATACAGATAAGGAGGAGCCACTGGAAGTGGAAAGGCTTGCTTTGTTCGCTGCTTATCCAATATTTCCAGAGAAAGTCAGTTGACCCGCTGCTCAAGGGGCAGACTAATTGCTTTTGGCAGCCATGACCTGATCAACAGCAACATGTTGTCCAATCTAATTGAATGTCTTCAGCAGATGTCTGAGGCCGTCTATTATTGTCTTGCAGCTGGTGCTCCTCTTTGGTGCACTTGTAAGCATATCCACTGTCAGCAAACAAGTCTTTTTGACACGCTGGACAACCTCATCTGTAATCATTAAATGGTGATCTTTAGCAGGAAGAAGTACTTAAAGCATCTTGAGCGATGTCAGCTGGTTGTTTAGATAACCCATATTTTAATATTATATTTGAAGATTACAAACCCTTGAAGCTATATTTTATCACAAAGGGTGATTAATATGTCTATGGATATTTCGATGCCATAACTCTTATTTCGATTGTTCCTATGATAGCTATATGATATAGTTGTCACTATTGAAATATGTTGAATTCTAAAAAGATGGACATGTGCTCAGTTTCAGCAAGATATCTTCGATTCTATCTCGAAGTTTATGTTAGAATTATACTTATATTAAACCTGAGCTTATTGCACATGGCTTGTTATCTAGAAAATTGCTACAAAAGTTGAAAACGCGATTCTGCTTCGAAAATCATGTTAAAATTGCTTTTGAAATGAATCAAAACTTTAAGCAGCCATAACTTTGTTAAATTTTGTTTGATTATGGCTTGGCCTCTACAAAAATACTACATTCGCACTTGAAAGCGAGATGCTGGCTCAATTTGCATATTAAAATTATGCTCCCAGAAAAAGCTGGTGGGAAGGAGTGAAATCTTTGCCACAGCCACAACTTTTCTGTTAGGTATTCGATTCAGTCAAAAAGTGGCCAATACATAAATGATATTCGTGAAGCAGACGCTTATAAACGTTCTCTACTTCAGTATATATAGTATATAGCCATTATAGAAATCAATTGCAACTGACTGGCGATGTCGCTTGCTCGTCGCTCGCACAACTGTTTTGTGGGATGTGTGTGTGGGTGGTGGTCTTCCGACTTGGCCAAGAGATAACCACTCGAAGCAGAAGTTTCGCAATTGAAGCAGAAGTGCTGAGGCAGAGGCAGACGTGGAAGTTGCAGTCTTTTAGTCATTAACGAAATGGATTTTGGCCAGAGCACACGATGCACTTCCATTACTTGGGCAATATTAATCATAGTCTGTCAGGCGGCAAAGAGCGAGAACCAGAGTTCTGGCCTGAACTTTGTGCTATATATGCCCACACTCAATGCGGTCTACTGCAGTCATCGTGTCCTCTTTCTGACCATCCTGGGCACTTTATCTCTGACGCTGCTCGGCTGTGTGGGTAAGTGTTGTGTGCACTGTGTGTGTGTGTGTTGCAAGTCTGGTCAAGCTGCATTGCTCATTTAAGGCTGCATTTACTGCTGCTGCTGCCGTTTACCGCGTCGCCAAACTGAGAGCCTGGACGCCTATGCTCCGAGAACGCAGAGTATTGTCTGGCCCCCACTGCCGGAGGAAACTGCTCATGTGGTCAAAGTAACTTTTCTTCATACACCGGGAGCAGTTGATTGCCTGTGTCGACGCTGCCATCAAGCGAGGAATATGCGATGCCTCGAAGATTGCCTCAACTCAACGGAATGTTGAGTGTTCTGTATGTTTTTTGACAAGTGATTTATTTTAAAATCATTTCCAAATAAATATTATATATGTATAAGCTATAACCACGACAATCGACGAAGGATGTTACTCAAATAAATGTACATAATGTATGAATAAACTTGTGCTCCATCCTTATTAAAAATTCATTTTTGATTTGATTTTATTTAGTTTAAATTTTGTTAGGAAATTAACAAAATAGATTGCCAAATGATGAATATTACGATTTATGAGTCTTTGGAGAGCTTTTCCATGAACTTTATGGTATACTTAAGTTAATTATGATTGCTTTTTGTTTTAAAGTATAATTCAATTATGTTGACTTATAGCTTATAACCACAGAATATTTTTGGTAGCAACACAAGTACTTAAAAACTCAATTTAATTGCTCATTTCTTTATTACACTCCACTGGGAAGCAGAAAATTTCTTAAATTTATTTTGCAGCGAACATTTTAAAATCAATTCATTAATTGTGGTAATCAATTCTCAACTGATTTCATTGATTTTGAAAGTGGTACCAAATTGAATTTAATGCAGTGTCTGTTCTCGAAATCCTTAAGAAACAGATTCACAAGTGTTATACTTCATTTAATGGTACTTAAAGCGGCAAACGATAAGCAAAAAAGGTTCGGTGCTTGGGGGCAGGCTTTACTTGTTGTGCGCAGCTGTTTTTGCATTTAGCTGAAGCTCAGCCAGCAGCGGGGCTAAGACTTCATCGCCAGGTCTTTGCCGGTTTAGTTTGTGGGCTAGCACCAAGGCAACCACCACTAGCACAATAATAATACTAAATATGTTGTCGGCACAAGAGGAAAGAAATATGGAAAATTTGCTGCTGCTGTTGCTGCTGGTCTTGGATAATCCAGATTTTACTGAAGCAAACTTGTTGCCAGATTATTACTGGCCAAATGGGAGCCAATCTGTGCAGGAGGACGATAATGCGACAGCTTATTCGAATGACAATGAAATTAATAGCGATACTAATGAAAACAGTTGCATTTCAATGCGAATGAGTGAGTGGCGGTAGGTTTTTCCATTTTCAAATTTCAACGGGCAACTTGTTCGCTAATGTGGCATCTTTGGCAGCTATTATTATTTACAGCTTTGTTTACTGCAAATCGTGGTGTAATAGCAGACGTCTGGCAAAAGAGACGAAGGAGCTGAGGCGTCGGCTGCAAAATCCATTCGCTGTGCAACATTTGCCCAACACTCAGAATTGTCCCTGTCATGGCTGCCGTGTGGCCAGACAAATGCTGAACGGTCTGATTGTGCAACAGATCATTACGGAACGTTCAGAGCGCTAGGCGGCCATATGTGTTTAGCATTAATTGCGTTCATGCGATTTACACCAACTTTTGGTCAGACTTTGGTAGCTGTAAGCCTGCGAGCATGACGCACCCTGTGATACACAGAAATATAATTGTACATAGCACCCTGTTAAAATGTGTTTAATTTAGGCACACAAGCTGTACAAAGCTGTACATAAAATATATAGAGCTATAAACTGAAGAAATTAGGTTGGCTAACTGTGGCCTTCATATTTGTCTATTAGCTTGGAATGTTATTTAACATTGTCAAAATTGTGCGAAGTGTAAACAAATGTAATCGATAGTCAGGTTAAATTTAGCGATCAGCCAGCTTAATTTGGATATGCAGAAAAATAATTGCATAAAACATCACTTTAAATTGTGAAGAATTGCGGCACATTTGCAGTGTTTGCCTACAGCCTGGTCTGTTATTTAACATTGCCAAACGTGTGCAGCTCTGTAATCGAAATTAATCGATAGGCATGAGAAGTTTTACGATCGCAGCCAACTTAATTGTTTCTTTCCGATAGCAACAACAATAGCGATGCGGATAGTTTGTACTACGACGTGCAGGAGCTTTGCTACCGCTCACATATCACGAAATGCCGCTGCTGGCGGTAAATTGCTCGGAGTACGCCGTTGCCCATTCAAGTGGGAATTTTCAGCCGGTGCGTAATATGAACGAGGTATGCTTCTGCCGCACATACTGGAGGGCATGCTACGTCTGCGTCTCGTGCAACTGCTGCGCTTGGGAAAGGAAGCGGGGAATGGCGCTGTGAGTGTGTGCGGCGAAAAGTGGGCGGACGTTGAGCTGCCAGGTGGTGTGCAGCGAACTGCGGTAGCAACGTTGTCGCCCTCATCACTGGAATCTGCGTGGACCCGTTGCCCTGTTGCTCGCCGCTGACTTGAAACGACTCCGGCAAATTGGTCCGTTGTGCAATGCGATGCTGCGCAAGGCCAAATGCGAGGAGTGACTGACGTTGGTGCTAGCGGTGTCAACGGCACGCTCCGCGGAGTTCGTTCAGCGACTGCTCAACGGCGTCGGTTGTCTGCTTGCGACACTAGCTCATTTTTTGTGGCGCTCCGGGAAAATATCAAATTGCCATCTTTAAGATTTGTCGCTTATGGAGATGTGGATTTAATCCGGGCGAGCAGATGCAGCAGGCTCATATGGAAATGCGCGGTCTTGTCAAGAAGCAAGTTCCGCAGCTGGTGATCACGACGAAATCCACACAATTACCAATAAGCCACAATTCCTGTGAATGCTGCACGAATTTAATACACGAGCTATGCGTCCAGCTTGAAGATGTGTACTCAGCTAAAGCGGCAACAATTGGCCCAGAAATGTGAGCTGGCAATTGCAAAACTAATGGAATTCCTAAAAAGGGGCAAAGACTCGCTGGCAGTTGTCGGAGTGGAGCTGCCTGTGAGGCCACCGAGCATCTTGGTAAAATTGGACACCATGAAACCACTCAAATGTGGCAAATGTGGCTAGTTTGGCAAAACGGCAATGCAACTGGGCAAAGAGAGTCGATTGCGCCAGGAGCAGGAGCAATTGAAAGAGGAGAAGCTGAAGCCAAAGGTTAGCTTAACTAAACAATAGTCGAGATTGTTAATTATATACTATATACTGCTTGGTAGCCAGAGTCTATATAGTTGCCTAAAAAACTGCAAGCTGTTGCAGCTAACCGTGGAGCAACAGCAGCAGCCACAAAGCGATGTGCTCCAAACTCTGCTCAATCAACTCATGTTGCCGTAAATGAAGCTGTCAAAGCCAGAACAACAACCTGTGACCGCGCCTGCATCAGACGAGTTGCTCGCTGGAGTTTTCAGATTGCCTCAGGCGAAAATGCAATATGAGGCAGTACTGCAAAATAGTTCTTGCATTGCATTCTGGACAATTACTGAATACGCATTGTCCAAATCAGCAGCTGAGTCATCATATGCAGGGACGCACTGTTTGTTTTTGTCATTTATACACTTGATTTCGGTTTCTATCGATTCATGCACGCACATCATGAGTAACTGCATCTTCTGGAAGAGGAATTGCTGACTTTGGAGCTCATCTGCTGCACGATGGCTACATTCAGGGTAGAGTGTCCAAGATCAGGCAGAGGATCCACCATATGATCCTCGCAAGGAGGATTTCGATTAGTTCTCATTTCTTATACATTTAAAACTTTCGTTAATTTGGTTGTGGTTTGATTATGTCAAGAGAAAGTTAAAGTTAATAATAAATAAATAAGAAACTATTTACAGAAATGTATTACAATAATAATTTCATAAAGTATTTGCTTATTATATACATATAACCAATAATCAACCATAATTAATTGAAATGGAATATTTCTTATGAATAGTTCAATTTTTGATATAGCACACCCATTGAATCTTAACCAATCAAATGCCAATTGTTCTCATTTCAATCAACTGTCGTTGACATTGTTTTTGTTGCTGTTGTTCGTGTCGTTGTTGTTGTTGTTGTTGTTGTCACTGTCGGGTGCTTTGTTCCATAGAAATGCAATGTGCATTTGGCTGACAGAACAGGTGGTAAACGGGAAAACATAACACAGAAATGTGGCTGTCATTTTTGCACAAGTGTTGCACAAGTCATGTGACAGCGTTAAGCACGACAACAAACTCTACGACACACATACAGTGGCTCACAGTTCAAATCAACCAGTGTCAAAGAAAAACAGTAATTGCCTGCATTAAGCTAATTATTAATTATTTGACAAAAATTCCAAAAGCCGATGGTAGGCACATGTATTAACCACCAAAATGAATGTATGACCCTAATAAACTGTTTCACCACCTGCACCCAGGTGTTCACAATGTACCTGGTCCAAATAAGTTGCAGGCAATTACTTGCTTTCTTTGACACTGATCGATTTGAGCTGTCTCTCACTGTATATACTTATATATTTTTTTATGTGAGTCAAACTAACAAATGTCCTATGGCAAAAATAAGCCCTGCCTGAAAATAAAAAAATTGTTGATTCTTGATAACCATTAACGATACAACTATTTTTTCACAACAGTTAAAAAAAGACTCGCATTTGTGTAGAATTGGAATTATGGTAACCTGGAAACGTTTCCAAGCGCTTTACCAAGAATTTGAATATCGCGAAAAAGTTAAACTGTTCAGTTCCGACCGCATTTGTAATTGTATGGCTAATTGGCATGGTTTGCTGCTTCTTTATTGCAAATTCCAAGAATTATTTATATAAAAAAAAAGGTAATTCCTTTACAGTTCGGCAGAACTGAACAACAGCGGTTTATAAAATGCAGAGCGGAGTTTATTAAACCAAATATTTGGCAACGAACTTTAAAAACTTGATTTGCCCAACTAATTTTCAGCAAACTTGGCATTGCATCAATTTTAAGTGCACATTTCAACTAGAGAATAAATAAGAACAAAAATGTGCTAAATTTAAGATGAATTTGGATAAAAGTCAGATTAAATGTTGAGTTGTTCTAGAAGCAAAATCTTGTGGAGAAATGCTTTCTCTTCAAAACCAAACCAGGCTTAAACAGTTTGCTTAAATCTGAATTGCAAATGGAAAATTACCGATTTACCGCAACGAAAACAAAATTTAATGTTTATTTTTTTGCTTAAGAGATAGTTTTAGGAAAGCATATTAATTGTGTATGATATCGAAAAATATTATAAACAAATTCACTCAAACTCATTCATATTTACAACCAATTTATAAACTTTCATAACGTTTATCGGAACCTTTGAACATTACGTAATCAAAGTGAATCAGCAAATTAATTCAGTTTGACAAGTTATGGCTGATAAAAACTCGAAACAATATAAACTTAATCAGCATTCAATATATGTCCATGTCCCTGGCTAGTCTCTCAATTTTTATTCTTTTCCTGCAACTCAATTTGATTTTTATATGCGCATATGTTATAAAAAGGACTTGATTTCCTTGTTCTATTTGTTGCAGTTGCAGCTTTAAGCTGAAGGTGCGCTTAAGAGCACATAAATGTCAATGTTAGCCGCAAATAACTAATACAATCAGTGACATACACACAGACACACACACGCACACTCTCGCACAACATGCAGCTGCAGTTGCATTGTCATAAAAATTGTGGCAGTAAAAGCCATAAAAACAAAACGTTGCAAGGAAAGCAAGGGCGGTTGAAAAGGGAAGAGCTGTTTAACAGCTTAGCTAAGCATTGTTGCTGTTGTTGTTGGCAAATGGCTGGGGCAACCACGTTAAGGTCAAAGTTCACTGCAAAAAGGACGCGCGCGTAAAAGGGACGTGTTGCAGTCCTGGGCAGGACACTAAGCTCGCACGTGAGGCGTAAATATTTATAATTCTCGCGCGCTGCACAACATTGAAATAAACATTCAAGTTTGAAGCTTAATGAGCTTAAGACACACACAAACACACACAAGCACAACTGCGAGTATCCTCTTTGGCAAGGACCTGGCAAAAATTTGGCATAGAACTTATAACTGTATCCCTAGCATGTTATGCAAGGTCAGGGAATTAAACTTGCAGTTATTTGATTGATTTAGTTGCTGTGTGCTTTGCGTCATTCACTGGCAACATATTTTTTTGTTTATATATATATATATATATATATATATATATATCGCATATATCTCTCTTAGTTGTGAGTGAAATGTAGCTTCCGCTTTGCCGCTGAAAAACATTTGCAACAAATATCAAAAAAAAAAAACCAATAAAAAATGGTTTTGTGAGCATTCAATTTGATTTATTTTTGCATATTCTTTTTGAACTAATATTTTTTTTTGTTAGCTGCGCACTTTGCCATATATTCCGCTTTTTATCATTTGAAATTCCCAGGCAAATCAACTCAAGAAATGTGAAATGGAGTACCATAAAAAGCAAAACTGGAATTTCTAAGCCAAACCTTTTAATGGACTCAGAGTGGAAACAAGTTGTAGTAATGTGTGCTAAGGGGTACTTTCTTTGAGATATCCTAACTTATTCTAATATGACATAGAAGTAATAATCATCAATAAAGGATATAGTGTGCTGAAGGACATGTGCTTAGCTGTTAACACAGTACTTATTCCTTTGCAGTTGTAAAGTTTTGTTTTTTATTATTTTCTTTTAAGAATAAGTTTTTTTTAGACAAAATTCATAAATAGAACCAACAAGCAATATTTTTTATGTGCAAAAGTTTGCCTCGTTTGATTCGCGTGTCCTTCGTTTTTATTATTATTTATTTGTTACCCTTTTTTTATGTGTGCACTTTGATGATATGTTCTATTATCCTTTATGTTTCATGTATAACATTGTTTTGTACATAGAAAGTACCTCATTTTAGTTGCCTACTTGTTTTTCGTGTCTTTAACGTTGATGGGATTTGGCTTAATGATGGAATTTGGCTTAATTGCCAAGCTGACTATTGCATTACGCATACGTCACGTGGGACAAGTGAGGCAATGTGTCAAAATGTGCCAGCAATCAATCAAAATGTTTGCTTTGATTTTTGGCATGCAAGTAGATAGACAATAAATTGCACACCTGTTGTTGTTCTTGTTGTTGTTGTTTTTGTTAGAAACTTACCTGTGATTTGCTGTTGTTATTGTTGTTTTTGTTGTATTGTTTAATTTCTTGGCTGCGAGTCGTTAATTGTTGATTGTGCTGAAAATGAAAGCGTTGAGAGAGAAAGCCAGGAGCCAAATGGCAGTTTCAGCCAAGGCAAACACGTCAAGCGAATCTCTGTGTGTGTGTGTGTGTGTGTGTGTGTGTGTCAGTGAGCGAAGGAAACAACGCACGTTCACGTCGAGCAGGAACCAGGAAGGAAACCGGCACAAGGCAAACAGACAGGAAAGCAAAAAGCGACAACGACAACGATTTGACGAGCGGCAGCCAAGGACAAGGATACAAAGGTAACAACAGCAATAACTGTAACAAAAAGGGGGGCAAAAAAAAGAAAAGGAAAGAGAGCAACACTGAGAGACTCCTTCTGGGAGAGAGGCGGACAAGCAGACACATTCCGATAACAATGAGGCTGGCAAAGAATAGCAAAAACTTTTGCCAGGCTCTGCTTTTGCCCAGTTCTGTGTGCCAGGCGAGCGGAAGCTGGAATTAATTTTGCGTTTCGCCTACGCTCGCCTGCAATGCAGCCAGTAAGTGGCAAGAAGGCAAGGAGGTGGAGCAGGCCAAGGAGGGGCGGACCAGTCATGGAGGGGTAGGTCAGGTTGCCCCAAAAACTTTCTACAAATATTTGTCGACGAGCGTTCGAGTTCAAAATGGCTGAAGACCTCTTAAATATTTGGCATAGCAACTCAATTGCAGCATTTGTGGGCAAGCACACATCCTTATATATATATATATATATATTATATATTAATACTATATATATTTAGATGTGTGTGCAGCAGAACTGCAAGGCTGACAAGAGAATAACTCTTAAAATGTACAATTGGCATATTTGAGGCGAGAATTGTTTGTACAAATTTCAATGCATTAAAAGAGTTGGGGAAAATTAAGGGAAATGTGTGATTTAGCTATGATTTTTTATGGAAAATAGTAACTCACTTTTTAAATACTATTTAATATTGGAAATAGGAACAAACTTGAAGCAAAAGGGAATGGAATTTGAAGAGTTTTTTTCTTATGGTATTTTCTATTAATTTTTCTTGCTCAATAAGTGCTAAATTCAAGCCATTATTTGTGCTCTTGATTCAATGTATAAATTATTGAACATACTTCTTATTTTTACTTCTTTAATGTCATGATTAAGCTACACTAATTTTAATACCCATAAGATTAAGTAATGGAATTTTTATTGCAGCTTCCACAACTGAAAAGGAACTATAAAAAATAAAAAACTAATAAAAAAATCATCAAATCATACGTTTCAATGCACAACTAAATGTAGCCATAAAATGCTCATAATTAAATTACGAGAAATTTATAAAATGCATTTCAGACACATTTCCATTCGAAAAGGACACACTTATTGATGATCGACTTGAAGTAATTCATATATGCAATTCATATATGAATCCGGACTTGCAGTTTGGAGTTTGGCTAATTAGATGGTAATTGGAACCGAAAAACCACTTTGACAGTGTAATAATGGCTGCTCAGAGCGGGGCAGGAAGGGGAGGACAACACATATGCTTTTGTTCTGAACCATGACCTGCATCCTGAATTCAGATGGCAAATAAGGTTAATTGAATCATGTCAGCCAAAAATGAGGACGCTGAGGCTTTGGTGTGCAGGCCACCTTTTTTTTATGTCATTTAACGCGCCACGTCAGTTGCCATTTTAATTGTTTTAAAAATTTACTCTTGTTCAGCAGGAAGAGCAGGGTGACAGGGGAAACAGGGAAGGAGCCTGGACAGTTGGGGCAGCAGCAGCAGCAGGAGCAGAATAACTAAGGACACGCGCACGCAATAAGGACAGCTGCACTCACAAAAAACGCACGGATATTGAATTGGCTGCCTTTTTATTAATTTGTTTACCCTTTATTATTCCTTCTTTTTTTTGTAGTGTTTTAAAAAGCGATTTGAAAAAGAACGCGACTTACACAATTTTCAGAGAGCTTAAACGATTTTATTGCGAGTCGTGTTGCTGTTGCTGCTGTTGTTGTTTATAGTTGTTATAGTTGTTGCTGATGTTGTTGTTGTTGTTGAGTTAGGTGTTAATTGATTGTTAGTTAACATGGAGCAACCACTTTGGCGCACAATTCGAAAGCAACTGAAAGGAAAATCAGCCAGCAGCAGCGTCGGCAGCGGTAGCGGCAGCAGCAGCGGCCACCCACACATACAGCTTTTGCGTGAGCGCAGGCAAAAAGCTGCTTTCCTATAAAAAAAAAAGTTTATGGCGTGAAGCGTGGGCTCGTTCGCTCGCTCTCGCTCTCACTTGTGCGTCGGCAGCGCTGCTTTTGATTTACAATTTGATTTACTAGCGTCGCCATTTTTTTTTTTTGGCAGAGCACGCGAGAGCTTTTCACGTGTAGGTGTTCTTGCTTGCCTGTGCATGTGCGTGCGTGTGCCTTATTGTAAAATGGGTCCTTGAATATTTATTCGCTTAATTATGTGTCGTGTGTGTGTCTCTATGTGCTGTGCATGAGATATGTTGCATACTTTGTGGGCGTGCTGAGAGAGAGCTAAACTAAAAACTTTGTGCGCGTATAAATAAACAATCTGTGGGCGCTCAAAGCAATCACAGTTAATTTGCCTGTCATTATTCCTGAGTTCCTGTAAAATAATATGGGGAATTAAACCTTAATTGGTAATAATCTTGAAATCTTAAAATTAACTCACTTAATTTAACCACAACAAATTAGTTATAAGATTTTATACTATTCTATATTAAATAAGAACTTCAAGTTTTTTGCCTCTTTATTAATCAATTTTTCATAATTTTCTTTGATGTTTCCTAATTAAAAACCAAACCAAAGCCAGTCATTTTTTGCAAATATTTTAATTGCTCTTGCATATTATAAATAGATAAAACAAAAGACTATAATTTTTAATTGTCTTCCGACCTCAAATTTCGTTTTCAACTTTAAATGTACGATTGATTTAGGGGCAAAACTATGATCAAAAAGCCCTCACTTTTTAAAATCAGTTGAGTTTTGACGAAGTTATGGCATTTTGAAGTTTCGACCTGTGCCCATATATCGATGTATCGATTTTCAGGCTATAATTTTTACTTGTCTTCCGACCTCAAATTTCGTTTTCAACTTTAAATGTACGATTGATTTATGGGCAAAACTATGATCAAAAAGCCCTCACTTTTTAAAATCAGTTGAGTTTTGACGAAGTTATGGCATTTTGAAGTTTCGACCTATGCCCATATGCCCATTTACCGATTTTCAGGCTTGAATTTTTACTTGTCTTCCGACCTCAAATTTCGTTTTCAACTTTAAATGTACGATTGATTTAGGGGCAAAACTATGATCAAAAAGCCCTCACTTTTTAAAATCAGTTGAGTTTTGACGAAGTTATGGCATTTTGAAGTTTCGACCTATGCCCATTTGCCCATATTCAGATTTTCAGGCTAGAATTTTTACTTGTCTTCCGACCTCAAATTTCGTTTTCAACTTTAAATGTACGATTGATTTAGGGGCAAAACTATGATCAAAAAGCCCTCGCTTTTTAAAATCAGTTGAGTTTTGACAAAGTTATGGCATTTTGAAGTTTCGACCTATGCCCATTTGCCCATATTCAGATTTTCAGGCTAGAATTTTTACTTGTCTTCCGACCTCAAATCTCGTTTTCAACTTTAAATGTACGATTGATCTAGGGTCAAAACTATGATCAAAAAGCCCTCACTTTTTAAAATCAGTTGAGTTTTGACGAAGTTATGGCATTTTGAAGTTTCGACCTATGCCCATATGCCCATTTACCGATTTTCAGGCTTGAATTTTTACTTGTCTTCCGACCTCAAATTTCGTTTCAACTTTAAATGTACGATTGATTTAGGGGCAAAACTATGATCAAAAAGCCCTCACTTTTTAAAATCAGTTGAGTTTTGACGAAGTTATGGCATTTTGAAGTTTCGACCTATGCCCATTTGCCCATATTCAGATTTTCAGGCTAGAATTTTTACTTGTCTTCCGACCTCAAATTTCGTTTTCAACTTTAAATGTACGATTGATTTAGGGGCAAAACTATGATCAAAAAGCCCTCACTTTTTAAAATCAGTTGAGTTTTGACGAAGTTATGGCATTTTGAAGTTTCGACCTATGCCCATTTGCCCATATTCAGATTTTCAGGCTAGAATTTTTACTTGTCTTCCGACCTCAAATCTCGTTTTCAACTTTAAATGTACGATTGATCTAGGGTCAAAACTATGATCAAAAAGCCCTCACTTCTTAAAATCAGTTGAGTTTTGACGAAGTTATGGCATTTTGAAGTTTCGACCTATGCCCATATGCCCATTTACCGATTTTCAGGCTAGAATTTTTACTTGTCTTCCGACCTCAAATTTCGTTTTCAACTTTAAATGTACGATTGATCTAGGGTCAAAACTATGATCAAAAAGCCCTCACTTCTTAAAATCAGTTGAGTTTTGACGAAGTTATGGCATTTTGAAGTTTCGACCTATGCCCATTTGCCCATATTCAGATTTTCAGGCTAGAATTTTTACTTATGCTCCGACCTAAAATCTCGTTTTCAACTTTAAATGTACGATTGATCTAGGGTCAAAACTATGATTAAAAAACCCTCACTTTTTAAAATCAGTTGAGTTTTGACGAAGTTATGGCATTTTGAAGTTTCGACCTATGCCCATATGCCCATTTACCGATTTTCAGGCTTGAATTTTTACTTATGCTCCGACCTCAAATTTCGTTTTCAACTTTAAATGTACGATTGATTTAGGGGCAAAACTATGATTAAATAGCCCTCACTTTTTAAAATCAGTTGAGTTTTGACAAAGTTATGGCATTTTGAAGTTTCGACCTATGCCCATTTGCCCATATTCAGATTTTCAGGCTAGAATTTTTACTTATGCTCCGACCTAAAATCTCGTTTTCAACTTTATTTGCATAGTTAAAGCCCAAATATATTAAATACCTATTTTTAAAATTGTGTTTAATAATTATAATATATTTTTTTTGTATTTATAATGTGATTGTATACTTTCGATTGTATACTCTCATTCAATTTGGACTGACTAATTAACTCATTTACTGTTGCTTAAAAGAATTAAGCAGTCTCTGCAAACTCTTCTTCTTTTAGAACATCTCTCTTTGGCTTTTTCTGCTGCTCTTAGAAAATGCATGTAGCTGTTTGTGTGTGTGTGTGCTTTTTCAGTAGTGCGTGTGACCTTCAACACATGATGAAAAAACACACTCACACATACACTTGCATAGGCAAGCACACACATTCACACATCTCCTCGCTAAGGCATAAAAAGCTGCTGCAGTCGCAGTCGCTGCTCTGCTGCTGCTGCTGCCTCGACCTAGACACTGAAAGCGTCATTGTCGTTGACGCTTGCGTTGCTTTCGCATGCGAGAGATAGAGAGAGAGAGAAAGAGAGAGAGAGAGAGTGACAAAGTAATATGAGAGTGTGAGTAGTTTGGGATGCTGCGCTCTCTCTCTCTCGATGCATGTGCTAAAGCTAAGCGAGAGCACTTCGTGAATTAAACGGGAAACTCTATCTCTCTCGCTCTCACTCTTTTTACTGCTCTGCAACTTTTTGCATTTCGCATGCTGCGTAGGAGTTTAATAAAACTATAAGGCGATTATAAAAAAAGTGTGACAGCAACTGGGCGCACTGTGACAATTGATATTAATACTAAAAATATAATAATAAGCATAACTGGATATAATAACATCAAGCTTTGCGCATCTGTTAAAACAATTTGGATTAAGTCTTTTCCTTTTCCTTTTTTTTTTAACTGACTCACAGCTGTTGTTGCTGTTGCTGTTGTTGTTGTTGTGCAAGGTTATGAATGAAAAGCTTTTTGCCGATTACAGCTCAGTTTGTCGCCCGCCCTTCGGCAACATTTCCGATTGCGATTTCTTCTTCATCGTCGGTTTTTTTTTATTATGGCTTGCAAATCTGAAAAGCTTCCGTTGGGGCGCATGGGAGAAAACCTTGACAACATGTTAACAAGGCATTAACAATAAAATCGCAGCAGTAGCAGCAGCAGTTGGCTGGAGAGCTTTGAAGCTTGAGCTTTAACTGCAGCCAGTAAAATTATGAGAGATAATTGTTGGTAATTGGGGGGTGTTGATACTTATTGATATAGATAAATAGACATATTAAAACGTGGGGGTTGATAATGCCATACAATAGCTCTTCAGCACGTTAATTGGCTTCACTTGCAACATTTTGGACGTTGAGTGTAGGCGAGAACGAAGATTTGCCTTTATTTCAAAAACTATAAATAGTTATTGGTTGAGCTTTGGTGTCTTGAGTTTTAATGCTAATGAGAAAATAATTTTATTCAAGTTATAGAATATAGTATGTAGAAAGTGAAAAATTAATTAATTAATTTTAAGTTGAATAATTTTCTAGTTTTTAAATATCAAATTCCGAAAATTTCTCTTTTATTTTTTTATAATTAATAATTCAGATTTAATTGCAATCTGAAGCCTTTAAGCTGTAAGCTTTTGCTATTTTAACTGCGATCTCATTTATAATCAAAGCTTCTAGCCTAAACACGAACCACAGTGGGGCTTTCATTAAACGATACGATATGTTAAGAGCAATTCTTTGCCGAACTTGAGCTCGCCATTTCAAAGAGAGCTTGTTGTCTCTTAGACAATAGAGGCGCTTTGCGCACAGCTGATCAATTGTGTGCCGGCCAAACAATGGATTACACAAGAGAGTAACAACTGGAAAGAGGGAGGAGGTGATCTCTTGTTTGCCAAGCATATTGCACAAGAGCATAGCTAAAGGAACGAGTGAAAGTGAGACACGAAACTTTTCATAGAGTAGTTAGAAGTGGTGATAGAACAGAAAACTTTCGGAGCAAAAACTGTCTATGTTGGACAAACATTGAGAGCCGCCCTCGTCAATGTGCGCCTGTGTGTGTTTGAGTGTGTGCGTGGATCGACCAATTGACGATCGACGACTCGTCGACGCTCACAAATAAAAAGCGGCATTTGCGAAAATCGCGCAGCCAGTTTGCGTTTTGGCAGCAAAACAAATCGACGTGAAATTTGTCGCGTGTTTTTTTTCGCTTTATCATCGCGTGTTGATTCAGTTTGTGTTTTGTTTGTGCTTTTGCAGAGTGTTGAGAATTAATGCTTAAATCGAATGTGTCTTAAGTAAGCGCACTTAATTCAAGTTCGATTTGGCACTTTGTCTAAGGAAGAACTAGTTCTAAAAGTTGCAAATTACTGATTAAATTACATACAAAATGAGCAACGAAAGGTAAAAATAACATCAAATAGTTCAAATCAATTTATGTTAAACAAAAAACAAATGCCCAGACAACACACACAATTTCAATATCTGTCTGTCTTTTCCATACAAGGCAAATTTTAATGTATAGACTTGAAACCGTGACTTTTATTTTAACACAAAAGGGAACAAAACCGGTTTTCCAGATCGTTTTCATGTCTGTCTGCTGCCTGTTGCCAGGCCTTCAACACGAGTGTCCGTCCTGATTAGAAACACTGCGTTGATCTTTGAGCCCTGCTAAAAAAAATGATAAAAATAAACAACTCCAAAAAAATATAATAAATAAATACAAAAGCGAGACAAAAATTGAAATATTTGTTTTGATTTTAAGCATTTGGCATTGTTTGGGCTTAATTTGAATCGCTTATCATTTTCGGCTCAATGAAACGCTTTAAGATTACTGTCTTATCGTTCAATAATTGGTTTTTGCTCACTCTCAAGTTGAACAAGCGTTTTCATTGCTATTACTAATTGCCTTGCCACCAGACACACAGTTAGTTGTGTACAAATATGAATTGAACAATGCGATAAGACAACAATTCTATTGAATCAAAACTCGTGTCGAGCAGGACACAAGCAATTTGAGCTGCAAGTGTGAAATTGTTATTGATAAAAAAAGAAATTATTTAAGAAAAAGTGATTGATTTGCTGAACGATTCTTGAAGGTTTTTTAAAATGAACCAGCTGACTTCCAGCAAAGTATTCATATTTTTAATATTGTTTCAGTTAATACCTCTTCTCATTTAAAATCATTCGAATGAACAGAAGCCGTAGCCAGCTTTCCTTATCTGATCAATATTTGTATCGAATCGATATTAATTCCCAATTGAAGTGTAAATAATTAATATATCACGTGAAACTTGACAAATATGTCACGGCTAATTTTAAAGTCAACACATTTTACGAGTCACGTTGATAAAATCAATAACAAATATTCAAGCAGTTTGTACTTTAATTGCAGAGATAAAACAAGCAAAACAAATATTGAAATTATATTCTCCCATTTAATACTTGACAATTATAAAACATTTAAATGGGGTTACTTAAATAATAATAGATTTTAATTAATCAAATATATAAATGAATCAAACAGAGACATTCAAGTCAAGTGCAACAAAGTGGCACATGTTATACTTAGTAGACGATTTCAGCAGTATTTGTAATAAAAATGAGATTAGCTAAGTTCAGACTTCCGATAGACTTTGTTTTGTTACGAAAGATCAATGGCACAAAAAATAGTCACAATTTGATTGGGCATTTTTTTTGCCCTATCATCGTTGACGGTGCAATATTTTTGGCAATATTTTCAAACCATAAAAAAAAAACGTGCTCAACTCAAATGTGCTGGGAAAAACCATTAATCGATTACAATTATTTATAACATTGAACAAATTGTTTAAATTGAAATTTATGTTCATTAATGAAGAGTTCTTAAATTTGTTTCGGTGATTAATAAACAAAATTTGCTTAAGAATTTTGTTAATTAGCGCGATAAGCCCAAGGGCTTAATGCCTGTTTGTGATAAGAGTTGATTGAATTGCAAATTGTATTGTTAAGTAGAAATTCCCACGCTAACCACTAACTTATCTTATCAACATTTTCCTTTTATTTATTGTTGTATTTGTATTTTGTTTGTGGTGCAATCTAATTACGCTTACTCAGCGCGTGGCTGTCATGACAACAATTGAGAGCCGCTAATGATGATGAAATCGATGCGTTTATTAATATGTCTATATATATATATATATACATATTTATTTATTATACTGATTGTGCGCTTGTGGCGTCTCAACTCGCAGCTCTATTGATGCTGGGCTTAATTGGCACAATTTGTGACACAAAAATCGATATTAAAATGCGCTTCCAGCTGTGTTTTGACTGCTTTGCATTTATTGTTGTCCGATTGAAAATATAGCAGCAAAATAATCATTTGTCTCTTTTGAACGTTTTTTTTTTATTATTATTATTTATTGCACGGAAACATAAATTGAAATTTTGTTGGCATATCTAGATGTATGCACAAACTGTAGAAATATATTTTGTTGGGGAATCCATCTAAGATATCTAAAAGATAATCTTTATAGTCTTCTTGCTGATAAGCTCAAGTTAATTGTCCTGTTTGTGGACGCACAATATATGCATTTTATTACATTATTCCAAGTGAGAAACATATACTTTTCCTTGAAGTCCAAATCCAGTTCCTTATACAACACAAAAATCATTCAATCAAAGCAGAGTAGTCTTTTCAGCTCTGATTAAATAACAGTGTATTTTTCTTATCAATTATCTAATTTGAACGGTCAACATTGAGACATTTTCAATTCACACTTGGCCACTGGATAAGCGAGACACGTTTCCACTTTCCATATTCCCATGATTGACATCAATCACGACGCTTATTGATTAACATTGTGAGTGATTCTTCAAAATTGAATTGCTTTAATCCATTGTGCAACGATATTTTGACTGTTATTGATTGTTATATATTTATTTTGGCACATTGAACCTTTTGTTTGTTCAATACTTCCTTAATTTTGTTTAAAATTAAGTTGATTATTTTTGGGAATTTGTTGTTCTTTCTTAGCTTTGGTCAATCATAAAAATGCAAATCACGCTTAAGCTAATTTTGGTGTGTTCAAAGTAAAGTTGACTGTTCAATGTTAAAGATTTAATGGTTCTAAAAGATCAGTGACATTATATATATATATATATATATGTGTTATATTCTCTTGATTATATAAGAAATGCATTTAAAATATAATCTATATATATAAATATATTTTTGTTAGATAATGATTTTCAACGGAACCTGGTGAATAATTGAATTCATTTATAGAAAAAGTGTCACAAGCACTTCCTTATCAACAATTATGGCCAGGCTGAAAGCGAAAACAAAAATGAGCAAAACAACAAAAGATTAATGTAAGGCAATGGGTGAATCAAGGTAAATTCAGTTTGTGCCTTGACAACCAAAACTTTTTCGCACTACGCGGCTATTGTTCACCAAAAGCCGAACAAAACAAGACAAAAAATGCAAATAATTATTTTCGCTAGGCAAAATAATTACAAAATACAAACTCCAACTAAAAATTTGTTACACTCAATTAGGCTGGCCAAATAAAAAAACGGAACTCTATCAAAAATACAAAACACGCAGCAAAATGCGGTTCGTTTTTTTCTTTTTTTGCTATTCCAATTCGTTATTATTATAATTTTTTATATTGCTACTTTTGCTATCAACCAAAAAGTGCGAGAAATCCACAGCGAAATAACGCGGCACATGACATTTTGGCATATGACGTATACGCCATGCTTGCCGCTTGACTAAATCGCTCTCCCTCTCTCTCTCTCTCTCACTCTCTATCTCTCTCTCTCCCACTCTCTTTCTCGTCATATCTCGATCTCACGCTCTCTGGAGCACAACAAAATTGTGCATAATTTATAATACCCGTAGGCATTAAACAAAACAAAACAGTTAATAAGAAAACCCCTTTTGTTGACGGTTTTATCGTTTTGTTGTATATAATTCAGAACAGCTTAAATAACCCAGTCGAACCATTATAAATGCTGATTTCAGTTCCAAAACTGAACCTATATGAACTCTGCAAAGGTTTACAGCCCTTCACAAATGATTTTCGAAAGTGATCTTATCGATTTCCTTATAATAAATAATGAGTAATTTGATTAAATCAATATTTGATTTGTTTTTTATTGCTTATATCAGGCATAAATTATCAAGATCGGAGCAACGTATCATATGGCTCTGAATCGGTCAATTAACTTTCCGGCTTCTCATCAAAATTTTCCACCCAGCAATTCTCAAATGTGGACCAACATTTACATACTTTCTTTTATGTTCGCTTTTCTTTTGAAATCCCTGACACTCTTTCAAATAAGTTTTAAGTTGCTTGTTGTACGATCATCAAGATATATGTATATACATATGTATATATAGATATTATACAACTCTGACAACGAACAATGACAAACAATTTGCCTGCTTCTCAATTGATTTTATTCAAGTGTTTAATTGTCGCTTGTTTCACTTCAGAGATGAGGATGAGTACAGTAAATTTGTGCCACAAAAGATGCCGTATAATGTGCTGTCCGGCGCCGAGTTCCAATGCAAGCTGCCCATGTCCTCCACCAAGGCCATGTGCATGGCGCTACCGCAGAGTCGCAAACTGTCCACCATCGATGAGCAGGACTATGATGCAGCCAATCGCCGGGGCATGATTAATCAGGTAAGCAACCACTACTCCTAGAAATATGCATGCCTGCCTCAGCAGTTGCGCGCTGCTGATGAGAACATTCCTGGCAACTACTTGCAACAGCAGCAATTCAGTTGCCACATTTTCTCTTAGCTTCGTTAAGTTTTGCACTCTTCGCCTTGGCTCTCTTTTATGGCAACTTTTGTGCGGCTGTCCTTGAAAACGCAATTGCAGCAGGACACCTGTTGTTGTTGTTGCTGTTGTTGTTGTTGTTGCTGTTGTTGTTGTTGGGGTTGTCGTTAAGCATATGCAACAGAGTTTCTCGTAGGTGTTATGATTTGCTAACCTTTTGTTTCCAATAATTAAATGGATACTGAATTTGTCGCATCTTGCCAACAATAAGTAGCCACAAAATGTTGCTGACGGCTGCCACAAGCCATGCAATGAGCTGGACTTGGATCTGCTGAAGACAGCAACTAATATTTATAATGCAAAAGTTTTGTGATCAATTTTTACTCCAGAATGGAATTAAGATATGATTCAGCAAATTATTTAACTATTTGGTTTTTACCTCTTCTTTTGAGCCAGCAGCTGCTTACTTGGCTAAAATAACTTGGTATCTTTGACTAACATCATTTCATAATTGTCGTAATAGTCATTTGTACTATCTGCTAGCCAAATAGTCGACCTATAGGCAGGGCATAATATTTATCGTGTCTACACATTGTGAAGGACAAAATGATAAGATACGCAATTGAACTTTCTTCGCGTGATTAGAAATAAATGTAGCAGCCATGGGGCACTCATGTGGCGCACACATGTGTCGCGAATTGAGCCAAATCAAATTCGATGCCAGGGCAACACAATATCAGACTGACGTCATACATACATATATACATATATATATATATATATATATGTATATGCAAGGCAAAGTTCGCTCTGACTCTGACAGAGATCGTCTGTCACTATTGACTCGATTGAAAACACAAGGGTTCCACTTGCATCACGTTCTCAGTTAGTTGCAACTATTTGTTTCTTTGTCGTTTTTGCACACACGCCAATTTGGCTTTAATTAGAAAAGTGTCGCAACTTCAATTGCCGGCAATTACTCACTCAATAAATAATCAATTGCTTTCATTTACTGTTTGCTTTTCTTTCTGATTTGCCTGCTTTGCTTTGTGTTGCAGATTTTAGCCACTTGTGCGGTGCTGCTGCTTTCCGCAGGATGTGGCATGCCGATTGGCTACTCGGCAGTGCTGCTGCCACAACTCAGCTCCAATTCCACAGAGGTGCCCATAACGGTCAATACGGGCTCTTGGATAGGTAAGCTCATCAAAATATTTATATCGACATATTGAAAAAAATCGATTTCTGATTTCGGTAAAAGGCGCAATTGTAAAGATATAGTTTACCAATTGATAAAGAATATGCCCTGACTGAAAAAATATACTTAACTTAAACGTTTTTTCATTTGAAGAATTTGATTTTTGTTTTTTAAGCTTCTCAAAAAACGATCAAATTTCAAATTATTTAATATGCCAGATTTTCATTTGGCAATCGGGTTTATATAAAGGCCAGACAGAAAGTATCCAAAGAGTCCCTGACAATATTTCTCAGATGCAGTTCGTTAGGAGAGCTCTGCTTCGAAGAACTTTTAAGTTTCGGCCAATCTGGAAATCGGGCCAGATAAACTACATTCATTCTCTTAAGAATTCAGGATATTCTTAAAACAGGGATTATAAATGAGTTTTCATAAATATATATATATATATATACATATATAAGTTTATTAAATTTAAGAATTTTTATTTTATTTACCCATCCATTAACTATATCTTTTCTGGTTCTCCCTTTACAGCCAGCGTTCACAGCCTGGCAACACCAGTTGGTTCACTTATGTCTGGACCATTAGCCGATTATATGGGTCGTCGCAAGACGCTCCTCGTATCGACAATACCCCTATTCTTCGGCTGGAGCACCATGGCGATGTCGAACTCTGTGAAGGCCATAATATTTGCGCGATTTCTGTGCGGCTTTGCAACTGGCATTTTGGGCGGACCGGGTCAGGTAAACAAATAGAGAAACAGATAAAAGTTGATCAAGAAATAAATAAATAGCTAACCAATGCCAAGTGTCGAAAAAGTTCATTCACACACAAAACACAGCAGGAATTAAGCGAGAAATGCGACTCGGAATTTGTACAACTGACCCATTAACCAGATATCGGATTATATAATAAGCACGGCCTTGAACCCGTGGTGAGTACTAGGAAACCAAGAAAGATGCTCAAGCTGTCAGTTAAGCTGCTGAAGCTGGCTGTCAACATGCTGGCAGCTGGCCGACAGTCAATTGTTCGCTTAATGTTATTATTCCGAGACGAGATCTCGACTGCTCCATTGTGACTATATAATCAGCTGTCAACTATTGTCAAGTGAGCAACAATTTGGCACAACCGGCATTTTTTTTTGTGCTTACTATATATGTATATACAGTTGTGTGTTTATTTATCTTATGGATATGTCCGTGACTTATCAAGCGGCCAAAATGATAACGAAAGCAGTCGTTTTTGTCGTCATTTGAATTTAGCAAAAAAAAAAAACACACAAAAAAACATACAAAAAATACGAGAAAAAACCAAACGCTTCCCGCACTGTTTTGAGCATAGTTCCGGATTCTTGACCTTAGTCTATAATAAGTTGTGGGTATTGTTGTTGCTGTGGGTGGCTCACTTGGATTTCCCCCTCAACAACAACAACAACAATGAATAATTCATTCATATGCTATTTTGTTTGTTTTGTTTTTTTGTGCCTTTTTTTTTGCGCATGATTCTCGATTCATTAATTTAGAAGAAGATTTATGAGTTTATGATTATGATTAAGATAAAGATAAAGACTTAAGTGGATGCTGCTGTGGGTCAGCATGACCCTGTTTTTTGATCAAATTGTTTGTGTTGCTTTAACATTAAGGGATAGTTATTGTTTAGCTGTCTGTCCGTGTGTCTCTCTCTCTCTCTCTCTCTCTCTCTCTGTCTTGGTTGTCTCTCTTTCGAGAACTTGTGCGAGGTCAAGGTTTCTTAGTTGCTTTTCTAGGAATCGTAGTCAAGAGTTTATTTTGATATTTTCTATATAGATTGTGGGCTCTAAATGACTTGTGGGGGCAGCTAACACATAGCAATCTGGGCTATACAATCATGTAGGTTGAGTAGTGATTAGTGATAGATTCCCGATGGAATGTATTCATCCATAGATATTGAGATATTAAAAAAGGCTGAAACACTTTTCGCATGAAAGCAGACCTATGTAATATAATAGAGATTGCCAGGACAGATGCAAGTCTGGTCTTTATATAAAGAAAAAGCCTAACTTTTATTCAGCATTTACTTAAAAAACCCATTTCTCTACCAGCCAGATTCAAACTTTGTATAGACGGGAAAGATCTATTTTACAGACCTGATTTTCGATTTAAAATAGAATTTTTGAATTTAATTGTAGTATTTTCTAGAGCTAAATAAATAACTAAAAAGAACTCGAGTGTGTGAAGTTGCGACCCAATCTCGATGCACCTTATGAAAGGTAGATTTTAACATCGATTTCGAGTCAGAATCGCATTTACAGCTTTAAGTGCTATATTGATATAGAGGTCAAGCCAATACAAGTTTCGAAAATCGGATTACTTTGAGATGTTTATGATTGTTTAAGTTGTTGACCCAAAGGAAATTTTTGAGTGTACAAATTTAATATGATTTTCGAGCCAGAATCGTGTTTTAAACTTTGTATGATTTTTGTTGTGATCAAATCATTATGATCGTTATTGATCATTATGTCTTAGGGAAGTTTTCCGTCACGTTACTTTTGGTAAATACGTTTTTAACATGAATTTCGAGTCTGAATATTGTATTAATCTTAAATATAGCATTAATCTAGAGCTCAATCCATAAGAAGGCATTGTATTTAAAAATCGGATCACTTCGACTTTCTATAACTTTCAAAGATCTGAAATGAATATCAATTAATTACCCTTTCTCTTATCCGATCCAGGTGTATATAGCGGAAACAGCTGAGCCAAATTTGCGCAGTCTGCTGATCGGTGCGCCTTATGTGGCATATTCGTGTGGCATCCTCCTCGTCTATTCGATGGGCACGTTCCTATACTGGCGCACTGTGGCATGGTGTGCCAACATTCTGCCTGCTCTCGCCGTGTTGGCCATCTTCTGTATACCCGAATCACCAGCGTGGCTGTTGCGCAATGGACACGAGAAGCGTTCGCTGAAGGCGCTGACATTCCTGCGAGGCAGCGAGATTACCGCCCAGAAGGAGATCAACGACATGAAGCATCGCCTGGACATCGAACGTGTCACAAGCACTGCGAATGAGAACATCTTTAAGCTGTGCTGTCAGCGTGTGGCAATGAAACCATTGTTCATTGTCATCGTCTTCTCGCTGCTGCAAATGTTCTCGGGCACATTTATTGTGATCTTCTATGCCATCGATATTGTGTCCGAGTTTGGAGCGGACTTTGATACGAATCAGGCAGCGATTTGGACGGCTGCGGTGCGCGTCCTTTGTTGCATGATCTTCTGCGGCATCTTGATCTGTGTGCGTCGTCGCCTCATCATGGTGATCTCGGGCATAGGTTCGGGAGTCTTCTGTCTGGTTCTCAGCGTCTTTATGTATGTGCGTGCCGGAGAGCCGAGAATGCCCTACGACATCCTCGTAGCCGGTGGATGTCTCCTTGGCTATATAGTCTTCAATACGGCGCTGATGGTCATGCCGGGCATTATGATTGGTGAACTCTTTCCGGCAAAGATTCGAGGACGCACGGCGGGCGGTGTATTTGCCTCTATGAATGTGGCACTCTTCATATTTGCAAAAGGTTTTCCCGCGCTGCAATCGTATTTGAAAATGCGTGGCGTTTTTCTCGTCTTTGCCGTTTCCAGTTTTCTGCTGACGATTTTCATGTGTCTATTTCAACCGGAAACAAAGGGACGCAGTCTGGAGCACATTGAGGATTACTTTAATGGCAACAATTGGCTCTGGATTCGACGTGATCGTGGCTACAAAACGGTCAAGTTGCTGCCACTGCAGCCTTCCAAGAATCCAGGCAACACAAATCAGGCCTAATCCTAATTAGGTGGGATATTATGACATTTAATTAGCTTTTATACAGGGGCTCACTGAGATTCCATAGTTTGTTAGTTAGTATTATGTATAAATATATAAATATGTAGGAGTACCTCGTAGTCGTAAATATTTTAGTGTTCCTTATTACATACATTTTCACTCAATTTCTGTTAATTTTACCAATGTGATGTTTGCAATTATGCATTAACTTTTTATATAGTCTCGATAATAGAATATGTATGCATTATCGAAATGATTAGTAATAAAATAATATGTTAGAAATAAAATAAACAATTTTTAAAATTCTCTTGAACTTGGCGGCAATGTACATATGACAAAGCACAGCCAACTTCACGCTTGCACATTGTTATCGAATGGCCACCACATTTGAGTTGCTGCTCTTTGATTCCGTGTTCAAATGAGTCGGTTGTCTGCTTGTGAATAATTATAAGAATTGGCGTGTAGTTATCCACTTTACACTGTGAACTGAAAGTTTTTCCATATATTATTTTTGCTTTTAAATTGCCAGATAAATGTTGCCAGATAAACAATTTTTGTTGGCCAAAATCATGTGCTCGTTCAGTGTTGTCGTTAAGTGTATCGGTAATGTGAAAGTTCTGTTGGAGCAAAAAGCTCCGTCGCGCGCGCAAGCAGCTTTGAAATTTAAATTCAAATCGTGGTCGTTTATTTTATTTATTTGTTTTGGTGTAAACAAGAAGAATATTATTTAAATGTTTCTTATATACAAATATGCTATTCACTGAAATTTAAATAGTATTGTTGCTTATTACCTTTAGGCAATCCCGTTTTGAAGCGGACATTCACCTTGCATCTAATTGCACATCAAATCTGTTTGGATTACGTGCATTATAAATGACCCGCGTGACGTTTAATTTTTAATCGACTTCCCAGTTAGAGCAGTTGAGCTAAACTTTGAAATTAAAAAAAGAGGAAAAAAATTGAGTGCAGTTGGAGAAGTGGTCGTCCAGGTATATTTAAAATTCTATTATTCCCATCAGATGTAGGGTTTTCATTCGTTTTTTTCTGACCCAAAGTCAGTGCTAATAAATTGTATAATTCTTTTTATTTATTTTTGTTTTTTGTTTGGTTTACTTTTTGCTTGTTTTGGCTCGACAAACTTGTGCCGTGCATTTTTCTTGTGAATGCCTTTGTGTAGGTGCCGCGAATAAGTGGGTGAGAGACAGGTTGATGGGGGAGTGGCAGTTGCCACTAACTGGAATGCTGGGTGTAAAGTGTAGTGCGGTGTGGTGGGGTGTGGTGGGCGAGGGAATGGGTGAATTGCTGCGGCATACCCGAAACGCTTCAAGTTGCTGAGCTCATTCGTCTCTCTGCGATTTGTTGGCATTTTAACGCGCTCAAGCGCCGACCAACAAGTTCGTTACACATTGGCATATGGATGGCCAATAGATACCCTATAAAAGTAATTATAAAAGTAGGTATATTTTTGAATATATTTGGGATCTTTTGGCTTGGGTGTAATATTTTGTTTATATTTTTATATATATGTATATATTTTTAAATGGGTTAAAGTGTAGGAAAAAGCATATCCGACTCCAAAAGTACATTTGTTTTTGATCAGCATCACTAGCCGAGCCGATTTAGATATGTTTATATAATGGTTTGTATGAAAAGTCGATATAATATTATTATTATCAAAAGCAGATCAAGTTAATTTCATTTTATCGATATTATATTTAAGATTCATGCCACTTCTTATAGTCTAAAGCATGAAATAATCATTTTTGAATCTGTCAACAATTTGTTTCTTTAATTTCTACTAAATTGGAAAAGTCTACTAGCATCTTATACCCCAAAAGCTACTATTTACGAGGTATTACGACATGGCAAGCAATAATTGCGCAGAGCTTCGCATCAGTTGAATGCTGAATGTATGGATGAGTGGGGAGGGGGCGGAGGCAGGGAGGCGAGGGCGGAAGGCGTGTTGCCTGCTCATGCAGTGATAAATGAAGTTTTAGTGGCTTTTGACCCATTTAATAAATTGTTAAAGTTGAAAATTGTGTGCAAGAATATTGTAAGCTCTTGCACAGGATGAATGCATTCAAATATATACACAAATATATATATAAGACCAATATATGTATATATATATATAAATATATATAAACTTGTTACCAGTTGCAGTTGGAATTAGGGTTAATTTAAAAGTTGCCATTGCGC
This sequence comes from Drosophila nr. perissopoda 5 BK-2023a, assembly GCA_035044105.1. NCBI lineage: Eukaryota > Metazoa > Arthropoda > Insecta > Diptera > Drosophilidae > Drosophila > Drosophila nr. perissopoda 5 BK-2023a. The sequence continues at coordinate 666,756 of JAWNMK010000126.1, forward strand.
CGCTTTGCAACACTGACTGACCCATGGGCAACGAGTTCAACGAGTTGTTTTTGTTGCAATTATTGTTGCTGCCATGTTGCAAAGTTTGTGCTGCTGCCCCACTTTTTTGTTGCAGCCAAAGTTGGGGAATTTTAAATAATTCTGTTAAATTGCATAATTTGCCATGTTCTCCTGCTCCTTCCACCTACCGCCCACAGTGCAACCCACCGTATCCGGTTACAAAGTTTAAACTTGGCTGGTTATTAAGTTAGCGGCGACAGTTTTCAGTTAATATGATTATGCCTCGCTTTTAAGTGTCATTTTTTTCTACTCCTTGCCTCTCAACTTATAAACTATCTTCAAATATGCACGATAAACAAGCTGCACTGAAAAGAATGAAAGTGAAATAAAATAATAGAGAGAAGTTAAGTGGCACTAAAAATACTTGAAAGAGAAAGTGGAAAAATTCGAAAAACTAAACTATTTAAGAAATGCTTTCTAATTTTTTAAGTTTTAATAAAAGAATGATTACAGATTTATTTTTTCGACTGGTACACATTTTTTTCTCTACTATTTCATATATAATTTCTATCTCTGGTTCATAACAGAATTATTTATGTGAGTTGTGATTAAGTTAGTGTGTTTCTAGTTATAATTTTCTTTGCGTGTAGAGTGGATGAAGGGCCTTGGCGGGGTTACGACATTCTTGAGCCACAATAAGCAGCATCAAGAAGGCTTTTTGGCCAAAGGAGGAGAGTTTATTAGAGCCGCAGCTGAGCACAAAGATCCTTGCCAAGCAGACTAACTGGCTGGCTGGCAGGCAAGTCCTTGTCATATTTATATATTTTTTTCTTATATCTATATCTATGTTGATTGTATGCAACTAGCTATATAAACAATTTTCTATTATGCAAAATATAACAAGCAGAACAACAACAACAACAGCAACAACAGTCATAAGAATAACAACTACAATGGATTTTTGCATAAGAAAGCACAACTGAAGTTGAAGTACGACCAAAGCAGCAGCCTAAGCAGCCAGCCAGAGACCAAACCACTCCCACCCACTCCCACCCACTTCTTCCACCCCTCTCCCCTAACTATATTCCTGCATAAAAATTCGAGCGAAATTTAAAGAGGCAACATTAATTTGAAATGCAGAATAACATTTTTTGCCTCCATCTTTTGTGGAGTGAAAAATATTTTATTTGCTTGCTAAATCTATAATTGTATATTGAATAAAGTCTGGCAAATCATAAGCGTTTTATATTGTTTTTATACACCTGCAGATTGTTTGAATGATTTTAATTTTATTTTAATATTGCTCCCTTAGATTTCCTGGCAATAGCAGAGCAAAATTGCTGCTCAGTTCAAACAATGAAAATATTTCATATTTATTTCAAATATTCTATATTTATACACATGTTTGCATTTACTTTACATGTTGTTGCTCTTTGTTTTATTGCTTAAAATATTTGTTGAACTACACTCTAAAAAAAAAACAAAATAAACTTCACTCAAAAGTAATTAAATGAAAACGTTTTCAGACACTATACAAATATTTAATCTGAGCTTTTTTTCGGCAACTTATTAAATATATTTTTGCACTTTGCTCGCATCACTAAAAACTCTTTTCAAGATTCTTTTTACGACTAGTTAACCACACAGAATTTGAAAATGTGCTAATTGCATGTCGAAAATTAGGTACTTTATCCCTCTCACTCTCTCTCTCTCTCTCTCTCTCTCTCTCTCTCACTCTCTCTCTCTCTCTCTCTCTCTCTCTCTCTTTCTCTCTCTGTCTTATTATACAATCTGTCCGCAGTTGTTGCTAACTAGCTGCTGACTCTGAGGTTACCTCCATGACCCAAGTCAATGCAAAGGGTGTTGCGTGTTGCACACTAATACTATCACAAACATTAACACAAACACACACTAGTGCAAACAGCAGGATGCACACACACTAACACACACCCATACACACACAGAGAGTATATTGTAGAGGCAAAATTTGCAAATAGCAGCCACAAGAACATCACAGACGGCACGGAGACGCGCCCAAGCCACAAACACTGTATATAATGCTAAGCAGCAAGCCAGTGACTCCACACACCCCCCCCGTTTGCAACACACCCCCCATCCCCAGTCCCACTCCACTTCTCTGCTTAATCTGTGCTGTTGCAAACCAGCACAGAGGATGAAGCAAAAACGCAGTTGTTGCTGGCATAGCGAAAAGTGCTGAGCATAAATAAGACATTTGCGTGTGTTAGAGCACACACACACACACACACGCACACACACACACACACGCACACACCCGCATACACACAACAACAGCAACGTGAAATAACTCTACACGCAACATTGAAATGTGACAACAGGGAGCACAGCGCCACAAACCGCAGGCAATGATATACACTAAAAGAAAAATAGTTGCTATTTCATCGTGAGCTGATCTTTTGATACTTAAGCAAAAATATTTAAAAAGTTTAGCTTAACAATTTGACACAATAAACAACAAATTGTTGTATTATAAATATGTGTCAACTTTTCTAGCTATGTGTCTTCCTCTATGTCTCTCTCTTTCTTACGATGTCTGTCTCTTTCTTACGATGTCTCTCTCTTTATGTTTCAATCCCTCTCTCTCTCTATATATATATGTCTTTCTCTCTGTCTATCTGTTTCTCCTTTAAGTCTTAATCCACTTTTTTTGTACTGTGTAGACTGAAAGACAATAATTTCGAAACTGCTTTCAAAGCAAAGTCGCCAGCAAAAGTAATGCAAAATGCAAAGTCATCGCTCGCACCAACATCCAGCTGATCCGCCTACACCAGCACCACACACACACACACATAGTGGCAACTGTGGCAGCTCCACCCGAACAATTGTTGTGATTTCCTTCTTATTCTGCATTTGGTTTCCTTTTTTTTCTGTTTCTGTTTCGAGTGCGGGCAGCTCGTGCACATGCATTTATTTAAATTCCTTACTCAGCTCCAGTCTGTGTGTGTGTGTGTGTGTCTTGCCTCATTTTGCCAATGTATTCATTGTCTGTAAAATTGTTGTGCGGTATGCCGGCGCATAATGTCTTTCTTTATGCCATGTCCTTCAGTCAGGGTCCTGCCCCCCTGCCACCCTCCACCCACTCAATCCCTTGCCACAGACTGACTGCAGTTTGCGGTTTTTAACTTGTGACAGTTTTAAGTGGCTGCCGTTTGTCTCCCTCGTTGAATGCCATTGCATACCCCCCCCACATCTGTGTGGATATCCAGCTCCAGAGATTTTTTTTGCATAAAATGTAATGCTTGTTATTTGGCGCTTATAAATTGCTCAACTATAGCAATAAATACCTTTTGCCTTCTAAGCAGCTTTCCTTACACACTTTTCACGAGATTAGCTCCACAGTTTGTTTCTGTATCGGTTTTAAGAGCTTAGCAACTAAGGCTCTCCGCATTGTGAGAAATTTCTTCTACAATTTATGCAGATTTCTCGAAATACAACTTCATTTTGTAGCTGTCTTGCATTCCACATTGTTTAAAATTATGAATAAATTGTTTTAGTTTTGTTTCTATTAGTAAAACATTTATGAAAATGCAAAGAGTATTTTTTATTTAAGCTGATTTTGTTTTTATATAATAATAAATTGATGTACATATGTAACAGATAGAAGCAGGCAGCTTCCAATCCACTAAATATATATATTCCGGATCAGCATCAGCTGTATGAATAAGGCGATCTCAGAAACTAATACTTAAAATGTGGAAGATAGGATAAGTTCAAGTATTCCATACGCAGATCATGTTTATTTAATTTTAACGATAGCTGTCATAATTGCGCAATTATCGATATTAAGCGATTTTTGACAGCAATAAAATCCAAAATTTAATGAAAGGAACATAGCAATGGATATATAATAATATAATATGATAACAAACTATTGATCCACTTTCTGTGATATATATATATCTACTATATTTACTATATATATATATTTACTATTTACTAACTATATATCAAAGCTGGGTTCTAGTTCTCTCGACTTCTCTCTACAAATATTTCATCAATAAATGTTCGCTGCAAGCTATCCGATTCTTTAGCTAGCAATTGCCTTGCAACATAAGCTCGCAACGGAAATGAGTTCTTAAGAGTTGCAGTTACTTCGTATTCGGCTTCCTTCCAGCTGTGGCGCATATGTTGCAGTTTAGCATGCATATTTCATTCGCTTTGGCATTGTTGCAGGCACTTTCGCTTCGATATTTTTTAAGCCAGCTTTTCATTTGAGATGAGCAAGAGAAACTGCTGCAGCACAGCAGCTATCCTTTTGCCATCCTGTTGGGACTTGCACACTTCCTCTTTCTTATCTCTCACTCTCTTGGGTTTGTTGTCATTCAATTTTCAATCACGTCACATCATCTCGCCGCATTAAAACTCCAGCTTCAGCTCCATCTCCAGTTCCAGTTCCAGTTCCATGTTGCAGCACTTTCTGATTTAATGGCCATATTGTGCTGGTCGCTCGGCAGTTTCGTGACCCATTTGAATGGGGTGCAAATGTCTGCCCGACTCTCGACTCCCGAGACCTGAGTTCGGAGCTTCTATTGTCATTATGCGGCCTTTGGTTGTCTTACACCTGCACTTAGGACCAGCAGCAGCAGCAGGAAGAGGATCAGTACGGATTCATAGTCTCCTTCATAGTTTCCGGCTGATGGCAACAACCTTTGCGCCTTTTGTTGTTGCTGCCCAACAAAAGGAAAACAATTTTCATGCGTGCCTGCGAAAAATCAAAGCAAAACATACCCAGCACACACACACACAGACATATATGTGAGAGTACAATGCCTATTTGTGAGATAACAAAAACAACAACAAGATGGAACTCAAAGCAATTTCCAAGTGCTGCCGCAGGTATCCGAGTAGTTGGCACTGAACATGGAGAAGTACGGAATAGGTTCCACTCTCGAAAGGGACACTCGGCGCCTAAGTGCGTTTCTTGTTTTTTCCTGGCAAAACTCTTTTGTTGACATGCTCTCACCTAGTTGGGCATATTAGCTAGTTAAGGCTCAGATTTAATGAAAGCTGCAATAAGCGTCCAACATTTGTGGCATGAACAATCAAAAATCAGACCAAAAATAATAATTAGTTTGAACTAGTTAAGTTGCCCAATCAGAAACGAGACAAGTCGATTAATATTGAATGCTTAATGATAGAGGACTCTGCATCATTATAGAGTAATCGAAATGTTTAATGAAAGGAATAATTATAAGTGCAGCGATAAAGAAATACTTCAAAACTAATTTGGCTCAACAACGCAGCGGAATCGATTTTACCATTTAGTAATTTAGCCACAAAGAGGGGAGAAGGAGAGAAGGTTAATGAGCAGAAGTATATCTAACAAACATTAAACTTGCTGCTGGCATATGCCCATTGGTAGTCTAAGTAAAAAGTGTATACACAATTCGTTGTTAGCGCTTGAAGCTTTGTTCTCGGCTCGCTGTTGTTAGTTGTTGTCAACGACAGAGACAGAGTCAAAGGCTTTGTTAAAACCCCTTAGTCTGGAGCGCTATAAGCCATTTTCCGGCTGGTTGAATGACACGCCAGAAATTGCAAACACACATGCGTCACACACACACACACACATTCACACACACACAACAGACATGCACACACATATACATAAATATTTATCTATATACATATTGTAGATGTACATATTAGGCTCCCAAAATATATGCAAGGCAAAAGCAATTAGTGACGATTTCAATGAGCTCATTAAGTGGTTAAGCACAAATGCCAATGGGAGGCTAATTAACACATCAGCAGCAGCAGCAGCAGCAACAACTGGAACTGGAAATGTAACTGGAACTGTAACTGTAACTGGAACTCTTGCCACTTGGCATTTTGGCCACTTGTCGTCCATGACGTCCAAGTTCTGGTCGCAATGTTCAGATTTGTGGTGGGTTATTTTTATTTTATTCCATTTCATTTTTTTTTTTTTTGCTGCCCACCTGGCAAATGCTTGTCGAAACTTTTATAATTATGTTCGGAGCTATGGCAAAAGTTTCAAGCGTTCGCCGGCGTCTGCTCATTTCTCAATTCTTTCTCGGTCTCTTTCAAGTTTTTAGACGCAGTGAAAGTTTGCATTCTTTTCATTTTCAAATACCCTATGCAGCAACAAATATATGGGGTAGCAAGTGGGGCAAGCAGCAGTTTGAGATACATTATTAAAAGTACATTTTCCAATTTGACTGAAAGAGAATTTAGTACCAAAGTTTCTGGGTTCTGGCAGTGATATGTTTTTGATACAAGCTCACTTTGGAAATCTTAGACTAAAAGTCAAATTTCGTATTTAAATGTTTAAAGCTTAAAGATTTTGAAGGGGTATTTTGGGCAACTGAGAACTAATTGAGGTTCTATTATTATTCAAGCTCTTGATTTTATAATGCGCAGAAGTTATCTTTAGCTGCGTCTGACTTAGTAGCTCAGCTAAATTATTAATACTATTTTTAAGGAGTATTTTGCCTTTGCTGTTGCTGTTGCTCATGCTCTGTGTCCCTGGCACTTTTGAAACTTTTTGCTAGTGGCTGCCACTGCTGGCTGGTGGATGTGGATGTGGGCGTCGTCCAAGCAGTTGTCAGTTCTTGTTCTTGTCCGTCGTTTGCAAGTTAATTATGCGCTGCGTGGGGCGCCCACTTCCGGTTTGTTTGACGCCACACTTCCGATGCGTCAAGGAAATTAAAAATGTCGCAGCGCCAAATGAGAAGGAGAAAGAAAATAAGAAAAAGAAATCGAAAAACAAGTGAGAATCTCACAAATCCGACTGTTTAATACTTTGTTTGAGTTCGGTATGATGGGGGTGTGTGTTGCAGGTTGAGAGTTGGGCGTGAGATTGTCAGTGAGCAATACGACTTTAAATTTTTGTGATTTTCTTCTCGACTCCTCAAAACCAATATTCCCTTTTACTTTTAGAGTAGCGGAGTATTAAAAATGCCAACGCGGCTTGTTAATTAAACGCGGCAACAGCGGGCAATAATGAGCCATGTCCAGCTACCAATTTTTGCAATCTTCCAATGTACAGTTATTCTCCACCCTGCCCCCTCTCCCCGTACGCTGCCCAACAACCTCAACCTGTCCAATATATACGTCATTTTTTTAATCAATTAAAAATGCCACTTAAGTGGATCACGCGTACCCAACGACAAATATTTTTCATGTTTTATTTTGTTGCCACTTGACGCCAGTTTGGCGTGCCGCATTCCAGCCCCTTCCCTCTCCCTTTCCCCTTGCAGCTGCTTGCCACACTTGCTGCAAGCAATTATCGAAAATTTAATTAAAGCGCCAAGTGTCACAAGTAGCAACTGCTTGCATCTGTGCGCGAGTGTGTGTGTGTGAGTGTGTGTAAGTGTGCGAGTATGTGGCCTATATTAATGTTAACGCATTAATGCATCATTAAGCAACGACTGGTTTCGTGTCCTGTGTCCTGTGTCCTGCGTTCTGTGTGCTTTCACGTACGTCCACAGAAAAGTCAAACAGATTTTCATTCGGGAAGCTGTTTGCATATTTACATGATAAAGCATACGAAAATGCCATGCATAATGCTGTCGATCGACATGTGTGTGTGTGTGTGTGCGGGTGTGTGCGGGTGTGTGCGGGTGTGTGCGGGTGTGTGTGCATTTATTGCTCTTTATTTGTGCGCACTGAAATTGCTCTTTAAAAAATTTCCAATCGATTTAAAAACAAGTGAAAAGAATGTTCTAGACGAGATTACTTGACTTGGAGAAATGCCGAACTCAATTTTAAGACACAGAAAATGTTGGGATTATTGTTGCTTTAACTGAACCGATTTTCATAATCAGTTTCATATCATAACTCAATAACAGATTTGCATTTGGAAATGTGATTTTATGTGAAATTTATCGCCTAAAATATAAACTTGATTTTGGCACTCAGTCTTTAAGTTGGAAAAGCTGAACGCTGTCTTGTTAAATAAGTTAATTGTTCAGTTTGGAGAAATTCGCAAAAATTCATTTGGCAGCTGCTTGAGCAAAAAAAATAATAATGCTTCCGCTTTGGTCAGGATACCAATGGGAAGTCCAATGCTCCAAATTGAAATGCAAGTTGTCGCCGTTGCTGCTGCTGCTGCTGCTGCTGGGGCTGCTGCTGGGCAACATTGTAAATGAAATTTTTTGTGATTGTTGTTGTTGTTGTTGCTGTGGCTGACAAATTCAAAACCATTTGCCAAATAAATAAGCAGCTCAACGTAAATAAATATGCTTTCGCCATGCGCATTTGCACTCAATAAAGATGCTGCCACCGAAGACGGCGAGTCAAAGGATAAGTCTGGCAATGCCAAGCATAAAAATTGTATTTTAATGCTTGCGCATAAATAACACAAACAGGACAAACACACACACACATACACACATAGGGATTCACACTCAGGGAGCCACACGCTGGCATTTTATCAAACGAATGAATCCGGCAGGGAACTGAAACTGGAAGCCAAAGTCGCTGTCACTAATTTAGTAGGTTTCCGTGGCCGTGCCGAAAAATCAACAGGAAACAAACATGGCAACGTTGACGATGGCAATGGCGACGGCAATGGCGATGACGATGATGATGATGATGCTTGTGCTGCTGCTGCTGCTGCTAATGATGATGCTGTTGATGGCAACACCGTTTAGTGGCAGTGCCACGCCTCACTGCACAGGCGGCGTTGACAACACCCGGACAGCAAAAAAAATAAACGGAAATCACAGACAACTGTGTGGCAAGGCGACAATTGAATACCCTTCATGATAAATGGCCTTCAACGTGCGGAAAGCTGTTATTCAATTCTGTCAACATGCAACCAAATAATTGAATTCATTTTGGAGCAACATGTTGTGTGTGAATAGTTATCGACACCCAGGAACTCAACTAGTCAAATTCATCTAGAATATACATATAAACTTTATAGATTGGCTAATGCCTTAAAGCTTAACATATTATTTAATTATCGATAGTTATCTATAGTCTTTGAAAAACACACTCTGTAACAAACGGCAAAGGCTATCTACTCGTTTTTTCGCTCTCTCTTCAGTTTATCACATTGTGTGTCAAACTGAGCAGACTCGCTGAAAGGATATCAGAATACCAAAAAGGAATAGTATAGACTGGCGAATAAGGGGAGAGGAAAACAAATCGCAACGATATGAGCGCCCAGCAGCATCTTCATCATCGGGCGGCATATGTTGGCCTTTATCGTTTGGCATTGGCGATGGCGCCGGAATCGGAGTTGGATTTGGAGTTGGAGTTGGCGTTGGCGTTAGGTGCTCATCAATAAAATCATCGAGGTCATTAAGTGGATTAACTGCAGCCCATCAGAAGCATGTGGTGCCACACAGCACAAAACGCAAAATGCCAAATACGCACACACACACACACACACCCTGTCTGCACAAGAAGGACGAACAAAATCACACACACAAATACCAACACTAAGAAATGGTCGTCATCTTTGACTTTTGCTTTACACTTTGCACTTCATAACAGACAATAGAAAACACAGTGGAAAATACTCACTAAGATTTTTAAGAAAATATTTTGAAGATAAGGAATATAAAATAATATATAGAAATTAAATAAATTAATAAATAAATAATATAATTTAAATAAAAGCATGTTGAAAAATAGACTTTTAAGTTTGTAATAAAATTCTTTGAGATAAATAATTGAAAATAGTCCATAAATAATATAATATAAATAAAAGCGCGGTGGAAAATATGCTTTTAGAATTAAAATAAAAAATTGCTGTGATAAATAATATTAATTATTTGATAAGCAATGTTAAACAATGTTAATTAGTTTAATTAAATCAAATCTGTTCTTGAGTTCTTTTTTTATTTTTATTTTGTTTACTACTGATAATTTACTTTAAAATAGTGAATTTTATAAAGGAACTGACATTGTTTAGATACAGATTTAGATATATGTAGATATACTAGTGCTTAAAACGCGAAGAAATAGTGATAAGCAGTGTTGGAAAACATGATGGAGTATACCATTGGTTAGTACACTAAAGTTATACTAAAGCTAATGTTGACTTTATTAGTATCAAATGATATTTTACAAAATAAATAAACGTTTTCTTTTCCGGAATTCTGAGCCCATTGTATAAAATTCCCAGCACGTTTGCTCAGCATCACATCAATACGTTTCTGTGCGTGTGTGTGTGTGTTAGTGGTAGTGTTAGTGGCACTCTGTCAGCTGGTGTTGCAAGAAGCAGCTAGCCGTAGGAGCGCAAGAATGAGACGAAGTGAAAGGGAGAGGGTGAACAGGGCTGGACAGGGCATGGCAGGACAACGGCAGCTTGTCTTGTCTTGGTTCCTGTTGTTATTGACATGTACGAATTAGGTTAAATTTATTTACTGTCAGTTCAGTGAACTGCGAATGGTTTTAGTTTATTAAATTTAGCCAAGGGGGACCAAAGTTGACAATCTGTTTTAAGTTTATTAAATGTCCAAAAATCAAGATTGAGATTAAGTTATGTTTGCTTATGGCACAACTTATTGAGCTGCTCCTTAAATGCAAAGCCACCCCCATTTCCTCCCTCCCTCTCTCACCTCTTTTTCTCTTGCTATCTCTCTAGCACTCTTTAGTCAGGCACTCAACTTTTAATTTACAGTGAAAAGCAGCTGCAAATTAATTTGAAAGCTGCTGACGCGATGGTAAAACTCAATTGTGGTTTGATTAATCGTGCTTTACATGAAACTCAGCACACACATATACACTCAAACACTCAAACACTCACACTCACACTTGCACTCGCACTCATACTTGAACTGGCACACAAGTTGCATTAATCAGCACAGCTCGGAGCGCTCAACGCTGCCCATTTATTTGCACACAGGCAAATGAGCAAAAGGTAAAAAAAATACAAAACGCTTAACGTGAGTGGGAATTAAAAAAAAAAAATCCTCTTGCAAATCGCAGTCAAAGTTAAGTTGAGAGCAAAAAACCAAAAGAAAAATAAATACAGATCAACAACTATATTTGTATCGATGATATGGAAATGCTCTTTGAGACCAAATGAATTTCTTTTCCTTCTGATTAAATAATTAAATAAAATATTAAATATTTGAATTTAATTACTAAAATAATAAAAAAAATAGATGAATATTCTTATCATTTTCTTGTCGTATGTCTTTCAATATTATTTAAAATTTAACTGTAATAGTAAAATTCGTTATAAAATTAAAATGGAATGAAAGAAAATTCCGATAAGTTGTAAATAGTCAAAAAATAAAATTGTTTTGCTCTAACTTGACTAGATGGGCTTAATTTCACTTTAATCCTTAAGTTAAGTAAACTTCACCAACTGCTTCACAAAATCTTGATACCTTATAAATATATATATATTAATCGATGAAGTATTCGCGTTTTTGGTGCATTCAAAGCTGTGGCCAAAGTTTGTTGGGCAACAGCGCCAAGAGCGATTGCTCTGGAAATCAATTAAATTTAAATTACGCATCCGACATGTGTGCAAACGAGAAAAAGCAGCAAGCGAGCATGCAAACGGAAGTAGCAGCAACATTTTCACTTTCTGCCGTTTGAGTTAATTTTGTGCCAAATTGTATTTGTGACTGCCTTGCCGTTTAAATGAGCCAAACGTGACATTTTCAACTCGGTCACTGGTGCCACATATCAATTTTGATTTTGTGTTTGAGTTGTATGCACTGTAAAAAAGGAGACAGACTAGATTATCGAAATATACCAAAGTAAATAAAGTAATAATAATATTTGAGAAGCTACTTAAGTTTGACCTTAACAAAGTGTGTGTGGGTCTGCAGCGTATCTTCCAGTCGTGCATACCTCTGCATGCCTTACATGACTTTTGCTATATCCAAATTAAAAGCTATATGCTGCAGATCAAATCAAGTTGAGGTGATTTAAGCTTAAGCGATTATAATTAAATTGAATGCTCAATCTCCAATTTGAAGTCAAGGCATCTGCTGAACTAATTGCTGATGTAGCAATAGCAAGCACTTTATATATAAATATATATATATATATGTATGTATGCCTGACATGGCTTGGTCACACATGGCGTATGCTTTATATGCTGTGTTGTGTATTGCTGTGTGTGTGTGTGTTAGTGTATAATAAACAATATCCAGGAAGACAGCCGCAGCGCCTGAATTTATGTTGTCGTTTCACCGCAACCACGCAAGCACAACAGCACACACACACACACGCACATAGAAATAGAGTCACGCCTTCGCCGTTTGCTGCATATGGTAGATAAATATGCCATACGTATGCACCGTTATGCAGCAGATGCGCTCTCTCCATCTCTCTCTCTCTCTCTCTCCCTCTCGCTTGCCCTGCGGCCGTCTGACCGCAACAAAGAGTCAGCTCACACACACACGTACTCGCACACACCGAGAGCAATGTGCTTGTAGAAAAAAAGTGTTGCATATTTTCTAGCGCATTTCACAACACCTTTGGGCCATGTAAGTAACTTTTGCCGCGCTCACAAAGTTATAATTAAGCTGACCCCAGGCTAAAGCTCAGACAAAGCACTCAATAAACAAGGGAGGGGTGGCGGGAGCGGAAGGGGTTTGCCCAGCTAGCTGGCTTATTAATTTGTTGTGGCGGCAAAGTGTAGAAAGCCACATAAAAGTCCAGAATTTTCAAACGAGCGCCAGTTAAATTGTGGGAATATTTTTTATACTTGTGCCTAGCTTAGCTGATTTATAGAGTATTCGAATGCGCATATTTGCCAAGACTAATATTACAGTTTATGCCTTGAAAAATTGTAGAAAATATAGCAGGCTTTTGTAGCTTGATTCTTTTCGTTAGCAGTAAAAATTGTAATTTATTTAAACTTCTTGGCCATCTGGTTAAATAAAAATAATAGTTGGCATACCATATGAACAAGAGAATAAGTATTTAACAGGACATAATTTAATATAGCAAGGACACTAAATACACTCAAGAACTATTTCCCGGCTTCAAGTTGAGCTGCATTTCACACAAAGCTAATAATGTTTTAAGCTAGTTTTCAGCTACTTGCTTAATTTTAGATTTATTTTTAAGCAGCTTTAAAATTGCTCTATTTTGTACCGGCAATATTTGTAATGCCTGTGGCAAGTTTCATGACTTGCCGAGCAGCCGTTAACAGTTTGTGGCACGCAGCATTGTTTTGCTGCACTTTCTTGCCACACAATTGTGTGTTGTTAAGCAAACAACGGAAATAAAATTTAAAAAAAAAAAACTCACTTTTCATATTGCTGTTTCTATTTTTCCTGGTAAAATGCACAAATGAAAAATTTCAACGTTTGCTTTGCGACTTTGGCCGTTTGTGGTTTGTTGTTGACTAAACCATCAGCATTGTTGTGTACACACACACACACACACGCAATACACACACATGGTGTGTTTGCTTGGCATGGAAAATCACAAAAACAAATTAGTTGCGTGTAATTTAATTTGTAACACTCGCGCGTTTATCAAACAAAATGGAAAACTGTGAAATGGAGCAGCAGCGAAGGCAGCGGCAACAAAAGGGGGAATGATAATGCTAATTGGATTTTGTTTTAACATGCAAGACGTCGCATTCTGCCTGCTGCCACTTGCCACCTGCCACCTGCCAACTGCCGCATGCCTGTCGCAACTCGCTTTTGCCGCGTGCGTGCGTGCCTTTGATGGCCAAGTTAATAAACATTAAACGCAATTATGCTGTTGATTTTTATGTTGCTTCATTTTCCCGGCGTTGAGCAGCTTTCGACTTACTTCTGATTCTGATTCTGATGTTGCTTGACGTTGGGCCAGACTACTTAAATGTTATAATCTGTTTCGGTTAACTCGAGTTGGCAAAGTGCTGTCAAAACGAAACCCAAAACGGAACCGAAACCGCAACTCAACATTGTTCACAAGCCATGGATATGATTAGCTCATATAGTGACAAACAGCAACCGAATACCGAAAATAGTTTAAATCAATAAATCTTACACAATAAGTAAGGAAAGTAAATTTGTTTTGACACCCTGATTAAAAGCATTTCTGAGTTTATCGTTCATTCAAAAATGGGCTTTTAATAAATTAATTACAATCTCTCACTCACAATCAATTAAACAAATGCTTACTTTAGGTTAATGTCAGGTGTCTTATTTTATTGGCCTAATTAGCTGCCTAAAGTACTAAATATTTTGCATCTACATATATATCTATTTCGGGGAAAAGTGAACTTGAGACAAGAAACGTGCAGAATACTTTAGAATTTATCGTTGGGGGCTTTGTGGCTGTCAAAAAGTTTTGCTTTCATCATTTACAGCAGCGCTTGTTAATCAATTTGATGCGTTGAGCTAAGCTGAGACCGAAGCGAAAGCTTCTGGTGGTTTCGAGAGGAGCCATTGTTGAATGCCTGCCTGCCTGCCTGCCTGCCTGCCTGCCTGCCCGGCACCTACAATGACCGGCTTTATAAGTAAGCATTTTGTTGGCACTCACACAGTTGGCTAATTAATAGGATTAACTACCAAAAAGCAAACACAATTGGCTCCCGAGCAAACAATAACACAAAGCACTCAACTTTTTAGATTCAACGCCAAGCAAGGCGGTACACTCAGAGAAAAATCGAAGTGCGATATAAACTATTTTGCCGTAAGCTTAAGGTTTTTTAAATGCAGTTTTTTTGCTCTCCAAAAAAAACAGAATTATTATTCTGAATTCAATGAGATTTATTTTGAATTTATGAAATATTCCTTATTATAAATAAAAAAAAAGTTAAGAATACTTTTTTCCATGAAAATGTTATTAAAATTTTGTAATTTAAGTTTTTCGAAACTTTTGCATAAATTTGTTTTTTTAGTGAAATTAAAATGTTTGCAATTGTGAATTCCTTTAAATTGCTATTTATTTTTTGCTATGTGCAGAATTTGAAGTCTTATTTTATAGGGTATTCCCTAAGCAAACATATTTACACACACACACCACACACACATCACACACACACAGAGTTAAGTTTCAGATGTCGACACCTAACGCGCTTTAATGCAGGTGATTAATTGCTTTTGAGGTTCGTTGGCTGAGTGTTGGAAATTTTGGAAAATTTCATTAGCCCACGCTGTGGCTGTGTGATTGCGCGTGTGTGTGTGTGAGCTTGTTGAACTTTTAGCCAAGTTTGTGAAGGGGTCCAATCGGAGTTTGTATATGTGCTGAGAGCACTGCGTGACTTTTGCAGACAATGCCAGCCTCATCTCTAGTTGCCTTAGTTAAAGTCTGCCGCTGCTGCTGTTGTTGCCTGATTCTGAGCTCTCTACTTGCCCCGTTTGCTAATGATGAGCTGCTACTGCGGCTCCACCTCCAACTGCCCGCTTTTCCGTCCGTGGAACGTGCTTTAAATTGTTTTTGATTTACTTATTTCCGCCCTCTGATAAATTACATTTTGCCGGCAGACGACAAAGTTGAGGCCGTCATTTTTGGCTAATGCGCAAAGTTTTTGGCAACTTTTGGCCGCTTGTAGTTCGGTGTTCTATTTTGCCATTTTTATTTCTTTGGCGGCTTGTCAGCAAAATGTTGAATTATTTATTCATATGTTACGTGCGCTGACAAATCGCACGTGGCGGCATTTTCCACTCGTTTTATTCTCTGTCAACTCTCAAATGCAAATTTAATTAGCTCGCGACTCTATTAAAATGTCATTTGGCACACAATAAATATATATAAATCAGCAAGCTGACAAAACAGGACAAACCAAACTGATTTAAGGCCAAAACAAACTCCAACTGTTAGCTTTGTATTTGTCCAAGCAGTTGGCACTGAACACAATTCTTGACGTAAAGCAATTTGATACCGTGTATAACTCACTTGGGGTAAGCTCATGTTGTATAAATGTCTGTAATACCATGCAACATTTAGATCAGCTTATACTTCAGTATTATCAATAGCTTCTTCAAACTATTCAAATCTCAACGATCTCAAAGATTAAACGAGCTGCTGCCAGGCTACTTCTGTATGCATTTATATATTCTAAATATCTTCAAAGTTTATATCAGACTTAATTATATCTTTTTCCAGTAATATCTGCAGATTATTCCTCTAGTCGAATATTACCATCTAACAATTTTTTACCAGCTATAAATTGTTTGCTGCTCGTTTTGCGCAAACTACATTTTATTTGCTGACCGGGAAATTGTTGTATTAAAAATGCAAAATGTTGACTTGAGAATATTGCGCAACTTTGTTACTCACAGCCAACAAATCGTAAGCGAATTGCTTTGCCAAGATGTATGTATGTACGCATCTATATATACATATGTATTTGTGTATATTGAGCTATCTCTGTTGCAGCCATTGCAATTATTGATTCTGTGATTGCTGTGCAACATAAACTTGATGAACTTCTGCAATAATTCCTTAAGCTCAAACTACTGGCTTCAATTTATACAAAAATACTTTGGAAGTTTTAAAATATATTCATTCATAATTAAATTTAAATTTAAAATGAACAAAATTAAAATAAAGAATGAAAGTAAAGGATTGATACGTAAATGTGTGCATAAAATTAGCTTACTTAAGCAAATTATCTTCATAATAATAAATAATAATAATAATAAATTTATTTAATCTTTATTTGATTGAATTCATTTAAGATGGGAAATCTTATTCGAAGATTGGAAATCCATGCAGACCGAAGGCGACTCGCTGACAGCTCAATTTCAAATTGAAAAAAGATGAAAACTGATCGATTGTTCCTCAGTGAGCTATCTCCTTCTCTCTCTCTCTCTCTCTCTATCTCTCTCTCTCTTGCTGAAAAGCAAACAGCAGCTGCAAAATAGATGAGAGCGCTGGCAATAAACTAAATAAAAGTAAAGAATTTAAACAGATTTAAAACTTCTCACAAAAAGATGTGAAGCTGTTGACAAATATGTTCACGCAGATCATTTAATTTGAAGACGAATGTTAATTACAATAATCCATGGGACAGTTTATTTCCGTGCCAAGTCACTTGTGCAACATTTTCGTCATGTTTTGTTTACCCGCAGATTTTGTTGTAATTATTTGGCATAATTACAACTCACATTTGCCAGCGAAAGCGTAATTTATTCAAAGCAAATGCCAAGCGAAATGAAATGAATAAATTTCAGCTTCCTGTTCTACTAATTCGAGCCACAAGCTGTCAACTCTTTTTTTTAAAGAGAGAGAGAGTGAGAGAGAGAGGGAGAGACAGAGAGGGAGAGCAATTAAAGAAAATTAGCATTAAATGTGCATAAATAATGTCATATTATGGCAAATAATTACAACTGTCAGATTAGGCGAGCTGATTCGAGGAATGGGAAATGCTATGCTGATAATTATGGCATGCAAAAGTGTGTGGTCCTTTTGGTTAGCTAGTTTTGTGTCCACAAAACGCTGGGGCAACACTCTTGTAACCCAATATAAATGCCATTTATCATGGGTGGTGCGTTGTGAGTGGTGGCGAGTGGTGCGTGCTGGGTGGTGCCTACTCTGAGGCGTGGCTGGTGCTGAGCGAATGAGTCTATGTGGTGACTGTTGCTAATAAATTATAGTCTTTAGCTGGTCCCGGACATGTGTCGCATACAGCAAACTCTGCGTGGGAAAGGGAGAGTGGAAAAGGGAGTGGCAGAGCGAGGGAGTGGGTTGGCTGGGGTTGTGGCTAGAGTCCTTGTAACGCCCCATTCTCGTCCAGTTGCCTGCCGTTGACAGTTTTAAATTACAAACGTTGCCGGCTTTGGCTTTGGTTTTTGCATTCGTGGCACTAAATTCTGGTTCATCTGGTTTTGGCCTATGCCAAAGCTAATTAAGTTGAACATTTGGCAATTGCAACTGCGTCCTTGTCATAACTGCCTCTGCTGCTTATTAGCTTTTTATAATTGGCACGCAATACACACGCAAAGCGACCTTTTTTGGAAGCCACAACAAATGGCACATCAAAATCTAAATTTGTTATTTATTGACACACTTATTTATTTACCAAGTGGAGAAGTGTTCTTCCATTCCCTTCCCCATTCTCCTCCGTCCCCATCCTCAGCCTTAACCTGCGCTCATTTTTCACATTGAATCGCGCCAATTATGCGTTGACAGCCTCAAGTTCCAAAAATTGGCCTTCGGGTCTTTGTGCCGAATTTGGGCGGGTTTTTCTTCTTTTTTTCGGAATTGCCCCATTGTTGCACGTTTTGGGGGTTGGTGGCGAAAAGATTTTCTGGCAGCTTATGCTTGCTATAATCTGTGGCAATTGGAGAAGGACTTTGCTCCATAATGGCACTTGGCTTGCTTGCCAAAATCGTTGCTTAAGCGAGGACAAGATTTAACAGGACTGCGCAAATTGAATATTATTTATATTTATTTTAGTTGAATAGTCAATTGAATGCATAGTGAATTTTTTGTGCATATGTTTGAATTCAAAATTCATTATCATAATGGAAAAATTTGAACTTAGAACCTGATAAAATAAGTTCTTGAATGTATGCCGAGAATACATAAAAATGGATAAAAAGAGTGTGATTAAGTTGGACAAAAGTATGTCTGTATGAGCTATAGATTTTGTAATGAATGTTATCGATTATCTAATTAATCGTAATGATCGATAAATGCCCCTTTTCCGCGAGTTTCGATATAAATCGATTTGCGATGGCTATAAAGCAAACAATTATAAAGATAAAGCCTCACAATTGATATAGAATATACCTGAAAACAATATTGACCAATCATTAAAATTGTATTAAAATCGGTCGAAAAACGCAGATTTGGTTCACAAAAACTTATTTCGATGTTGAGCTAACTTCTATGTGCTAAAAAGCAGATTTTAGGGTATCTGCTAGCAGGGCACTCTCGACTAATACATTCTAACTTGTTTCTCTTCTGTTGCCAAACTATTTACTTCTTTCTTCTTTTGCTTATTTGCTTTCTTTAAATTGAGTTCTCCTTATGCCCGCTACTAAGGATAAATCTGAAATACAAATCAAGAGAAAATACTTGTGAGAAACGAGCTGTGCAATTCTTATGACAGGATTGTCAACTGAGTTGTCCTTATGCACTGCTCGACTGGGGAATGTTGTTGTGTGCCATGCTTGCAACGCTGTGTGGCATGTCAAGGTTTGTCGAGTTGCTGACAAAACAGTTCACCGAGCAACGACCACAAATAAAATATATTTGTATGCAATTTGTTTTTGTGCTGTCATTGTAAAATAATGTAAAAAAAAAACACAACAAAAAATTGCATACTTTTCATTTGGCGTTTGCACTCTTTTTGCTGTGTGTGTGTTTGTGTATGGGTGTGTGTTTTTGTACTTATGTATTTGTATTTATTTAGTTTTTTATATTCTATATTCCGTCATCTTTTATTTTGCTCTCCGCAATTGTGTCATGCACTTCAATATGCACGTCCATTGTTTGCGCAGTGCCAATGTCGAGTGCCTCTCAAGGGGGTTGTGGAGGGGGTCGAAGCGAGTTTACACCATGCCCCACCCTCACACGCCCCCTGCCCTCTGCCACTGCCTGGTCAGGGTTCTCAGCGTGCATTCCACTCGTGTTCGCACTCAACGTATCGCCGAGTATCATCAGGATTGTCGCTTTGATGTTGCAGTAACCAACTGGGTTAATAGCACAAATGTTGTCACTGCTGCCTCCCGCCCCGCACCCCATCAGCAACTCTCCCCTCTACCCTCACTCAATACCTTACAACACCCTGTGCGGGTGCCCATAGACAAAACAATCAAAATATAACATACAAGCGGAGAGCGAATGTGCATTTTGTATACAAATTTTGAATGGGGGTATTCTATATATATATATATATAGATATGTATATATATAGAGGTTCCCGCATTTATCATGTTTTTTGTTCATTTTCCAAGTAATTTGTCTCTTCTTTTTGCGCAGAAACACGACATCATATATTAAATTACATGCTTTGCGAGGCACAACTGGAGACAGCTACAAGCTACCAGCAAGCAGCAACCAGCTGAAGGAGCCTGCGGTGCCATTCCCGGAGACAGCTAGGTGCGTGCCTTGTCATATGAAATTAAATCAGCACCAGGCACAACAATTTAAGTAGCTGCCAAACACCGTACAAAATAAAACCTGCGCTAACTTTTTAGCAACTGCAAAGCCGCAGCTGAAATACGCTAACTAACTGAGAAGATTTTTTAATGTTGCCAAAAAAGAAGCACAATTGTAAATTGTAAATTTCTTTAAACAATATTCTATATATTTTATTAAGAATAAGTAAAACGACGTTGTGGATAAATATGTAGCATGCAGAAGGAAATATCTCCGATTCCACTGGATATATCTATATACAAATGCATGTCCGTCTATGTAAGCTAATCGATCTCAGAATTTACAAAAGTTATATACTTGAAAATTGGCATATAAATCTAGTAAACCATATCAGTGCAACGCCTCGCTTCTATCTATAAGAATCGATTACCGATAGCAATAAAAGACACATAGTTTACCAATTGTTAAGATCGGAGCAGAATCGAAATCGTTTTCAAATTGAGCAAACATCTATCTAGACGAGCGCTCTTAAGTTATCAACTCGTGTCACAAGCATAATGTAATTGCCCCATATGCCGCATATTTAAGCTATAAAGAAAAAATGTTGAAGCCCAAGAAAGTGGAAGTAAAAACAAGCGCAGATTGACAGTTAATAAAGTGGCGACAAGTCGCCAGCTGGGTGGTTGGGTGGCTGTTGTTGGTTGTTGCTGGTGGTTGCCGCCACTGCGTGCCTTGGCTTAACAAAACCTGGGCAACTGTGCCGTTGACAACTTGACCCAACGTGTGTGACAAATGCACACGAAAGTCACCAACCCCCCACCAACCCCCCACCCCCCCTGATTAAGTCGGTGGAATGTTTCAGCGATACGGCGAAGAAAAATGTGTAATAAAGCAAAAATTTCAACTTCGAATTTCACAAGCTGTCAAAATATTGGATTTCAAGGCGTGGCAACAGCAGCAACAGTGTGGACTTAATTTCAGAGTTTGGCAGCAAAAGTGAGCTGCATAAATTAAATGCACATTTGTCAACAACAAAGGGAAGCAATTAAACAAACCGTGCCACTCAAATATGTTGCCACATGAGTCATGAGTGCGGCACGAGCAAATTGCGCCATGACATCGAGAACTTAATTGGCGTGCAACAACAGGGATTTGTTAAAGGGCCGCAGAATTTGTGTACAACTGTTTAGGTAGACTGAATTGTAATTAAATATTATTTAATTAGTATATCAAAATAATATCTTTAATACAACAAATAATTATCTTAACTGTCAGTTAAAATTTTCTTTGAAATTGGCAAGCGAAGTATTTTTCAACAACTTTTCTATATCGTAATTTCCCTTTTATGATTTTAGTTGGTGTCATTTGCGGGTTCATTGCTCATCTTGAGAGCTAATGGAGGATAAAACCATCCAAGCATATAGCGCTGCTGCAGGCACGCCTTGACATTGTCGGGACCGACACTTTAATGTAAGTAAACACACACTTCTCACACACACACACCCGCACACTCGCACACACACTGCTCAGCCTCATTAAGTCAGTCAGAGAGAAGGGGCACTCAGCGCACAACATGAAACAAACTAACTTGCAACTGTTCCGCTCACCCTCCTCCCTCCCCTGCCCCAGACTGGCTCTTTTTGTATTGGTCTGTCAAATATTTTTCTTTGCCTTTAGTTTTTCTATTTTCCCTTCTTTTTGCTGGCGGCGCCAAAAACATAAGCAAGTTTTTACCCTGTCTTCTTGGGGCCTAGAAATGGGCGCGTGTTTGTTGCTGTTTTTAACATGACACGAATCTTAATTATAAATTCCAATAAAACACGCATGCAGCCTGCATTTTGTGGTAAACAAAAAACTACATTTAATATTTAATAAATTTTAAATTTTATAGAATTAATAATATATTCATTTGATGTACACAAGACTCCAGTATTAAACGCAGAAAAACTAAGTAACACATTTTCTTATTGCGAGTATGTTTTTTTAGAAATTTCATGACCTTATTTTGTTTAAATTAGAACGCATGAAAATTTGCCTTTTGGCGTTTTTTAAACATATTTCTTAAAAATAGAAAATGCTTATCCAAATTAGAAAAAGGGTGACATAAATGGCAGGCGTTTTTAATTGAAAGACATGTTTTTTTTGTGTATTTAGAAATTATCTCTAGAAATCAGAAAACATGATTATTTTGTTTTTATATTCTTTTTGTATTATTATTTATTATGAATATTTATTTATGTATATATTACACTAAACAACACTAAGCAACTCAACCTAAAAGATGCTTCTAAAAAATCCACTTTAATCATTGCTGATGATTTTGTCAACTCCAAAGAACTTGCTCGATGTGCGTAGTCTATTAATATTCTCGTGTCACAAAGCAAAATCACGCCACGCATTCATCGCTAATACTGAATACAATGTGTGTGTGTGTGTGTGTGTGTTGTTGTGCACCCCAAAAACTAGCGTGTCTAATGAGCAATTCAAATGTTTGCATTTTCATTTTTCGCTTTTGTGTTTTCATTTTTCCACGCATTTGGCTGGCGAATATGTTGTGCTGTTGTTGTTATTGTTGTTGTTGTTGTGTTGTTGTTGTTGTTGTCATCTTGAGCAGCAGAAGCTGGAGAAGCAGCAGACCCTCGTTCGCCTTATCTGCTTGTGGACGCATTCTAGTGACAGCTCGAGAGCTACATTTTGCAACGTTGTGCGCTACTTGGGGATCATCTCGGTCAGAGCTAATAGGCCGCCGACTCAGATGCGAAAATAGTTTTCCACATCACAAACCTCGCCCACCCCACCCCCACAACTCCCTTCCCTCCGCGACCCCTGCTCCATTCACTTCGTCGGAAACATCTCTCGAGTGTCTGAGTGAGTGATTCACGTCAACTAAGGCATGATTCTATGAAGCTAAATGAGTTGTCGTTTTTATTTTCGTAAGTGGGTGGCTTTGAATGAGTGGAAGGGTGGTGGCGCCGGGGCGGGGCATGCCACTCTTATACGCTCTTGGAAATGCTTGAAAATGTGCTTGTGGCACAGTAAAAACCAGCCAAGTTGCCCAGAAGAAAGCTTAAGTAATTAAATAGCTGCCGGCAACTGAAAACTAAAAATGAAAAGCCTTTGAAGCAGACATGCAAAAATCTGACGAAAATGTATCAGAGGGGGGAAAAATTGTAGAAGCAATTAATAACTTTTATGAGATTGAGTTTGTTTCCTTATATTGTTAATAATACAAAAGGAATAACCGTTGAGGATGGCCAAAAAATTAAAACGGAAAGGAAAAGCATTTGAAGCAGAAACTAAACAAGCTTAAGAAAGATATCCTTTATCCTTAAGGATTAAATCAGAGGGATTACCAGAGGGGGATGATAAAATAGAGGCAACTAATAGCTTTTATGTTATGAAGTTTGTTTCTATACATTATTCATAGAATAAAAGATCTAATTTATGGAATTAAAATGCCCAAAAATATGAAAAACTAAATTTAAATGAATAATTTTAATTAAAGATTCGTTCTGAATTCTGCAACTTAAGCTAAGACACAATTATCTCAAGACTATTTGCCATTTCACTTAAGCAGTAATTTTTCATGCCACACAGTCATCACTGCACCATCATAGTGAGGCAGAATTTGAAGCGCCACGAATTCACTTGTCAAATGAGTTGAACAAATTTAATATTCAATATTTGAATGGGGATTTTGATGTTTGCAGTCCCGCTTTCATCTTGGCTTCGCTTTCGCGAGCGAGTCTTGAAATATTTCTGCTTAATTTGCTGCTGCAGCGCTTATTAAATATTTGAAATTTGTGCAACAACTTAATCTATTTACCAAGCCAACAAGCAAATGCAGCAGTAGAACTTGAAGCTGCAGAAAATGCAACCAGATTTAATGACATATTTTCTCGTTTTTGAATATGCCATAAAAGAAAATAAGCGCCAAGCACTTTGGAATACCCTGTGAAAGATGATCAAAAATTTGTGCTAGAATGTTGGGGAGCAGATAATATTTCTAAAATATTTGAGGAGTTGGTGTTTCCGGTTCCTGTTTAGACATCCTACAAAATTGGTCCATTATTAATGCACAAGTTTAGTTCACTTTAGTTGAGAGGAATTTAACATACCTAATTTGGTATGTGAAGTCCCCTACAATTTAATTTACAGGGTATCTGTGCAACACACAGTTTTCTCGTCCCCACTTTGTTTATATTTTTATGCGCTTTATTTTTGGAGCACAACTGCTGCAAAAGTCTTCTTATTTTCATTTTGAGAGAGGAAAATTCCTGCAATGAATTTTACAAACATTTCTTGGAATTATGTGGGGCGACTAAATGGAGCGCCAAGCGACAAGCGGAATACTTCTAGAAGTTAAGAGTCATGTGGCAACTACCTGGCCCCGTCTTTATATTTATATATATATATATATATATGTATATATACATTTCTTCGTGCCACAGTTGGCTGCTGCTGGCTGTCAGTGGCAATTTTTAGCATTTTAATTGCCTTTGGCAGGCTAATTGCCAAGACTTTGCTAAGCAAGTTTCAAGACTTCAAGACTTGGCCCAGTTGCCGGCTGCCTGCTGCCTGTTGCCATTGGCCGATTTTGCCAGTTAACCGTATTGATATTCCAGCCAACCAAAAACTTTGAGTGCGAGTAATAATAAAACGCTTTTCACAACTGCCGTTGACAAGTGGAGCGCAAAATGCGAATGTTGCCTCATTCGGCGGCTGTCATTTCGTTTATTGTTGTTGACTTTTTGCACCGACAAATGATATTTGTGCAGCAGTAGCAACAGTAACGGTGGCAACATTAAGCGCCTCATGTACGTTCGCAGTCACGTTTGGGGCATCAGGCACAGACGGTGCCACATTTTGTCCACAATTTTTAGTTCCATTTTCTCTCTCTCCCTCTCACTTGCTTCGCAACGTTCGCAGCACGCACCAAATGATTTGGCCAAAAAACTATTTATTGAAAATTATGGTATAATGTGTAGTCAGCTAGCTTTGTCCCCCCAACTCCTTGCTCCCCCTCTTTCCGTTTTGTTATGTGTCCTCGCTTATCGCCTGCTCTAAGCCAGTTTCACTGCCAAAATGCCAACTGTTGTCATAAAAGAGAAATGCTTTCAATTGGCTCTTCCAGCTATTGAAAAGTGCGTGAAAATAGCTACCCGAGACCCCTTCCCCTGCTCTTCACATATCTTTCCCCTTCACCCCCTCCAAAAAAGTGTGCTTATTGATTCTTTTTGGTTAGTTCCAAGAAAATACTTATATATATATATTTTTTTCTGTATCAGTTTTCTTTTGTTCTTTGGAAATCTAATTGATTTCCCTGGAAATTGATTGGGCAACCTTTTCCAGAGCAACTTTTCGTGTAGCCAGAATTAAAAATAAGTCATAAAATATTTAATTGGGTTATCTAATTGGAAAACTTATATTTAGAGGTAGATTTTTTAAAGTCAAAAGTAATTTTAAGAAACTGAAAAAGTTATTATATTTGTTGAAAATGCTTTTCGAAAATATATAAAATTGAAGTTTGCGAATATTTACAAGTTAGACACAAAAAATCATATTCTTACCAGTTTTAAATGAAAATTTAATAAATTAGCGAGTTTTGCAGCTTATTTATTTAATTTATTTAATTTGATTTGATTTTGTTACAATAATTATTGTTTAATTAGATTTAATCATTTTAATGTCATGGCAAAAACTTAATTTAATTAACTTGCAAACATGAAAAATTGGCGCTGTAATTATATTTTTGCATTGAAATGAAATAAGTAATAAAAAAAAACATTTACATTAAAATTAAAAACTAATTTAATACATTTGTCTGCATTTCAAAATGATGTTTATTGTATTTATGTGCATATATATTTTATGTTTATTACAAGCATAAATTTTGTGGCATGTGTGTTCCGCATTTTCACAATACCTTCCCCATATATACATATATACATATATGTATGTATATGTGTGTATATATGTGAAATACACCATGTGTGTGGCCCACGGTGTATTAAATATACGTTTGCCACTTGTTCGAGCCCCTCTCCTCCCGGCCCTTCACTGCTAAATGGGACTTAATCCAGTGCAACGTCAAAATTTGTCAGTTTTGTAAGGCTTAGCGCATAATTAATGTTATTTAAAGTTTTTTAGCAAACATACGGCAAATATATATCTATATATACATACACCAAAAGATACATATATGATGAGTGTGTTTGGCCATAACTTTCTAAATATGCTGTCGTTCCTATGCCCTGTAAGAGCAAGCGCTCAAAGCGGGTATATTCGTATCTGCCGCGTGTGTATTACTTTTCACAAAACGTATCCGATTTTGCCCACATTCAATGGGTATAACTCTGTTAAAATTGATTCGATTTTAAGCATGGTTTGACCTCTATATAAATATTGCATTCAAAGTGGAAAACGCGAAAAGTATTTTTGAGACAGTTCAAAACTTTCCAAAGCCATTAGTTTCTCAAAAGTGATCAAATTTTCAAAAACAAGGATTATTCGCATTATGTTTTGATCTCTGGAAAAATACTTCATTTTAGTGTTGAAAACGCGACTTCGACTCGAAATTCTTGTCGAAATTATACTCTGAATAAATGCACTAAACCTTTCTACAGATTTAATACGCGATAATAAATGCACATTCATTCAGGGTATCTTCAAGTCGGTCACTCATCACTCGCTCTCCCACTTGTTGTTTTATGCTTTGTTTATTTCTGTTGTTGGCTGTCAGAAATGTGATTCTTTGTGGATCTTTATGGGTCGTGGGGCTTTCTGTGCGTTCCTTTCGTTCCGTTTCGTTTCGTTCTGTTTCGCTTCATGCATATACAAAACAAGCATAAATATTTACACAAATATATATATATAAATATATGTACATATATAAAGAATTAGCTATGAATATGTGAAGTAAATTTTAATGCTTTCATCAAATAAATATTTTATTTTTCTCTTAATACTCTGAACACATCAAAAATGGGTTAAAAGGGTATACTAAAGTTTTGCCAAAGTATGTAACAGTTAAAAGGATAATATATTGCATATATAATCGTGATCAGCCGCAATGAATATAGATTTTTGTTCGTCCTTCTGAGCAAACCGATCTCAGAGACTATAAGCGCAAACATTTGCTATTTAAAGTCTTGGGCTTAGGGTATCTACTAGTCGAGCTCTCTCGACTATAGCATTCGTACTCGTTTTTTACCATGCTGATGACGTAACACCTGCCGCTTGTGCCTTGATCTAGTTAAAATTTATTTGATTTAAAATAAAAACATTTCTTTTTTGCTCGGTGTCAGATTTTTTGTGTCTGCCTGTCTGTCAGCTGTCTGTCTCTTTGATTTCATTAACTGCCATCAAAATCATCGGAAATCAATTAAAAATTATTTATACTCACATTAAGGCTTATGTTGTTATCGAATTTGACCATTCATTGGCCACAAATTGCACATTTTCAATTAGATTTTGAGCTGGCGGCGAATTGTTTGGGAAATGGGCAAAAATGCATTTTGCCTATTTATTATTCCCGAGAATTATGCGGCAGCTGCAAATAGAATGAACAATCGGCAAATGCGATTTGCTGTGTCATCGTTTTAATTAATTTAATTATGTCCTTGCGTATTACTTTATAGCACCTAACAAATGAAGCCGTTAAACTGAATGTATTTTTGTATTTTTCATGATCGTTTAAATGTCTCATAAATATGTGATAATTAATGACATTTTTGGTATGATAATTATGAAAATTGGGGAAGCGAAAATTTTGAAATTTGTGTTAAAAAATCAGAGCAAAAAAAATTGTATGGCAACATATGAATATTTATATATTTTTAAATAAATTTGATATATTTTCCACTGATCCACTAATTCTGGAAAATAAACTATTATTAACTATGTTTAAAATATTGTATTCATTTCTCTGAAAAAACCATCCGAACTTTTTTTTGTCTTCTGACTAATCCTGTCTTTGCGTCTTACTAGCATTTGTTGTCTATCTTTCTGTTTCTATTTCTCTCTCTCTCTCTCTCTCTGTTTCTCTCCCCAAGTATCCTTAAAAGTTTCACTGTCTTGGGAAATGATTAAAGTTTAACTATAATATTTAATCAAAAAAATTAGCTGCGTTCTTCTTTGGAATGCCAAATTTGTATAAAGAGTTTCGAGTTAATAAATTTAACTGCATCTGTTTAAAATTAATATTCAGGTATTATGTACACTGACAAGAACAACAAGCGTAACAATGTCGGGTAACCGCACTGGACAACAATTTGTTGGCCATGTTCGTGTTGGCCCAAAACAACAGACAACAACAGCAACAATTACAATAACAAAAACAAGTTGTATGAGTAATAAACAAAGCCACAAATGCGTTTCGAGGGCGAACACAGTTAATATAGAGAGGGATAGAGAGAGAGAGAGAGAGAGAGAGAGAGAGAGTGCGAGGGATTGAGAGAGAGAGAGAGGAATAGTTGTTGGGGCACAAACGCTTGCCATACTTTGAAAGTGGAGCAGAGCAAGGCCAAGGGTTGCATGGGGGGACTGCTACACACACTAAAAAAAAAAAATTAACCCCTGACAAACTTTTCTGTTTGAGAGAGAGAGAGAGGGAGAGATAGGGTAAGAGACAGAGTGTGTGTTGCAGGACTTAATTAAAAGGGGAATCACGTTGCCTCGAAATCCAACGCAAAAGCAGCCGCAACCGAAAAACGCTGTCAATGCCACTTTTGGCTTACGCTTCACATCTACTTTTGCGCCACAAAGCTAATTTGCCCACTTTTAGTAGCCTCTAAATAACGACAACAACAACGAAAAGCAAAAGAAAAGCGAGGAGAAAATTTTGGTGAGTGTCAAAGTGCATGGGAAATGCATTTGCGGAACATTAATTGCATAAATTTCGACGTCGCTTTTTGAAGTGAGTGCGCACAAATTTGACAAAGAGAGAGAGAGAGTCAAAGAGTGCGAGAGAGAGGGAGAAAGTGTGTGAAATAGAAAGAGATGCAAGAAATCATTAAATGTAGCTGCTGCGTCTTTATGCAGCACTTAGAAGCGCGGAGAGTGAAGTGAGGGTGGGTTAGTCGAGGGGGTGCATATTGAGGGGGTGGGGCACGGGGTTTGTGCTTGTGTTCTGTCATAATTTGATGCCTAACTGTGTCAGGCTGGATGCTGGTCGGCTTTCAGTTGCAAGCTGCAAGAGGTGCTCATGCATAAAGCATTTTGGCGCAGCTGAAAAGTATGCTATGAAAATGTAACTCAGACCTGTTGCCACACACACACAGACTCACACAGAGACAGTTGACTGGTTTTTGGGGCAAGCGCTTTAGATCAGTTGCCATTTCATTAAAATGCACGCAATGCCGGCCAACTTTTCATATTGCAACACTCACTTTTCGCCCACTTTGCGCCCACTTTTTCCATTGGATATCTCGCTACATTTTTGGACGTGCCTCTTTTTGTGCATCTTTAATTTAGCGTTATGCAACATTTTCATGCACCATCACTTTGGAATGCTTTCAGCTAAGTGATGTATATTTTTTATCTCACTTTTTGAATGGCATTTTTTAATTGCAGCTTAAAGCTGCATCTACAGCGCAACTCATAATCAATCAACAATATTGAGTTGCAGTGCAAATTAATTGACGCATCCATTAAAATGATAAATGGACAAAACATTTTCTCTTTTTTTCCCCTCTTTTAGCAGCTCATAATTAATTTTTAGTTTTAAATTTGCCATTAAAATAACCAAGTTATTATTATGGGTCCTCGGGTATTATGTTCGATTGGTTTTTTATCAGCAACAACAAAATTGAATGCATTGCATAAATATATTGTTATTTTAATGATTTTAGCATAACATAACCACAATTAGCTTAATGCAATTATACATGGTTATTGCTATAATTAAATATGTGCTTAAAAATGTGATAATAAGCTGATAAAATAATAATCGAACTTTTGAGAGTAAAGTAATTTAAACTAGTAAAATGTGAAGGAAGATAATAATTGTAATTAAGAACTTAAGAACTCATATTAAAGATTTCACTATGACAAGCATTTTGCTACTTCACTTTCCACTGTGTAGCTAAAACGAATATAATCCCATTATGCCGAGCTCTACTTTCTACAGTCTAGGCAAGATCTCACATGAGTACACCATAATTCCCATTATGACAAGCTTTTAGCCCACTCCACTTTCTTCAATACAAAACAATTCCCACTATGTCAAGCTTTCCACAGTCTACCTAAAATCTAAGATCAATACAACATAAATCCAACTATGACAACCTTTTAACCCACTTGCTACAAATTTTCTACAACACAATGGCAGTAACCACAAAACAGAGAAAATCTTTTGTTGCCCCATAACCCAAATATCTAACTAAATGGTAAATAATTCTGTCAAAGCAAATCAATTTGCACAAGCACTCAAAAAAAAAATACCCAGCATAATCGAATGTGCACAAATCAAAGCACAAAGAGTAAAACTGAAAGCGAACAGCAAAATACCAAATACCTCACACACACACACATGTGAGCTTTGATGAGAACTTAGTAGTTTCCGTTTGTTGTTATTGCTTTTTGAGCTGTGAAGCTTTTGGCTTGCACTAGCATAAATAGCTGTAAAATATTACCGTATAGTGTAAGAAAACAAAGAAAAGAAAAAATATGACAACACACAACAATTGTTGTTTTTGTTGCTGCTGCTGTGGTTGCATTTATTTTGAGTGGATTTATTTATTTGCAGCGCTACGAAAAACAAGGCAAATCAACTAAAAAATGCTCGTGCCGGCAATAAAAACGAATGAGCATAAAAATATCCCCCAGAAGCACGTGCATTGTTTTAAACACACACACATGCAAATGTGAACCCTGTCCCAGGTGGGGAAAAATGCATATAATCTGCCTTTTCTTCTTCATCATCTTCTATCTAGTCAATGCTTTTTGTTCAACATCAGCAGCTACACATGCATGTGTGTGTGTGAATGGGACGGGGAGAGGACATCCCCCAATATGCTGTTGCTTCGTTGTTGTTTGTCTGCATGTCTGCGTCTCTGTTTGGCAAATGCCAACTTTATTAGGACATTTTGCAATGTGCATATGTGTGTGTGTGTTTCGTTAATGCTTTGCATGCAAGTCAATATATGAGAGGCTGAAATCAAAGTTCATTGCTGATTGTGCTTTTGCTTCTGTGTATGCCTGTTGTTTTTTTTTCTTGTTGGCACATTTGTGTGTAATATGCACATACATGTTTTTTGATGTTTTTTTTTTGTTCCCACAATCCATTTTTGCTCAATGAAACGCAATGTGCGTGAGGGTGTCTGTGTGTGCGTTCAGGTGCGAGAGAGCAGCCAAAGAGAGAGCGAGAGAGAGAGCTGTGAACGCTGCACATTGCAGGCGCCTGTGCCGTTGCCTCTGCAGAGCTGTGAGAGCAATTTCCCTTTATTTTTGCTGTTACTTCAATTTACAGTGGTGCGCAATGTAATTGTTAATGCCGGAAAAGTAGGGTTCTATTTTATGATTGTTTAAATTTATGAAATATAATTTGTTGAGTTTGTGTTTATTGCTGGCATGTTAATTTATATTATTATAATATATTTTTTATTTATATAATTCATTTTTAAACATTTATTCACTAACTTACTTTATTTAGCCCCAAAGCAAACCCAATTTTTGGTAGCTTCATTAGCTTACAATTGCTTGGACATTATATAAACAAAGCACACAAGCAAAGCAAACATTAGAAACATTAGCACATCATAAGCATAAATTTAACTGTGGCCATAAAAAAGAACGAAGAGCTCCCTAAACTAAATGGACATGCCATTTAAAGCATAATAAAAGCCCCCAAAGGGCTCAGGCCCTTAGGTGGAGGTGTGGGGTAGGTTTGGGGCTGCCAACCTGTCTTAAGACAAATAGGAAATTGTCGTTGATAATTGACCACAGTGGTGGTAGACATGGAGGAGACGAGGTGGAGGAAGTTGGGGGTGGTGCGATTTATGCTTGTGCCGTTTTGCGTGGTCGTCATTCAAAGTAAATGGACAATTATTATTAACTGCAATAAATTTCACGCACGCATAATTTACATACAAAGGCACGCGAGCGTGATGTGATGGGAAGAGGAGGGGAAGGGGAGAAAGCGGGAAATTATGGGCATAATCCACATCACGTACAAATCGTTTAAGTGCAACACATAATTGTTGAAGGACCGTTTTCGGCTAGAATAATTGTGTGTGCTCTGCGTGTGTGTGTGTTTATTTGTGTATGCTTAAGGGAGTGTGTGCATTGGGGAGGGGGGAGGTGTACATCTATGTGTGTGTGTCAACAGCAATTATGCTGAAGGGCTGAAAGGCGGAAATAGCCACACTGCGACAAATCAAAGCTTTCTAGCAAATTAATACCGAGGAAAATCAAAAAAATATATATATGAAAGTTATTTTTGCATTGTTTTAAAAAGAAAATACTGTTTAAAATAATTTCATAAAATCACTTACTATTCAGTTACTTGTATACTCAAAATTCACTAGTTTTTCTCAGTGCAGATTAGTTTTCGGAACGCATTTAGTTAATGGCAGATACAGAGAGAGAGAGAGAAAGAGAGAGAGTTTTTTTTGCGTCTGGGCACGAAAACTTTTACCTTGACAAGTTTTACTTAAGCTGCCAGAAACAATGTGCAAAGAATTGAAAAGTAATTTCAACTAAGAAGAATATTTCCCAGTGTGTTTGTGTGTGTCAACGCCAACGCTCAAAATCGATGTGGCCCAGTCACTGTTTATGTTGTAGTTGTTGTTGTTGTTATTGTTTAGTTCATTAGCGCGTTCTTTAATTGAATTGTAGCAATTAAAGTGCTTCAATTGATTTTAATCGGAAATTGTTCCCATTGTTAGCAGCAGCTGTTGGGTACAGTTAGCATTGCAGCAGAGCTGTCGCCGCTTCTGCCATTTACCGTTAATTGCTCTGCTTCATTAACGCTGCCATTCAAATGTCGCAAAGGAAATGTGCAATAATTTGCCTTAGGCCTTGAGGTCAACAGCAGCAACGGCAACAACAACTATAATCACACACACACACAGACACATTACTTTAGTCAAAGCTCAACAGGCTGCTTTTTTGTTTTTTACAAGCAAACAAATTTCCCCAAACACACAGAGAGCACAAAAGTACCAAGCGCTCTCTCTTTTGGTCGCGCTCTCGATATTTCTCTCTCTGGCTGCATAAATTGTTATGCTGCTTTTCTGTTCTATGCCTGCCGCAACATGCGCCCCAAAGCACCTATTCAGTACGCAACGAACTTTGCACGCAGACGGTTGAGTTTTTGTCCGCATTCATTTCCCAATCAACTTTCAGCACTTAGCGCGTGAATATTAAAAAGAAAGAAAAAAACGGGACTCCAAAAATAAAAGCACGCGCGCGTCTTTCACATGTGTGCAAGTGCGCGAGTGTGCGTGACTGTGCGTATATATGTGCGTGTGTGTGTGTGCGTGTGCTTGCTTGCATTTATTTTTAAGCAGCCGATAATGTAAAAGGTGTAAGCGAAAGGAAATAATCCAAATCAAAATCCAAATCGAAATCGAAATCTATAAATAAAACAGGCCGGCTGCAGTTGACAAAGAATTAATACGAATAACGGAATAACGAAAGCAAAATGAAAGCGAAACTCTCAAATCACAAACAACAACAAATACCGCTGCTTGCAGCGACGCTTGCTGCGTTGCTGCTAACGGTAAATGTAGTCGCAGCCGCAGTTGATGGCAATTATGGCGCCTCATTCATATCAAATCCAGCTATATATGCATATACCGTTGCCAATCAGCAGCAGCAACAACAACAACAACAACAAGCGGAAAACTATATAAATTTTGATACTGCTGCAAATGTGAATGGCAATTTGAATTTGCCAAGTGTGAATGGCAATTATCGCAATTTTTATTACACGGCCACGAAAATAGATCAAGCCACGCCCACCGCGAATACCTCGCCTGCAGCAGCAGCAGCTGTTGCATCGGCTCCAGTAGCTGCCACACAACCAGCACCGTTAACCGGCTGCACCTTGGACCGCTTGGCCGTCTACAAGGTCATCCTGCACACCTATTGGACGAGGGAACTGTTTCCCAAGCATTATCCCGACTGGCGACCAACAGCCCAATGGACCAAGACCTTAGGTGAGCAGTCGGCTTGGCCGAAATATAAAAATTAACATGGGAAAGGAAGGAAAGATTTAGAGTGCGGGGTTTTTTTTTTGCAATTATAGAAGCTATTTTGTGGCACTTATTTATATATGTTTTTTTATTTTTATGGAATATTTATTTACGAAATATTTTACTTTATAAATATATATTATATATGGAAAAAGTTTATTTTTTCAATTGTGCTTTTATTTTACTTATTTTAGCCTAAAATAAATTAAACATTTTCATTCAAAATATTTATTTATTTTGGTTGCCTTCCACAAATTGTATTCGCGGCTATTTTATAAATAACCACTGAAAATAGTTTGAATTATTAATTGAAATGCTTGATAAAACATATTACTTACGGTTTTCATGTATTAATTTGTTTTATATTGCATTTATGTTACATTATTATGGAAATTTGAACATAATTATAATTTTATTTTCAAATTAAATAAATTGATATATGAAAAAAGAAACAATTTATTTATGTATAATTAAAGTGTAAATTATGTGAAATAAATGCCCATAAATTGCTTTGAATTGCTCTCGGTTTTATCTTATTTTCTGTTATCGCAAGATAGTTTAATCAAAACAAGCTGCTACCTAAGCTGAAACTCAAACTTAGATTCGACTTAAGGCGCACATGTTCTTCAGGCCAAAAACGTTGATGATAAAATCTTCGAAAATTTGTGCCAGCTCAGCAACAAACAACAACAAATATCAAACAATAACAAAGCCGAAAAACGTAAAGACTAATTTGTCACAATGCTCGCAACTTGGCAGACATATAAAAATAAATCGAAAAGCAATTTCGCAGCAAGTTGAGATAGATTCCTTATTTGATTCGTAGATGCTGTTGTTGTTGTTATTGTTGGGTTAAATAGATATATAGAGGCCTGGCCAAAATAGATGAGATACAGATATAAACACGGATAGCAGATATATTTTGGTTCAAAAAAGGATGTGGCCGGAGTGGGAGTTGTAGTCGAACATCGAAGTCCTTGGCCGCATTGGCATGTCGCTTGTCTTATCATGTTTTTGCAGATTTAGCTGTCAATTTATAGCACACACATACAGCAAGAGAGAGAGCGAGTGAGAGAGAGAGAGAGATGGAGCGAAAGAGAGAGAGAGAGAGGGAATGAGATAGAGAGTGAGAGCGGCAGCTGAAGCGAGAGTAGACAAGTAAATCTGACAGCCAAACAAGCGTTGCCTACTTACAAGCACACACAGCAGACACACACTCACAAACGGCACACACACGCACACAGTCAGAGAAACACAGACTGCCATAAAAAAGGATAAGGCCAGCGCCTAAGAAATGCGATTTGTACGTGCTTATGCGCTATATGCTCGTCTCAGCGAAAGTACGAAATAACGGAATTCAAGTAACACACACAGAAGCATTTGCTGCTGAGGTGTGACGAAATTTTAATACTCTTGTTGAGCCACGAATTTTTCATAATTTATACGTTAGTTAATAATAAGTTTTCATTTCTGTTATTTTTATTTTGTATGAAAAAATGAAATTGTTCTTTCGTATAAAGTAATTTGATGAATCCAGTGGAATATTTGCATAATTTGTATCCTTTATATTTAAATTCTATCTCCAATTTTGCAACATAAGCAAACATATATTTGTATGCAAATATAAATTGCTAAACAACTTTTAAATAATTTGCAAAGTCGCCGACAACTCTTTAACCACAATCCTTGCCAGGGTATCAAAAAGGCGACAATAAGAAATTGGCTAAAGTTTGCTGCTGCCGCCATCAGCTGTTGTTTTTGGCACTCCTTCGCCGCATCTTATCCTTCTCCTCCACTTCTCCATCTTTTGTTGTTGTTGTTGTTGTTGTCGTTGCGGCGCTCTGTTAACTTCTTGATGTTATGATTTCTTTTGCTGCTGTTGCTTTGCGCTTCGAAGAGTTTCTCAAGATAAATTTCAGCGACGGCTGCTTATTTATTATTTTGTTTGTTATACCAGCTGAACAGTAGATTATAATCTGCACACACAAATACATACACACACACACATATATTATAGCTATATAAATTATGAGATAATTTACAAACTGCCCCAAGCTTGCCACAGAAGTATATATGTATATAATTATGCATCTCTCACTTTAAAATGTATTCAGTCTATTTGACTGAGTAGTTTTATGAATGCATTTTGCGGCTCGTCTCTTTGCGGTTTATTTTTGTTCAGATAGATAGATGCTCTGAATTCAGTTCGGTGGCTTGTTTATTATGTCGACGTGATAATTTATGGTATTTGCCACTGGAAAACATTGCGTATGCGTGATTTATATGCAACTCTTGCCCAATTGCTGAGAGTATCCACAGATTTACAGTCCCCAGTCTCTCTCTCTCTTTTTTACTGATGTAGTAGTTTACACTTAAGATATTGAGTTCAGAATGCTAGCAAACAATTCGAGCTATAAATTTTAGTGCTTAATTTGAAATTGAAGTGCCTTCGATTTCGATTTGTGAATTGCTGTAAAATAAACTTTTTATTTTTACTTTCCTCAATTCTTTATTGCGCTGGGGTAAATAAATATTGATATAAGATACTATAAAAATGTAAAAATAAATCAAATGCTTTAAACTTAAGCATCTCAATTGAGATGCAAGAAAAATTGATAAAATAATAGTTTTTACGATTTCTAGCACAAAATCTTAAAGTGTTTATATAATAAATACATATATGTATATATGCGTAAACATATATGCGTTTTCCGGCACATCAAATATTTGGAGAAAATGTTTTTGTTGGCACTTGAAACCGAACTCATCTTGAATCGAACTCAATGCAACTCACTCGTGGCCTGCTGGGCAGCAACGTTTGGTTAAGCCAACGGCAACTTAAACGAATAGTGGCATTAAAACTCTGGCAAAATCAACGCAGATTGCTCCAGTCGAGAGTGCTCGATTGGGACATACCCCTAACTGAACATTTGCATTTTGGTGAACAAAATCTGTGTTTCATTAAGATTGAAATTTGTACAGTTGATCATAATTATGTCTGCTAGGTAGGCTATATCTTTACTATGTGAGCTTTATTGTTATTGGACCAGTTATCGATAAAAATATATGGGAATCACGCACCTGCCTTTTTCTGTTACATCCTTACTCCTAAGTTTATCATACCTTCACACATTTTCAACTGGAATGGCATATAAAAAACTGAATCGAGTAGCTGAATGCTGCACTTGGGACAGGAGTTGAGCCTCCGACGGAGTCAGAGGGACAGTGGCAGAGGCAGTGGCAGCTTCCTGGCGGTCATATCCTGTTTATATATAAATTTCAGTGGCGCTGCTCGTTGCTCAGCATCCGTTACATTCGAACTGGCTCGCAATGAGAACTAGCAGATCTAAAAACTATCTTGTCTGCATTTTTTGCTTTTGTTTTTGCGTTTATTGCAGGCATTTTCTCTATCTCTGTTTTTTTTTTTTTATAGCGTGGGCATCGACAAATTTATTATGAATGTTGAAAAACAAGCAGCGACTGCAAATGCATTTCTTGTGTGCACCCTGCTCCAAGTCAAGGGGCCCAAGTCGCCGCCCTCCACCCCCGCCGAGGCGTCTTCCTCTTTTCGTGCGCATGCAATTGGTAAATTTCATTTGGCGGCATCGCTGTTTGCCCTGGCGACTGTTGTCGCCAATTTCGGGCAAAAGTTGCTGCTTGTTTTTGTCGCAAATTAAATGCGAAATAAAGTTTTTGCTTTTGCCACTGGAACCAACTACCGGCCGATCAGGATCTCGATCCCGTTGCCCACGACACATTGACGCAGTTGCAACGTGCCAGCTGACATATTTTCCAATACCCAGCGCCAAGTTCTAAAAGGGGTAGTTTGGTTGAGGCTGAGTTATACTGGAAAGAGTAAAAGGTATTCGAATTTTACAGATTGATATTCTTAACCGGAATCGAAATTAATCCTTCTTAAAAGAATTGAAATATCAGCTGGTCTTCATTTATTAATCTTTAAGCAGGCAAACACATTTTGCAGTAGTGATATTCTTTATAATCGATCAATATTATTACTTTTCCTTTTGTATATTTACACAAACTATTTCAAAGTTTTTCTTTTTCCATTTACATAGGGTATCTCAAACATGTTCAAGCATTCCTATCTCCAAGACCTTGCACTCTCCCTCTCTCTCCCCCTCTTTCGCATTCGCAGTTGTATTTGTTACGCTTTGGGTTTATTTGCTTTTCGTGCTGGATAGTTTTGAGCAACGGGGAGGCATTCAACACTTTTTGTTTAGCTTTTTGCGCGCAACTTTTCGTTGAAAATACATTTTTGCAATTTTTATTGCAATTGCCAAGCTGCTTTTCTGTTTATTTCTTTTCTCTTTGTTTTTATTTCGGTTTCTGTATTTTTACAATTCTCAAGCGCTTTCGACAGGATATGCCAGGCCTTGACAGCGTTCATCGTGGCATATCCTCGACTGCAAATGAAATGTTTCCCAATTGCAATTCGCAGCAGAGAAGTGACCCAAACCCAGGACACAAAAACATTGATTTCAAATCAATAAAAGTTACAATTGGGTTTTATGTTTTGGATAACTGTGAGGGGTGAGGATAGGGGTGGTCTGTTTCATTAGGGGTAGCGCAAGTTGCAAATTAATAGCTGCCACAAAATCAACAGAGCGTAGAACAACAATAATAGCCAGCAACTGCTGTTGCTAGCCGCTGCTGTTGTTAAGTAAACACGAATGTGCTAAGTGCCCGCAATCCATACAATTGTCATGCAGTTGACCAACACACACAAACACACACACGCACACACACGTACACACACACCCTCCCACCTCCAAAAACAGTTACGCCCCTCTACTGCCGCACTTAGTTGCTGCCCCGGCAACGTTAATTGCCTGCGTGGTCCGGCAATTATCATTGTTTGACTTGTGCGTGCTGCTCTTCTAGTTGCCTGTTTGCCTCTCGTTTGGTGTTAAATGCTGTCCCTCTGGCAATTTTCACGCCTCGTGTTTTATTGTTTAAGCCAGCCCCAAACACTCTCCCCAAGTGAAATGCCAAAAAAAAAAAAACAAAGAAGAAAAAAAACTTGTTTGTGTTGCTTGCTTTTGGCAAATTAGTTATAAAAAGCTCTTTGCGCAAATGTGTGCCATATAAATATAACATGTGCCCGCCTAATTCTGGCTGAGTGTGTGTGTGCGAATGTGTGTGCAAGTGTGTGAGAATGTGTGTTCTATTTTATGCATCCCAGAAGACACTCGCACACACACACACACATGGAGAGAACCACTCGAGCTTAGTTCTCGCCTGTCTTTTCTTGTCCTGTTTCATGTCATTGCACCTTTGTTTTTATACACTGCTCGTCGCAGGTACAGGGGTATATGGGCTATGTTATATTGCTATCTGTTCAGCTTTTGCATTATCATAACTTTACTGAACTTATCTAAAAAGTTGTTATTAAATATATTTTCACCTCTTCCAGTGCAGCCCCCTCAACACCCGCTTCCAGCTAGCAATAGAGTATTACTAAGTCGCTTGTTCTCCTACATTTCTGTACTTTTGCTTGCTAAGCAAAAAGTTTTTAGCGCTGCTGCTCTCGTAGCAAACTTTAAATGTTTGCCATTTTTTACACGCACTCAACGAGCGCAAAAAAACAAAAACAAAAAAAAAACACACACACAAAAAAAACGCTTGACAAAAAAAGTGACGCAGACAAAGAGATGAAATCATAAGGCGCTTGTCTGGCTCCGATCAAACGGGGGAAACTACAATAGAAAATTATTTATGTACATGTGTGTGGAAGGTGTGTGTGTGTATGGTGTGTGTGAGTGTGTGTGAGTGTGTGTATATTTCTTGAGTAACTGCTGTAATGCCCTTTCCTTAAGCAGTCTTCTTTGCCATGCCTCAAAGTTTGGTTTGTTAAAATTGAGTTTGTGGTTTGTTGAAATATAGTTTCCTCTTTATTTTAATTGCTTGGAAACGTATTTTTTGTTTATTTAAAATGTTTATTATTATTACCAATATTTATTTTATTATTTATATTATTAGTATGTTATTTACACAATATCATACAACAGCAATTATATAAAAGTCAGTCTCAGATCTTAAGTTTTTGGGCGTGTTAAACTGCTGTTTGCTGCTGCAAAGTTGACATTTAAAATATGTATATATATTATTAATAACTCGTTGAGCATTATTTCGGCATATTTTCTAGGCCATTTAAAAGAAAGTTCCTCAAGCTCTTAATAAAGTTGCAAAACTTGCATACCTAAAAGAAACACAAAAACGAAGGAAAGTGAAGGCCCGCAGACAATGAGAAATATGAATTTATATCTTGGTGCTGATTACGTTGACTAACTGCAGATTGTCGGCATCTCAAGAGAGCTGTCGCTGACTGTGTGCGTTACAAACATCATTACAAATTCATAATACTCGCACATATATATATATGTATATCTGTGTGTGTGTGTGTGCCAGTGTGCGTATGTCCTGTTCCCAAAAGGAATCACGCAGACAAAAAATCATGGCATAAACAACTTGTGGATGGGGTTCGTCGCTGGTGCGTCGCTCCTCCGTTCGTTGCAGCATAAGTACATTAATAATAAATGCAAATTTTATGCTCTCGTTTTTTTTCTCTTTTCTTTTCTTTTCTTTGTTAACTTTTGTTTGGGGCAGAGCGTGTGATTGGTGGAGGGGGAGGGTAGTCAATTTTCCGGCAACTTGCAGGATACTTAGTTTGCCCCAAAGTGTTATAATTAAAAGCAAGCGTTTCACATTGCGCCTCTGCGACTTTGATGCGCGTTGGGCGAAAGGCATTGAGCAACAGCCACGCCCTCGTTAGACAACCACCATCCCACTCACGCCCACTTGCGGCCAGATGCTGTTACGTCGCTGTAAGCTGAGCCGCGTTTTGCAATTTTTACTTGTCGTCGTGGTAAATCACGGCAGGCCACCAAAGCAAACAAATTTGTTGTATAACATTTTTTGGTTGTTCTGATGCTCTAACGTTGGGTGTTTTTGTTAACTAACTGCCTGTGTCTCGTGATTGAGATGAGGAGAGCAGCTTTGAGCCTAAGGGTATATATATGTATGTAAATCAGGTGGCATTTCGTAAGGGTACCGGAAAAGGTTATTAATTGGTTCCAAAAATTATAAGGAATAATAATATAGGCTCATGTTCCAGGTACTTAGGACAATAATGAATTTTGGTTTCGATTCCCAGTTTAATAAAATCTTATATAGTCTATCTATGTAAACTATTCCATTAGGCCTAGAACTCTAGCTATGCAATTTTTGAATCCTAGAATAAACCGATCACAAATTGAGGTATCTAAAACTTAGTCTATTTATTTATTTGTCATCTGACACATCTACTTGTAAGAGTATGCAAATCTTCGCAGACAGCTATGAAAACTTGTCTTCTCTTCTACTTCTTCTTCTTTGTGTGTGTATTTTGTTGTCCTCTTCTTGCGTGCTTCTTCTTTACTATTTTGAGCATTTACTTGCATGAATAAATTTTTTTGTTCTCATTCTTCGTGTTCTGCTTCTTGGTCTGCTGGTTGGGGCTGCATGTCTTTTATGTCTACACATTTTGTGCTATGTCAAATTCGTGTCATTATTCATTCATACATGATTAGGCAACCGAAGACGAACACGAAACACGACAACAACAACAACGGCAACAGCAACAACGGCAACAACAATAATAATAACAACAACAAAACACAAAACAGACAACAGCCAACGTACAGGTTTTGAATTACACGCTGCCAAGGAGCGTTGGACTCTAGAGGGTTGCCAACACACATCAAAAAAAGAAAAAAGAAAATATAAGAGAAAAAACCACTGATGGATAGTCAGTGGGGCAGTTTATTGTGCAGTTAGGGGTAACACGGTTGGGGTTGGGGAGGGCGTAGCAGCAATGCCAAATGGAAATTAATGAATGAAATTTGATATACTGTCAGTTGTTGTTGCTGCTCCTGCCCAGGGTTACCAGCCTCATCAGCGTATAATTTAATTTATGCGCACGTGCTGCAGACACGCCAAAAATTACCCGGCTTTATTTTTAATAGCAAATATATGGCCACGGCTTAAACCAATTTTAATTTGTCATTTATTTAACATTATTGCAATTTTTATGTTGTTTATCAATTACAATAATAATTCGATGATTTAACAACTTGTGCTAAAATGAAAAAAACGTGAATAAAAAACAGTTAACCGCAAAACTTGTTTTATTTGTAACCCTTATCCAAATTGACATGAATTAGCTGAGCTAATTGCAAATTAAATTGCGCAATTTTGTTTTTGCAAAACAGCAGCAAAAACAAAATGTTTGTAATACGATTACATTATCTACATGATTTCCATTTAATTATACATCAAATGTGCATTTAATTAGCTCGTTTCGCATATTTAATTTGCATTACAACAAAATATTTGTATAATTTTAAAAATATTATGTATAGCTAAAGGGATTTTTAGATTGATTTGCATTTATGCGAAAATAATGTGGCATATAAAAAAACTGTTCAAATTTAGTTTTAATAATTTAATCCCACAAGTAGCTTAAAGTCATTTTAGTAAAAAAAACTGTTATTACTGTTGTGTTTGCAACTTAACATGCCAAAATAATTGCCTTACCATAAAATGTTGTTTGTTTATTTTACCTGGCAAAATATTTATATTTATTTTTTTTGAACAGCATTTTAAATGCAGACAATATTCAAATAAAAGTAAATTACAGCATGCGGTCGGTTGGGCAATTAATTGAGAATGATTGACTAACAGATACTCTTTGAATTGGAGATATTGAAAGGGGTTGAAGATGCAGATGAAGATATTGACACTGATAATGATACAGACTTTGATATAGATACAGATACAGAAATAAAGGTATTAATACAGATTTAGATCAAGTTACAGATACAGATGCAGATATAGATACAGATACAGATATAGATAGTTATACAGATACCTTTAGAGATACTTATTCTGATATAGATAACTATACTCATACAGAACTCATACAGATACAGATTCAATCACAGATACAGACAGTTGTATTGCAATTTATAATAATAGAAGTATGTCTGCTTAAAGATATTCACAAAGATTTAGTTATCGTACATTCCATATGCAAATTTTAAATAATATTATATTTATTATAAAAGAACTCTCTCAATCCATAACTAAGAAAGGGTATCAGAAAGTACTAGCTAGCTGCTGTTACAAACCGAGTCTTACTGCCAATACAGCCAAATGTATTAAGTATTAGCGCATTTATTTTATTACAGTGAGCATAAAAATCGTGACATTTTAATTGCAATATTTATGACAGGATATTGCAGGCAGCAGATAAAAATCGAAATCAATGTCAGCTGGTGCTTAAAAGTTGCACACTTTTTTCCATTGCTGATTTAAATTTTATGCAGTTGACAATTGTATTGTGTTATGGTTATTAATTGCCACGTGATTGTATATATATAATAGATTGTTATAGTTTGTATAGTTTGCGCACAGCATTTGCTGTTTGTAAAGAACGCAAAAGTCCATTGAAAATCGAAATCAATTTGATTTGAAAAACAGATACCCTAATTAAGTGTCACACATAAATCAAGCGGTGCAAATCGACTCATTAATAATGCATTTGCATTTGCCGCAGTCAAATGGCGAGAGAAACCCTTTTTCGGGTTATTTATGACATTGCCACCCATTCCACCTGCTGCAAAGTTGCAGCCACAGAAAAATGCTCTTGCAAAAACAGCAAAAATTTGTGGCTAAAATCTTTGAGTTGGTTTTCTGAGTTATGTCTGGGGCCAAAAAGTTACAGTTGCTGCTAATGGCAGCCTAATTATGCTGACCACAACGAACGAGCGGTTGCCCAAAATGTAGAACCCTTTGCAACACTTTTCTTTCTCTCTCTCTCTCTCTCTCTCTCTTTCTCTTTCTCTTCGTCTCTCTTTCTTTCTGTCTGTCTCTCGGCTATAAATTTTGGTCATTGCTTTTTCGCTGGCAACTTTAAGACACGCGCACCTTTGGGGAACTACATAAATCTTTGCCAGGTGGGTGCGTTGTGCGTGAGTGTGTGTGGGCGTGATTTTCACCCTTAGACAACCCCTGCAATCCCCAATCCACAACCCCCACCCCCAATACCCACATTAAGAGGCAGACAGGGCGCAGACAACATGCGTGTGGCAAACGCACAAAACTTTGTCTGTCTGCGTAAAATTCGCGCTGATTGTGTGGGTGCGAGCTTGAGTGTGTGTGTGTGAGTGTGTGGGTGGGTGTGGCTGCCTTGTCTATCTGTCGCATCGTCTCACCGTCTATTCTGTCTGGCATTTTCGGTTGTGCCCTACGGCTTGCCCTCTATAAGAAATGTCTACAAATTATACCACACACAGTTGCCGCTTATTGAGAGCCTCAATAAGGGGCATTGGCTAAGTAGGTATTACAACTTTTGCATCAAGTTGGCAATAAGACCAACAAATACATTAAGATCCCACATTTATCTGCCTACTCAGCGAGTTTAAAGTTTTAAAGGATATTTT
Organism: Drosophila nr. perissopoda 5 BK-2023a; assembly: GCA_035044105.1. Taxonomy (NCBI): domain Eukaryota; kingdom Metazoa; phylum Arthropoda; class Insecta; order Diptera; family Drosophilidae; genus Drosophila; species Drosophila nr. perissopoda 5 BK-2023a. The sequence goes on from JAWNMK010000126.1 coordinate 711,427, forward strand.
TAGAAAAACAATATTGAATTGAGGCAAAATTACTTTTACTTTACTTGCCTTAGCAAATGCCTTTGTAGAGGTTTCAATGTTGGAGCATTTGTGATGGAAAAACATTTCTTCTCAGTTTAAATAAATTTATTATTTAATATTTTACTTTAGTCGGTCAAATATTTTAATATTTTTTATTTGTATATATTTAATAAGCAACCCGTTAAAATCGACAATCAACATTTTTGCATATCTCTGTCTGCTTTTTTTTGCGTACATAACACAAATTTTATTTTGTAACAATTCATTTTTGCCTGTCTTTGGCTTTTTTGGGTTTGCCGCGAAAAACACAAACATATTTATAATAAGTATATATAGATTTTGGTTATGTTGGGTCACGCGTGTCTCTGGCTCCTTATCGCAGCGAATGCGACAGTTTAACACAATAATTAAGGACGCAAAGGAGCAGCAGGGCACGGGAGAGCAGAGCAGGGAGGAGCAAAGGACCCCAAAGTCGTCAAGTATTAAATATGATATTTATATAGAAGTATTGGAAAGAAACTCCGACGTCACAACAGCTACGTGACATGTCTGAATAAATTTGTTGTCGTTGCTGTTGTTGGCTCGGGGCAATGGCGGTGAAGGAGGCGCCTCGCATCGCATCGCATCAAATTTGAGTGGTTGCAATGAAGCAATAAAACATAAATTCATTTAATTAAGCAATTTTATGTGGCAAGACAAAAACGTAGACATAAAAATAAAACTTAACAAGCTGCGAGCAAAGCGAAAGCAGCAGACAAGATGTGAACGAAAACTAAGCCTGGAAGTAGACAAACGGGGCTGGGCAGACAAAAATGGTAAAGTTTTTGATAGTGAGCAATTTCTGGGCATTTGACCCAAGGGAGTGGCAATATTTTTGCGCCAGTTAATGGCTGGAGAAAATAACGAGCGAACGAACAAGTCAGAATGCTCGAGTCGGGGAGCTCGACAAGGAGATATCCTGGACTAGCTTAGTTTAACGAACTCTGTGTCTCTTAACCGAACTTGATGCAATTTTTAGAGTTGGTCTGTATTATATCTGGGTATATTATGTATAATTTCTAAGGTTATATCTTATCAATTGTATATTGCATTGCTATTGGTTATCGATTTGTATCGATAGTGTCAAAACGAGTCGATGCAAATGAAATAAACTGGATCTATCTGTGATATAACCTAATTTATACTCATTTCAAAGCCTATAGGGGATCAGCTTGTTCATACTCAAACAGATGAACTTCATTATACCTTCCTTCCCGTATCTAAGGGGTACAGGGAGAGAAAAAAATCGAAATTGAGTAGCTCCTCGGAAAACATCAAAGCTCTGCGCTGTGTGAAAATTAAACAACTTTTCATTTTGATGGGTGGCCACGAAGCGAGACTCAATTTTTATGGTCAATCAGGCGTATAATAAGATAAAATCATTGCAATCACACAGAATGATAGATATATAGAGATAGATGGGTGGATGAGATAAGTTCAGATGCGATGATGGCGACTCAAATACCAAATTAACCGTTACAAGTGACCCAAGTGGGGCAGCAGTCGGAAGTAATTGCGTTGCATTTCAAATGAGCCGCAAGGTAAGAACCCATAAAGTCAGCCCGGCAGAGAGAGAGACAGAGAGAGAGAGAGTAAGACTAAGAGAGAGCGAGACAGAGTGAGAGAGAGAGAGGGAAAGGGAAAATGCCACTCAAGTGTTTATAATGCGCTCAGCAAAGAACAACAAACAGCAAAAACCACAAACAATGAACAAGAACGTGAAAGCCGCGCGCCAACTTCAAAGAAAACACCAAAATTAAATGAGATTTTATTTTTTTTTAAAACAAACATTACCCAACAACATTAAGTAGATATTTTTACGGCAGCTTCTTGCGAAGTGGCGGCGCACAAAAAACCCTTAAAGGGAATTAAATCAAAATTCTGCGGCAATTCCTAAACCAATTACAGTTTGGGTTTTGTTTCGAAATTGGAAAATATGGTCAGATGCGCTTGAAATAGGGGTAAAAAAGATACATGTTCTAAGATATAAAGCATAAATGTAGAAAATCGAATAAGTTTGCTTTGCTTCATAAATATTTAGCGAAAGGTTGTTAGACCTGTTCTTAGTGAACACATAAAAGGTTAAGTAGATCCTCAAAGTCGGCGAATTTTTCTTTATAAATCAATGCTTAATTCTTTTAGCCTTAGTCTTAACTTATCTGGTCAAAAACTGATTGCCCCCGCAACATGTGATTGAGTTATATTCGTCTATTAGCACGGCATCAATTCAAGGCACATTTTAAATGCGTCTAAAGTTTGGCTAATAAAAATCATATAAAAAAAAAACCAAATAAAGTAAATGAACAACTTGAATGTGCAAGATAATGCGCTAAAGCGTTCAAAAATATACTTTCCTTAGGGAGGGTGTTGGGTGGCGGGGAGGGCTTTGAAAAGTAAAACTTGGCTAAGCGTAAATAAAGCAAATAAACTTAACACAAGCAGCGCCAAGCGCCAAACGCCCCCAAAAAGTCAAGTTGCCTAAGCTGTTGTTATTGTTGTCGTTGTTGTTGTTTTTTTGGGGAGCTAAGAAACTTGTGCTCAAGTTTTTGGTTTTGAGACAGTTTAGAGTTTGCTTAGCAGCCAAACAAAAAACCATAGCATACAAAACGGGGCGTGTTTCTTGCGTGCCACAACAGCAGCCATCACCAGCAGCAGCAGAAAAAGAAGACTACGCAGGAGCATCAGCAGCAGCAGCAGCAGGCGTTGTTGTTGCTTTGAATAATGTTGCTGTTATTTATGCCTCAATGCGTCACGCTCCCCGCCCTTTCTTACCACTGCCACCGCCGCAGTGGCAACAGTAGCAGCCCTACGCAGTAAGCCAGGCCAGTGGTAGGAGAAGAAGAAATTGCAATTTCCACGCCCAAGTTTCGGGCACTTTCACTTTATGGCACCGCACAGACCCAACAACAACCAACGCTGCACTTGAAAAAAATAGTTATATATTTCCCAGAAAAATAACCAATTACAATAATTTCTATATTTACAAAATAAATTTCTTAAAAGTAGCTAATTTTGACTGCGTGAACTTCTATATAATATTTTCACTGAGTGTAGCTGTTGCATTTCAAGCTTGTAGATACTATATTTTTTCTCTCAGTGCTGCATTTTAATCTTGTACTAAAACATCTAACTAAAACTCCAAAACACTTTCCCTTGTTCTAGATTATATTAAAAATTCTAGATTATGTTTTTCTCTCAGTGTAGCTACTGCTGCTTTTTATTAAAAGTTTTCTTGGCCAACAACAATGGGCACATTTTTAAAGTGTTTTTTATTGTCGCGTTAACCGACCGCAACGATCCGATGTGGCAGGGGCGGGTACGATAAATAGGCGGAATTGGGGGGAGGGGCGGGGCAAGGCGCTAACGCTGGCGCTGCGTAAGTGTAAATTATTGTTAAGGTCAGAAACTTTTCTCACTTTTCTCACCAACTTTATTTTGTGTTGTTTATGTTTTGTTTTTTTTTTTGTGTCACAAGTTTCTTTTGACTAGTTTTCGTACTTCCTTTTTTCCACTTTTTTAGTAGTTTCGTCCTTAACTGGGCTATAAGTTAATGTCTTTAAGCAAAGCTGGCAGCAGCTGCATAATTTTTGAGCACATTTCACTTAATTAACGTGTTCCGAAAAGCGCTCATAAAAATGCCACATTAACTTACAATTAGCACCGCCGTTTCCCCCATGGCCATTTTAACGCAAAGGTCAACTATGCAGTACGGCCAAAACACCGACCAACCTCAGCCCTTAATTGTCTCACTCCTCCCCAGCACCACCCCCCAGTAAAGTGTAATAAACTGCGTTTGTTGTTTGTTGGCGCTGTTGGGTTTGCTTCTTTAAATAAAAATTTATGTGCAGCCCAAAAACACTTTTACTTTCGTGCCAGCCTTAAGCTCTACAACGTTCAGACTGAGGCTGCCCTTCCCACTGCCCCGCTCTATGGCCACACTTGACATTTGAAATATGTTGCCGCTTTTTATGTCGGTCAGCCGGGACGAGCAATTAAATGACACTGCCCAAAGGCGTAGTCACTAAAGTCCGGCGCAAAGAAGTCTGCTTTTTGTGTGTAGTCGTAGCCAAATACTCTCAAGTAAAATTATTAACAATTATTAATATTGCTAAAGTAAATATTCTGTATTATTTAAGCTGTCTCTTAAATTCTGAGCAGAGGATTTTCTTCAGACATGGGTTTGCTGTGAAAACTCTTCCTTTCCTCAAAACCAAAACAAGAAGCAGCTGCTGCTGCAACAAAAAAAAAGAAAGATAGATGAGTGTCCGGGCCAGTTTAAGAACTAGTCCTTAGGCAATGGTATTAAAAACTGCAAGCACAACAACAACTACTGTTATAAATCCTGGCTGACAACTGTACTTTTTCATTCACTCTCTCCCTCTGGCTCTCTCTCTCTCTCTGTCCATCTCTCTCTGTGGAGATATCCAGCTGACAACTGTACTTTATGGTAGTGTGAGCCGTTGGCTGCCGCTGATGGCCTCGTATGATTTGTAGCCGACAATTGGGAGATATTTTAAATGCCCAAAAACCGTCTACAGCCTGCAAAGGCAAACGCAAAAAAAAAGTATAACTGACAACAAGCTGAACTGAATCAACATCAAATTTTAATGCCACTCATAATTTTTTCATGCACACAATGCGCAAAGGTTAAAAGTGCTACCAAAATAACTGCCATATCAGCAAATTCTCATAGACGTATATGTGTATGTGTGTGTGTGTGTGTGTGTGGCACATTAATGTTGTAAAGAAATGTGGCTCAGTTATATCAGAAATTTGTAATCGAAAACAGAAGTTGTGTCTGAGATGAGTGGATCACAGTGAATGGGTTGAGAGTAAATGGAACACAATTTTTACGTTAAGGGTAAAATAATTTTCTAAAAAAGTATGAATGATCCTGAAAAGAGGACTCGACTTGCAGATAGCCTGAAACAAAATCTTCATATTCATAAGCGCACAGCTGATGAGATGAATTTATATAAGTATCTGATCAGAAGGATATGTTCCTATAATTTTGTATTTTACATATAGTGCGAAAGGAGAAAGCTGTCTATAAAATGAAAATAATATGATCGGTGTGTGGTATATAGAGAGATAGGTTTTCTTCTTTCTTTCATATTATAGTCTGATAAAACTATATTTTTACCCATTTGTTAATGTGTTAACTGTTAAGTTTTTATAGTTTCCTAATAAAATCTGTCTCAGTATAAGTGAACTTATTTCTTGTATAATTGCTTGCCTCTTAACAATTTGAAACCAGCTGCCTCAGTCACAGTCGCAGTTTTACTGGCCAGGCAACTTATCCCCAATGTATAACTGCAACCGTTCTCATCACTGCCAAAGCTACAAAATACAGAATTTAAAAAAAAACTACACAAAAAGCGCACAGTCTGAATGAGGCATATGCTATTGGGTTTTTGTGGCCAGCTTTGAATGCGCCACATTCTCAAGAGGGTTAAGCACAAAAAGGCTCAAAAGGGTTCTGCTGATTGTTGTTATTATTATTGCTTTGTGTGTGTGTGTGGGTGTGTGTGGGTGTGTGTTTCTGAGCGCTGCATTGAGTTATGTGCCACACAGTAAGCAAACAAACGGTGGGGGAACACAAAAAAAAGGCAAATTGATTGTTGCATTGCTCAGCTTTGTTTTCTTTTGGTTATTTTATATTATTTTATTTATTTTTTTCAGTGGAGTAAGGTAAATGCGTTGCTTTACAATACGTTTGCAATTTGAGATCATAAAAATTGATGTGCCCCTATAACACAAAGGGAATGTTTTTTGTGGACTGCTGGGTGAACTGAAGTGATTGCCAGGCTGCGAGTTGTGCTGGGTATAAATTTCATTGAAGCACCTTTGCCATATGCAGGATACACGGGCGAGGAGAGCAGCGGCGGGGGAGGCTGGTGCAGGGGGAAACGTGTAGTTGAGCGTGAAACGTAGAATTTATTATGTTATCGCTTCAGCGATTTACTTTATCGATTTCACAATCAGGCAGCCAAACACTCTGCCTTCAGAGTATCAACACCTACCCTATCCGCACCCTCTTCCACCTCTTTCCATTTCATGCATCCCCACCCTCGGCAGAGTCGCCCATTTGGTGCCCTTTTTTACCAGCGTTTGACGCTGCTGTTCCCCAGATAATTTTGCAGTCATGTTTGTGTGTGTGTGTACTGGTGTGTGTGTGTGTGTGTGTGTGTTTGTGTGTTTATATCACTGAATATGTTTGTTTGTTTGAGTGTATTTGTTTGTTTGCTTTGGCATTTTACCGTGTGCCTGCATTTTTTAGGATGGGGCCTTTTGTTGCCTGCAGCTTGCGGCGGTGTGGCAAATATTATTATTTGTTTAAAATTTAAGCCACCCTAGAAGTGAGTCGACTTTGATACGTGCCCCGCACTATCGCCTTGAGGCAGGGCCATTGTCCCTTGCGCAAGGAGTCATCGAAGTTCACAAATAGTCCTTGCCATAACTTGGATGAAACTAAGCCAATTTTCAGAAGAAATCTCTTTTTTATGGCTGCCATAACTTTGTCAGAAGTGATCAGATTTTCAAAAGGCAGCGCTTTTTAGTCATGGTTTGATCTATTGATTAATGAATTAAGCCTAAAGTCAAAGTTGAAAACGCGAAATTAATGTTGAAATTGTATACTGAAGAAGTGGGTTTGGGATGGGTCAACGTTTTAAAACGTCATAACTCTGTGAAAAGTGGTTCTTTGATTACGGCTTGTTCTGTAAATTAATAGTGTATATTTTTGAATCTAGCTAATAATTTCATGAAATGAAAGTTCATAAGCAATTCACTCTACTTAGGGGTTGTCGTATACATATTTATATATATGTATATATGTACATTCCTATACATATGTAAATATATATCTTGCAACCATTTTGTGTGTTGTTGGATAAAGCGCTATGCTGTGTTATCAGCGTTTTCTCCAGGCTTATGCATTTTTAATGAGCTGCCTAATGGCAAACTGTCGGAAGTTTGCATTTTGGCTTTGATGTGGGGCCACAAAAAGAGTTGTTGGCCAAAAGCAAAGGCAAACGGAGGCTCATCAATAGGCAATTTGGTAGCTAAGTGCCTCACAAGTAATATAAATATAAATATGTTATTTTAAAGCGTTTTTTTTCTTTAGACACTTGACTCAACTCTACTTTATTTCTTCTATCTCTCTTTGCAGGTGAGCAAATCACTGAAATTGAATTCTATCCAGTTGGCGGCTTGTTTATTTTTAACAATGCCGTTAGCGCAGCTGTAACTGGACCAGCCAAATAGCAACCCTCGTCCTGTCACTGAATTGATAATAATTGGATTAGCGCATCATTTGCAAACCGTTAAGGGTTTCACGGTGGAGGGGGCGCTGGAGATTGGGGTAAGGGATATGGGATATATCTGGGCTGTCGGGGAGTTTTGGACAGTTGCAGAGTTTAGCGAGTTGGGTTAATAGTGCCCAAAGGCTTACGGCACGTTGAACACGCAGCGAAGCAGCCAACTGATACACACAGATGCATACGTGTGTGTGTGTGTATGTGGGCGGCAGCACTTGAAAAAAATTAGTTCTAATTCTGAGAAAGTCGCCGCAAAAATCAGAAATAATTTTGTTTAACTTAGAAATCATTTTTTTTAAATAAAAATTAATAATTAAGCGAGAATCTAAATAAAGCTAAGTTTATTTTGTTATCATTATTAGAATTTACTTATATTTGTAGAAATTTATTATTTTAAAATTAAAATAGACTTTTTTTAAATTAGAACATTTGAAAAAATGCATCTATCAAATCAGAAATTATAAATGAAAATAATGCAAGCTGCACTTTAAGTCATTTTGCCATATGCTTGATTCTATTTTTCTTTCAGTGTGTGTGCGCTGCAAATAAATTTCGCAAAATTTCAACGTTCGCTATATTTTTCAATATTTTTGCGTGCATATTTATGCGATAGAGGAAAAGAGAGTGGGGGAAGCGGAAGACAGGGGCAAGGGCTGCGCTGCGCTTCAACAATTTCACAATTTATATGGCCAGGCGCAGCGACCTAAATGCTCTATGGCTGGATGTGTGTGTGTGGGTGTGTTGGGCTGTGCGTGTTGGTGTGTGTGTGTGGGTGTGTGTGTGCGTGTCTGTGTATATGTTTTGGCAAGTTTATGCGCCCTATGGTATTCATCACTTAATTTCCACGTGCCGGCGAACGTTGCCATTGCGAAATTTATGACTTTGCTCTCAATACTGGCAAAGTTGTTGTCATGGACTTGGTCCCCAGCACCAGACAATAACAGGCACACACACACACATAGGCAGACAGGTTAGCACACACACACACACACACAGGCAGACACGTTAGCACACACACGCAAAACACAACCAACTACACACAGATAATGTTGTCAAGTTTTAAACCCCCTTAGGCGAAAATTGTGTTGCGTTTGCCGTTTGCCAGCTGTCAGCGCATAAATAGAATTATGTCAGCTAATTGAATTTGCTCTCCGACTTGACATGGATTTATGCACTAATGCAGTTTCGCCCATGTCGTAATCAAATTTCTGTTTTGACCCGGCTACGAACTACCCGGCTCGGTTATATGTTTCAACTAGCAAAGCTGCTGCCTGTCAAATTGTGAATTGATGCCTCGAAAGGGGTTGATTTTTTTTTAAAGTTTGATTTTTTACTCGTTTTAAGCATGCAAAGTTAGTTAACTTCGGAAATGTTTGCCAAGCAGCATATTTCGCTTTGCTCTCCACAAATATTATTTATTTAAAACTGAAGTTACAGAGTTTAGTTGTGCGATGAGGGCTAATTGAAAACTTTTTAATTGGAAACTTTTTAATTTTAATTAAGATAAGGAAAACAATTTGAATGGGTCATAAATATAAATTGCAATACATATAAATAGATTGTTGATAGCAGGGCATACTAAGTAAACGTAGTATTTATGAAGACCGCAAGAAGGATAAATGTGACCATGGAGAGTAAAAATGATAAAGCAGTCTAGTTGAGGCAAAAGTAAAAGCTGAAATATTTACTAAAATAGCGATTAAACTGTGGCATTGAAGTAAAAGTAAAAGTAAGTAAAATTAAATATTTGCTGGTTAGTAAAAGATAATCCGAAGCTTAAATTTATAATATTTGAAAATGGAAAACCTACAAAAGAGGAATTATATTAAATCTTCATTCTTCAATTAGATTCATTTATTGCCATATTTGGTCACAATTTTATTACATTTAAATACAAAATGCAAATTTGATGAGCTTGTCTCTTTGTGGCTTTTTACCAAATTTATTGTGTCTAACAGCCAAAAATGTGAAACAATTATTTTTATCAACTTTACACTCGAACAGCGGGCAAGGCTCTCTTCATCATTGTCGACAGAGTTTCGAAACTGTCGTTTGTCTTGTGGGCTGCGGTTGCAGCTGCGTTTCAATACCACTTACCATAAGCTGCCCGCTCGCTTTTATACACTTTTTGATTGATTTTGTGGTTTTGTCTGCTGCTGCTGCTGCACAGCCAGCCAAAAACATACAACAGGCTCCATTCCGGCTCGATTTGACCAGCAATAACAATCAGAATTCACAGTAGTTATAGCAATTGCAGTTCCAGCTATAGGGGTTGTGGTTTATGGGGGGTTGTGGGTGGCGGGGTTGGTGGGGTGTTGGCGTAAATCGAAGCAAAAGGCTAAAGTTGGTTGCAATTCAATTTTCGCCTGCCCCACCAAACTTCTGACAAGCATGTTACGCAAATTGTACACAATTATATTTGTTATGTATATATAGATATGAGCACACACCACCATAATACACACACACCCAAACACACAACACACACACCCATACACACCCATATACACATGTATAGCGTTATCTGAAATGAGCATGGAATCTATCGAAACGTAACGAATTGTATCGAACGTGCCTAACTGTTAATGCGGTTATAATACGGCAGCGGATTATCATTGATTATGGATATGATTGTGTGTTTCCATGTGTGCCAGTGTGTGTTGGGGTGTGTGGGTGTGTGCGGGTGGGCGTGCCACCAAAACTGTTTGTTGTGCGCGTCGAGTCAACAGACACACAGTAGCAGCAGCAGGGAAAGGGCAACTGAATGGGGCAGTCGCAAACGGAACTGACTATAAAAGTTAGTCCTGTGTGTGTGCCGAGTATAGACATAATTTCAATTTTCATTTCGTATTTATGTCTGCTTGTCTGTGTTTGTCTGTGTTTGTGTGTGTTTCTGTGTGTTTGTGTTTGTGTGTGTGTGTAAGCTTACAAATTGCTGCAGTGTTGGCAATTGAGTCTTGTAACTGGAGCAAAGTGTGGGTTGGTCGGTAGCGGGGTAGGGGGTAGGTTGCAGGGGTTACGACCCTGTTATATATGACTGCAAAATGCGGTATTGGCAAAATCCCAGGAGCGCGCTTTACTTGATAGCTGCAAATGGTAGGACAATGTTAGTTATAAGTATCCATTGCACAATTGGTTGGGCCCGATTAGAATGTACCTATGGGAGGAAGCTTATACACACACACTAACACACATACCTACACACACACATATATATATATATGCGTGCTGTGAGTTGTGAGTTGTGGTCTATGCAAATTTATTAAAGTGTCTCGGCGCCTGAACCAAATCACCAAAGTTTTTACTGCAGCAGGCAAAAAATGTGTTTTCTGTTGGTGATTCGAGTTGAGAGCATTTGCGAAAGTTATGGTTTGAAAAAGAGTGGGTTTAATTAAGAGATATGTGCAGAAAAACAAGAAAAACAATTAAGTTATAGGAGGAGCAGAATTGAAGCATTTTGGCGAAATCCTTGGCAAAAAGTTTTCCACACAAAAACTCATGGTTCGACCGATAACTACCATGCTGACTATATGGTATAGATACAAAAAAAACCAATAAATGCCAAATTTCATCAAGATAGTTTTAAACTGAGGGATAAGTTTGTAAGGAAACAGACAGACCGACAGAAATACATGGCTAAATCGGCCCATCTAGTCATGCTGATCAAGAATATATATAATTTATTAATTTATATATATTAACCTCTGCAAAGGTATGTAAAATGTGTTTTAATAACAGAAACTGAATTTTAGCGAAACCAATCAAAATAAATATTGTACATTTTTACAGGAGATGCTTTGACATTATTTATATTTTTTCAATTTAATTTTTTCATGCTTACAAATTTAAAGGACGCTCACTTCACGTCTCTACAAATACTTTCCTTGCATTCATTTCAATATTGATTAGGAGCCCATATTTTTGGTTGCCTCTAATTGGATTTCAAATTATAATTACAAATCAAAGACCTTGTTATTGGGTCTCTGTTTTCTTGGCCCAGTTTCGTCTCGTTTTTCGTAACGCTAATTTTGTCAGCCTATATAATTTGCACACAAATGGCTTTTAATTAAAAATAAATACAATTTTAATCAATGCCAGTGTCAAATTTTTTTGTTTTCTTTTTGGGCCTCTGCCCAATTTGCAAGGCAAATCAAAACAGAATATACAAATAATTGTAAAAAAGAAAATATGCAATACCCGACGCTGACAAGAGGCCATTAAGTAAACCAATCAAAGTCGAAACTTGGCCCAAAACGGGGAAAAGGTGGAGAAAACCGTATTTCATAACAACAGAGGCACATAAAATGCTGCGGTCGTTGTGGCCGCCCAAATGCAAAATACAAACAGATTGTGTTCTTTTTGGCGGCTAAAGGACTACGCTCAAATTGAAGGTGGCCACTTCCGGCCAAAATGGCGGCCCGCCTGCTACCTACTTCCTGCTTTGGCGCTGGCCGCCTGTCTGTGCGCTGTTGCGTGCTTAATTAAATGATCATCATTTGCGCGCAATCAACGCACAAATAAATTTTCGGTCTAGCTATCCCTAACTCGGCCTAAACTCCAGCCGCCGTTCCCCCTCCACCACCCCTACACCTACTGTCTTGTATTGGGCCTAACCCCGGGCGCTTTGGCGTAGTTTTGTTTGTTTTTGCTGGTTTCCGCTTGAAATTATACGCCAGTCAGACGCTTGTTGTTCTCGTTGTTGTTGTTGTCTTAATTAATTCCTAATTTCGCTCAAGACATCATTTTGCTCTGACTCCTTTTCGCTCTCAGTTGCGCATCTTTAATTGAAAATTTTCTTCAAAGATGTTACGGCCACGTCCGAATGTATTCATGACCAGTTGCCGCATTCTTATACACTTGCCGCGGGTATTATAATTTTGATAAATGGCGTGTAGTTCTGAGGGTACAAGGTAGATATTTTTTTATATAAGAATTAACAGTTGAGTAGATAAATTTATTGGCTGGAATTTTTGTAGCTTTAAGATCGCCAAATCGGATCATTATATCTATATGATTTTCATAGATACAAACGTTTGAAGTTTGTGCTTTGTTGTTTAAGTGTCTTTATGAAATTTGCTCAAACTATTGGTAAAAAATATTGATCAGCATACAGTTCAAAATTCCTACCATTATAAAATACAAATTTCAATTCTGTATAATCCACTTGCCCAACTTCTTGCTATAAAATCATTGGAATATAAAAAAAAAATCAATCGATTGAAAATTTAATATGATTATTTGCACATTATTATTAGAGTATATTTGTGCTGCAAGAGTATTTAATTTTCGGCGTAAAACTTACCCGTCTGGTTGGAGTCCGTCTTTATAGCCCTGCTTGGTCGTCTGGAGCTGGCCATCGACGCCAGCTGTTTGGGCATTTGACAGTCGCTTTTCATTCATTTGCATATTGCTTTCGCACTCTGCTTTGTTATTGCTTTGTTTATGATTTCGTATTAAGGCTGCTTTATTGCCGCACTTTCAATTGTGTTATGCATAAATTTGATTACATTTTTGGCCCCGGGCATTTGGCCACGGCTTAGATCGACTTTCAAGTGGCTGTCAATTAGCTGCGCTTTACGGCCCCAAGATATTAAAATTTAATGCAATTTGGCCTGCCGACTGCTGACTGCTGCCCGCTGCAATTACCTTTGCTCCTTTCCCCGTATTCAATTACACGTGCACTGGCCAATTTAGCCAGAAACCTTCTCGGCCATGAATGGTTAATATTGGTGGCAGGCAACTCTCCATCAAATCACGCACATACATCACATTTGCCGGGATTTCAATCAAACATTTAATTACAATTTTCATAACAAATTTCCCCAGCATTTTCCATACATTTGCCATTAATATATATTGCAGCTGCTGCCGCTGGGTGTTTGTCGTTGAGAGATAAAACTATATATCATTTTAATCGAATTTTAGCCACAGCATTTTGTGGATCGTTCATTATGCCATAATTTAAATCAATTTTTATCCAACGCATAATTGCATTTCAAGCAGCTGCAGCAAAAATGTGCAAATATCATTAAGTCAATTGCATGCGATAGACATCAGATCGTAATTACCACTCACACACACACACACACACACACACACATATATACACTCTCTGTGCCGGACATGTTTTTCTCATTTTGTGTTTTTAATTTATGCATCGAGTTGAGCTTATTAAGCGCCGTTAGAATGGTTTGCACTTGGCTGCCTAAGCAATTAACCCAAATTCAAGCAAAATGAGCTTTAAATATAGCTGGTGCGATAATAAGATTACGATAAGGCGATAACCATCAACATGGTCTTGAGCTAGGTCAAAGCTTAAATGAAACTTGTTTTTAATACTATTTAAATATTTACTGTGATAGATTGGCTCTTAAAGTATTTGAGCCAAGAGCTACGTTTGCTTCTTGCTGATGCTAATTTCTTGACATAGAATAATAAATATTCTACTTAAATTAATTAACTTTTTTCCAACAAGCTGTTCGAGTGCATCATTATCACACCAAAGACTTATGCTTTAAGCAACATTAAGTAAGCTTTAAGCAACATTAAGTAAGCTTTAAGCTGGATGAATCTGTTTTCAAGCTGAAAGCTTCGCCAATTAACATAATTGCGCCACTGTGCATAACTATGTACCGTTCTGCTTAACCCCCATTATACTTGGCCATTAAGTTTATCGTCCAGTTTAAGTGTCACTATAAGCTAATCGCATTGCCATTTAAGCTATAAATACATTTATGCAACATCTAAAACTCTAGCAAGTTACCAACACTTTTTCCGATCACACATATCCAGTTCCATACTACGTTATACACTTTTATGTGTTTTCTTAAGCGTCAAGCGTTTGTGTAACTAGACCCACGGGTGTAATAAGCGCACACATAAACAAATTCACACCCACACACACACACACACACACTCAGACACAGAAGGCCAAACACCCCGTTGCCTAGTGAGAAATCTAAATCTAAAGAATGGCTTTGGCTTCTTCGCATCCATTCAAAATGGCAGCCAATAAAAATTAAAACAAAAACATAAATTTAAAATGCCACAAAAAGCATGTCAAGAAAAAGCCAGCAAGCAAGCAAAAGAAAAAAAATTGTTCTTGAGCTAATTCTTGAAGCTTTATTTAACACGAGGGTGACCCAACAACAACAGCAACAACAACAACACAAAAAAAAAACGGGCGGCAATGCCAAATAAAATAAAAAAAAATAAAATTAAATTTGGAAAAGCAGTGAAAAGAAAAACAAGTACAAGACAAGAACAAAGGCAGGCAAAACAAGTCATAAAGATAAAGGAAATTTATGGCTAAGCATTGTGCGAATCCTTGGCCACAAAAACAACTCCAGCAACTCCAATGGAGCCATAGGAGCCGAAATTAGGTTAACGATATTTCACTACAAGCTGCCGCGCTCCGCCTGCAAACGCTCGAAAAACCATCTACTGAAACTGCTGAATATGTTTTGACAACAACAACATGTAAGACACTGATTTAAATGAGAGCTGCTACTGCGAAATACCCTGTAGTCAGTTTTTCAATTTTTAAGCTTAGAATCGACTTATAAATTGATCATATTAAGCTACTTTGTCAAAACTGAATCGGATTTCAGAACGTTTTTGAATTTACGTAACTATTTTCTCCCGATTTTATGGGCACAATTAGTAGAAGTTAAGTTTGTCAGTTCTGCCAGAAAAGAAACCCATTGACTCTTCTCTGCACAATACATCTGTTTACAGGGTACAACAACAAGTACATAAAGTGTGTAGTATCTTTTGTTTCTGTGCTGCGTCCGTTTACAGTTTACAGTTTGCAGTTTAAAGTTGCGTCTGAGAGACAAACCGTTCGCCATGCCAAATGTCGCTTTTATCGCTAAGCGACGCCTAAGTGAGGCGCTTCAAATGCTGCCCGTTCAGTGCGCCTCTCCCCGGGGCACATTAGTCGACGTAACGACATTGATATCCTTTTTTTTCTTTTTTTTTTTTTCTTTTGGCAACCAAAGGTTCTCGTTGCCTTTGTTTGTTTGGCGCTACTCAGAGTGTTTGAGCCTTTTTGTATTTGCGCTTTCCATTTCCATTTTCGGGGTGCGCTTTTTGCGGTTGCTCCCCAATTTAAAATTAACAGCAAAGCCGCCAATAAATTCCTGAAAAATCTATTTAACTTTTTGCTCGGTCTTGCCTTTACAAAAACAAGAAGTAAAGAAAGAAGCAATAGAATATATATATATATATATATCAAATTAATTAAAATTAATTGCCGAAACATATATGCCTTGGTTAGGGGTTGCTTGCTTTTCTTTTGCTTTCTGCTGAATGGGAAATTTTCCAATCTTTGTATTCACATTGTACATGTGTGGGTGTGTGCATACAGCTCGGTATAAAAATATTTTTTGCCAGCAATACAAAACACAACATGAATAGGAGCTCGGAACTGATACTGTAGAAAATTAAATGTCAGGCAAAAGGTGCATTGTATGTGTGTGTGTGTGTGTGTGATTTGACCCACTTGTAGACGACGGACATGTGAGTACTGCTGTGTGGCAAGACTGGTTGCACGCAAAGGTCAAGATAAGCGAACTGATGAAGTCTGCTTTTATTGTTGAGATTGAGTCCGGGTTTGCCTCAAGTGGATTGGGCTTCGGTGTGTACAATACCTTTTCGTATAATAATGGGCACATACATATATAGCCGTAGATCAGCATTGCAAAGGTTGGATAAGACATAAATGAAAGTAGGTAAATATATTCTATTAAGTTGTTCAGCCACATTTCATGCGAATTTAGACTTAATTTCATATTTTCAATGGAAATTTGTTTGTCGAGCAAACAAAACGCTTTTGCGGAAATTTGTAAACCTGTTTATTCGACTTGAAATGAAAACATTGTGGCAAAGCCAACAAATATCTCATAATTAAATCAGTTACGAGAAATATTTTGAAAATAATGTTATAGCCATGTAAAAGTGTTGCTTGAAACTGTAGCCCCAAGGGAACCTTTAACTAAAAATGAGGAGGTATCTGCAACAACTATTAAATATTTTTGATAATTTTCCCTAACATCAACATATTTTCTTTGCAAATTATTCATACGAACTTTATTTCAATTGGTAGCATCTCCAATCTACCCGAGATAATCGATTTTTATGTATTAATTTTTTGCCAGTTATATCTTTGAGGCAGAGCATTTAACCATTTGGTCGTTAGGATTCACAAAAAAAATTAAATATTTCGTTTCCTTTTGCCGCTTGCGGCTTTTGCCTATGTTTGTTGAATATTTTCCCTTTTTTTGTGTTATTGGAAAATGAATTTTTGCTAAGCTTTTGTTGGTTTGCGCAACTTGAGGCTACCTCAAATACTTTATGTACCCTGTACATAAAGAAATTGAGAAAAGGGGTTTGATGTGGATATGAACACGTATTTATTCGCTAGAAGTGGGTTACTTGGAGTCTAGGCTTAACTTTTCAGCAACTTTTGTAGCTGGCGCCAGCAAACTTTGATAAATGCATTATACAAATACATTCAGTTTAAAATTAGCTGCAGGTAATTTTTCAGTCACGCAAACTTTAATTTTATATATATTATTCTTGATAGTTTGCTTTTATGTTTCTTTTTTTTATGTGGTTGCTTGTTGTGCCTGTTTTTTTTTTGTTTTGTTTTGTTTTGTTTTGTTTTTTATATGCTTGTTTATATTTAGTTTTGGTGCAACTTTTGTGCGGCTGCTGTTGCTGCTGGTGCCGGGTTCAAAACTTTCAGCACGGAGTTCTCGAGGCCTTTGGTTGCTCACGAGTTTATTGCCAAATAGTTGCCATATTTCAATTGACCATGGGGCTAAAAGCAAATCCAACTATTTCTATATAATCGAGGCTTTCATTTAAACAGCTGCTGCTGCTTCTGATGCTGCTGCTGCTGCTGTATAAATTGTTAGAAAAACTCATTTGAGTTTCGCATTGAATGTGGGTGGCACTCTTAACGGGTGGGTGACTGGTTGTAGGTGCAGGTGCAGGTGCAGATACAGTTGGAAATTCAGTGCGTCGTCTGGCATGTCTAACATTCTGTTTGCATTTCCATTCCTTTACGGTCTGTTGGGCAACAACATGCCATGCCAAGCAACAACTGCGACAACAACAAAAACCACAAAAAGTCTGCAGTTGCTGACGTAGTTGCAACATTGTTTCTGTTATTGCAGTTCTTGCAGTTCTTGCAGTTGTTGTTGCTGTGACTGCATAAATATGCTAGAAATATAAATGCAGTAAAAAAATATTGCAAGTCGAACACACACACACACTTCAACAACACACACCCACACTCAGTTACAAGCACTTGAAGTTCGCTATCGAATTGCATTTTCATTTTCAATTGGCCACACGACGTATGCGCAATTTTTTCCATATCTCTATATCCATATCGCATATTGATACTGCTGGCCACAATATGCAAATGATGCGCAATTTTAATACAATTTGGCTTTTGGCCAAGCGGTATTTTAATTAAAAACGAAACGACAAACAAATTAAATAAAGAAAAAAAAACATATAAGTAAATCTTAAAAATATGCTTTATATAAAGAATAAATATTTATGACCAAGAAAATCTACATGTATAAATTACACTTAAAAAAACGTTGCAGGTAAACATAAAACTCTGGTTACTGTGTGTGTTTTTCGTGTTTTTGTGTGTGTGTCTCGAGGGCACAACATGTAAACAAAAGTTGCCTTAGCGCTTAGTAGGATAAGCGCTCAAGTGTGTAGAATGCGTGTGTGTGTGTTTATTTCAGAGACGCTGACAGTTTACATGGCAGCAAAGTTTCAAGAGTTTAGCCAACAAAACTGCCAAAGGAATAACACACAGTACACATTGAGGAAAAAAGCCAAAAAGCGCCACGCGGTCGCCTGATTACAAAAAACTTTGACTCGCTTTTCAACCCTCCCACCTCCCAACTCCCACCTGCCTCTGTTTCAGTTTCCTTGCTCTTGCTCAGGTACGTCAAGTTCTGCAACTTTGATTAAAAATTCCACTAATAAACAAACAACACGCAAACAAACAAATAAACACTGAAATAGCATTTCCCTTAGCTCCACACCACTTTGGTGGTGCCTCCACCTAGCGCTGACAATGTGCAAACACACATGATTGTTGTTGTTGTTGTGCCACAGATGGGGGCGTGAGATAAAAGTACCGCAAAAACTAAATATGTTTACCTATGGGAATCAATGATAATCAAATAGTCAGATTATCAGACACCATTATTTGTGTGCGAAAATATACTCATTACGTTTAATATAATGATTTATTTAAATCTTCTGGGTTCTAAGACAAGGAAAATGTCTTTCTTTAAGCAAGTAATTCTTGAATTTGTGCATGGATCAGGGTTGATGGAACAGCTATAGGCCCAGTACAATATATCTAACTAGGTCACACCGTCAATAATAACAATAAATCTTCTGAGTGACAAATATTGATTAAATTGAATTATTTCAAATTATTTGTATTGTAATAATTGATTTACTGATTAACTAACTGACAAATTACATATTGAAGAAAAGAATTCATTCATCGTCACCAATTTTGTAAACTCACGACTCAACTCACGCCGCTCACGCTGCCATCTCTAGTTGACTACCTGAAGATTTTGCTCCCAAACTTTGGGGACGCTCAATAAACATTGCGTTTAACAAAACTTTATATATACATATGTATGTATATATGGTTTATTCTTTGTAGTTGCTCTTTGCACTGCACTTATGTGCATGTGTGTGTCTGTGTGTGTGTGTGTACCGCCATTTTGTTGTGTAAACTTGTTACGTGTTATTTGGTGGTGAAGCAATGCGGAGATAAAAGGAAAAGTTGCTGAAAGTTGCGAGCTGCTGTTGCAGCCATTTTGTAAATTTTATGTGTATTATATTTGCAAATTTGCGTTGTTTATTTATGCGTGAGAGCGCAATGCATACACCACACACACACACACTCACTCACACACACGTTCCGAATTTTGGCTTATTTGCTGATGTGTGTGTTATGTGTGCAAAATGCTGGAGTTTTTGTTGATCTTTGCACTTTAATTGCAATTGCGTTTTAAGCCGAGCCACCGCTTTCGCAAGTGGAGCGTGTAACATTGCCAGCCAATTTATTAATTAAATAAATAGCAATTAGGGCGGGGCATACGCCCACTTGCTGCCTGCCTGCCTGCCTGTGAGTTTGCATATTTAATGCCTTCCAGCAGAACGCTTGACTTACTTATTGCTTCATTATAATGTGACCCGGATGCCGTTCTAATATCCTATATTGATCGTATAAATATGGGTTAAAGGAATATTTGAAAGCAGGAGAAAAACTTTGAGCACAAAAGGTATATACTTTAAGATATATATGGTTAGTAAGACATATATAATAATACAAATATATAAAAATATAATCAAATGTTGTGTGGGAAAGCAAGAAACATATTTATAAAAAATAAAATATACATAAAATAAGTAAATAATGTTTAAAACGTATAGTTAAGCCAAGTATCAGCAGCATTTAATATTGACCACTGGATAAAAGTTCTTTCTAACTTATAATAATTGTTAGAAACTGAACACTGTAGACTAGAGTATTTGCTAGTCGATCACTTTTCGGCCACTGAACTTAGTGTTTTGGTAAGTTGTATTCTGTGTTCTTGCCAATTAATTCAAAATTGCTGCACGTGCTAAGCCATCACAAATTCAAAATCCAAATCAAAATCAGTTTAGCCAGCAGCAGCTGCGAAATGGGTTAAGAGCAACTCTCGAGAACACTGATATGCTGTAAATGCATCGATGCAGCTTGATTGCATTTGCATTCTTCACGTCCCAATGGACAGCGACGAGTGCTGCAAACGTTTGCCTTAATTGAGAAAATGTTACGTAGCCGACGTGTGTTTTTGCGCATCATTTACTTTCGTTCATGTTGCTCTTAGCATTGTATATTGTGGCTGACAGTCATCGAAGTTTATATGCCTAAGCTAATTGTCGGTTTTATCTTAACATTGCAGCTCTAATTAAAACCAATTTTCTTCATGACAGCATAACCCAAACAAATATTTGTTGATTGTTATGAAAATTAAGCCTGCCTAGCTTTATTTATTTTACTAACCACATTTCGTGCTTGCATTAAAACCATTTTCAATCTACTTTAGTTAATGTTGCAGACATTTAAAATCTTTATGGCATTTTAAAGTTTCGACCTATGTCCATATATCGATCTATCGATTTTCAGCCTATAATTTATACTTGTCTTCCGACCTCATATCACGTTTTTAACTTTGAATGTACGATTGATTTAGGGGCAAAACTGTGATCAAAAAGCCCTCGCTTTTTAATCTACGTTGAGTTTTGACGAAGTTATGGCATTTTGAAGTTTCGACCTATGCCCATATATCGATTTATCGATTTTCAGCCTATAATTTTTACTTGTCTTCCGACCTCATATCATGTTTTTAACTTTGAATGTACGATTGATTGAGGGGCAAAACTATGATCAAAAAGCCCTCGCTTTTTAATCTACGTTGAGTTTTGACGAAGTTATGGCATTTTGAAGTTTCGACCTATGCCCATATATCGATCTATCGATTTTCAGGCTATAATTTTTACTTGTCTTCCGACCTCATATCACGTTTTTAACTTTGAATGTACGATTGATTGAGGGGCAAAACTATGATCAAAAAGCCCTCGCTTTTTAATCTACGTTGAGTTTTGACGAAGTAATGGCATTTTGAAGTTTCGACCTATGCCCATATATCGATCTATCGATTTTCAGCCTATAATTTTTACTTGTCTTCCGACCTCATATCACGTTTTTAACTTTGAATGTACGATTGATTGAGGGGCAAAACTATGATCAAAAAGCCCTCGCTTTTTAATCTACGTTGAGTTTTGACGAAGTTATGGCATTTTGAAGTTTTGACCTATGCCCATATATCGATCTATCGATTTTCAGCCAATAATTTTTACTTGTCTTCCGACCTCATATCACGTTTTCAACTTTAAATGTACAATTGATTTAGGGGCAAAACTATGATCAAAAAGCCCTCGCTTTTTAATCTACGTTGAGGTTTGACACAGTTATGGCATTTTGAAGTTTCGACCTATGCCCATATATCGATTTTCAGCCTATAATTTTTACTTGTCTCCCGACCTCATATCACGTTTTTAACTTTGAATGTACGATTGATTGAGGGGCAAAACTATGATCAAAAAGCCCTCGCTTTTTAATCTACGTTGAGTTTTGACGAAGTTATGGCATTTTGAAGTTTTGACCTATGCCCATATATCGATCTATCGATTTTCAGGCTATAATTTTTACTTGTCTTCCGACCTCATATCACGTTTTTAACTTTGAATGTACGATTGATTGAGGGGCAAAACTATGATCAAAAAGCCCTCGCTTTTTAATCTACGTTGAGGTTTGACACAGTTATGGCATTTTGAAGTTTCGACCTATGCCCATATATCGATTTTCAGCCTATAATTTTTACTTGTCTCCCGACCTCATATCACGTTTTTAACTTTGAATGTACGATTGATTGAGGCGCAAAACTATGATCAAAAAGCCCTCGCTTTTTAATCTACGTTGAGTTTTGACGAAGTTATGGCATTTTGAAGTTTCGACCTATGCCCATATATCGATCTATCGATTTTCAGCCTAGAATTTTTACTTGTCTTCCGACCTCATATCACGTTTTTAACTTTGAATGTACGATTGATTGAGGGGCAAAACTATGATCAAAAAGCCCTCGCTTTTTAATCTACGTTGAGTTTTGACGAAGTTATGGCATTTTGAAGTTTCGACCTATGCCCATATATCGATCTATCGATTTTCAGCCTATAATTTTTACTTGTCTTCCGACCTCATATCACGTTTTTAACTTTGAATGCACGATTGATTTAGAGGCAAAACTATGATCAAAATGCCCTCGCTTTTTAATCTACGTTGAGTTTTGACGAAGTTAATAATTATTATAATTTAGAAAATTTGCCAGATATTTAAGCAAAATTCATTTAGTTTTTCTTGTCTATGGTTTTTTACTACTATTTAATTTTATTAGTTGGCAAGTCTCGAGAGTGCAATAATAAAATACCTCTAGCACAGAAAGTTTCAACAACATTTCATGTTCTGTATTATATTATTTGCTTGAGAAGATATAAAGTCAACCTTAGTTAGATATATAAATATGTATGTATATGTTTATATGTGTCTCTTTGGGACTTGACAGACTGAACTTTTAGTGCAGTCAATTGTAATTGCTTTAATGTCCGTTTGCTTTCTTGCAAGACATTTAGCATCACTCAAGAGTCACTCTCACACCCACACACACATACATACACACACACAGCTGCACATATATATTATATTATGAATGTGTGGCACAAACTCATATATTTGATGCTTGGATGCTTGGAATTGTGCTTCACTATTCGAATTGCTGTCTGCAATTTGCCAACATTTTCATGTCGACTCGCGAGCAGCAGCAGCAGCCGCTGACATGAAAAGTACGAAAAACATTTTATCACCTCCCTTCCCCCCCCCCCTCCCTCTCTCTCTCTCTCTCTCTATATCCCTCTCTTTCTTTGTCCGCCGTTCAGGCAGACATTGAGTGCCCATTTCGAAGCACTCAAGTGTTGTACATCTTGAAAGCCCCTCCCCTCTTCACCAGCCAATACATCAATCGATGCGTATATATATATATAATATATATATATAATATATGTGTGTATATTGTGTGCGTTTTATTTGTTTTACAATTCTGTTCAATTATTTTAATGCAACAAATGTGTTGACGGTTGAGGCACGTACAACTCGATTCGGCTCGTCTTGGCTCTGAGCAATTTTGACGAGTTTCAGGCCCAAACGTATATTTTATGACTTTTACTTTTGCCAATTTACGATACACATACACAGCCCGGAAAACTGTGTCACTGTGTTGACTTGAAAGCTTGAGCATGTGAGGCTGCAGTGGGGAGCAAGGAGCGGGGAGACGTCGCTGACTTGCCACAAGAAATCAATCAAAATTGTTGCCGCAAAAAAAAAAAAAATACCAAGAAAATATAAAAAAAAGGCCACAAATAACAAAAGGCGCAGCTCACGCGATGCTCATCAATTTGTGTGTCACTGAAGCATGTCCTTGCATAAGTCCTCTTCCCACATACACAAACACACACACTTTTGCAAATGTATGTGTGTTTGTCTGTCTGTCTGCAGTCTGCCTGTCTGTCTGTCTGCATTTTGTGTTGGCTTAGTGCAATGCAAACAAAGGACAATGCCGTGACGTGCCTTGTAACTGTGCCTGAGCTGCTGCAGTCAACTGTCATTGCTGACTTCATCCACCCACCCCCTAATCCCGACCAGCCCACCACCCACCACCCACCTCCAACGTCATTCGTTCTGCTTGGAAGCTTGTTGTTTTTGCATTTGCAGGCTAACACGACTGACACACTTTTCATGGTACAATAAGCCATTATAATGAATGTAACCAGAGAGTAAGCCAAAATACTAACACACTCAATCACACACACACACACACACACACACGCATACACCCAGGCTGTAGGCATCACAAAAAATCGAGTAAAGGAAAATGGGGAAAAGTATATCAAACATTCTCCATGACTTCGTAATGCTCTTTATACCTCTGATGCATTTCGTCCAATGCAATTTTCATCCATCAAACAAACACAAAAAGTGGAAGCAAAGAAATTGTCATCCTGCTTGCTTTGCTTGTGATTAAGCAAGAAGCAGCAGAAAAGCTAAGAATTGTGCAATAATGGAATCGGATATATGTACGTATGTGGTTTAATTCGTCTCCAATTGCAGTTGACATAGATTAATAGCAAGTGTTTTGGCAAAACTGGATTTTATGGCTTTAAATTTAAAAAGTAAACCAATATATCAGAAATGGATGAAGGATCCTATACTTGTTTTGATTACATTTAATTCTTGAAGTATAAATATTCTTCAACTATAATATTAACTAATCTTTGAAATATCTTTAAGTTTAGAGCTTGCTCATTAAAGTACAAGATACAATTCTGGTCAAGTATACATTGCCTTGCATAATCAGCAAGTTTATCGCTCACCTTTGTTTCTGCCAACCATGTTTACATGACTAACGATAAGCATCATTGAATACACACACACACACACACACAGAGAGACACACACTTAGGGGAAAGCACTCGGCATCATGTGTTTGGCTATTATTATTTACAAGATGGTCGAGTAGCAGCTTGGCTGCTGGGCACAAGGAGCTCGCACAAATAATTGGCATAGGCATATGCACCTAGAATAGGCCCAAATCACATGTGGGCCATAAGACAAATGGCAGCTGGGCACAAGGACAAAACAAGGCGGTTAGTTAGACAGTTAGATGGATAGTCGGATAGTTGGATGGATGGACAGATGGATGGATGGATGGCTGGATAGTTGGGCAAAAGGGGACTTAGTCAACCCTCATTTGTCACACGATTTTATAAACTGCAAATCCAAGACAGAAGCCTGTTTATGCTGCTTGCTGCTGCCTTGTTATGCTGCTGGTCAATTTCGTTTGTAATCCCTTTGAGCCTGCCTTCAGGCACACACACACACACACACACACACACACACACACACACACACACACACAAACATGCACTCACACGTCAATTGACGATAACTGAAGTGACAACTGTAATGCCAGCCTGTTTGTTTGTCTACATAATTGCCCCAGTTGATGGCTTTTTGGGCTTGTGGCAAGGGCATCTCATTTGCCTAAATGCCGCATTGTTGGTCTTAGCTTTTAGTGCCCGGGCCTAAGCCTGACATGTTCTCAAATGTCTACGTTGTTAGCCTCACACACATTAATTATAAAAGCCGTTTGGGCCACCCAAGCCCAAAAACCAAAGCCGCAAAACTGCATTTTGTTGCCATTTGGCCAAAAAACACGGTGTGCATAAGTTTTTGGCTAAAACTCTAGCTGCTGTGGCCCATTAAAATAATGACTAAATTTCATTCGGTTAGCTAACTAGGCTCGTATTGCGGTTAACCCTGCGCTTAGTTTGCCTGTCAATTTCCACTCTCCCAAAAAAGTAAAGGCAAGAAACCAAACAGAGCAAAAATATGAGGCAAACTAAAGCCAGGCATTGTTATGTAAGTTCCAACTAGAGAATCAGCAGCAACTGCGGGTGACTTAAAACTGGGTTACGATATCACAAATGTCATCATGTTGACACTTTATCAGTGACACAATGCTGCCCCATTTCGTGTCACTGCAGAAATGTCGCAGCAAATATGACTCGAAATTACTATTAACGGGCTGTGTGTCGAGCACAACTCACCCACGACCATGTAGCTGCCCCCTCTGTCCCCTCTGCCACCCGCCTCTGTTGCCTACATTATGGTTGCTTTATTGAGCGCATGAAAATTTTAACATATATTTGCATACCCTACAGTTGTAAGAGATGGTATGGCAAAGGAGCATGCAGATTTGTGGCAGGTTGTTTAATAGCAACGAACTGTGTATATTTTATGTATATACAGCATGAAGTAAATATATTCTTAAAGTAACATGTTTAATGGGAAGTAAATGATAATGCTTTACATAGTCTGCTTAAATAAAATATATCCTTCAACTAATTTTAGTCAATCAATCCAGTTTGCTTTAACTTAACTTACTTTTATGTAGAGTTATAAGTTATGAATATAAAATTATATATTTTAGTTGAGTGTCTTTTTGTAATATTAATCATAGTCTTTCTATAGCTGTATACTGTTAAAGATATAAACGGCTTACAGGGCATTAAGCAGTTGAATATTTTGGCATATAGCGCTCTTTATTTTAGTATTTAGATATTTTGCATATGTGGCGTATGCGTAATGCACACACAGTTTCTTTGAAGCTTGACACACACAGCGCACACACAATGCTAGAGTTCTTGACATCTATTAGAGGCGAGCGAAAATAAAAGGAGAGCGACTGCAATGGCGATAGAGTGTGCGAGCGAGAACAACGACTAAAGCATCGTACATGTGACAATGTCTCAGATTTTCAAATGCAGCGCACAAGTTTTGCATATCAAATGCCAGCTGCAAGGACTTCTGATTGTGTGTTTCTGATGCCGACTTACTCAGTCCGCCTGCCACTCCATCTCTCCCTCTCTCTCTACCACTCTTTCCCTCTTCTTCATACCCTTTGTGTGCGTATTTCGCATTCACTCTGTGATTTCAAAATTTAATTTGCTGCTTAAATTGGTTTCCTGCGCTCCGTGCTGTATTTTGCAGTTGGCATATATTACGCATACGCATCGTTGCCCAATGAAATTAGCAAAATGCAAATGCTTATATAGACCCAAAAAAAAAGCAAAATTATATTTGATATTTACACTGTGTGTGTTCATATCTCTAACAACTGTTGTTTGTTGTTTGTGCCAACTATAAAACATGCCACAAAAATGTATGCATAAGAGTAAATACTTAAAATACATATATCAGGCATACGCCAGGTGTGCACACACATTTCTGTTTGCAATATATTTATAGCATGCCGCTCAGATTTCCACTGTGTCTGCCTATGTGTGTGTGTGTGTGTGAACTGAAAGCCTATTAAAATTGACATACATAATTAAGTGGAATTGCGGCGTGAGTGTCAAAGGAGTCCAAATATAATGAGTGGGGCAGGTGAATACAATTTTTAATTAGCATCGAATTGAATTTATTACTAACATCGCATTGTGTCTCGCACAGCTAAGCTAATTAGCATATGAGCGTTTTATTGATTGTCTACTGTCCCAATTTAAATAATTAATTAGTCCAAAATTAGAGTGTTTAATTTTTTGGTTATTTACACAATTTACGCTATGTAATGTGTTAACATTTTATATATTGAATTTCATTTCATTTACAAATTTAAGGCAATTAATTAATCGATTTTTGCCATGCATTGTTAATTTTGCAAATGTTGTATAATTGAATTGTGCACTTTTCTTTTGCATTTTTAACGAGCTTACTGAAATTTATTTATTTCAATATAATCGTATTAAAATATTTAATGCAATTTTATATTAAATATGGCCTAAAAGCATGTTATGACAAATTTTTAAGCATTTCTCTTTCACCTGAGCTTTTCATTTTCTATAAATAATATTTCTGCGTTCGCTGCAAAATGAATATCTTATTTCATGGCCAGCAGCTGCTTAAACTGAACAAATTATTAAAGCACTGGCAAAATAAATTATACAAACGTATATGTATTGCATATATATACATATATAGAGATATATATTCATATATTCATATATTTTCATTTAGAATAATTATTTTTCATACATTTTCCTGCTTACTACAAATGTAATGTAAGAAAATCTGTGAGCAGCTTCGGAGATGCCTACAGCTTTATTGCACACGTTAATTCCATCCACTTTGTGACTGGTTAAGCTATTAAA
The DNA here is from genome assembly GCA_035044105.1 of Drosophila nr. perissopoda 5 BK-2023a. Taxonomy (NCBI): domain Eukaryota; kingdom Metazoa; phylum Arthropoda; class Insecta; order Diptera; family Drosophilidae; genus Drosophila; species Drosophila nr. perissopoda 5 BK-2023a. The sequence continues at coordinate 739,233 of JAWNMK010000126.1, forward strand.
ATACATTTATTGCCCGTAATTAAAAGATTAAAACAAAATCACAACAAAACTGAACTGAACTGTGCGAAAATATATCATAGCAATTTTTGCGAAAATTGTCGGAAATCAAGCAAGACCGACGAGCCAAAAACAAAATATAAAAAAAGTTTTTCATTTTTTTTTGCACAGTTTAAAATGAAATTGGATGAAAATGATGATGATGATGCTGCTGCTGTTGCTGCTGCTGGCCGATGTGTGTCAGCTGTGCATCAACGATTTTCAGGCGAATTGAGCAAATGTGTGCCATATAAATACACACACACATCTGTATATTTATATATACATATAGTATATATAGTCGCACGTTTATTAATACCTGACTTTCAAGCGTGCTAAAAAGTCGCAGCCCCCAACCAAATTTCGTTGCCATTCAAATGCCCATTTTGCTCGCCGCTGACGCAGCGAAACCGTCTCGGATGAGTCATGATTTAGGGCATCACCAGAGAAAATCACTTTTAGATTTGTTCCCACTAAATACAACATTTATTTTGCAATTTTTCACAGCTAGACTCGATAAGCTGAAAATAATTCAGCTTATGAGTCGAGTAACTAAAATTTATGACATCGATAATTGGCCACTCAAAATTATTATTTATTTATTAATATTTAGTTATGCCAAGGCAGAACATAATATTTTAAAATTCATTCTCGATCACCATGTGGAGACTGCCCAAAAACCCGCTCCTTAAGTTTATTTCAAAATATACCATAAAAACGTACATTGTTTAAACAGATCTTATCACAAATATTTATTGAACAACCCACGCGCAAACTGTTTGGCTCTGCGCCACATTGCACTTTGCATTTTCGACTTTTTATTTCCTTTTTTCCGGCTTTTTTTTGTTGCCAATTTAGCAATTTGGTATTAATTCGTGGCTGTTACCGATTTTCAATTATGATATGCCAATGCGGCTGCTGTGATTCGATTTTCTGCACGTTAAACTCACCTTGCATTGTTTTACTCCAGCACAATGCGGCGTATGCGCAATGTAGTTTTCATAGCCTTAAGGGGGAGTCAAAGTGTAATTTATGGGGCATACGTGGCGTGCATTTATTACGTGGCCAGTGGAGGAGCAGCAGTGGCAGCGGCAGCAGCAGCGGTCGTGTCAGGTTTTGGCTTTTAATGTGCATAATTAAGCATTAATTACACTCACGTCTCTCACTCGGCCTCTCCCTCTGCCTCTCTCCCTCTCTCTATTGCTCTTGCTGCCCTTTGCATTGTTTGTTTTTATCTCTCTCCCAGACAGCAGAGATCCAAAATATCTCCCTCTCTATATCTCTCTGTCTGTCTCTGTGGTAAAATAAACGATGACCATTTGACCACTGGCTGCCACCACCTCCTCCGTTTCGTCACGGCCACATTGGCAAACCATTTGCACAATTTAAGCATTTAATTGCAAATTTATTATGCTTATTTTGTGGGTAACACAATGACCATTCCCTAATTGATTGAGCCGTTGCCAATATTGGCCCGAAAGCGAAAGTGGCCATAAGCTTTAAACCCCAAAGCTCATTTGCCCAGCAAATAAGCCACAGATGTGCAGCTGTCATAATGAACTAATGACCTTCATTCAACTGTTGCATGTTGCAGATAGCTAACTAAATCCGAGAAACTGCATAATTATGAAATGAGGCTAACAGACAATTCACAGGCGGAGTTTATAATTCCAACTTCGTTCGTTCATTTTACTAGGAAAATAATAATAATAAATAGTAAAACATCCGAATCAGCTGCCTTTTTTTAGAGTTTCTTCTTGCCATTTTCTTAATCCTAAAAAGCATGGATAAGGCAGATCTACGATTTAAAAACTACCTTTGGAACTCAGCAAATAAAATAATATTTGTATTGAAAAAACAAGCAACAGATTATTATATGCTTGATTACTGAATGCTTTCACCAGAATTGTCAAACAAATTTTCATTTATATTAATTTTACGGAAATACTTTTTGCACTTTAATACTTTTTTGTATATATATATATATACATATATATATTTATATTTTACTTTCCGTCTGACCATCACTGATTGCGTATCTTTTCTCATTTCTTGTCTTGGACTCAATAGCTTTGTTGTTTTTTCTCCATATTTCTGTGTCTCCATCTTTTTTTGTGTTGACTTTTCATTCGCTTTGAAACAAAAAGTCATTTGCAGTGCCCATTGCCCACAAGTAATTTAAAATGTTGCGCTCCAATTCGCCTTTAGGCAGTGCGATGTCTTTTTTTGTCCGTCTTATTTGACTTGACGAAATTGTCACACGCTGCCGCAGTTGCCGGCCCCTGCTGCCCCTCGACCACGCCCCCATCTATGACATTCGCTGCAGCGCCTTTGAAGTTATATCTGCCTCAGAAGCTGCTGCTTCTGCTGTTGCTGCGGTTTTCTTTCTATTTTCATCTACGCTTTCTGACTCGTCTTTTGCAGCACTCGCCCCCGTCTCTCTCTCTCTCTGTGTATTGCTGCTGTGCTATCTCTAGGCTTTTATTTGTCTTCAATTAACATTGCAACATGCCACTTGTGCCACTTTTTTTGTTGTTGTGCCTTGTTTTGTTTCCTTTCTGTTTTTTGTCTTTGAGATATTTCTTTGCTTTTTTCAATGGCTCCCACAGTGTGTCAGCTTATTTATTAGTTTTGTTTTCTCTCCATACATCTCTCTCTCTCTCGTTCGCTATCTCTCTCTCTTTCTCTCTGTCGCTATATCCCTTACTTATTTTTAATTACAAGTTTTTTTTCTGTGCTGTGCTTTGACAACACCCTCTGAACGAACTAATGAAAGCCTCGACTACAAAGCATACTTTTTCCTTTTCAACTTTTGCGCTTTTATGCAATGCCGCCAGCTAGTTGAGGGGCGTGTGCGGGGGCGGTGGTTGGGGGTGGTGTATTAGGGGAAGCACTATGTGACCAACAACCTGTTTTGAAAGTGTGTCAAATGCAATATTATTATTTATGCTTTGCTTCTCAACATTTTCATTTTTCTCTGCATTTTATTTTTTCTTGCTCTTTTGCGTTGCACTTTGTGTAATTGACAAGTTTGTTGCATACTTTTGGTTCGCTTGCCAATAATCGGAAATGGCGTTCTGCTCGCACTTTGGCTTTGGCTGTGCCCAAAACTTTTGCCATGGACTACTGCCTTGCGATAAATGCAATTGGGATTTAGAGAAGTTGACGGCTTTTGCATAAGCCACAAACAAAATTTCGTGTTTCTGACTTTAATTAAATAGAGCATAGCTCAAGTTGTTTATTTTTCTGCATACATTTGAGAATACAGAACGTAATAGGAAGTTAGCAGAGAAAAAGAAAAATATAAATAATTATTATAAATTTAATAGAATTTTAGTGAAAACTTCTGGTAGCGAAGAGAATTTTTGCTAATAAGTGGTTATACAAAATCCTGTGAACCGGTTCAGTTTTCATATTTGGAAAAATGTTTAAAATTTATAATAAAAATAGAAATAAATAAATAAATAGAAATTTAGTGAAAACTTCTGGTAGCGAACTTGCAACTAACTGCAGTTGCACCACCTGAGCTTGCAGATGGTTAATGACTCGTTCAAAAATAGTAACACGTTTCACACACACTAACACACACATACATATGTAAGATTATACAGCTCTGTTCTAATGCAATTAAGAGCGCAATCAGCGCCACATTGCGTATACTTAGTGTGATATTTAAGCTGTCGGCAAATGGAAGCAGCTGACGGCAGCAGCCGTTGAGAGTTTGCCTGCCAGGCCTGCCTGGCGGCAAATGCAAATGTTTGCACAATTTGCAGCAATTGTTTCACTCTACTACATTTTAGTTTTTTTTTCTTGTCTTTTGTGTGTGCTAAAGCTCATTAAATGTAAATGACTCACTCATATTGCTTGCTCTCTCTCCGGCACAGGTCGCACACACAATGGGAACTACGCGCTGTATCACATTGGACAGCCGGCAACGGCTGGCGTCAAACAGTTTGCCGAAACGGGCAAAACAGAACTACTGGACAGCAATGTCGGTGAACAGCAGCAACAGCAAATGCAGGCACAAAAATCAAATATGGTTGCTGGATCAGTGGCTGGAGCTGGAGCAGGAGCAGGACTGGGAGCAGGTGCATCAACTGCGACAATGAGCGAACGCAGCGTATTTGATGAGTTCAATCTGCCGGCGATACAGCTGGGCGAGGGGAGGAGCGAGGCGAAAGTGTTTGTTGACAGCAATCACAGTTTGGTATCGCTAATGACGCGCATTGTGCCATCGCCGGATTGGTTTGTAGGCGTCGATTCGTTTGAGGTAAGCATTCAAGCCAAATTCAACCAATACCAACGCAATCCACACAAATCATTGTAAACTTATTCGCCATTTCTTTAAAGCTATGCGTCGGTGGTTCATGGATTGATACGGTGACCGTTGAATTGGATCCATTGGATGCTGGCACCGACAATGGCTTCACCTTTACCGCACCCAATTGGCCAACAGCGCCGCAGGGTGTCATCTATCGCATCACCTCCAGATATCCGGCACATCCTGCCGGCAGTTTCTATTATCCAAAGAGCAAACGTTTGCCGCCCATTGCCACATTTCAGTTTATCAAGGTAAGCGTGAACAGCTACTTCAAATGCTCTTGAAAAAATAAAAAATATATCCAAAAAAAAACAACTTAAACAAGTTAATTAACTGCAAATTAGCAGTCAAAATGTTGCCCCCGTTTACAGTCCTAATGACTTTTCATTTGCGGGAATCCCTCCCACTTTCCCCCCACTCGAAACCCATTCCGAAAAAAATCAAAGTGCTAATGAGCCATTAGCAGTACAATGGCGGCAAACATGTGTAACAGCTTTGCGTGTGTGTGTGTGTGTTCGGGATGTGTGTTGTGTGTGTGTGTGTTTGTGGGTGTGTTCCGTGGGTAAAAAGCATATTCTTGTGGCTGCGTGTTAATGCGCTTGATAAATCAGCTGCCTCCGCCACGCAGCTGGCGCACACAAAAAAAAAAAATTCAAAAAAAACCGCGCGCGCAAAAAAAGATTTCGTAAAAAAAACAGCGATGGAAAAAATAATGTTAATTACATTAAAATTAAATGCATGCTGTTGAGAAACCAACAAAAATAACAAGCAATTCTTATGAATACTTGTGGGCATCATTAGCAAGTGGGGGCAAACAGATATGAGTTTCAGACAAGGCCAAAACTGTTTAGCTGGAATGCCTCTACTATTATATTTAAATGCGCTCGTTATTTGCAATTTATTATTATTATTACTATGCGATCAAAGAGGCTCTCAACTTGGTATAACTTGAAATAAAATCGAAATCAATTTATTGTTTCATGCTCGTAAATCTCAGTTTCAAACATATAAAGCAATTTTCATGGCTTTATGAGGATGTTGTGGCAACCATTGGAAAATATATAAATTGTACAAGTAAGGAAAGAAGGAAATGGAAAATGCAGGCTGGTGTGAAGTTATGAACACAAAGGAGCAATTAATTGTGAAAACATAAAGAACACGAAAATTATGGCAAATTGAAAATGAAATTTATTTCTTAAATGAAAAACATAGAAGTGTGGGAAAACAACAAATGGGTTCACTTTGCGTCCTATTTATTGGACTCCAACCAAATGGGAACTTATATTGATTATCTAAATCAACAGTTACAGAGGTCACTTATATTCTTGAACTTTTCAAACCTATAACTAGTAACAGACCCTTGTGGACAGTACTTCATTATTGCTACTCCAATCATACATTTATTCTAATAGTTCTCATTGTCCCCATTCAATTTAATTATGCACAACAATTGCCAAGTTTCTCTTGAAGATTAGATAAATTCTGTTGGTCCCCGAAGTGCTCGTCAATTAAAGGTTACACTTGGATTCAATAAATTATTTCTAAATCGCCATTAACTTATCCGACTTACATAATCTTTGTTTCCGCTACCCCCACCCACCATTAAAGAGACCTGTTCTAGTCATTGCAGTTGTGGGGGGATGTAGGGGGAGGTTGATGGGATGGCAGGGACCTTAATAAGCGGCAATCCATTAGCTGCCACAAATCGTGAAACGTGAACGTGAACCATTTGCAGCACAATGCTAATGCAAAATTTGCTACGGTCTTAACAGAATAGAAAAAGAAACCAGAAGAAGCAGAGGCAGTTGGTACTAAAATCGCCCACACAAACACACACAAATCCACAGGCACACACACGCACTCCGAAACAGAGGGAAAGGCAATTCAGGCATTGTAATTATATTGCTGGACGTAGGATGTTACAGAAAGTGCCGCACTTACAGCTCACAATGCATAGCGAGAGCCAGAGACCCCGCTATAACCACTCCCCACACTCCACCCCCTCCCCGCATCTCTCGCCGTGTACCAAAGCCGCCCCCCGCCTTGTAGTCGTCGTAGCCGCTCATCAAAATTGCTTTTATGTGCGGCAGAAAGACGCACATAAAATTTACGCCCAACGTTGTTGCTGCTGCTGCTGGTGCTGTTTGTGCTGTTGGCAGATGTTTCGACTACGTTTGCATAGTTTACTTGCCCGGACTGCGGGGTAGGTGGGTAGGGTGGGGGTGTGCTGAGCTTTAGGTGTGGGCGTGGCAGTAACTCGGTACGTGTGGTCATTATTCTTTATTTGTTGGCCAGCTCCCTGGCCAGCGGCTCCTCCTGTTCGTCCTGTTGCGGTGGTTGCTGCTGCTCTAGCTGTCCTCGCTGTCCTCGTTGTCGTTGTTGTTGTCGTTGTTATTGTAACGCCTTTTTGACACTACTAATTCTAGTTTTATTTTGTATGGCAGGCAGCAGGCGTGGCAATTGTGGTGAGGGAAAGCCCTAAAAGTTTCTACTCCTTTGAATGCTCTTACGTGGGTTGTACAGAATTTGGGGTGTATTAAAACCACAGGAAATGTTTATTCTCTTATTTATTCATTTATTTATTTAATGAAATATTAAAATAAAAATAAATTTTGAATAAGAGTAAAACATTAAATAAACACAAACTTAAATATACCCTAACCAAATATAAACTTATATTCTTTATCCAAGTTGCCAGTCAAGACAAAAAAAAAACTGTTTAAAATAAAATGTTCATTAAATGAATTTTTACATTTTTGTTATTCAAACATATATTCAACTCAAGTTTTAAATAAAATAAAAGTGTAGAGCACTGAAAGTTCTTCATGTTTGAGAGTAGTTTTATTTTTTTTCGTATTCTGCTTATATTTGGCTACTTTTGTTTATGGCCAACGAAATGGAAAGTTATTTACTGACGAGAATGGACGTCTGCTTCATTTTATGGCCAAGACATGTGGATCCGGCCAACTACTAAATATGCAGAGTCCCCCAAACACACACACACTCACACACACTACCACTCCCCGCTGTTCGTTGTTCGTAATTATGTGTTGATTTGGTTGAGCATTAAATTCTTAAATTTGTAGAAAGGCTGAAGGGGAATGCCTGAAATGCCAAATCTCGGATTGGAATGGAATGTGTTAGAAACATAGAGAGAGAGAGAGACTAACAGGCAGAGGCACTGAGCTGTAGCCTCTGGATTTAGATCTGGGTCTGTTTTTGTAATCCACCAGGAATTTCGCAGCTATGCGGATTATGTGTGTGTTTGCTTGTATGTGTGTGTGTGTGTGTGTGTGTTTGTTAGTGCTATTATGCCACAAAGCAAGCAAGACGACGCTGTCGACGCATTTGCGAAAGGTAGCCCCTGATAAGCTGCTCTGCTACGGGCTGCAAAGCAGTGCGCCACCAACAACAGCAACAACAGCAATGTGTGGCAATAACAATGCGAGTGGCGCTCGCTTTATAGAAAATGACAGCCAGTCCCAAACAAATAAATTAAAATGCGCGACAGCGTGCTCGAAACAAAAAAGTTTTTTTGGACTGCCGTGTTTCTAGTCACCGCTGTCACGAGAGACTATATATATATATATATAGCTATAGCTATAGCTACCCCTGTTAACTACCCCCGCCAAACCTCTGCTCACACCTGTCGTATGGTCGACCCTCTCTTGTGTGTGTCTGTGTCAATATTTGCCACAAATTGAAATTAGCAGCGCGTTAGGCGCACCTGTACTCACACTCAAATACACTGTGCAAAACATGTGACGCTCATTTAACTCATTCAGTCAATAAAGCATTTAAGTTCAAGTAGATTCCGATATATATTTGCTTATTTATTAGTCTGATGCTTTTACTAGTTTTTCATTTTTGATTTGATTGCCCAATTTCGCACAGTGTATACACTGACTAACGTATGCTTACAGCAATGCATGCAACTGTATTTTGTGTTTAGCTGGCGGCACTCGCTTTTGCTCATTCCGGGCACATAATCCGCGTAAATTAATATGCTGCACACACGCACATTGTGTTACATGTGTGTGTGTGTGTGTATTTAACATTTGCTTTTGCTACGTCGGAAAATCAACATATTCCCATGTTCCATTTGCCATTTATTTGCAGCTAAAGGAGTACGAGCTGAGCGAGGTGTTCAACATTGCCGAGGATGATCGCAAATATGAAACAGTGCAGACCCAAACCCACCTGGATGCCGAGCACAATCACGTCGAGATGAACAACGAGCTATCCGCGAGCATCGAGCGGGAGCGGCAACGGGAGAGGGAGCGACAGGAGCAGCAGACACCGCAACAGATGCAGCTGCAGCAGTTTAATGACGAGAGGCAACGCATTCGCTCCCAGCTGCTGGCCAAAATGAATCCCAAGTGAGTACAAGCAGCATTTCGCATTTCCCATTTGAAATGTATATTAAATCATCTCAGAATTTATGTGGAATTTTTGAGACACCAATGAACTCATTGGAAATTCAGTAACTATTTTTAAATGGTTCGAATTCTGCTGCTGAAAGCTGCTGCAGCAGTTAACTAAGTCTTTTTTGATTAATTCAAATCAAAAAGCCAATCAATAATTCTTAAAATACTTAGGCTTGTAACTGTGCAAACCGTTAATCACAATTTTCTTTAAAAATAAAATTGAACTTTAAACTGCAAAAGTGCTCAAAAGCTCAATTGTACATATGGCCAAGTAAAAATTAATTACAGCAGGTCAAAAATAGACCAATGATTAATGAATAAAAACGATAAAAAAAAGAGCATGATGACAAGGCAAATAAACAAAAGAACCTACTCGACGTATACGTAATGCGAAATTCCACCTCCAAGTAAAGCACCAACTAAAACGATGTGATTTCTTAGTTATTTGACAGAGCTTAGCATATTAAATATAATCTTTTACATATATAAAGCTTCAAGATCTATTGGCCCACTTAACGTATGCGCAATATGAAGATGACATGCAGTTTTACGACCAGAAATCTATCTGCATATCCTTGCCAATGGCAGCAAAACATCAATTGCTCTTTACACCTCCCCCCTTCCCACACACACATACACCCACATACACAAACTAAGCATATGCGTCAGGTGTTGCAACACATTTAAAGCAGCTGAGAGGCAAAAAACAAAAGCAACAACAAATAAAAGCTGTTCCCTGGCACACTTCAAGGCACATTACACCCTTCTCACATAAGCAGGAGGGTTTGGGGTAGTGGATAGCGTGTTACAACGCCTGAGACACCGACTGAGATGGTGGCACGTAACTGGGCTAATGCTGCAACTTTAAAAAGCTTGCCACACAACGCAGCTGAGACAATCAGGGAACGGTTAGAAGTTGAAATACTCTGCCAAAACGGAGTTTAAACATTAAAAAATTAATTTAATTTCAAATTAGAGAATATTTTTAAGTTAATTAACAACCATAACTAAACTTTAAGAACTTTGCTAAAATAAATAGTTTGATGTTGAATTTGTATAAGCTTTAGTCAGGAAAGAAGAATCTTCCGTCTTTATACGGATTGAAATGTATATTAGATATAGTAGTCTGATATTGAAATATGATTTCAATAGAGTGAGCAACAAGTTAAAACACTCTTTCAAAAGCAAACATTTATTTTCTATATATATTATATATACGGATTCCATTAATGTGTTATACATCTTGCGACACAACCAAACTACCCTCCACAATGGGGTATATTTGTGTGAAAGGCAGCGCAAAAAGAAAACCTTAAGAACTGAAAGCCAACTTGAGCAACTCGAGCAAAGTCGGTTCAGTGTCCTCGACGTGCAGGTTCCGAACGCAAAACTACAACTAATCCAGTGTCACGCCCACTTTTTTGTTGTTGAGACTGGTGCTGCTCCTGCTGCTGCTGCTGCAAAGGATTTTTGGCAGCATTGGCACTGGTAACCTGCATATTTAATGACCAAGTCCCAAACTCAAACCTGAACCCAGATCCTGGGCAGGCTGTAAGTCGTCGCGTACGTGTTCGAGTGCCAAAAACAAATATTGGAGAGAGAAATAGGGAAAGAAAAAACCTCTGCCAGGGCAACGGCGTGGGCGTGGACACTCCTTGCGAACAGCGCAATTGGCAAGCTGACAGCACAGCATAGTCGAACAGCAATGCCAACAAATGTTGAGCTTCTGAAAACGGTCTAATTACTCGGAATATCTTATCAATGGCGAAGAGCTTAAGACGCTTTGCTATAAAACCAAACAACACACTTGTGTTAAGTTCTCACCCGATAACGACTGGCAGCAATGGCTGCAATGAGCAACGCGTGCTTCTTGCAGCAACAGCAAATGCAACTTACGCAACGTCGAGTGTACCAGGGATTGTTGCAGTTGCAATGCGAAAAAATAGAGCGGTAGAGAAGAGATACACAGCAACTGAAGTCGCAGCAGTCGCAGCAGCAAAAAAATGAGCTAAGAAACCATAAAATGCCAGTGTGTTATTAATAATAAATTAATAAATTAATAAAATATTTGTAGCGCAGCTGCCAAAACAAGTACCAAAATCTTAAAAGTGGTAACAAAACAACAGCCAAAAGAGACAACCAAAAGCGTGGAAATTAAAGACAAGAAGAACCCAGAAACACATAAAAAGTGGTATAAAAAAATATTTAAATGCCAGCAGAAAAACAATCACAATTAAAATAAATGCAATGCTGAAAATGGTCGAAAAAAATGTAGTTAAGTGAATTTTATTTTCATCGTACTTAATTTAACTATTTTAAACAATTTTGATAGCTATAGAATAATAATCGAAAATAAATTTATTAACAATTTGCGTGCAAGAAATCGAAAAATTATTATTAATTCAAGAAAATAATAATATAGTTAGTTATTTTGCTACACTCTGATAAAATTGTGACAATTGATTTAAAACAATTCATGCGATAAATAAACAGATAAATCACAAGATACACATTTTACAGATTTATCAAACCTGTCGCACAATCTGTGAATGTGCCATGAACTTCATATTGAGCTGAGATTTTCAAGAACAAAATAAATAAAAACCATGACGCCATTAAGATATCAATTACTTAACTTTACTATTTGAAAGTCAAAAGCTAACAAATGAACCCAAAACATATGGTCAGCTATGATCTATCTAGTAATAGTAATCTTATCAGTGTTTACCTAACTGGTTGGCTGCACACTGTGCTGACATATAAAAGTCGAGTAAATCAGTGGAGTGGACAACAGTTGAGTTAGCTGCGTCCACAAATAACAAGCTGAAATGAACGCAGGAACATTTTGCGTTATTGCAGCAAGTGCAACTGATGCACAAAGAAAGCAAAACAAACAAAAAAAACAACGGAAGAGAAGTACGCCAGTTATCAGATCAGATAGAATTGGAAGTTGTAATAATACCTAATGAAAATTAATGTAATTTCTAGAGCCAAGCAGCCAGCAGAAAGCCATAAAGCAAGAAACTAAAGTTGGGGAGCAGTCAACAGAACAACAACAGGCAACACAACAATCGAATGCCAAGTCGAATAGTTGCCAAATGAGTTAACAAACATTTTTGGCAGCTATCTTATCAGTTTTATCAGCGACTAGCATATACATATGTATTTGTAAGGATTTGTGGCATGAAAATACATTTGCTGTGACATAAACACTTGGACTATAAATTGACTGGTGCGGGTCTATAAACTTTCAGTTAACAATCAGAACGAAAAAGCAACGGAACCAAACGAAAACAAAAAATAGAACTTAGAATGGCAACAACAATTGAAGAAATTAGCACAAGTGAAACGATAAATAATGGAATAATTAGCGAAACGATCGAAATAACAACAATTGAGATATCGCCAACGCCAGCAAAACGGGAACATCATCATCATCATCATCATCATCATAAGCATCATCACAAAGATCGGCCAACAACTTTAACTATCAGCAATGATGGCTTGGATATCATAGAGATTGTGTCTGATGAAAGCGAAACTCATCATCATCATAAACATCATCATCGTTCTAACAAGAAACAGCAAGCACCAGAGATACCACCACCACCACCACTGCCCAGCACCACACCACCTTTTGTGACGCCCAGCGATGAGTTTGTTTGGCTAACGGATTTGGATGCACCACCAGAGCCAACGGCGCCATTGCCACCACCCTCACCCACCAGCTCAGAGTGCAGTCAGATAACCTTACAGCCAGCAGCAGGTGCGGCACTCATCATCGAAAGCCAATTACAGACCATGTCACTTACTCCACCTCCAACACCTACACCACCTCCAGCACCTGCACCACCTCCAGCACCTGCACCTGTACTCATCGAGGAGATTGTATTGCAAACAGATTTGCAGATGCCAGCACAGAATTCAGTGCCCTTAGCCACACAGCTCAATCCGCTGCCAATGGTTCAACAGCAAACACCACCCAGTGCCAGAGCAGCAGCTGAAACTGTAACCACCATCATCATTGAGGAACAGCCGCTGCCAGATGTTGCTCCTGCAACGCCAGCACCACCACTGATGCTGGTGGGCATGGTAAGCGAGGATAACAACGATGTGCACCGCAGCAACTACAGAGTCAGCACAGATTTGACTGCCACACCACAGCAGCAGGAGCCCTCAAAGCGTTGCTGCTGCGTCATTGCCTAAGAAAATGGAGTATGGCTTTAAGATTCTAGCTTGTTCAGTTTTATAACTGCAATTTTGCTGTATTTATTAATAATAATAATTGGGAGCTAAGCTAGACCAGCAGAGCAGCTCTTAATCTGTCTACAAAGAAAGTCTTGTTAAGCTGTGCGTAAATATTTGAGGCTCAATAAATAATTCACTTCATTTATCGCAAAATTGAAATATTTGATTACTTAACAGAATGTTAAAAGCTTAACAGCATGTTATGTTAAATGTTTAACACCATGTTAAGTGTTTACATTGGAAATGCAGCATCAGATATGAAACAATTTGCTGCTTAACAGCACTTTGATTAACAGAGTTGCCACATGTTGAAAGTTACATGAAAATTCCGTTATTATTATAAAATTATGTGTCACTGATTTGTGCATGTGTGTTTGTTGTGTGTGTATTTTTGCTGTGTATGTGTCTGTGTGTGGTAAACATTCCTCTATCGACATGTACAGTCATCGCTCGCGATCGATGACAAAGCTTGCTTTATCTATGCGCATGTGAAGTTAAGCCGCCTTATCTAATCACTGGTGGCAAGACGGAACAAAATCACCGCTCGTTGACAAAATCGTAATTGATTATTAATTAGCTCTCCCGTGTTCCACCCAAGCCGGACAACTGCTCAAAGTGATTAAAGCACTTTTGATGGCATTCAGTCAACGGTCAACGGTCAACCGTCGCTGAACTAACCACATTCAACGATTTAGTGTGCGAGATGCCGCCGCCAGGACGCGGATTTGGACCCGGACCGGCACGTTACGGCGGTGGCCGTGGTCCGCCACCGCCCGGACCCGGTTTTCGTCCCGGACCACCACGCACCAATGTCAATGTGGATGTTAACATTGGTGCACGCCCCCCGCCCATTGGCGTTGGCATTGGCTTCGTGCCACCGCCACTGATTATTGGCGGACCGCCAGTGGTTATCGGTGCACCGCCCCCAGTTATTGTCGAAACCTATGGGCCGCCACGCCCCGCTATTGTGGGCGTACAACCGCAGATGGCCACCGCCACGGTCTACACACAGCCAGAAGTTTGTTGTTGTGTCATTCAATAATGCCCCCAAACACTTTTGTATCCTGTGTGTGTGTGTGTGTGTGCGAATCTACATCTAAATATATCCTTGTGAATATCTTTTATATGCATAGGTATCCTATAACTGTAACTTGTGACTGTGAATAAATTGTTAAGTTTTTGAGCGCAAATGTCTGAACATTTAATTGGGCATAGCAAAATCAGTAAATTATTGCTCTTATCTATTTATTTATCGAAATTTATCAAAAGCACTACAAGAAAGGGGGCTTTCTGAACGGAAAACTAGTTAATTATTTAATCATACAGCAATTACTCCAAAAAGACAAGAAATTTGAGTATTAGCTTTAAGCTTGTAGCTGAAAAAGAGTAAAAGTTCCATTCAAGGAATGTCGAGACATAAAGTAAGCTATGAATTTTCTAATATATTAAAAAGGAGACTTAGTAGTTAAATATTTTTAATAAGGTATCGTTTGGGTGGCTATAATCCAAAACGATTTAAGCATGTAATTACCATGGGGAAGAAAAGGCTTAGGATACTCATTGGTCTTTTGACAGGACATTGTAGACTTAGAAGCTACCTAACTAAATTAGGTATTTAAAACAGCGAATTGTGCAGGTTTTGTGAAAGCGAGGAGAAGTCCTCAATGCACATCCTAGCAGAATGTGTTGCCTTAACCAGGAAAAGATGCAGCTAGTGAGTTTATCTTAAGCAAATATATATTACGCCAAATATGAAATATCAAGCAAATCGTACTCTTAAGCTCTTTCTCTATAGACATGAATTATTATTTATTTATTACTCAAAATAGTTTAAACTACAACATTTGACATGTTGGAAATTCGAGTAAAATATCTAATGTCAAATATTATTTTTTTCACGCTTTTTGAGGCGTCTCAAATGGCGCATAATTCGCCATTTACTTGATACAATTTGATGCGCTCGTCTAACGGTAATTGCCATAAGCATGATGAACATTGTTGGTAATAACTGACATTCAACACACACACACACACACATACAGGCAACACACATGTAAGCAGTAAGTTTGCCGGGACAAATTTCTTACTCGCCAAAAAAAATTTTGAAATGTTTGTAATTTCAATTTGGGGAATTTTCTTCATTACTTTTGCCAGGCAGCTGCGTCGCCTCTGGCAAATGTGTGTTGATTTTCCATGTCTTTCCATGCATTTCCATACTTCTCCACGCCTTTTGACAGTTGCGAGGCTTTTTGAGACTTTCAAGCCTGTCGTCTCGTCCGACTCTTTAGTCTCACGTTTTTCAATATTTTCGCCAATTTACTTGGCCTTATTCGGGGTGGTGCTTTGCCTCCGTTCTGTTCGCATACCCATTTCCCTCCTGATTTCGTTTTTCATTATTATTTGCGCGATTTTGCACGGCATGTGTATGCAAATAAACGAAAAGTGCAGGAAACAAAACACGGAAGTCAGCCAGGAAGGAAGGAAGGAAGGAAACCGTCGGCGGCACAGCAAATGTTGCTTCTGCCTCTTACTCTGACTCTCAATCTCTCTCGCTGGCCTGGTTTTCCGTGTCTGCCACATTTTGGAAGCAGACAACACAGACACACAGACAACGCACCCAAACACACACTCACACGTACACGGAAATCCACAAAAGGAAAACTGCAAAAAGGCAAATTTAAATTGAAATTGTCTACAGTTGACGTGCTGAAATACGAAACGCGCTCAGCGCCAAGCCAAACACCTTACAACATGGCGTATGTGTAATCTCTGTGTGTATACATTTTACAAGTGTGTATCTGTGTGAGTCTCTGTGTGTGTTTGTGTGTGTGAGAGAGTATTTGTGTTAAGCAGTACAAAAATCGTGCTTGTAACGCAACGTATTATGTTCCGGAGCTGCTTAACAAAATCAAAAAGCAAATTGATTTGCCAGCAACTTATAAATTCTTAAATGAAATTCTTGCTTAATTTAAATATTGATCGAACAAATATATTAGGCAGCTATATGGAAAATGTAAGGGAATAAATTTATGTTGTATAAATAATTGAGCAAAATGATGGCAATTTGTATATTTTCAGCCGTTTTCTTGGTCAGAATTTAACATGAATTTCAACAAGAAACAAAGCTTGTAATATAAACATAAATTTCAAAACAGAATCAAAAATGCATCGCAATATTTGTTGTCTTCATTTTGTTACTTATTATTCGCTGAAAGCAAAGCTGCCGTAAAACTTAATGTTATTAAGAAGCAATTAATGAATTGCATAATTGCATAATGATATTGATTTAATCAAATTGTACTTTGCACTTGCAGCTACAACAACAGTCAGCAGCCGGGCGTAGTGAATGTGGTGCCCAAGAACGATAAGCATGCCCTGATGCAGAGCATTGCCAGCAGCTATAGGCGCAACGATGCTGCTGCTGCTGCTGCCAATAATGTTAACAACAACAACAACAACCACTCTTTAAAGGCCACATCCGCCTCGTCGTTCTCTTCGTTATCCGCATCCTCATCCACATCCGCATCGTCAACGTCAACGCGACGTCGCGGTCCGTTGGGATCGAAGCGGCGTCGCGACTGTCGTGTCAGCCACTGGTCCGAGTGGACGACCTGCAGCAAGAGCTGTGGCATTGGGGAGATGCATCGATATCGCAAAGTCATCAAGCATGGCAAACGTGGAGGACGACCCTGTCCGGCGCTCCAGCAATCGAAGTGGTGTGGCACCGAGCGCGACTGCCACGGGCCGCAGACCTATTTTAATTGGTAAGTAGCCAGCACCCCCCTCGTCATCCTCCCTGTGACCGTACCAGATATACATTTAATTTCTCAAATGGTGACACCGCAGGTCCGATTCCGACACATGAACTACGCGCCATGCAACAGCACAGGCCATATAAATACAATTTTAATTTAAGTCATATGAAAATACTTCTTGTGTCGAGAGAGACAACAAAAAAGAAAGAGAAAACACACCCAGGCGGAAAGACCAGACCAGAACAGGCAGGCCGAGTGCAATCCCCCCCAGAGAACAACTGCTGAGCGATTTTAATTTTAGTTTAGTTTACGATACGAAATTGAAAATTCATTAAAAAAAATATAGAAAAAAAGATGCATGCACGCAAATGCGGATTTTCGACAAATATAAAAAAATAAAAATTAAAAAAAAAAGAGAAAATTGCATATGAAACCGAAGACTACTGACAATATTTAAACAAAATGGATTTAAAGAAAAACACAGACACACACACAGAGGCACATACACACCTATACCACACACAGACACACACACTCACATACATTTGGCTAAAGAATTATATGCATATAATTTAAGTTCTTCAATTCTGTTGCTTAAGCTACATTTTTTTGTATAAATCAAGCAGTACTTTCATAATATGTGTCATATATTATACATACATATATATAAAAGTAAATCCAAAAGAAAAAAAAACTTAAAACCCATAAAAAAACAACTTAATAGTAGACATTTAATTTTAAGATGCAATTCGATAGCGAAAGTGGTTCAATAATTTGCAATAAATTAAATCGAGAAATGCAAGAGTAATAAAAGTAAAAATAATATTAAAAAACCTAAAATAAAACTAACATTTTAGACATTTCTTATAAGTTCTTTTCAATTTGGTTTAGTTCACTTTTTATTGAATCATTTTCGCATATCCGAAGTATATTAACTGATTCAAAAAGTAAAAAAACCAAAACCAAAAACAAAAACAAAGCGTGAACATTTGCGTAACCAAACAAGGTAAAAACAAAAACAAAAATTAAGCTAACATTAGGTGTAAAACTAAGTTAATTAAACTTTACCACAATGCAATAAAGGGCAACAAAATAACGAGAAGAAGAACAACAACAATAAATTGGACAAAAGCAGTCGATTTAAATCGAGTTTAAAAAGTACCTACAACATGTTCATAAGACCACAGAACAGTTTGAGAATCACAATTGAAAGCAGCAGCCGAAGAATTCGAGAGATAATACAAATATAAAGCGGATAAACATTAAATTTGAGTTGAGCAAACATTTTGAGAACCGTAGTTTGGCAAACAAGACTCAAATTAAGTTCCCAATTTGAAAGCAACGCCAGCAGTTTCTTTGGAATTGCAATAAATGTTGACTGCGGCAAATTCAATGCGGTTTTAGATAACGTGAGAGACAACACAGAGTTTTAATAAAAAGAGTCAAAAAAAAAAAACACCAAACAATTATTATAGCTAGAAAAGGTGTTGACAGTTTGCGAGCCACTGCTTGAGCAATAACTTAGGCACTCCCTTAAATGCAAAGTAAAACAAATTCCAATTTGAGCGCAGAACAGCAGCAGGCAAACAGTTTGAGAGCCAACTGAACAGTTTGAGGTGCATAGAGTTAGAGAGCCACTGCTTGTGGCAGCCAATCAAATGTAAAATAAATCAAACGAATGCAGAATGATTACAAATTAGAGATTAAAACACACACACTTGATGATGATGTAATAATAAAAACAAATATAAACTGCAAGTGCATAAGACATTTTGTAAAATACAACAATTAACAACAACAACAACAAAAAAACAACCAATAAAATCAATGCATCGTAAACTGTACACGGCTTTCAATTATGTTTGTTAGTTTTGCGACATTTCAACAGCGCCGGCAAAATCAACTTGAGCGCCCCGGAGCACATTATGCAGATGCCGGCAAGGGCAAAGGGCACCACATAGCCACCAGTTCGATCAACCAGAATACCACCCAGTGTGGTGCCAATGAAGACGCCCAGACCCATCGCCAAGGCGGTTATGCCAAAAGCATTCGTCAGCTTCGAGAGGCCCAAGTAGCGCACATAAATCAATGCACGCAGTGTGGCAAAGACAGCTGAATGTGGCATGTGGCAGAGTGGGCAAGTATCGGGTTTGTATGTTAGTCCTAAATGCACGCTAAACTAATTTTGGTTTAAATTTAATTTTGAAATTTTCTTTGCAATTTAAATCCAATAATTCAAATTTATGATTTGAATTTCACAAAAATTTAAACCAAAATTGATTTACTGTTTTGTGAAGTTTTTTTGCTAGAAGCTTACCTGGTGCGACGCCAAAGCAGATGGCGTAAACAAACTGAAACCAGATCAAATCGCTGCCATAGAAGGCGCTAATGAAGACCATAACGCCGCCGAGTATCATGCCGCCACCGCAAATATAGTTGGTCCAGCTTCTCAGCTTGTAGGCGACAAAGCCGCACAGATTGCGCATGATGAAGTTGGATACACCTATGGCGGTGGGTATCATCTGGGCATACTGCACCGGTATAGTGGCGCGCATCTTGCTGTACACAAAGGGTATATTGACCCCCAAAGGATAGAGAAAGGCGGAGGCCAACAGAATGCGAAACTCAAAGTTCTTCAGCAGATTCGCATCGAAGAGGCGACTCAAGGCCCTCACAATCTTCGTCCGCAGCCAGTTTTTCTTGCCTCTCCGTGACTTCTTGGGCGGAATACGCGCCGGACTGAGTGGATCTTGAACGGCAGCAACTTTGGATACATCCGGCGAGTTGTTGATGTTATCGTAATCCTTGATATTGTGTAAACCATAAGCAGTTCTTTGCAGCTGCGAAAGTCATATTAAAACACAAAATATATTTAACCAAATTGTGACTCACATGCGTTTCAGTGCCCACCAGCTCCAGCTCCTTGCCATCGAACTGTTCCCTGTTGTGGGGTTCTCCGTAGTCGGCGGGTCCCGTATAAAAAAGATCGTCGCGCTGTATGGGATCCGGTCGCACCACATAGTTGTGCTCGGAGCGATCGGAGGGCACTCGTTTGATCTCAGGCTTCATGCAGAAGTGACAACAAAAGTTTGCACAGCGTCGCCATTTACTCTTCTTTTTCCTGGCCGGCTCATAAGTGTTGAGCACATGGCGAGACCTATGGGAGGCGGCTTCTTCGCCGAGAAAGTAATGCACATAGAAATTGCCATAATACTCATTCGAACTGGAGGTGGTCGAGGGATCCGTGTGCATCACGGCAACCGGGGTCGGAGCAACCTCCAAATAGGCCGCAGCCACAAAGAGGAGCAGGCAAATGAGTAGCACCTGAAACCGTATCGTATTCCGCCAGCCAATCTGCTGCACGAGTATGTTGTTCGTAACGGAGAAGATGCATATGCCTGCACCAGCACCGGAACAGGAAAACCCACTCGCAATGGGTCGATATCGCTCAAAATAATATCCAATGATGACCTGTGAACTCACCCAGATCATGCTCAAACCGGGTCCACCTGCAGATTACAGTGGTTAACAGTGGTTAACAGTGATTAACAGTGGTAATCAGTTGCCCACCAATAACACTATAGAAAAATATCACCACAGCCAAATTGGGACCGAAACTGGCTGCCAGAATGCTCAGCGCCGAGATTATCACACCGAACAAAGCCACCGGACGAAAGCCGTAACTGTTGATGAGAGCACTGGAAAAGGCACCGCCCATGAAATAGCAGCCAACTTGTATGCTGCCCACGAGCACCACCTGGCCACTGTTCAGATTGAACTCCTCGCTGATGTGGGGCAGCAATATGCCCACGGTGAACACAATGCCATCGACGATGAGCTGCGCCAGGAAACTGAGCACGAGCACCACCCAACCGTAGCCACCATCCGGCGGTATGGCCATGTAAATCTAGTGGTGGATAAGGTGGATCAGTCGTGCTTGATTTAGCCCCTCCACTCACTCACTTACGAAGCCCAGGCCCGAGGCCAGATTGCCCTGCTGGAAATCACTTGGACTCAGATCATCCAAATTGGTGTCCTTAATCAAAATTGATTCGCTGCTAGTCAGCTTGGAGCTGGTGACATCGCCGATGTTAACCACATCCGTGTCATCCGAAAGCGGGAATTCCGTATCCACATTGCTGGCTGAGGCGTCCTGGGATTGTCCACTAACAGTTGAGGCATACTGTATTGCTAGCGAATCATCGGAATCATCGGCTGCCTGATTCTTAATTGAAGGTCCTAGAAATGTATGCGAACGTATTAATTATCTTTATCTATAGTTATCTACTTCATTTGCATCCATCTATCTAATATAATACAATCTATAATCAATAAACTGTTTTTCTGCTACTTTTAATTTTACAGAAGACTTTAAAAATCAGAGATTTCTTTGAATCCTTCTCCGTTATTCTAAAGGATTGTTTGTAATTAACGCAACTTACTTTTCTTGTATATCTTTGTAGTCTTGGTGGTGAGCGGCTCCTCATGGTCGTAATCGTCAGTGCTGGGGCTTGAGTCCCTAACGGTATTTCGTTTGGGATCGAATCCAACACGTTGTCTGCGTATTCGTTGATCTGTTGTTGTGCCTGTCGTTTTGTGTGACGATGAGGGCAACTCCCTCAATTCCTGCGGCTTTTGTGCAGCAACCAGGATGACGGGCATATTTCCCACCATCTCCGCCTGACTGCTCGATGCTGATGTTGCTGCTGTTGATGCCACATTCCCGACTTGCTCCCGTTTGCGGTCCAGTTCAAGCTGCGATGTTTGACTGTGTGTGTGTGCGTGTGTGTGTGTTTGTGTGTGTGTGTGTAGTGGTTAGTTACGTAGCACAGCTAGCTAATGTAGGACTCTCACACTCACCTACCCAGCTGGTTATGAGTTCGACTCATTTTTCGATTCGTGTCTGGGCGGGGCAGAAGCAAATTGACATTTTTCTCAAAAACTCTCTCGCATCCGAAGCCATGACTTAATGTCAGTGGCAGCAGCACAGCCGTGAACTTTTGCCCGGGATGAAGCGTGGGGCAACCGTGTGGCAACACAGGATCATGCAGCATTCTAGCGCGTCTACGTGCTGCCAGCCAAAAATATTCACGATATGAAAAAATTCCTGGCTGCTGCTGCTGCTGCAGACCGCGTTCGCCTTTCCCTTTGACTGCTGTCGCCAGACAGTCACCCGCCTGTCACGCCCCGTTTCCAGCAACCACCCACCCGCCTGCAGCTGTTGTGACAGACAGGCATGGCCGCTTGCCTCGCCGCATCCTTGCCCGCATTCATGCTTGCTTGCATCTCGCAGCGCGCAAGTTGCAAGTTGCTTTTACTAATGCAACTGTTACTTTTGTCCATTTGCCCCATTCGCACACTCAGAAAAAATCTTGAAAAATTATTGGTATATGTGAAATCCTTATATACTCATGTTTATTAATAATATAAGCAACTAAAAATGTTTAGAATTAAAAAAGCCCGTGGAATAAGATACGTATTTTCGACATTTTACAAATTGTGCCCTAAAATTAAGAAAAGAAAAATTCTATTTTTAGAAATATACTTTTGCGAATTTCTGAAATTAAGGCGTGTTTTTCTTCTTTCTTTTTTTTTGAGTGTAATGCAACTGTTACTTTGTCCATTTGCCCCATTCCCAGTTGTTGTTTATTTTGGCTCCCCAAACAAAATTGCATCAGTGCAATTTCATTGATTGCAAGTAAATGAAATCATTCCAATGTACTTCTCACGCCACGTCGTCTCCTCCTCTTGCTCTGCTTTCATTGTGCAGTCCCTGTGCCTTCTGCCCGAAAGTGGCAACTGCATTGGTGCATTGCTGTATTGGTGCTTTATGCGAAATTCTGAGGCTCCAAGTTGCCGTTGCTTAATTTGCTGCATTATTTATTCAAAGTGCACAAAGAGACAGAGAGAGATGGGTTATATAGAAGCACTCTCATCGGCACACAGATATATATATATATATATATATATATATATTATGCTGTTAGTTTATTTACTCAGCTGTATGTCTTATCTAGAAACGTGTCATTAATGTAGCTCATACTAATGCTAATCGCTGCCTAAGAGCATTTAAATTTCCACATCATGGCGAAAAATAAATTTAACACATTTTTGATATCAATCCAAATTGAATCCAAGCCAATATTTGTTCGGTCATTTTTTTGCTCGTATGTAAATGGCTTTTTCGTGTTTAATTTGTTAACTGTTTTCTTTATTTGGCCAAAGGCACTGCACTATATGGAAAGCGAATGGAATTGAATTCCCACTGCTAAGCTGCTCAGAGGCTCAGAGCAACAATAAAAAAGAAATAAATAAAGTATAAAAGCCAAGACAAAAAGTCGACATAAAAGTGGTAAGGCCAACAGTTGGACAAGCTCATGAATTTATTTTTTTTGGCCTGCCACACAAACAGGTCAAAAACAAAAACATTCGGGGATAAAAGCAAAATAAACAAAAAGAATCAAATAAGTATACGGCATGTTGTACGCGCTGCTTGGACCAGTTAACTGGACGCAGGCCAGTTTTCGCTTTTATGCCACTGCTGCTGAAGCACAATATGCATGAGTGCAGCAGACTCCGTAAAAATTGGGTCAATTGCTGTTAACAATTTGACTGCAATCTTTTTAAGGCCGTTTCGATTTCAAGGCAGCAGCCCATAGTCCAATTGGTCAGCAAGCTAAAAAACAAAACAAAAAAGTCCAAAAACAATTGTTGAGGAAAACTCGGAAACCAAAAAAAAAATGGGGCACAAAAATCAACTCAGGCCAATGGAGCCAGGAGTGGGACAGAGAGATTGAAACTGATGGCTGGAGGGCACAGAAACGCCCACTCACTAATTAATTAGTGCGTTTTGTTTATTGTTGGACGTTGAAACTTTTTGCGAGAGTTGCCCAACTGTTTGGTGCACTTTAACGGCGAAGAACCTGCCGCAAGTGATGAAATGTGAGCCAACTTTTATTTGAATTTCATGAAACCAGCTGAGTTTTGCACTTGAGTGCTTTTGCTTTTTTGGTTCGTATTATTTGTTGAGCACTCAACTATATGTTTTAAATTTAATTTCAGAAAAATTTCTTAATTAAATTTTATTAATTTTCTTTTATTTTACATATGATTACCATATTTCTTTTTACTGATAAGTTAGCTTGGCAACATTTGTCAAAATGCCTCCTTGAATAAAGTCTAAATCAAAACATTTTTGGGCAATAGTTTTCGACCAGTCAATAAAAAAAATACCAAAAAAATAAAAACAAATTCTTCATTCGTATAAAATGCTGCTGACGAACTTGAAAATTTGTGTGCCACGCGCTATTGGTTTGATTGGAGCCCCACGTTGCATATGCACCTTCAAACACTGCAAGTCTGTCATTCGGGTGAAGAAAGTAAGCCGCATAACGGAGAAAGCCGAGCCGGCATATTTCAAGCAGCTCCGACCGTGCAGGACGGACGATGAGCTGCGAGCGCATCCCAGTTTGGGTTATCCGCGCTGCAACGTACCATATCGGCCGGAATGTGTGGAACCGAGCTTCAACATGCAACGATTCGATGCACGCCATTACAGGCCCAGCAAGAGCCTGGATCGTGACTATCAGGTGAACGGGGTGGACTGTGTGCTGGAGAAGATACCACAGAACTGTCGCATAGAACGCATTGTACCCGAAATTAAAAGCCGCCCACTGCCAATGCCCCGCTGTGTCCGAGTGGCGACGCAAAAGTGCCGCACACTGATGCCTGTCAAGTGCAGGCCTTTCACACCGGCATCGCCGACTTCAGAGGAACGCTGTATCAAGTTTCCCCGCTCAGAGTGCCCTAAGAAGAAATTGGAGGTCCTCTGCAAGTTTAAGCCCAAGACACCGACAAGCTGTAGACGACCGATGACACGTTATCCCAGCTTCTCAGAGTGCCACAAAGATGCAATAAGGCGGCCTGCAATAACCGACAAAGATCGAGATTCGTGTCCAGATGAACGATGAAAGAAAATGAGCCAATTTGCAACATTTTGGCATTTCATTGTCAATCATAACACATGGCTTAACTTCAATCCCAGCTGCTCAGTCACAAACAAATTTTCGTTGGCATAAAACAATTCAAAATTCTAACTTTGATTTTAGAAATATGAACAAATTACGGATTAGCTGCCCGTTTTTAAGCTGCGTCATGCGGCACTCAACCATCTTCAAGTCCACCGAGAACCGGCTGCAGAGGCAGCTGCGTCAGCTGCGGTCCCAGTTGAAGCCGCCTACGCCCTGCCATTTAAGAGTGCGTCGTTCAGAGTACAAGTGTCTGGCACATCGGGAAAGTGACCCGCAATCCTGCTCTGCGGAGGAGGAGTCCTGTGGCCAGCCAATCGATGCGCGCGCCTACAGGCCGTCGGACAAGAACGATCGCTGCTATCAGAGAACCTGGTGTGAGTTGAAGCCAATGCCGCAACGTAAGCCACGAATCCGTAAAATCTATCCAAATCCGGAGCGTCGCGATCCGAACTGTGAGAAGCGAAAGACGCCGTATCTCAGTTTCGCGGAGTGCAAAAAGTATGCACTCCCTGCGCCGGGTGCTGCCTGTGAGTGCGATCCGCAGCCGAGCCTGTGCGACATGTGGAACTACTACCGGACTAGGCGATAAATTATTTATATTTGATGCATGATGGTTCTCTTAATTAGTCTTGGTTTTATTTTAAATTTTATTCAATCGGAAAACTTTCTGAATTGTTTTGCCAAAGAAAGTTGCAAGCTAAATTTTTTAAATTTTTATTTGCATTGCATTTTAAAATGTTTTTGATATCTTGATAACTAATTTCTCTTTCGAAACACTCGACTGTCGGCTCGAGTTGAAAGTGCAATTTGAAGTTGATGTTAATGGGGCGCCAGTGTTGGTTAATGCCGCATTGCCACTCACATTCCAAATAGGATGCCGTTTGTCAGCTAGTCTTTCCTTTGTGCCGGCAATCTCAGCTCTAGAAATGCTGAAGTGCTCTCCTGGGCCTGGTGACATTCCTAAAAGGGATTTGCATGCCGCTGAGATGTTTATCGTAAATTGTCCTCGTCCTTGTTGTCCTAGTCGTCCTCGTCGCCGCCATCGTAGTCATCCTCTTCGTCGTCTAGGCGCACAAATGTCAACAGCACAAAGCGCTGACGTTTACATTGAAAGTCACTTTGGGTGCCCAGACAGCAGCGTGTGGCATGTGGCACGGGGCATGGGGCATGGGGCATGGCTAATGAAAGGCAACAACACGATTGCATTGCATTTTTATTTGTATTTTCACTTTGCATTTATATTTTTTATTTTACTTTTCTTCTTAAATGCAAATGTTTAGCTTGTGTGAAAATGCCAAAAACACCATTTTCCATATTTTGCCTCGGGCCATGTTTAATTGTGAATAGTTGACTTGCCATTGGCATGCAGCTGCTCGCTTCTGACTGGCTTTGCCTTTATTATCCTGCGCATCCTGAAGCTCACTTGCAAATTTGCCAAAACATTTGTCCTTGTTGCTGTCGTTGTTGTTTCGGTTTAGGGGAATGTGCACAAAAGCATGCCCCAGAGTGACATTTCGCACAAATGAAATGTATGGCTGGAAAACTTGTCTATTTGGGGCCCAAACAAATAATTTTATTATAAAAGTTTTTTATGCATGTTTGCCCGCCTGTTTGCGTTGGCCTTCTCCATCTATTTGTGGCTGGACTCCGAGTCACATTGCGTACCTCAACGAACTAAGGCGACGGCGATGTGAAGAGATGTGTGAGAACAGACGAGTGGCATAGAGATGGGGCACAGCTGGGTAACAGAGAGGGGGTGGTAGAGTTAGCAGAAATGCGAACTTTATGCTTCGCATAGTACAAATTATTAGTGATGTTGATAAATTGATTTCTGATTTTCATAAAGAAGGAAAAATTCAATTTTATTGCCAATACCGCAATTAAAAATTTTTCACTTTAGGCAGCAACTAGGCCAACAACAAATTAAGTTGTGAATAGTGCAAATTATTATTGCTGTTACTTAATGTTTATTTTCAAAACGATGAAAACACAAAAATTTAGACACGTTAACAGGACGGAAATAGAAAATGGGAACTCTATGCTACGCATAGTAAAAATTATTAGTGCTGCTGATAAGAGAAAAGCTGCACACTAAAAACGCAATTAAAAATGTTCAACTTTAGGCAGCAACTAGGCAAGGCAAACAAAGAATGAAGTTGTGACTCTTGCGGAGGAGTCAACTCATTTGGCCAGGCAATTAGTTTGGAGCCTTAATTGCCCAGCTGCACTTTAAATGTAGTCCGTGGTCTTTGCCTTTATTACCTGGCAGCCGTTAGCCATTTGTTGCTATTTGCAGTTTGCAGTTTGCAGTTCTGCTGCTTGTTGGTTAGCCCTTAAGCTCGACGCCTGCACCTGCCCCAACTCCTGGCTGCATTTCTGAGCAGCGGTGTCCAGCACCCACATAACCATAAATGTAAAATGCCACTTTCTTTTCCCACGTTGTTTTTTGTCTTCCCCGCTCAATTCGCTCTTTGTTTTTATATTTTTGTAGCTGCGTCCACTTTATGCAGTTTGTGTAGTCTAGTGCCTGGTCCGGCACTAAATGGCCGCCAGCTCTTTGCGCTCCATGGTTGTTCCTAGATTGTTAATATTATTTTATAATTTCTTTTATTGTTGCTATATGGCCATTCTATGGTATTGCAGTCATATTGTTTCAAAACACTGCCCCCAACAAACCGCGTGCTGTAAACATGTTGTGAAGCGCTCAACAAATATAGTCATTTCACATGAACAATGCCGTAAACTGTTTGGAATCGTGTTGGGCTTTTATGCTGCTCTGATAGACGGACACATTTAATGACTACATGCTGTGGTGGCAGCATTTTAAAGATGAAATTGTAAATTTACAGGACAATTAAATTCATTTCTCTTTCTACATCTAATCAGCAAAAGCTGAACACTTTCCGAGACACACTCGAATATTGAATTATTTAGAAAATTGTTACTCAATACTTGAGCTTAAAGCATTTTGTTGTTAGCATTGTTGGCGATGATGTTTATTGACATTTATTTTGGGCTGGCCTACGAGGACAAGCGGAAGGATGAGGTGGTGCGGAAATTGCGTGCAATTCTATTGACATACTCGTAATTCAAATAGGCAACAAACGTGCCGAGCAATTCAAAGCGCCTCAAACGCGTCAAAAATGTAAATTTCTCACTGCCAAGTGAGGGTATCGCGGGGAGTGGGGTACTTTGCACTCTACGTGATGCCAGTAAACAAATCAATTTGACAAAACGCAGAAATTTGTAATCAAACACAATGTGCGTGCGTGTGTGTGTCTGTGTATATGTTTGTGATTGTGTTGAAGTATGTGTAAGCAGCAAAATTTGAGTCCATTGTGTCAGTGACAATGGGACAAAGACAAAGGCAATGGCAAAGACAACAGGCAGATAAAAATGCCAGCCGCAAGCTTAACAAGTCGACTTCTATTGAGGGTGCCGCCATTGTTTCCAGTTAAGCTGACAACATAAAGCTACCAGTTGGTGGGCAGAGCGGGCGGAAGGGAAAGGTGTGGCTTAGATGGAAATACGGCGTACATTGTTACCAAAAAAGAAAAAATAAAGGCAAAAGAGTTTCAACAGCTGTTGGGCTGTGCCGCGTCTAACTGTCGCTCATTTTGGGCCAACAGACATCACGAGTGTGGCTACAGAGAGCGAAAGAGTGGGGCAGAGGAGGTTGGCAGCAGAACCTTAGCTTATCTGCAACAGTTTGACAATCGCCATGTCGTTGCGTTCAGCTTAATTATGACATTAGATTGCGAGTTCCCTGTGAGGCAGATTTTTCTGTATGCGCACAAAAGTATGCAACAGTTTTTTTCAGTTTCCTCCTTTTGCTGCTGCATGCAAATATTTTGTAGTTATATAAATACATATATACAGTAATATTACAGCTGACACCAACACACAGCAGACACACACTCGCCATCAGACATTTGTTGAGCCCCGGGGCAAAGTCAACAGTAAAAAGCATTAATAGAAATTCATATTGTATGCGAAATGCGGTAAAGCGACAAAGCGGTAAAGCGGTAAAGCGGGAAGGAGCCTACATAATAAACCCATTTTGTGCGGCTTTAAAATGCCATTTATGAAACATGTGCTAGCATTTATGCATATTAAATTAGTTACCAAAAAATAAACTGGCAAAAGGCGTCCAAAAAGTGCCACAATAAACTGACATAAACATAAACATACAAAACACTGTCACACACACACAGATGTACTTTCACACACACACACAAATTCGTATAAGTGGGAACCCTTTTTTATGGGGAATCGTCGCCGACGTAACATTAGGCACGCACAAATGGCATTGGGCGCCTGGCTCTGAGGGTTCTGCAGCTGTTTTGTTTAGGGGCAGCCATCAGCTTCATATTCACACACATTAACACACCGAAATGCGCAATAATGAACCAGAAGCAATACGCACATGTTTAACACGCTTCAGCATGTATTCATCCTAAAAATGAAACATTTATAAAATACATTTATTTTTCACATACTTTTCATATAAATATATGATCATATAACAGGCATCGCATTTATGGCAACATAATCAAATTTTAATCTGTTAAATGTGTTAAAAGGGAAATAAAGAGCGGATTATGGGAAGTATGTAAATCTGATCCTTAAAAAAATATATTTAAATTATTAAACATAGTGTAAAGCTGTAAAAGATAAAATAAAAATATAAAATTCCTATTAATCTTTATATTCTTAAACAAAACTTTTCATACCTTAAGGGTTAAAGCTCAAAGCATTTATTAAATTTAAAAAATAGGAAAATTTGTGTGTGCGTGTGTAAAATAGTTGGGTCGTCTGTGTGTGTGTGTGCGCGCGACTTAAAAACGCATGTTGAAACTTTTCAAGTGTGAATTGCTCTTCATATTTGCAGCAGACACAAAACTCGTTTCGTTTCATATCGTTTCGCCTCGCGCCCATTTTTGTTGCCTACTTTTGTGCGCAGCCAAATGTAAGGCAGTTGGTGAGTTGTCAGAATGTATATGAGTGTGTTAGTGCGTGTGCGTGTGTGTGTGTAAGTGAGTGTATGAGACGCAGTTGTAACAAAAAGAAACATAAAATAAAATGGCAACGCCAGAAATGTTTTATAAAAATTTATATGAGCATAATTTGTAACAGACAAAAAGGACGAACAAAAAAGTAGAGAATAGAAGCGAGAGGAGAATAAAATGATATGTAAGGATGCTGCTATGTGGCAATGTGCAGGGTCGTGGACAGACCACAGACAAGCAGGCTGGCACTGAAAGCAGCTAGGGATTTCAAAATAAAACAGAAAACATGTGCCAGAGATGCTAAAATGTGAAATTCATTTAACCGAAATATAAATTTGAGAAATTTTCAACAAAAATGCCAAAAATAGTAGAAATCGAATGAGTATGAGAATGAGAATTTGAAGCACTTAAGTAACACTTTTATTAACCACAACAATTTAAATGCAGATTTAATATAAAGGGCAATCTATAATTCTAAAGGTACGCCCATTTATTTTTACTATAACTTTAATTTAAAATTTAAATGTAACAAGATTTCGTAGGTCAGAACATTATTTAAATGCATTGCTCTAAAAAATCAGTACAGCAAGTCCTGTAAGTACAAAATTTTAACCACGAACCTATAATATTAAGCACTTCTTACTTAGTTCTGCGTTTTCCCAAGCAATTTCTGCTCTTGCAAAACAAAAGTTTTGTTATATAAAAAACCAATTTCCAAGTATTCAACAATAAATAATCAACTTTAATGGGCATCTAATAATCGATAGCTTTTTATCCTTAATGCAATCGATCAAATGGCGTGTAAGCAAGTATTAGAACAAACTCATAGGGAAGTTTGCCTTTACATAGAGTGGTTGTTTGCCTTTAAGTTTATGAGAGTTGGCAACTAACTTTTGTCCTCTCTCTCTCTCTCTCTTTCTCTCTCTGTCTCTTGAAGAAGTTGAATTATAAAAGTAGCTGTCCTTTGAGAGCTGCTTGTATCCATTTTATTTTGGACTCCTATGCAATTAAGATGCAAATTGTTTTTGCACAAAATCAAGTTCTATGCTCTGGCAAAGAAAACGACCCAACAAATCAGTTTGTCACTTGTCGCTTGATGTTGTTGCTATTGTAGTTGTTTGAGTGTCGTTCAAGTTTTTGAAGTAAAGTGCACTACGGATGTAATCGACACATGTGTGTGCAACAAAAACAACAACAAAACTCGTTAACACTTGAAAAGTTTCATGGCCTGGGGCAATTGTAATAGGATTCTTACTCTGGTTCTACTTCGTCTTGCAAGTAGCAGTAAGTAACGTAATTCTGCTAAAAAACACTTAAGCAAAATCTTGTAAGCAGCAAATAAATCAGACTTTAGATATACATGTCTGTGTGTGGGCATGGGATCAGCTTGACAAGAGAGCCGTGTACCCTGAAAACCAACAAGGTTCAAGCACGTGACACCTGTAACCAAAGTGTTCTCTCTTATATATACATATATATATATGTATATACATATGTACATATATACTGAAGTGGTTTTTGTTTCGGTTGTGTTGCTGAATACCAAAGTAAATATTTTGTTAGCATTTCACTTTTTGACATTGCATATACGTATGTAATTACGCGTAATTGAGTTATATATGTTAACAGCCTTATTTATTTATTTGGCTCTTTTCACTTTTGGCTAAATTTTGTGGCAAGTAAAAGTCGTTAGAGATCAAAACTTTTTGATTTAAATAGCCCAAGGCACAGGCATTTGTGCACAAGTGTAACGTTATTTTACTGCCAATACATTGAGCGAACTAATTGACCAAAGTAGTCTTAGCAAGAGCACTCCGGCGGATTACTTGAATGCTTCGGCACCTTGGGCAATGACAATCAGCTTACGAATAACGAGATCGAAGTGAACGATGTGATCATGACAAGGGAGCACAACAAGGGCATTCAGGATCCCAGTCAGTTTGAAAAAGATGAAGCAATCGCCGTCTTACTGCTCAGCAAGATGCCCAAGGTAGGCATCCTTAAGGCCCATGACCACTTCATGATTTCGAATTGCATATTGCAGTTTTCGATTTACATATTAAGAGTTTCCCGATTTGGTGATTGGTTTCGATATGGTTGGCCAAGAGGATCTGGGTGATCCGCTTAGTCAATTTGCCAACGAGATGCACAAACAACATTAACATATATCTGCATGCAGCAACTGGTGTGGCACCCGTATCGATGAGAATCTAATTGATGCCGTGCTGCTCGAAGCGAAGCGGGTTGGACACGGTTTTGCGATAACCAAACACCCTTTGGTGAGGCAACTTGTAAAGCTGAGAATTGCCATTGAGGTGTGCCCCATTTGCAATCAGATGTTGCAGCTGGGCGCCGATTATCGAAATCATCCAGCAGCCACGTTGATTGCAAACAATATTCCCTTTGTCATCTCCTCGGGCAATCCCTCATTTTGGCACTCATCCCCACTGTCCCATGACTTATGTGGTATTCCTCGGCTTTGCGGTATGTTAATATTCTCTTCTGTCCAATAAGCAGTATTTGAGAATTAATTGCATTCGCTCAGTCCATGAATGCGGATTTTAAGTTCCTGAAGCGCATTTCCAAAGACTCTTTAAAATAAAGCTCTCTTCCAGAAGAACAAAAGTCAATGGCAATGTCCATATGGAAAGTCAAATGGGAAAAGTGAATGGATTATACTATCAAAAACAATATCTGTATATATGTACATATTAAGGTAAAAGTTCCTAGAGAGGGCGACCAAGACAAAAAAGGGAGAGAACGAGAGAGAGAAATAATATGTTTTATGTTAATGAATTTCGTAAATTCCACAACTAAGCGATATTTCAAAAATGGCGAAGAATATAATACAATTATGAAATTAAGATTCGATTTAGAGTTCCTTAAAGCTCGAAAAGTGGAGCAGAATTTACAAGTTCCTACTTTGTCCAATCCGTAACAGGCATAAAGTTTCCAGGGTCAAGTGTCCTGTTATGTTATAAACTTGGCCAAAAGGAAATGGCCAGTGTAATTCACAGGGCAACAACACTTTTATGAGCTGCCTCAAATTATTTAAGTTTCCGACTTTGATGATAATCAGGGAGCAGCCAATAAGTTTCGCACAACTTCGTAAAGCAGCAGGACTAATGCGGGGAGTGGGGTGTGTCAAATGTAAATGTCAAGAAGACAAGTATAGTATAGTACTTCCGTTTTGACTTTGTGCCTGCTAGGACTAATTTAATTGACTTCCAGAGACCCACACACAAAAACACACATATTCAAGAGGAAGTTGCACGCACACACGCCCGGTGGGGCAAAGTGGCACGCACGAAGTTGAAACAGTTGCTTTAGTCTCGTTCTCATCTTCAGCTGCACTCAGACAAGAAGTCATCTTTCTTCAGCAGTTTGAAGATGATTGCTATCTGAATAACGTCTGAATGAATGTTGGCTAAAACAGAGACAAAAAAAAAACGGATGTTCAACTTTTTCTTTGCATTGCTTATAATTGGGAACTTTATTATTTGTTTTAGTTGGCCCGCAGCTGTGTTGCACAATTGACAACACGCGTGGCAAACTGCTGTCTTTGTCTGCAGTGCAACTTCCCAAAAATTAGCAGCAATTATCGATGAAGAAAACTTGTGCTTGCAACACAACAATTGAAGCATAACAATTAGTGTGGGGTTCGTTTTGTTGCCGTCAGCTAAAAAAATATATAAATTTCAATTCGAAGTACAGTTTACAGTTTGACAGCCGTTCGATAACAGCATGACAGCCAAATTGCAGTAAAGTTAAACACAAAATGATAGTTAGAGATAGCTGATGCAAAAAGTTCGAGCTTGTCAGAGTTTTGTGGCCATTATTATTTTGTTTTTCTAAATTAGAAATAATTATATTCCAGTCAGCCTAACATCTGCATTAATTTAAACTTTGAATTTTGCATTCATATCATGTCATCTTATTTTTTTATGGAACAATAATAATCTCATCCAATATACAAATAATAATTCTCTCGTTAAATCTATGGATAAGATCTAAGTAACACGAGTAGAATTTTTTCCATCAAAAAAGTCATTTGCAAAATTTAGGATTTGGGACATCAATTTATGAATGCAGCGTTTGACAAGCGGCTAAACAAGAGCATGTTTCAAGCAGCTTAATTTAAATGCTAACAAAATTTAAATTAAATGCTTAAATTGTGAATGACTGCCGCACGTTTGCTAATTTGCAAATTCATGAATATAAATTGCTTTTCAAATGCCATATAAAATAATCAAATATGCAAATTTGCTGCCAGCATGCGTAAGCCACACGACTCATATACAGAAAACACACTCCCGATTTTCACACGGACAAAAAAATTGTTATTAGACTTGTAAACTGATTGGAACATGGTGCAGCTGCATGGGGCACAAGTTCCAGATTGCAAACTCTCATCGAGACAGCTTCAATTCGGTGGTTTTTGTTTCACCAATGTCCCTGTTCTCGGGCAACTGCTGCTGCAGACAATGCCCAACAAAGCCCAAAGTCAACTGCAGTTAAGGGATATGTACAAGCCACAGAGCACAGAACAGCAATGGCAACAGCAACAGCAATAGCAACAAAACCAAAACTAAACTGAAACCAAAACCAAAGACAAGTGACCGAAACAGAACAAGATTTCAAGCAACACGACAGCAAACAAGCTTTTGTTCGTAAAAGTTTGTTCGAACCTTTTATGCCCTGTACAAATGAAACTTTGAACTGGTTGACTTAACAATAAATACTGTAAATACTCAAATTAACTTCATATTAAAACTGTCCTTACAATATAAATAGTGGAATAAAACTATTCCCTCTTGTATAATACTTCTTACGCTCCTGACGGAATAAAACTGTATCTACACCATAACTTTCTTAACGAGTGACACATTGGCCAGCCAGTATATAGAAATAAAACAATTGTTTTATTTATTCACAATTAAGAATTTTAATTTTCAATTTATCTAGTTCAATTGCACTCTTCTGAAAAGTTTATTTGAGAATAAAACAAATATTCCAAAAATGCCAAAAGTTTACTTTTTCCACACTTAGTTAAAGTTTTCGACTATTTGTTTTACATATTTACATCTATTTGGATTCTTGTGTGGTTTTTAGTTTGCATTTTACATAAACGGTTAGATCTTTTTCGTAACTAATATGCCGAGAGCTTTATGGGCTCACAGAGCAGAGCACAACCTTAACACTGATGTATTGCCATTTACATAAGTATATGTACATATGTACTTTTATATAAATTGCTGCACAAGTTTCGGGTTCGACCATAAATCCACAGATGCTCATTTCGCGCCCAGACAGCGACTGTGCTCTGCTTGGGGCAGCCAGCCTCAGCTAGCCAAGTTCACATCCTGACCATAACTATACCAAAAAGTTTGAAAAATAAACCATAAAATTGTAGTTGCTGTTGAAGTTGGGGAAGAAGTGAATGTTCAGTTAGTTTTTGCATACAAATGGCATATCAAAAATTTGGAAAAGGATTGTGGAAAAATCAACGCGACATGCAGCAGGACAAATAATGTGCATAAATTGATCAAAACTGACAGAAACAAGAAAACAGACAGCCAAGCTGAATGCATGACAGAGAATGAAATAAAGTAAACTGAAAGCGTTGGCCAACATGTTGCACTCTGGACATCTATCGATGACGATGATGAAGATTAAATTGTGGAAGCTGCAGCTTAAACGGCAGCAGACTGAGTGCCCACATAATAACGTAGATGAGGGGATTTGTGGCATTACCATAAGATAGATATGTATGTGTGTATGTGTGTGTTGGTAGGGAGAGATTGTGAATGGATTGGTTTAGGGGCGTCAATTTCTCTTGGCTCATTTTGCATTATGCTCTTGTTTGGCAGACAACGTTTCAAATGATCAAAGTCTCAAATATGCAGACACACTGGAATTTTGCTCTTCTGCCATTGTACCTGATGCTAATTTTGATGCGGATGCTGATGCTGATGCTGATGCTGCGCAAGCTGTAGCGAACTCTACTGCGACGTAAATATTGTCTAGTTGACCCTCTGTATACACTTTATATATGTGGTATATGTATAAGTGAATGGGTGTCAATTACGCAAAAAGGGAGTTGAATATGACCTGCAACTCTTCTGCTTAGGATTTTTAATCTTTAATGAGTTTTCTCTCATTTTTGTAGCATACTTTTTGGTGCCCCGTTTATTTTTCTTCCCTAAAAGCACTCTTAAATGAATCGCTTATTCTTTTCAGTCACCACTTTCAGCCAGTGTTATCGCAACCCTTATCTAATTTGTTAGCACAAGCTTCTATGTACTTACAATTACGATAAGCCTATCGATATAATGATTTCGAGCGAGACAATCTTTCTGAATTATATGGTCATATAGGTTTTCATGCTTGCGTGTATTTGTTTCTCGGGGCACAATCTAATAAAAGTTTGTGCGGCTTGTGATGAGACGCAAAAAAGGATTTGAAATTTAATGAATTTTTGTTTTTACGCACGCCTGCGTGCCACATAAAAGAAGAAGAAGACATTTAGCTCATTTGTTGCATGGGTAGGGGGGAGGCGACAACTCTGGCAAGACGCACATTTGCCAGTGTTTATTTTGATGTGCGGTGGCAAAAGGGCGTGAAATACACCCACGTATATACCCAAACACCTACACACAAATACCCACACACACACCCACACACACGGACACACACACTTATACAAGCAAGCACTTTGCATAAAATGTCATGTGGGCCACAAGCCCAAAAAGGTTTTATGTCAAATTGAAAGGCGGCAAACGCAAAAGCAACTAAAACCAGTACACACACACTTGCACACACACGCATACACACTATAAATTTTTGGGGGTGAACTCAAAATGCATGACTCGTCATGGCAGGAATCAGGAATCAGGCTCTAAATAATTTAGCAACTGGGCGGACAATAAAATTCGAACCGAAATGTCATACGCATGCATTTGCATATGATTTAGCATAGCATGAAATGCGAAATGCAATGCGATGTCCTTGTTGTTGTTGTTGCTGTTGTTGTTATTATCCTTACTGTTGTTGGCCTGGCTGTAAGCGCGCAGTGGCATAATCCAGTGAAATTGATGCCAGTGGCAAATCAGCTTCTGTCTCTGTACATGTACATCTCTGTCCGTCTGTCTCCATTTCTATGCCTCTCACTCGTTCTGCGATAAATTCACAATATAATTTGTATATTGTGTTGTCCATACATATAAGTGTTTATCCGGAGCAAGCGCACGTAAACATGCAACAAATTGCAACTTATTTTGTACAAATTGCATTTTAGCTACTTTTATTGTCAGCATTAATTTGTAGTTTTGAAATTTATATGTGATGATTTAACAAATTTGCGCTATGGTTATCAGGCAGTGTTATTACGCACTCACAGATCTCTTCATTAGCCTTGGTCTAAAAGCATTGCAGACAACAACAGTGTAGTTTCCGGCCAAAATGCAAATTGTATGGCAAAACCATAAACATAATTTCATTATTAAGACCCCGAGAATGCAAGCGTTTATTTGTGTGTGTGTGTGTGTGTGTATGCTTAAGGGTAATTAATGTTCCTCAGATCAAGCAACTTGAGCTTGTGGCTTTTGCAATTTGTACAAAATAAATTGATCAAAATTAACATTCATTTGCTATCCCATTTGCATATTTAATGTTCGCCTTCAGAAATGTTGTGCATTTAAAGTAAATATTACATTGTACTTTCAATCTAAACTTTAAATATTTATATTATTATTTAGTTCTTCTTCTTCTTAACTGCAATTTTGCTATATTTAATAATGATAACTTAATAATCATAAAGAATTCAGAAAGTATTCAACTACTAATCAGATCTGTATGTTGCACAAAACCAGACTTTGTTGCTCAGGTTCTAAGAACTCATATGTCAGCTTATTGGAGTGTGTGTGTGTGTGGCAGACACATGTGTGTGATTTCTAAAAGGCTCGTTAGTTAACTGACGTGGAAATTTTTAGATGGAAAATTTTGTGAGCAATGGCTTCAGCTTAGCTCGAAGCAAAAGAGATAAGAACTTTTTTGTGAGCACTTAATGGACACATTTTTTTTTTGGTATTTTCTCTAGACTTTGTTGCAGCTTTAAAATGAACAAAATACTTCAATTTACATAGAGAACTGGGCGCATATGAAATGTAATTAAAAACGGGGCCAAACAAGCAAACGAGTGGCAGAAGTCAAAAGTCGACGTCCATTGTCCATTTGACTGTCCGATTTGTCCGTCCGTCCGTACCGGCCGCAAATTGACAGCTGGACATGGGGCATAGACACCGGACTATAGACAGAGCCACACACAATAATTTACTACGTAATGGACGTACAGGACTCTAGACACATGCTAGACAGTAGGAGCAGCAGCACCAACTGGGCAACTGTTCATTAACACAAACATAAGCTGCCAGACGGTCGGGGCAGACGAGACGAGTACAGACTGTCAGACTTGCCAGACTTTGCCCGACAACTGAGGCAAGTTGCATGAATTGTGTGTACATCATAAATGCAGCTTACAGCGTGCAACTTAAGAGTTCTCATTTTGGAAAAGTTCGAGCAGCATTTCGAATGCCATTAAAATCGCATTCAATAATGAGGGGGGCATTTACTTCATACACTGAAAACAAAGGAAGTACTTACTACAAATTTTAGTTAGAGTTGTTAGAAAAACCAATTCGTCTTAATTCGAGTAGAAAATAACCTTAATCGAAGCACTTCATTTGTGAATTGCTTTCTTTCTTTATGCATGCAACAAGAAGTACTCATTTTAGAAAGACTATCCAGGCCTGTCCCATTATTTTTTCGAGTGTGATTTGTGTTTTGCACATTGGTGTTGTTGGATAGTTTGTGCAACAAATTAGTGCCAAGTTGGCACTTAGTTTGCCTCAGCTACTCGTCTACGTCTACCTCGCATAAGGCCAAGCAAATATCCGGAACGGAAATTGCAACAAGACACGTGATCATAGAACTGTACAGTCAGACCTAGGCAGACGAACAGACAGACAGACAGACTGACGACTATCACTATGCATAGAGAGCTGCCTTCTATGACTTCCGCTTGCCAGACATATAAATCTTCATTTTGCTTGAACTTTTCGCCGACACTCGCCGCAAGTTTTGTGGCCCGGGTAAAAACTTTCCACCAGACAGACACCAAATTAACAGCTGCTGCTGCTGCTGCTGCAGCAGCTGCTAGTTGTTGTTATTGTTGTTGTTTTTATTGGTGTTGCTGGTACTGCTGGTGTTGCTGTTGTTGTTGCTGTTATTGGTGTTGTTAATGGCTTTGTTACTGCTGTTGTTGCTAATGCTGCTTCAGTTTCCTTGGCTGCTGCTGCTGCTGTTGTTGTTGATGATGTTGCTGCTAGTATTTCTGCTGCTGCAGCTGCTATATGTTCCAGTTGTAGGTGTTCCTGTTTTTGATTTCGCTGCTGTTTATTCAACATTTGCTGTTAATGTTGCCGCGCTTGCTGCTACTGCTGTTGCTACTGAAACTCATGTTGCTGTTGCTAAGGTTGCTTCTGCTGTAATTGCTACTTTGACTCCGACTATTGATGCTACTGTTTGATGTTGCTGCCGCTGCTGCTGCTGTTATTATTGTTGCTGCCTTTAATTTTAAGACAGCTTCATTTTTCTGTTGCTTCAACTTCTCCTACAACAACTGCTGTAGCTGCTCTTTTTTCCCAGTTGTTGCTGCTGCATTTCTTGCTGTTGTTGTTGCTGCTCCTTTTTCAACATCCTCCACTGCCTCTGCTTCTACTGTTGCTGCTGCTGCATTTTCAACTTCTTAATTTCCCTGCCTCTTCTACTGATACTTATTTCACTGCTGCTATTTGCTCGGTTGCTGTTGCTGCTCCTTTATGAAGCTACTCTTTCCGCTGCCTCAATTGCTTCTTAACTTTGCTGCTGCTACTTCCTTACATCCTGTCTCCTCTCCACTGGCTCTGCTGCTGCGGCTTTGATGCGCAGGTGATTTACAACCAGTCGAACAGTGTCTGCATATTAATATGTAGCAAGCAAGCAGGGACTTGAAGCAGCTCGTTGCATCGACAAGTTATTCGCTTTCTCTTATTCAACGCACGCAACACTCACAAAACCAAATACCAACTTAACCAAAATCTGACTGGCAAAATTATTGGCAATATGTCAGGCAGCACTTGGTCCTGAACAAATTATATTCAACAATTTCAACTGTTGACATTGTTATTGCTCGTGTTGTTGCTGCTGCTGCTGCTGTCGTTTTGCTGTTGCCGGCCAATTTGCGACAAGTGAATGCATTTTGTATATTATACATAAAGCAAATTATATTTCATATTCTATAGTGCTCACTCGACTGGTTGTGTCTCAAGAGGAGCTGCAATGATGATGACGTCCGCATTCCCAACCATGCCTCTGTTGACCAATTGCTGTTGTTGCAGTTGCAGAGAGGTATACGTGACCGTGGCCTTTTAAATTGTTGCTGCAAAGTATGCTACAATTATTTTCATCGAGCGCACACAACACAAATTACATCCAAGCAGAGTATGTACTTATTGTGCATTTTCGGTGCTGCAGACAAAAGTGTCTCGTATTCGAGTAGAATTTATATTTATTTTAGACAAAGACAAATTGTACTTAATTGAATTCGATTACTTAACTATTTTTAATAATCGCCTAACTTGATTAATATTTGTTTTGCCTAGTAAGGCTGGGCTAATTGTTTGGCTCACTTATCCATCAGTAAATAATGCATTTTACACAACGACGCAATAAAACGATTTACATTTATTACTTTATTCCCTATTTAAACCATTTATAGCTGTCAGTTTATGCGAAATAAATCACCCAACTGCAGCGATCTATCAATTTTAATAAAAACTAATGCATTTTGCTTGTCGCCTGTGCGACAATTCTGTGAGCAAACAACAAGCAAAAGCAAAAGTGCACTTGAAATTGTTGATGGCACAACTAAGCCGGCCCTTGTACGTGTATCTGTGTGTGTGTGTGTGGTGTGTGCGTGTGCATGAGCTTGTATATGTTTAAACTCGTTGTCAAGCGTTCTTTTGTTTTACATTTGTGCAGACCTCCAACCGCAACTCTGACGCCCCATGGCGCTCTCTCTTTCAGTCTGCATTCATTCTGAAAAGCATTTCAAAAATGTACAAAACTTTTGGTTGCAATGACGACGAGCAACGATGTTGTTGTTGTTGTTGTTGTTGCTGCTGTTGTTGTTATTGTCGTCGTTCGGGGGCTGCCGCATGCATAAAGAGCGACAGTCCGCAGGACATTTTATATTTAATTTACAGTGAAACCGCAATCTACAGCATGCTCTCAGTATTTACGTATGTGTGTTATTCTGTGATTTTATTTAGCATTTAATAGAGTGCAATCTGGGATTTCAATTGCCTCAAAAGCTGATGCATGCGTTTATATAATTACTTACAGAGTGTTGATTTTCAGTTCTCTCTCTCTCTCTCGCTGTCCCTCTCTGTCTCTCTCGCTTTGCATTTCAATTTCAATATAATTTTCAATTGCACTTAATGCCTGTGTTTAGCCGCATGGCCAACAATTAATTTGTAATGCCTCTTCTGTTCATTTAATGTGCTGTCTATTAAATAAACACGTGCAACTCCACACATCATTTTCAACAAAAATTGCATTAAATAAAGTTGAAAATTGGCTACGCATTTCGATATGCCAACTGGGGATTAGCGACGAACACGATCCAATCACATTTGCCAAATAAACAAAAAGCAAAGTGCCATTCAAATATATTCCCATCAAACACAACTTTATATGCTCTATAAAAAGTTGTCCCTTAAATCTGATCAAATGTTAATTGTTGCTAGCATTTATTGGTTTTGATTATTTTTTATTTAAATACATTTTTTTTGAGTTGCTTTATGTTTGATTACTGCCTGTCCCTTTGCCATTGTTCAGTTTCATCTCGCGAGTCGCACATATCAATAAATATACAAGCGATTTCTTTATGTTTTGATCCACATTTGTTACAATTGCCATTGCTGAGTCTTTATACCCACTTGTGAAAATGTTTTCAATAAAAATGCCAAACAAAAAACCAAAGCCAAAGTGCGCTTTTCAATTATTTTTTATTTTATTCTTTGGCCGTCCATTCGACAAGTTTTTTAAGTAAGGCTTCCGCTGCTAAAGGTTGGCGGATCACGGATTGTGGGTAAGGGGGTGGGTGTGGGTGTGGAGGTGGTGGTCGTGGTCGTGGCCGGGGTGAGTAACTGTGAGTGGTGCCCTGTATGGATTCGGCGATTCAATGTGCACTCGTCTGTCGTTTTTATTGCTTTAATTGCGCACTGGTGCGCGTCGAGGGCAACGAAATACACTCTCCACAAATGTTGTGCACACACACACACCCCCACACACACCCTCACACACACCCCCACACATCCATGTGCTGGCTAATGAAGTTCTCTAACTACATTTCTCCTTCATGTCAGATCATAATCTGTTAATCTGCGAGCCAAGCCGCTTACGGAGTGCCAGTCGCCATTCATGCCTCATTTTTACCACCTGATTAGCCCGCCTCTCTTTTCTCAGCCTTTGCAACATGTTTGCTTGACTGACTGCTAGTCCTGGGTTAGTCTCTGATTGCCCTGGTTACCACATAGACATCCCAGCCACAGGCACACACACAGCCGCCGAAACATGTCAAAATCAAGAACACACATCAATCTGCCATTTTTCGGCCAACTCGAGCTCTTCTTGTTAGCAAACTCAAAAGTGAGGCAAGGCTACTCAACTGCCACATCAGATACACAAAATGCACTTCACATTCAACTGGGGTGGACAGTCTCCCCCCACTTCTCGCTACTCTCGTCGTTATTCACTTTGAGACAAGCAA
The DNA here is from genome assembly GCA_035044105.1 of Drosophila nr. perissopoda 5 BK-2023a. Lineage (NCBI taxonomy): Eukaryota > Metazoa > Arthropoda > Insecta > Diptera > Drosophilidae > Drosophila > Drosophila nr. perissopoda 5 BK-2023a. Next base: position 781,930 of record JAWNMK010000126.1, read on the forward strand.
CTTAATGAAAATGGATTTTTAGTTAGACAACCATTTGGCCGAAAAAAAAATGTGCAGACAAAATTACTTTTACCTAGCTAGTTTTCTACCACTTACCTTTGAGACTGCTTTATCATGTAGCCAAAATCGTTGAGTCTTTCAGATTAGCCCAAAAAGAATGCATTAAGCAGAAACACATTAAATTAAGTAGTTGCCAAGAAGTTTGAGTTGAGCAATTTATTAATAACTTCTACTTATTAGATTCAGTTTTTAGTCATGTGTTGTTGGCTTAAAATTTGCAAACTTTTACCAGCCATAATTTTAGGTAGATGAAAAATTAGTAAATATAAAATATGTTTTAGCAGAAATCTATGTTAAAAGTTATACGAATAACTTTAAGTATATGTTTTGTATATAAATTGTTCACACTTAATATTTACTTTCACTTACTTTAAGTGGATCGATTAATTGGCTAGTCGAGGAAATGCCGTCGATTAAATACGCTCATCAATGTGAAAACCCATCTCAACTTTTGCTGTCGTAATTCCATTGATTGGTTAGGTTGGCGCGTGGAAGGAACCGCGTTAATAATGTCCAAAGCAAACACAAATACGCCAAATGAAAGAGGCAGCAACAACAGCAACAACAAATACAACACACAAATGCAATTTAAGCAACATGTCAAGGCAAACAAACAAATAAAACGTCAAATGTCAGCAGCAACAAATAAATTGGTGTGAGTGTGGCTAAGTGTGTGTGTGTGTGTGTGTGTGTGTGAGCAGAGGGTGTGACTACCATATCATCCTGTTTGCGTGTGTGCGTATTTCATATTCTGGTATGGCGTTATTTCCGTTTTGTTATTTGTTATGTTTACGCCTCGATTGTGTTGAAAAATAAACAAAAACCCATTTGATATCCTATTGACATCGAACGGGATGAGGCGTGACTAGTGAGGGGCGTGGCGTGGCAGTGTGGTGCACGCGGGGCACTGCGCAAATGTTTTAATTAAAGTTGTTTGGGAAGCATTTATCAGATGCAGACAGGACACACATGCCAAAAGCGTCGACTATGCACCTGGACGTACAACTAAGCGCTGAAAAACGTAACAATTGCAATTGTAACGGGATTCGAGGACTCCTAACACCACAGTTCCAACAAAGGAGCACAGAGGCGACAACCAGCTGCGAGCAGGCAATACAAACCGAGTCAAGCCAAGCCAAGCCAAGCCAAGCCAGCCATGTTTTACTGTTAATGGAGTTTCAATATTTGCAGCAGGAAGTTATGGCAGCTAGATTTATGTCCCTATGGCTTTCTGCATCTGTATGTCGCCTCCTGACTCGCCTCTTTAATTATTGAGTGCCATTTGATTAAAATCCACAATCACACACACACACACACGCCCACACACACAGAGATACTAAACCAATGCCAGCCGAAATTTGTCTGACCATAAAAGTGAAAAAGTCACAAAATTGAACATTTTATTTGCAATTTAGCAACATTTAGATACACTTGAAAACATCGAGATAAATGCACAACAGGAAGCAATTCATATTTCTATAATTCGGTTACCAAAAGTGAACAAAAATATAAACATATTTTGGCACTTGTCTATTTCGGAATCGGAATGCAATTTTCAAGTAAACATATTTTGGCACTTGGCTGTTTTGAAATTGGAATCTAATTTTTAAGTTTTTGCTTTGATCTTAATAGAAAAATATTTATAATTAGTTAAATAAGTTACTTGGGTGTTGTCTAATGGCTAAAATATCGCAATCCTTAATATTTATATTCTATAATATTTTCTATAAATATCGTTTATTGTATTTTTTGGCATTTCAATATATTTTTTGCTGGACAACTTTTTTTTTATACATCCGATGCTGTGAAAGTCTCTCTGAAGACAAATACCGACTGGTTTCGAAATATATCGATGAAAATATACCTGTTAAATACTTAAATTTATACATATTTAATCAAAATCAAAACCATTGATCGATGAAAAGGTAAGCATAGTTAACATACCCTGAGTCAGTGTATAGCAAATACAGGTGAATCAAAATAATTTGTGCATTTGTAACACGTACAACACACATGCCAGGAAGCCCATGAACTTACTTGTTACACCGGCTTAGATGGGGTAGGGCGCAGGTAAGCCAGCCCCACCCCAGTGTGCCCTGCCCCATATGATGCTGACTTACATTAAATAAAAAGGACTTTACGTCTTTGGGCCATAAACTTAGGAATCGGGCAAATTGCGATTGCACGTTAAACAGAATCAAAGTAAGCGCCTAAGAGGCTTATGCAAAATGTAACAATCTGCACAAAAATTGTGGAAAATTCTTATGCAGTTATTTGATTCTTACTTACAACTCGATGGCGGCCAATAGGCAAAAGTGTTAAGCAAAATTTGTCTGGCGTTTATTGAGTGGAACGAAAATACGCAAAGAAAATAGAGAAAAGGAAGCAGCTTAGACAAAAGTAAAAGCAAAAGTTTAAATTACTTTCGCAGCTTTTTCGTTGGGCCCGCAGCCAAAGTGAAACTTTTGCGCCAAAAGATTAATGTGTAAAGCGCCATGGCAAATGCAAATGCAAAAGGGTAAAATGCTAAAGCACTAAAAGGATAATACATTTCCAATGAAGTCGTCACATAAATTCTTTGTTCTCCTGCCTAAGTGAGATCTCAATTCTAAATAGATAAAGCTGTGTGATTTATGGCAGATTGGAAGATATTATATTTCTGTTAATCAAGTCTCTTGATACCAAATTAGTGCTGTTGTCAATTATCTAGAAATGAACTTAATCTGTTACCCAAGAATAATCAATACCAGGAAATGAGTCAACAGCTAATTGCTAAATTTATACAAAACAGTCTTTATATTGGGGTTGAGCTTAGATCAATTGTATTATTTACAATTGGATTATTGATATCTTTGAAATCTCTTGGATTCAGGTCATCAAAAGCTTTCATGAGCTTTCAAAGCACTTCGTTAAAAGCTTTGATGGCGAGCTGATCTTAGTCATCATTTTGAATGATAGTTATTATTTGACTACATCAATTTGATGTATGCTCAAAAATCTTGAACTTTATAAAATACCATTATTACTTCAATCATTTGTTTTATTTCAAGTGCTGTCGGACTTCCACGAGGCACTCGACAAGAGGAAAATTCACTTGTCTTCAATAACTGACGTTTCATTCATTTAATGATATTAATGCATGGTATATCCGAAGGACAACATCATCGCCACTTCGATTTGTCAGACAGCATGACAGGGATATTATTCTATTGAACTCTATCGCAACTTCATAGCCAGTGAGCTTTCTTTTGATATCCTCGAAGCACTCAGGCAGTCAGCCAGGCAGGCAGCACAAAAGGGCAACTGAATAGATAAACAAAACCCCAAGCCACAAACACATGCAAATACATATACAGTACACACTCAGTGTGTATTCGCTGTATACTCGTTTTATTTATATTTTTATTTTATTTTTTACTTTTAAAGTTTATTCGTTTGTAAATAATTTTGCTAGCTGGCGGCAAAATCGATACTTCACTTAAGATTTTTGCATACAAATACGAGTATCGAGGGCGTTGGAAGGGGTATCAGCTAACTCGCCCCCTGCTCAGCCCAGACAACGCCAAACGCGCACATTTTGTCAAGCGGCAAAGTTTTCCAGTCAAAGTTATATAAAACAGCAGCGTATGCCGATAATGCAGTCAACAAGCCAACAAGCCAACAAGCCAACAGGGCAACAGGGCTACAGGAAGGCAAACGGTGGCAGGCAGCATCAAGTTTTGCTATTAAACTTGTTTTTCATCAAGCCAAAAAACGCCTGATGGCTTCTTTTGATTATGCGCTATAATCGTAAAAAATAAATATGATAAATATGAAATTAGAAACCAACTTGTATTTCATATAGGGAATATATAAATAGTTCAGCTAAACTAGTTTCAGAACTATGCAAACAAATTTAGGATCTATTTTCGGTGATAAGAAAATAAACTGGCAGATGGATTATGGAAAGGCAATTTTTAATATCATTATAGTCATTATGGTTAAGGATATTCTACATTAAATTTGACATTTCAATATGAAAAGCTAATTCTTAAACAGTTGACTACTATCAGTCGAAATCAGAAGAGCAAATCAAATCTTTGAAACATTTCCATCGAAATAAACCATCGATGGTCAGCACATCCCAAACACAGTCCGCTACAGGGTATTTGCGATTCACAACTACCCTCGAGCCGTGCACTCTAAGTTGTGCTTTTTCTTTTTGGTGCTTTAGTATTTGAGCAGCACTCGAATAACTCGAGCCTAACTCATTGGCGGTGCAAATATTTGTCAACTAAGTCAATTAATTATTAACAGCGAGCGTATTGCTATTGCCTGCGCTTGTTGTGTATTATGAATAGACTGCTGTTGAAGTTAATCATACGCCTCGTTGGCAACGTTGTCCTGTCGCCTAAGCGGCAAATGCAAACAATTTCCACTTTTGGGGGAACGTAACCGCAATGGCAAATGGGCTCTCAGCCTGTGGCAGCCATTGAGTGCACTTGCAACCCTGAGCTAGAGTTAGAGTTGCCGTTTCGGTATCCTGGCCGTGTATCCTGGCGTTGCCTTTCGGCTGCTGCTCGCCGCAGTACAACTAATGCGATTTGCAGCCAAACACTTGAAGCGGCTTAAATTTTGTCTCGCATGCTAATTAATTAACAGTGCTGCCCCAAACTTCGGATGCTTCGCAGTGCTTGCTCTGTTGTAACAGTATAATTTATTATTTATATTACGCATTACGCATACGCAATGCTGCTGGCAACATAAAAATTGACAACGTCGCACATTCATTTTAATTACCTGCATAACAGGTAAACGTGGCAAACACGCAAACCAAAATTGGCACGGGGCACATTTCGCGACATGTTTCGCACATTTTAATGACAAAATGGAAATGTTGCGTATACGCATTGTGTCTGCTTGTGAGCGAATGTGCGGCTGGCAGTTTCATAAATATAAATTGGTTTTAAATGTTAAATAAAACAATTAAAATTGGTGCATGTGCACACACATCAAGTACGCATACGCACCGTAGGGCAAACAGACGGCAAAGGACAGTTGCCATAGAAAATCAACAAAATTATGATTGCATATCGCATGGCAAACGCGCATAATTAAATTATACACAACACAAACACCGAGTGTGTGCGCTGAGCAGACAAAGCAATGCATATTTTATACATAACGAACTGATGAACATAATATATATATTCAAATACGTATCTAAATGGCATAAGGGCTCAATTCATAATTCCCAAAACATTGCCGACGCTCAGCTTATACTCCAGCTCAATTCGGAGTGTGAAATATAAAAATAAACAACTTGACAAGACAGGCTGCACAAATTGAAAGCCACTTCTGCATATCCTTTTGCGGCTAAGACCCCCTCCCGCACACACACACACTCCGAATGAAATGTCAAATGGACAAAAGCTTTTGGCAATTGTTCAGTTATTCAGCCATTCAGTCGATGGCATTGTTTGATGATGCATCGAATGCATCATTAAATTGGCAGTTATTGTGTGACAAGAGTGGTGGTGCGGTGGAGTCAAGGATAAAGAGTATTAGTTGATAAAATAATAAAATAGGCATAAACCACAAATACGCACACAAATGCAATGTGTTTTACGTGTGGCTATGATACACACACACACACCCACACACACACACACACACACACACACACACACACACAGATCAATAGATAGTTTAAATATGTACAGTTTGCACATTTAATTAGTTTCGCACGCCAGCAACAACAACCATTTTGTCATTAATTATTTACGAATGACAATTTGAGATTCAAATCTCCGAGCGCACAACAAAAGCCAAAAATATATAGATTGATGTACAAATAAATTTATTCAATCAATGGCAAATGTATTTGCAAAAGACACATGCAAAGCCATAAAATAAAATATGGTGCATATAACAAATCGTTTATATTTTATATACATTTTGTAGTTGGTGTTGTTGTTTTTATTGTCCGCATGACAGCAATAAAACAAAAGCACATTTCAAACAATTCGGTTGGCTCATGTCACCATAAATTTTTCCTAATAAAATTCCATGGAAAAAACTCAAAAAAAAAATGCGAAAAAATGGGAAATTGTGAAAATATAAATATATTTCACTAGTTGCATAAAGAATTTACTTGCCAGCTGCCAGAATATGAAATTGCTCAACTGGCAACGTAAATTGTTTAATAAATACAAATAGTTAATGAATCAAAGGTTGAGTGAGTGCAGCAGCTGTAATAAATTGTAATATGACAAATTACTGGCATCAATTAAATAACCCAATTTAATAAATTAGTTCTGCAAAATGCTAATTGTTGCATATAAAAATAAATTCGCATTTGAACATTTTGAATATGGAGTAAAATGAATGAGAACTTTAATTTGCAATAAATTGTGACGGGCGACAGCTATTAACTCAGTTTTGCGTACTTGACTAATCGATATTTAATGACAAAGCCTAGCCACGCCCCAAACACATCAGACACACACACTCGCACACACTGACACACACACACACACGCATTTGCACTTATAGTAGTCAGCACATACATCATTGTCAATGTCAAAGTGTCAAAGCAAACTTGCACAGGACCCAAACCGAGTAAGGAAGGACAATGAGCGAGGCCAGCCTCTTAGCATGCCACGCCCACAAAGTAGGGCTAAGACTAAAACTATGCTGTGGCATTTATGATGTTGCTTCAATTGATGTTTGCCTCTGGTTTTGGCCTAGCTTCTGCTTCTTGTGTCTGCTTTCTGCCTGCTGCTAAGCAGTAAGCAAACTGCAATTTGCAGAAGGAGGAGAAACTTTTTTGGTTAAGCTTAAAGATCGGCATGCGACAAGATTGAAGCAAACAACAAACAAATTTGAACTGACAAAGTCTGGCGATAAAAATTGCTTAAGTACTTTAGTTCTGCAACGAATGTGAATGCAGCTGGAATAGGGGAAAAGAGTGGCGGGCGGATTGAGGTGGGCAAAACTCAAAACTTTATTAAACAAACAGGTGAAATCTGGCAGCAAAGGTCCAAAAGTTGCCACTCAACCAGATTCAGATCAAATACTCGCACAAAAAGCACAACAAAATGCCAAAATAAAAGTGAAACAAAACAAATAACAGCACAGAAAACATGGCCAAAAATATCAGCCGCCATATGTCCTGTAGCATATGTCATGTCCTGTGCTCGTTCTCCTGTTTGATTTTATTTTCTGTGCGTGCAGAATGAAAAGTTTTTCAGTTTTTTGTTTTTGCAATGTTTTCGTTTTTTCTGCTACTATTTTTTGTTGTTGTCGGTCATATTGCTGTGGGTTTGACATTGGCCATGGCTAACAAGCAAGGCTGGAGAGCAGTTCAGTCAATGACTTGAATATACTCGTGCTTCAAAACTACAGAAAAAAACATTTTGCTCTTAACTTTTATTTATTTTGGGTATATTTTCAAGTCCTGCGTAGCCATGCTTGGCATGACATTTAAGAATTAATAAAAAAATACTTTGAAACTCGAATCAGTAATTAATTAGGACACAAAATTCTGGAATATCATGAAAATTGATGACCGCTTCAGATATTGAAGCCGTTCCCCTAAGTTACAGTTTTAAATTCACCTCCTAATGATTCTCATTTGCGATTTGTTTTTCCTTCCTTTCAAATGGCATTTATTGGGTAGATCGAAACGAATCCTCAATTATTCCTATCTATAAGCACTTCCTTTGCATTTGAGTGGCAACTGCCCCCTACCTCCGCTCCCCGTCTGCTCAGCTCATCGCACTCACAATTCATTTGCATGCCTGAAATACTCGGTAGTTAAGCTCTCAAGTTGCACTTTGATTTCTGTTTACAGACGAAAGCGAACCGAATCGAATCGAATCGAATTGAATCGAGTCCAACCGATTCGAGTTGAGTCGAGTCGCGTTGAAAGAGCTTTGGTAAGTTAATACCCGCAAATTGTTCGGAGGGATTCTCTGTTGGGTTTCTTTGTTTGTTATGTATTTGTGCAATGGCAAATAAGCAAATTGTAAGCGTTTCCCGTATTGATTTCCCTATTTTTATTAACAATCATTTAAATGCAATGAACCGAACTGAAACTCAATGCGAAAGCAATGCTTCAAAGTGAATATATTTTATATATGTATATGTACATATATATATATTTCACAATTTTCTTGATGATTTTTATTTGTATTCATTCATTGTGTAGTTGGCATTTCATGGCTGATTTAACCTGGTCTGAAGCGTCACAGTAATACCAGTTATTTCTCATTCTTCGTTCGTTTTTCATGTGTCAGTGGCGTAAATGAAAACGCAAACGGGGCGTATGATTAATGTGGTTTACATATGAAAACGACGGCCAAAGCCATGCAACCCAACTGTGTGGCCAATATATGTGTCTCCATCTCTGTCTCTGTAACCATTGCTCTCTTATACTCTTATTTGTGTTGTTGTTGTCCTTGTCGTTGTCGTTGTTGTTTGTTGTTGTTGTTCCTGGCGGGAGTGCTTATTCAATAATTTATAGCTGCCAGCCGCAGCCACTTACAATGTCAGAAAAATATGCGCGAAATATGCATAAAAGTATTACATGCAGACTTTTCTGTTATTGCCACAAAAACAGCGGCAACAACAATATAAAATCTCTTTCCAAAACACTCCACTAACAATCCGAAACATGAGCATTACGTGCCCTTCGATGTGCGATAAAAAAAACTGTTTTCTATATGTATATTCTCGAAGTGAACTTATTTAATGTTGCAACGAACTTGGAGTGTTAAACTGGCTGCTTGAGTCTATCAATTAGCTGTCCAGCAATATAAATTAATTTTCATAATTTAGCGACAAGCGAGATAAAGTGAAATAAATGTATTTATAAATGTTTGCTAAGAGCGACTGAAAGCCATAAGCTGATAAGCTGCAAATGTATGAAGAAACACAAAAATAATTATTCAAATAATGCTGATTGTGATTATGAGCAGAATATTCCAATTATACGCTACAGCTGGGGATTTTCTTGAACAGCAGAGGAGAAATATTTATTAATCAAAAATAATACAGAAAAATAGAAAACAAATTGTTATCACAAATTTAAAAACAATACAATTTAAAGCTTCCTTTTCTTCACTTTGCATTACTCAGCGATAAGCCGCATCCACATGCCCCCACACACAAAAACTGAGGGAAGGGTATACAAAATCAACAAGTCATTAACATTAATGGCATTTTAATTATGTGTATGCAACATGAACTCGACCTCGAACTCGAACCCAGCCGCACGGAGAGCGATAAATCTTGGAGCTGTGCTCGTTGTCGCATCGCATCGCACTTGTCGACAACAGTACAAAATGAGTGGCCAGAAGATCGGCATCGTCGGCAGCGGTCTCATTGGGCGTGCCTGGGCCATGCTCTTCGCCTCCGCCGGGTATCGGGTGCAGCTGTACGACATAGTGGAGTCGCAGGTGGCCACAGCACTCGCCGAGTTGCAGCAGCAGTTGCAGCAACTGGAGGCAAGCGGCACGTTGCGTGGCAACTTATCGGCCCAGTCGCAATTCGAGCTCATCAGCGGCTGCACCCAGCTGCAGCAGCTGGTCAAGGATGCTCTCCACATTCAGGAATGCGTGCCGGAACAGTTGGCATTGAAGAGTGCCCTCTATTCCCAGCTGGATGAGCTGCTCGAACCGCAGACTGTTGTGGCAAGCTCAACGAGCACTTTTATGCCATCCCTTTACAGTAAGGATTTGAAGCGACGTAGTCAGGTGAGTCACTGAGTAACTATTCCATTTGGAAATCTACTAAATAGTTGAAGGGACTTTAAAATCAGTTTAAGTAATTTTAACGAGTCTGCAAAAGTTTTCTTATCACTTCTACTGACAGTTTTCACTTGATTGATCGTTTTCAATCTAAAGAAATTTTAAATTAATTTTTTATTAAGAAAAACTCTTTTTGTGAATTTTTTCCTTCAGTTACCAGATATTTTCACATAATTTCTAAATGTTATTTTCCATAAGCCTGTAAAATTATTTAAATAATGCTATTAGTATAAAAAAAAGTATTCTAATTATACTCCATATCTGGAAGGTTGGAAGAGACATAATTTTTAAAGCTTATTTTAAAAATCTAATTCAAGCGAGTTTCTCTTTGCCATGCACCTGTCTCACCCATCCTCCATCTCTCTATCCTCCCTCTCCCTCTCCCTCTCTCTCTCTTTCTATATATATATATGTATGTATATATGACTGAAATGTTTTCTTCTCTCGGTATTCAATACAGATGCTGGTAGCCCACCCACTGAATCCGCCCTACTTTATACCGCTCGTCGAGCTGGTGCCTGCACCCTGGACCACCGAGGAGGCAGTGGAACGCACTCGCGTCCTAATGCTGGCGTTGGGGCAACGTCCTGTGGTGCTGAAACGCGAGATTCAAGGCTTTGCCACGAATCGCATACAGTACGCCATTCTGAACGAGGTGTGGCGTCTGGTCTCCGATGGCATCATTAGTGTGGCCGATGCGGATCGTGTGCTCAGCGATGGATTGGGTCTGCGCTACGCTCTGATGGGCTCCATGGAGACGGCACATCTGAATGCACCCGGTGGGGTTCGAGATTATTTTCAGCGCTTCGGTGGCGAGATCGCTGCTGTTAGCGCTACCTATGGACCAACCCCGAATATGTGCGACGAGGCTGCAACCCTGGCTGAAGTTGCCCGGCAATGCGAGCAGCTTGTGCCGCTCGAGGCACTGGAGCAGCGGCGTGCGGAACGGGATGAGTTTCTCATACGCCTAACAGCGCTCAAGCGGCAGCTGCCATAAAAATTGATTGCAGATAACTGTATATATCCATTTGTGTTGATTAAACGAGCGCACAGTCTCTAAAGCACCCCTCTTCCCCAGCTCAGCTCCTGGTTTGGTGGGCGTAGAGCAAGGCCCACTTTGGCTCGTTGCGTAATTGCAATGTCCGCTTTCAATTCATTCAATTCATTTTCAGCTAGCTGTGCATTAATGAAATTAATTTTTGTGGCAACCGGAAACATTTGGCTGTGGCAGCCATTGCCAGAGTACGCGTTCAAGTTGAACGTGTCACATTTCCGCTTTTGGCTTTGCCTTTCAATGCTTTCAGTGGAGCTGCTTTTCCATTTCCATTTTCAGCACTTGACCTGCTTAAGTGTAATCAGCTTTAATTCCGTTTTCACTTTGAAATGTTGTTAAGACACTAATCGACAGCATCGAATGTTTGATTAAAAACCCAGCAGGACCTTCGAAGTAAGGACTACGAATACATCAACGTAAGTGTGAAGTCAACATGTTGTAGATATTGCTAGAAGATAAAGGGTATTTTGGTGACTTAGTAATGCCAGATACAAGCTGAGACTATTTCAGTTTAGGGCATATTGAAAATAGGACTCACAGTTAAAGGGAACTTTCATAGCTCGGTGAAATTAGCTCAAACCAAGGACTAATCTTCCATCATAACATATTTATTTATGATATGCCAATTAACAGTTCAAATAGGTCAAGGCGGCCTGCTATCAAACCATTCAGACTAAAACACTGCCAGCTGGTGTCATTATTAATATGATTAATTTAAGCCTGCCTTTGCTTATATTTGATAAATAAAAAAAAAAAGATATTTGTAATGCTCGTTAAATTTATTATGAGACCAAACCGAGCAAAGCATTTCTTAATGCTCCTTAACACTTTGCGGCTTAAGTAGATGTGTGTTTGTATGTGTGTGTTTGTGTGTTTGCGTGTGTGTGTGTGTTTTTATTAAAATCATAAATCTGCATTAAGTGAGCCTGTATGTAACCACATATACATACATACACACACACATGTATACGTGAAGCGTTTTTGTTGGCAGCCCAACAAACCGCTTATATTTAACTCGTAGCTCGTTGCCGGAAAAGCATTTTTCATTTTTAGTCGCCATTTTTTTTATTCGCTTTTTCTTTCTTTTTAATAAACTCTCAGCTGTCTCTAAGCACATGCTCGTACATCCCATTTACCATGTTTCCAACACACACACATACATATGTGTGTGTGTGTGTGTGTGTGTGTAGCTAGCTGCAGCCTTCCATTCGTGGCATTCTGTAATTTATTTCGCTTGGGGCACCAAAAAAAAAAAAATAAGAAGAAGAACGCATAAAATAGAAATTGATTAAAAACCACTTTAATATAGCTCATTGTCACTTTTGCCTGCCTTCGAGAAGCCTTACAAATGGGCTCGAGCGCTCTTCACAGACTGACAGTTAAATACATTTATTCAACTCACGAGTTTTTCTATCGCTTTGAGCTGATTTGGATGAATCTGGGTCTTAGATTTCTTTTAGATTTCATTAGCTGATTCGCATATCAATATCGAAAATGCATATTTAATTATAATTTAGTTAAATGCAAAACTATTTCATACTTATAACTGAAGTCTGATTGAACTCTATTATCGCCTGAATGGTAAAACCTCCGAGATAAGGCAACAAATTAAATATATAACTTGCTGGGAATTACGAAAATCACTAGAATCGTATAAGTATCAGTTTCAGACAGTGTCCAAGATTCATTCCAAAGATGAGCAGCATTTTGCTGCCACTACTTATTGTGATCATCGCCTGCTGCTAGCAACTGAGCCTGGCAACGGTTTATCGACCCAACAGGTGCTATGATCCAGCCTCGATTCCAAACGGCGATGACTGGCATCCATTTGAGACTGGACACTCACCATTTAAGCCTGGTCCTTGGGTGCTCTGTGCCACATAAGAATAATTTATAGAAGAACAAAGCCAAATTCAATAAATGAAAAAGTGAATATAAAACACAAGAAAAAGTATCCCAGTTGTAGCTATTGATTATAGCGAATCAGCCAAGATGAGCTCATTTTTTGTTAGGTTTCCCACTGCTAAAACAGTTAGCTTTGGAAATTCCCAAACTTATCAATACTTTCGTTGTTGGAGTTGCTTTTGGCTGCAGTATAAAGTTGAAATTACTGCGCATCGTTGCGGTCAATTGTTAGTGTAAAATACCCCAAACAATTAGAAACCACAATTGCTGCCCCAGCAGCAAACGTGCAACTTTTCATTTTTACTGGCACTTTGCTGCCAGTTGAGGCAGCCTTTTGCTGCCTGTGCTGCCAACTCTTCTGGCCAGAGTTCCTTGCAGTTGCCAATTCAGGCAGAGGCCCTCTTTCAGCCCGCCCACAACACAGCAGCAGCAGCCAAACTGCAAATGCACTTTGAGGTTAATGCCCCCCATCCGGGCAAGTACACTAAGCAGCCAGCCCAAATGCCAGGCACACAGTGGGGTTGCCCAGGGTTGCAGCAGTTGCAGTTGGGCCCATAAACTTGCTCAACACTCTGCCTGAAATTCTTCCTTACTCCTTATATATTTATGTGTATTTTTTGAAGCTTTCAACTCGGCGTCGGCCATTCTCCCCCTTGGTGGGGCCACCCTCTTCTCAAGTGAGGCGCAAATAATGCGATTTTAATACTGATTTCCTGGGGGCAACACTGGCTTCGGCTTTAGCTGCCATCATGTAGAACTACATGCTAAATATGTGTGTATGAAATGCTTATAAGTCTCTAACTGTTTATTTGTGTGTTGGTTTTGTCTGTCTTTTTGAGTTTTGTATCTGAATAATAAGTACTTAATAGCTGACAACTATACTGTAGTTTGCCCCTCTCTCTCTTCATCTATCTCTCTCTCTCTCTCTTCTCTCTCTCTCTCTCTCTCTCTCTCTGTGTATCTATCTGTTGATACCTAAGAGGGACTCTTTATGCCGCATTTTAAGCTTGTAAGCCGCTTAAATGGACAAATGAACAAATTGCAATTTCCCATTGAAAATTTGATACGCTGCCGCTTTGGAAAATTAGTATTCTGCAAATGACAATCGCATAGAATATTTCGATGTTTAATATTTATTGTTGGGGATTATCTATGATATAGTCAGAAAGGGCTCAAAAGCCGATATCCATACATAAACTATCTTCATAATAATTATTTACACAAATTTATTCAAGTTAAAATGGAAATTGTGTGCTGAGCGTAGAACTTATTTAAAGAGCTTTAGACTTAACGTCAAGAAACTCTTACTCTTATAAATAAAGTCTTAAATATATATCAAATGTGATATTTACAACGGATAGATAACGCTCTCCTACTTGCTCTAGTTATAAGAGCAGTTATTTTTGGTTAAAAGTCGTGTTTGAAAAGCGCAAAACACAAACACACAAGGCCACAACAATAAAGCAATATGTGTGTGTGTGTGTGTGTGAGAGAGTGTGTTTGGGGTGTGTCTGTGTGCGCTCTTACAATCCTATTAAAGTATCAGACAATCTAATCACCGGCAGCTCAAAAACCGCGCAAAACGCGCACACGCGCTAAACGTTGCCAAAAGGACCGCAAAATGGGACGAAAGGGGAGGGCGGGGAAAAGGAGTTTTAGTTGCGTTGACAGCACACCATTTACAGAATACAGATACACAATCAGATAAGAACAACAACAACAGCAGCAACACAAACAACAAACGCATTACAAGCGAAATGTCCACTAAAACGACTGCCACTTGAGCGGAGCCAAGAGTCGAAGGCCGACTCAGCTGCTGGAGTTGGAGTTGTGGATTGTGGATTGGAAGTTGGAGCTAAGAGTGAAGAGTGGGTAGAGCTATAGTCCCGCCTCACCCTTTCCCTCTCTCTCTCTCTCTCTCTCTCTTGGCAATGTCTTTCATTTTGATGGCCCATTTGGAGTATGCTGGTTGCTGGGCATTGTCTCCGTTTCAATTCACAGAGCAACTGTGTTGGTTGTTGGTTGTTGGTCCTTGTTCAGTTGTCTGACTGCTGCCTGGCTGCCTGCTTGGACTGCTGTTGTTGTTGTTGTTGTTGGTCTGTGTCAGTTTAATTTGAATACACTTAAGTGTACTGCGGTCTGCCAGGGCCGTCACAAGAATTTACAATTGAAAATCACTTCAAGTTTAATTTGATTGCCGCTGTGTAACTCTGCTACCCCCCCCCATTCCCCCCCTCCCCCTTTACTACCACCCTAATTCCAATTCCTCCCAGCCGTAACATTTCTGCCACAACTTTAATCACATTTGCCACACCAGGCATTAATATTGATGAAAACTTTTTACCTTTTGCATAAATTATAGCGGTGAAAATACCGCAAGCTTTTCCAGGAAAATATGTAAGGACTCGTTGCAATTCTTCATTTCAGTTGAAGCCCCATTTCGACACAAATTGCAGTGCACTTATTCTTGGTATTTAATTACAAAAGAATGCTGTGAATTTTATTCTGTGGATTCATTTCGAAAAGTTTCGAAAGAGTGCAATGAAATGCGGCTGGTTCCTTTCGCCTGGCACTCGGCAGTATTTTGGACACAGATGAGAATATGCACTCGAAAATGGTCAGCTTATATATATTTTAATTAAGTCAAATACTTCGATATAAAACACGAGAAATACAGATATATATGTATGCAAATTTATGCTTTTATTATTTATAAATTAAGAAGGAAAAATGCGTGTTCAGCTTGAACGTCTCCTCAATCCATCCATGCGAGGATGCTGGGGAAACGGCTCCTTTATGCACTAAGAAAATGCGTTAAGTGAATACAAAATAAAATTTATGAAAAAATGGTTAATTAAGTGGAAAAATAAGGTGTACACGGAATTTACTAACTTAATTGTTTCTATCTACTTTGTGGCAGTATGATACAGCTGCCATAGAAACACAGATTAATTAATATGTCTGCAATGATACTTGCGACGGAGCCCAAACCCAAAAGATAACAAATCTTTCTTATCTTTCATGCTCTGTGGCAGGCAGTTTCATTACTTGATTATTTCGTCTTTCGCTTACAACATAAAAAGAAGAGAAAAAAACCCAAAAAAAAACGGAAGAAACCCCAAAAGGAAGCAGAGAAAGGCCTAGACATTTTGGTTAGGGCTAAGTAATGCAATCGCAATGGGAAAAATACAGGACATGCGCCTACACTGAACTAAAAATACCCTAACAAACAATAATAGAAAATGCTATAAATAAATATACGCTTTGCGATAGGGTTGGGCTGCTTTTACTGATTACTTTTCCGGCTCAAATGTGCCACATTCTTATGCCTGCAACAAACTGAATGACAAATGGAAAAAGGCTAAACGAGTTGAGCTTAGGGCAAAGGACAGACAAAAACAGCGCAAAAATTGGATTTACATTATTTACAGCATATTACACACGGCAACAGGAGGGAGACGATGATGCCGCCTTCAACTGCACATCGAAAGAAGTACACGGTATATATATTTTTTTTGAGTCTGTAGCCAAATTTGACTAGGCTGCAACGTGGCGTATACGCAACACACACACAACAAAAACAAAATGCAGGCAGAGAATGCAGAGAGCCGAGGCGAGCAGCAAACATATATTGGACGACCCTTTGGGCCAGGCAAATTAATTAAATTAAGTCAACGAAAAGTGAAACGGCATAAGCGAAAACGCAACACGCAGACACACACACACACGCACACACACACACACACACACACATTGAGGCAGACAGTTTGCTGGCTGGGACAGCAGCAAGTTTTGCCCGCAGGCCAACGTTGATGTCAGGAAACGCGGAGTCTTTTGACATTCGTCGTTTGCTGTTCTCCCTCATCACTTTGATGCCTCCGCTCTGCTCCCTCCCCTCGGCTCACTCTCTGTCTCTCCTCACCCCTTTGCCCGTCTCGTGCTGCAAGTGTGTTGCGATAAGCTCGCTTCGTTATAATCCTAATTAAATATTTAGGTTTACTCTATGGCTGTATTTACTTTTTTCTCACTTCCGCTCGCTTTCCCTTTCTCTCTCTCTAGCTCCACTCTTTATCTATCCCTTTTGTGTAACGTTTTCCACTCACTTTCCACTCTTTGGTCTGATGCTGTGCGCCTGATAAGCGTGCTTGGGTCACCTCCAAAGGCAAAGGGTTAATTGCATTAAAGTTATGACAATTGCCAACAAATTTGATGCTCGTGGCCAAAACGAGAAAGAAAATGAGAAAAATCATCAACAACAGCAACAACAACAACAACATAATGATGATGATGAAGATGATGACGACAGAATCAACTCAACTCGAATTGTGTATTGTGCACTCGAGAAACTAATTAGGTAAAGTTGAAAGCTTTATCCCATTTCCAAAACGCCGACATTCCGATTGTCTGCAAATAAAAAAAAGAAAAGCGAAAAATAAAGTAGCCCAAAATGAAGTAAATAAGTTAACTATCTTGTTGCCAAATATCAAAGTGCATACTTTACAGATAATACAGTACAATAGAGTGACGCAAGTAAATGAAAAACCCTTTTTATCTAGACGCTGCCACAAGTGAATGCCACATAATAAAGAAAAATCTTGCTGTGGTTAAGATAAGTAAATATTTTTACACATAATAAATAATATTAAGCAACTTTTATATTTGGGATTACTAAAAAATATCTTCTTCCCTTTAAGTTAATTTTGAAGTTAATTTCTTGTTTGTTTAAATCCAAATACACTACGAAAAAGTGATCTTAAATCGCAACGTCTTAACCATTTAAGTCTTGAGTCATTTAAGTCGATTGTGTAATAAACTCAAAGCCCGATTTACAATTTGTTAAATGGCATTAAAAAGCTATTTTGACAACTATCAGAATTAAGTAACAGCCACAGCAGCAGCCGCAGCAGCAGCACCTCAATCCGAATAGTTGTCTAATAAAACCAATTTAATCCTGACACCCAGACCAAACGTCTGGAGAAACCAACCCGCTTAGCCAGAAGAAGCAGTCCGTAGGAATCCTTCACTGGAGATGGAACCCCGCCACTAGCTTCACTTTGCTTTGCTTTGTTGGACGGACGGACGGACGAACCGCACTTGAAACAGCTCGCAATTTGTTTTAATCAACAAAGTCGAAAAGAGGCACGTAGAAAGGGGCACGTAAAGAAAGAGTGGGGGGGGGCGAGAGGCTAACGGAGATCGCAGTGTACAAAAATTAAATAAACTTTGTGTGTTGGTCCAACAATTTGAGGTAGCATCTAGGAGCAGCAGCGCCACCATCAGCAGCAGCAACCGGAGCCGGAGCCGGAGCCGGAGCCACAGTCAGCGCTTCAAATGTCTGTGGCTACGTTTAGAAGTGGGGAGAAGGAGGTGGCGGGAGGTCAGACAAAATGCTGACAGGCAGCTAAAATCCGGAGCAGCAGGAGACGGAGTCGTAGCAGGAGCTGGGAAACTGGGAGCAGCACACAGAATGCAGGACGCACAACGTGACTGGCCGTCGGCAACAGCAACAGTGGCAGGGGCAGCACCAGCATCTCCATCCACTTGCCACACAACGCTTGCAATCGTTGTTGCCAACTGAAAATCCTTTAACTGTTTAATATTGCAACGAAATGAGAAAAATGTTGCTTTAGGACCCTTTCAGCGTCCTTTGCAGCAAGTGCAAACAAATTAAGCAAAATTGCATGAGTTGTGCAAACAATTAGCGTACATTCCACACACACACATAACTATTCTCAAATACATAATATATATACTATATATATAGATATATGTATATATGTTGACTTCTGACTGGCCAATAAATGAAAATTCCTAAGATGCCCATAAATTCTCGGAGCCACTGTGATAAATGTGGCACTGACCACAATTCTATAAGGCCAACAAGAATCTTGTGTGCGGCTTCTACTATTTTTTTTTGTGTGTATATCTAAAAACTTTTAAGCACTTTGTTATACACTCAGAAAAAAGAAGGTATATTTGGTAGGTGAACTGCATGGAAACATTTGCAAACCAACTGAAAATAGTTTTTACACACTCAGCAAATAAATCATTCTGAATTTTAGAAAGGTTTCTTATTATTCTGAAAGTATATTTCAATTTTTCTTTACTCTTTTCTTTCTTAGGTTAAGAGTAGATTTTTATCGAATTTCGAAAAAATATGTATAATTTGCATATGTACAAAAAAAATGTGACTTTTAAGTTCCTCTTAAAAATTATGCTTTGTATGAAAATCTCAGTAGAAAATGAAATTTTTGTATAACATTTAGTATAAAATACTTTCGAAAAATGAGTTTGAAACATTATTTTTCTATTTGAGATAAGATATATTTCAGCTAATATAATCCATGGAAAATTTCCTTTGGTTTTGTACAAAAACAACAGCAAAATATTATTAACAAACTACAAAATTATTTATTGTATTTTGGTACAACAAAAATATGTAAACACCAAAAAAAAATCAGTTTTGAAAAGGGAAGCACATCAAAGAGTCGTCTAATTTCTGCCACAAGCATATGTTCACTATATGTTGTTACTACTGTATTGTGTTTGCCGCTCATTGTGTGTGTGTGTGTTATCAATAAAACAAATTGAATTCTGTTTGCAATAGAAAAAGTGTCACTCAACTCGATTCAAGATAAATGCCAACTGTGCACACGGAGAGATCATGCCCATAGATGAGGTGCGAGTTGCCTCAAAAAGGGGGGGGGGGGGGTGCATGACCCTACTTGTCAGAGGAAATGTCCTCAATTTGAAAAGGGCAAATAAAATTAATGTATTAGACTTTTGTCTGCCGATCAAAATGCGTTGACAAATGAAAAGGTAAAGTCACAGGTCAAACTAACGCAAACGTGCCACATGACTCCGCTGCCCCAGCCATTATTATTTGGTTAATTTGTTTTTTTTTTTTTGTTGATTGTTGGTTGTTGCTACAAAATGTAGACATCCCAATGGAGGCATCTGCGATTGTTGCTGTCAGCCTTTGTTGCTTATTATTTATCATCCGGTTGCTGCTTCCTCTTCCTATTTCTGCAATGAATCAAAGTAACTGGATATGCGTGTGTGTGTGTGTGTGTGTGTGTGTGTGTGTGTGTTGCTTGCCTCAATAGGTACAGCAGCATGATTTATTGCACACCCCGCCCCCCAATTAGTAGGCGAGGCACCGCCCACAGCTTGTAGCAATAGACTAATGGCTGCAAGATATCAAAATATTTCATCGATTCAATAAACAACTTTTAAAACAAATCAAAGAAAATATATTTTTTTTGAGTGTATATTTGTTGAGTCTGCAGCCAAATTTGATGACTGCAAACATAATTTACAAATCGATAATTGACAGTGCTATCGATTAAAAGGTAGGCTTAAAGCTTCAACTAAATATTATGAATGGGTATCATATATTTTTCAGTATTCAGTTTGATTATTTGGGCTAATAAGATCGCTGCCTGTAGCTGATTCGTTAAATATCTAAATGTGCATTTCCGCTTCCGGTTCTGAATATTAATTGGTTTCAGTTATCATTACCCTGCCTTGAACTTACTATGTATTACTTTGCATAAACATGCTCAATTCACATAAATGCAATTAATAAAAAATATATATCGATATCTTGCAATCGATCACTCGTTATCGATAACTACGAATTTAGTTTAAAAAGTTTGCAACACTTTAAAATTGCTTGTCTGACTGCATAACAATTTGTGAGCAATTAAAGGCGCATAATTTCTCGCCTGCCTATAACGCCTGCCTTTGGGCGCCAGACCTACCCCTACCCCTAGCCCCCTGCTCGCTCTCACTTAATGCCCCTGACATTGCTGGCGCAGGCTAAAAATTGCAATGTCATTGTTGCAGCGGACAACGGTTGGCGCGCACAAAAACCATGTGGCTAGTAATTCATTACCCAGACCACCAACACACACACACACACACACACACATACACCAACGCACACATAATACAGATGGCCAACACCAGCGACGCCATTTAATGTGCAAACAAAAGGCGTTGGCACCACATAAAAATAAAAGCAACCAAAAAAAAAGCAGTTTAAATGAAATAAAAGACTCAAAACAGCAAAAAATAAAATAAAAGAGACTAAAAGAAAAGCTTGTC
Source organism: Drosophila nr. perissopoda 5 BK-2023a (assembly GCA_035044105.1). NCBI lineage: Eukaryota > Metazoa > Arthropoda > Insecta > Diptera > Drosophilidae > Drosophila > Drosophila nr. perissopoda 5 BK-2023a. The sequence goes on from JAWNMK010000126.1 coordinate 802,849, forward strand.
AAATGTTATGAAGTATTTGTAAAGTGCAGACGGCGCACAATGACAACAAAAAACACAGAAGGAACAAAAAACAAACAACAACAAAAAACAGAAAAAGCGAGAAGAAAAAAACATAAATGAAGAGAAAAAGCTGCGCTCTATGCTAAAAGTTGAAATAACGAACGATAATTAATGGAATGACAACATAAAGCAGCCAACCATTTCAACAGTTTCCAATGCTAGGCAGGACTTGCAACAACCGCACTCCGCCACCCCCCCCCCCCTCCCTAGCCCGCTTCAACGGTTGGGCGTGTGAAAGAAAAGTTGGGGCGCGAAAAAAAATACAGCTGCAACGGAAGCAGTGCAAATGTCAATGTAAATGCTTTGGGGGGACATGCAGCTTTTGGCTCATGTGGCATGTGTACAAACCGGAAATGCATTGTTTCACGCGCAATTTCATTTCGACATTTATTATTCACTACGAATTCTATGCATAGGTGGGGAGGGGATCGCAAAGGAATCAAAATAATTAATTAGGCATGCCCCATGCGCCGTGCTCAAGTGTCTGTCTGTGGTCAGTGGCAGCACAAAGCTTAGCGCGTGCAACTTCAACAACAAATCGAAATAGGCAAAATATTTAAATCCAATTTAAATCAAATCTTAGCTTTGTAGCTCATCAAACTTGCAACTACTTAAATTAAGTTCTTGCTTTAAATATTATGCTAAAATTGATAACAAACTTTTCACATTTCAAAAATGACCCTTTTTAAATGAACTGCAAACTTTTTGACGGCGGTTTGCTACTTAAATTTAAATATGTTCTTAAAAGGATTAAAAGCGTATTTTAATGCATAAATTTTGTACATTTTCGCATTCATCTAAGACCCATTGAAAAAAAATAAAACTGTTTCGCTCTTGTGCCAGTTTCTCGGCAACTTTTGCTTTTTAATAAGTATGCAAATATTTTGGGATGAACCAATTTTGTGGCGGCTTTTGCTGCTGCAAGCAGCAAGCTGCATTTATTAGCTCAGCATCATTAGCCAAAATAGCAACTGCAACAACAGGGAAAATTGAGAAAATCGTTATGTTGCAAATTTGCCGACATCTTTTCAACATTTTCAATTTGGCAACAAACGGCAGGTGGTTTCACTCCCAGCAGATAACTACTACATGGGGTGGAGGGGGGTAGCAGGTGTTGAGTGGGTTGTGGGGGATGTGGGGGAAGGGGGTATTTAAGGCAGAAGCGTGGTTAGCACACAAATAGCGCCGCGAGCATTGAAACCAAAACAGGCGACAAGATGACGATGTTGACGATGTGGTTGCACTTATCCCCCCCCCCCCCATTCCCCTCACTTGCTCTCTCTGCTGCTGATGAGGAAATTGTTTTCGAAAATCACAAAAAGCTGTACAACAAGCAGCTGCAAACACACACACACACATTTGCTACATTCTATGTTCTACTTCGCACTTTGCATAAGGAGCAACTATTTCTAGATTCCATTTAAGTTAACATTTAATATGTGCTTTTATTGTTCGAACAAAGCTTTTAGCTTTTAAGCACTACATGTTATACAATTGATTTAGCTTATTTTGCATTTGATTTGCTTTTCTGCAAATTTTACAGCTATGCGCAAAGAACAAGAACAAGCAAAATAGAATCCACATGCGAAGTTACGTAATGTCGAACAATATTCGGAAAAATTAAAGCAGCTAGTTAATTATTTATATATTAATAGAAAATTCTTGCTATTGAAAACACATGTGCTCTCGTCTGCGTTAAATCAGCATAAGCACTCTGAGCTTTTAAGAAGAGAATACTTGCAAGACACATGAATTAAGTCCCACACTCACACTATCCACATGGGAAGTACTCTGAACAGTCGCAAAACCTGTGTTAATGGATCCAATGCACTGACACTAACCAAGTGATACGCTCTCAACATATGTATGTGCTCTCTAGCGGCAGAGATCAAAACTATTATAGGGTGATGGAGTAAACATAAATTACCTCCCACACTACACTCTACCACTAGAGAGCGCCCGCTCCTAACTTACCTATATCTGCATAGGCGTTCTCTAGCGGCAGAGTGTGAAACTAATTTAAGACGATCCACAGCAACTGTCACCAATGGTGCGAACTGTTAAGATATCTCTCACGCTCCCACTTAGAATGCTCTCTCTTATAAAATGACAACGCTTAAAGCTCAACTGGTGATCCACTCAGCTTGACTTTAATACTCCTGACAGCTTTGCAAGCCAAAATAAACTCAAAGTACAAACTCAACTCTAATGAAAAGCACTCATAGCTGGCAGCCTTGTTATGTGCTTAAGCGTGCGATCAAAAAGCTCTCCCAAAACGCTGTCAACTTTTAATTTATTCCTTTTTCGTATCGATTCTAGCCAAAAATAAAAGCCACTTGGGAACAGTTGAACATTTTCTACTCCATAATTTTAATATGCACAGGGTGGATTTAAAAAATAATAATAGAGACACCCTTAATTGTCAATTTGCCATAGATCCGAGTCTAGACTGGTCTAAAGGAAGTAGACGTGTGGCATAAATAATTTTGTCAGCCAACAATTGCATTGGCAAATGTCAAGAAGCTCAAAAGGAGTCGCTCCTTGTTGGTCGCTTACATTTTGGCCAATTAGACGCACAATGGGCCACAAATTATGCAACATGGCGCGACAAATTCAATTTGCTTTGCCCCAAAACACGTGCCCAACAACAACACGCACAATTATACACACACACACACACACAGACACCTAAACCCACACACACAACTACACACACACAGAGAGCGACAGGAGCCGCAGTCGAGCGACACGTCGAAACTTGTTCTAAAATCCCAGGAGAAATTAGTTTGATTTATGTTGAGTTTCCGGTGCAAATAAATTGCCAAGTTTACAGGACTCGGACAGGGACACGCGGACAGAGGAACAGGCGGCAGACAAGGGGACGCGATGTGAACGCATAATTGATAATGCGAGCGGCGTAGAAATCAGCTTGTGGCAAGTGGATGACGATGGCCAAGGAAGGAGGGGCGAAGGAGGTGGCAGGTGGGGAAGGAAGGGGCAGCTGGAGGCAAGTCCTGTATCAAATTGACACTTATTCGCTGGCCGTCACAATCGTGACTCATCGCCCCATCTACAAAAGTGGCTAAAAATATGCTGAGAAGAAGAAGATGAACTCTGAAAATCTCACAACAAACTTGGATAAAAATTCACAATAAAAATAATTCGGAAAATGTACGAAATGTTGTCGCAGGCTTAAGGCCAGCTCAATTTTGAAAATCAATTCACATTTAGGCCAACTCATCTCTACCTTCCACTACCCCCACCCCCCCTTTCTCCCACTCCCTTGATGTCTATCAAATGCGGTCAACTGTCAGGACTAAAAATCAAAATCGCTCGGCACACGGCAAATTGGAAAACCTCAAAATCAATTAATTTTATTGGCTCCCCATTTATTTATTTTTTTCTCGTTTTTTTGTGGAACAAACTGAAATGTCATTGTGGCGACAAACTATTTGAAGCGAGTATGTGGCACAGTGTTTGTTCGTGTCACACTCCAAAGGTTCGATTGCCACACACACACATCTTGCAACCGTTTAAAGCCGCTCCTTTGATATATATGTACATATATTTATATACATATATATACTCTGTATAATAAATGAATGACAAAAATGCCCACAAATGAGGAGAAGATTGAAAATTAAATAGATAAAAGTTCAAAGAATCAATAATTAATTTGATATAGCATCAAATCATATTACAGAAAATAAATATATTTAAGTGTAACCAAAAAGGAAAATTATTCAGTATTCAAAAATATAATTATAAAGTTATAAAGTTTTGGGCCGATCAATTAGGAATCAGACAATTGGTTAGGGCAAAGATAAACATTGAGTAAAAGAAGAATAACAAAAACATAATAACAAATCGTAGTGCAGAAAAAGAATCTTCTTTAAAAACCAAGCTGATCAATTAGGAATCAGACAGTCGGTTAGGGCATAGATAAACATCGAGTTCCTTTCCATTTTGTATCTTTCCTGTTTTTATCGGGTTTTCTCTGCTTGTTTGTTTTCCTTTGGGTGAACGGGGGGGATGGATAGGGATTCCCACAGTCTGACATTGACAAAAGTGCAAAGGATTAAAACATGTGCAGTGCCAGGCAAAAATCCCCAAAACAAAAATAAAGAAATAGCCACAAAAAAGCACAACACACTAATACACCTCTAAGAACGGTGTGTGTGAGTGTGTGTGTGTGTTGAGGTTGAGTGAGAAATTGAAGTCACGTAGTTGTGTGCAAATTTTTTGTACCGTTGACACTGACATTTTTTGTTGCCTGTTTTTCTATTTTTTGTTATTGCTATTTTTAGTCCAGATTTGGTGTCTTCCGTTTTTTTTTTTTTTTTTATATTTGGTTATGTTGGTAAATTTAATTTTTGCTTAGTAGCCAGGCGCACAGTGTGCGATGCCAGACTGATTAAATTTGCCAACATTTACGTGATTTCAATACGTAATTTATGCCGCTGCTAACGGTACTCAACAGAGCACATTGCCATATGGACAACAGTGAGAGGAGGACATAGAGAGAGAGAGAGAGGGAAGTGAAAACTTTTTAATTAGTTTAGTGTGAAGAGCGTTGCCAGGCCAATATTAGAAATAAACGCAACTCTTTTCAATTGCACCTTTTTTATTTACAGATGGACAAAAAGATAGTCGTTGGTGTCTAATGTCTGTTTGCATAGTTGCCACAAAGGCATGCCACACACATGCAGAGGGGCTACAGCAATTGAGGTCTTGGTCTCTCTGTTTAGAGATCTTATCGTGCAACTCTGTTGCAACTGCTGCTGCTGCTGCTGCTGCTGCTGCTACTGCTGCTGCTGCTGCAACTGCCACTTGCCACATCCAATTAAGCAGATATCCTCGTCGTCCTCGAAGGCCTGTCAACGTCGTGCAAAAGGTGAAAAGTTGCTGCGATATCAAATGTGCCAAAGCCTGGCCAAAAAAGCGTGACTTGTCTGCAGTCACCAGCGACTACTAACATTTGCCAGTGTTGAGCAGCACACAAAACTGCCATCTTTAAATGCCCTTTGCAAGTGTTGAGCTTTCATTTAAGCATTGCAAATTATATGCTATGTTTGTTTTACTTTTTTTTAGAAATACAAATAAAATGTTTTCCACTTTAATATAATTTACATATATTAAATTTAATTACATCATTTTGGTTAGTGTATACATATCAGCGACTTCATGCATCATGCTGGCAATTCCTTACCATTTCATTTTTGATGGTGTCCGTTTTTATTTTTTTTTTGGCTCACAGCCCAATTTAATAGTTTTTCGATTTGTTGAAAGCAAAACGCCAAAGCATAGAAAATAAATTGTCACAAAATGCTGGGCAAACCCAAGTTAAGAGCAACCGCAAAGGTTGGCAAAAGTTTCACAGAGAGAGAGAGAGGGAGAAAGCACTCAACTTCTACTTGGTCTTATCTTTATCAATTGCGAAGAAAAGCGCATCGAGAGCTTTCCTTGTTGCTCTTGTTGCTGTTGCTGTCGTCACATATCGAATGCTGGCAAAAAGTTCGACGACTCCCTGCCCCTTCCCCCCCCCCCCCCACAACATCCTTCGTGAAAAGTCAGAGAGAGGCCAAAAATCTTGCCGTTTTGGCCGCCCACCAACTTTATTTGAAGTTGTAAATAACTTGAAGCATTCGCAGGCAAATGACAAGAAATGAAAAATGCATTCAATTGAAATTTATTTGATTTGCTCTCTTTCAATAACTGCATAATTATGAACGCATTTTGCACTCGTCATAAAATCGAATAAATATAAACATAAAGCCAGAAACAGGAATAAAATCAAATAAAAGTGACCCTTTTTGTGTGCATAAAGTGCCCCTTCTTAACAGTGTCGTCTGCGTCTGTTGTAAGTAGTTGTAAATATGCTCAACATGCTGCACACTCAATGAATGAAATGTGTGCACAATGTTGAAAATAGTTGTAACACCCCCCGCAACACCATTGGGTCCACACTTCCTTCTGTTGTTCCTCTTTTTTTTGTTGCTGTCGTCCGTAGCAGGCAGCTTGTTGTTGTACAACTTCCGCTTATATGGACACCACTTCAGCATGATAAATTGATGCTGCCGGTTTTAAAAATGGCAAAAGGGAAAATAAAATACGGAGCAGCTACAACAGCAAAGTCTGAACTTGACTTTGTTATACCCGTACATAAACTATATAATATATAATAAAATCATATTATATATAAATGTGCACTTCGAAATTTTGATTTCCACCTGCAACTCTCATTCGTTAGTTTTATAGCAGTTAGCTTACAGTGCTGTTCATTTGGTTAGGGTATTTTCCAAGCTCTGCTCACAAATGTTAGCAGAGTAACTGCTTATCCTTGTGCCGACAGTTGGCTATGTACTTGTTTGTGGCCCTGTATAATTGCAACAATGCAGTCAGTCAGTCGGTCGACGAACTAAAGGGCAATAACAACACATCAACTTGCGGGCACATAAATTTTGGAACTCACAATTTTAAGTTCATGAAAAAAATGTAAAACTTAAAATTCTAACGGGTCGTAGCAGTCAGCTTTTAGAAGGCAGCGGGAAAATGTGGTATTTAATTTTAGTATTAATAAACTGCAAGCTGAGTTACCAATGTTTCATAAACTTGACAACCAATCTTTAAAAAAAATACCGAGTGGGCACAGCATTAAACTTGTAATTTTTGCCACCCACAAAACTTAGTATGTTTTGCCTTTCTGTATTTTAGAGCTGCTCGCATACGGTTACATTGTCGCAGAAAAACAAAACAACTGAAAATGCACGGAAATGCAAAATTAATAACATTACTAATACTGGGTGAGTTTTAACAGTCACATTTTTCGCATTGCGCTAACTGAGGTGTGTGCTTAACAGGAATATGTGTGGCAACGGCGCACGGGGATCTTACTGGCATGCTGGCTGGACTGCAATACTTTGACCTGTATCTCAACATAAATGGGACGACGACGACATCGGCGGGCAACATGTCGCGCGGCCAATGCGACTACAGCTTTCAGTCGTACGCGCTGATGCGCGATCGTCACACATGTGTGCCAGACGATGAGCATATTGTGCATCTGTCGGAGGCGCCGCAACAGCGTCGTCCACCGATAATGTTGAAATGTCTGCAACGAGATCTGTCGCAAGCTGGCAACGATACCAATGGACATCCGAGACTGCTGATGCTGAGCACAGCCAAGGAGATTCTGACGCTGCTCAAACCCATTGGGAATGCCACCAAACGCCACGAAGCCGGCAGCTGTGTCGTCATCCACTTTTGCACACCGTTCAGCTTGGAATGTGCTCGGGTGGCAAAGATTGTTAATCTGATGCCACATGTGTTTCCCACGATCCCCTTTGGCTACATTGATGCATCGCAGTTTACCCGATTCAATGCCGAGTTTGGCATAATTTCGCTGCCAACGCTGATGATCTTCCATCAGGGCAGACCGCTGATCAAATACGATCCACCGGAGAAGGTCAGCGTGTTGACATTTATCATGCGACACACAAATATTAGACCGGTTGACTTTCATCTCATTCATCCGTTCGCACTTGGAATGGGCCCGTTGCCGTCGGTGCCGGGTTATAAAACCGATCTTTATCTATTTCTCTCCTGGGGATTCATCATCGTTTGCCTGGGGAATTATGTGCGACGCACTCTCTTCTGGAAGCAGCTGGTGGAAATGGTGCAACGCAATTGGCGCGAATCCGAAGAAACCCAAATGGAAATGATTGACTAATTTCATTTTGGAATCAGTTTTAAGGGAGTAGTTCCAATAATAACTGGGGCAAATTAACTAAGTGTTTGTAATGTATATTTTCGTTTAATTAAATTCACATTAACATTTACGCTCATTGCCTTATAGTTAATTACATATGCATATTTGGGATTTAATAGTTGAGTTCCTGTTTTATGTTTTTTTTTTTTCAAATTTGTCGCTGCAAAATGTAAAGCTTACTTATTTCGAAAAAAACAAACTAAATTCTCGTTGAATATTTTATATGTAGAACTTAAGCTTAGTGCTTTCAATATTATTCAATAGTTTCTTTAATTTTTAATACAACTAAAAATTTGCATTAACAGTTTTACGTGTGTGGGTGTGTGTGTGTGTCAACAGTTGCCTGGAATGCAAAAAAAAAAAAACTATATTGATATATTTTAGTTTTTTTTTTTGGCAGATTTGCGTGCGAAAACCACATCAAATATTTTGCCATTTTCAATTCGTGGAGAAGAAGCACGCGAAACTGCAGATACATTTTTGTCATTATGTAGTTGTTATTAAGCATTGTAATCGTTAATCGATAAATGTACTAGTGGTGTGGTGGCTTTGCAATTGGAGGCGACTGCTAAATTATAACCGTCTACATATGTGTGTGTGTGTGCGTGTGTGGTGGGTATCTAGGTATGTGTGTTTATTTTCCCCATATCCGATTATTGAGGCTTGTTTCGCTTGACCGATTTGAGGCGTGGCTCATTCGCATCCTCAACTCCATTGGAATTGGATTGCTGGTGATGATGATGCTTCAGACGCTGCTGGCGACGGGCGGCTGCATGATTTGCCGCATAGGGATGTGGATGTATGCTGTATGTTTGTAACAAAGAGAATAACATATTAATTTCCATTTTAAATGCAATTCAACAATACGTAAGGACGAAAGGGCACAACAATACGTAAACAAAATAAGATATGACAACGTAAAAGTAGAGAGAGTAATTCCAATTCGAAAGTAAATTTGTTCATAAAAATGGTGAGAGCGATGCGAGGCGAAATGTGTGTTATTCAAAATGAGAGAGAGCGGGAGAGCAAGGAAGAGCGAGCTTTTAATGAGCAAACAGGCATAAGCTGGATGAGCGAGGGGTGGGGTAGGGCGGGATAGACGAGCGGGCACCGTTACGTGAAGTGAAAAGGTACGCAGTAGTTAATCTATGTTGTTGTTGCAGTCCCAACGTAAGACAACAGCAGCGGCGCAGTAGCAGCAGCAACAGCGTTAGAATTTTGATAAGCGTCGTTTGTTTTTTTTTTTGGTAGTTGGTTGTCAGCGTAGTTTACGTAGATAGTAGTGTGTCACGTGGTACGTAGATGAGTAACGTTGACCAATTAGGCGTAGCGTAGTGTAACGTGTAACGTAACGATGATTTGAATGCGCAATTAAAACATAAAACGTAATGGAATTTGTCAAAAAATTGCAATACAAAAAATTCAAATAAGAGACCAACAACAACGCGGCGGGGGGGGGGGGCGGGTCTACGTAATACGCAATCATGCTGATTACGTGTGACGTCGCCTTATTCGTTGCGATGCTGTACGTAGAGAATGTTTGTTTGTGTGTGTGTTTGCTTATGTGTTTAGTAGTAGTTTTTATGTACATAGCTGATTATTGTTGTTGAGTGTGTGTGGCGGAGGCTTACACGTAACATGTGGCTCGTAACGCAGCATAACGTGTGACGTATGAGGCGGTCGCAGCGATGATTTTGTGGCTCGTCGTAAAAACGCCATGTGACTTTTGTTGATTGGTTGGTTGCTTTGTTTGTTAGTAGGTGGATGGGATTAACGTAGTCGCTAACGTAATCGTTAACGTAGCGCGTCGGTGATCGTTGTTCAATATTACGTCGTAATGTGTATATATATATATTTATATTTATATATAGTAGTAGTATGTGTTGATTATAGTTTTTGATTTATTTTATTTGTGTTTCTACTTGCGATAGAAACGTGAATTATACAAACGCCAATCTCTGCATTAGAATCGAAATATATATATTATGGTAGAGTGAGAGAGAGAAAGAGGAGAGAGAAATAGAGCGAGAACTTGTTAATTAAGTTATACAATTAAAAAAAAAAACATATATACGTTAAATATGTTTATTATATATATTTAGTGTGTAACGACTATTTTAACTTTAGCGGGGAAAAAGCCAACTAACGCAACGTAACGCAGATAATTTGTAGAGCTTATTACGTCGAACTTGACAAGTCAAATAACGCAACGTAACGTAAAGTGAACTTTCTGTTAACAGAGGAGAAAGCGTTTTATGGTTTTTTTTAAACGATTAATATCTGACTAATATCTGAGGCCTATTTTTGTGGGGGTTATTGTTGTTATTGCTGTTGTTGTTTTTGTTGTAGTTGTTGTTGTAGTCTTGTTTTGCTTATGCGAACAAACCTTGGCGTTGCGGCAATGCTGTGACTAACACTGGAAACGGTGGCCAGTGGTGACGATGATGGAGTACGTAGTGGGCGACGTGGCGTGGCCAAATGCTGACCGTTGCGTAAATACGCTCGACGCGATGCTGAAGCATTGACGTAATGATTGTTGTTGTTGTTGTTTGTTAGGTCGTACGCAGGAGGCGAATTCGCTGCTGCTGCTGCTGCTGTTGTTGAGGCAACGCGACGGTGCGAAGTTGTTGCTGCTGCTGCTGCTGCAGTTTCGCTGCTGTTGTTGTTGTTGTCGTCGTCGTATGGAATCGATTCGAAGAAAATGTAAAAGAGATTACAACAAAACACATTTTTGGGGGTGGGGAGTGGTGGAGGACGTATGTTATGTCTTTTTTTTAGGCACTCTTAAGCACTTAAGTGTTACATTTTTTGGGAGTCAGTGGCAGTTTTTCATAGCGTAGCGCAATCCGTTAACGTAACGCGTGTTTTGGGTCTTCATTTACGTAACGTATGTTAAATGGATGAAGTGATTCAAGAACTAAATAATTGAAAACTTAAAAGCAATTCGAAAATAATATATATATAAATGTGAAAATCAGAGCATATATAACAATAAACAAATTGCTTGTCGCCTACCTCAAGAATTGTTCTCTTTTTTGATTTATCTTTTAGTATTTGTATTTTTAACGTAGTTGAGGAATGTAAAAGCAGAAATTTAAATTCAATACATATATATAGATATTTATATACATATATATGCTTTTAGGTTTCTTGGACTCTGATATAGAGATTCGTTTATATATATATATATATGTATGTAGATAGTAAAATATATACTGTATGTACTTTGCTTGATTTAGTAATTATTGTATCTGCAAGTAAATACAAACGTTTAAATTTAGCGGGCATTGTTACACACAAAAATATGTAGTACAAAAAAGGGAACAGCCTAACTCTGTTAAGGTGGACTTGGGGGTGTAGGGTGGGAAGGGAATATGCCTTGTGTTGCTCTCAAGCTTATGTTATGCAACTGTTAGTGTGCAGCTCGCTGTTACTAACAGCTGTATGCTCTGTTAAACAAAAGTAAGGTAAGCTCTGTTAAACAACTATCAATTTAGATGCCTCAATCATATTATTATATTATATTAGAGTTGTTAAATATATTTTATAGTTGCCATTATAAGATAAATTAAGAAACTCAAACGTATTCTTCTTAACGGTAGCTACAAATAACAGCCGCATTTTGACTAACATGTTTAAGCCGTGTGAAGCAGACACAGCTGTTAACCTTAACAGCGACACAAGACATATGTTAACAGTTACAGTGTTAGAAAAGGCCAAAAGCTCTCGAGTCAAGTGTCGCAAGTGGAAAACAACAAATGGGTTAACAAAGAATCAGAATCAGAATCTTAGGCGACTGATAGGCACTTTAAAACCTGTAAGCGACTTGCAAGGATATTGATTGATCATTCAATTAGCAGTCGGACTCACCTGGTATGTGGTGCCGTTGACGGCGCTGGTAAAGCGGGCAATTGACGGCCGGCGGAGCGTGTCGGCTCCTGGATCACACAATCATCATCATCATCGTCATCTAACGGTTCAATGGTCAGCGTCGAATTGTTAGCGGCTGGACCTGCCGTGATGGCCTGCATTCCACCGCCGCCATGTGTCACAATGCCACGTGTGGCACGTGTGGTGAATTCGCGATCAAATTGCTCGGCCTCCTCCTCATCCAGATTGATAAACTCCTGACGCTCCTCTAGCTGGCCGGAACGCAAATCTTGCTCCTTCTCAATGATGTGCGCCCGTTCACCAATATGATGACCAATGGCCATCTTTTTCATGCCCGTACGCGAATCCTGTACGGTTTTGCGTGTCTCCAGCACGCCACCAGGACCTGTCTTTGTGCTCGAGCTGGCCTGATAGATCTGTGGACGACCGTCGGGACCCGAGGACATGGTCATCACGGTGCTTTGGCAATATGAGGCGCCAGTATTAGCGCCAATGTCTGCAATTATGAGAATAATATTAGTTATATATATATATATATATATATAATATATAACCTGTAGACAGCAGAATTGGTGTGAAAACAATAACTTTTGATTTTTTTGGAAGATCGCAGAACTTCTTTATAATGCTCTTAAGTCAGAAAAAAAAAACATTAAAAGGCGCGAGGTATTCAAGAAAACTTCACCAGCAACCGATAATCGTGTGGTATTATTGGCTAAAAGTGGTAATTCTGAGTCATCAAATAAACGCCGATTACCGAGTCCAAAGTTAGCTAATAGAATATTCAGTAAAGTTCCAGCAAATTTGGAGATGGGGGAAACTTCGCGTTGGCTGATTAGAATTAATACAGATCAGAGAGTGCAAAAAATAAAATGACACAACATTCTCTGGAATGATGAAAATCAGATAAATTTGTTTGATAACGATGCTAAATGAATATTATTTATATATATAATATTCCATATTAAGTTTGGTTGTCTTCACACTTATTTTATTGTCCAGTAGTGTATATATTTAAATGAATTACGCACCGGCATTAAGCAAACGATTGAAATTGGGCATGGCTGGGAAGCCAAACAAGCCACCGCCCATGGGAGCCAACGCCTGTTGGCTGCGATCCATCAACGCTCCCTGCTGGAAGCCGGCATCGAATGGCGACGGAGCCAGCATATTGAACGGATCCGGCATAAAGCTGTTCATCAAGCGATTCATCGAACGCATTTGCATATTCATTGCATTCATGTGATGGTTCATGTGATTGCTGTGAATAGAGAATGGAATCTTCAGTTTAATTTATTTTTACTTGAAATAAGTTCAAAACGAACTTTGTTGTCTCTGTCATTGTTTCCGAATTTTTTTTCGATTTTTTGCGATGACAATTTCGCTGGCGTTTCATAGCTATAACAAAAGTCTAGAAGTGTTTTTTTTTTATTATTAAAGAGAACTGGAAAGCACTGAAACTTAAGCCCATATACTAAATTTGTAGCCTGCTTTTCTTTCGTTCAAAAATATATCGTTTTTTCGTATCAGAAAACTATGTTCAATTATAAAAGTGTTAAATTAACGATTTGTATAAGGCTCCTGGAAAAGTCTAATTTCTAGCCTTTTTCTCTTTGCTAAATTGATGAAATTATTTGCAACAGCTGCTTTTTGCACACATTTATATTTTATTTATTTATATATATATATATATATATGGTAACACTGGCAAAACAATGCACTTTTTTAATGTCACTGCATGCAAGCAAAAAAGCTAAATAAATAAATCAAATAATTCACATGCCATAATCAAGATATTTAAATTAGCAATAAATAATAAAACGTAACTTTCTTTAAGGCACGCTTTAAACATGCATATGCGTTGTGGTTGCAAAAAAATAAAGCGAAAAGAAAAACTAAAACTTAATTATTTATTAGATTGACAGCAGCAGCCGCAAGCGTGCAATCGAAATTATCGATTAATTACGAGCCCTCGTCTTCGTCGTCGTCTTCTTTTCTTCCTGCTGCTTTTTACGCTGGCATGCTGCGCACTCACACACACAAGCACACAACGAAAAACTGCTTTGCGTGTGTATTGTGTAAAATTTACAAACACTCATACACTCACACATACGTGCTCTGCTTTGCCCAGCGGAGCACCTAAATCAGCAGTGTATGTAAAACCATGAAAACCGCACAAAACACACAACACACAACCAGTATTTTTAATTATCTTGCTTCTCTCTGAGCTTTAAGGGCCACAACTTTTCCTCACACTTTTCGTGGAAAAAAATTTTCCACGCCCCAAAAACAACAACTACTTTGCAGGTTTTAGGTTTTTTCTTTTTTTACTTACTTCATGAAACCGAGATCATCATCGATGTCGCCCATTAACGCACCGAACATCGACATATTTGTTTATTTTTACTTGCTTACACGCTGCTGCAATTATTAAAATGTTTTTCTTTTTTTCTATTTCTTATTTTTGTATCTCTTCTTATTTGTAACAAACTTCACGAGTTTTCTCACAGACAATGTGACTGCTGGAAATAGTACAGAAATACCAAAGCCAAAACTACCACAAATATATACCTAGATGTGGAGAGTTGCCAACTTGACGGAAAAAAATGAAATGGCAGTTAATATTTGAATTTTGCTCAAGTGAAATTTATATTTTATCAATGCTCACTTTATTTGATTAAATGTTAAACAAGTTTATTTTAAACTGTACGTTAAGTTAATTTGATCGCTAAACTTTGTTCGCTTTGCTTATCATCTGTATATGTATATATGTATATATATATATTCATACATATATTTTCTTTTTTATAGATAAGGCTGCGCCTGCTCCTCAATCCAATTGGTGTGGTGCATTACGCTAGTGTACACGCCAGGGAAGCCCTCACGCGCACAGCCTACACCCCAGGAGACAATACCGACCAGGACACCATCCACAGCCAGTGGACCACCTGAATCACCCTGGCAGGCATCCTTGCCACCCTCCAAGACGCCGGCACACAACATCTCATTGGTGATGGTGTAATCCTTGGTCATGTATTGAGCCCCGCACGTATTGGTATCCATAATCTCCACATCGACGGCACGCAGCAGGGCGGGCAGTGCCTCATCCTCTTCCGTCCGCTTGCCCCAACCACTGACCTTGGCAAGGGTGCCCGCTCGTGGCATATCGACAGCCAGAGCGATGGGCTGCACCAGTCCCGAGTAGATCAAGGGTGCAACTGTGATAATCATGCCCACATCATTCACATGCGTCTTCTTATTGTAGCCAACGTGCGGTATCAACTTCGTCACCTTGACACCCTGCTCATCCAGATCCGCAATCGAATTATGTCCAGCCACAATTCTAATATACGACGCGAAGCGTCCCTTGATGCAGTGGGCAGCGGTGAGCACCACTCGCGGCGCATAGAGGCTGCCACCACAGATGTGCAGCAACATGTAGGTCTCCAGCCGCACCGACACCTGATACGGATAGCTGGCAATGTCCGCATCCTCTCCGCCCACAATGCGGCCGTTGATGGCGGCGCCACTGCTGAGAGCCAACAGCGAAAGCAGACCCAGAACGACGATTCCCAAATACGACGACGACATTTTGCCTAATCGAATATTGTACTTTTGACATATTAATCGGTAGTGCCACGGCTCTTATATAGGGTCTCATGCTTATCGTTGCTAAAAACCCGAAATCGCGACGAAATTCAGGAATATTATCGGATTACGTTAACGCAAAATTTCATGATATTATAAATGTTTATGTGCGTTTCTGTTTTTTATATCCATTATAAACATAAGTAGCTGTCGGTGGGCTTCTAAAGAGAAATATCTCAACGATTATCAAACCATAGACCCATAAGCTCTTCGATAAGTCTTTTTACGATATTGGTAAAACCAAAACAAAAAAAACCAAATACCAGACCCAATTAAGCAAATAGTCATTCAATAATTATAAAAAAAATTACATTGAGTCATTTTCAATGGACTTTGATAATTTTGTAGAGACAGACGTCTGCGATTTATTTAATCTAATTTCATTAAAACTTTAACATGTCTATAGATTAAAATCCCCTTTGACGAGTGCCAAAGCACGAGTCTGAGATAAGAACCAACAATTACTATGATTTTTATGTTTCCCATATAATATTTTATGTTTCGATATAAACAAATATGGGACCCACTACTATATCGTAATTTTATATGGTAGCCAATTTTTGAAATCAATTTTCGGTTAGTCATTAAATTAATAGCCAAGTTGTTGTTAAGTTGCTTAAATAATCGATGAATCATATTGTTGTGCTTAGCCATTGATCAAATACTAATAGCTCATCAAATACACTGCTCAAAACTATTGGATATTATAGAGTATTTTAGGGATATCAAAGAGTATTTATATAATTCACAAGTACAACTGAAAGGTGATCCCAACGACGTTGCTTAAGCATCGAGTATAGACTGCTGCCGAAATGCTTCGGATGGTTTATTGAAAACTACTAAATTATCGTAAAGCTATCTATAATTATTCTAATCCTGCTTATGACATTATCTGCAAATGCGTCTAGACGCATTTTTTTTTATTATTAGTTTGGCGAGCTCTTATCGCGGAAGATTTTATTATGGCCACGTCTTTCCCTATCTTCTCGATAAGAGTCCTCCTTGGTTATCTTACCATTGTAAGATTGAACAGTATTATTTTTTTGGATATTATTTGAATATACATTGCATACTTTAGTTTAAAGTTTAAAGTTTCTAAAGGTTTTTGTAAATCTTATCCGAAATTACTTTGCACAGATATTATTCAAATTTAAGCTTTTACAATTTTGTACTACCAATAAAAAGATTATTCTAATATGTCAAGTTGTTATTTCCGAGAGACTACTGTAACCATAATAAATTAACTGTTTGAGTTTCTATTGATAACATTTTCGGATTAAATTAGGCAACCGTTAAAACAATTTCTTGCTATCGACGCAAATCGATAAGTATGTTCAATTACTTGCATAGCAGCCAGCTTTGGAGCGTAAGCAACCTGAGCAGATTACAATTTCAAATTTCGTATATGGATAAGATAAGTGTTAATGCCATTTTAGATAGATTTATAACTCTGGTATTATCGCCATTTGATTGTCCGATTGAATAATAACTCAGCTATGTATAAAAACCCAAAGACATCAGAATTTAGCTTCAGTTCATGGGAAAATGTTTCGCCTTTTGATCGGATTGTGTATTCTGGGCTTGGGGCTGGCGGGCACCACTGTTCAAAGTGGTGTGCCCATGCCCGATGGTCGCATTGTGGGTGGCACCGAGACGGAAATAGCCAACCATCCCCACCAGATATCCATGCGATATCGCGGCAATCACAGATGTGGCGGATCCATCATTGCCAGCAATATAATTGTGAGCGCCGCCCATTGTGTGGTTGGCCTCAGCGGTACTCAGGATCTGGCCATCATAGCTGGCACCACCACTACAATCTTTCCAACTGGTCAAAGGTTGAGTGTTCGTGAATTCATTGTACACAATCAGTATAGGACATTGAACAATGACTACGATGTCGCCATCCTAATTCTGGATGGTGATTTTATCTTCAATAAAGATGTTCAACCAATTGATTTGGCTGTGGAGCGCCCGGATCATGATACAATCGTTACTGTAACCGGCTGGGGAGTAACTGAGGAAGAAGGTCAAATCTCCAACAATCTGCAGGAGGTGGATGTCAACATTGTGGATAATAGCAAGTGCAAGAGCGCCTATTCCATTCTCTTAACAAGTCGCATGTTGTGCGCTGGTGTCGATGGAGGTGGCAAGGATGCGTGCCAGGGTGACTCCGGTGGTCCATTGATCTACAAAAATCGACTGCTTGGCATTGTCTCGTGGGGCTCGGGTTGCGCTCGTCCCTCATATCCGGGCGTATATGCCTCGGTTCCTGAACTACGCGACTGGATTTTGGCAACTCGGGACGCCAACGCAAAAGTGGGCAGTATTGATTTTCTCTGAAGTTTATGAACTCTGAATATTGTAGCCACTGACTAAATACAATAAATCACCCGTGGCTATATCTACGATTACGTGTTTTACTAATAAATTAGCCAATAGCTGATATTGAAAAGAAATAATAGCAATAACACGTTATCTGGTCGCTTAGATTATGAGACAAAATGTTAACCTTGCTTCGTTCATAGCGAGCAGCTTAAGAGAGCGAACAAGAAATTGGTTAGAGACTAGAGTTTTGAAACCGCTTAGATTGTGAACTAAAATTGTGGCACTGCTTTGTAAGCTAAATTCGTATCAAGCAGCTTTCGGAGAGAAAATGGGAAAGAGAGAGAGCAAGCAATGGATGAGAGAGACTTTTCTATGTTTATAATAAGAATAAGCAATTGGTGAAAGAGAAGAGAAAAGTACTTCTTTCCCGTTGTCTTTTTATTAATATCTTCTTTCTGTAGAGAGAGTAGTGTAAATTTGATGGATTGTTTATATGTAAAGGCAAATCTCAAAAGCCCCAAATCATCAAATATCTTAACTAATTTTCGAAGTCTTCTATTTTCAAAGCAAGCACCTTTAGTGAGAGAAAAGTGCTTTAAGTCAATTAATTTCCTCTCTCTTTAGAGAGAATAATATAAAATAATAAATTGATGTCATAATTAGATAAGCAAATGGGAAAAACCCAAAATCCTCAAAGATCTTAATTAATTTTCGTGGTGTTGTTTTTTCATAGCAAGCAGCTTTAGAGAGAGAGAAAAGCTTTAAGATAATTAATTTCCTCTCTCTTTAGGGAAGGTAATATAGATTTGATCGATTTCAGTCACGATTAGATAAGCAAATCTCAAAAGCACCCAAATTCTTAAAGATCTTAATTTTCGTATTTTGCCATTATTTCCTACATTTAGTTACATCACTCTAATCGGTGGGTTAATTACTAAATTGTTGATTTTATTATTGAATGGGCAGTAAATCGGTAAAACAGTGGCTGAATGCATATCGCCTATAAACAATTGCTGATAGCGCTGATATCACCGCATGCCATGGGCATGTACATATGTACATGCGTCGTTAGGCCATTTATAGTGCTCCGGCTGATGTCAGAGTATCCTCGATCCACGTCTTCAGGCTGGGTGCGTACGTATAGACCGTGGGATAGCCCGGCCGGCCACAGCCACGACCCCACGAGACGAGACCCACGAGCTTTTCGTCTGCGATCAAAGGACCGCCCGTATCGCCCTGGCAGGCATCGGTGCCACCTTGGACCACATAACCGGCACAGAGCATGTGGTCCGTCACGTCACCCACGCCATAGATGGCATTGCAATCGTCCTGGCTGACGATGGGCACACGTGCCTGCTCCAGAGTAAGACTGGAGGGACCCCATTCTTCGCGATAGCCCCAACCGATGACGATCGCCTCACGACCCGTCGCCGGACGTTCCGGACGCAACTCAATCTTTCGCAAGCCGTACTGCGTCAATTTCAATGGTGTTTCCAATATGACGACACCGATATCATAGTCCACCGTAATGGGGTTATATTGCGGATGTGAGATCCACTGTGAGACGGGATACGCGAAACCATCGGTTCCATTGCGCGAATTGGCGCCAGCAACCACAATGAGTTTCGTATCCTGCGTCAGATCTGCCAGACACTGGGCAGCCGTGACTATGCCCCGGTCCGAGTAAATGACTCCGGCACACTCGTGCATGTACGCCGATGTGCTGCTCCGACGGTAACGCAGTGATACGCAATATGAATGCCGTAATATGTCCACCCGGGAACCATTGATGATCCTCCCCTCCGGATGGGCTTCCGAGTGCCAAACGAGCGCAGCCAGCAGGAGCAGCGGCAACAAAGTCAAACTATTCCCGAGAATTCTCATGTTTTGCAACTCGACAATCGAATACCACATATCGAACTGATTAACAAATGTGTGTTGCTTCTGGCCTTTTGCAGTTTTAACATTTTCCCGGTGATTATCTTAATTGCCGTCATTCCAGATAGGGCCCCCTGACCAGGGTTCGAGCCGATAACGCCGCTAAGCTAATATGCAAGCAAATCAAGCTGTCAACATTTCATACGCTTCGCTACGTTACGTTACGTTGTGAGACTAGTTACGTTCAGGCGCTACGTTACGCTACGTTAACAAGCTTTTTACTATTTTTTGTTTTAGCTGTGCTCCTTTCGGATTAATTCATCTATAAATCTTTATGGAAGGTAGGTTGTAAATTGAGTTGAAAGTGGAGAAATATACGTTGTAACTTGCAACATTAATCGGAAAATTAACTTTTTAAGTTTTTTTTTTAATTCAAATTTAAACTTCAATATCTTAGCAAAAAATAATCCGATTTACGAATTATTTTCAACATTTTGCAGGGTATTTTATATATATATCTTTATGCTGCATCATTGATTTAACACTCTTTCCCATAAACCTATCGCGTATCCACATACGACATTATCAGCTATTGACGAGACGGAATAAAGACCGTGAGATTAGAAATGCACTGTAAAAAAAACCGTAGCATACTTAATGTATTATTTGCGAGACGTAATAAAGACCTTAAGATTAGAAACGCACTGTAAAAAAAAACCGTAGCATACTTAATGTATCATTTGGGGTTTTTCTAATTGTTTTAATCTTATAAGCACAAAGCATTATTTATATTGGGCTAATCGAGGTCTTACATAGAAACACAACTTATTGAATTATGAATGCCACAATCAACTTTGATTAAGTCAAGTAATCAAACAAATCAAAGTAATAAAAACACAGAAAATGGGCGGCAATCAAAAACAAATTTATTTGGACATGTGATTGAAATGGAAATTGAAAAACCCCATTGGATATGGTGAAACTGGTAACTACTGCTTAGCAATGCCCATCTTGGCATGGATCCAGTCGATATAATGCGCGACATTAGCATAGACGCCGGGATGTGTGCCAAGAGCACACGATCTGCCCCAGGAGACGACGCCATGGAGCTTACCGTGAACGGTTAGCGGTCCACCCGAATCACCCTGGCAGGCATCCTTGCCACCTTCGCCACGAACACTGGCACAGAGCATGCCGGGTGTAATCATTCCGCCACCATAATCCTTGTCACACTGATCATTGCCTACAATGGGCACATCGACAGCAAGCAACTGGATTGGTGGAACGCCTCCAGCTGTGGTGGTACCCCAACCGGATACGGTGCTCTTCTCACCCTCCTTGGGCGACTCGGTGCCCAGCTCAATGGCCTTCATCGTAAAGTTGTCCAATGGCAACGGCGCTCCCAACAAGAGCAGTGCAACATCATTGTCATATGTATCTGGATCGTATTCCTCGTGCATGAGGACTTGGGAGACTCTGGCAACGACGCCATCGGTGTCGTTACGAAGACTGGTGCCAGCAACAATCATATATTGACTTGCCACCGTGGCAATAACACAATGCGCCGCCGTCAGAATGTAATTCTTATCAATGATCGAACCACCACAGCGATGGGCATAGGGATTCTGGGGCGTTATGATTCCCTTGTAACGCATCGACACCTGATATGGAAAGTGTATCACATCTGTTGCGTAGCCGCCCACAATGCGTCCGTTGGGGGAGTCGTCCTGCAGAGGAAGTGCCAGGGCAACGATCACCAGACTCAAGCTCAGTACGAGCAGCAACAGATTCGCGTGTTCCATCTTCAACAATACCTGAGAGACTGAACAAATTACCAATTAAAAGACCCTAATTCGATGGATTGTAAAGTCATCCACCTTATCGACAGGGCGGTCAAAGACGATTAGATCATTCTATAGGCGGCCATAAATGTCTTACGGCACCATTCTTATGGCACCCAATCAGCCAAGCGTTCGCACAGTGACTCAAAACTATTAAAATCCAGCACAAAAATCATAATTCCATACATTTTGGTCTTTAAGAATATTTCTATACTTGAAATTTTACTTTAGAATCTATATAGTATTAATATTATAAATTGGGGTACCATCGCTGCAATCTATTAGGTCTGCTGTGCCCCCTGCTGAGCGTATAGCTCCGCCATCAACCCCAGCTCCTACACGAATACTAGAATCTTTGTTGAAGGCTTCTATGTCCTGGGATTTCATAACATGCATTCCTAGGATGCTGCATCTGCATTCTGCTAGGATGTGCATTGAGGACTCCTCCTCGCTTCTACAAACAACGTCCTGTCAATAGACTGGTGAGTATCTTAAGCCTGTTCTTCCCCATGGATATTATTTGCTTAAATCGTTTTTGATTATAGCCACCCAAAAGACTTCTGGCTTGTCGGGATATATGGTAGTATATCCAAGGGCCCTCCACTCCAAGATCTGTGCTCTGCTTGGTGATCGGTGTACCTATGATTGTAGCCGTGACACTACGGCTCTCCGCAGAATCTTCATCGGAGCATTCAATTAGCAGGAAGCCCGCCCTGAACTGAATGCCCACAAAGGAGACCGCAGTGTTCCATCGACCGGACGCAATGACCTCGTCTACGGAGGCCTCTTCGAACACAGAAAAGTCTCAGTGGGTGAGCATTACCTGGGGGTATTCCACAGGCAACGCGGCCACCTTAACCTTCTTAGTCGTCGCCGCATATGTTGAGTGAAGTTTTGTGCTGGAAAACTAGGCTTCATGGGCGCTGCTCGTGACGTGCTCGGGCGCATATCCAGGCCTTCCTGATCAGATATTTATCTATAGGTCGATTTTTAAGAACTGGTCAAAGTTAGACAAACATTGTTAAATATTTATTAAAAAACGGCAATATACATTTATAAGAAATTCGTGAACGGTATTTACAGCCAATATTGATAACATTAGTCGATAACTAGCTGATTACACTTATTTGATAGGCAGAACTATTGACTATTTTTGTTTTGTGCCACTGGGCGTTAGACTGCATCTTTTTTGGCGAAAGCCGCTCGCTGCTCGGTAATCCAGCTGTGGAAATGGCTCACTGAGGCGTAGACGCCGGGATAAGCTTCACGGGCACAGCCCTCGGCCCAGGAGACAATGCCAACGATCTGGTTGTTAACGACAAGCGCTCCACCCGCATCACCGTTGCAGGCTTCCTTTCCCCCACCCGGAGCGGCAGCGCAGATCATTGAATTGGTGATGGGCCGCCAGTCGTAGGCAGCCTGACAAACCTCCTTGTCCACCAGCGGCACCTGCACCTGTTGCAACCGCGCCGAGTGAAAACCATCCTCTTTTGTATATCCCCAACCCGACACGGTGGCCAGAGTGCCCACAGCCGGCAGCTCCTTGGCCACATTAATTGCTCCTATCCTGGGATTTTTGTCCACTGAAATCGGTGGCGAGATAAAGATCAATGCAATATCATTATCCGTAATCGTTGCATTGTACAGCTCATGGGGCAATAGTTTTGTCACACGTGACACGACGCCACCATCCATGCCAGAGTGCAGATCTGTGCCAGCGACAATCAAGAAATTCTCCTCGTGCCGATTGTAAACACAATGAGCCGCTGTCAGCACGGTGCTCTCATCCAATAGGGAACCACCACAGGTATGGGCATAGGCACTATTAACACCATTGCGTCGATGTATGGAGACCTGGTAGCTTAAAAACAACACCGACGAATCACCACCACCAACGATTCGAGAGTCCGGATGCCGGATATCGGCACCACAGCTGCAGCTACTGCCCAGCAAAAATATCCCAGCGATTATTAGCGCAACCCTGTCCATTTCAAAGTTAGGTCAAAAGCAAACTAACAAATCGCTCCAAAGCGTTGAATGGTTAGTGGTATCCGCTCCACTTTTATTAAGTAGCCATTATGTTATGTACCTTTATTATTGACTGATAAGCAAAATTGATAAGGAACCCTATACGCAGTTAAATCGTTGCTTTAATGCTTGTATTAGTCATATAATTATATATATACACTTTCGATAATGTCTTTTGTGCAAATTAAACTGGAGCAATTACACAGCGAATAATTGAACATTTTGATAACATTTAAATTTATTGATTATTATAATTATTGTATTGAGTGCACTCAATACATCATTGATTATTATTTGTGTTGTACTGAGTGCTTAGTGGTTATAGAAACGGAAATATGTGGGATAATTTAAAAATCCCCAACAATAAACAGCTGGAAATGGGAGCACCCCAAAGGCGTTCAATTCAAAACTCTTATGAGAAACAACTTAACTAAGAAACATTTTTCCCACTCTGATTAGCCTTACCGAAAGCTCTCGAAAGCTCAAACTTTGGCTGTGCTCATTTAAATATTAAGCTTAACAATCAAAAAATGGGTTGAAAGCTTGTGGTAAGGAAACTTTTATTAGTGGTTTGTGTCTTGGAATCTATTCGATCTGTCCAGTTTGAAAGCATTATCAAGTTTCCTTATTATATTTTAGGAATTTTCATATTTTTTCAGTGAATATCTTAGTGGACGCCTCAACTGATTGTTGGTGAACTGTGGACTACTAGAATCCCAATGAGAGGTAATCTTCTTCTTCTTATATGACCAGATCACGGTTTTCAAGATATCAGCATATTTTGATGTATCAGAAACAAGTCGCTTCACATGGATGGAGCAAAACTGCCTGCCTTGGCAGTAATCTTAGCCAACTTTATCTACAGATTCTGGTAGACTCCCCCTAGCTGGAATAGATCCCCATGTATCGTAATTGTCATGGGAGCTTACATTCTCAATCACTTATACTGATTGATGGCCTGTCACAGTTAGTTCGACCTCAAACATTAAGTGCATTATTTTTGTAATAAAGCTGACGTTCTTAGAATATGTTTTGTTTTATTTTGAAAAGCCCGACCCCCAATCAATAGTATCTTGCAAGACTTAAGCATTTCTACCTTGTTCAGTTTGTTATCTGTCAGAGGCACCATTCGATATCAGTATACGTAATTTATGTGATTTTTAGGTAAATCTCGGAAGTGAATACTCATAAGTCCCAATCATTTTTTTATGACTTTATTGTCATATGAAGGCACTGTAAAAACTATTTTTTATGGCTTTTGTGCCATATCTAGGCCCTACCTATTGAGCTCAATTTTGCTATTCTGTTCTACTTTCGAAGCACACCTTTTTGTCTGGCTTGTTGCCTTCAGTTCTATAAAGAAATAAACTGTGTGATACGTTTCGAGGTTGAAATTGATCAATTTGTTTAAAATGTTTCTTAAAATAGTTCTAACCTTAATCTTCGCCAATTATTGCTTATCTAGAGCTTTGCTGCAGATAGCTGCAATTTTCTAAAATTTTAATTAAAAACGAACTTATCAATTCGCAATTAATAATTTATATTATAAATATTATTGATAGCTTGACATAAAACTGGCGAAAACACTGGTCATGGGTTAAGCTATTAGTCTTATATAACTTATATTATTGATTAAAAAAAATATAGTTTCGCATCAACTTGATTGAAATGCTGTCAATAATGTGAATGTGCCGATGCGAACACTTTAAAATTGGGTTTTCCCAACGTGTGTCGGACTCTGTAACTGATTAGATAATGTTTGCACGTCAAATCGCACATCATTCCGAAATATCTGAAGAGTTTTTGGCAAACACGCTTCACCTCTTACTAATTTGAGAACTTGAGATCTTGAGAACTTGAGAAATTGAGATTAAAAATCATTTTTAATAATAGTAATTCTACTGATGTTTTCTATCGATAGGATATGGGCGTCATTGCCCAGATAATGAACCCGTAATATAATTAAACTAAAATAAAAATAAAAAATATCTCACTGATCTCACTGAGCTGCTGATACCAGTTGAAGGTGAGCCAGGCAGTCATCCTTGCCGTATGCAACGGCACAGATCATATTACTTCTAATATTAAACTTATGTTTCTTGACTTGAAATTACATTCTCCGAAAAATCCAATGAGGATTATACAACTCCTCTGCCTTAATCCACTTAACTGATTTAATTTACAGCTAAGACCAGGGTATCTTATAGTCCAACTCTCTATCTTACTTGCTTATAATGTTTTGCAAACAAAAAGTGCTTCATCAGGCTTCGGCTAAAGATATTATTAGCTTCAACAATTATTATTGGTATTATATACATACATATATAAATATATATTTAAAAATACAATATGATAAGAGAAAAAACAAATATTAATTTGAGTACTCTTTTATTTTGGCTTTATTGCATTAAAAAACAACACAAAATACTTAAGAACGCATATAGTATATATACATATTTGGTGCATTTGATATCTGTATAGGATAGATCGCATAAGCCGCTTTGTTCAAAATCAGTTATTGCACTCGGAGTTTGTATTGCCAACGAGTGATTCTTATATATTTTGCGGGATGTTATTGTCAAGCACTCTCCACTCTAGCGATACTTTTGATACCCTTATAGAGGGTTACTTGGACTATTTCGCTGCAGGAGTTACAAATACTCACTGCAGCTGAATCGGATCTGCCAGAGGAACTATCGCTTCAAGTTGATTTTTTCAATGAACAACTTTTTTGTTTACCAAGAATTGCAGAAATTTATAGATGTTTTGTAGGAAGAATCGGTCGGTTTTTTAAATTTATAGTGAAATTTAGATGTTGCCAGGTTGACTTCGGCCTGCAAAGCCATGTAATCATAGTTGATATTTTTATTTTTACTTATACATACACTGTTGCAACACGTGATACGCTGGATTAGAACATATTGGCACTTACAATGTCTGGAGTGATACTTACAAATGTCTGGAGTGATAGGCGAATGATAATGGTCCCACTCGGATTCCTATATAAGCACGCCCATATTCACAGAACCACATTGTACACTGAGCAATATGTTGAAGTTCGTGATCTTGTTGTCGGTTGTTGCCTGTGCCTTTGGAGCTGCGCTCCCTGAGGGTCTCGTCCCCCAGTTGGATGGTCGCATCGTTGGCGGCTCGCCCACTAGCATCGCCAGCTTTCCCTGGCAGATCTCCCTCCAGCGTAATGGCGGCCACTCCTGCGGCGGTTCCGTCTTCAACAACAGAATCATTGTGACTGCTGCTCATTGCCTGCAATCGGTGTCCGCCTCCGTCCTTCAAGTGCGTGCCGGCTCCAGCTACTGGAGCTCTGGTGGGGTCACCAGCAAGGTCGCCTCCTTCAGGAACCATGAGGGATACAACTCCAACACAATGGTCAACGATATCGCTATCATCAAGTTGAGCTCATCCCTGACCTACAGCGGTAACATCAAGGCTATCGGTCTGGCCAGCAATGCGCCCGGTAATGGCGCTGCTGCCTCCGTCTCTGGTTGGGGTACCCTGACTTCCGGATCTAGTTCCATTCCCAGTCAACTGCAGTACGTCAACGTGAACATTGTCAGCCAGTCTTCATGCGCTTCCGGATCTTACAGCTACGGTAGCCAGATCAGGAACACCATGATCTGTGCCCGCGCCTCCGGCAAGGATTCGTGCCAGGGTGACTCTGGTGGCCCATTGGTATCCGGTGGTGTGCTCGTCGGTGTTGTCTCCTGGGGTTATGGCTGTGCCGTTGCCAACTATCCAGGTGTTTACGCCGATGTTGCTGTCCTCCGCAACTGGGTGATAAACAACGCCAACTCCATCTAAAAGTCTGTGTGGAATAAAACTTGCATTGAACATTACTTTTTGACTTTCATTTTGTGAACGAAGAGTTCCAGATTGTTATTATTATTAAGCAGGTTCCTCCAACATTGGGATGAAGTGAAGTGTAGTAGGTTTGGTACAGATGAATTATCGTCACTTAAAATTCAAGAAATTCTTCCATGATTTGAATAGTCTTTTATTACTTATGATTAATATACCATCCCATTTTCAGACTATGAAATTTTGAATTCGAATTTGTCTAAATGGTTTCGCACTCGATGAGAAAGCATTGCATAAATTTCGAAAATATGGACAAAATATGGTAGTTCAGATTTTAGACTCTGGTTTCAAATATTATTCATGATTGTTTTTATTAGCTGGGGTTCTTAGCTAAGCCAGAGTATTCTCGTGCTTAAATTCCTATTGTAACAGAACATTCTTTTTATAATAACAAATCCTCTTCAATCGTTTACAGTAATATAATGTTAGAATAACAACACGACTTAATTCTCGAAACTGGACTCTTAATTACAAAATTTCTTGAGAAATTTAAAATTAAAGAGTGTTCAAATAACCCCCAAAAAAAATATATATATAATATATATATAATATAATTTGAGTTCTTTTTGATTTTGTCCATATCGCATTAAAAAACCCACAAAATATATAATAGAACGCATATAGTATATATATACATTTGGTGCATTTGATATCTGTATATGATAGATTGCAAAAACCCCTTTGTTCAAAATCAGTTATTGCACTCGGAGTTTGTATTGCAAACGAGTGATTCTTATGTATTTTGCCGGACTGCTATAAAAGGCGCCTTCAATTCCAAGAGGGACACATTGTTAATTCAGTATGTTGAAGTTCGGGATCTTGTTGTCGGTTGTTGCCTGCGCCTTTGGAGCTGCGCTTCCTGAGGGTCTCCTCCCCCAGTTGGATGGACGCATCGTTGGCGGCGAACCCACTACCATCGAAAAGCACCCCTGGCAGATCTCCCTCCAGCGAAATGGCAACCACTTCTGCGGTGGTTCTGTCGAAAGCCCCAAAATCATTGTGACTGCTGCTCATTGCCTGCAATCGGTGTCCGCCTCCGTCCTTAAAGTGCGTGCCGGCTCCACCTACTGGTACTCTGATGGTGTCCTCAGCAGCGTCGAGGCCTTCAAGAATCACGAGAATTACAACCCCAACACCATGGTCAACGATATCGCTATCATCGTGTTGAGCTCGGCCCTGTCCTTCAGCGGAAACATCAAGCCTATCGGTCTGGCCAGCTCTTCTCCCGCTAATGGCACTGCTGCCGTCGTCACTGGTTGGGGTACCCTGACTCCCGGATCCAGCTCTATTCCCGCTCAACTGCAGTACGCCATCGTGTACATTATCAGCCAGTATGTTTGCGCTTCCGGAGCTTTCAGCTACGGCGACTATATCAAGGCAACCATGCTCTGCGCAGTAGCCCACGGCAGGGGTTCGTGCCGGGGTGACTCTGGTGGCCCATTGGTATCCGGTGGTGTGCTCGTCGGTGTTGTCTCCTGGGGTTATGGCTGTGCCGATCCCAACTATCCAGGTGTTTACGCCGATGTTGCTGTCCTCCGCAACTGGGTGATAAACAACGCCAACTCCATCTAAAAGTCTGTGTGGAATAAAACTTGCATTGAACATTAGTTTTTGATTTTCATTTTGTGAACGAAGAGTTCCAGATTGTTATTATTATTAAGCAGGTTCCTCCAACATTGGGATGAAGTGAAGTGTAGTAGGTTTGGTACAGATGAATTATCGTCACTTAAAATTCAAGAAATTCTTCCATGATTTGAATAGTCTTTTATTACTTATGATTAATATACAATCCCATTTTCAGACTATGAAATTTGGAATTCGAATTTGTCTAAATGGTTTCGCACTCGATGAGAAAGCATTGCATAAATTTCGAAAATATGGACAAAATATGGTAGTTCAGATTTTAGACTCTGGTTTCAAATATTATTCATGATTGTTTTTATTAGCTGGGGTTCTTAGCTAAGCCAGAGTATTCTCGTGCTTAAATTCCTATTGTAACAGAACATTCTTTTTATAATAACAAATCCTCTTCAATCGTTTACAGTAATATAATGTTAGAATAACAACACGACTTAATTCTCGAAACTGGACTCTTAATTACAAAATTTCTTGAGAAATTCAAAATTAAAGAGTGTTCAAATAACTCCCAAAAAAAATATATATATATTTATAATATAATTTGAGTACTTTTTGATTTTGTCCATATCGCATTAAAAAACCCACAAAATATATAATAGAACGCATATAGTATATATATACATTTGGTGCATTTGATATCTGTATATGATAGATTGCAAAAACCCCTTTGTTCAAAATCAGTTATTGCACTCGGAGTTTGTATTGCAAAACGAGTGATTCTTATGTATTTTGCCGGACTGCTATAAAAGGCGCCTTCAATTCCAAGAGGGACACATTGTTAATTCAGCATGTTGAAGTTCGTGATCTTGTTGTCGGTTGTTGCCTGCGCCTTTGGAGCTGCGCTCCCTGAGGGTCTCCTCCCCCAGTTGGATGGACGCATCGTTGGCGGCGAACCCACTACCATCGAAAAGCACCCCTGGCAGATCTCCCTCCAGCGAAATGGCAACCACTCCTGCGGCGGTTCCGTCTTCAACAAAAGAATCATTGTGACTGCTGCTCATTGCCTGCAATCGGTGTCCGCCTCCGTCCTTAAAGTGCGTGCCGGTTCCACCTACTGGAACTCTGGTGGTGTCCTCAGCAGCGTCGAGGCCTTCAAGAACCACGAGAATTACAACCCCAACACCCTGGTCAACGATATCGCTATCATCGTGTTGAGCTCGGCCCTGTCCTTCAGCGAAAACATCAAGCCTATCGGTCTGGCCAGCTCTTCTCCCGCTAATGGCGCTGCTGCCGTCGTCACTGGTTGGGGTACCCTGACTCCCGGATCCAGCTCTATTCCCATTCAACTGCAGGACGCCATCGTGTACATTGTCAGCCAGCCAAGATGCGCATCTGCAGCTTACGGCTACGGCGGCGATATCAAGGCAACCATGATCTGCGCAGAAGGCCCCGGCAAGGATTCGTGCCAGGGTGACTCTGGTGGCCCATTGGTATCCGGTGGTGCGCTCGTCGGTATTGTCTCCTGGGGTTATGGCTGTGCCGTTGCCAACTATCCAGGTGTTTACGCCGATGTTGCTGTCCTCCGCGACTGGGTGATAAACAACGCCAACTCCATCTAAAAGTCTGTGTGGAATAAAACTTGCGTTGAACATTAGTTTTTGACTTTCATTTTGTGAACGAAGAGTTCCAGATTGTTATTATTACTAAGCAGGTTCCTCCAACATTGGGATGAAGTGAAGTGTAGTAGGTTTGGTACAGATGAATTATCGTCACTTAAAATTCAAGAAATGCTTCCATGATTTGAATAGTCTTTTATTACTTCTGATTAATATACCATCCCATTTTCATACTATGAAATTTGGAATTCGAATTTGTCTAAATGGTTTCGCACTCGATGAGAAAGCATTGCATAAATTTCGAAAATATGGACAAAATATGGTAGTTCAGATTTTAGACTCTGGTTTCAAATATTATTCATGATTGTTTTTATTAGCTGAGGTTCTTAGCTAAGCCAGAGTATTCTCGTGCTTAAATTCCTATTGTAACAGAACATTCTTTTTATAATAACAAATCCTCTTCAATCGTTTACAGTAATATAATGTTAGAATAACAACACGACTTAATTCTCGAAACTGGACTCTTAATTACAAAATTTCTTGAGAAATTCAAAATTAAAGAGTGTTCAAATAACCCCCCAAAAAAAACATATATTTATATAAGTGTTGATATGAAGGCAGCTCACATCGAAAGCTTTTGATTAGACAGTGGACAGCAGACACTTCGGACTGCTATAAAAGGCGCCTACAATTCCAAGAGGGACACATTGTTAATTCAGTATGTTGAAGTTCGTGATCTTGTTGTCGGTTGTTGCCTGCGCCTTTGGAGCTGCGCTCCCTGAGGGTCTCCTCCCCCAGTTGGATGGTCGCATCGTTGGCGGCTCGCCCACTACCATTGCCAGCTACCCCTGGCAGATCTCCCTCCAGCGTAATGGCGGCCACTCATGCGGTGGTTCCATCTACAATTCCAAATTCATCGTGACTGCTGCTCAATGCCTGCAATCGGTGTCCGCCTCCGTCCTGCAAGTGCGTGCCGGCTCCACCTACTGGAACTCTGGTGGTGTCGTCAGCAGCGTCACCTCCTTTAAGAATCACGAGGGATACAATCCCAATACAAAGGTTAACGATATTGCTATCGTCCAGTTGAGCTCGGTCCTGTCCTTCAGCGGAAACATCAAGGCTATCGGTCTGGCCAGCTCAGCTCCCGCTAATGGCGCTGCTGCCTCCGTCACTGGTTGGGGTACCCTGACTTCCGGATCCAGTTCCATTCCCAATCAACTGCAGTACGTCGACGTGAACATTGTCAGCCAGTCTGTTTGCGCTTCCGGATCTTACAGCTACGGTAACCAGATCAAGGACACCATGATCTGCGCCCGCGCCACCGGCAAGGATGCGTGCCAGGGTGACTCTGGTGGCCCATTGGTCTCCGGTGGTGTGCTCGTCGGTGTTGTCTCCTGGCGTGTTGGCTGTGCTCTCGCCAACTATCCCGGTGTCTACGCCGACGTTGCTGTCCTCAGCAGCTGGGTTGTGAGCAACGCTAAATAAATCTAAGAACCTTTGCAAATAAAAAAAAACATTTTCGTTGATTTGCAACCATTTAACTTTGTTAATCTTAGTGAAGCACCTTGGATAACATCCATTCCATTGCTCGAAAAAGTATGCTATAGAAATTGGATTAAAATAGATTCTCGTCTCTCTGTTTGGGATGCAATTCCTCGTTTGCCATATGCATATTTTGCTTATTGAACTTTATCGATAACTTTTTTACCGTTACACGAAATCGATTTCCGATAACAAAAAACCTTAACCATTTTAAAATATTGAATATGATATACCTTGATTTAATGCTTATAAAATGTAAAAATTCTATCAAGCTCGGAAAAGAAACTCAGACTTTGCTTACCAAAGCGAGCAGCATAATAAGCAAAGCGAGCAGAGTCATAAAAAAGAGTGCTTACATTTCAGAGTATTTCATTAATCCCATTTGATGGGGAAATAGGAAAGAAAAATAGAAATAAACTGTATTTTAATACATTAAATATATGAATTTAGTTGGGTATCCTCTAGTCGAGCAGAACATTCTTACTTGCTTATAATACTTTGTTGCACCTTATAAATAAACATTTGTATTTATTGAATGACCTCTAACAATACAAATTTCAATATTTCAAACATAAATATATATACATAAACATAAGAATATAAGAACAACATCAAAATGTAATTGATTAAGTTCTTATGCAAGTGTATACAAACAAATAATCCAAATATAATATAAGATAAGGGCTCAACGTACGCATTTTGACAAACTGACTACAGAATATTTCCAAAATAACATTTTGGAGTGGTTCTTAAGCATTTCGTCAGATATTATTCTCAAGCACTCTGAACTCTAGCATTTGTTTTTATTGCCTTGCAGAGGGTATTGTGATTTGGTTATGAAGCTTGTAACGCATTGAAGGAGACGTCTCCAACCCCATAAAATGTATATAATCCACGTTTCTATGCAAACTAGTATCTCAGCTTTAAAACTAAAAGCTAATAAGAATGATCAGTCGAAACATGAGTTATTTCCCAAGGTATACAGACCCATCTCACTAATTCATATATTTCAACACAGAACTTCTTATATAAATATACTTCACTGGAACAATCGGTCGTTTTTTTTTTATTTAATTTATAGCGAAACTTTAATGTCGCCAGATATTGATGAAATGCAAAGCCGGGTAGATGGACCAATAGTTTTCCATGGAAGCAAATTATAATTTTGTACTCTGTAGAGAGTATCGTAATTTTGTTGAGTATCGCATTCACGAAGATATCTCTGATCATATAAAGTATATATAATCTTGATCACCATCGGTAGCCGAGACGATATAACGTCTTGCCAGTAGAACTCCCTCAGATTTAAAGCTATCTTAATGGCTTTAAACAGACTTTAATTACTGCATGAGAGGAAACTCCAATATCGTGTACTATTCCTAAAATTAAGAAGTAGCCAAGTGGTATTATAAATATTATAAGTTATCACAACTAAAACAATATACAAAGTTTAGATTATAAAAAAAAAAACAAACAACAAAAAAGACTACATCCGCACAAAATAAGTACTCATAATAATCATATCTGCACACGTTGAATCCTCAGGTTATTTTTTTGGGCTTTTTTTTATCAGTTCCTAAATAATTCGCAGTCAACGCATGACAACTTTCTGATAAAATGAATTGAAAACTTTCGATTAGCTCGGATCGTGGAGATAATAGACACTTCGGACTGCTATAAAAGGCGCCTACAATTCCAAGAGGGACACATTGTTAATTCAGTATGTTGAAGTTCGTGATCTTGTTGTCGGTTGTTGCCTGCGCCTTTGGAGCTGCGCTCCCTGAGGGTCTCCTCCCCCAGTTGGATGGTCGCATCATTGGCGGCTCGGCCACTACCATCGCCAACTACCCCTGGCAGATCTCCCTCCAGCGTAATGGCGGCCACTCCTGCGGTGGTTCTGTCTACAACAACAGAATCATTGTGACTGCTGCTCACTGCCTGCAATCGGTGTCCGTCTCCGTCTTGCAAGTGCGTGCCGGCTCCACCTACTGGAACTCTGGTGGCGTCACCAGCAAGGTCACCTCCTTCAGGAACCATGAGGGTTACAACTCCAAGACCATGGTTAACGATATCGCTATCATCAAGTTGACCTCATCCCTGACCTACAGCAGTAGCATCAAGGCTATCGGTCTGGCCAGCTCTGTTCCCGCTAATGGCGCTGCTGCCGTCGTCACTGGCTGGGGTACCCAGGTTTCCGGATCTAGCTCTCTTCCCACTACACTGCAGTCTGTCAACGTGAACATTGTCAGCCAGTCTGTTTGCGGTTCCGGAGCTTACAACTACGGCGGCGATATCAAGACAACCATGATCTGCGCCCGCGCCACCGGCAAGGATGCGTGCCAGGGTGACTCTGGTGGCCCATTGGTCTCCGGTGGTGTGCTCGTGGGTGTTGTCTCCTGGGGTGTTGGCTGTGCTCTTGCCAACTATCCCGGTGTCTACTCCGATGTTGCTGCCCTCCGCACCTGGGTGGTGAACAACGCCAACTCCCTCTAAGAACATTTCAAAATAAAACAATGCTTTAACGAATAGCTCGCACTTTATTGAATAATTATTATTGCTATGGCTACTGCTCACGCACAGCTGAGTTCCAAAGGCGACTCTTGGTGCTAGCATTCGCCTTGTCCTGCTTGCTTATGGGCCGCAGATGAGCTGCATCAACAATGTCCCTATAAAAAAGAGCTGACGTCATTAGCCGTTAATTTATATAATTCTGACACTCACTTGAACTCGTCGTAGCTTTGAGTGTTGTTAACTGCCCGCAGTTTGGCATCGTTGCGCAGCTGATAAAGGTCATCGTCGCGCAGCTGCTGCAGGCAATTATCGCGCAGACGCATCAGCTCCTCAGGTGTTATGTGATCAGACATGCCTGGCAATGGAACTTACTTGGCATAGATTTTAGCGGTAAGCATGCAATAGATACTTAATGCCTTGTGATTATTGCAACTTATGATATTCAATCGATTGCGCTATAATTGCATATGCGACAAGTGTTGTTATGTTCGCAGAAGTCGTCGTCGAGCACTATAAATTATAGCAATCGTTCAAACTCGATAGATGGACCTGCAGTTGCACAAGAGACAACAAAAAATACGTCATCCAGCACATTAAATTATGGTGCTATTTGCACAGCATACTTTGCTTACCAAAGCGAGCAGCATAATAAGCAAAGCGAGCAGTCATTAAAAATGAGTCCAATTGCACTGCATAATTATCTGCTTACATTTCAGAGTATTTCATTAATCCCATTTGATGGGGAAATAGGCAAAGAAACTCTAAGCTGTATTTTAATACATTAAATATATGAATTTAGTTGGGTATCCTCTAGTCGAGCAGAACATTCTTACTTGCTTATAATACTTTGTTGCACCTTATAAATAAACATTTGTATTTATTGAATGACCTCTAACAATACAAATTTCAATATTTCAAACATAAATATATATACATAAACATAAGAATATAAGAACAACATCAAAATGTAATTGATTAAGTTCTTATGCAAGTGTATACAAACAAATAATCCAAATATAATATAAGATAAGGGCTCAACGTACGCATTTTGACAAACTGACTACAGAATATTTCCAAAATAACATTTAGAGTGGTTCTTAAGTATTTCGTCAGATATTATTCTCAAGCACTCTGAACTCTAGCATTTGTTTTTATTGCCTTGCAGAGGGTATTGTGATTTGGTTATGAAGCTTGTAACGCATTGAAGGAGACGTCTCCAACCCCATAAAATGTATATAATCCACGTTTCTATGCAAACTAGTATCTCAGCTTTAAAACTAAAAGCTAATTGAATGATCAGTCGAAACATGAGTTATTTCCCAAGGTATACGGACCCATCTCACTAATTCATATATTTCAACACAGCATTTCTTATATAAATATACTTCACTGGAACAATCGGTCGTTTTTTTTTTATTTAATTTATAGCGAAACTTTAATGTCGCCAGATATTGATGAAATGCAAAGCCGGGTAGATGGACCAATAGTTTTCCATGGAAGCAAATTATAATTTTGTACTCTGTAGAGAGTATCGTAATTTTGTTGAGTATCGCATTCACGAAGATATCTCTGATCATATAAAGTATATATAATCTTGATCAGCATCGCTAGACGAGACGATATAACGTCTTGCCAGTAGAACTCCCTCAGATTTAAAGCTATCTTAATGGCTTTAAACAGACTTTAATTACTGCCTGAGAGGAAACTCCAATATCGTGTACTATTCCTAAAATTAAGAAGTAGCCAAGTGGTCGAACGCATTTTCCACAGCTAATCGGGCTTTAGATCAGCGATTATATAATTTAAATATATATTTAACGCGATGTGGGGAAAAATTTAATTGCACTGCGAAAAATGTTTACCAACATTTAATGTGTTCAGCGTATTATAAGTTATCACAACTAAAACAATATACAAAGTTTAGATTATAAAAAATAACAAACAACAAAAAAGACTACATCCGCACAAAATAAGTACTCATAATAATCATATCTGCACACGTTGAATCCTCAGGTTATTTTTTTGGGCTTTTTTTTATCAGTTCCTAAATAATTCGCAGTCAACGCATGACAACTTTCTGATAAAATGAATTGAAAACTTTCGATTAGCTCGGATCGTGGAGATAATAGACACTTCGGACTGCTATAAAAGGCGCCTACAATTCCAAGAGGGACACATTGTTAATTCAGTATGTTGAAGTTCGTGATCTTGTTGTCGGTTGTTGCCTGCGCCTTTGGAGCTGCGCTCCCTGAGGGTCTCCTTCCCCAGTTGGATGGTCGCATCATTGGCGGCTCGGCCACTACCATCGCCAACTACCCCTGGCAGATCTCCCTCCAGCGTAATGGCGGCCACTCCTGCGGTGGTTCTGTCTACAACAACAGAATCATTGTGACTGCTGCTCACTGCCTGCAATCGGTGTCCGTCTCCGTCTTGCAAGTGCGTGCCGGCTCCACCTACTGGAACTCTGGTGGCGTCACCAGCAAGGTCACCTCCTTCAGGAACCATGAGGGTTACAACTCCAAGACCATGGTTAACGATATCGCTATCATCAAGTTGACCTCATCCCTGACCTACAGCAGTAGCATCAAGGCTATCGGTCTGGCCAGCTCTGTTCCCGCTAATGGCGCTGCTGCCGTCGTCACTGGCTGGGGTACCCAGGTTTCCGGATCTAGCTCTCTTCCCACTACACTGCAGTCTGTCAACGTGAACATTGTCAGCCAGTCTGTTTGCGGTTCCGGAGCTTACAACTACGGCGGCGATATCAAGGCAACCATGATCTGCGCCCGCGCCACCGGCAAGGATGCGTGCCAGGGTGACTCTGGTGGCCCATTGGTCTCCGGTGGTGTGCTCGTGGGTGTTGTCTCCTGGGGTGTTGGCTGTGCTCTTGCCAACTATCCCGGTGTCTACTCCGATGTTGCTGCCCTCCGCACCTGGGTGGTGAACAACGCCAACTCCCTCTAAGAACATTTCAAAATAAAACAATGCTTTAACGAATAGCTCGCACTTTATTGAATAATTATTATTGCTATGGCTACTGCTCACGCACAGCTGAGTTCCAAAGGCGACTCTTGGTGCTAGCATTCGCCTTGTCCTGCTTGCTTATGGGCCGCAGATGAGCTGCATCAACAATGTCCCTATAAAAAAGAGCTGACGTCATTAGCCGTTAATTTATATAATTCTGACACTCACTTGAACTCGTCGTAGCTTTGAGTGTTGTTAACTGCCCGCAGTTTGGCATCGTTGCGCAGCTGATAAAGGTCATCGTCGCGCAGCTGCTGCAGGCAATTATCGCGCAGACGCATCAGCTCCTCAGGTGTTATGTGATCAGACATGCCTGGCAATGGAACTTACTTGGCATAGATTTTAGCGGTAAGCATGCAATAGATACTTAATGCCTTGTGATTATTGCAACTTATGATATTCAATCGATTGCGCTATAATTGCATATGCGACAAGTGTTGTTATGTTCGCAGAAGTCGTCGTCGAGCACTATAAATTATAGCAATCGTTCAAACTCGATAGATGGACCTGCAGTTGCACAAGAGACAAGTGTTCGAATGTTAACAACAAAAAATGCGTCATCCAGCATCATAAATTATGATACTATTTGCAAAGCATACCTGTAGTAAACGGACTGTGCATTTTTAAAATTAGATTTGTTTTTATTTTTTTGTAAATTGTTCACAAAATATCTTCGATAGTTGCTTACGAATTCAGATTGTTTGTCGATGGTCGCCTGGGTAACCCACACGAAATGGCGGCTTCGATAAGCAATTTAGATTAACATTTTTAGCTTTTGGGCAAGCGATAAGTTTAGCAATAATGCACGACAAAGGTGCGTTCAGTTCCCATTTGACTTTCATATATAATGTATTCCATTAACTGCAGCTTGTTGCTGCTGCTGCTTTCGCTTCTGGGAGGAGCAATTGCAATTCCCACCAATCAGGAATATGGACGTATTGTGGGTGGCAACGATTTGGCCATCTACAATGCACCCTGGCAGGCGTCCATTCAGTTGAGCGCTCGTCACATCTGTGGCGGCAGCATCTACAGCGAGAACATCATCCTGACAGCGGCACACTGTGTAATGGATAAATCTGTTACTCTATTACGAGTGCGTGTGGGTGCCGATCGACACAATTCTGGCGGCCAACTTGTCCAAGTGGTTGCCTACAAGCTCCATGAGCAGTTCGATCCAAATTTCATGCATTACGACATTGCTCTGCTGCGTCTGGAAACGCAGCTCAGCTTCAGTCTCTCCGTTAAACCGATTGCGCTGTCTGCAACGAGTCCTTCAGGTGGCAGCACTGTCTCCGTCAGTGGTTGGGGCAACACGGAAGAGGAGAGCACTTCCTCTGCCACTGGCACTGGTGAATACTCAACTATTTTGCAATCAGTGCAGCTGCAAATTATCGAGCGTAACGATTGCTCATCGGAAAAATACGGCTATGGTTGGGATTTTGTGGGTCCGGAAATGATTTGTGCCGCCTCTAACAATAAGGATGCCTGCACTGGCGACTCGGGTGGTCCCATGGTCTCCGCCAGTTTGCTGGCTGGCATTGTCTCCTGGGGCTTCGGCTGTGCTCAGTCCAATTACCCAGGTGTCTATGTCAATGTGGCCATTCTGCGCTCCTGGATAATTAAGACGGCAAATGAAGTATAAAAATGTAAATTAAATTGTGGTTTATTATAAAGTTGTTTCTAAAATAAACCACTTATAAAAATGAATAAAGACAAATTTTATAATCGGGCGAAATTCACAATTTTGGAACATCCCAAAATCCAAATTTCAGTTGAGGCAGATTTCAACTTTCAATTGCCATAAATTCTTTGAAATGCTAGAATAATAAATTAAATATATTTATATATATATATTTATTATTCTTTTATGAATTTATAAAATATATTTCTGAATATAAATGAATTTATAAAATATATTTTTTTAAATAAAAAATTAGTACATAATAAGCAATGAAATAAAGTCCCCCCCGCTCGCCCCCCAGGTGGAATCGAACCACTTCGACGTTAATCGACTACGGATTTGAAGTCCGCACCCCGGACCACCGAAGCTCAGTGGGGCAACGAATCTTCCACAATAAGCATATTTATAAGCACAAATGCCTGAAAAAAGACTTGGGAATTCCAAGCGTTATCTCACAACAATAAAAACCACATTTTACAAAAAAGGTATACACATTAAATTGTTTATTTATTTAACTCGATGCGAAAATGCATGTGGAATGAAAAGTGTTAAACAAAAGCATTCAAAACAAATATTAGAGTAGCAAAAATATAAGGCATATTTAAATTAATCTCGCTCACACAAACAAAGCGAAATACAGTTACGAAGTCAGTGCTTAACGCAGCATCGATCACTTGCGGGGCTGTTGTATCTGATGGATCTGCGGCTTCTGCTGCACAGCTGCTGGTGGCTTGTGCGAATGAGCCACCTGCGCACCAGCGGGTGTAAAATCTGTGTTACCCTTGACGGGTGCTCCGCTCACCGAACTCGAATTCACATTAACCGGTTGCTGTGCCAAAAACAGTCGTTTATTAAAATGGCGTGTAGCAGATATATATATATATATATAAATTACCGTTAGTCCCGTGCAATCTTCAGCATCCTTTGCTGGGCGCTCCGAGGCCTGCGCCTTATGCTGTACTATGCGCATTCCGCCGGCCTTCACTGTAAATAAACACATTGACGTCACCAAATTGTCAAAAAAACAAACACGCACTACGCAATAGATGACGATGGTATGCGCGTGTGTGTGTGTGTGTCTGCGCTACTTGAGGTAAAAATTGATAAGATTAAAGATATTAGGGCCAATATGGAATGAATTGACAAATTAAGTGCTGCCAGCGCGACACTTTAGCCCATCAATAATAACACAATTTGTAAACCAAGACAGAACATAATTTATCAAAAGAATAAAATGAACAAACACACACATAAATAGCCAAAGACAGAGAGGGAAAAGGGCGCACTTACATGCAGGTGGGTGTCCAGCCACCAGATTGGGTTGTTCATCAGCCATTGTTAGTGGGTAATAAGCTGAAAATACACCTTATGTTACAAATGATTTCCGACAATAATTATGTTTACCAGTAACAACCTCTAATAAGGGAAAATTTATGAAGGCCTTCTTCTTTTGCGTTCTACTTTGTGACACGGATGCAGTTTTGTTAGTGATGGGGAACACTAAGGCGGCACTTGTCGACGGCTCGCACGATCCGGCAACTCCACAAAACGTAAGCAACAACAAACAGGTAGCAGCAAAACTTGATATCGATAAGCGCTCAAATGCCTAAGGCATTTGATAAAAACAAAGTTCAGAAAAAATATCAAAGAGACATCGAAGGCCATCTGCCGAAGCGCAAATTAGTAAATACACCGCAAAACACGAACAAACAACACAGACACTTGCCGATCTAGTGCTGATCTGTCAACTCTGCAAAATATAAACAAAAACCAGTGGTGCTGCCAACTTAACTAAACATCGTAATACTAAATAATCGAATGCGAGAATACTCATCCGGTTTATTTCATTAAAATTTGCTGCATTAAATAAGTTCAATTAATAGACAATAAATTCCTAATTCCTATAAACAAAATGAAAGACACAAAGGTAAATAGCGTAGTGTATGGGTGTGTGTGTAAGAATTATACAATTACATCACAATTGAGGCAAGCAGTTTGACCTCAATTCAACAAATGCGGCGACAATTTGGACTTCGATTACATTTATTCTTGCTGCTGCTTGCACGAATTTCAATTAGCGACAAGAAAAACAATAACAAAAACAACTCACTCAAGTTGACATTTCGGTTGCAGCCCTTTCCGCCGCTCAAGAATGATAATTTGTTGCGTGCCGCACGAGGCGAGGTCGTCGATCGTGTCCCTGTTTGGGTGATGCGTCAAGCCGGACGCTATTTGCCGGAGTTTCAGGAGTTGCGCAAACAGCACGATTTCTTTACTGTCTGCCGCACACCGGAACTGGCATGCGAGGTGACAATGCAGCCGTTGCGTCGGTTTGATCTTGATGCCTCCATCATATTCTCGGACATATTGGTCATCCCACAGGCACTCGGCTTGACCGTGGAGATGCATGCCGGCGTTGGTCCCGTGCTGCCGCAACCCATCTGTACACCGGATGACTTGAAGCGTCTGACGCCGGACGGCGCTCTGTCGCGATTGACCTATGTTGGCGATGCCATTACCATGATGCGGCATAAGTTGGAGGGTCGTGTTCCACTGATTGGGTTTACGGGCGCACCTTGGACTCTGATGGGCTACATGATTGAGGGCGGCGGCAGCAAGACCATGTCCAAGGCGAAGGCATGGCTAACCGATTATCCAGAGGACACAAAGCTCTTTTTGAATCTTCTCAGCGATGTGATTGTGGATTACTTGGAGATGCAGGTGACGGCGGGTGCACAAATGTTGCAGATCTTTGAGTCGTCTGCCGAACATCTAAGCAAAGAGGAGTTTTTGGAGTGGTCAACTCCCTATTTGCGTCGCATACGCAATGATCTGGTGGAGCGTCTCACCAAGAAGGCGGTGCCACCTGTGCCACTGGTCAGTCAACTTTGATCAATCTATATTAAAATAAATAATATATTTTACGTAATTTCCCGTTAGACAATCTTTGCCAAGGGCGCTGGCCATTCGCTCAAGGAGCAAAGTGAGCTGGGCTACGATGTCATTAGTCTGGACTGGACGGTGGATCCTGTCGAGGCTCGTGCACAGGTCGGACCAAATATAACACTACAAGGCAATCTTGATCCACAGGATATGTATCGGGAACCGGGCGAGTTGCGCACTTTAACAACTGAAATGGTTCATAAATTTGGAAAATCGCGCTATATTGCCAATCTGGGACATGGTATAACGCCACAGACGCCCATTGCCAGCATGGAGATACTCGTGGATGCAGTGCATCAAGCGTTATAAATAGCAATTAAATTGTAATGTTTTCTACATTATATTTCTATATGTTAAACACAACTTTTGGCCTTGGTTTAGGGTAATAAACTGTACAAAGTGGAAACTTTAAATATTTAATAATTTTAATTTATTAAATAAAGGGAAAGATTTAAATTTTTAACTAAATTAATTCATGGAATGGGAGACTCTGACTCTGCTGCTCCTGCAGCAACTTGTCATAAATCATCAGGGTGCTGCCGCAACAAATAAGCAGTGTTCCAATGATGATCTCTGTAGCGAAATTCAATTTAAAGCAATGTATTTTCATAATTTTTCACCCACTTACTTTTGCCAGGCAGCTGCTCGCCGAGAAGATATCCAGTTATTGCAGTGAAAACAAAACTTAGCGAATTGGCCACTGGCACAGCAATTGTAATGTTGGACGTTCGAAGTGTCCACACGTAGAGCAGACTGCCGCACTGATTAAGCCCAAAGGGTATCCAATAATGCAGACGGGAACCGATCATGCGAATCTCGGCGAGAAAATTTCGATATTTGGAACCAGTGTCCTTGACAGACTCAATGCCCTGGCTGCCCAGGCGTATGAAGGGATTCGTAACGCCCCATAGCAGGCCAACGGTCAGCAATTGTACTGCAAATAAGCAGAATAATTTAATTAATTAACACATTTATACAATTTAAGACTATTTTACTTGCAGTTGCCAGCATTGTTTATTTACATAGCAACAGCAGTCAGCTGTTGAGCCGGCTGTCATTTGTGCAGGGTCGCATGCGTTGATTGTCCAACACTGAATTGTGGTCACACTTTGACAGCACTACGCAGCTGTCAAACTCTTTTACGTCAAGCTTTCATTTCCCATAGGTGGGTTTTTGCTTATTACCCGAAATATAATCGGAAAACATCGCAATTTACGCCAAATTAAATGCAATGAAATCTATGAAAATGAATGCAGCACACGCAATGCTAAACGGGACAACGAAAATGTTGCAACAGTTGCAGCGCTGTGTGTGTTTAAATGGCGTTTGAAAATTGCTCTGTTTTGATTGAACAAAATTAAGAGTAAAACTAAACGAATTGTTATTTTGTTAAATAGGATTGAACAGCAATAGCAATGGCAAAGACCAAGGGCGAGAAACGCAACAAGTCGGCGATCAACGAAGTCGTCACACGCGAGTGCACCATTCATTTGGCCAAGCGTGTGCACAACATCGGCTTCAAGAAGCGTGCGCCGCGCGCCATCAAAGAGATCCGCAAGTTTGCCGAGCGTGAGATGGGCACCAACGATGTCCGCATCGACACCCGCCTCAACAAGCACATCTGGTCCAAGGGTATCAGGTAAGTTCATGGAAATCTATGTTGTATATCCATTTTAAATTTCCTTAAATCTAATCTTTTATTTCTCCCCATCAGGTCAACGCCATTCCGCGTCCGTGTGCGTCTCGCGCGTCGCCGCAACGATGATGAGGACTCGCCCAACAAACTGTACACACTGGTTACATTTGTGCCCGTGCCCACATTCAAGAATTTGCAAACGGAGAACGTTGAGTCTAGCGACGATTAAACACAAAAATATAAATGAGAAACACAAAACAACAACAACTAAACAGTTTGCGCCGCTAACGAAAATACGTTAATAAAAAGTAATTTTTATTTAGAAATAACAATAATGTTTCAACAATTTGTGTCTTGTGCGAACACATCGCCAAAAACTGCAATTGCCTCGCCGCCGGCTTTCATCTCTTTTAAAACTGCTGGAAACTTGTGAAAGAATCTGTTCTTAAGCTGTGCTCAAGCTGCAACTTTAAAGTAGCTGCTTTTGTTTCGGTTTTAAAAATATGCAACTATTCTCAATTTAAATGAAGTCGGCCGTAAATTGTCCAGCAAAGGTTGAATTTATTACTACTGATACATTGCCGAAATTCTATTGGAGTGTTTCCCTACAGCAGCAATTGGGATTACGTTTAAGCATCTTAAGATACTAATCAGTCGCAGTTGATATTTATTCGTAAAGCAAGCTCTTCCCCTGAAGGATTTACTCTCTTGAGTCGATTTCCCTTGTTATGTGTTGTATTTTGGTATGCTTTCATTTAAATTTAATTCGAAGAGATTTGTTTTAACAAATTTGGTTGACAACAATTAAAGTAAAGTAAATATGAATTTTATATT
The DNA here is from genome assembly GCA_035044105.1 of Drosophila nr. perissopoda 5 BK-2023a. Lineage (NCBI taxonomy): Eukaryota > Metazoa > Arthropoda > Insecta > Diptera > Drosophilidae > Drosophila > Drosophila nr. perissopoda 5 BK-2023a. Next base: position 847,529 of record JAWNMK010000126.1, read on the forward strand.
TCGATGTATTATGTGCATAACATTAAATTAAAGGCGTTGGCAACATATCGTTGCATATGTATAGTTGCACAAAAATTAACTGACGCAGTCGAACCGAGTCATCCAAGTCAAAGATTTGTGAGTGTTGTAAAGTATGCACAGTATGCAGTCGCTTTCTCATAGAGAGGCAGCCGTTTTGACAGGCCTGCAAAAAACCATATGGAAAAACAACAAAATAAATACTGGGCTTGCGATAAGAAATTTAAATATCAGGCATAAACACAAAGAAACACTGGTTCTTTTTTACAAATGTATATATATGTATATAAAAAAGCATACGCCTGTTTATGTTAAGCACTAGGGTATAAGCACAATAGAAACAGATGAGCGATAAGGCTTCATTTGTCGCGAGACATTTAAATGTCGCTTTGCAGCGATTTTAGTTTCATTTGGGAAGCAAAGCCAGCGCAGTGAAAACCGCCTAGTTAAGATGCTAAAGTCCGCCATTTGGCTGCTGTGCTGTGCAGCAATGCCCAGTGTCATCCACTCCAACTCCGCCAGTTGGGGCCTCACCCGTAAGCCGAATACAAACCGGAGCAGCAGCACCATCACCCCAAATCAAAATCTGATAACTACAAGTCGTGGCTTTAGCACCAGGCCGAGTTACGCTACAACCTTAACGTCTAAGAAAATGGAACAATTGCTGCCGATGGTCATCAATACGTGGAACATGACAGAAGCCAATGAAATGGCCTGGCGCATTCTCCAGCAGTCGGAGGGAGGTGTGCGCCAGACCCGCAATGCTGTCGTCGAGGGCGTCACGAGGTGCGAGGAGTTGCAGTGTTTCCTTTCGGTTGGCTATGGCGGCTCCCCCGACGAACGGGGCGAGACGACCCTCGACGCTATGGTCATGGATGGTGGCCTTATGGATGTGGGCGCTGTGGCGGCCCTGAAGAACATTAAGGAGGCCATACGTGTGGCGAGATTTGTGCTGGAGCACACAGCGCACACAATGCTTGTGGGCCAGTCTGCAACGGACTTTGCCGTATCGATGGGTTTTCGCACCTCTTCGCTGGTGACGCCCGTGTCACATGGCATTTGGGAGGAGTGGAAGGCGAAGAATTGCCAACCGAATTGCTGGCGTAATGTCAATCCCGATCCGAAACTATCATGTGGTCCCTATGTGCCCAAGGCGACGCCCCTGACACGCTGGAAGGAGGATCGGGCGCGAACCGAGTATGAGATTGGGGAAAACAATCACGATACCATCGGTATGATAGCAATCGATGTGGAAAATCAGATACATACGGGCACCTCGACCAATGGCATGACGCACAAGATACCCGGCCGTGTTGGTGATTCACCCATAGTGGGTGCCGGCAGCTATGCGGATAATGAAGTCGGTGCCGCTGTGGCCACAGGAGATGGTGATGTTATGATGCGTTTCTTGCCCTCGCTGCTCGCTGTCGAGGCAATGCGAAATGGCAAAACGCCCCAAGAGGCATCCGAGGTGGGCATAAAACGCATTGCAAAGTATTACAAGGATTTCACAGGCGCTGTAATCGCCGTGAATCGTTTGGGGCAATATGCAGCCGCCTGTTATGGCATACCGGAGTTCGCCTATGTCATCAGCAATCCGACGCACACCGTCAGCGTGCAGACGGTCAAATGTTTGCCAGCTGTGTATGTGGTGCCTTTACCATAATGTTAAATATAATTCTAAAAAAAAAAACAATGTAAAGAAAAAAGCGAATAAATAAAATGATGGCATTATTTGTTTTCTATTTCGTTAGCTGAGCAGTGTTGCGAAACGATACGCAAGGGATGCATTTGCATTTGAATGTGTTCTGTGCTACTCGCATGTTCAGTGTGTATATTTAAGTACTTGTTTAATCTAATGATACTAATAAATCTATAGTATATATTTAATCGTACAGAAAGAGATTCCTCTGAAGTATTTAATCTCTTAAGACGTTTCCCTTTTCAGAAGTCCACTTGGATCTCTTGTTTAAATTTTGGTAATATTTAATTTAAATTCGATTAGAGTCTTAACATATTTTGCTGACAATAATGAGAGTTTGGATACAGGAAAATAATCATAATTTCTTACTTCTTTTGCAAAAAAGTATTTTGTTGTTGACTAATATTTTTTCAACTATTTAGTAGACTTTTTACAAAAATACATAGCAAAAATACTTTCATTCATTAATATGGCTCAGAGTTTTGTGAATTGTGGTTTAACCAAAAAGATGCCATTGGCATTAGCTAAAGCCAAGAACTGATTCTGCGTTGTGGGCAACTCCAAGACGCTTATGAACTTAGCCGCTGGCAGTGTGCTCTCGCCGAGAATCTGCTGGAAGCCTGCCACGCCTTGTTGCTGATAGATGCGCAGGGGTTGCGTTGACGAAGCGTTGACAACGCATAGCAGCAGGTCCTTGGATTTGTGCAGTTGCATAAACATTAACTGACGCAGACGAACCGAGTCATCCAAGTCAAAGATTTGCTCCAGTTGGAAATTCACAGCGTGGCTGCTGTCGGAACTGTAAAATAAATAAATTAATATTTGCAACATGATTTTTAATTGAAGTTCATCCCGTGCCTGTAGATGTGAATGGCGGCAGCTGGAGATGTCGTCATGACGGCCAAATAAAGGTGATTCTCATGGCGCGCCAACGCCATTTGATCAGCCTGGCTCAGTTGCAGGCGCTGTTGCAGCTTGCAGCTGTTTTCATTGTGATCCTGCCACTGCCACAACTCGAGAGCATTGGTGCCAAGCAGCGCCAGCAATGAACCATTATCGTTCCGCGTGGACAACAACTGTTTTACGTGTCCGGTTGACAGCACAACTTGCCGCTTGAATGTAGTATTGATTCTCTCATTTTCGTGGCAATAAATGATAAGCTCTTTGCTTACTTCCTGCAGCGCCCAACAATCGAGAGCACTTAGATGCAGGGGACCATGGATCGATGCATCCGCGGAGAGTGCTGTAAAGTGCACAGTCGATTTCTCATAGGGCAGCATCCCTTTTGACAGGCCTGCAAGGAACAGAAAGAAAATAATATAAAAATAAAAACGGTGGTCGACTTAATTATACTCTGTTTGTTAGAACCAATTTAAGTGCCAGGCTTAAGCATAATGAAACTAAATTTCGAAACAAGCATACCCCTGTTAATATTAAGAACTAGGGTATAAGCACAAGAAAAAAAATTGGACCTTGACTATAGTTTCATTCGTGAGTCAATAAAATAAGCCTTAACAAATTTTATTATTTCCCATGAGCTTAACTTTTGATCAGTTTTGTGAATGTGGACTATTTAACTTCTTAATAACACATATTTTAAGAAATCATGACAAGGAATCTCATCCAAAGTTTGTTAAGCAATTGCCATTATTACTCAATTCTGTATTCTAACGACATTGTACTAGTCAAAATCAAAAAAGGGAAATAATTGTCCCGACATGCGAAATTGTTTGTTTGAATAGTCGTCGGGAATAAACAAAGTTGTGGCATTTGTTTGGTCCATCTCTGAGTAGTGTTGCGCAACGTTTTGCAAGGGTTGCATTTGCATTTAAATGTGTTGTGTGCTGCTCACACGTTCAGTGTGCATGATGTGATTCTGAATCCTAAAATATTTGCTTAACTTAAGTTAAAAGTTAGCTTAAAAACACACATATGCATTTATAGTTGCATTGCGATTATATTGAAGAAATGTAACTACTCTAAATAATTGCACACCATTGGCAATGTTAATTACATGGTGCCTAGTATAGTTTAGCCATTTTGTCGTGTGTGTCTGCTCGTGCCTAGACCACCTAATTATTTTCCGCCAAATCAGCGTCGCAGCCGACGCCGTCGCATACGTGAAAAAGGCGAAGTTGCAAAACGAAGCAGAAGCTATACAAACACTAGCAAAAAAAGGGCGCCGAAGCCAAAGTTAAGTGAAAAAGTGTGTGTGTGAAGAAAAGCCTTCAAAATTCAGAAAAACGCCGCGCAAACCGTTGGCCGCAAGTCACTGACTAAAATGGCTATACAGCTGGACAAAATTCTGGCGGACATTGCCAAGGAAAAAGCGCTGCATCCGAATAATGCCAGCGCCAGCAAACAAGAGCAGGACGACGCATGGGCGCGCATTGGCCGCCTAAACAAGCTAACCGTGCACGAGTCGCGCTCTATTTTCATAGTGCTGCAGAAGAAATACGAACAGGAGAAAGTCAAAGGCAACTCCGGCTGGAAGCTATTCGGGCTCATGCAGAAAATCCATCAGGAGCCCAAGGTCGCCGTCAAAGTGGAGGAGTAAGTACAACAAAAATCAAATTACTTCTCAAATTTTTATATGGATATATATTATGTGTTCAGTGAGCCATTGCCCATGGAAGATGTGGAGGAGTATGAAATGCTAGAGGTGCAGGAGCAGGAGGAAGAAGATGAGGCCACTACCACGACACAGGAATACGTACAGAAATCTAATTCCACCGGCTCGGCTAGCTCCGATGGCGATAGTCCAACAAAATCAAACAGCACCGGCGGCGGCACACCCGAAAAGGAAGAGAAATCCCATCATGCCAAAAAGCCAAATGTTGACACACCTCGTCCAGCATTCGAGGAGAAGAAACTGCTGAACACAATGGCCAGTAATCCGCAACGTTCGTCCGGGCAACAGGCGAGCGCTGTTTCTGTGACGGCAGCAGCGCTGCAAAAGAAGGGCATCACATTGAAAAAGACACAGAGTGGTGGTGGCCACAAGTCGACGGCAGCAACAGCAGCTGCGACACAACTGCAACAGCATAAGATGGCACACTCCACACGCACCACCATTCAACTTCCGGAGTCGATGAAACGCAAACTGTCCGATGAATGCGCCAGTTCGCCGCCAGTGCAAAAGAAGCTGCAGAAGACGCAGACAAGCCCCAAGCAAACGGCCACAGCATCCACATCCACAGAGGCAACAACCCCCACAACTAGCAATGTGGTGCACACGACTACCGCCCAACTGTTGCAGGTGAAGAAGGAGCGCGAAAGCAATCAATCACCCCCGCCGGGCATTAATATAATCACCATACCACCCTCACAGCAGCTTAATGGTAATCTGGTGGGTGGTGCTGGTGGTGGTGCGAACTCTTCGACAGCTGCCACAATTGCTACCACATCGGTGGCCAGCACCAATGGGTATTCGCCGCACATGGACGAGCTGAATGAGATCATCTTCGATTCGTCCAAGGTGAATGCGGGCTCCCACAACACCGCCGAGATTATCAATTTGGGCAACTATGATAATTCGTTGCCGCCGACATTCTTTAAGAATCTATGCAACTCGAAGCGCCACGAGGCACTCGGCCTCTATGTGGCCAATGTGATGAATCGAATCTCACAACGTGCAGCTGCCAAACTGGAGCTGGGCATCCTACGCGCCATTGTCGATGTGCAAAGCGATGAGCTGGAGCACTAAGCCAAGCCAATCAAGCCGATCAAAATCCCCTAGAGCTAGCGACAAAACGTAGACAACGTAGACAACAACCAACATTTTGAGTTGTTTTAATATGACATTATTGCAAAGCTGCAAGTTTACACGAGTTATTATTAATGGTTTACATGTCCAAGTATTTCATGATATTTTATTCCCATTTCAAAAGTACAAATTTATATTTTTGCTTGTTTCTTTCTTTTGAGAGATTTGAGATTATTAGTTATAGCTGCTCAGTTTAACGTAAAGCAATCTCTATTTAATTAACTAGTAGCTTATTTTGATTAAATCAACTTTTAAACGTTTTATGTGCGTCTTGATATTTGAAACGTGTAAACACAGATGGGCAACTAAAATACTTTTTTTTTAACTATTTAATTGCTACGAATTCATTTCTTAATAATAAAGAATCGTTTAATTGCAAAATAGTATTTAAAGAACTCGTGTAAACGCTGCATTTCAATTGCAAAATAAAATTGATGTATTTTAAAACAAAATTGCTACGTTTATGCAATGAGCCAAGATCGTATCGATGTTCGAATTTAATATACAAGTTTTAATGATTGTATGTTTAACAAAAAATACGCATAAAACACGCTTTGTTTAAACGTAGAAATTACCAACAAGAATTCATCCCAACTCAAAATTCATCCATTCATCATTTTAGTCGATAAGCTCGAATCACATTTAAATTATATGATAAATAAAGACGCATTATATAATCCACTTACTTGCATTGTGCTCAAACTGCTTCAACTGTGCTTGCCACACATAGCTCTCAACTTGTTGCACGCCAAGCTCATCGGTGTGCCAAATGCCCAACACATCTTGCTTAGAAACCTGATCGTGAAGCGTCTTCAATTGGCTCACATTAAAAGGAAATTGTTGCATCATTGCAAAGCTTTTTAGAATATAGGCAGGTTCTGTTGAAGAATTTGAATGAATTCGTCATTTAACGCAGATGCAGCATTTAATATGACTCCTTCCACTCACCTGCTAAACGCTGCTGCACTGCAGCCACATGTTGAGCCAGCTGCTGCCAATCCTCTACAGAATTTCTGCTCTTGCTCAAACCGCGTTTCCGCTTATATTCCGCCGCGGGTTCGAAGTTCGCCACGCTCAGCGGTTGGGTGAAGATCAACTGACTGGCCACGTGCAGATTGGGACGATTGTGTGCCTTATTCTCGAGCAGCTCATTTACATTGAGTCCATTTATGCGATCCACCCAGAGCTCCTCAATGTTGCTACTTAGAATTCTCTGCTGTTCTAGCAACGCATTCTCAACCAGCAAGGAGCCAGTCAATCGCTGATCCTTATCGCATAGCATTAGTTGATCCGGTTGCCAATGGTTCCCATTAACCAGACCCTCAACACGCAGATCGTTGTATAGATTAAGTGTTTCAAGGATTGTGGTGCCAGCAATGCTGTGATTGCCATAAATATAAACCGTATTGTTGATCCACTGTGCCACGGGCACATCGCACACTGTACTTGTGGGCGTGGCAAAGAGGCGTTTGATAATGGCACTCGTCGCACTTTTGGGTGCATTTATTAAAGTAACGCCTTTGGTATCGTTGCGTAGAACGTCGTCAACTAAATTTAATTGATTTATAAGCACATTATTTAAATCGCCTTGCACATGAGCCTCAGGAATGCTCCAGTGTCCCGTTACAGTGTGTTCGCCGGCAGTTTTCAATGTATTTGCCACAAAATCATCAAAATTTAGCGAGAAATTCCTATTAAATGAATTAAAAAACATCAAAGTAATTTAAAATTTAAAAAATATCCGCCTAAAAATACGGTCACACTTCATCCTATTGCAAAAGTGTGTGTCGATACTCGATATATGAGCGAGTGTCATCTTTTGTGTCGAGGCCCTGGCAGCGTTGTCACTTTAATGTTTTTCTTCTGGTGAAGTGTTGAAACTCTGAAAACGGCTGCTGGCCCGTAGAAAGTGCATTTAAATTAACAAAAAAAAAACTAAAGCAAAGAAAAAACGCATAAGTAATACGAGGTAAAGTCTATATGAAATTTTAAGAAATCACAATTTACGAGCGAGATGTACACAAATTTCACCTGCCAACAGCTGATTTTATATGTGTGTGTCACACATTTGACGGGGGTGTTGACTGTGTGTGTGCTGGTGGCCCAGTGGCAGTCAAACTGTTTTTAGCGCGTAAACAAATGTGCAGTGAAACTCGATACTGAATTACAGTTGAAACGCTTTTACAGCTTTTACCACTTACCCAATGCCCTCAACAAGTGCGCCATCTTTGACACGTAGCTGTACCCGTCGTGCGGCAAGCTGCTGTGCAAAAGTGACGTCATGCTCAAAATACAACGGCACATTAAGATGCTGGCTACGAGTACGGCTAAAATAATCGCCGCCAATATGATTCACGTCCATGCCATTCAAAGTGCCCTGTTGCATGTAAAGATTGCAAAAGTTGCTATTTTTGGCTTACACTTTCTCTTCTCAGTTCTCACCTCAAACTCCAGCAGTCCCTCAAAGCTGACCGAATCGAGTTGTGCAGCTTTCAGTTGGACCGACTCATTGTCCAGCCACAGTTTGTCGAGCAGCGTTTGCAACTGGCGTCCATTGAGCTGCTCAAAGTGCGGCGGCGCCTCAAACTCGGCTTGCTCCACATGTAGCGTATCCAGCGTAGACTCTTCGCTCATGTAATGCGCAAGTGCATCCAGCTGAAAACCATTTAAGGCACTCACATTGCATTGATCTGTGGCTACCACCAGCTGTCCATTGATCTTCATTGGCGCTTGCAACATGCCACCTCCTTGGGCATATAGCATATCCTCCGGCACACGCAGTCCATTTAGACGACCTATGCTAACTGAGTCTTGCAGCACAATTGGATTCACTGGAAAGAGATTGATTGTAGATTAAAGTGGATACATTTTCCATTATTTATCAAAAAATTAACTGCAATTTTTATGTTAATTTCTTGACTCACCAAAGTTGACAACTGGCAACTGCTCGGTTCCGTTTAACCTATAGCTACCGCTGACCAGCTGCTCTAGGGTATAGTTGTTCAGTCGTCCCCGCAGCACCACATCCTGATCACTTGCAACCGCTGCCAGTGTTTGTGGTGCTGTAAATTGCTGCTGCCCGCTGCTCTCCAGCCAACAGCGTCCAAAACGCTGTGCTTCAATGCCATTCAAACTGACGCCAAACTGGAGTCCACTAATGTTCATCGGCTGGCGAAAAGTAAAGTCGCCCACATATTTAATATTCCCCGCCAATTGTTGCAGCTGTTGCTCCAACTGTGCCACACTTGCATCGTTCAAGTGTCCCTTCAACCAAACATTTCTCGCCTGTATTGTCCCGTTGAAATTGTCCGGCAATTGCCAACTGTGTGCTCTTTGTGTGCCCTGCGCGTTAAGCTCCTCCAAAGTGTGGCCAAAGATTGTGCCATGCAGAAGTAAATCGATTACCTGCAGTTTGTCCACCTGCAACTGCTCCACATAGAGACTGGCATTGGAGCGTTGATCTCCATTCTTTCTCAGATATTGCTCCAATTGCACTCCATTCAACAGCAATTTCGGGACATTTATTTGTGGCGCCTCCAAACCGCCGAGTTGCATGGGAAATGCAAAGCTTTGATTGCCACTTTTAAGCAGCAGCTGCTTAGACAACTTCTCCACATTGACACCATTTAATATATTAACTTCAGCGAAGCCTTGGCTGACTGTTAGGCTTTGCGGCAGCCACTTGGTGCCCTCAACAAACTGTACCTCGTCCACATTTAGTTGCACCAGAAACTGCAGATCCTGCTTATTGATAAAACTCAGCTTGGTGTCATTTGCGCTCAGTGGTTGCTCAAATCGCAGATTAATGTTCTCCAGTGGCTGATCCACACGCAGTGCTTGCTGCAATGTGGCTGCTCCTGATCTTTGTGTGCTTGCCTCTATCAAATCCTGCACGTGCAACAGTTGACCTATGGTCACATCGCCATCGATCACATAGTCACCTTGCAGTTCCAGCGACTGATGGGTCACCTTCATCGGCGACATGGCGTTTAGCTCGGAGCCTAACAATTGACCCTGCAATCAGTTGAGGAATTTTTTGGTAGAAGTCAGATGTTAAAACTATACTCGCAAATAGGGGTCAACATTTTATCAGCCATAACTTTGTCACTTTGTCAAAAGTGCTTCGAATTTCAAAAGCTTGACCCCAATAATAATATTTCATTCAAAGTTGAAAATGCGGTTTTCGCTCGAAATTCATGTTAAAAATGATTCCGTCAAAAAGTGATTTTGGGACGGGTCAAGTCTTTCAAAAAGAAGACGATTTGAAAAAACCAGGAATTTTTCATCGTGTTTTGACCTCTAGAAAAAGACAATTTTCCAAATTGAAAACGCGATTTTTATCGTGTTTTGACATCTAGAAAATTACTACAATTGAAATAATTGCATTTTTTTTATGGAGCCGCCACTTAAATAACTTTAATTAAAATATTTTTAATGGAAGTTATTTAATTAAATTCGTAGTAATTAGCTCAAGGCTTTTGCACTCACCGCAATGGTGATGGGTTCGAGCACACGTATGTTTTCGAAACGCTTGACACCCTCGATGACCTGGGTGTGATTCGCTTGATGGAGCAGCACATCGAAGCGCTGACGATCCACGTGAATGTGATTCAGGCGCTGATTGATGAACAGTCGATTCACTTCGATGGGTTGGGCAAATTGCACATCCTGCTGCACAATGTAATCGCCGCCATCGATGGAGATGAGTTGACTCAGAGGTCGGTCGTTGATCTCCTTGCTGTTGACCAGCACAGCCTGCGCTCTCAGATTGCTGATGTCCGCTGGGGATTTGATGAACTGCACCTCGCTGCCGTGACGCTTGAGTGTTTGGTCCAACAGCTCGGTCCAGTTGAGGCCATTCAGCTTGCCCTCCAATTGTAGATCTTGCACGCTGAGCTGCTCCATTTGGGGCAACAGTTGCTCAGATGCCGCCTCTTTGTACTCCTCACTTACATACACTTTGCTGGCATTGATCGACTCGTAAATCGGTTTATCCCTATCGATGCCATTAATGTGCTCAGCTTGCAGCTTCTCATGCACCACCAGGGTGCCGACGGTAATCTCATCGAATTCATGCTGATCCTCGACTGCACGCTTTGCTGGGCGACGCTGAGCCCGTGCTGCATCCAGTTCAATCACGTCCAGAGCGCGTTTTGCATAACGCAGTGCATCCCAATAATTTTTAGTTAGCTTCTGATTCGCATCGACTAGCTGTGAATTAAGTTGAGATGGGTTACGATAAGGCTTTATACAGTCAGGAAAAAATCGGAGTGAATTTGAGTTTTTCTCTTCTTAAATTGCGTTTCTACTTTTTGGAAATGTATTTCTTAATAGAAACTATTTATACAACACAAAATAATCATATTTTTTCGGATTGTGGATTTAGGACAAGTATCTCTAATTTGTCAAAAATACAGGACAACTTTTTTTTGCGAGTGTACTCACCGCTTTAGCATTTACGCGTTTTATGTGCATTCGCTTTAAATGCTTTTGCGTGTCTTCAAGTTTTTGCTGTGGAGTCAAAACCTGATTAATAAGGCTAAGGAATTGAGTGAACTTTAAACTCACCTTTAAATTCTGTATTAATTGATCCACATTGACCTGCTCCAATCTCTTGCGCTGCTCGCGTGCCCAGTCAATGATTTGCTGACGCAGGACATTAGCGTGTTCGTCCTGCTTGTAGAGCGGTTGGAATATGTTTGTCTCATTGGCGGCCATATTCTCATTGGCTATAACTGTGAAAGGAAGTGGGCTTAATCCTTAATTCTTTGTTAAGAGAGGGAGACTCACCCAAGTAGCTTTGCTCATTCTCCTCGTAGCTGCGCATACGTGCCACGCCCCTGCTGAATGCGCCCTCGGTGAACTGTACTGTGGATTCCTCGAATTTCCAATCGTTTAGATTATAGATTTTCACATCCTGCTTGCTGCAGACCACAAGAAGTAGGAATTTTTCCGATATCGAGTGCTACAAGTGAAAAATTGTGGCCTAAAACTATAATGCTTGTTTTGTTACCAATGACGTGCTGAAGGTGAGAACAACTTGCGCAAATTTATGCAGCTTGCTTTGCAGGTTGCATATATTATTATTTAAGTTTCTGAGTTAATTAAGTTATAATTATAGAGTTTTCTAAACGATGAGGCATGCAAAGGTTGCCCGCTAACTAGCAGTCATTTTAAGATTTCTTAAACATTTTTTAATTTTGCACAATTATTTATTATATTATTTACATATATATATATATGCAAAATAGTTGACAGTTGAAGGTTAACTCACCGTCACTGGCAAAAAGCGTTCCAGGGCATAGAAGCTCAAACGCTGATAGGGCACAAACTGTCCATTATCGAAGACATAGATCACTGTGTCCGCCTCACCAGCTGCGCTAGCCGCTGCGCCCGCAGCTCCCACCGAATTGCCGAGTATGAGAAAATGTCGACGACTCACCTCGTTCACCGGCAGACTGAAATACTTGACATCGACGGCACCGTTGCTTCTCAAACGTTGAAAGAGTTGAAAGCGCCGTGCTTGGGCATCGTATCTGTAGATCTCAGAGTGGGTGGAGGTGCGTCCATCGCCACTGGCATAATTGGCCACTGCCACATAATCGGCATAATCAATGCCAAATGCCTCTAAGCGGCGAGCATTGCTGCATGGTATCGAACCGATGCGCTGAAAAGTGGCGCCCGTCCACTTGAAGTAGGGACAGCGTTGCTTCTTTTTTGTGTCGTCGCCATCGTAGGCATGCAGCAGCGTCAGCTCCTGGCTGCTAATCCTCAAATACATGCCACGTAGCCGTAGACCCGCAAAATATTGTACGGTGCGCAAACCACGCTCTGCTGACAGTTCGAAGATGGGTGAACCCTCACGTGCCTGCCTCACAGGCTCTGTGTGATTCAGGCTTAGTGCCACATAGCCAAGACCTGCATATGCCAGGCAATCGAGGGCCACAGCCTTGGGCGCCGGCTGTTGCAGCAACAGCGCATAATCCTGTTCCCTTGCTCGCCAAATGTAGACCGCAAACTGACGCACTCCTGCCGTATCCTTGTGCAGCGCCGTTGCATACTTCACCGCGGGCAACTGCAGCATGCAAATGTCCAGGGGAAAGGGCACCGGAACAGAAGCAACGCGAACCAAACCATCGAAACTGTAACCCGCTTGAAGGAGTGGGAAAAATAGCTTTGTATTGTGCGGGATGAAAATTCTTCAATTTAAGTTTTGCCTGGCTCTCAAGTAAATAGCTCGAGACTAAGCCAAAAAATTCTTTAAAATTTGTATTTTGTTGTCTCGTGTAAAACCTTTATCGAAAAATTGCTGCATTTCACGCTTATGGAGACGCTGCTCCGCCTCGGCGTCCAAATCTGAGGAGATACGGTAGCTTGGTAGCGTTTCCTGGAAACGCACCTCGAAGGCATATCCATGTTTCCACAGCAGAAATATTAATATAAACAACAAACGACACATTTCAATTAATTAGACAAAACTTAACACGTGCAACGTAGTCAAACAAAGAATCCGTTTATTAAACTAAAAAGCTTCGAAGAAGCTTTTCAAACGGTTTCGAATACACGAGGAAGAGCCAAAACAGGAATGAGGAGGAGTGAGAGAGAAAGAGAGAATTAATTGTGGACTTAAACGCGATCAGCTGATCAGCAGGTGCGCTACAAAGCACCGAGTCTATAAGTTTTCAAATAATATTGCGAATCAGAACTCTGTCGAATTTCCATATAATGATCATTATCATTATATATTATATTTATATATTGAATATTATATATATATATTAATCGATGAGTTTATTCATTTTCTATGCATTTTATAAATCGTGTCAAATCTTTTAAATCTTAATCTGATTTTCAAATAATTTGCTTTGTTTCCTAGCTTTGCCATGTATTACTGTAGTTCTGTTTTTCTCTGTTGTCTCGGTTCTTGTTCCACTTCTGTTTGAGTTTTTGTCAGGCTCTCCAGTAAATAGCCCGAGACTAAACCAAAAAACTCTCTCTCAATTTTCGCCAGCCGATTGTTAGAAAAATGGATCTGCAGGCCTATTGCCGCTGTCTACGTCAGCAGCTGGAGGAGCTGGAGCTGCTGGAATCCATATACTATGCTCCTCGCGAGCTGCAGCTGCTCGATGCCAGCGTCGTTGCCGATTTCAATGAGTTTGTGCGTTCAGAGTCGCAGATACCTCTGAGCTCCCACCTAGAGTACATCATCAAGTTGAGTTTGCCGGGCAAGAGGTCTGTGGATGTGCGCATTGAGCTGCCGCATTTGTATCCGCTGCTGGAGCAGGCCAGGATTAGTGTACACACCGCACTGCTGGACAAGGCCAAGGCGGAGCATCTCAAGCAGCAAATTGATAACTATTTGGCAAAGCAACGCAGCAACCCAGGGGAACCTTATATATATCAATTGCTCATCTGGTTGCAGGAGAAAATTGAGACACTATTATTGCGCCCAGCCAGCGAACTTCTTGCTGTGCAGGAGGAGCAGCCCAAAGTGGTGCCGCTCGAGCGCATTTGGATCTACTCGCATCACATTAAGTCGAGTGCCAAGCGGCAAGAGTTGATACGTCAAGCACGACAGCTGCAACTCAGCGGCTTTAGTCGTCCCGGCAAGCCGGGCATTATCTGCGTCGAAGGCGAGCAGGAGCAGGTGCGGGAATATTGGCGCTCCATTAGAGCCTTACGCTGGGAGAAGATCACCTTGGTGCGCACCGAACCCTGTCGCAAACGTCGCTTTGAGCAATTTACGGAGCAGCTCTTCAATGATGGCACTGACGGCGATGACGGACCCATTAATATGGCACAGTTTATCAAGTTTTTGGAGGACCATGGCGCGGGCTATATGAAGTCGGAGTTCTTTGGCTTAACCTGATATCGCAAGTGGTTTCATATCTATTGTAAATAAAAGTTGCCATTGTTTTTTTTTTATCATTTCTTTGTGTTCTTTGAAATCTGTGTCCAAATCAGGCAAGTTTCGCTAGCTAGGAGGCTTTTTCTGGAAGGCATATCCATATTTGCAGAGCGGAAATAACAATTTAAATATAAAACGTCACTTTTTGACTAGCAATTAAAAAACGAACTGCATGATACAACTTAAGAGCTTCGTAGAAAAAATATCTGTCTTAGGCAAGTTTTTTCTTTTTGGTAAGGTTTTGTCAAAGTTTTGGCAGCTTGATATCTATAAAACCCATAGTTGAAGACTTTAAGTGTTGCATTTGTTGTTTGAGCATGCTTTTGAAACAACAAATGTGTAATGCTATTGGCACATTAGCAATAACTCTATATACCGGGATCTCAATGAAGACCCATAGATAAATGTTGTGATCTAGACTTAATGTGAAGACTTTTTGATAAATGTTGTGATTACTGTGAAGACTCTTTGATAAATATTGTGATTCCTATGCACTGTGAAGACTCTTTGACAAAAATACTATTTTTTGAAACAAAAAAAAAATATATATATTTACTTATCAAAATAATTAGATCTTAAGGCCAATAAACAATTTTTATTCCTTTTGGGATTATTTTAATTGCTTTCACACAAAATGTGCTCGAAATGAATAAATAAATAGATGTTAAATGTCCGAAATTTGTTAAAGTATTGGGATAGCTATAAGAAACTAATTAACGATATTGAATTAAGGCCCTGCCATTTTGGTATAGTTTTAATTTTTAATGTAGGCCTTAAATGAAACCCTCTCCATCGATCTGTGCCACCAAAGAGTCTTCGACATTACTATCCAAGTTGGATGTTTTCTCCAGTTTTGTTGTTTCCTGTGATATTTCCTTGGCTAAGCTCTTCTCTGCATTTGCTTGAGTTTGTTTATTGTTGTTCTTCTTCATGAAATCACAATAGCAACAGCGATGAACGCGATTCCCTTTGGCTCTGCGACGTTTCACACAAGCCATCTCGACATAGGCACGTCTGAAGTTCTCGTTATTGAAGCCGTAGATAAGGGGATTGACGGCAGCATTGACAAACATTAGATATTGCGAAAAGTATGAGAAGTACTTCATTGCAGTATCCACACTGGCATCGCTGTTATAATACTTTTCGCGCAACACCACGAAAATGGTGAAGGGCAAACGCAGCACCACAAAAACAATAACCACAATGAACAGGGTTTTGGCCACACTGCGCTTATAGTTAACACTCAGCGGATTCTCACGGCTCAAAACGCGCTTCTCATAGCGATCGAGCTGGGAATTAAATTTGATTATAGAAATAAAATGCGAAATATTTGAACTCTTCTCTTACCTTGATAAAAATGGCCGTGTAGCAGATGAGCATAATGCCCAAGGGCAACCAAACTAAAACCGTTATCAGCACATACCAATATTTGGCCAGGACATTTATGTTCTCCTTGCAATAGCGCTCCGTAAAATTACGCCAAACGCGCACTCTATAGTCTCGATATATAGCTAGTGGCAGGGCAAGTAGAACTCCTGCCAGCCAAGTGCAAAAAATTACAATCTTTGTGGCACGCAGCGTTAAACGCTTCTCCTGAGGCAGGACAATGGCAATGAGTCGATCGTAACTGACCACAGAAAGATTTAAAACGGCTGTGATGAGGAACACAACCACCACAAAACCCTCCATCTTGCAGCCCACATAGCCCAACTGATAGTTCTGATAGAAATCATTGATCATGAACATGGCCGGACAGATGAGTAGTGTGAGACAATCAGCCACTGCCATATTGGCAACAATTAAATTGGTTGGCGATCGCAGCGAACGATTTGCGGCTATTAAATATATCAACACCGAGTTGCCGTATAGGCCAAATACAATTAGTGGCAGGAAAGAGAACACTTTCCACGCAATCTCTCCACTCGGCTTGTGCAACCAAATGCGATCCTTGGGAAAATCCCATTGACTAAAGTCGAACTGAAAGCAAGTCCAAGATAATATAATTATAATTCTCTATATAATATTATATTTGCTACTCACGTCAATATTATAAGAATCTGCCATAATTTTTGACTCTTGCTTCAGTCTGCGGCTGCAGAGCAACTGACTTGGGCAGCTGCCGGTTGGATTCCAGCTAACATGCAAATTAGCATGGACATTTTATTGATCCCCCGTCTAATTCACTTAACTGATAGATAAGGCAATTAACACTTGTCACTGATATCGCACACTAAAAGCTTCTGAATTTGACGCTGTTTGTTTACCCCTCGTAATGCCCATCTGTTGGGTTGTCAATGTGGCGCCGCCTCTCTTTACGCTTCTCAAACAAGCATAATGCCTATTAGTTTACTAAAAACTGAAAGAGTGTCTTTAGTGGTTGTATTTGTCAGAATGATTGGAAATAGAAATTACATTTTATAAATTAATAAAATAAAACTATATAAAATTGTTATGCGAGGTTTCACTGTATTCATTGCATTTCCCCTCTACAATTCAACTTCGATCTACTGATCTATCGCTCATCTTAAGCTAATCGATATCCAATTTGCGGAAGGAGCCCTCAATGCCGAACAGTGTGTCGGGAGTTAGGCTTTTGCCGGGTCTCAGCTGCTCGTTGACGCCGTAGTTCATCTCCTCCTTGAAGTAGTCGTTATAGCTAAGCATCTGCCGTTCCATCTCGACAATGATGTCAGCAATGCGTCCATTTGTGCCGCCATACTCCTCGGGCAGATATTCGGCGGGTATTATTTTGGAAAGCGATTCTAAATTTTTGTGCACGTAAAACTGTGTGAAGAAATTGTAAATAAGACCAAATCAGAAAATATGATAATGTTGACAATAATCATATAAATAAACCTTACAAATTTCACCTAAAATAGTGCAGATTTTTACTTTATATATATATATATATAAATAAATTGATACACTTGAAAGGAAAAGTATCAAATTTATGATCCTATTACAATTAATTGTAAAGCTAATGTGACCCTGATAACCGGGTATATTTCATTATGAATCCATTTCAATTGGTAACATTATTGATTTACTCTAATTGGATATTTGTATATAATGGCTTTGGGCTTATCAATTGATATTTGGTAGTTGAACAGCTGGTCGGCAAACTCATAATAGATAAGCCAACAGTTCTGTGTAAAAAATATGGGCTATGGTTAAAATATTATAGATTACAACAGTTCCACAAAAAAAATATTCTAAATGACTCACTCGATTCTTCAGTTTGCTGGGCATAAGGCTTCTGCACAAGTTAAGCGCTGCTACTGCCTCCTTGGGGCAATTGACCAAGTGAACACCCTTCATGCGCGTCGGGGCCCCCTTCTCAGCAAGCACGCCCATTTTCTTGACGAGCGAAAAGTCCAATTGGGCCAGCAGACTGAGGTGCCACTTGGACATGTCGAGAATCTCAATGTAGCCGCTGATATTTGAGTTATCATCCTCCATTATCTGTCGGTCCATCACCAGCGTCTGAAAGCGAAACAGATCGGTTATCTGAAAGACCTTCGGATCAAGTTTAGAAAAATCCGTTAGCTGCATGCGTGGTCCGGCCAAGCCAAGTGTTTTGGGTAGTCGCACATATGTCCTGGAAAAGTAGAGAATGCTCTTAGACTTCTTGTTGAGCTGGTCAGTCAGTTTGGGATAGTCGCATAGTTTACCCCGTGCGGCAAAACGCAATGTTTCGCTCATCCATGTACTTCTGGCTAAACATTTCTGGCATCATTGTTCTTATGGTATAAAAATTATCCAGTTTGGATTTGACCTTTTCCAGACTGAACTTGCAGCCGCGCAGAAAGGCAACGAGGAATTGTGCATCTTGGCGTGCTTTCAAATGCGGCTGCTTGGCTAACCAATCCCGCAGTGTCTGCAAATCTTGAGACAGTCGTTGCTCCACCTCATTCAATTCGGTTTCCGCAATGTGACGCAACTCGGCGCTGATTGGACGTATCACCTCCTCGGCCATAATCTGCTGAACTGCGCCTCGTGGCAACTGTGCGACTACTGAAATGTAACCACGAAAAGACAATTCCTTCTCTACTCTCGCTCTTGGCAAACTAATCAGTGTACGTCAATCGTTTGTCGAGTTGATAAAACGTTTTTTGGCTGATCCACACTGCTATCGAGCGTAATGAATCGTTTTGTTATGATATCTGAATGTGATTAGATTGAGCGTCAAATTCATGCTTAGTAATAGTCAAACAAGTTAGATGGCTGTAGTCGAGTGAGCTCAACAACGATATGCTCAGAACCCAGCTCTCAAATAGATTCTTGTTTTGGACTTATATTATTTATACATACAGAAAATGCTTGCGCCTGCTGATGATGATTGAGATCAACATGTGAATACTTTTTTTTATGACTATAACTTGAGTGTTTCTTACCCGATCTTGATGAAGTTTTACCCGTTGACCAATAATTTGTCATTATACATTAATAAGAAGACACAGATTTAAAGTTTGTAGAAACCGATATTTATCGATACTTGCGAAACGGTGGCTGTTATCGATAAAATTAAATAAACTGGATGTGTGTGGGGGGTATACGAGAACTTATATTCCAAATTGGATGTCTGTAGCTCTAATAGATATCTCTGAGACCCGTGTGTATACATACAGACGGACATAACTATTGATTCTGATTGAGAATATCTATATTTTATGGGTACCAAATCCAAATCCATTATTTGTATGGACAACTGATAACCATTGGCTTTTTGGGATCATGGTCATCGCATCGAATTCGGGAGTCGGGAATGTCGGGGAATGGTTATTGCCGATGCAGCTGCAAAGTTCGCTTCGCTCAATCAGGTTTTTATTTGATGGTATCAGCCGCCTATAAATCGAACCTTGCTACAGTTATATCTACACTAAGTCTTATCTTATCGCAAAACTTTAGCTGCACAGTGGTGCTTGCTTAACAAATGAAATGTTTTGTGTTTGTTTAATAAATAATAGTCAAAACTAAAAAGATAACTTACCATTGTAAACTGGAGTCGAAACCGACCGATTTTTCTTATGCAATGTGTTTGAGGGTTTTTTTGTTTTTAAAATCTTCCAACCGATCGTTACTCTGCCAGCTATGTAATATAGTAACTCGATGGGCCTTGACATATTTCCTGTCTGCATATATTTCTAGTATCATCAGGTATCAAAAATATATGTACAATATTGGAGCAAGTGAAGATAAATTAAATTTGGGTCACTGTGCACTTTGGTATCGTCCCAACACCGACTCGTATCATTTACTACAAGTTGCTAGTAGTGGTCACCTCGAAGCAGTCGTCGATTCTGCTGCCATTAGTCGTGTTTCAACCTGGATGGGGAACACACACACACACACTCTAACACAAGTCTCTCTCGAACAACCGTAGTTTCCACAATTTTGCTTAAAGTTTCGATAGTACAAAATTTGCAGTTATCCCCAACACAATGGCCAAAATAAGACAGCTGGTGCCAGAGTTGGCGGAAGTGGCGCGTGTGGAGCTCAACGAGGATGCGGCGAATCGAGATGCCTTAATTCTGGCCCTTCGCAATTGGATAGACGAACAGAACTATTTGGAGGCGCGCACCGATGACCAGTTCCTGGTCGCATTTCTGCGCTTCTGCTTGTGGGATCTGGAGGCGGCCAAGAAGCGTGTGCTCTTCTTCTACGACTACAAGTCCAAGGAACGTGGCCTGCTCAAGTCACGTTCTGTGGATGACAAACTCTTTGAAATGGCCAGATCAGGGTGAGTTCAAGCGAACTTTAAAAAGTGGATAAATCATTTTGTATATTTGCTTTATTTTCATTCAGCATATTCGCTACACTACCCAATCCCATTGGCCCTGGTGGTCCACGTATCCATTTCACACGCATGGGACATATCGAGACTTCCAAGCATAGCGTTGGCGACATCTTTCGCTTTCATGCCTTCCGCTCTGAGATAGAGATCAATACCGACGACAATTGGAACATTGCCGGAGTCGTTGAGGTCATTGATTTCACAAAAATACCCTATTCGCTGCTGTTGCAGTTTGATTCGAGTCTGTTCAAGCGCATGAATGCATTCCTCGAGCATGGCATACCCACGAATTTGTTGGCTACGCACATTGTGAATGCCTCGCGTGAAACACAATTTGTCCTAACCATAATCCGCAATGTGATGAAACAAAAAGAACTGGTGTGTAAATTAAACTGCAAGTCGTTCTCTTATCAAACAAATTCTAATCAGTCTCGATCTCATTATCTTCTATAGCTGCATATACATCCAAACTTGGAGTCGCTGCATAAGGCCATTGGCAAGGAGTACCTGCCGACGGAGTTGGGTGGTAGCAATGGATCACTGACCGATGCCATTGGCCGCTACGAGACACAATTGCACACCTTTACGCCGTACTTCAATGACGATGAACGCTTTGGGGTCGACGAGAAGCTGCGTGCTACGAACAGCCAACAGCAAGCTGCAGTTGTCGCTGGTGTCCCCTCCGCTGATGAGGGCACCTTTCGCAAGCTTGATTTTGATTGAGGGGCTTCCGGGGACTTTGGGGGCAGTTAACTGTATATTCAAATGCACATACTATATATATATATACAAAACATATACACCTCACACTCCCTCCCTCTCTAACTCTCTGTATCTCTCTCTCTCTCTCCATACATACTATATATATACATACATATAACATATATATATATATATATATTTGTCCACGTACCCTATACATATAGTAGGTAGTATAAAGCGCTATAGCGAACTTTGGTCATTGCTAAAACCTGATATTTTATAAAAATTCTTAAAAGGCAACATCGAAACTAAAAGCAAAATTGAACAATCTTATAACACAAAAAAAAAAACAAAATGAAAAGAAAAACGAAAAAAAAAACGCCATAAAATGGCTAAAACCTCATGTCGATTATAATTTATTGTCGTTCTTATCAGTGAACCTGCCCACATTTCCATATTTGTATGACTTTCACTCTGCAATCAAAACAGAAGAAGATAGTTTCACACTAAAGATCGCTCACTATATGTATGGATGTCTTTTACTTTTATTCTTACTGTATACATAAGTTTTTGTTGGCTTTTATTTTAAACATGCATACGCACATACAAATATGCATACACACATATACATACATATACACATATACATATACATACGTACATTCTTTTTCGATAATTTTATGCGTTGGTTAAGTGTCGTTTCAACTAATTTTTGATACTAGTTTACACATATACATATATACACATATATTTAGTATATACATGCATACATACTACAGATACATACTTACAATTGACAGTGTATTATTGTAGCGACCCATGTTGAGTACGTTAATAAATTAAAACGAATTTGTTTAAATGTCAAAACCAAAAAACAAAAAGAATTAATATCTGATTCGACAGAAAAAGATAACATACTATGTTTTGCTTTTTTCTTTGATTTGTACTATGATTTATGTTGCAAATGTTATCAACAAGCTGATAAGCGCCACTGACGCATCGTGTTTTACGATATTATATGCTTTAGATAAATGGGTTTAGGCTCTACAAGGTTGTGTTGTCTAATCAGGCAAAACAAACTAAACAATCGAATCCACTTAGTCACATACTTGAATGCCAAAATTGACATTTACAAAAGTTCATGGCTTGTAACAATATTTCAGATTATTCACTGCTCTGCATTTGAACTACAATTTTTACGCGCGCAATTTTCAGCTGTTAGTGTGAGCGAGTCAACTATATAAGTAGTCAGAGCAGTGCTGGCCAACACCTAACAGTGTAACAGTGTTGTACAGCACGCGAACTTGAACTTTGTACCGCAGCTGATTTCATTGGCACAAATATATTTATCGGTTTTAATTTATCAAAATGTCACAAGCAATTAAATACTATTATGACTTCCTATCGCCGCCATCGCGTGCATTGTGGCTTGCACTCAAACTGGGTAAAACGCCATTCGAATCTTGCCCCGTAGCGCTGCGCAAACGTTAGTACAAATGCGAATCGACTCCAAAAGCCGGAAGACTAATTTGTTGTCACTTTACAGGTGAACAGTTGACCGATGAGTACAAGAAGATCAATCGCTTACAAAAGGTGCCCGCCCTAGTGGATGGTGACTTCCATTTGAGCGAAAGCGTGGCCATGATACGGTGTGTATATTAACCGTAGTTCCAAAGGTCGAAATTCAATGTATGTATATAATTTTGTACTTTCTTAGTTACCTTTCGGATAAGAATCAGATAAGCGAGATTCTTTATCCGAAATCTTTGGAGTCACGGGCTCGTGTTGATGAATTTCTGGAGTGGCAGCATGCAAATGTTCGCCTTACCTGTGGTACTTACTTTTTGAGGGGCTGGTTGCTGCCCATTAATGGTTTGGCACCCAATCCCAAACCGGAGGCAGCTGCGAAGTTAATCAAAGATGTTGAGACCACTTTGGGTCTGTTGGAGCGTCTGTGGTTGGAAAAGGACTATCTGCTGGGACAAGATCTAACATTCGCCGATCTACTTGCTAGCGCCGAAATTGAACAGCTGAGTAAGTGTCACATTATGTTTGTTATTAATTTATACCTAGTTAAATGCACCTATTCCTTGCCAGGACTTTGCAAGTTCAGTGTGAACGAGCGAAAGTTTCCCAAGGTGGCCAAGTGGCTGGAACGCGTCCGCAATGCTGCCAAGCCCTATCACGATGAGGCCTATGAGTTTATCATTCAAAAGTCCAAGCAGTCGGCAGAGTCCAAGCTCTGATCTGAAGCTAGTCAAAGTATCTATGTCCATTATCCTTTAAAATTGCATTTTTTGTTTGTAATGATTTGAGTTAAGTTGAATTTTTGATTTTGTGCCTTACAATGATCTATTTGTTTTTTGTGCTTTAATCATATTATTTTTTCTACAATATTAAACAGTTATTATTTACCAGGTATGTCTAGGATTACTGTTTCGCATAGAGCTAATCAATGTCCAGTTTTCTAAAAGAACCCTCTATGCCAAAGAGTGTTTCGGAATTGACGGGCTGACCATGCCGCAGTTTCTCATTTGTACCATATTCTGCATCCTGCTGGAAGAACGCGGTGTAGTCGATTAGCTTCTGCGTCCAGGTATCGACTACATTCTGTATGTTGCCATTGGTGCCGCCATATTCCACAGGCAGACACTCCTTGGGCACATATTTGTAGAGTGTATCCAATTTGGAGTGTATGTGGAACTGTGAGAAGCAATTTTATATAATACATATATTTATTTATTTCAAATAGATTATTAATTCAACTATTATTTGAAAACTCACCCGTTTGCGTATCTTGTCGCTCATTAAACTCTTTGCGATGGACATTGCTTTCTCGGTCATCGATGGCGCATTGATGAAGTGGAATCCCTTGGGTCTGTAGGGTAACGCTTTGTCACCCAAGACGGCCAGTTTCTTGATCAATAGCGCATCGAACTGGAACACGTGGCCGGCTGTCATGCCCTTCATATCAATGATCTCCACAAACCCGGAAACCATTGCGTTATCATCCTCACGTATCTGTATCTCGCCCAGCATTGTGTTGACCTGCATGACCTCCGCAAGTGAATACTGATCGGTATCGTAGAGTGCATAGCGCGAGATGTGTATCCTTGGACCATCCGGTTGCAGTGGTTCAGGCAGTCGCAGCAGGCAGCTGTTTAAATGTTGGGCACCATAAATAGTGAGTGGATAATATAGATGATTATTGAACATACCCCGTTTTGAGTATGTTGAGCTGTTTGTCGCCCACAAGGCGATTCTTGTAGAGCTCTGGAACTGCGCCACGCATTGCATAGAAGTTGTCCAGCTTTAGTTTCGTCTTCTCCAGACTGTACTTGCAGCCGCGGAGGAATGCGACCAGGAATTGTGCATCCTCGCGTGCCTTTAAGTGTGGCTGCTTTGAGATCCATGTGCGCATTGCCTCAATGTCTTCGGGCAAACGGTCGAGCACCTCGCCCAGCTCCTGTTGCGCTCTGAGCTCCAGTTCAGCGCTCAGTGGACGTATGGTAAAATCATCGTTATTCCGATTGGATGACATTATCTTTTTCTGACAGATGATACGTGCAAATTTGATTTATTAAAATGCACTCTTGCAAGAGATAGATAAATAAATTATTTATTATTTGTCGAAAATGAACTTCCGGGAACATTGCAGTAGTCATGCATATGAAACCCCAGATTAGATATGAAGCTTAAGCTGATTTGTCATTGAAGTGTCCAACATCCTTAAGCAAACATTAAACGTGAACATCGATTTTTAATTACAATTACTTTACATTTGTGTCGGCAAATTAGTCAGCGGCGTTTATCAACATATGGCGCTAGATTAACCTTATCTACGAGAGCTTAGGCCGTGCCTTGCGTTTGAGCACTGCGAAATTCGACCTCTACTCACAATTGTCTATAATTTAATGTTAGCAGCAATAAGTATGAATGTGCCCCGACGTTCGTGTGTGTGCGTACAGTAGATAGCTGTATCTTATATATGCATATGTTGTGCGGTGCAGCGTTATTTAAATAATAAATTGAAATTGAACCAGTAACTACTACTGTCCGCGACTATGGTCGATGTGAGACTGTCAGCGCCTCACTTTGGTTACCCTGCATTTTGGGTACTCTACTAATTTGTTCATGTCGTCACAGGCCATACATGACGCATGGAGAAATGACAGGTTGGTTGGAGCACCCTCCCCAAATGCGAAAAGACTCAAAATCAAGAGAGAGAGAGAGAGAGACAAAGAGAAAAAGAGTCAGAAAGAGAGGAGTTGAATTGATGACTCTTTAGAATATTTCAGCACCTTGTGTCCAACAAGCTGTCAACCAATAGAGATAAGATAGGAAAGTCATGTATAATAAAAATATACATATTATGGGCAGACTGATTATGAAGAGGAGATATCAGCTGCACTCGAGTGACATCTACAGCAAGCGCTCCAGCACGGAAATAAAAGTCTAACGACTATAAGGTCCAGCCATCATCTGTTATTGGTCTTTTTTTGGCCGACATTTTATCATACCATATCTAAAGCATTTTAGGTTTTACCCGTCTATGGTATGTAGATAAGGGCATTATCGTATATGATACATCTTTTTTGTTGTTGTTTTTAAACACTTAAAGTTTCACTCGGTCGTTATCAGTCATATATTTAATGATTTATTAAGAAATATCGTAAAGTATATCAAATTTTTGTTAAAAAGCTGACATAGTAATCTGTGCTTTAGTTTGTTTTATATAGACAACCTTTGATATAAGGAATTATAGTTGTTTTTCATCTATATATCAACGCTCGATTATCAAAGAATTCAACAAAAATTCCTAACCATACACAATTCACAGCTGAAGCGTACGCAATAACAATAAGTTCTTGCAATTATATACAACTGAAGTATGCAATCATTTTTAGCTTTAACACCCAAAGCATGCGGTGCATTTTAATATTTCGTTAATGTCAGCCAGAGTAAAAGTAGGCAATGGAAATTTCAATAGTACTTCGGAGCCGATTCGGTTTCTGCTACTTAAAGTCTGTAGTATTTTTGACCATATAAACTCAAAGTGACCATATATTTGTTAATAAAAGTCAGATTTTCGAAACACCTACAATTTATGTAAAATTGAATCGATGTTACCAATAGATTTCAGTGCTCCTTAAAGTATTTAGTTATAGTTAAAGCACGTACCAAAATGTCCAGTTCTTTATTAATAATTATATTTTTAAGAAAGAATGGTCTGTGCAGGACATCCCAGATTATACGGTGGATCCTGTTTAGGCGGTTTTGGAAGACTGCAAATATTTAGCATATCTAGACATAACTATATAATTGTACCATTAATGTTATAAAACTTAAAGCATTAAATGATGTGTGTTTCTCTTGGGATATATGCATCCTTGATGGCTGCATTTTAAAAGAATCTTCTCTATTCAATAGAGCTTGTCCTTGCGATCTTAATGCGTTATTCCACGTCCAAAAACCTGTAAGGATTTGGCCGAGTGAGAGCTAGTTTTTAAATTAAGTCGATTGGAATCTGCAGTGGATTCCAAATGCATAATGCCACAGCCATCAACGAACCCAAAACTCACTCGTTTGTGATGCATAATCTTGGGCATAATAATCGGAGCCAACCCCAATAAAACAAATATAAATTGCCATGTATGATGGAAAATTGTGTATTTATTTATTTCATCAAAATATGTATGTATATACGCTCAACTTAAATATGTGTTGTTTTTAAGGACATAAATATACAGATGTATGCAATTAACACTAACAAAAATATTTATAATAAATTTAATAACTCGAATTGCTTATTGTTCTTGAGTTTTTGTTATCTTTTTATGGTTCATAAGTGAAGCGCACACATAAAATTTATGATAATATCACATTATTTAAATATAAATAATTAGAATGGGTTTAAAATAGTCAAATCAAAAATACAATGAAATGCGTGGCAGCTCATAGCTACTAAGACTCGGGCCAATCTGTTCGTCCATATGAAGCAATACTGTACTTAACGATATAAGGCAGTTGTGGCTGAGAAATTCGAATAAATTCTCAAACGGATTCATTGCGTATAAAACTAGATATCTAATAGTTTATATGTATATATATAGTTGTATAAAAATGGTATATACGTCATAATATGGATATGCGGTACAAAAACATATCCTGCTATTCGGTCCAATAGATGGCAAGTTTTCTTCTATTTTTGTTTTGTTTTTAAATAGTTCTTCGACAGCAAGTGAAGGAATTTTAGAAAAATATAAACTAAAATCTACACTCGCTTGGTAAGGCCGCTGTGTGTGTGTGTGTGTGTGTTATGCAATGGAAGGTTCTACTGTCTGACAGTAGTATCGCTTAGGTATGACTGCTAGGATCATACCTTACACTATGCTTAAAGCTATGCCTAGACTTTTACAGATCAAATGATGCGTTGAATCTTAACTAAGCCGGGCCAACACATTCAACACCACAGCCAACACCAACAAGAGTCCTTGCTGCCCTGTACTGGCTGCTGTCGCTGAATTCCCCTCGGTTGTCTCGTTGACACCAGACACGAGTGGCGCCGTCCAGCCCTGCTCCTCATCGACCTCGTTCATGCTGCGGGCACACTGCATCCACATGCGGGAGGAGGGCCTGAGCCGTGGATGGGCTACTTTCATGCGATCATCGTTGAACTCCCAGTATCCGTAGTTTTTGAAGAAGTACGTCTTGCCGTCCTTGTACTGGAAGGCCGCATCGATATTGTAACCGACACCCGCCCAAATGGACATGTCCCGTGGATAATCCAAGTCCACTTTACCCGTTTGATCATTGATGCTCCAGTAAAGGGTGCCACTGGTCAGATATGTTCGATTATTGTGACCCCACACAAAGGCAGCATCCACATGAGTCAAGGTCGGTGGCAAGCCCAAACTAGTCAACGGCTGTGGATAACCTGACGCCAGCGTGGACGTATCAAATACATAGTAAAGTTTACCTGTTGTGAATCAGAATATATAATTACAACACATTTTTATGCCACATAAATCTTATATTATCTTACCAACGAAGAACACAATCTGGTGCTTTGAATTCTCATAGACAGCATCGACCCTGTTGAAGTCCTCGGGCAGATCGGGCCAGTGTCTGCGCGTCTCCGCCGGATAACCAGCATATAAACCATTTCTGCCGATGCGCCACACGAACTGTTAGAAGAGATTGTATTCAAATGATGTCAAAATTAATTATTTAACAAATAGAAATATATAAAAATTTGATAAAGGATATTCAAGTCAAAGTTATGATACGAAATGTTCCTAAATTGTTGAAAATAAAAAATAATACCTTAGCAAAATGAATTAAAGAATAAGGAATACTACAGTTAATACAGTTAATTAACACCTTAAATTCCTGTTCTATATATACAAACACTTCAGATAAAAATCGGTATTCCTCAAAAGCGATGCAACTTTATCTATCTAACTATATCAAAATTATTTCTATTTTTATATCTTATTTGTTTTTTGCTTACCTGTCCTCTAAAAATGAAGAGCTCCGTGCGTATCATGGAGATGGCATCGTAGCTGGTCATGCACGTGGCTGGCTTGGGTTTGCGTGGCTTCTGGGGCTTGTTGGGTCGATTCACAATTGGGTAGTTGTACGGTCTTCTCGTTGTTGTGGAGGTTGTCGTCAACTCTCGATCGCGTGCACGTTCTCGCTCTCGTTGCATTCGCTCGCGTTCTTGCTGCTGTCGCTCTCGCACCCGTTCTCGTCTTCGTTGTCGTTCCCGCTCACGATCCCGCTCTAGCTCTCGCTCTCGCTCATGCTCTCGGTCACGCTCGCGCTCTTGTTCTTGCTCTCGGTTACGCTCGCGCTCTCGGTCACGCTCGCGCTCTTGTTCGCGCTCTTGTTCTCGCTCTCGGTCACGCTGCTCTTGACGGATTCGCTCCTCCCGTTCGCGATCTCGCGCGGGATCATTGCTGGGATAATAGATGATGGGCCTCTTGGGGTAGTAGGTGAGAGGCTGTATTGTTGTTGTCGTCGTTGTAGTTGTTCTGGCTGTGGGTTGTGGTCGATAGGGTCCCCAGACCTTATCCTTGGCCCCATACAACTCTTGGATGCCATTGCGATCATCGTCTGGCAATTTGCCATCAACCTCATTGTTCTGATACCAGGGAAACATGACGGCATTCGCGTCCGATGAGTGGCCCAGTCCCAAAGAATGACCCAGTTCATGCAGCGCCACGTTCAGAAAGTTGGTGCCTGTAAAGAGCAGAGGAAATCCGATTGGTTAATGGCATCAGCTGTGAAAGGGCAGAGGGAGCAAAGACAACAACGTGTTGTCGTCGTCGTCCTGACGACTTTGTAAGTGGCATAAAAATTTCGCAGTTGCAACATTTACAATGAAAATCTCATGTTCAAATACATTCAAGGGGCTTACACGACTTGGCCGATACCCTCTGCAGACCGTATTTAATGCAGTTGAAGTTGATAGGAATACGGATTATTTTACGTATATATCTTTGAATAGCATTCTCAACTTTTCATTGAGCAAAGTGAATTCTATTAAACCCCATGTGGCAGTTGATGGTTACAGGATATAGAGAACGATTGCTCGCTGTTGCGTTAGCCAACGTCACGCGTCATGCTGACAATTTTTTATTGGCATTAAAAACCATTAAAAATGTCGACGTTGGTTGTGCGTTTTTGGTTTGCTTAAGGGTAAGGGTTTGTCGGTTTTGGGGTTATGGGTTATGGGTCGAAGCGGAAGGAGAAGGGGAAGGGGTAGGGGTAAGTGGAGTCGAGTTGGACTGTTGCTAGGGGCAGGATTTATGGAGCTAAATTACAAAACGCATGCAGGCAGCCGGCGCCAGTCGCATTTGTCGTTGCCGTGGCTGTTGTTTTGTGTGTTGCATTCCGCTGCGTTGCGTTGCGTATGCAACGCTTATTGATTTTGCCACTTGCCGCAATTAGGAGAGTGGTCTCCTATGTTTTGCGGCTATGGTTGCGGTTTTGGCGCCTGCAATTTGATCCCACAGCGATTTTTAGACCGCAGCCAACAGCCGTTGTTCGTTGATGCCGCTGCTGTTGTCTGACTATTATTATTATTATTGTTATTGTTTTTATTGTTGTGCATTATTATCAACAAGCGTAATTAATTTATGCGACTAAATTATGATGTGGCCACAGCAGCAGCAGCAGCAGCAGCAGCTGGCAACTATAACTCAACGTACCTTCACTATTACTGCTGTTGACATCAAAGTCCCAGTTCTCGTCCGCATCGAAATGTGCATCGCCACCGCGCCCAACGCCCGGATAGAAGGCGTGCGCCAAAACCAAGCCAGGTCCATCGAACTTGTAGCCATCGCCATGATCGCCCCTGCGCAATGAAGGATAATAAAGAAGTGAGTATTGAGGAAGGCGATGTAGAGATCGATAACAGCTATAATTAATATGCTTAACATGAAAGTGCAATAAGATCACGCTGAATATGAAAAGTTAAAGACACGCCTTAAACTACTCTTATAAGGAGACTCCTGCATTTAATGTTCACATTTTGGACTAGCAAATTGCACCTGGGAACATTGCACCAAGCCAATATATAAAAAAGGCAATCAGTTAGTCAGTGAGATGTGTTTATGGTGTTGGCAGCTTGTGGCAGGCGTTGATTAGTCAACTCAATGGAAGTTACGAGCCTGCACAAAAATCAGAGAACAGAGAAGAAAATGAAATGGGCGAATCTAATGTGCAGCTTATCTAGCAAAAAAACAGCTGCAACATAAACTCTTTGATTTGAAATTGTTGGCCAGTGCACAACGCGCAACGCACTACAGCGTACCCCGTTCACCACATCAGCCACCCACTGCCACACGCTGCGCCCAACCCACTCGTCATCCAGTGCGCGTTGTCGTCGTCATCATCATTGGTTTCATGGTTTTAATACTTGGCTTATTTATCGTTGCCGGGCTTTAAGTGCATTTTTATGTGCTTGCCCCATGCTGCCCATCTTTATGGCGCTAAAGAACGTTTGATTTTTTATGAGTGCGTATATAAAGCAGTATATATATTTAACCCACGCACAACCAACCACACACACACACACACACGCACACAGAAGCACACCTTCTTTATACGCACCTCACAAACATAACCTGTATATCCGCCTGAGGGCTATACACTTCACGAAACGTCAACTTCGAATTGTTTTCCCACACGAGTAACGCTCGAGAGACCAGCCTTCGTATTTTGCCCGCATCTGGCATTGATTTGTTGGCAAAACTGTAAAGATAAATCAGAAATTCCAAAGGTTTAATTATATTCAATATATAACAAGAGTTTGTGAAGCTTTCAGCTGCAGACAATCAATAAAGTTATCGTCTTAATCTGATTGACTTCAAGTCAAATTCAAAATTGTTTTTTTACTTGATTTTTAAGCAGCTTTTTTCTTTTTTTCCTTTTTAAATATTTAAGTCCTGCTCGCAACTACAAAGCGCATTTGAAATGCTCTTGTCTTCGAATATTGCATTTGCATTGCGACTGTAAAGGAATTTGAATAAAGGACAAAATAAAAGAATCCAAATTCTTGCAGCATTGTCGCATATTTCAACACATGATTTTTGATGGTTGGGTTGAAAATCCTTCATCAAAGATTTCCTGCAAACTTCAGACTTCAAAGCGCATACCTAACCAAAAAAAAAAAAAGATTCCTTTCTTTTGCATAGTTGGAGATAGACTCAAACTATATTTAAGAGTGAATAGACTTCTTTCCTTGCACATTGTTCGCTGACAATTTGGACACAAACTTTGGCTCAACGTGGTCATGTTGCAAAAGATAGAAACCGCTAATATGAGGGGACGACATCACTACACACACACAATCACACACACACAGCCACACACAGCGCCACACCCACACCCAACCACACACGCATAACTTTCACTTTGTGATGCAAAAATATCCTTTGTTTTTTGCCACATATACAAGTCAGTTGAACCAAATTGCTGGGCACAGCAAGTCAGGGGTTTGGGGCTTGAAGTTGTGGGCGTGTTGCTTTCACTTAGTTTATTATTTTTTGGTACATTTTGTGCCAAAGTTGGCAACAAGTTTACCTGCACAATGGCAAAACGACCTGGGACACCCCAGCAAACTCCTCACTTACTCGACTGCCACACCACCGGACAGTGGAGGAAGGTGGAGCCTTTCTAGCCTAGCTTTAGATGCGGCTGCTCCATGTTTTTCACATTTTATGCAAATTAGTTATGTTTCTTTCATCACTCTGCAGCTGCCCGTCTGTTGCTCTTAACTAAGGCACAAAGTTATATTCGCCCTTTCGTTTTTTGATCCTCTTTTTAGTTTTGCCTCCTTTTTTTGGTGTGCGTGTGTGTGTGTGTGTGTGTGGTTTATATAGAATCCCCAGGCTTGTGCAAGCAGAACTTTCTTTATCTCAGCTGTTGTCTTGTTTTTTCATTTCACATATATTTTTACTATTTTTTTAGAACTATTTGTTTTCATTCTTGCCTGCCAGCGTTTAACTGGCTTTTGTGTCTGACCATTTACTATTGACTTCTCTCGAGGCACACAGTGCGTATGCGTGTTGTGTGTGCTGCCCATTTGAGAGTCGTGGCCATTTAAGTGGTTTAGTCTCTGGTAGTTGGCTACTCTTCTAACAGCTTACTTTTTCCAATCAAATTGTGTGTAACACGTCGCCAAGTCAAGGCTTCCATTTCCATCTGCATCTGCAGCGGACAGTCGACAGTCGACCGAGTCGCATCTGAATTTGAATTGGAGCCAACAACTGAAAGCGTAACTGGCTGCAACATCGTTAGCCTCACGTACGTAACGTACGATTGGAGACTGTTACAGTGAACGCTCGAATTGTGAAACTTATAATATTTGTAGAAGTCATTCTTGTTTGGAATTTGTATAGAGATGTATGATTAATATTTATTTAACTAATTAAATTAAACAAATAATTAGCTAAACAAATAATAAACATTTTTGTGTGGCACAAGCGTTGCTCATTAGCGAGCGACATCTGTACTGTACACTGTACATGACCTAACCTGCCTAGTTATATTTTAGTCTGCCGTCCAATGTCCTGTGTGCGCCCATGTCCTGAATGTTATGTGTCCAGTTCGTGTCGCAGTTCATTTCCATTGGGCTAATGTCGGAAGACTTTTGACTGTGATTCCAGAGCGCTTTGCCCAAAACGTGCTCAATTGCAACGCCATTTGTTTGCTTAGTTGTTGATCCGTTTGTCCTGGCGGGCGGCAGGAGCAGCAGACAGGAGACAGAAGCACAGCTTGTCCTGCTGCTGTTGACGCGGCTCGTTTGCTATTTGCTCATCGTTTGTTGTTGCTTTGCAATGGCAAATTAACTGAACTGGCAGCCAAGAGGAGATGTACCCACTTCTATGGCCTCGCTTCGTTATGCTCTTGCCCAACCTAAGGCTGACGAGTGCCTTTGTCGTGCTAATTTCGTTGCCACTGCGCTTGGATTTAAATGCGAGCCATTGCACTGCGTCCTGTCACGTAGCCATTTGCAGCTGCAGCAACAGCAACAGTCGCAGGAGTCGCAGCAGGAGCAGCAGCAGCAGCAGCAAACAGCAGCAACAGCAACAGCAACACTAGTCTCCAGTTTGACCTCTGTTTGTCTTTGCCATGTCACTTTGTGTGCCGAGCATTTAAATTATTATGAACCTGCCTCGCTAACTGACACAGCGTGTGGCAAGGGGCAGGGCAAAGGGCAGTGAATTATTCCAGCCACATTGCGGATTCGAGTTTGTGTTGCCTTTGGACTCCAGGTGCTGGTGCTGCTGCTGCAGCTGCAGCTGCAGCTGTTGGCAAACGTGTGCTTTGGCCAATTTGTTGCCTTACACGTAAAACAAACTGAACAATTAGCCAAATAGCAGCGCGAGAGTTCATTCGCTTCATTTCAGCCAGAGCCAATAGGATGGGCAAATTGTTGCGGACCTGCATATTGGCCGAGAGCTGCCAGAGGTTGAAACTTTTGAAAGAATTTACCGCATTTAATGGCATTTTACATGCATGCAGAGAATAATGCAGCGCCCGAAGGACTTGTTTAATTACTTGGGCACATTGCAATTTTCCGTTACCTCAAGTGAGTATTAATAATTACTTCTTTGTAATTGCAATTTGCAATTTACAATTTACAATTTGCATATTACAAATGTTATATGCAATTAAATCCTTGTCAAATGTATCTTCTTGTGACAAACAATAAATCGCTCGCCATTTAATTTATCTATTTTTGTATTTCTTTTTTTTATTCAAGTTGCAAACTTCTTGTGGCCAAACAGTTAATGGCGCCGTCGACACTCGAGACGAACCATAATCCACTTTATATATTTGAGCTGACTTGAATCTGCTCAGTCTGCATTTTGTAGCTGGCAACTGGCAGCTGGCAGCTTAAGGCCTGAACATTAAGCACTTTGCCAACTTATTGAATGCCTCGGATAAGTTCGGCTGAGATTCGAGAAATCGACTTTTGTGAAGAGCCAACATGAGATATCTACGCAAACTCTTAATAAAAATGATGTAATTTACACGCACACATATGTATATGCATATCTATATGTATGTATGTATGCGGGAGTTATATATTAATAGCTGGCATACAGTGCCGACAAAAAAAGTTTTCGCGACGAAAAATTGCTGTTGTTCGGCAAGATGCATGCAGCTTAAACTTTTCTCCTCTTTCATTCAGTTTTTTCTTGCTTTACTTTTTTCTTTTCTTATTCATTGCCGTATCTATCTACTGATTTTTGTAGTCGAAACTGAGCCGGATTTGACGTTTTTAATTTGTGCGAAATTAAGCAAAAAATAAACTCATTTTGTTAGTTCGCTACGCTCGTGGGCAAACATGGGCCAAAAACTTTCTCGATAGCTGTCTGACAACAACAACAAGCCAAAAGAATACAACAAACAAAATTCTTTAGACCCAACCAAAACTTTCAACGGAAGTTTATCGGGCCAAAATGAAAACAAGAAAGCAAGAATTCTGGCGAAAATGTGCACGGAATTGTCTCCGGCTACGCAAAGAAAAATCTATGCGATTTGGCAAAAATTGCAAAATGCGCCACAGCCAACGCTGGAGTTGACTACGCTTGCATTCAGCGGCCGGAGCCAGTCTCTGTTACGCCATCTTCCACTACCCTTTATATATAGTTTGGCCATTGGGTAGATGTGTTGAGGTGTATAGGTATTTAACAAACTCTTTTTTGGTGTGCTTAATTTATCTGTCAAAATAATTTCTTAAAACCGAGTTGCATATAAAATTAATTAATCTATTAGCAGTTGTCATAAGCAATACCAATTTCAATTTGCCAAGCTTGCGTATACCCTTTCAAATATTTAAATATATTCAATACTCAACACAGCTGCAGCAAATTTGACTTTTACGATTGCAACTTTTTTATATTTTCAATATTCCATTTTATTTTTATGATTGCAAACTTTTGAGAGTTTTATTGCTTACCACGTGGTATCTAAGAGTCCAGCTCCAACAAACAGAAGCTCAACAACTCTACCGTGTAACTTGACTTTCGCTTTAGACACGGGCAAAAAAAAAAGCGTGCAACGCTGCCAACGGTGATTTAGTTGTTAGCCGTCGGGCAAACATTTCATGGCTCAATGTGCTCAATTCAATCAATTGGCGTACGAAGGATGAACAAATCGTTCGCCAGGAAGGCAGGCAAGACAGGCAGGCAACACACGCACACACCACAGATAACATACACACACACACACACACACTCACACACCTCGCCAGCTAGTAACTGCAATTTTAATCAAAATATTGTGCGCGTATGTTTGAGGACACTCTGTGACATGACGGCGATAGGCTGTCACAGATTGCCGTAATGCTGACATCCCGGATGGCAAAGTGAGGAGTGGCAGCATTTCTTTTTTTTTCTCCCATAGGCAGGAAATATACTTGTAAGTTACACATTAAATTCGAATTTTAGAAATAAATTGAATTTATTATCCTATATCTGGAAAGTACTAGTAATCTGATGCAGGCGAACAAGTACATCAAACATAAACTTCAAAAGAAGTTGTTTTACTCTCTCGTAATAAGTCTTACTTTTGGATTTAATTTTTATAAAGATTTTTCAACTACAAATCGTTTATCTTTCTGACTCGCTTATAATTTGCTTTGATACAAAAGCAAATGGGTATTTTATTCGCCGGAAAAGCAACAAAGAATTAACTTTATTAAGGGTAAACTGGTGATATATATAATGATATACACAAGACAATTTTAGTTAGTATAAAAGATAAGTTAGCTTCTTAAACTGTTGGCTATCTTATAAGAGTTATTGAGTATTTGCCACTATTAATATATTTTCTAAATGAAAAGCATTTCTTACCAATTTAGGTAATACTCCAAAGTATCACAAATCCTCCTAACTATATCAAATTACAACGATAGCTTTGCTGGTATTTTGAGTGTGATTTTTAGTATTTCTGAGAATAGTTACTATCTTTTGACTGTATTTGTCATTCAACTGGGTGCATCAATAACTGGTTTACAATAAACCTTACACGCATTGAGACTCATCACAGCGTTTAACTACGGAGAAGTACCTAGGGAGGACAAGTTGACTTGATGAATATGCTTTCCACAAATTCTCAGTTCTCACATTCATAATTGTCAGCATATAATGCTGATCCTTTAAGGTCCTTAACAACAACAATTTATTGCAGTTGAAGCCACCTGGGGGAGTCGGTGCACATAACTCAGGGTAACCGTACAACCGCAACCTTCTCACCTGGCTCCGGAAAGCAACTATGGAGATAATTACGCTTGAGCTTTCCCAGCTCCTACATTAAATATTTAGGTCCTGGGCTTGACGGACCGTTGCAACCTTTGCTGCTGGACAATCAGCAAAAAAAAGAAAGGAGAGTTTAACAAAAAAGGGTTTGTGTGGATACAAAAGTCAATAAATTGACTTGAAAAATGCTCACTCGCAGCAGAGCCAAGGATAAGTCTTCAAATAATAGGTGAATTATGTGTGCGTGTGCGTGTGTGTGTGTGTTTTGTGGTTTCAAATCCGGGTCTCGAAAATCCCCGAGAGCCAAAAACCACAAAGCCCAACACAAACACAAACACAAAATACGAAAACGAATTTGCTTTAGCTGTCTGTCTCATGGCAAATTTAATTAATAAATAATCACAATGTAGCCACAAGAGTAATAAGCATCAACATCAGCACAGCAGCAGAGCACGGCGCAAAAATATGTGTACAGCAATGAAAATTGTCATTAGTAAGAGTCGAAAATTGACAGACTCACTCACACACACACACACACACACGCATATATATGTGTGTGTGTGTTGTACATGTATTTGTGGCGACGAGTCTCAAGTGTTTAAAATTGCAAATGTTATTTTCACATGCGCTTGGGAGCAAAAACCCCTCCAAAAGGTAAATATTTGCCACAAAACTCTGCCCCGCCACCCCCCACTTGCTCAACCTACTGACTAGAAGCATGCTACGGATTCAACTTGAGTGCTTGCCCCGAAGGCACACAAACACACACGCACACATGCAACGACAGCTAGCCATGTGCTCATAAATTTATTACCAAAAATGATTTTTGCCATTAAGCATTATTAAATTGGCATTTCAAAATTTTATTATGCATACGCAGCTTGACTTTTGTCCCGAGGCCCTTTTGCTGCCATGCCGCATTTAGGGGCAACTGAATGTGCGCTGCGTCTTGCCCCAAATATCACAAAAAAAAAAAGAAAAAAGAAGGGCAGCCCATTATACATTATTCTGATGGTGTATATATCAAGACGAGGTCGCAGATTATAGCAAATTGTCGTTTATAATATGGAGTTTAGTGCCCCTAAAAAAACACGCAGAGGCAATGAAAATTTGTTCACCTTTCGCCACACATACGAATCAGACATTAATCAGTATAAAAGTTAGATAAAAAATCGACAAGTGTTTGAATTTTAAGCGCTCTGAAAAGCAAAGACTTTTTATAACTGGAGTTTTATGTTTTCACACAGCTTAAAGCTAACTAACCTCCGGCTTAGGTAAGATTTTTCTTTTTTGTTTTATTTAGCATTAGTTTTTTAGATTAATTAACATTTTGCTAGTTTTATTTTCTTAAGTTTTAGCACAGTTCAAAGTTAATCTTAGAGTCTGTTTTCTTGTGGATATTCTATCCTGCTATCGCTCACTCAAGGAGGTTGTGATGGATACCAAATCGAAATAACATCACACCCAGGTTGAGTGAGTCAAAGCAAGACAAAATGTTTTGTTATTTTATTTTATTTTATTTTATGTTTTTCTCTTCTTCTTTTTTAAGTCACTTTTGCACTTTTTCTCAACTTTAACGCTTCATTTGCATGGAGTTTGACGCCTCCAGCTCACACACACTGAGATTCTAATTCTCAACCAAATTCTTATTCGCATTCGTATTCTTAGTTTGTTTTTCTGTGTCCCTTAAGTAGTTGGGGGGTTTCACAGGGGAGAGAGGAGTAAGGGGGAGCCGAAAGTGTGCAACCTACGCGTGACTTTTTGGCAAACAAATTGCATGTTTTATACATTTTGATTTGTAACTCTTGGCACTCTTGGCACTGTGCAACTTCCTGCCGCCCTTTTAGTTCCACAGCTGTCTCTGGGCTCCCTAATTGAGTGGCAGGTACATGTTTTATTTATAAGTCCAATGGCAATAAAAAAAAGAAAAGAAACAGTAAAAAAAGGGACGCTTAAATTAAAAATCCGCACTAATTTGACACTTGATTGAATTTAAATTCTTAAATGCTTCAGACTCGACAGCTTCTACCAGTTTTTTTTCTTCTTAATACGCTTGCCAAAGGGCATTGCGATTTTATACATAGATATGCCAAAAATCTTGAGAATTTGTATTTGACTAAGGTTTAAATGATTTAAACTATGTGAGATGTAAATTAACAACATTAATGTTACAAATATGTGATTGGAAGAGCATTAACTTGTTCAGCGCTTTAGAATTTTCTTTAACGTGTTTTTTTTAATAAAATCCTTTTGTTGAAATGTGTTTCCGCACGGAAAATCTCAATAGCCAAGTGATTTGCAAGTGTTAACAATGCTACAAATAAATGGGCACAAATACACTCGCATTTGTATACATATATTTGCACTAATACACATATATATCATATACATTTCTATAGGTTTGTATGGTAAGCCCAAGGCAGCGAATACAATGAGTATACGCAATAAATCATAAAATAAATCGCTTACATTCATCGCTGTCAGTTTGCTGCTGCACAATGCTGGCTCTGCCACATGCTGCATACCCCTCCTCCTCCCTGCTCCATCCTATTATAGCTCCTAACTAGAATACATGCTACGTCTAACAAGCTGTCACAAAAACTCACAAAGGCCGTGCCTGGTTAGTCGGGCGGGTAGTTTTGCTAGGCGGCCAGGGAGGGAGGTGTGGGTGGGGGAGGGGGATATTGGGGCTGAGAGAAATCTATACAAAACCATTTGACAAGCAGGAGACGACGCACCACATCGTGTGGCAAAGTAAGCAGTCAAACCTGAGCGCCAAATGATGCGCACCGTTCAACGTTATCTAAACTGCAGGCGACATCAACGAGAAGGAAGACGGCCAAGGAGAGCTGCCATAGGAAGCGTCAGGTAAGAAAAAGGAGCAGCCTTGAGCTGAGACCTCTTTCAGATGATTTCGACAGGGGTGGCAAGGAGAAGAGAACGGGGTTGGGGGTGTCGCAAGGGCTGGTTTGTATGTGGCGCGGTTTGATGGCGCTATGTCACATGCCTTTCAATCAAATTCAAATTTACTACGCAAACATACACACACACACACACACAGGCTTACACACACTGCGTATAACAAATTCAACTGTAAAAATTTAACACATTGCGGCGCCACGTGGCTGCGGCAGAGGTAGGCAACAACAACAACAACAACGACTGACGTTGTGCAAGAGGGCAACGAAAGTAGAAAAAAAGTGTAGCATACAAATGGGCGCGCGGGTGAAAATTTGATGGTGTGTGTTGTGTATTGTGTGTGTGAGTCAAGTGAACCTAAGCTAATGCATATTTAATATTTATATGTAGACGTACCCCGATAAGAGTTTGAGTATAGATGGATCTAGTTATAAAATGTTTAATTCGCATCGCGCATGCATACATAATCCATAATGTTGATTATATAGTCAACAATAACTGTTGTGCCATTTACACAAATATTTGGACTTCATGCATAAATTGTTATCGCCTAAGCACGTGCTATAAAAATATACAATGCTGACCTTTACCCTCAATTATTGTATGTGTCTACTAAACGCGCATTAAAATACACATTTAAATTTGTAATTATCAGCTTAACTTGTGCGATGAACCAATTTGCAGCTCAGCCAAGCGTATCGAGTATTATTTAAGATTATGTTGAATAGGTAAGCAAAACAGTGTGCTACAAAGTGCTACAAATATCTGCTTGTGTCTTGCAACACTGAAAGACATGGAGAAGCTTTTGCTTTTCGAAAAGTACACATTCAACAAATCAATCCCATTAGAAAATACTGCTTGGTTTGCTTTTCCAATCCGTTGACTGATCTTGGACTCTTTGTATGGCAAACACAAAGTAAAGGGAAAAAAGCGTTAAGTCTTGTTAAAGTTAAAGCCAACTCAAATAGATAAATGCTATGGTTGGTTGTACTTTCTGCTCTAATCGCTGCTCGCTTTGAACGTATCAAAAGCAATGTATTTAAACATATGAATAAAAAGAAATCAAACCAGACAAGAACAGCTTTCAGGTTTTGGGTTGCATTGGTTTTGTCCAAAAACATTTTATTACTAAAAGGTCGAGCAAAATGTGCAAAAAAGATAGAAAATAGACAAAACACCAAAAGTTGTAATGCCAAAGCTAAAAGAAATCAACTCACTTGCAACTCTAATCGCTGCGCGTTTCTTAAGACCCTCTGCGACAGCAAGCGGGGAAAAATGTAGAACAAAACAGATGGAAAAATAAGCAAAGTGCTGGAAAAACCAAGCGACAATTTGTTAGATCGCTTTACGCGGCTCTCTTTTAATCGCTTCTCACTTTGTTTCAGCGCTGACAATGTGGAAAACCAAATGCTTTAAGCTAATGCAATAAACGAGAGTGTTTATAAGGCTTCAAAGTCGAAAGTTAGAAAACTGCAGCATCATTTTTCCAGTTAAAATTGCAATTAGCTTTCATGGCAAGTTGTTGTTGACTAGTTTATTATAATTAAAAAACTAGTAAAGGACTTGTAACTATTATTTGGCATAAAGTCGAGCTTATTGTAATTTAGATATGGCATCAGAATTTCTATAAGCTTATCTAGAGAAACAAAAGTTTGCTTTTGGTCAACACAAAAAGTTTTGGTTTTTTGCAGTTTTTCAACATTTCTGTTGGCCAATGGCAACGAGCAGTAGTTTGCCAAATGCGGTTTGTCCCAAAACGCTTTTGCACACAAAATTCAGATGGACAGCCAGATGGAACCGGACTCCGTTTGTTTTGACATTTTTAAGCGCACTTTGTCGGCTTTGAATGGTTTAACACAACAACAACAACAACAACAGCAACAACAATAACAAAATAAGAGAGAACCTCAAAATAAAAATCTCAACTTTGTTGTGTTGTGTTAAGGGAGGCGGATGCGTTAAGGTGAGGTGGAATGGCGGTGGGGGTGGGGTTGGGGGTGTTTTTGGTTATTTTGCATGTGACTCATTGAGCGCCTGTTTTGCGGTGTTTAATCTACTCCGCTTATGTGCTAACTTCCTGCAATGCTTTTCCGCCGCAGCTATCTGTCTCGCTCCCACTCTCTGTCTCCATCTCTTTCTGCGCGAGTGTATGTGTGTGTGTTGTGTTGTGTTGTACATGTGTGCTTATCCCGATTTTGTGTTTGTGTTTGTCTGTGCCTCTGCCCCTCAACAGCAGCCACTTGGTAACCAGTGTAAAAAAAGCTTAAGTTGCGTTTCACTGACTTTGAATTTTTTATACGCCACATCGACATTTTTTTCTTCT
This sequence comes from Drosophila nr. perissopoda 5 BK-2023a, assembly GCA_035044105.1. Lineage (NCBI taxonomy): Eukaryota > Metazoa > Arthropoda > Insecta > Diptera > Drosophilidae > Drosophila > Drosophila nr. perissopoda 5 BK-2023a. The sequence goes on from JAWNMK010000126.1 coordinate 889,440, forward strand.
TCTTTTTGTTGCTGTTGTTGTTGCTGTTGGCCCCGGGAGCTAAGCTGCTTTTTGCGCTGCTGTTTCTGCTTAACTGCATGCCAAAACTCCCTATAGTGTGTGTAAGAGTGTGTGTGTGTGCGAGTGCGCGGGTGTGCTTTGCTGCAAGTTTTGCTTAAATTGAATTGCACATTTGAGCGCATTCACCTAAACCCAAATGCAAATCGGATGATGGTGGCCCACCTTTGTCAAGCGACACCCCAGCAGCAGCAGCAGCAGCAGCAGCAACTGCAGCACTAAATTGTTTGGCATTATAGCTGTTGCCGACGGCAACACACCACTTGCCACATCCTCTTACACCTTAGGATTGCAGTATTGCTATCATAACAACTGCAGCTGCTGGCCATAGGGTCATAACGCTGGGTATTATCAAATCGTTTTGCATACCCAAGTAATGCGAAGAGCGAGAGAAAGCAGATTGCTGAAGGTAAAGTCAAAGGCAAATGTGTCTAGTGTTATATAGGAAATGAAAATATAAGCAGCAGAAGAAGAAGAAGAAGAAGAAGAAGCAGCAGGAGCAGGCGAAAAAAGAAATAAAGACATATTGTAAACATTAAACAGCTATCAGCAGGATACGTTTGACTTTATTGATTTCATCTCTCTCGCTTTATCTCTGTCTCTCTTTCGCTCGCTTAGACGTCTAATGGCAGCATTGTTGACACTGTTGTGTGTGTGTGTGTGTGTGTGTGTGTGTGTGTGTGTGGGTGTGTATGCTTGTGGGTGTCAAAAAGAAGTACGTACTTTGATTTTATAACCAAATCGAGCGTCTTTTAAGCTTCAAACAGCGCTCTTGCAACTTACCTGAAAGCAGAAGAAAAAAAGGGAAAAGAATATAAAGAAATTGAAATTTTAGTCAATCTATATAAGTGTTGTATATACTACATATGTATCCATATATATACATACACACATACATATATACATATATATATATATTTATATTTATTTAGCAAACAGCGTTGGCTCAACGAAAATGTTTGGTTGCTGTGACAACTACTTTGCTTAGTTAGTTTTTTCTTTATTTTTTTCTCTCCTTTATTTGTGGGTGTGGTCGGTTACAGCTACGGTTGCTGTTGCTGTTTATATTGCACACCTCCCCCTAAAAACTCTATAATATATATATATATATAGCTTATATATGCCGGATATCGATTGCTGACGTCGGGCGGCATAAACAAAACAATTTGTCAAGCAAATGTGCCAAAAAGTTGACACTGAAGATGAAAAGTTGTACCAAGCAAAAAACAAAATAACGGCGAATATTGCTTGCTAACCCAACAAAAAAAAAAAAAAAAAATACACCCACACACCCACAAAAACTGTACAGTTGTGCACACAATGACGTAAGCACTTACGTTAAGTTGTCAACCATTTGGGAGCTGTGTCAAATATAGTTGCACTTTTATATGTAATTTGTCTTTCTTACACCCACTCCGCTATTTTTTTTGCTTTTCTTTTTTTTTTTTGTTGCAACTTTACTTTGGGGTTAAAATGTGAAAAGTTCGCTGGTGTAAAAGTTTTAAGTTGTCTGTTAGTTTAATGATCTAACATGTCATTATACCTCTTATATACTTATTCTAGATTTTTTTGTGTTTGTTTGTTAATTAAAGTTAGTTGTGCAAGATTGAAAGTTAAATGTTGTGCGGGGAATATGTATTAAATAAGCCCAATTAATGAGTTAACGTTACGTTAAGTACAGTCCGCTTACGTCACGGAAGACAAACTCATTACGCTGTCAATATCAATTAGTGAAGTTGTTTTTCTGCATTTGCTTACGTAACGCAAAAATATGTAATTACCAGCAAGTCAGACGCATGTTAAACGCTCATGCGTTGCGTCATCAGCTTGCACCACATTCTCATCGGGGAGCGTGGGTGGGGAGGGGAGGGGGAGGAACTAAATATCGAATTATTAGCTTTGCCGTAAGTTGTACAAACTCGTAAAACTATGTCTCTTGTGTCATTTGCAATCGAACCAAGGGCGACACAAAATATTGTTTTGATGAGTAATATGCGTTTAATAGCGCGCACAGAAGGCGCTTGGAAAAAGGACATATGCCATTGCCATTGATGCCGTGGCCGTGGCCAAGAAACGAACCAAGCCCCGGGGCCATTAAATCGAAGTGTTTGCACCACAACCAACAACCGCGCTGCTCCTTGGCCCATCAACTTAATGATGCATAATGATATGAGCCACAAGACGCGGCCCATTACCCACAAAAACCGCACCACACACACAGACACACACACACACACACACACACACACAATAATGAACAGTAAGTGGGTGGCAGTGGTGCTAGTGGTGTCTTTGGTAAATGTTATGGCAACTGCTGCGTTTGTTTAGCTAAATGGAGAGCCTCACAGCTTTTGCAGACTTCTAAATTATTTATTTTCATTAGCATTATAATGATTTCTATTTGGAACTGGCCAATGTCAATGTCCGTTTGGCTAATTTGTAATAACACCCGATGAATTTAATCCATATTGATGAACGAACTGAAAAAATATACTGAATATTTTATGCGGCATATCATTTAATCGAATTCCGTTAACATCAATATTTTCATGTGATTATTTATTGAAATCACATTTAACATTAAGTTATTTATTGCGTGTCGACTGTATTTGAATTTAATCAAAATATTTAAGCAGCTGTCGGCCAACATGGCCAGCCAATTGTCGATTGCCAATTGCTGTGCTTCACAAATATTTCACATTTTTTTTTGCTTGCTGTTTTTCCTTTTTTCGCTTTTTTTCAGCTGTGGGTCCTGGCTGCTGTCTGTGTTGATGTAGTGAGTGGCTTTTGAAGTGCAGCCAGTCACACACACACACAGAGACAGGGATAACAGTGTGCGTGTGTGTGTGTGCTTGTCATGTACACACTTAATGCTGAAAGAGTGTCACTAACAATATCATCGTCTGCCCGTCTGTTTTGTCCTGTTTGAGCTGCTCTGTTCTCGTTTGCCTGTTATTTGTTTAGTGCAGGTGACATTTAAATTAAGCTGGTTTCGTTTGCCATTGCGCTAAAAGTGGTTTTATGTTGCGTCCTCGCTGCGATAGCTCGTTAAATCTAATAAACGTTTGCACTTTTTTTTTTGTTTTATTTCCACACAACATATCTATACACTTGTTGTGTGTGTGTGTGTGTGTGTGGATAACAATTGTTCGTAGCTTGATTAAATTTCTTTATGTTTGTGTTTTATTCATCGTTTCTGTTTTTTTTTTTTGTTTTCATTGCCTTTGCATTTGCCAACAATTAAACCAGCCAATTAAACTTTAGCCTGGTCGCAAAACAACAGCTCAGCAATTGACTACGACTTGGGGTCTTCGAGCTGGTCCTGGCTGTGTCCTGTGTCCTTGCTGGCTGCAGCAGCTGTTTCTCTCTAACTGCCAAAGTGCTAATACACACAAATACCCAAATGTGTAGTTAACACCGAGTTTTTATGCAATCTGCACTTCCAACGCTCCAAACGCCCACCCACTTGGCTCTGACCATTTGCTCCATTTTACATATACTTTTATTGGACTCGACAATTTATGCACACGGCGCATTTTTCTAGCCGTGCATTTTAGCTAGTTTATGGTATCAACTAGTTCATGAAAACACAGCGCTATTTATTCAGTTACCGAGTGGATTATCGAAGTGCAATCTGGTCACGATAGCCTTGGTATTTAAAAAGTTTATAAATAAAAATAAAAACAAAAATCAAAAACTAATTTACTTGCCAGTCACGACATTAGCCGTTCGGAGTAAAGGCAATAAATAAATAAGTACATAAATTATTTAGTGCAAATAAATCAATGCGCAATTGACATAAATTATTTCAGGTGCAAAAGGGCAACAAATCGAGCCGAATGTTTGCAGCAATTTTCGTTCCAAAGTGGCAAGTATAAATAATGTATCAGCTTAGCTGGAAATTCAGTAAAAGATTGTAACGCTGAAGGAAGTTTGTACAAATTAGCATTCTATATTGTTAATCATTTTTTCTTTAGTTCTAATCTTCAATTGAATATATGTCAAATATAAAATAATTCAATTTATGAGTTGGGAAACTTAAGTTTCGACTGAAAGTCGACAATTTAATTGAAACTGTTACTTGATTTGTGTGTCTAAGAAGCACTTTGCAAATGTATGTCAATTGCTTTGGCTTCTTAGAGAACTTAACGCAAGCTCCCATTGGGGGCAGATTTGTGTGGCAATAATACTATTGCCACATGAATATTCCAGTTTGTCCAGCTGCCAAAGTCACATATAAATCACAACAAAATCAAATTACTCTTTCATCTGTTTGGGGGCATCAAATAAATTGCACAGCATATTACGTATACGTCGAGCTGAGCCAAAGGTATCAATTCATTGATTATTTATTGATGGCACGCAAAAAAGCTAGCACGACAGAGAGAGAGAGAGAGAGAGAGACAGAAAGAGAGAGTGAGAGAGAGAGAGAGCAAAAGGAAAAAACAAGGTGTATGACTATTGTTTGCCAGATTGGATTGTGTCTGTAACACACAGATGCACATACATACACACACACAGATATACACACACACATCAACACACACACGCAAGCACTCACACATATAGCGAGTTATTTTCGATTTATATTGACTCGAAAATGTCAAATGCATAACGGGCAACAATTCACAATTTTGATGTAATTGACAGGCAAAAGGGCTTTGCGGTTGAGTTTGATTGTTGGGTGGCTTGGGTGGTTCTGTGGCATCGGCCATGTTGTACGTAACTGTGATGCACATCGTAAAATGTCAAACTTTGTTGTGTCGTAACGGGCAACATTTGGACAAAATGCTTTCTTATTTGACAGGCCAAACAACGACAACAATTGTGACATGTACATCTGGCAAGCCACAGCGACAATCTCTCAGATTCGCTCATTGAATATGCAAAGCACTTTAATTAGTGTGCGAGAGATGGTGGAGTGTATTACATGCAACATAATAATTCAACAATGTGCCGCAAAAACAATTAGCTGCATTTACAAGATACGGCCGCAAGTCAAGCCGCAGCTGCCATCGATTGATTGGCTCGCGAAATTGTCCAAGGTTTTCAGGGGTTTTGCGGGTGAGGAGATGAGTGGCATGGCTGGCAGCCGCACCTTTAAGAGAGCACTGTGTCTGGCATATGTGGCATGTGGCATATGCAAAATGAAGTTGACATCTGCTTAAGTGGCTGGGGTTTTGGGCAATCCACCATTGTTGCTGGTGCTGCTGCTGCAGCTGCAGTTTCATTTACAGCTGCTGCCTGCTTGATTGGACATGAAATTGATAGCTCCAACACACATACTTGCAGCACTGCAACTGTGTGCTGCATGTGTGCATGCGTGTACTTGTGTGTGAGTGTGCTTAAGCAACTTAATTGAATTTTGCACTCAAGTCGTTGACGCTGTCGTTGGGCGCCTGGGCGTGGCCGTAAACGTTTTCCCGCAGTCGGAAACATTTAAGCTTTGACAAGACATTTGTGAAGTTTTAAGTGCATTAGCTGTCAGCCAGGCTAAACATTCCAGCTAACTGCAAATTGCAGCGCACACATGCGAGACAAGCCAGTCCATTGAAATCTGGCTGCCACAAAAAAGATGGCAACACTTTTTTAAATGTGCGAATACAATAGAAAATCTAAAAAGAACGTTGGAGAATATCTAGATTGAAATGAATTTAATATTTATTTTAATTTATATTTATATTTGTTAAAAAAAAAGAAACCATTTATAATTATTGCTTTGATCGGTTTAAACAAACAATTTGTGACACGTTCAGTTTTAAATTAACACCTTTTTTTTGCGCTGAATTCAATAGTTATTTGTAATCGAGGGTGAATAATTTATACAATATGCAAAAGTTCAAAAGCGTTGAATCACAAAATACATAAGCCATGTATGAATTATGTAAAAAGCTGAACAAACGATCCAATGCCGTCAAATGTATTTTAATCATTTAATTGCTATGCATACGCATTTCATGCATGCCTTTTGGTCGAAAGCAAAAAAAAGAAATGAAACCAATTCAAAGATTACTTTTGACTGTGCAAAACGAGTCAAGTTGGAAAATACTATTGGCCAACAATGTCCATTTGTCAACGCTTTGTAGTTGATGCCATTAATGGATTAAGCTGAAAAACGTGCTCCACAATGAATAAATTGTCAGATTGCGTTTGCCACAAACGAACACACAGAAGCACACAGCTTGAAATGGGGTTAACCAGAAGGGACACGAGTTGACCAAAACCAAAAACCAGTAAAAGGGGGCGGGCCACTGACACTCAACGGCTGCCACGTTGCTTACATTTCAATATGTTTGTGCTCTTGACATTTTGTTTAACTGTTAAACTGTTGCCAAATGCCAACTGTCAACTTTCTTCTTTTCTTTTTTTTGTTTGGTTCAAAAGTTTGGAGGAAAAGCCGCAGAACACCAAAACATTTTATGGTCATTTGTGGCAGGCTTTAAGTTATCTCAACCAGAAAAAATGAAACCAAAAACTTTTCAGCGCTTTAAGCATGCTAATAGTCTTCTGTGTTTGTGTGTGTTGGTGTGTGTGTTGGTGTGAGTGGGCATTTTATAAATCAGCGTGCAATTACCCGAACCGTGTAGTTTGCAAGTGTATTAAGTTCATTTTTCATTTCGCCCTCATGCATTAAGCAACCCAAAGTAAGTTGCCTGACTTCACCAAAAAAAGACGGATAAAAAAGTATGTATATTTATATATATAAAAGATAAACATAACGCAAAATCACTTTTTCACTTAGCTGGTTTGTGTGTGTGTGTGTGTGTGTCTGAGTGTGTGTTGCCTTTTGGCATGCAAATAAAATGGCCTAAAGGCAACAGCTTCCCCTGCCCGGCCCAAAACCGAGACCAGAGAAACCAGAAGCCAACTTAAGCCCAACACGTTAGAGAGAACAGCGGGCGCAATTTGGTTCCACCAAAAATTCCAACAGCTTCAGCTTTAGCTTCAGCTTCGCTCTGTGGGTTGGGGGCGCCACAATAAGAAAAATGTTCAAGTGCCAGAATGTGTGCAAAGAACTCAAGTTTGGCAACACACTTCGCGTTGCTGTTGCTGCTGCTGCTTTTGTTGTTGCTGCCTTTTTTGCCCTTTTATTTTTGCTTCGCAGATAATTTGAATTTTTTCCATTTGTTTGGTTTGGTGCTGTGCTCCTGTTTTTCGAGCTCCTTGGCAGGTCAGTTGCATGCCTCGGCTGTTGGGTCTCCTTCTCTCTTTTTGTTTCATTTTTTTTTTTTAAGAACTGTAAATTGCTTTAGTTTCAGCACAGTTTCAGCAACAATAAGCGGGCAGCGGAGTCGGGCTCTTTCTATATTTATGAATACGCGGAATGTAATGCACTGCATATAGCTGGAGCACTTAGAGCCCTTTCTCCCTATCTGTGCAGCTGGAATTGCAGCTTGCCCGATATTCTCAGCTGCGAACTTGTGTGAAATTCTCCTTATTACTTCTATTGTTCCGGCAGCTGCAATTAGGAATAGTTTTCTGTATGCTGACATATATATATATATTATCAACATAAATGTTGTTGCCAAATTTTCGCGTGCAGTTGAAGTTCATTTCTTGGAAACTAGTTTCAACTGTAAATATATATTTGTTGAGGTATCAGAAGAAGAGTTTGACTAAAATAATTTCCCAATTTTAAAGAGGATTATTTTAAACTGGAATTTGATTCCCTACAACAATTTGCAAACAATTCTGAACCACTTCAAAATTTACAAATTAGATTATCCTTTTCCCTAAGCCAGCAACATTGCCGTCTTATTTGACTTTAAACAACTTTGCAGGATATGCAGGACAATGTACAAATATGTTTACTTATATATAAGTAATGTATATGTGCCTTCTAGTTACATTTCTTGCATTTAGGTGGCACAAAAATATTTGAATACTTTATGCTTTTTATTTTTTTTCAATTACGGCAAAAGTGGCAAAACAGTTGTCAACATTTCAAGACAAAACAGCAAAAACAGCAGCAGCAACAGTTCCGGACACAGAAGCAGCAACAGCAACAGCAACAGTAGCATAAAATGTAATGGAAGTGGATAAAATAAGAAGAAGAGTAGCAATGGCAGCAGCAGCAGCAGCAGAAGAAGAAGAACAGGCAGACATGACGCTCTGTCAGCTGCAGAAAGAAAGATGTCAGTTGTCAACAACAATGCCCCAAGTTGCAACAATAAAATTCTGACACATTGAAAAATGTCATTGTGTAACTTAAGTAGCCAACATCAGACACACACACACACACAAACACACACACACAGATATGTACACATATGTAGGGTTGATTATATAAAACAAGGCATAGCCAGACACGTACCCCTACCAACCCCGCTGCCACCCTCCAGCTAGCTAGCTTTGTGCCCAAAGCCTGTTAATTTACTTGCAGTTCCGTTCCATTTTTATGGACTGCCGCCATGACGCTTTTTCCTCTAACACACACAAATGTGTGTGTGTTTGTGTGTGTGTGTGTGTGACGACCATTTGTTATGCAGTGATATAGCGACTGGTAGCCTAGCCAGCGTTTAATGTTTTACATGTTTATTAGAGATGAGCGTGTGATTTAGATATAGCTTAAGATTTGAACCATAAATTTATTATTTATAATTATTAATAAAAAAATTGTATGCCAAAATATATAAAAATATTTGAATAACTGTCGAGAGAAGAAATTTGCAATCCCATAAAAATCAAAGTACTTAAAATGTATTCCAAAAAATCTAGAAAATCCTTACTTTTTATACTCCATATTAAATATTAATAAATTACTTTAACTACTCTAGAAGCTTGCCAATAGAAGCAGCTTATGGCTTAGGCTTATAAGTTTATGGCTCAAATGGCTAATAACAATTAAGAGCAATGAGAAACTTTTTAATATAAGCATAGTAAAATAGATATAGATGCATTTATATATAGATATAATTTCATGCTCACACGCGCACATCTCTAATAAGCCAACACACGCCCATATTTGTTGAGTGTGTGTTGCTTATGCAAGCGAGAAATTTGTTATAATGTGCATGGCCATAGAAATAGGGACAGTCGAGAATATCGCTGAATATTATGTATGCTTTTGATAAACGCATAGAAAACCACCGAGGCGTACACTTGGCCCAGGCCTACGTGAGGCAGTGGGATAGTCTATGTGTGTGTGTGTGTGTATGTATGTATGTATGTGTGCGTGTGTGTATGTGGCGGCAACCCTAGCCAAAGTCATTTGTGGCGTCGATCAAGTGTACTGAGCCGTTTTATGGCGGCGCTTAACAAACCTCGACGAGGCACAGCAATTGTTGTTACTGTTCTCTGTAAAGTATATAAGTATAAATATATATACACATATATATATATATATATATATATATAAGTATTTAGTTTTTTTTGGCTGCTATCACAAGTTGTGTGTTGGAGGTGACAAAGTTAGGAGGATTAACAAAGAAACAGACAAAACTTGCGGGTTGTCCGCGCATCAAGTGAATAACAGAAACGGCGTATAATTTAATTTCCACAGCGGATCGGGCTCTGGCTCCGGCTCCGGCAGCGAGACTGTTATCAGTCTCCAGGCATCATTATTGCGTTTAATGAAAAATAATTACTTTTGGATAAGGCAAAGTGAAAGAAATAACAACTGAATAAAAACCCAAGCAAAGCGGCCCCCAAGGGGCCAAGCAACAGCAGCAACAACAACGAGCAGAAGGCAACATGAGAGAGAAACGGCAAGGAAAAGCGTGATACTTGACAGTTTTTCACTTGTTGTTGTCGTTGTTGCTGCTGCTGATGCTTTTCGGCACGGATTTTCTTAAGTGTAGCGCTGTAAGTTCTTTAGAGATATGCAAATGTGCTGAGCTTATTAGCCTGCAAGCACGAAACTGCAGCAGAAGTTAAAAGGAAAATTGGTTACAAGAGAGACACACTCGGCGAGCGAGATAAGTTTTATGGAATAAGATAATGCAACCCAAATTGTAAAAGGATTAGCTGCTAATTGGCCACATTGCCTGGCTTTAACGTTGATGCCACTCAAAATGTAAGCAGAGAAATTACGCTAGTCTGTCTCTATCTGATAGCTAACCTAAATCAATAATAATCGCAAAATTCGAATAAATTTATTATTCTATTTATTAAAATAGATTTATATGTTCCCAAACAAAAAAAAAAATATGTCAAATCTAAATGAAGATGACAAATTTGATTTATAATTTCCATAAATTAACGTGGAGACCGCTTGTTTCAAAATTTGATACAAATCTTAAATGACAAAAGCATATTCGAATGCCGCAGGGGGTTTTTCAGTGTACATCGACTAAATAATTAAATCAAACTGTCAATTTGACATTGTAATGAACACGTTCGGTAGATAATTCAACACAGAGCAGTCTGTGCATTAAAAGTTATTTAAATTATTGCAATTGTGTGTAGATAAACCTGACTATCTGAAATGCATTTGGAATTTTATAAGCTACGAAATACAATATAATTTATTACTATTGATTTTTTGATTTATAAACTATCGAAAGTCAAAAGTGCGAAACATTTTGCCAACTTGGCAAATTGGGTATATCAAGCCATGTTGCCGCGACGAACAAAAAGCTGCTATAAGGTTGTTGAAAAGTAGACTCAAGCATTGCATAACAACTATGCCTTATAAAGTTAAGTTCCATTCAGTAAAGATGAACATATAGCCCATCAATCAACTGTAGCACACTTACCGACTGTCGCCAACATTATAAGCGCCAAAGGCAACAACAAAAAAAAAAGATGAAGAAATTATGGAAATATTCGCTGCTTATTGCTTGTAATTCATTGAGCCGCAATTTCTTTGCAACTCTGGCTACGCACTGGCAATGTGGCGCCTGAAGTTAAGGCGCTTAAATGTAAGCATTACAGTCAGACAGTAATGACAAAAGCGAGCATATATACGCTAATATATATGTATTATATAAATTTAAGGGCATATCGTATATATACATATATATGATGTGCACATAGATGATATATTACTATGCATAACTTGCATTAACTGCCGACTTGTGAGCCGCCTCTCTTTTTATTCGATTCTGTTGCCTGATTTAATGAGGTATTTTATGGGGTGGCACATAACCCACTTAAATATGTCATATGCATATGCTGGCTGGGTTGGGAGAGTTGAGCGCGACACTAATCAGATGAGGCGGTGGCGGGGCAGGCTCAGCATTTGAATTTCCAATGGCGTCAAGTTTGCCCCTTAAAGTATGCTACGTGAATTATGTTGTCCATGAATGTCAGCAGCAGCAGGCAGTAGCAGCAGGCAGCAGCCGCAGCATCAATAGCAGCACGCAGGCAGCAGCAGGCAGGCAGGCAGGCAGCAGCAGGCAGGCAGCAGCAGGCAGGCAGCAGCAGGCAGGCAGCCGCAGCAAGTAGTTAACAGCAAGCATGCAGTGGCAGCAACAAACAGCAGCAGCTCAAATGTCAGTCGCATTCGCAGTCGCTGTTTGCAGAGTTTCTCCTTTGCTTGGGTGTCGCTGTCAAAGCACTTTATGTCACAATAACTTGCAGCGCATATGTGTATGTGTGTGTGTGTTGGTGTGTGTGTGTGTGTGTGTGTGCGTATTACTACATATGCATTCATTTCACGTGCCAGCAGCTAGCATCTTCAGTTTGGTGTCGCGTTCTGCGCAGAGTTGTGGCCAATATGCATATGTAAAATATTTATGAGCGCGTGCAAATTCATTTCATTGCTTCAACGCTTTTGCCATTTGGATGCTTCAAGCCTGAGTCGCTTGACTTTTGTACCTGGTTTGTCAACATTTCAAATTCAAATTAAATTTCTATTTAATAACTATTTATTATATTTTCATCTTAATTCTTGCTTTTCATGCAACATAAAATAAGGCTAGATTTTTGCTTAAGAGTGTAGAGTATGCTTTGGTTCGTTGTTTGGTTCTGTTCCACCACAAAGTGATCCATTTTATTGTCATATATATGTATGTATTTTGTATATTTATACATTTTCGCATGCGCTGCTGCTCTTGTTTGGCTCTTGCACATGAATTTAATGCAGCGCATAACAAATTTTCACAGCACAAATTTTCATGGTCTGCAGGGCTTATAGCCTAACTGGCTAAATGGGAGGCTGACAAATTGTCAACACACACACACACACAGATACACCACCAGACACCCAGATGCCCAACCCTTTTGTTGTTGTTGTGTTTGTGTGCTGTAAATAAATACAACATTGTGCAATATGCGCGACACGCGTTTATTTGTACTGTATTTATATTTCATGCTGTGCCGGTTTGCCCCATTGTGGCCGGGGAAGAAAGGGGAAAGGGGCCTGTTGACAGGGGGGTGGGACTGGTCTCATATTGCCAAGGGGTGTGACGGAAATCGCAAAAATATTTTGTGCACGCCACGGAAATGAGAAAAATACATTTCGTTTTGGGGGTTTGCTGCTGGCTGCTGTTTTGCAAATTTTTATGCACGTTTATTATTTATATAAGCATATTTTTGGGGGGGCAACAACTGTGACTCGGACTGTGACTCTGACTCTGACTGCGACTCTGACTGTGACTGCGACTGTGACTGTGGCAGTTGTCTGGCTTTTTAACTAATTTCGGCATGGGAGTTAAAATTTTGTAATTCGCTTATGCAATATTCAGGCACATTACATTTTATGCGCTCTGTCTGCTTATTTACGAGCTTAACGCGCAGAGCGCAAAACGCCACGCGGCGTATACGTAATATAAACAACGCTTAAGCCACTGCGAATTCTGTGTTTTCCTTTTTTTATTTTTCCATTGCTATTGGTATTGGTATTGAAATTGGCATTTGGTTTTGCGTGTTGCGTGTGTGCGTGGCAATTTCAAAGGCTTAGACGCCTGAGTGCGCATGGACATGACAGCAATGACGACGCCAGCATACAGTAGTAACCAACACTGTAACAATATCCCACTGCGTGCTTCCCTGTGCAACACACCACACCCACTTGCACCACCCATTGACTCTGCATTCAAATTAAAGTTTTGCAAACAGTCGCTGGCTGGTTTATGTAATTGAATTAAGCGCTTGCAACGCTGGCCCACAGTGCACAGTGCAACACAGCATTGCATTGGGCGTGACTCTCTGCGGCAATACATGTGTAAGCGTGTGTGGTGTGTCTGCTGCATTGCATGCATCAAGTTCAGCACACAACCAGAAGAAATGCTTTGATCTATTTAATCTATCTCTTTCTCTTCCTTTCTCCTTTCCTGTTGACCTTTTTGCTTGACTTTTTGATTATATTTTTTGTCCTTTTAATGTAATTTTATCCCGTTTTTATGCTTATTAAAATTGCTAATCAAATTTGGTTTTAGCTTTAACAATTATACTTTTTTTTGCGCTATCTAAATGCCAAATTCCTTTGTGGTTGTTTAACTAGTGTTAAACTTTATTAATTATATATTTATATTTTTTTTGTTCAGCTTTTGTAAACTTTGTGAATTATTTTGGTTAATTTTTCGCCATCAAATATGTTTTATTATTAATTTTATATTAATTATTAAAAGTATTCAAAATTGTTCGTGGTAAATTGATTGTTAAACAATTATTTGATGGAACAAATTTAAATTTATTTCTGGCTCTCATGTGGCATATTTGTTATTTATATTTATTTTTTAATATTAAATAAATTGCGTAGATTTAATATATTTAATATGTTACCAATTTTGCCTTATTTTTTACAATGCTTTAATTTAAAAAAATAAATCTTTAGTTACTGTTGCTAGTTATTGTTGGAGTAGGACGACAAATCTATGACTTTGCTGTGGAGTAGGTTTGGGGGGAGAGGATTGGTTTTTGTCCTAAGCGAGGGAAACGTGCATTGAACTGGTCGCGTGTCAGGTTGCGTTCAATCGCCTCTGCAATGTTGCAACCAACCCCAAGCCCCCAAAAACCGTGGCATACAAATACAAGATACCCGAACCCGAAACCGACCTACTCTCTGGGGTGCCATAGCGATTGATTGGCTCTGGGGCGGAGCGATGCGACGCATTTGTCCTTTTGTTTATTGGCCATGTGCCACACACGCTCAAACACACACATGCACGCACACACACACACGCACGAATGTGTGTATGTGTGTGCTGAAGCGATTCATTGTATTTAGTGAAGCACCGCTTGTCATCTTGTGGGGTGTAGCTGCAGGGCAGGACAGCATTGGGTTTGGGGTTACATTAATCGGATTTGGGGTTCCATTGTTGACTGAGTTGCTGCTGCTGTTGCTGCTGTGCACTTTAAGTTGCAGTTGCATAATGCCATTGTTTGTTGCATATTTACTTTTTGACGCTTTTCTGTCTCTCTGCACAAAAAAGTTGTGCCTTTTGTTACGGCTGCTGCTGTTGACTGCTGCCATTCTGCCAATCTGGCAATTCCTGCCCCGGCACGTATGTCGTTTATGTCGTTAGCTCTACGGGGATCTCAGCGCTTATATTCTATTCAGGTCGATTCCTCACTGTTCGATTTGTGTGCAGGACATGTATTGATATGTGTGTGTGTGTGTGTTTGGCAAAAGTTGGCTGATGTAACTAAGTAATATTGGCAGTTGCATTTGGGTTATTGTCTTCAGTGGGTGTCTTCCTATCTCTGTGTGTGTGTGTATGGTGTGCATAGTGTGTGTGTATGGTGTGCATAGTGTGTGTTTCTGTGTGTGCTCAGCTTGAGGGAAGTGCTGTTGAGCCCTGCAATCTGGCAGCCATTGAACAACAGCAGCAGCAGCAGCAATATCAGCATCAGTAAGCAGTAACCAGCAACCACTCGTACGAGTTTCTACTGCCTGTAAAACTTTGCTAACATGCGGCATATAGCCGGGCCAATAGACTATCGTTTGTCTAGCTGTTTGTCTTCCTGGCCAAAGTCAATTGGCCGGCAATTGAGTAGAACAAAATACGTTAAGTACTTACATGTGCAAAAATCTACTTAAAATGAACCGCATTTACATTTTGCTCAAGTGCTGCGACAGAAGTTTACAACAATTTATGCTTATATTCCAGCAATATGCCAGCGAATTGCGCAAGTTAAGTGAACTGCAAGATTTGTTATATATATATATCTATATATCTATATATATATTACAAGTTGAGCTGTCAGCTCTAAAGTTTCTCGTTGAGTTCTTCAAGTTTGCAGTCATTTTTTATCGCTTACAATACTCAGAAAGGTCCAAATACTAGCCAAATTTAGACAAATAAGGCAAAAACTTTACTTTTTTAACTGCTATTAATAACTTGAGTTTAAATGAAACCGATTTTTATATATATAAATACATTATTAAGGTAACTGCTTAAGAAGCAAAGAATTCACTAATTAGTTGAACAAATTTAAAGCGAGTTTAATTTTGCAGAGAAGTTTTCATAAAAAAAATGGAAGCTTTTTCGATTTTTAATGTAACATCGAAAATCGAAAAAAATCGAACTGAATTATAAGTTAGAAGTTAAAATTGTCCACTCTTAAGAAATATTATTAAGAAAATATTTCTAAATAACCGAAAAATCCCATATTGTAGGGCAAACCTTGCTAATTTCTAGAATTTTATTCGTTTATTTAATGAGTTGTCCTGCCGATTTTCTAAAATTCAGTGCGATTTTTTTCCGAGTGTAGAAATGCGGGAGCGACTTGGAAATTAAACTTCAGTTCACACACCGCCCCACCCAGCCCACTCTACCAATGTTAGCTGTCAGTTTCAATTTTTTTTTATGTATATAGCCTGCAGCATATTTGAAGTGTTGCACGTTGCACGCCTCAACCTCAACAAAAATGTTCAACTTGATTTTCGTACGATTTGCTCGACGGTTTGTAGTTGCTATTTTATTTTCTCTTGTTTTTATATTTTTCGATTTCGTGTTTGGTCTTTAATTTCTTTTTTTTAGCTACAGTTATGGGCGAAAGCTGCTTGTTGCTCGGTTAGTTGCTGCTGCTGCTGGTCAACGGTTTTCCATTTAGCCCGAAACGAATTTGCTGCTGCATTTTCATTGTGCGTTGCGCATTGGCCACGTTCAGCGGCAAAGCAGTTGCCTGGTCCATTGGCGATGGGGCACGTGCGTGCCCGGTACAGCCCTTGGCCATTATTACACCTATCCGATGGGGCAGGGTTGGGGTGTGATTGTGGGTGGTGGGTGCTGGCTTTGGGGCACGTATAAAGTTGAATGCGGCTGGGTTTGGCAGTGGCTGGAATAAAGTGCATTTTGTTGCCACTTTGGCCGGCGCTTGGCTTATTTCGTTTGATTTTATGTGGTTACGTGAATTCATTGGACCCATAGAGTAAGAGGGAGTGTGTGAGAGAGAGAAAGAAAGAGACAAATAGAGTGAGAGCGAGAGAGAGAGAGAATGTTGAGCAACTTTTAAGCGTAAGCGATTTTTTATGTACGCTTGTGGTTTTAATTTCAATCATTTTGCTGGCTAGTTGGTTTTGGCCACGTAACTGTGTTCGCTGGGGTCAACAAAAAGGATAATGGACACAGGATACAGGACACGGAGCACAAAGGACGTGCACTTGCACACTTGATCGTTAATAAATATGCAAATGCGCGCATTTCGCACAAAATGCGATTAACGTTGCATAGTTTTTGGGAGCGCCTAATGCCAACATATGCCACAACACACTTCCACACGCACACAAACACACACATTAACACATACAGGCGCTAATTGCTATATCATTATACTGAATGTGTGTGTGTGTGTGTTTGTGTGTGCGTTTCGGCTTTAATGCTTTAATGGCCACTTGAGCCACAACAGTTGCGGCTTGTTTGGCACTTTTTCTATATTACCTGTGCCACATTACACTGCCCCCGCATCGCCCTCTCTCTCTCCCGCACTCTCTAACTCTAGTTCGTCTCTGGCTACATATGCCACAAATTAGTTATAATTAAGTTGAGCACACGTTGCCAGTCGGCAACTCCTGCATAACACTTAAGAAGCTACTGTTACACACAGTCACAGCTGTACGAAGGAACTACGTGCTCTGCTTGCAAGTGCTTATGCTCGATACCCTGTAATACACTGACATGGAAGGGTAAGCAAAGCTTGTCAGACAACAAAAATTAGTGCTTCTGAAAAATAATGAAAATCAAGTATTTCCACTGCATGAGAAGTAGCTTAAAAAATTGTGAGGATTGATTGCCTTTCGATAATTATTCTTATTATTAAAGAGTATGCTTACTATAGAAACGATCAGGTTACTGTAGAGATATGATCTAACAATAATACTACTATATGATGCATTAGTTAGCATTGAGGATTGCGAAGTATATTGGCAAAAGGTTTCTAATATACAAATTTTATGCCACTTTGAATATAAATAATAAACAGATAAATATTAAAGTAATCATAAGACTCAACCAATCAAGGACACAGAGTATAATTGAACTTTTTCGAGCCACATTAGCTTTCCAGGGTATCTTGCTAGTCTATAATTGTACGTTGTGTCGCACTTGTTTAATAAGCGTTTGCTATCTATCCACACTTTGCAGTTGCTTAGTCGACACATTAAATGTAATTAGCTGCGCTAAGGTTGGCACAAAACTACGGCCCGGACAGTACGGCTTTGGTCTATGAGTCGCCTTCGTCTAATTAGTTATCTAAAGTTTGCTGGCGACATTAATGGCGTTGGCGTTGGCGTCTGCGTTGGCGTTAGTGTTGGCGTCGACTACTGCGCATCGGTGTTGCCTTTGGTCCCACTGGAAGTGGCAACAAATTGTATAGCATATTTTCCTGCATTAGCATTAGCAACGGCGCTGGCCGTGTGCAAACTTTGCAACACAAATCATTTCCCAAACAGCAGCAGCAGCAGCAGCAGCAAGGCAAAACAAATAGATATATAAACAACAAAACAAATTTTTATTTTTGTTTGCGTTGCTATTGTTTCTTGGGTTTCTTGCACCGTAAATCACTCAAAACATAATGCGCTGTATTTAAAATATGCGCACAAATGTCCCATGCAGAGTGAAAATTGCGGGAAATGTTTTTACTTGTCTTTTCCTTTTTTTCGTGTCTCAGTTGTTTTCGTTTTCGTCTTCTTCTTTTCCTATTTTCCCATGCAGGCTAGCTTATTGAGCTGCTTGTGTTCTGCTGAGAACACGCACAAGATATATGATGTAGTTGGCAGGCATAAATGTTTTTACTTTGTGGAAGCCTTCCTCGAGACTCACTCCCTCTGTGAGTGTATGTGTGTGCGAGTGTGTTCTGTTGTGCTTTTGCGTGTGTAATAATCATAAGAAAATACATCCAAGGACGTACAGCAATAGTAAAGTACTGCGGCTGCCATTATTAAACATAATATTTGCACTTGTGGTTGCGTAAGCAGTTGCACAGCAACTAGGGAAATGGCTTCACTTTGTTTGAAGTTTGCTTAAGATTTTGGCTAAAGTTTGCTTTTGCCTAAAATAGAAATAGTGAAGATAACAATTTCGAAGAACTGATTCACTGCTAAGGTCAAATAATATTATATATATATATATTTATAAATATATATTTTGCAACATTTGTCAAACATATTCAACAGCCATAACTTTGTCAAAATCGTTGGCTTGTTGATAATAGCTTGAGCTCTAGATTAAATACTACATTTAAATTATATATATATATATAAATATATACAAATTGTATCCTCGAAAAAAGCATTTTGAGTTGGTTCTACATTTTACACTCTCATAACTGGCAATATCTTTTTGAATACGCAGCTTAAAATTGTTCAATTTTTAAGCCTTTTCATTGTTTGCCCAGTCGATTAATATTTTTACTGAAACATGATTTTTATTTCATTTTTTCACTGCATTTTTTCACTCTATGCATAAAAATCAGCGTTGAAACCCATCTCGAAGCCAATTTATCTCCGATTCGAAATAGATTTCGCATTGTAGTTCATCCAAAGGCCATAAATTCAGAGGTCACGCAATCTGCTCAGCTGCCCTTATCATATCATATTATATCAAATCCGCCAATACGGGTTTTTGCCAGCATTTGTTTTTCCACTAGCCGTTGGCCAGGACACAAATTGCAGCCTGGCTGTTTGCTGTTTTATTTTGTGAAGCGTCTCTATTAACAGATTTCCATTTGCTTTATGTATGCTGAGACTGTGAGTATGTTTGTGTGTGTGAGTGTGTGTGTGTGTGAGTGTGTGGTGTCTCTGTTTATATTGTTAAACCAACAGACAAAAAATAAAATAAAACAAATATGCAAATAAAAGCAAGGGAGAGGGGGAGGGGGAGATAAGGGGCGTGGCAGACGCGTGGGGTGCAGCTTATGCCAATTTTGATGGGAGACAAAGTCAACGTATTTTAAATTGCTGGTTTGGCAAAAATGGGAAATCATAATAAATAAATATAAATTTATATTGCACAATGTAGCTGATGTCTCTTCTTTTTCTTCTTCTTTCTCCTCTGTTATTTACTTTTTTAGTTGTACAACACATACACACTGTTGTTGTTGTTGTTGCTGTTGCTGTTGTTTTGCTGTGTTGTCAACAAGCTTTTATGAGGGGAGCTGCCATTTTCAATTTATTTTCAATGTTTCTCAAAAAAAAATAAAAATAAAAAAATTGAAGAGAAACAGAAAGCTAAAGTAAATTGAACATTTTAGCGCATTTTTAAGCAATGTCGTTGAGAGCAGCGAAACACATACACCCACACACACACACACGCACACCGTACACACCTGTCCAACAAAACAGGAACGACAAAAACATTGCACTTAGAACTTCCGTACGATAAAATTAAATGACGGCTGCTTGCGGCGTGAACAGGGGCTGCTGCTAGGGGTGCGGGTGCGGGTACGGGCGGGGGGTTATATGTACCGAACAATATATATAAAAACAGTAGAACGTTCCGGGGTTGCAACAACGTAAATCAACAACAACAGCAACAACGAGTAGAGCACAACGATGAAAATCACTTATGCTGCCATTTTGACGTTGGCTGCTGTTTGTTTGAAGTGGCGCTCAAATTATGTTAACGTAACAAGGTGAAAGCGCAAAATGAAAAATCACTTAAACAATTTGATTTTTGATTTGTCTCGGCTAAACGCCGAACGTTCCCCTGCACCACTGCACCAGCAACCGCCCCAGCCACCCACAGGACTCAAGGCGAGCTTCAGCTCAGAGGCAAACACTAGGCAAACACTTGCCACCAACAAACAAAGAGGGTGAGCTGCCGAAGAGGAAATACTCTGGCTTCTGGGGCAGCCATGCAAATGAAAAGTAGAGCAAATATATATGTATATAGCAAATATATATAGCGTAAGCTGATCTTAAACGAGATTGGGTCAAGAGGTCAACGATGGTGTTAAGAGCATTGTTGTTTCATTTGGAGAGCAGCAAATTGCTGGCTACAACTATTTTTATATGACTTAAGTGCTTAACAGATATTTGCTGAAGGAGATATATATACATATATAAACTGTATTTCTCTGACTTGAAAAAAGGATGTCAATATGTGGAATATAATTTGATATTTAAAAACTTGTGCATAAACAAAAGCGTCATTTGTTGGTCAGTTTTGATACATGTGCTGCTCGTATCGTTAAAATCAGAGCTACAAAAGCTGAGTAGTACATAGGGGAAGAGTAAATCAATACAGTCAAAAATATATTCTGGTTTATGGCTTCTCAAATGACTTCGGCACAGGACATAACTACACTACCCAGAGGTAAAGGGTATTGCGACAAAAAAATGAGGAAAGCGCCTCGGTCTTTAAAGATTTATAGAGTTACTTTTTGCTGGCGCTCAACAGCTCATAAATACGCATAAATATAAAACCACTTGATTTTGGCCTTACTTAAATTATGGGCATAACAAATCTTGTGCCAGTTACAGTCAACATCACGTAGCAACAGAGCCAGGCACATCGTCTACAGTAAATGCTGTATGTGCCGCAGAAGCAGAGGCAAGGGACCTGGCACAGCATTACTCTGCGCATACAGAGCGAGAAGCGCAGACTTTTATTGATAAGGGCATAATTTATTTGAACAATCGACAAAACGCTATTGTCAATAAAGCCAGATAAATATCTGGCATTGTAGCGGTTTTGTATATATGTATATATACATACATATATATTTATATATAAATATATACATACACTGTTATATATACATCTACACACTGTAGACTCTGTGCGGCTTGCGTGACAATGCGCAGCCAAAAACGGGGCAAAAACTACGGTTATAAATAGGCTAGACAATGTTACAGGGATGGTTTATTACCCTGTACAGTGAGCGCTGCCTGAAGTGGATTTTTGTGTAACAGTAAAATACGAATTAATTAATTTTGATGTGGCCATTATTGTATTTGGTCAGAGTTAATTGCCGTTTGTGCGAATTTGAGAGTCTAGCCTTATGGGACTTCATTTTGATTGAAGTATTCAACTTTTATGTTTTTTTTTTACTCGAATAATCTATGGACTCTAAAAACAAGTCTGGTCATAATTGCCGCATCATTCTAATTGCTTAGTGTCAGCACACACTTTACTTTATTGAATGTAATGCTCGATTGACAGTGGCCAATATCCAAATGCTGCTGGTTGCGTAATAAAGTCAATATTTATGTGTGTCACATTATGTATAAGCTGTGTGGGATATATGGAATACGATATGTGTGCACAGTATGGCTATATATATATATATATAGTGGCACATAAGGGTCGGTTTAATTAACAATTTGGTTAATTACACTGGTATACATGTCAAATGAAAAGTGTAATGCAATCGCGCAGGCGAAGGGCGAATATAAATTATTGATAAACATTGAAAGGACGCTTGGGAGAGAGGAGAAAGTTCAAAAAGGTTGACAGCTCGCATAACTTAAGCATATGTTCATGATAAACAGAATGATTTATGCGGGAGTTATAGAGAGATAGAGAGAGGGGCGTGGAGGGGCGTAGAGGGGGTGTCAGACACCCTTCTAATAGTAGGTATAAAATGTTTATTTGATGTGGCAGACATTTAGGCCTCCTGGCATTTGCCCACGTCGCACTATTTTGCACTTTTTAAGGTCTAGCAGATGCTGTCGCCACAGCTGCCACTCCACTTACTCCTCGTGCCGCTCCCTTTGCTGCTGCTGCTAAGCCCGTCTCGACTCACTTGGCAGGCAAACATTATCGCCTACGTGCGCTGTAAGCATAAGTGGCCAGAACGCAACCGTCTTTTGACGCCTGCAAAGCAACATGTGTGTAAGTGAGTGTGTGTGTGTGTGTAGCCTGTGGCAAATGTCAATTTGTTAAGCATTTACAAGTTGCCCTGATAATTTCATTTGATTCTTATTTAATGCAACAAATTAGTTGTTGATTCTCACAAGTGCGCCCCCAAAACAAGATGAAACATTTTCTCAATCTAAAACTTCAATAATGTATATATATATATATATATACATATTCGTGGCCTGATGATTTGAGCATTTTGTCGCTGGAAATAATTTCGCGAGAGCACTTTAATTACATTTGAAAGCAACACTTGAAACTTTGTCCGCAAAGCGAACGCGCCCCAAAAACTTACCGCAAAAAGCACAAAAATAATTGTCGAAGAAATTTGGAGACACGGTGGCGGGGAGGAAAGTAGAGTTGGTTTTTTCAGGGCTGAAGCAGTTGAAACAAAATGGCGGAAATGGCAAGTGGCAGGCGGCGGATGGCGGGAGCTTGGAATTGTCACAAAGTGTCCGCCTGGCCATAATGACAGCATGTTATAAACTTTTGCAGCAGCTTCCCAGCAACAGCAGATGAAAAGTTAAAACACAAAAAAAAAACACAAAAAAACAAGTCTGCTGCATTCAACAGCAAGCGCCGGAAGTTGCTGGCACGCCCCAGCCCCCTCCTTCCGCCCACCCTCTTCAACAAAATGGCGTTTGCATGTCAAGAGTCGGGGACAAGTCATCAATAGATACATACCTGCAAAGAGAGTGGAGAAAGAGGAGAGCATTAAAAAAGATGTGTAAAAATTAATAAGGGCTTGGCGCAAAAATCACTCAAATGTCAACTGGCCAAAGGACGTGGAAGGACTCATAAAAAACAAGTTGCGCAATTTACTTTGTTAATTGGCAGCGCTTAAGCGGCGCTCCCCAAATGGGGCAAGGGACGCAGCTGCACTCTTTACTTAATGTCGCATTCAACTTGTGCTTTTATAGTGTATTTATAGAGGCCAGACAACAACAGCAACAACAACAATAACAGCAGCAACAGCAATGAAAAGCGAACAAAACGGCTGCGACTGCGACTGCGGCAATTGGAAATAACAAAATACACGGAATGTAATTTGGAAAGTTTGTTGTGTTAACACACACACACACACACTCAGTGTCTGTGCATATAACACAAAATACAACATGCATAACACACTCAGCCTGCTGGTCACTTTTTTATGGCATACCCTATGAAACTTATGACTGCAGAGTTTATACATCCGCCTGCCTATTTAATGCAAATATTATTATATTTATCTAGTTTGAAATAATACATTTATTCCCTAATGATAAATTAATTAATTATGTGCAATTTTTAATAAATACTTCAAATATATTAGACCTTTTTTAACTTTGTATTAAGTTAGATAGCTAACATTCTTGATTGTTCTAGCCCGGAAAAGTAGCTGAGCTTGATGACAGCCATAATTCTAAAGATAAAGTCAAAAATACATGAAATACACTGGGAAAAAAGAAGAAGTTTTTTATATACACATAAAGCTTGATAGATAACATTGTTGATTACAACCTACGCTTTTTACGCTAGTCATAATACCAAAGATAATTTCGCTTTCAGCTAGATATTCTCGCATTTTCAAGTGTTGAGCAGCTCATCTGCCAAGTCGATCATATTTTTATGCGCAACATTCTTATTATATTTTTTGCAGCCTTGTTTGTCCCTTGGCCATCGGTCAAAGTGTGCGTGTTCTACAACTAGAGTCAACATTGCGGCAACACACACAAAAAATTTAACAACAAAAAGGAAAAGGAAAAAAGGAACCAAAAAAAAAAAACTAGAAAAAAGTAATAGCAATGCAAGAGAAAAAAAGAATAAACTGCGACACAGCGACAGCAAACAAACATTAAAAATGCACAACACCCTGAAAGAGAGACCGGATTGTGTGGCCCTGGGGCCAAATACAACATACAGGACCCTCTGCACCCAGTCGGTAGTAAAGCTGAGTAGAGTTGCAGACTGGACGCGGCGACACTGCCCGGTTTGCGTGTCTAACATAGCGACTGCCTTGGGCCCTATCGACCCAGACGAACGAAGCGTCAGTTAGCGCCAATCATGATAAGCACCGATATATCTATATATATATATATATATATAGTTATATATACCACCAGTTGAGAGAATCATGTTCAGTTTAGTTTAAGAGTTCAACTCTAACTGAGTGCGCTGCAATTTACTTGTTTATTCAGGCAACACTTTTGTCACTTGCTCTCGGAAATTGTAAATTTCCAAAAGCCGAAAGTTTGTTTCAGCAAGTTTTTGCTTTGATTTTGTGCTCATTTTATTTACTTATTTTTTATTTTTTTGATATATGCCAAAAATGTTAATGCATACAGAGCAATAAGCAAGCTTAAGAATTCATTTATTTTCTTTGCCGATGTTGATTATGTGGCAATGACAGAGTGGATAAAGTTCTTCAACAACAAAACTCTGTTTTTGAGCAGCCTTAACGAATCTTGATAAACTATATGAAAATTCTACTGTCAATATAATAATATTGACTTATTTGTGGATGGTGCATTATAACTATTTTTTAATATTATAAATAAATAAATGATTGCTAAAGCTAATCACAAAGTTCAAGATATCCTTAAACATTTTCCAACCCTTACATTTTGTCAACTACTTTTGCCCAACGATTTAACTTTTATCTAGAATAATGCAAGCAATTTCTGTTAATTATAAGTTTGCAGCAAAGCAAGCGAATTCAAATTATGATTGCTTATACATGGAAGGATGCGAATATGTATGTCATTCGCTTAAGCCATAATCAAATCAAATTATCTGTGTGCATCTTTTGGTTGCACATTTTCATGCATTTCCATTTTCTTTTGTGCTCAAGGGTCGAGATCTGTGCTGCCAAACAGACAATTGGCTTAGCTAGGGAAAATGCTATCAACTGAAGCAAAAGGAAGATGCATAGATACTGATAAAGATATAACTATATACTCGGGGCGGCAAGCGGAGGTGGGGGGGTGGTGGCCAAGCAACTTAATGTGGAATATTGTTATTTTAATTGCTAGCTTCTGGACTCTTAACTCGGCTCAAGAGTTCAACAATGGGCGACATTTGTAGCTGGGATGAAAATAAAATTAATTTAAAAGTTTTTAAACAAGATTTCCATTAGAAGTGAAATATACGCTGCAAAAGAAGCAGCAGCGACAACAACAACAACAACAACAACAACAAACACTGCTCTGACAACTTGCGCTGCAGTAGTTAGAAACATTAAAAGTTCTGTCGTTCATATTTTGTGGGGTTTCCCCTTCGGCGGCGCCGCTCCATTCGCCCATTTAATTATGATTATTGAATTTTCAATGTTGGCAAAGTGCGCGACGCGATTTCAGTTTTTGCTTTGATTCTTTGTGTGTTGTTTGCTTCATCTTTCAAACACGTATTTGTATTAAAAGCTTTGCGCTATTTCCGCTTCATTTGCATAAATAATATATAAATAAACAAATTAACTGCGTTTGGGAAATCGCTTTCAATTGCCTCATTACTTTCAGTTTTCTTCAGTGTTTTTTTTCTGCTTTATAAAGCTGCACCTGTCGTTGTTTGATGTTGTTTATGTTGTTGCTGTGGTTTTGGTTGTTGTTTTTGTTGTTATTGTCGCCGAAGGCCAAATGCATAAAATGTTTGCGCTATAAACAAAATTATTTCAACTATGAGTGGAGCTCTCGCTCGTATTTTGAAGCTCATACAGCTGCCCCTGTGGCATAAGTTAGGCACTAAAAGCAGCAGCTGCATAAATCCCCAATAAAATTTCATTTAAACACCAGCAAATAAAGCAAAAATTAAATATAAATATAAAAAACACACACACACATGCAAATGTTTTTAATAGAAATGAAAATTGCATTTACGTTAAACAAATTCAAATAATTGATTGGCGAAAATAGATCAAATCGAATTTTCAACAACTTTTTACAAAATGTTTTACGTACAGTTCAGGATAGATATAAATTTTTGATTATTATTATATTAGGGAATGACTGGAAATCTAATTTTAAATTCCACCCCTTCACTTCAAAGCTGTGGCAATTATTTCAGTCAGCTCGCAAATTTAACCTGCCACATTTTGGAAGCTTAGGCCGCTTTTACGAGGGACTCGTTGCTGCCCCGCCACACCGTCTCAGCTTTAACTTAACTTTATTGTTTATTTATGTATTAGTTATTTTTCTTGGGCCGCTGCTAAAAAGCTGGCAGCGTAAATTGTAAAGCCGCCTTGACGTCAGTCACTTAACTTCATTATGGCTTCGATGCTGATATCGCGAACGGAATAACAGAGAGAGAGACTCGAGCGGTGGCGGAGGCGGAGGAATGGTTGCTGCTCTAGCGGAGGAGCTGGCTAAGCTTTATGGCGTGCGTAATGCCCAAAGACATTGGACCAATACCGATTCAGGCCAAAATGAGCGCACGTTAACGCAAAACGTGCTAAAATTTAATGCTTTAGGTTTGCAGCCTGACTAAAGACAGACAGAGCGAGAGAGAGAGAGAGAGACAGACTGACAGAGAGAGAGAGAAAGAGGGAGCGGCAAAATGAATGATAAACGAGCACACGTCAAATTGTATCCAGCATTTTGGGGTTGGGCACTCACAGCCCGGACTGAGGTGTGAGTTTGTTTGGTTTGCGGGGTGGGGAAAGTAGCCTGAAATGTAGCCGGAACAGCTGCCCGAGAGCAGACAGACGTTGCTTGCCTTTGGACTGGTTATATAAATGGTGCATGAAAAAGCCAAAACAACAAAACGACGTGAGTTGCATGTTTCCTGAGTGCGGGGTGGAAGTTGTGGACTGTAATGACAGGGTCTC
This sequence comes from Drosophila nr. perissopoda 5 BK-2023a, assembly GCA_035044105.1. NCBI lineage: Eukaryota > Metazoa > Arthropoda > Insecta > Diptera > Drosophilidae > Drosophila > Drosophila nr. perissopoda 5 BK-2023a. The sequence continues at coordinate 916,488 of JAWNMK010000126.1, forward strand.
TGTGTGGGTGTTTGCGCCTGTGAGTCTTCTGTCTGTGTGTTTGCCATTGTTTACATTTGGCAAACATTCAGTGAGCTTTTTTCATATGTTTTGCCAGCTATTGTTAGCCTACCACCCACACCCTCCCCCCATCCCTTTTAATTTTAGAGCACGCCCAAGTTTTTTGTCGTACAGCATGTTTTATGTTTGTTGCCTTTGCTCAGACTGAGAATTATTGAAATTTACTTAACGCGACGCTGGGCTTAGCGAGCGGAGTCAGCTGTTTTTATAGCTATTATGCAAGAATAATTAAGCCAGCGGCATTAGCTGTAAACTAAGCCAAGGTAAGTAATGAAGACAGCGAATGAAAGAGAGAGAATGAGAGAGAGAAAGAGAGAGGGAGATGGAACGTAGCAGTGCTTATAGTGCATAAGCTGCACAACAAAAACAAAGTGCAATGTGCAAATCTGAATGCCTTCCAGCTAAACTGTCAGCCAGGCTAAAAATGTCATCATCCTTTGGACAGACTGCATCATGGCAAACCCGCCACGCTGCCAACCTGCCACATGCCGCTCGCCGCGTCGCTCTAGGCCGCATTTTCTATGCAGATTGCTGTTGACTGTTGACAGCTGCCTAGCAGCTGGCTAGTGGCTCTTTTTATTTTGCTAGTTTTGCTTTTTTTTGGTTTTAGCTTGCCAAAACTTTGCCTTTTTTATGATTGTCTACGCGCTAGATTGTTCTTCCTCCTCTTTTTTTGTAGTGTATGTCTGTTCACGCGGCATATGTTTGCATAAATGCACGGCGTGCAGCAGCAAAATGAAAGATAAATTTCGCAAAACAGGCGACGGACATCATGAAAAGAAATACGGACTGAGATAAACAAAATAAAAATATAAAAAAAAATGGAAAACCAGGTTCAATGTTGCAGTGACGCAAGTATATATGATGTCTGTTGCAAGTTGTGACTGCAGTCAGATTGATGACAGTTTTGAATTCAATATTTTGAAGGTGACACAAGGAAAAAATTCAAATAAAACACTTTCAGACATTTATTACAAATGAAATGTGATTAAACTGAATCTTTTCACTATTTACTGATTGTGGCATTGATATGGCTTAAATATAGTTAGTTAATAATAAATATTTAAGTAGTAAAAAAATATGCTAACTTTTTTTCGTAAATTGTGTCTATTGAATTTCAAAGTTGTTATTGCAACTACTCATAAATATATGCAAAATGTTTATCAACCAGTGAATTTATTGAAATCTTAATTGCCATAGTTATGGCAATAAACCATAATAATTACTCGAATTTTGTGCAGCACATTAATATTAACAAAATCATAAAAAAATGCAGTTTAATTAGCGCATGCTAATTTAAACAAATGCCACAATAAAAGCTGTTTTAATTGAGCGACATTTGTCAACATATTGCCCGTAATAATTTAGTAAATATAGGCAACGAAATAGAGAAAAAACAGTAATAACAATAATTAATAAAATAAAAATGAAAATTGAGCACAACATTAAAAGGCAATCTGCAAAAGAGTGATATATGCAAATCAATGAATTATGCCATTAATTAACTGCAACAATAGCAAACCAAATGGGGGGAATTACGACACTTTCGGCATATATCACAATTAAATTACAATAACCAAGAAATATATGTATATCAAAAAATAAAAGAGCAGCGATGAAAAACATTTGCCAAAAGCTGCCCGCACAAAATGTTGAACATTGTTCAATTTACCTTTAGAACCCCGCCCTTCTCCCCCCCGCCGAACAGCCCCTCTCGCGTTCAACTGGAAATTGGCTAGACAACTGTAACAATAACAACAACAAGGAGAACGAGAACGATGAGGAGGAAAAAAAAAAGAATTAAGACAAAAACGTTTGCTATCAATGCTGGCCACTCGCTGTTAACCGTTTCCCTTGCCCCACGCCTGTCTCTGACGTCCTGCCTGCGACCTGGATAATTTTTCATTTGCAGCTTCGACACCTTTTTCAATTTCAGCAACACAAATGTTTGAATTTGTGCCGCCTGACTGAATGTCCAGTAGAGCACACCCCCAGGACACCTACACCCCGTCCCTCCCCCCTCTGCCACTCTTCATCTCACCGGCAAATGCAATAAAATTTCAATATGCTCTTGATAGGGGAAAGAGCCTAACAGGTAAATGTTTTTTCCTTCTTTCTTTTTTTTTGCATTTGGGCCGTCTTCTGCAACGTGTGACAGCTAAATGAAAACATGGCCAATTTTGGATTGCATTGGCAAGTTTTCATTTACTTTTTAACAGGATGCAGGCCGATTTCACATGAAGCATGTAAAAGCAACGAATTTGGCTTTCCGAGAAGGAAGGACTGCATGACCAAGAGTTAAGTTGTCAAACTCACTAAGAAATGCTCACTAAATATGCTTAAAAATCAAATGGTCAAAAGAGATGTATAAGAAACAAGTCATCAATCAATCAATCAATCAAAAGAAACAATATTTTTGCTCGATTTGAACACTAAACATAGATTGAACGTATTGAGCTGTAGCTGTCAAAGTGACAGTTTCAATTTCAGTCATTCGAGGGTATTTACACTTCGATGTGTCGCAGCTTTGCTTGGCATCGACATTTTTTTCTCTTTTTTTTTATGTGGGTTTTGTGCTGGGGTATGCCAATAACTTTTTGGCCTGGGCCATGGCAATCAATATGAGTAACAGGCACTTGTTTGGCTTGCCACACTAGTAAAACTTGGCCCCCCCAAAGTAACAGCTTATTTGAGGTGCAAGTGGCGGAGGAGGAGGCAGCAGGAGCCAAGAGCCAAGAGAGCTGTGGATGTGGCAGAGTCTCCACTCAACTGCACTGCTCTTGCCTGCTTACACATGCTCAAGTGTCCGCTGGGTGTGTGTCTCTGTGTGTGTTTGTGTGTGTGTGTGTGTAAGTGTGTGTAATATATAGTGTGAGTGTGTGTATTTTTAGACTTGTCTGCCTTTTTGGCACTTAGTGTAAGGCAAGGAATATTGCAGTTATTCTTCCTTCACTCTTGCATTTCGTTTCGTTTTCTTTCTTTTATATTTTCTGTGTGTTTTTTTGGCTCAAGTTGCTCGCTTCTTGTTATTTATAACTTTTTCTTGAGCAAAAGCGGCGCGTGCAGAAATATCAATTGAACACGTTTCAACACACACACACACACACACTAAAATATATTTATATGTATGTGTATAGACAGCTTTTATACTGCAATATGAATGCTTGTTTCTACACACACACACACACACCAGTCAGAGTGCACTCAAGTGTTGATGAGGACAGTGTCGGAAGTTGGCTCTGGCTTGCTTTAGCTCCTTTCTACATCAAAATATACACTGTGAAAAATTGTGTCGTATGTATAACCAGACTTGGGTGTTTACGAAAATTTACCTAAAACAAAAACTAGTTTTTTATAATAAATTGAGTGTTAACAACCTATTTAAAAAAATCGTTTTTGATGTGGGTTAAACTTTTTTGTGTGTTAAAAATCGCACTGCAAAAACTTTATTTGTTATTCAAAAATAGAAATTTGCTTTAAAAAAAAAACATGGTAAAAACTGCAGCTGGAAAAATATGACTTTTAACAAAGAAAACAAAATTGTTTACCACAAAAATAACATATCTTTTGATTACCAAAACAACGTCGAAAAGAATTTTGTTACTGTGTACATATACTTAAATGGGAGTTAGCGCGACACGCTGTCGAGTGTTGACTGTAGTAGCAGTAGTCGGGGCAAAGAGGGAGGGGGGTTGGTGGGGGAGTGCGCTGTCAGCTGGACGTTGCCCATTGTTACAGTTTGCCTTAATTGCAACGTTTTGTAACGTAATTGCGGCTGCAGCCGCATCCGTCAGTTACAATTTTTGCGCTTGTCTTTTGTTTGACTCAAGTGGCGCACTAAACGCTGACACGCCCACCTCTCCGCCCACTTAGACGCGCTCGCTCCGATTGTAGATTGCGCACACAGCAAAAAACACACACACACACACACACAAAAAGAGGAAGCAGGCAAGTTTCGAGTGCGTTTTCGAATTTTCGTTGTGTTATACAATAGGCCTATTGATTGCCTAAGCAAAATGCAAAAACAACAAGAAAAAAAGAGAAAAAAATGAGAATGGAGCAAATTAGAGAGCCTGCGCCTGCAAGTAGGCAATGCAATGTTTTTCTCACTTCCACTTTTCAGTTCCCATGGCTGGGCCAACAAATCATAATTAGGCTTGGTGCGCTGCATAATTAATGCTATCGGGGTCCTACATAATTAGGTGTACGAGTGTGTGTGTGGGTGTATAAGTGCTTGTGTGTGTGTGTGTTTATTATCAGCACATTTAGTATGCCAGTCAGCGTTTACTTTATTTTCTTTCTTTTCTTTTTTTACTCATATTTAACAGGCATCAATAAAAAAGTGCACAGCCGTAAAAATTTCAACCCTCACAGCAAACATACTCATACTCACATACACACACACACACACACACTCATTCGCATACACAAACACTCATTCACACACACAAACACGCACACATTCACTTGGAGTCTCTCTTATGCAAATGACTTTGGCGCCTGCTGCGTCATTTTTGTCTGTGCCCCCTGCCACTGGACCCTGCCCCTGTACCCTGTCCCCATCCCCAATTCCCCGCACATTTCCTCGACAAATGATGCTAATGGTGTCAAATTCAAATCGCGTCTCATATGTTTTACTTTTCGCGCTCTAATTTTATGATCATTTTGGGCTGCTTGGCGGAGTTGGAGACGACTCCAAACATCATCATCAGCAGGCAACATCATATTTGGCGTCTGCTATTCGCTTGTCACGTGTAATTTGCAGCAACCTTTTTTGTGAGACGGAAAAACCGAATGCCCCGCCCCCTACTTTGTGGCCACTCCCCCTCCGTTCCGTCCACCCCCCCTCTTCGAACCCAACGACCCACACAATGTGCTAACGACCAATTTGGGCGCTTTTTTCTCGTTCCAAACGGTCGCTTTGGCCGTTAATTTTTTTCAGCTTCTTTTTTTCTTCTCGCTTGCATTTTGTGCTTTGCTTAGAAATGCGAATATTAAATTGGATTTAAGCATTTTCGAGAGTTTTGATACATTTTTCTGGTGTTTGGTTTTCATTGCAAATTGATTGCAATGCAAATTTGTTGATTTTATCAACAGTTTAGCACAGTTTTTGTGCATATTTACTTAATGCGTTTTTCTCCGACACAATTGAGTTAATTTGCAATTTGATTTAATATTTAAGTGTTTGAAATTTAATTTAATTTAAATCGTATTTAAGATGCAACGAAAAATGATTATTCAAATATAAGAAATCAATTCTTGAGCAGATAATATAAATACAGGAAATATTTTTTAATTTTGCAATAATTTTTTTTTACAAATAAATTAGTTAATAAATTTTCCGTAATTTCTATATCGATTTATCGAAATTTCGTATCCTTGCTAGATTAAATGAGTAGTTATTAGATAAAAGTCTTCCCATATATTCAGATAGATTTCCAATTTGAATCAAATCCAACTTAAATAAAAAGCTGCACAGAAAGATTGATAAAAATGCGCATAGTCAATCTTTTAGCCATGGCAACAGAGACACTGACTCTGACAGGAAAGTAGAAAAAGTGACTGCACTTCAATCATCCTGGATTACATGGCTATTCATATAAGGCATATATCATCTTTCCAAAGCCAAGCCAAAACACAATAACGAAGCGCGTTCTCAACTTTTTTGCACTCGAACTTTATTGCTTTGTCTGACAAAGTTTGCCTGTTGCAAGAGGCTAGGTTGCAAGGTGTTTGAATGTGTGTGTGTGTGTCTATTATTGAACGCATTTTGTAATAGTTGCATATATGCTGAACATTTGCAAAACAGTTGCGTAAAACGAGATGGATTTTTCTGGGCGTGCTTGGGCATAAATTCATAATTGAGCCAAGACCCAAAAAGGATGTGCGGCTTCAGGTGATGGTGAGGGAAAACCAAACCCAACGCCTCAGTCTCAGTCGCTGCTGCGGTTTGCCAAAGTGCGCGACAGTTTCAAACAATGCCAGCAACCGGCCCCCGCATATCTCCGCCCGCAAAAGCACTTGAGTACTTAGACAGGCAGGCACTTAACAAAAAAAAAATATAACAAAAACAAAAAGAGAAGAAAACCCGTTACAATTGCTGACTAAAAGATGAAAATTCTACATTTTTAATGCGGCTCACCTGACGAGCCGCACGTCGAGCACTTCACAGGACTCGCTCACACACACACACACACACACACAGGGCAAACACGCACACACACACACACCCACACACACCAAGACACATAACAATGACGCAAAAGGGTTGAACTGGGGTCGGGGCTGGGTTTCGGTTGCGGGTGGCTCTCTGCTATTGTCGCTGGGGCTTGTTAATTTCAAGTGGCATGTTAACTTTCTGACATTAAGTTGGCATTTCATGTCAACTATGCCAGCACACACTCAAGTGTCCTTTATGTGCATGCATGTGTGTGTGTTTTTGTTACATGTGCAAGAGGATGGTTGGTGGGCGTGGCTGGGTAGCTTTCGTGCGGAAAACGCTGTTTAGCAAAATGCCATCATTATGTTAATTATAAATGCGCCTTGGCTCAAAAGAGTTTTTTTGTTGCCGTACGACAGACACGAAACATTTAGCACACACACACACACAAACACACGCAGAGAGATATAAGCACACACAGATACGCAGTGCGGCTTCTACACTTCCGTTTCCGCTGTGAGCTGTGGCCGGATATGCTAAATGCAGTCGCTTTTTATGCGTTTGCCTGATGACAGCAATTATCATGCAGTGATATAACTTTTGCACACAATACCCAACAAATTGCTAATCAAAAGCGCAAACTCCACCCGCCAACAACCCCCTCTCTGCATCCCCCTCTGCATCCCTCTCTGCTCATCCTAAGCCTAAACAGACAGCTAAATAGCTGTCATTTAAGCCAAATCATTTATACAGTCTATACAAAAATACAAACTCCTCTGCGCAACCCAATCTCTTCCTTTCTCTCTCTCCCTCTCGCTCTTTCACTCTGTCCCTTTTGCCCGCTCTGCCTGCCTCATTTGCGTATAGCATATAGAAGCTGTTTGTGCGTGCTGAGTGTGTATGTGTGCCACATGAGTTGACACTTTCAGTTGAACTCAATTAAGTTCAGGCATAAACAACATTCGATGACAAATCTATGGCCTCGTCTATATCGCTCTCTCTCTCTCCCTCGCACACACTCCATCTCTCTCTGTCTGGCTTGCTGTGCATCTGTGTAAAATATTGGAATTTAGTCTTAATGAAAATTGTATTTGATTGTTGCTATGCGTCAAATGTTACGCTCAATTTGTTTTTCTTGGAAAGTAGCGCAAGGCGGCAAACTACGCGATTTATTTGGGTTTTGTCTCGGATCTTCTATATATATGTATATATATATATATATATATATATATATATATATACATGTGTGTGTGTATATCTTTGATTAAATCTTCGTTTGAAAAAGAGAACCTCTGTTACGCCGAAATGTTGTATAGCAATTAAGGCAGTTACGCAAAAGTTTGCCCCAAACTATGTTGAAGCAATTACGCTGAATAGTTGCTTGAAGCGCTTGTTGGAGAAATTAAAAAAAAAAATCTTCAATTAAAAATATACTTTCATATTTTATTCACATTGAAAGCACAGTTCTGGGTCATGTTTAAAACAATTATTGCCCATAACTGGTTTTTTGGGTCGGACTTTTGAAAGGCTGTCAAAGCTGAGCTGGAAAAGATTCGGCAAGGAATATGAATTAGTTTTCAATGTATTTTTTCGGGTTTTCTCTTTATGGCCAATAGTTTTCATTCCTGTTACGGGTTCTTTAAAAAAATATTAAATCTGATTTTCAATGAGTTAAGTTGCCGTTCCGGTTACGGTTCCTGTTCGCTTATCATATGTTTAAGGCATAAAATGTTTCTTTTGAATTTATGGTTTATGTGCATATATTAATTGAAATTGTTTCATTCCATTTGTTTGCTTAACTGCTTAGATTTATATTTGCAACACAAAATGTACATACAAATTGCACTAATCTGTGATAAAATACAAAACTGGAGCGAAAAGCAATTGCTATTTGTACTTGAAATAACTCGGTGGAACCACAAATCCACTTGATAAACGAGTCAATTATGGTGCGTGTCTCCCGAGAAACAAACAGTCAGCAGAGAGATTGCAGAGAGAGATAAGCAGAGAGAGAGAGAGAGAGAGAGAGAGAGGGAAGAGAGAGCAAGAAGTAGATGATGGTAAAAATAAATCAAAAATGCTTGCCACTTATTTCGTAGCCTTTCTAAACGCAAATTTACTAGCACAACAACAACAACAACAACAAGAAAATCAAGGAAAGCAGCAATGAATTTGGGCACTCTAACCAAGTGCAAAATAGTTGAAGCAGCAGCATCTTCAATTTATGCAACCCCTTTCTTAGCCCATTTCCATTTCCATTTCTATTTCCATTTTGTTTTCCCCAGGAGCAGCAGCAGCAGCAGCAGGCAGGCAGCCGCAGCAGCAGCAGGCAGGCAGCCGCAGCAGCAGCAGCTGCTGCTTAGTACACTGACTTTTTGGCATGGCTCATAATCTGCGTCTGTCATCGCTTAAGGATGAAGACATGCCACCTAACCCCCTCAAGCACTAACCCACCCCCCGCCCATCCTTTGGGAAGCTACGTGCGATGGCTAGCACGAATCTCATTAAAAATGTCCTTGCGGCTGACACAGCGAGCATAAATCTCAAAATTAAAGCTTACAAATATAAAATAATAATAAGACGAAAGTGTACAAAAAAAGATATAGAAGACATCGCTTAACTTGACTAGCCACTGAAAACTTTGCCCCAAGGCGTGGCAAGTGGCCGTGTTGCGCCTTCAATTTATGTGCGCGTTCATATCGTAGCATAAAAACCCATTTAAAAAGCAATTATTTTGCCATGATTCAATATGGCGCTCGTTTGATGGATGCCAAGGCGCAAATATGAACGTGGCAGGGGCGTGGTGGTGGGGGCAGAAGTAGTTATATAAGTGAGCTGGCAACAAAAAGGGGTAACAGGTAATAGCCTGTTTGGTGGTCAACAGCAGCTGCCTGCTGCTTGTATCTTTATGACTCGAGCTGTGTCAGCAGAAATCTGTGTGCTGTGTGTCCCGCCTATCAACACTTTTGCGCCTTAATGCATGCAATGCATAAAACAGTTTTCCCAAGCAGAACGAACAGCAGACTGCAGGCGACAGACGACAGCAGACAGAGGACAAAAGACGGACGACAGGCTGCATGCAGCTGCGTGTCCTTTGGCGCTATCTGTGGCGCAGTTATGCTGACAGGCAGGCAGGACGGCAGGCACACGGAAAGCAGCAGCTGGGGCAGCAGTACGCTGAGAAAAAAAATGTACCAAATAATGAGAAAACATTTTTCTTGTTTTTGGAACTAATCTCCAAGTATTAATGATAATTTTTCTTAAAATTAGCAGGGCAAATATTTTAAATTAGAGTTATGCTTTTGGCTACTTTAAAGCACAATTTTAGAAAAATCCACACTGAAAGTAAAACATGCAAATCATTAGCAAGCTATAAGCCGACAATTTAAGAGGTTTACTTTTTGAGCAACTCTTGTCGAGCTCTACAGCTTTTCGCTGAGTGTAGCACCCATTGTGGGCAACAGGCAACAACTGGCGCTGGCCAAACGCCAACTCGGTCAACAGTTCGATGACGTATGCAGAACGTTGTCGCACACTACAAAACTGTCCCTTTAGCCACTGCGACTGCAGTTCCAGTCAAAGCAGTTTCTGCCACAACCGACAGCGGCAGCAGCAGCAGCGGCAGCAGCAAAGGCAGCAGCAACGGCCATTTGAAATAAATATTAAAAAAGGAAATTTTGTGTCGTGCGGGGCATGCAAGAATTTTTGAAGCGCACATTAAAATTCAAATTAAATGGCACCGCATTTTGTGCCACACTCTCTCTCTCTCTCTCTCTTCCTCGCTGGCCTTCTTTTAGTCCCGTTTTACGACTTTAAGCCCAGCCGAATGATAGAGAGAGAGAGAGGGTTTGGTGGCATGTCTGTCTTTTAAGTGGTTGTTAAATTTTGGGGACATTTAGATCGTGTCGGTAATCAAAAACTGAATGACCGGCAGTGGCTCAGATATGATTTATGTCCATTCATATTAAAGAACTCGAAAAATTGGTTCGAAAACATGTTCCAATTGTTCCCTAAATACTTGAGGAAAAAAAAAAAAAAATTCTTATTTTACACGTGTTTTTTTAATGTTAAAACATGTAAAAAATGCAATAAGCATAAGCTGTTTTTAATAGATTTGCCTCATTTCTTTATAGTTCTATTATTGAATATGTACATTTTATAATTTTATATTATATAGATCGATAAATATATATTTGTACATAGAAAGATTATATTTAATTGTAGGTAAAATCAATACGCTTGTGATTAATGTATTTTTGTACAGTTTGCTGTTTGTCCTCTGACAGATAATAAATAAAATACAAAATAAATGATTGTGAATAAAAACAATTAAATAATTAAGTGCCACTTCTGAAATGCTTTTTCCATTGTATCAATTTTCTCATTATACAATTTGTGTCAGTATTTTGGCCAATTTCTCTTGAATTTAATTTTCACAGCTTTTCAGTGTTTTATTGAGTTTTCAGTTTCAAAAAAAAAAACAAATGCGTTTTCATCAATCAATTTCATTGACCTTCTGTTTGGCTTGGTAGAAACATTATTTTCAGTTCCACGAATAAAATGATTTCCCATAATTATTTTCAAACACACATTTTCAAGGCATTTCCCAACCATTTTGCCACATTACGTCATAAATCTCTACCAATTCATAATTTAAAAAGTATTTCCCTTGAATTTGCTCACAATTCCACTTATCAATTTATCAATTAATTCTTTTGCCAAAAGTTTACCGTTTGTTTTTCTTTCTATTTTCATTTCTTTCAATTTGCTTCCTTTACTCCAGAAGTTCTCTCCTTCTTTCTTTCTTTCTTTCTCTCTCTCTATCTCTCTCTCTCTTTCTCTCTCTCTCTCTGCTTCTTTCTCTGTTTGTAGAGTAATCATATTAATGCATTGCCTTCGCAATCTTTTCATTAGCGCATTGGACTTAACGCTTCAGTAAACTCCTTCGGAGCACGGAACATTGTAACCCATTTAGAAGCGCACATATTTCAATTTTCTTTGCTTTAACCGACTCCGCCGCCCCCCACCACCCCTCCAAGGCAACCCTTGGGGGCATTGTGTGTGTGCTCCCCAGACGAGAATGAGGACGAGGACGAGGACAATCCAAAAACAACTCAAAACATTTAGGCCGCATTTGATTTCATTACGTTTTTATCTTTTGGCTACTAATTTCATTTCGTGCATATTTCAAACATACTTTTGGCTACAACTGGGGGCGTTGAGGGGCAGGGGGCTCTCCTGCTGCCTGTCTCAGTGCCATTTCCCATTTTCCTAAGCTACTGCCCAATGTTCAGTTTGGTTGGCATCGCCCGTGCAAGAGCTTAATTAATTCCCAAGAAATATTTATAACTTTTAGGCGTTCGACCATTTTGGGTTTCGGCAATTTTTGGCACAATATTGTTTTACCATTGCTTGTATTTGTTACCCTGTGTGTGTGTGTGTGTGTGTGTTGTTTTTGGTTTGCTCTTGCTTGTTTGCTTGTCAATGGGCAAATCTAACAAATTTATGCATGACTGCAACAGGGTCAAGCTGCTGCAAAATCCTTTAATGCGCCACAGCTGGGTTCCCCAGCCCAAAAACCTAAACCAAAATCTGACCAAACCAAACCAAACCAAACCAAAGAAAAGAAAATAGGTTCAAACCAAAAACTTGAAAGCTACCAAGAATTCTGCAGTCGGGCTTGTTTGACTTTCAAATGCCCTAAAGTTTCTAACAATTTTCATTACAAATAAATGTAAATATCCCCATTTCAATTCTAACCTAAAAAAAATGCCATCAAAGTCAGACTTTAACGTTAGATTTCCATTAATTTTGAGGCGTACCTCATTTTAAAAATTGGCAACCCGTTCTCGAAAATTATAATTCAAGTGCTCATAAATTTAAGCATTTATTTATGTCTTGCGGCGGAAATTGAAGTGCTTACAAATTCTTTAGAATTTCGGTTGAAAATTAATTTTTGAAATGGAATTCACAGCTTTAGCTTACGTTTTTGGAATACGCTTGGCGAATAACAGCAACAAAAGCTGACTACGCAAAGTCAACAGCTGATGCGGAGTGTGAGTGTTGCAAAATAGCTTACGGCTAAGCACATTTGTTAGCCTTTCGATTACAGGGTATCGGGTGGGCAAACAAAAAGTGCACAACCAAAGGCGTTGGCAACTTTGAGCTGTCGTTGGAGGCGGTGTGCGCAGCCAATGCGACGACTCACCAGATAAGCAGATTTATGAGCTAAACAACAAACTGAAATAACTGGAGACAATTCGGGCAATGGCCAACAACATGGCCAAGAGCTCAGTTGGAGTTGGAGCTGAAGCAGCAGCTCGGAAGCGTAAAGCAAGATAAAACATAAAGTCACCATACGCACACACACACACACACGCACACACACAGACTTATATATTTTTGAAATCGAAATAACGCCACACTGTGAGAATTGTGAGTACGGGCATGTTGGGCTTGCCGCACTATGAGAAGATTTATGAGCATATTCTCTGTCCGCACACACATTCACACACACCACATGCACACGCAGTAGCTGGTGTGTGCAATGATGGCATACAGAGAATGTCAACGGCATTTCGCACAGGAAATGCTCGGGCAACAGTATGCCACAAGGACTTGACTCGGTAAGCGGCCGGAGGTTGTCTGTCCGCCTGTCCGTTTGTCCGACTGTCTGTTCGCCTGCCATGGTGTTTCAACTATTGACAGGCCATATCCCCATCATCGACATTTCACGTAACCTCAGACGTGCGTATAATTTTACTGCGGTCAGCAACAACAACAAAAAAAAATACATAAAAAAGACAAGAACACAATACCTCATAATCGTTAAGGGGCAAGGCTGCAGTTACTGCCCCGTAAGGTGCAGCGGGGTAGCCACTGGGCAGGTGTCAATTTCGTTTTCATTAAGTTGCTGCCGGTTGAGCAGACAGCGTCTGAGGCGCATTGCTCCCTCAACGGCAATCGGGTTCTTAATTTGCTTCACGCTCTCAAATTTCCAAAAAAAAAAAACAAAAAAAAATGTGAAAAAGGAAGAAAAAATCAAAAAAAAAATAAAATACATTGCTGCAAAGCGCTGCTCATTTGTAAAACAAGAAGCGGCGGCAGCAGAAGCCCTACTTAAGTTCCAGTTGTTCATTTTTTGCTTTAATTAATACTTATTAAAATACAAAAAAAGAAGACAATGTACAAAAAAAAGGCAAAAAAAACAGGAAAAAGGCCCAAACTTATGGCAAAAAGGCAGGCGGTGACGGGGCGCGGCAGCGGGTAGCAGTTGCCTAGGTAGGTAAAATTTTAATCACTTCCTTTTTTTGATAAACTTTGTAAAAAAAAATATGCCAAGTTTGTTAGGGAATCGGTGACATTTTGAAGATGAGAGCGGAATCAAGTCTTTGAAATAATAAGTTAAGTTATGTAAACTTTTTATAGATATGTCGATACTTATGGGGTGGGTTTACAATATAGATATACATAGACATAAAAATATAAATATATTTGTTATATATCTAAAGATCAAATCTTGAGCTTGACAAATCAAAGTCAAATCTTTATTTAAGTACTTATCTGGATTTAATAAGGGAATATTTATATCGAGAGAAATAAATAGGCATAGAGTATCTTCAAGTCTCTATAGCTCTCAAGCTCTGATTAATCATGGGGAAAGAGTATCTCTTAGTTGCTACAGCTCTCAACCCCTGTTCAATCATTAAAAGAAAAATGTTCTAACCCAAATTGATAACAAATTAAATTTGCCATTCATTAAAATATGGAAATTGTGTTTGCCCCAAAATCAAAATCATATCCAATAACAACGAAGGGTATTTAATGTTCGCAGCATAAAGATTATTTTATTCCTTCTTCTACAACATTTTCGCTTTTATTTCTGTTGCGACTTAGTAATTTGAGACTGTTAACATTTTGGTTTTGGCTGGTTGCGTTGCCGGCCAAGTACTGCAGCCTTTTGTGGTCGGCGCCTGGAGTTTGGACTTAATTAAAAGTAATTCCATTTAAATATTATTAAAAATGATTTTTGCTAGCCAAAAGCAAGCAGCAGCAGTCGCCGGAGCAGCAGCCAAGGCTTCGGGCCACGTTTTCACTTTGCTCTATTTTCAATTTTCTTTTTTTTTTCTGTTTGCCTTTTCCTTTCTTAATTGAATTCGCCATTGAAAGCAAAAGTGTTTGAGCCAAATATTTGTACTGGCTAGTGTAGCTCTACTGACTTTGAATTGACTGCAAATTAGCTTAGTTTCTGGGCGAATGCTTATCAGGTGATATTCTGCTAATAAGGGAGCGGTTTCCGTTGTCATAGTGAAACAAGATATTCTATGTAGCTAATGTGGATGGAAATCACTCAAGGAAAGCAAACTTTGGCTTTTTTCATGACTTTATTAAAACAGAACCGAGTTTAATAAGGAATTTTGCATTAAGGAAGTTAAATTAAATTTATTAAATAATTTTTAATAGTTTCTTTATTTTAGAGTGCGCAAACTGTACAAAATTTAATCCCAAAATAGTTTCCTTTTAACTTGCAGAAGTACTGATGCCAATTTTATTTTCTTTCAATCAATTTGGACCCCTAAAATAACATACAATTTGTTAGCTGCCTCAGCCATTCCAAAATTGTTTCAAATTTAAAATTCAGCACAAATCTAATTGAAATTAATTCACATACAAAAATATAAAGCGAATTATTTGATTAGTTTTTAAGCACAATAGAAATGTTTAATATTGGTGTGGATTCATCACACAACAATAAAGTAATTTACCATCATTTATTTTTTTTTCACATATCAATTATACACATATCAATGCAAACTTTGATTAAAACACCAACAGCGCTAAAATAACAATGCAGAAGTTCATAAAAAAGGCTTAAATGTAATTGCATGTAATTATGTAAGTATATATATATGTATATTTGAACAATAAACAAACAAAACGGCCACAAAAACAGGCCACAGAAACTGGCTGGTGAAAATCCACACACACAAACGGAATCAGGCCAATCAAATTGTGTAGGGAGAGAGATGGAGATAGAGATGAGGAGAGGGGTAGAGAAAGAGACGCAAAAACCCAACATTAAAGTGCAATATGTTAAACAATTGATGGCTGATTGCCAAGCGACAAAAGTGGTCATCAAAAAAGCTAAAAAAAAAAAAAGGGACACAAAACAAATTTTGCAAATGCTGATTGTATATTTGTTTGTGTTGGTGTGTGTGTGTTTGTGTGTGTGTTTGTGTGTGTCTGTCTCTAATTTGTAAATTGACAGCATCAACGGTTTGTCGTCTAATTTGTGCCATATGCATGGCTACAGTTATGTAATTTAGTACACTCTGCGCCAGCCTGTTGGGTATGCTACACTAAATTACATGACAAGCTAATTTACCATAAAATATTGGCCAACAATCGACAGTGGTTTACACAGAGAGAGAGAGAGAGAGAGAGAGAGAGTGAGTGAGAGTGAGAAAGATAGATAGATAGAGTAGCTGCAATATTAATGCGAGCGTTTCCTGCATTTATTGGCACATAAATCACTTTGGCAACGCCACTAAAATCACAGACACAGACATACAAAGCACACACATAGACACACACACGCACAGACAGACACACATACACGTATCAGAATAAGAGACGAAGCAGAACTTAAGGCTTAAGCCGGCACTTACCTAGGCTAGTGAGTTCAGCTCGCGCCGCTCATTAAGAGTCAAAAACGAAAGCTGACGCAAATCTAGGCGGCAGCAGCAGCTGCTTCTCCTTCCTCCTGCGCTTCTCTTCATTTTATTTCTTTTCGCTTCCCTTTTCTATTTTTTTCCATGTCAATTAATGCGGCGCACTCTTCAAATATTAGCAGACATTATGTGTTGGTGTTTGTGTGTGTGTGTGTGTGTGTGTGTGTGTTTAACGCTAAGCTGCATTTACACTTCAGTTGAGTTGAGTTCAGTTGCAGTCATCATTCAGCGGGGAGAGAAAGAGATCCTCCAACAATAAGCGCACAAATGACTTGAGCACTTGAGCGCATTTTTCTTGTGGCTTTCTTCTTTTTTTTTTTTTTTTTTTTAATCGTTCTTATTGTAAAGTCGTCTGTTGTTTGTCAAGTGGCGGGGATTATGTTGACTACGTTGAATACCTTCGCTGATGATTCGAGTAGCGTCGCTGCTGCTGCTGCCGCCGCTGCTGCCGATGCTGATCGCTGTACACACATATCAATTTAACACCACAATTTTCATTCACTATTAGTAAAAGTAATACTGCTACTGCTACTGCTGCTAGTGCTTTGGCTCCAGTGTTTTGTCCGCTGCTGCAACCACTCACACCGACCACTTGCCAGCAACTGAGCGCTCGAGCAGCTGTGCTGCCGTATTTCAATGAAAATCAAGCCGTGTATAAGACTTTTACGTTGCGCTTTGTCCGTGCTTTGCTCCGATCCCAAAGCTCGCTGGAAAAAGCTTTATAAGAGCGTCACTCTTCCACTTGTGCGCAGGCGCATCCTTAATTAGTTTCGTTCTGCTCGTTTTTGTTTCGTGCTTCGTATTTTTCGGCTCGTTATGTCTTTCGGCTTTGCTTACTCTTTAGTAATTTGTTTTTTTTTTGTTGTTTTTTTTTTGGTGTCACTTAGGCATTTAACCTGCTGCTACTGTTGTTGTTGTTGTTGGTAACGGTAACGCATATGAAAATTAAAAAGCTTAACAACAATTAACAATTTGGTCAACACACTAATAACAACACTGGCATTAATCAAGCCCGCCAGCCTGCTGACGCCAGACAATTAATCAACACTATACAACTTGAATTTTTGTCTTCCTTTTCAATTTTTTTTGGGGGTATTTTTGTTGTTGTGTTGCATTAACTGATTGTTGCCAACTTCATGTCAGCTCGCATAAAAGTTGCACGGCCAACAACAAATAGATGGCGACTATCAAATCAAATCAAAGTTTGATTTGACAGCCAGACACTAAAAGTTGCCTTTTTGTAGATGTTTTGCTCTTTCTTCTATCGCTTCTTCTATTTTTTTTTTCTTTTGGCTAGCAAAGACTTTTTAACAACTTGAACTGCAAGTGGCAAGAAAAAAACACACAAGAACACATACACACACACAAGCAGCATAAAGTCGGCTCGAGTTGAGTTTAGTTTTAGTTCATAACCTGGAAACACCACCCCCTGCTACCCCTTAAGGGGTTGGGGGTTGGGGGTTGGTCAGTGTCCAGCCAATATCAATTTATCAATTAATGCGCCTAATGACGGATTTGCTGTGTCATTTAATGCACACAAGACACAACAAATTCTCTGTGTGTGTGTGCGTAAATTAATTAGGCTTTGCTAATCATCTCTCTCTCTCTCTCTCTCTCTATATATATATATATATGTCTAGTATTATTTGATATATATATATAGATTCGTCGCTAACGAGATTTGTCTGCTGCTACAATTTTGTTGTTGCGCTTTAATTGACAATCAAAGTGACTAATCAAATTTGCAGCTTGACATTTTTCATTAGAATTATTATGTACATTTAGAGCCCAGTTACAGTTTCCAGGTTTCCCGGTTTCACGATTCCCAGTTTCAGCTGGCAGTTTTCATTTAGCAGTCAAAGTCAACATTACATTTAACGTCCACATCAAAGACGCATATAAAATTGCGTGAAACTCTGCCCCATTTCATCCCCTAACCCCGAATTTCCCCCCCATCAACCAGCGAGCTAACGTTTATGGCTGCCAGAATACCTGATTACCTGATTAGTGCCAAGGGAGAGCAGCTAGATAAGTGAAAGTTTTTGGGGGAAAGGGAATTTTTAATTGATACTCAAATAGTTGTAGAAAATAGCATTTCAAGATGGAATTCAAACGAAAAACTTTAATGAGATTGAAACGAAATTTGGGGTAGATAGAAAAATCAAAATGCGATAAATTGGAACAATTAGTTATTTGTTAAACTAAGTGAATGTAGAATGATATAGAAGAAACTTAAAATTTACATGGAATGTAATTAAATTTCAATTAAGTAATTATAGTAATTCTCTTTCTCTCTCTTTCTTAATAGCTCTACCTATTTTAATCTCTCTATGTACCTGTCTCTACCTCTCTTTATCGATCGTTGTCACTGATTCTCTCTAACTTTAACTCTAAGTATACCTGTTTCTATATCTATTTATATCTTTCAATTTATATCTATTTAATATGTCTATCTCTATTTTTCTCACTCTATCGCAATCCTTATTTATTTTATTTTAGTCTATCTAGGTATCTCTGCTCCTCTCTATCTCTCTTTATCGATCTTAATCTCCTTTTGTAAATCTATCTTTGATTTATTTCTTTGTTATTCTATATATATATATATACATATATCTATCTCTCTCTTCATCTCCCTCTCTCCCTTTTTCTCTCACTTTTTATTAGATAAAGCGCAAATGAAATAAATGCATAAGCTTTCAGTCGACTTCGCTTCAAAATACGCTTAGGCAAACCACAAATGAAATTCCAATTGTTTTCGACATTGATTAACTCTGTTTTCTGTGTGTGTGTGTGTTGTGTGTGTGTGTGTGTTGTGTGTGTGTGTGTGTTGTGTGTGTTGTGTGTGTGTGTGTGTGCGTGGATTTTGTGCTGTGCGTGTGTGGTGCGTGTTTGCGAAAAAGTGCATGGAAACTCATCAAGAACAAATAAGAAATTGGTGCAGCCTCACAGTGCAGTGCATTGTTTGCAGCATTGAATTCAACAAATGAAAAACATTCAGCGAATTTTCCGCAAAGAAAAGAAAAGCGTGTTGAATTTAAGCTTGCTGCTGTTGCTTACTGCTGACCAGTTGGAAATTAGAGCGTCAAAATGAAGCCACAAAATGCGAAAGTTGATGGCAAGCAGCAAAAAGGTGACACATGTAGGGGCAGGGGAACGAGCGGATGTGGGAGGTTGTTGGGGGTTGGGGGTTGGTGGTTTGGGGCGCCATTCGCTTGTCATTTAATATCCGCAATTAAAGTGGTCATCAATCAAAATGAACGAACAAGAAAACCTAAATGAATTAAAAGTAAACGAAAGAACAAAGCAAAGGATGAATGCACAAGCCAAAATGAAAGCCGCTGTAAATAGAATAAAGCGCAGCAAGTGAGCAGAGAAGAAAAAAAGAAGGAAAATCGAAAGAAAAAACCGTAAAGCTTAACGGAAAGAGAAAAGCGCCGGCCAGGAGGGGAGAGTGGGGGACGGAGAGGGTGGGCCGATAAACAAGTGCTATACAAACAAAACGGCGCAGTACGCTGAACCTATTGATGATTGAGCAGGACATTAATCTAACGAAATGCAGACAGGCTGGAAGGCTGGAAGCGTGGAAGCGTGGACGGGAGGAGGGGAGAGAAGGTGAAGAAAGGGAGGGAGAATATGGCTGGCAAGCGAGCAAATCAACTGACCAACTGTGAAAGTGTCAAATTTCAAGCCACATTGTTGTTGTTTCTGTGTTGTTCACGCTGGCGACATCCTTGTTACTGTTGTTGTTGTTGCTGGCGACACTGGCCACGTAAGCAAACATAATTACGCCAATGTTACAAGCTACACACGCATACATGCATACATATATGTATGTGCACACACACATATTGCGGGGATAATATAGCTGACTGCCTGCCCCAGCTGTGTGTGCCCTGTGCGTCATGTTCGGAATTTAAAGTACAGCTATCACATATTTATTGGCACTGGCGTTGGCAATGGCGTTATAATACCAACAGCATTAAGCAATAGACGTAACGCAGTTGCTTTATTGTTGCCTGCCCATTGTTAATTAACAACGGTCGCATATTTATTTACAGCTAATTTAAGCTTAACGGCGAGAAATACTTAATTTAATCCAAGTGGCTGTTATAATCAGAGCTGAGCTTAACATTAACAGAAGTGGCGCATTTGTCTGCCAAATAAAATAAAACAAATGTAGCAGCTGTTAACTAACAGCAGTTGGTTCATTAACAGCCATCGCATATTTACTAACAGCTAACTAATTCAAGCTTAACAGCAAGTGGAGCTTACAGGCAGAACTATTTAATTTAATGCAAGTGGCTGTTATAATGAGTGCCGGGCTTCATTTTAACAGCGGTTGCCATCTTGTTTGCCAAGTAAAGTTAATCAAATGCAGAAGCCCTTAACTAACAGCAGTTTGTACGAATTTTAACTTAGAGCCGACTAAGCCTAACAGCAAGTGAGAATTACAATGGATTAAATTTAGCGAGAGCTGAGCTCTCACTCTGTTATAGAGACAGTTTTCAACAGTTCTAGGCAAAGCTTAGAGAAAACTAAGGTTACCATATGTGTTCTATATTTACTTGACAGGCAATGCTTATCGTAACATTAACAGAACTGGAGCCCCAGTATGTAAAGAAAAGTTAAGCAAATGTAAAATCTGTAATTAGTAAGTGGACTTAGCAAGTTCATTTCGTCACTTCTTTTATGATCAATACTTTGTATTGAATGTTAGCTTTATGTAGCTTTATCTATAAGTCCTTTAAGAGAGTTTTAGTGGAATATTTTAGTTAACAGTTCAGTTGAAACCTATTCCAAATTGAGGTAAGCTAATTTAACATTCAAAATAGTCAACAGTGATCGTTATGTTAATTAACAGAGCTCAGAATGTAAAGCACTTAACACCTACGCTAAAATGCGATAAATTCAGCTTTAACCCCGCCCATGAACAATTAATGCTCAATCTAATTACTCATTATAGACAGCTGGAAATAGCATAGTTTAGCAGTGTTGGCTTACAACTCACACAGACACAGACACAAGCTGCATGCAGTTTAGGGGCTGACAAATGAGCTGCATAGGCGCATTAATGAAGTTTGTTGGCCTATAACAAAAATGCTGCACTTGTTATTGCAGCACAGCGGCAAGGACAGATGAGTAGGTCGGCAGAGGGAGGCGTAGGCGTGGGAGGGAAACTGACATTGACTGAGTGACAAAATGCAATTGTCGCCAGTGTTGCTGGCGTCATCTCATTTTGATGGTTTGACAGCTGCGATAGCCAAATGCAAGTCGAGTACAAGAGAAAAGCAAAATCAGCAGCAGCAGCAGGCTGCATGAGGCAGTGTTGCAAGCGTAGATGGCATCAGTTGAAAGTTGCTCATTTGATGCTGATGTCCATGCTGCAAAATTAGATGCCAAATTAGCACACACACACACACACAGACACAACAAAGGGAAAGCTGATACAAAATGTGCAACGAGCAAGAGGCAGAGACTGAGGTACAAGCAGAGACAGAGGCAGAGTGTTAAGTTGCTACCGGCAAAACCGTTAGCAGGGGCAACATTGCATCACACACAAGAGGCGGACTCTGTGTGTGTGTGTGTGTGTGAAAACTGCTGTTGCTGCGGTGCTTTGACTGATGTGGCCCAAAAAACGAGAATCGAAAAAGGGGCGGGGACACAACCAGAAAAAAAATACAGAAAGAAAACTTTGCTCGCTTGCTGCATTGACACGTACAGCAAAACGGACCAAAGAAATTAGGGTTGCTCGGTGGGTGGGGGGAAGGGTTGCGGGTGTAACTGAAACCCAGTTTGGAGCGAGCATTACTAAATGGTTTTTCAATGGATTCGCCCGCATAGAACGCTGCTTGCCCAGCTCAGCTTATGAAATTTTTGCGGTGGCAAGTGCCACATGTTGTTCATCAATGTGGTTCGTCACATAGAGAGGGTATTGTACCTCGACTGCTCTCGTTTGTAACATAGCAAATTTAGATAAAGTCATCACTGTGGCAACAGAGATTACATCAGCCAAGCTGGCTGATAAATTGAGTCGATTAAACATTTGTTGAATGAAATATTAATTAACATCTGGCAGGCAGCTGATTTATCGCAATTGTTTGAATTAAACGATTATCTACATATGAATTATCGATGAAAGTTTAATTATTATAAATTTGAACTGCTTTAAATATCAAATTCAAGTTTTAGAAACATTTAACTGGAATATATTTCAGTTCTCTATGACAATATTAAGTTTCATTTGCTACAACTCAACTCAAAATCGAAATTCAATCGTTTTCTGACTGGGAACTGAATAATATACGATAATTTAATTGGCACAGAGTATTTGAAAGTCGACTTAGTAATTATGTAACTCAACTTTCTTAGACTTCTTATAGAATTCGTTGCTGTTGCTTTTGTTGTTGTTGGTTGTTTTTGTTTTTGTTTCTTACATGTGGTGGTTTATTAAATTTGAAATGCTACACCTTGAACCGTATCAGATTGCGCTCGCAAGACAAAAGGATATATGTAAGTGGATATATATATATATATATATATATATACATCGGTATTCATGTAAAATGCAAAGCCTTAGACCCAGCAGAAGGAAATATGCCATGTCATAAATTTTATACGAATATAAATATGAATACAAGTATGAGTGCTCAGACAGTCAGCTCAGCCAGCCATATAAGAATAAACAATCCTTTGCATACACACACACACACTCGCACACACACCCAGCCAGACATATTGTTGACACACATTTTGTTGTATATTTATAACCCCTTGGCCCAACCCCCCTCCCGCCCACGACCCTCTTTCACCTTTTCGCCCGACTCAGCAGAAAATTTTATATTTTCTATTTTAATATGAGCCTAAATTGAGCTTGTTATTTATGTATAGTTTACAATACCTTATGGCCATAGTCTGGACTTTGTTTTTAGGGCTTTTGCGCCCTGCTGTACACACAGCGTGTGGTTTTGTGTACTATAACAAAACAAAAAAAAAAAAAAAATAGACCAGACTAGTGACTGGCGAGGGGATGCAAGGGGAACTTACAACTCAAAAAAAAAAACATAAATGTAAAGTTCAGGGGGTGGGCAAGAGAAGAAATAGAAAAAAAGTAAAAAAAAAAAAACACAGAAACAGCAAAAGCAACAGCTACAACAATTTCAACAAGAACTGTCGTAATAAAAATGCCCTGCAGTTAAAATAATTGTCACTGTAATAAAGTGATGCAGAAAATTATATATGAAAGGGCAGTTTGAGCAGTTGCTCATAAATGAATAATTTGAATATAATTATAATGAAACTGACAAATTTACATTCGAAGTTTCAGCACTCTTTGTGTAAAAGTCTCAAAACACAACGCTAACTTTGTCAAAAGTGATCAGATTTACAAAAACTATGTCTTTTTGATTATGGTTTGAACTCTAGTTTGACAGTACATATAAAGTTGAAAATGTGTTTCTGGATTAAAACTCATGCTTTAGTTCTATGCTCTTAAATTGTAACTTTCTACAACCACAAAAAAAGATCAGATTTTCAAAGGCAGCATATTTTTAAACATGGCTTAGACTTTAGATTCCAAACTTGAAAACATGATACAAGAAACATATGTGGTAATGGTGGTTCCAAACATTCCAAAGTCAACAACTATTAATTGTAGATTATTTCCTGATTCAAACTTGAAAATAAAATTCTACCCCAAAAACTACAATTAGAGTTGGGAAACAAGTTGGACTCACTCAGCTGAAGAGTCTTATTGAAATGGACAGCAATAACTCGTGTAAGCCTCCAGCTAAACATATTGTAATGCCATTTAACAGCCATAAAAATCAAGTGCTTTAATCCACCGCTAAGCGCGAAATATTCGCGAATGCACATTTATCAGAGCAACTGACTCTTAAGCTATCAGCTTAAAGCTGCCCTCGACATTTTCAAAGTTCTTCGAGATACGCCGGCGGGGGCAGACACATAGAAGGAGAAGGAGAAAGAGAGAGTAGGAGGAGGAGGAGGAGTAGTGGAGTCCACTTGGTCCACTTCCATTTTATAGCAGCCAGCCAAAACATTATAGCCATGATTAATGGCAGATAATAATTTCGAGTGCGAGCACTTGACAGCATACAAAAAGTCAGAAAACTATGGCCAATGACGTCCATTAGACTTGCCACCGGCCAAAATGAAGAGGGCAAACGCGTTGCAACGACCAGGCAAGAGGTGTGGAGCTGGAGACGGAGGGGTGTTGGTGTGGGAAGTGTTAAGGCCAGGCAACAAAGTGCAACAGCAACTGCAAATGACTGCTGAAAAATCAGTAGCAGCAGCAGCAACAATTTGGATATAAAACTATTGCCATTTTCTGTTTGCGGCATTTAACGATGCCTCTCTCCTTTTCTCTCTCTCTCTCACTCTCTTTCTCTCTCGCTGTCTCTGTCTCTCTTTCTCTTTTGGTCAGTTGTGCGTGTGATTTACTTCATTTGTTGCATAAATTATTATAAACGCGCTGATCCGAAAAAATAAAATAAGAAAAAATTACAGCATAATATATATATTTATTTATGTTATTAAAAACAATGGCGCTGGCGAGCGGAAACGGAAATAACGCACACGACTCCCATTTTGGCGGCCGCTGTGGCATGTCCTGCTGTTACTGCCGTTACTGCTGCTGCACTGTGACACTTGCCACATGTTGGTTTTTCCGATTGTGCACCCCACGCTCCAAATTGATTTAAGCCTTGGTTTTTGCGGCAAGTTGCTGTTGCGCGTTGCTGGCTTCGCTGCAGCAGCTGCAACAAATGACATTAAAATCCAGTCAGCGCTCGCCAAATGGTTTTAGAATTTTTCGGCAATTTTTGTTGGCGATATTTTCGTTTTTCAGAAGCCATTAAAAATATCGCTGAAGGGTATACCAAAATGCATAACGCTTGCGGCAGGCATAATTCATTTAAGCCATGTACAGGGTATTTCACAGTCATGCACTTTGACTTAGAGCACTTTTAGTTTTTGCCATTTTTTGCTGTTTCTTTTTTTTTGCAAACAATTTACGAGTTTTGAGCTTGGTTGCTGAAGCTGAAGCTGTCTTAAAGCTGCTCTCGATACTACAAGTTTGTAGGGGTAGATATATACAGGGGGTAGGTGAATTTAGGGTGTGTGGTGTGCGTGTGTGTGTGTGTGTGGGGTGTGTGTCGTGTAGAGTTTGCGTTTTAAGTTACACGCGGCGTGCAGAGTGCGCTTTTAAGAGCGACGCCTTTTATGCCCAGCCATAGTCATTACAAAAGGGGGACACACAAGACACACACAGACAGGATGTGTGAGTGTGTATGAGTGTGTGTGTATGTGTGTGCGTCTTGGCAAAGACAATGAACGCCTGTCGAACCAATAAGTGCAGCGGGTTGCTGGAGTTTTTTTTTTATTTTTGGTCTCGGCCCATGCATTGTTGTGAGTGCGTCATAAAATTACTTTTTATCATTGTAACATGACAGCCAGAGTCCTGAGTCCTGAGTCGTGAATCCTTCGTCCTGCCGTTGCTGCTGCTGCTGTTGCTGCTGCGTGGTGATGTATATGTCGAGGTTTTTATGAGCCAGCCAATGCCAAAGACATTCATACACGTTTTCTTTATGGTGCAGCTAAAAGGATGCCTGCCTGCTTCCTGTCTGCAACTGCTACTGCTACTGCTGCCTCCTGCCTGCTGCCTGCTCCTGGCTGAGATCCTTTTGCTGCGTCAGCTTCTGCATTGTATTAATGGCTCGCATGCACGAGAGGCCAGGGCCAGCGCTAATAAGCATAAACGCAAACTTGCCATATGACTCGATTGCCACTTCCTTCCTTCCTTCCTTTCTGCCTGGTCCTGCCTCGAACTGCCTGCCTGTCTTCGGCTCCTCGTCCTCGTTCTTTTGTTACAACACTCAGAAAAAAAAATTAACCTCAATTTTAGTAATTCGCCATACTTTTGGCGCCTCATTATTCAGAAAGTACATTTCTAAAATGGAGAGTTTCCAAAAAAGAGCAGCGTTTGCATTTCTTTATTTAATTTAATATTCTAAAATTTAGAAAAATATATTTTACTTTCCAAGGTGTTGCTTATAATATTATTAATATTTATTATTATTATTTTCTGTGTATTAATCGTTGGTTTATCAATTCTTGCTCTTAATTTAATACTCGGACTCAGTTAAACACTAACATTTTACGGCTTATCGATTGAGGGCAGGCCTTTCTAATAAAAAAGACTGTTTTCAAATATATTGAAATAATTTCTAAATATAAGTTAAGCTTTCTAATATTTGGAGCAATTTTTTGCGAGTGCATAGACATGGCGTGCGCTGAGCACTTTGACTCTTGCTTTGTGCACAACTTTATTAATGTTATTAAAAATCTAACAAATGGCAACAACTTGCCCACAAACACCAGGAAGAACTATCTTGCATGTTGCGCTTTATTAATGCCCCACACTCAAACACAGACACACACACACACACACAAAACAGCCAATTAATGTGGCTGGTCAGTGGTGCAAGTTTGTTGCCTTATTGCCAATTGACACTGCAGTCTGCATCTATGCCACAGATTTGATGGTCGCCAGCTCGTTAATGCTGTGTGCCACAGTGCGTATGCGTAACAAAAATCACTCAATAAAAACCAAACTAGTCACAATCTGTGGCTTTTATACAGGTAGAAACAGTCAGTTGAAATGTTATCGAACAGAAAACCAACAAATCAGAATTTTGGAATTTAAAGTTTTCTTTATAGTTTATGTAAAATCTGCCAACCCTTAAATTATTTTTAACCCTTAAGCCTAGCTTGAAAGCATTTTCCTGCTTTTTCACCCATTTCGTGGCGAGCAACTCTTTTTGTTTTTAGCTAACTCCTTTCAGCTGATGCATTTTGTTTAGCTTAAAATTGGTTTTCATTATGCATCTTGCCACACACCTACCCCCCTTGCCCGTTCCCCTTTCACCCTTATCACGCCCCTCAACCCGACTTTGGCAGAGCATTTCAATTAAACTGCATGCAGTTCATTAATTTTGCAACGCTCATTTAGACGCGAATTTATAATTTTACAAGGCAAGCAAGGCAAGCGCTAACGGTATTCAGCACACACCCCCCCTTCCCCTATTAGTCGGAGTGAACTGCAACAATCTGTGCCACAAGCCCCCCCGCCATCCCTTTGCTTGATAGAATGTCCTGCGCGTACGCGCTTTCAATTAATTCAAAACTCAAACGTAGCGTAGCTTGTTAATTTTTATTACAGTCATTGCATTTTGTCAGTACGCAGCAGCAAAAAAAAAGAAAGAAAAGTGATTTGCAAAAACTCATCCCCCCTGAGCCACCCCCCAAAATACTACTTGCTGCGGGACGCGTCCTGCATTGCATAATTTGATGTCTAAAGTGTGTTTTTATGTAAAACAAGTTGCTGTTTTTTTTGTTGTTGTTGATGCTGTTGCTGCTGCTGTTGCTGCTGCTGCTGTTTGGTTCTTAGCCATGCGTAGCGACGTCTGCGTGAATTGTTAATGACCAACTTGGCACGCTGTGCCCAGAGAGAGTGCGCGAGAGGGTAGGTCGTGAAGTTCGGTGCAGGGCGTCGCCAACTTGGCGCTTTCATTAAACACTTTGCGCCAAATTGAACTTTATGATGGCCAAAAAAAGGCAAAGAAAAAAACAAGGAGCAGCGCTCTGATTGCAGCTGTCACTTTGAATGTTCTATTTGATTTTTAATGCGCAGCTGCATAATTGCGCTTAAAATATTTAATACGTTCAGCATTGAAAACTACGACTACAAACTGCAGAGGCTTCCAAAACGGCAGCTCATTTATTAAATTATCACGCTACAAATTTCAGTCATTTGCATAAAGAAGCAGACAAAAAAAAAAAAAAAAAAAAAGATTGCATACTTTTCGGCGGCGCCTGGAAAAATTCAATTGTAGATTACGCATACGACGCGTGTGCTATTCACGCCACATGTA
Organism: Drosophila nr. perissopoda 5 BK-2023a; assembly: GCA_035044105.1. Taxonomy (NCBI): domain Eukaryota; kingdom Metazoa; phylum Arthropoda; class Insecta; order Diptera; family Drosophilidae; genus Drosophila; species Drosophila nr. perissopoda 5 BK-2023a. The sequence continues at coordinate 944,387 of JAWNMK010000126.1, forward strand.
TATAAAAATAAGTGTGTGTGTGTGTGTGTGTAGTTGAATGCCACATGCTGCATGCCGCATGCCACAGTGGCGCGTTGCATGCAGCGATTTAATTATTTCTTGTGTCGTCTACGCTTAATTGGCCATTAAGGCAAAGTCAGCAAGGATGTGGCAAGGGGCGGTAAACATTTACTTGCAGCGCAGCGGTTGGTCAACGCTCAAGTCAAATTGAGTTTACATGAAATATACAAAAGAAAATACACAAAACCTCCGACCCACAAACACCACTCCATTTAGCTATTAGAGCTGAACTGTGACTGAGATCACTGTCACTGATAAATAACATTTAATTCGATTATCAAGATACGAACAGAAAATGGAAAGAAAATTAAATTCAAATTGTTTGGTTAGATTTTCGTAAACGATACCAGTTGGCTGGAAATTTATGCATAAGTTATGTCAGTGAGACTGAGATATCAGAGCAATTGCAAATGTAAAAAAAACTGAAGGTGAAGAGAACACTGAATATTTAATTTAGGCGATTATAAATGATAGTTGCTCTTTCAATTCATAATCCTGAGCCACAATTCTGTTTAACTTCTCTGTATATATTATCATTTAATAATAATAATGCATACAAAGAAGTTAGTCAAGTTCAAACTTGCAAAACTCAAGCTGCCTAAACTTAAAAGTAAAAAGTTAATTTACTTTCAATCACTGATATTTAAAACAAACGCAGTCACTGTGAATAAAAAGTAACAATATGGCTTATCTCTACAATGGCGAACACTAGTCAATAAATTGATACATATATATAAATATACATATAAAGTGTATATATATATATGTGACCTGCTTTCTTTATATTCATGCGCCATCTTAGCTGCATGTGTTCACGCTTAATTGCAAACAAAGGCAGTCCAGGAGGCGAATAAAAGAGAGCGAGAGAGGGAGAGGGGGAGGGCGAGGGGAAGGTGGAGTGGGGCATATAGAGGGGACAGAAGGCAGTTGCGACGTCGCACAGCATCCCAGAAGTGTTTTTCCATTTCCGGCGACGCAGCATGCAAATTGTCGAAGCGGAAGTCGTTTTAAGCATTTTGTACTCATTTTGTTTGCGCACACAAGAACAGCAAGGACAACAAGGACATCAAGTGACAACATCCTGGCGCATGGACAAAGTTGCGTGTGCCACAGCAAATGCCTTGAGGAACGTGGTATTAACTGTTGAAATTGCTGCTACTGCCGCTGCTGCTGTTGCTGTTGCAAGTGACAAAGACACAAATCAACAAACGGCTGAGGGAAACCGCATTGCCAACAACAGGAAGTGGCCAGAAAAACTCGCGCACAAGCCCCCAAAAAGGCAATTGTTTTGCAATAGGAAATAAGAAACAATAAAAATTAAAATAAAAAGGAGCGAACTGTTGCAAAACTCTTTTATAATATGCCATTTGACTTGACTGCAAATGAAGTTATCCACTGCAGTTCGACAATGGGTATTTTAGTTAGACTGTTTACTTATTTGGGGTCACTTGTCTAACAGCTCTGCGTAAGGTGTTAAGCCAAGTTTTCATCACACAAAGAGTGCTAGCTGTAAGTGCCTTAATTAAACTTGTTTAACTACGCAAAAGTTCAACAGTTGTGACTCTTTTGTCATTCGCATTGTGGCTCTGTCATCAATTGGCCTCAGTTCTCTGCTTTTTCTCTTTAGACTCCTCTTTTTTTAACCTTATACCCTACAGAAAAATTTGCGAATAAGGCAGGGAATGGGAAGGATTTTTTGTAAATCTATTTATATTCTAATCCAACATATTGATCTGTGTTCAGGTAAAAAACGCTATAAGAAGAAACTATTTTCTAAGTAACTCATTTATTTTGTCACTTTTAATTAAAGCTAATCACAGTTAAGCCTTAATACAGGTAATTTCCTAGTCAAGCTTACCTCAACTGGCAGCCTTTTTACTTATTTTTGGTTTTTTGTTCCAATTTTTTTGTTTGGCTTTTCGTTGATAAAGCGAAAAGGGAAAATTGAGTGAAAAATAAAGTGAGAGAGAAATGGCCATTGTTCAAATTGTTATCAAATGGTTTGCTGCCAGTTAAATGCATTGGCAAACAGTTGGTTATCCAACCAAAAAGGACTCACAATGCGCCAATAAAATAGTTTAAAAACTGTTGCATTTCCCTTGATTAAACGTATTTTTGCCCTTTAAAAAGGGTGGCAATAAAATGCTCAATTATTTTACAGCACATTGCTGCACAGACTTTGAGCATTAAGCCAATGTTTAGTTTGGTTTGTGAGGTTATCAAATATTTGCAGCATTTATAAGCTATTAAGAGCTATTCGAAATTTGTGTGGCATACTTTTAGGCAACTGTTGAAAATTAGCCAACTTATAAATGAAAGATTTATATTTGTTTAGGACAAATACAAGATTTATTCATTGAGTTGAACAACTTTTTGATGCTCAAAATAATGTATAATAAGTGAAATTTTAAGCTCTTTTTAGTGTTGCATTTCCTGCTGCTTCTACTTCTTCGTAACCCCTTCCCTCCGCCTTATTCTTAGCACGATGAAACTTTAAGTTAACGATGGCTTTCAAGGTGAATGAAGCTCGTTGGGCAATTGAAATGGCAGCAAAGTTTGCTTATACAATTATTATAGTAATACTTGTTTGTCTTTGTTGGACTCACCTCCATGTTAGATCCGTTTTACCCCATTTGGCGCCTTGAAGGACATAGCGTCTAAAACGTGTGCCATGATCCCGAAGCTTATCCGGTGAGAAATTATACGCATTCTTATTGTCTCCGACGCCGCAACGGGGCCTTTGTATTAGTTTGGCTGTGGCCTGGTCGATTTTGCCCGTAACTGGAATGTTGCCATATGCCTGACAGACGGACACAAAATGTTAGTTTGTGATATTGTGCATAATACATTGTGTGGCATACACAGCAAGCCACGTGCATGCAGCATGCAACAACATCTGCTTGGCAGCAGCAACTTACCTGGAGATTACGTATTGCATCCATTAGCTGGCTCTCGGTGCGCAGAGCGCCCGATTTCAGATCCGACTCGGGCAGATAATCAAACTGCATGAGGTAATTGGACTGCAAGTGGAAAGCAAAGGAGCAAATTGTGATAAGCAAGAGGAGGCAAGCAGACAGATATATATAAGGGAGTGAGGGGTGGAGGGTGGTGGTTATGGGCGTATTACAGACAGATGCATTAGGGAAGTGTGCCAAACTGAAATGGCTGCCAGTTGTGAGCCAAACTATTTGTTGGCTTAATGTAGGCGCGTCGGCAAATGGTGCTGGCATAAAAAGTTTTTGCATAAAGTTAATGATAAAAGCAACAGTCACAGCAAAACAACCCAAAACAACAAAAACAAAAAAAAAGGAAAAGAGAAGGCAAAAACAACAAAGTTTAACGTTACATTAATAAGCCAAAAAGTATGCCACACAAAAAACGACCCCAAAAAAAAAAAAGAAGAAAAACAAAATAAAATTTAAGATAGAGCGCTAAAAGTTGAAGGAGTGCTCGACTCTCAGATTACGTTCCTAGTTGTCTCGTTTTTGGCAGCCAATTTTAATGGAGAAACTTGTCAGGCAGGGTTATTTTAATATTTAATTATATGTTATCAGATTTAAAACAAACTTAAAGCAGTGCTGCCAGTTATAATTACATAGTTAACAAAGTACACTTTGTAATTTGTGGATATTCAATTTGGGGCTGGTGCAAGCAGCAAGTGAGACAAATTGTATCTGTGCAGCTCAATTGGAAGACTAGTCTATAAAAGTCAGATTCGCGTGGCACATTCAATAAATTTGTGCAACTGAAACCAGAAGTAGCAACGGAACCGCAACCTTACCCATTGAATTTCAGTATCGGAACAGAAATTCAACATCTGAAGGAACATAAATTTATATTACTAGTGATAAAATTAATTGAACCGATATAACTGCTTGGAAATACGATTTGGTTTAACGCCACATTTATAGCAGGATAGCTAAAATAATTAAATAAATATATAATTCCTGAGTAATTAAATGCAGATTATAAATGCCTGAAATTCGTAAAAAAAAAAATGAATAAATGAAAGCAATGCATAAAAATCATAGTTCAAAAACACTTTCAGCTTAAAAATCGATGTCTTAAATACACCCCGTTATACCCAGCTCATTTACAGGGTATACCGAGGCAAGCATGAAGAGCGCCTGCTATCAGCAGCAGTTTCGGGGTTTCTGTTTCAGCTTCAAGCCTCTGAAAGTCTGCTCACAATCGATGGGCTTTTTTTCGTTGTCTGCTTTTTTTTTTGGCCTATGGCCTGCAACCAAATAAACAGTCATAACTGTAAAGTGTGCGACAGCGACGACAAAACAAAAAGCTCTGGCCATATGTGTGGACTGGATTTGCATATTTTTACATGTATTACACACACACACACACACACACACACACACACACAAAAATACATACATGGCGAAAAGATACACACAGTCAGGCAAATTTATTTACCAGCACACATGCGTGTGCGGGAGTGTGTGCATGTGCTTATGTGTCTGTGTGTTTGTGTGTGTGCGTGTGTGTGCGTGTGTGTAGGCGACAATGGGGGCGTGCCACACATGCTCGCACAGACATATACACCAGCAAATTACGTGACCTGCAAATTAAATTTTCTCTTTCATTTCGGATATATATGAGAAAATTGTCACACACTGCCACACGGCCACGCCTCCACCCTTTGCAGCAGCAGCCACCCGCTGCCAACACGCAATTTGTTGAAAAACATGTGAAAAACAACAAACTAGAAAAAGAATTCTTTCGATTTTTTTTTTGGCTACACTTTATCTTGTAGTTGTTGTTGTTGTCATTGAATCAGCGCACAAAAGTCGAATCACCAAAATTTTAATGGCAAAGCTATCGTTAACAAGTTAAGATTGTATTTCTATATAGACGCCAATAAGGTTGGAGGGTGGGAGAGGGGGTATAGAACGTGATGACGATTAGTTGAATTTATTGTTGAATCGATTGATGAATGGCGTTTGGCTCCACAGATCGTGTTATGCATATCAAAGTGGAACGCGATGAGGCGACAGAGTTGGGTCAAAGAAACTACAAACTAGAAAGCCAGGTTGAGGGTTGAGCGAAGAGAGAAGAGAGAGGAGAGGGGATAGTGGCTTTAGCCAAACTGCGTTAAGCTTAAGCAAGTGCTAATTGGCAATGAAGAAGTGCAACAAGTTGAAGAACCCGCTGGCGACACTCAATCTAATGACATAATTATTTACTAACGCTGCTTAATTTGTTGCACATTTAATGGCAAAATTGCAGAAAGACTGAAGGGCAACATGCAAAAGAATTGGAATTGCGGCATAAAGAGTTGGGTTTGCGAATACTTTACTGAAAGGGTAAGACATGTAGCTTGTGGCAAGTAGTTAAGCAAAAGCTAAGCAAGTAACGACTTTCAATGGTGACAATTATTTATTAGCTGTGGAATATTAATTGCATTTTTTATGGCAAATGTGTATTTTTGCATAAATACTTGCTACTCAAAAGAACAGCTTCAAAAGACAAGTTTCTTGGATAAAGTATTATATAAATATTTCATATTTCTTTCACAGCAAAAGGAAACGAAACAAAATGGAAAGCTAGTCTTTAAAGACCTCGTTAGCCATAGTCTAAGAATGACTTTGACTTTGAATTACGATTAACATTTCTACTGAGCCATTCTATACACTCATTCTACAACTCATTCCCTCTCTCTCTCTCTCTGTGTGTGTCGACTTGCGTTGCATGCATCAAAAAAAAACTGAAACTTGAAATAGTTTAGCGCTTATTTTAAATGAATCAAGCGTCGCTTGTTGCAGACAAACTGTTTCCGCTCGTTAGTTGTCCATTTGTTGAGTTCTCTTCTCTTCTGTCCAATTCCTTAGCTAATAAAACTTTTACATATTTTAATTGATATTGTTTGCAGGCATGTTGCTGTTGCTGTTTGTTTTGTTGTTGTTTATTGTTTCTGTTGTTGTTGTGGGTTCCCTTGCCCAGTACGTTATATGAATTTCAATGTGGCTTTTGTGTGGGCTTTCTTTCGACGACCCTCGGGAAGAACATCAAGTTGTGGCTACGTAACAACAAAAGGCAACGTAACGCACACGTTAACGTAACCAAAGTGATGCGGACGCTGACGTGTTGCAACACAACGTGACAACATTTGTGTGACTCTGACTCTGACGCATTTTGTGACCAACTGGCGGCATTGACATTTTCTCCCTGCTGTTATTGTTGCTCGAGCTTACCTTTTTTTTATAACGCACACATATAAATCTATCGCCTGCAGAGGGGGAGTCAAGTTTCTATTTTCTTTACTGTTGCACTACCGAGTTGCTGCACTTGCAACGCTGCACGGGTTTTTGCCAAAGTTATATAAAAAAAATAAGATGCCTTATGTGCTATGTGCCGTGTGGCATGTGGCATGTGCCATGTGGCATGTGATTACGGTAAGTCAGTTGTTTGGCGTGCACAATAAAAAACCAATCAAATTAATCCCAAAGTTCAATGCTATGTGTGCCACTAAACTAGAAATTCCGTTGAATAGAAAAATTCAAATTTTGAATATCAATATATTCGGAACAATTTAATTTTTGAACAGCTGACGCATGTCAATTTACACCCGCAGCGAAAAGCTTTTGCTTTCCGGAGAATTTCTAAATTTAAAAAAGATGATCAGATAGATTTTCATATGTTATAGTAATTTCCCAATTTCCCAATTTCAAATCAAGTTCTTCAAATGGCCATTCCACTTGCCAACTAAAATGCATGATTCATGTGGGCTTAGAAAAAGGTGCCCGACAAAGATGAGTCTACAAATAATATGAAGTGTGTGTTAATTAAGCAGATTATAACCCTAATTTATTTAATTGCATTTCACAAGCAGCTGGAGCAGTAATTTTATAAAAGGATACTTGCTAAAAACACCCTGGCCGGGTCTGATTAATAGCAATCAGGCTGGCTTTCAGCACACGCCCGTTTTCCTCTCAAGTTTATTCACTTTTTTTTGGCGGAGGCGAGCAACAGCAAAGTTAGTCAATTTGGTTAATCGAAGGCATTGGCCGTAAATAAAACTTAAAGAAGGTGTGTCACGGATGTGCGACCCCAGTCACACAGATACAGTCACACACCAGTTACAGATACCCAGCCAAAGATACTCAGATACAGAGACAGATACGGAGACCTGGCGTCTGATGACAAGCGTTGCTTTTTTATGACCGCACGGCAAAGACGCCGTCGATAATAAACTACAATAGCCGTTGATAGTGGCACGAATGAAAATGAATGAGTGAATGAGTGAACGAGTGAACAAGTGAGTAAGTGAATGAATGAATCGCATCAGAGCAGCTCGCACTGAGCTCAACGGAAACGCTCGTTACTTTTACCATATCGATAAGGTATCAGCTGAAGGGGGGATTGAGGGTGGAGCGTGGAGAGTGGAGGGAGAGGATCAATCATTTATGCATTGGCCTCTTGCGCGTTTTAATGGGAAATGGGAAATTTGCTGGCGCTCTACGTGTTTGAAAATAGAAAAAAAGAGGCAAGGAAGACAGGTGGGGATGAGCAGGCAGGGAGGGCGGTGGAGGCAAAAGTCGTTGGCGCTGCTGCAGTGCATGTCGTACGTGGTCAAGCGACGTTTCAGGCTAATAGAAAAGCGACAAAAAAAAAACAGCAACTAAAGCAGGTGAGTAGCGTGCTGAGAAAAGAAAAAAATAAATAAATAAAGATGAAATAGAAAGAAGAACAAAAAAAATAATAATAATCATAGTAAAAACTGCGACGCGCGCTACGTGCGCATTTGGCGTGTAAACAAAATCATGATACAGAAAATAATAACAAGAGCCGCAACCAATAACAAATCGAATAAGCAAACTCCTAAAACAAACAGATGATCGACCACGTGATACTCCGCAATCGAAGCAATCGATATGCTGGAGAGTATGAGAATTGCAGAGAACGGTGATCAAAATAGAGCAAGATAAAAAGTGATGGAGCAGCCAGATTGAGATAAAGAAAAGAAAGGGAGCGCAGCATATTAAACGAAGAGAGAGAGAGAGCGAGAAAGAAAATTGGATGAATAAGAAGATTAAATATCAATAAGGAAATATACAAATACAAATAGAGACAAAGAGAGAGAGAGATAATGCGAAGCAGAAAGATATAGAAAGATAGAGGCGAGATAGGGAAAAATAATGTGAGAGTTAAATAGAGAGAGAGAGAGAGATCAGCGAAGGAGAGAAGGAGAGTAAGAGAAAGAATACAACAAATAAGAGAGACAGACAGAACTACATGTATAAAAAGAAAAGTTGAATAGAAGGCCGAAACGCAGTAAAAAAGGAAGATGCTAAAAAGCATTTGGTTTCCAATTTGTTTACAACAAATATATGTATATATATATATATAGATATATCCATAAACAATAAATGAATAACCATAAATCATTTGCCTTAAAGTAAGCACAAATGAGGCTTAATTAATTATATTATTTTGCAGCTTTCTAGTCACAGTCACACTTGGGAGGCTCTCAAGCTCCACACTCTAATCCACACAAATTTAACTACAAACGAGTTCAAATATTGACCTGTTTTCGAAGCCAATATACCCCAATTCATGCATAAAGTGTTGGGTATAAAAGCAATTGCCTTTTTGCCATAAATGTTTTGGCTTAATTTAGTTAAGTTGGCGTGACAAAAGTTCTTCTATATTGTGGAAAGTGCGTGAGTGTGTGAAAGTAAATTGAACAATGGGATATGTTTATTATTTTATTGAATTACAATTATGAATGGACAACAGGAAAGACAAAAGACGGCAGCAAAAGCAGCAGCAACAATTAAAAGGGGCAACATGGTGTGTTTTGTCACTTAACTCAATTACTTGAGCAAATAGCTATCAGAGTGCGGAGGACGGGGAGGGGAGGGGATGGCATATGCGGGTGGTCATGTATTTTAATCAACTGTCTGTTGAGGGAGGCGAAGTAGGGCTGAGAGCTAAATGTCGTCGTTGGCCACACAAACAAATCAAATTGGTTTATCTGATGGCAGTCGAGGCGGCTGCATATTGGACCCAATGGCTATTGACAGCCATAATTCTTGGCATCGACGACAGCCAGCAACTAATAAAGGGGTGTGGCGGTTGGGGCGGGGTGGAGCAAACAGCAGCAATAAAGGGTTGCAGCCCCAAACCCAACAGCAAATAGCCCCATCGACTGAGCCGCAAACAAACCTATAAAAATGACAAGCAACTGCAACAAACGAGCGCATCTATCTAACTCTAACCAGATGCAGCAGCAGCAATAACAACAACAACAATGACAACAACAAGGACAACGACAACAATAAGGCTAAATCGAAAAGACGACACATTATTGTAGTTGCAGCATGTTTGGCTGCCAAGTCGAGTCAAGTCAAACGCCAAACCAGGCGCAACAAATTGTGAGAAATGCGCAAAAAACGAAAATGCAGCAGTAGAAGCCACAAGGAGCTGCATGCAACATGGTGTAAGGAGTGTGGATCTCGAAATTGACAGGATATGGCCATGATATGGCTTGCTTTCTCCACACACACACACACACACAGAGACACCACAACAGGTTTGACTCCGCACACACATTCAAAATTGATGGTTGCCACATGCAGCAAGGTGAAAGGGATTGTGGGGCATATTGAATGGAATTTTACGTGTTAGCTGCGCCACAGGGACAACAAAACATAACTCAATCATATAATGGTCGCATTGCTTCGCTCTCTCTTCGTGTGTGTAAAAAGATGTTCAATGCTGCATTGAATGAGATGTTCCAAAACTCAATTGAGAGAATATGGAAAATGCACTCTCTCCACTCGCTGCAAGCTGCTGCTGTTTCTTATGCTTCCTCTCCCTCCTCCTCCTCTTCCTCTGCGATTCTCATGCATGACAAATGATAATGGCTGGCATCTGGTCTAGAATGTGTGTGTGTGTGTGTGTATGTGTGCCTGTCCTTGAGAACTATCAATAAAATGCCATGCAAATTATTACCAAAACTGGTAAGCTTGTGCAAGAAAATAGATCATCATAATTTATGCTTGAAAGTCAACCAAAATTTTACCCTTGACAGACATTTGTTAGTTGATCTAAATACTTTTTTGTATAACTTTTCCAAATTATTCAAGACTTAAATATTTACTACTTCATTTTAGATGATTTCTTGCTAAATAGGTCTGGGTCAAAACTTTCCAAAATAAATAACTTTGTCATAACTGAAGCGATTTTCTAGATTTGATTTGATTTCTAGATTGATAATACATTAAAAAGCTGTAAACGTGATTAGAAAATAATCAAATTCGGCACAATTTCAACGTTTGTCAAAACTCAACCAATTTTCAAGAGCATTCCATTTAAAGTCATGATTTAGCTTCCACATTAATACTGAAATTCAATTGGAAAACACGATTTCTGTTGCCAATAAAATTTGAAAACTGAAGTGCTCATCCTAATCTTTAATCGCATTTCTAAGCAGATACTTCTTCACTGCTACGACTTGAATTGAAGTCGAGCACAATCCACGCACATCCGTTTTATCGCCTTAAACTTAAGCACATAGCACACACATCTGTATACATATATCTATATATATATATATATACATATACCAACTGGATAACACATGTGTTCCAGTTACGCCCTCGTTTCTTAGCTTTCTGTCCGTCCGACTGTCTGTGTGCCTGGTCTAACCCAACAGGCATAAACACCTCGCCGCAAAATTTATAGACTGCAAAATTTTAAAAAAAAAAAATGAAAAAAAATAAAAGACACGCAAAGACACGAGTTGAAAGATGGGCGTGTCTTCGCCCACAATAAAGTAGGTGTTTATTTCTTTTTCTTGTTTCTTCAGTTGTTGTTATTGTTGTTATTGTTGTTATTGTTGTTGTGTTATTGGTTTAATAAAAAGGACGCCGGCCACGATGACTGGCAAGTGAAGAGATGGTTAAATTAATTGAAATCAACATTGATTAATGTGAGATACGAGAAAAATGTTGCCGGGACTGCCAAAGACAAAAGCAAATATAAAAATAAACTCAAACTGAGACTGAGACGCCTCCGCATAGAGCATATATACACATATATCTATATATATGTATATATATAGATTATATATATTTCAACAGTGTGGCACAGACAACAGAGTATGGACTATAGACTGGCAAACTCCAGCCTGGAGCCGTGCAAATGAATTGACCGCAAAACAACGAACACGCAATGTGCATTGGCACTCGAACATTGTCGGTCGGTTGGGGGCATTGAGGCATTGAGGCATTGAGGCATTGGAGGTTGGACTAGTAGGACTGAATCCGAGCTCAACCTGCCGCAAGTTTAGTTGTACTTGCACTTTAATTAGACCACAGAACGTAAATTGCAATATGGCCACCCTGCCAACCAGCTAACTCTCAAACAGTTCGAATGTTTATGGGAAAGTGATGAGATACTCGCACAACGAATGCGACTATGTTTGCACTGAGAGAAAACTGTGCAATGGTATGTGAAAAAATATATGAAAATCTGAAATAATTGTTGTTATATTTCTCCTAGAAAACAATGTTAAATTTGTGAAAAATAAATGATTGCAAATTTGGGACTATGATTGAGAGAAAGCGAGAGAAAATATAGAATTAAATCAACTTAAAAATTAATAATTATTATTTTTGTTAATGAAACTTATAAATTGATGAAAAAACTATTAAAAATATAATTTAAAATTTCGATTTTCTTAATTCAAGATCAGATTTTTCTAGAAGTGCAGAGGGTTAAAATGAGGGGGATGGAATAGAATCAAGCGGGGTGTTAGCTAAGGGACTCCACGGCAACAAGCAACAAGTCATCATGGCCCACAGCTGGAGCTGAACTGAGCCGAGCCGAGCTGCGTTGAGTTGAGTTGAGTTGAGCTGGATGGACTGGCCTGTTCCCAGGCTCCCTCGAGCGACTTGTGCAAATAGTAAATGGGAAAATAGGAAAATGGAAAATGGCGTGCATTAAAAAGCAACGAACGGGAGCCACAAGTCACTCTCAAGGTTTTTCCTGGCCCGCCGTTGAGTTCACATTAAAGACAACGAAGAATTGATTAACTTACGCTTTGTCTCTGTGTGTGCGAGTGTGTGTGTGCGAGTGTGTGCGTGTGTGTGTTTGTGTAAGTGCAAACGAGTGTTCGCAATTTTGCAATAAACAAATAAATCATTATTTATGTGGCATAGTATGAACAATATTGCATTGAGTTTTCATTTAAAACACAAAGCCACAAAGTTGCCTGCGTTCAATGACTTGCACGACAGTTAAATAAACACTGAAATCACCCCCCTCTCTCCTTGGCGCCTGTGAAATGCACCATATGGTAGCTCAGTGCAAATCAGATTGAGCTGACGGGCAGGCAGGCAGTCAGGCAGTCAGGCAGGCACAGACCGACCCCGGATTCAGTCCAATTATATGCAAATTCTACAAACTGCAGAGCAATCTGAGTAGACAGCAGCGGACAACGAGCAACGCGCAACGCGCAACGAGCTACAAGCAACGAGCATTGATGCTTTGGTGGCAAAAGGTTTCGTTTTAACATTTGACATTAAAACCATTTGCGGGCAACGCGAGGCACATTAAGGCTGCAACAGCCACCCGATATGGTCATTGATATATTGTGCGTTGTGCGTTGCGCGTTGTGTTTATGGCCAGAAACGAGAACGCAGACCAAAAGACCAAGAGACCTGCTCTCTGGGGACTTGACTGGGACTTGAGACTTGACTTTATATTCAGCTTTAGACTTAGCTAGCTGCTGCCTGCTGCCTGCTGCCTCTTACCTCTTGCCTCTTGCCGTTTCCCATTTGCCATTTGCCTTTGCATTCGTATTTGTTTTCGTATGCACGACACAATTTATTTAATAATTCAATTGAGTTTGCCCATATATTCATGCTAGTTTATGCTTTGAAATGCTAATGTTGGCCAAAATGAAGAGGCTAAGAAGGCACACATGAGCTGCAGACATGAAATAATCAGTTGACTGCAAATCTACATTTAAATATTGCCTGTAAATAAAATGGGAAAATTGAGAATGAATTGAATTTTTGATTACAAATTAATGTGCAATCAAAATAATGACAAGATGTAATAATGAGGTCGAAAGTTGGAATATTTTATTGTATATATATTGGGGCGCAACCTAGTTAGATCTATTGTTGAGCTTATAGCCTCTCCATCAAACCTGATTCTTGCACAAATTGAGGGTTGCTATGTCTACTGAGCTTAAGACTTGTTTCCGTATGGGGACTTCATCTATCAGCTATTAACTTGAAATATTTACAAACCAATTTATTGTTCACTACATAATCCATAATGCTATTATTCCGACTCGCTACATTTTTGTTTCAGTTTTTAATTTATTTGATCGTTTTTACCTGCTCGCAGATTTTATATTTGATATTTTCATCAGAGTTCCAATTCAAATTTACGCCTCAACCGTACTTTTACAAATGAAATTATTAATTCTTCATCATTTCCATAGTCAGATTATCTTCTAAGTTTTATATAAGCCTCTTTAAATCTACATAGAATGATTTCATTATCTTGCAATCTTTTACTTTGGGAACATGCCCAATCTTGGGCCAAGTTTGTTCCCTCTTACTTTCCCCTTTCTAAATGCATTCTTTAACTCAGCTCCTGTCGCAATTTTTTAAGGAATTTAACTATGCAAGACTAGACAATTTTCTTGTATAAACTGCAAGAAACCTGCTGTGCTGTTTGCACAAGCGGCTAATAGAGCGGGATTAGGTTTAAGCGCCAGTGGACTGACCAGATCTCAGAGCGCCGATAGCTGTAGGCCAATAAACCCGTTTCTTGGCTGGTTGTAGCCACACCGTATGACTACTGTTGCGACTAAATTAACAACGAGTCGAATGATGCTGCAAGCGCTGATCAATGAGTGTATTCGCAAAAAGGTGATTTTTTTATTGGTATTTTTAGGAAGGGGTTAAACCGAAAAACGGTATTTATGAGTGGTCAATATTTGTGTACTTTGAACCACAGCTGGGGAGAGAAGTGATTCAGACACGCTGAGCTGGCGCAGATGATTAAAGGCAACCAAAGAGGTAAACCACAAAAAAAAAATAAAATAATAGGGGTAGTCCTGACTCAGAGATACTCTTTGGTGAGCAAAGTGCTGCAAATTATTAAAACCTGTTCAAGCCTACGTTCAATAAAAGCAAATCGCACAAGCTAAAATTATATTTTAACTATGACTGCGGCCTAAATCAAGCCTCAACTAATAGGCCACACTTATGGTATATAATGCAGGGTATTTGGCAAAACGTTGACGGTTTGGCTGCCACTCAAAGTGGCTGCGATAACTGCGCGCGCTGACTGCACACCTACGTGTTGTGTTGTGTTGCGTTGCTGGTTGACTTGGCGCGCACCTTCTTTGGCAGGCAGCTGCCACTTGCAACAGCACACACACTGAAAGACCGGACCAAAGCGAAGGTTGTGTAGCAGACAGACACTGTGAGGATGATGCTGGCCAACATGCCGCATAATTGATGGCAAAGCCAGCGACACTTAAAAGGAAACTTGCTGGGATGCCTCAAACGGGCCCAAAAAGGCGTTGTCGCTGTTGCTGTTGTTTTTGTTGTTGTTGCTGTGGCAACATATTGCAAGAATGCAGCGGCATTTCATTGGAAAAGGCCAGCCAGATTGCGAGGCAGTTAAAGTAACTGGCCTGCTGCTGCTGCTGCTGCTGTTGTTGCATGTGCATCATTAAAATCAAGTTCGACTTTTTGGGGGCAGCAGCAGCGCTTTTGGCAACAGTCAAAATACCCCACCCCTCACACTCCCAGCGAGTGTGACTCGTGACTCCCGTTAGATCGCGTGCGTCCCCCAAAAACAAAAATATATTTATAATTCAAAAAAAATTCCCCTTTAGACATACAAATATAAAAATAAATTTTGAATGTTTGCTGCAATCGGTACCAAAATGTGATAATTAATACAATGCAACAAAAAGAAAGAAAGAAGTACAAAAAAATCAGAGGCAAAGAAAAAAATATATTTATAATACCAAAAGCAAACAGAAGCAGCTGAGAGAAAGGGAGATACTGGCGGGGAAAACTGGGTCAACTTTCAATTGCTTTACATTTTGTTTATAAATTCTTTATGCAGCAACAAAGAACAATAACACCAAACAACAACAACACCAACAACAACAGCAACAACAAAAGCAATCAGAACAATAACAACAAGAGCGGCACGCGTTGTACATTATACGATATATTTATATATATAGACATACATATATATATGTATATATGGTAATGTTCTATAACAAATTTGTGTTGCTTGCTTTATTTTTTGTCTCACGATAGATTTATATATTTATTTATGTTTCACTTGGATTTATTGCACATTTATTCTATACTCTCACACACACTGACACTAAGACACACACACACACACACTCTTCGAGGCGCCATTAGTGGCCATGGGGAGTGTAAAAAGTGCCAACTGAAAATCTGCATAGTAGAAAAGCGCTTTTATGCATCTGTTCTTATTTCTTTGCGCTGTGCTGCTAATGGAGGGACCAGTGTTGCCACCTCTCTTTATCTTCCCCTCACTCAACCCCACTCGCCCGTCCCCACCCTCTTGCTGCATCTGTCATCTTCTTGCTGCAGATAGAGCTAAAAACTTTTACCCCACAATAACAATAACGATTTTGCAATTTCGATAATGCACTTTTTTTCTTCTTATTATTTGTGGCGAAAAGATATTCGCCCAGCTAAAACGCATAGAATTTAGAGAGCGTGTTTAAAAGGAAAGAAATTGGAGAAGTGGGCAAAGACAGAGAGAATCCCAAAGTTTTTCTATATGAATACTGTAAAAAATGCTGACAGATTTATCTTTACCTAATTGAGTGCATAGGATAAATGATAAAAGCTAAACTTATCTCAAAGTGGAGTCAAAAATTCAAGTAAAGATTAGATAGATAGAGATATAGAAAGCATCTCTTTATCATATGCTTATGCATGCTTATTTATTTAGTTATTTAATTAACCTAGATTTGCAATTTATAATTTACAAGGCTGATTACTGACAACATCAACAGTTTCTTACATTTTGACCCACTCAGCTAGACAACTTGGGTTTTTCTTATAGATATCTCAGTTACTTGTTCAAAATACTTATCATAGCATAGATAATTGGCACTGAAAGTGGAAGTGTGAATTTGAGCTGATCTGCTTAACACAAACGTTAATCTTGAGCAGATAGGTTCAAATTAACTCGACTTTGAAACTCTTTTAAAAACATTCAAAGTGAATTCCATTTCACGTTTCATAAAAATATATTCTAATAGAATTTCGAAAGCATTTGGTTCACTTAGTATTATTAACCATATTCGATATTTTCTTTTTATTTATTGCTACTCATTCCTAACTTCGCTTTTATATGCGTCAATTCAGTTGCTTTTTAAACAGTTCTCCAACCTCTTCTTAAGGTCAACACTGGAGTCAGACCATAATCCGACACCCTCACTTTTATTTCTTATGCTCACTTCAGTTCACTTACGTTGCAAGCAGTTTGCAGCTGCAGTTTGAGCTCTTAAATCGTTTCCCCTTTTTGGCCATCATCATCAGCAGATCGACAATTTGTGAGTTATGGCAGGGCACACACACTTATTGCTTTCAGATCGATGCAACCGCATACTTTGCATTGATGGAGGTGGTGCAAAGACCGCCCACAATTTGCTAAGCGGTGCGCACCTAGGCGCCCAAGGCACCCAAGGCACACACCCTATCAAATATGTGCAACTGCCTTCCTGTGTGCAAATCCCCTGCAACTTCCACGCCCCGCCGCCCACCGTCACTCAACTTGTCTGCATGAATCATTGTCATTGCAAACCAAAATTGTGCACATGACCGATGGACGATGTGACTGTGTGTGTGTGTGTGTGTGTGCTGAGATTGTAAAGAGTAGAGTGAGGGGCAGGGGCAGGGGCAGGGCTAATGTGCATTGCATGCATTGACTGTCAAAATTTGTATGCACAACAAATTTCTCATATATTTAAGTACACGCAGTCATAATGATGCGATGCGGATACGCAAAATGCATAAATGCAACAGCAGCAGCAGCAGCAACAGCAACTGCAACAGCAAAAGCAACAGCAGCAAACTGAAGTTTTCAACTCTGGATGGATGCATCAATCATACGCCACGTGGACGGCCTGGCAATAATGCTTTAGCTGCTGCTGCTGCGGCTGCTGCTACTACTACTACTATTGATGATGATAATGTGCGTCTGGCATCAGCCCTAATGCTATTAAAAATCAATCAATGGCCCTGATAAAACAAATGGAAAAATGCATCGCTCGCCTTATCAGCTCTGCCTTTTTATGTGCGCCTCATTTATTGCGCTTATCAGCTTTTAATTAAGTAAATTTCGTATACAAAGCAGCAGCAGGCATACATAGTATATATATTTAAATATAATTATATATACATAGTAAATACTTCCTATTTACTCGCAGGTCTGGCATATTAGCTGTGCCCTGCACGTTTTCTTCTTATATTTCGTTTGTTCGCTTTGTACGTACTGAAAATTATTTTCACATATTTATTTATTTTTTTTTTTTATTATTTTGTTCTTTTCCTTTAGAATATTTTTTAGTGCATAAATTTTTGCGCTTGGGTTTATTTCGCTGAATGCAATTCCCAATGCAAATTGGGCATTATTTGTTTCTGTGCGAGACTGTGTTGAACATTTTTATGCTGCCTTGCATTTCAATGTGCGCAGCTTCAACAACAAATACACACACACACACCCAGTTGTTGTGCCAAAGCCAAAAAGGCAGCCAGGATTTTCAATGGTCGTGTGTGTGTGAGTGTGTGTGGGTGTGTGTGTGTGTGTGTAGTTTTTCTACGTGACACAATTAAAAAACTAAATAGAAAATTGTAAAAAACGCTTCGCATTTTGTATTGAAAGCGAAATTTAACATGCCAAAAGGTTTAGACTGCACACACGGAACGACAGGGGGCGCCACACACACACACACACACACAACTCCAGCGCTGGGCAAGGAAAATGCTCGGTGTTCAAACAAATAAAAAAGAACCTTTGCGCTTTTAACTTGCTGATGTTTATGAGCGGTAAAAAACGGTAAAAGCCAGCAATTAGTATATGAATTAGACTAGGATTAAGGGAGTAAAATGGTTAGTTTTCAAGCGACTCAAAGGATTAATTAGTTTGTATGGCTTGATGTGTACCTTTCATAAACTGCTTTCAATTTGTCTAAATTCCAGCGAAAACAATTTCAAACGCATATGTTTGATCAGTATTAATGCGAAAAGTGGCCGTCACAAGTGGCTAAGAGTGAGTAAGCCAATATATTTAGTATCTCACATTCATATTCACATTCATTTGTCATGCTGCTTATCGAAAGTTGTGAATGACAGTTTAAATGGGTTTTCCCACTCACTTAAGAACGTACAACTTGCTACGTTTCTCCTCTTTATCGCTTACAAATCTCAAAAGTGAACTTCAACTGCCAATTAATAATGGGAAAGTGGGTATAATGAAGTTGTGCACAAGTTTGTAACAGGCAGAGAAGAGCAACTCCGATACTATTCTTGATCAATATAGCCAATCTGTCTGTCTATCTACATAAACAAGTCGATCTCGGAAACTATGAAAGAGAATATAAGTTCCAGTCTACGGTAAATATATCTAGTTTATTTAATTTGATCGCTAACTACATCCAACTCAAATGTTAATGTGCTTCTAATAAACAACTTTAAAATTTTAATTAAGATCAGAGAAGATACACAGTTTTTCTCCATTGATAGTGCATTTTCATATTGAAGAAACTACTTTCAGCCAGCCGAATAACTATTTAAGGGTATCTCAAAGTCTTACACTCTCGGCTAGCGCATTCTAACTTATTTTAATTAAACAATAATAAAAATAATAATAAATATTTGTCACATTAGCACTGCTACAAAAGCAAGCTTTGCGGATTTGTCATTAAAAGGCCCACACAGGCAAAACCTCATTCAACTTGTTAGTTTGACAAATTATTTCAATTTAAAAATGTAAATGTAAACGGAAATATTTGATTGTAATTTATAATTGAATTACAAACAAGCTACTCGATTAATTGGTATTACAAAAAAAAGTACTCTGAATCAGCGGTGTGAGGAGCTCAGCTTAAGTTAATTCAACACGACTCGCAATTGTCGTCACTTAATTAATAGCCTCACATTTAATCTGTTTCAAACTGCACCCTTCCCCCCCCCCCCCCCCCTTGGCAACCCCTTCGCACAGTCTTTCGTTTTTTTATTCATTCATTATCGTTTTATGGAGTTGGCATGGCCACATCAAATATATTATACTGATCGTATCTTCGACGACTTCGAATACGCTTAGTGCATTCAACTGGCGCTCAATAAGAAAAGAGAATTGTCATAAGCCTATTAAGCGAGGCCTTAAAATTATTATTATTGTTGTTGTTGTTTGGCTTATTGTTGTTTGTTGTTTGTTGTTGTTGTTGCTTTAAGTGAAATGCTGGCAATGCTTTAAGTGTGCCATAAAAAGTAAACAGTTGCCGAGGATTTGCCCAAGGGAGCGACTCTTTCTCTTTCTCTGTGCCTACCAGGAAGCCATTAAGCGATCAACTAATTAAAGACGCCCCATGCATAAGCTGTATATATACATATATATATATATATACACTATATATATAAGTATCTTCCAAGACAATGCACCGACTGAGATGAATGCACAGTTTTTGATGGGCCCCAATATTCATTTGGTATAATCACTCAGGGCTTATAAAAATGTTGAAAATCATTTAGTCATCGTATTGTTGCAATAAAAATGTATTTTTATATATATAATAAAATTCAACATAAATCGCTGCGGTCTTTATGTGTCATTAACTTTATTACAACAGTTCTGTGGATCTTTCAGATGGATGACATTTTCAATATATAAATTTAGTTATTTAAATATATGTATGTATCAGTTGTATTTTGAAATCGAACAATTTATTTACTACGAATTGGTCAATTTGTTAAATGGCAATCGTTTAAAATAAACTCAAACCTCAATAAATAAATTGCATTTGCAACTGGCGGTCAGTCAGTCAGTCATTTGGACTGCGATTGCCATGCATTATTAAGAATTATGAATGTGCAGCGAAAAGAGCTGGGCAAACCAAATACGAATATGAATATCAACTCCACAACATGTTGCGTGCTTCTCTGTGCCACTGCACACAAATAGAAGAACACGAAATGCGTGCGCCGGGGGTCAGCAACAACAACAACAACCAAGAACCTACAACCAACAACAACGACAACGACAACAGCTATAACAACTGAAAATAAAATCAACACGACGAAATGCACATGCAGCTGAACAGTAGCGCATTTCCATGCATTACATGCACATATGTACCAGAATATAAATGATTATACACTGCAACAAATAGGGCATTCTTCAAATGAATCCCAGATATCAGATGTTATAGAAAAGATTGTTCTTTGACTAGTTTTAAGTAGAAGAAAATGAGTTCAAAGTAATAAATAAAAAGTAAATTGTTTGACTTGGTTTCAACTACAACTGATCAAAATACATGTTTCAAGTCTGATATTCTCAATTTAAGAACTTCTTATAAGCACTTATATTTAAATTTTTAAATTTGCTCTTCTTTAAACTGGTTCTATTTGCTATATTTTTATAAGTCAAAATCAGGTCTCATCTACAAAACCTATTCATAAGCCTAAACCAGCTTTCATCTCGTAAATTTATCTATTAGAGCACGCTATAAGCGTTTCCAGCACATTTTAAGTTTAATTACAGTACAAGAACTTTAAGCAAACCAAAAGCCATATTTAGTTAAGCATTAAAAATTTAACTTATCATAGCCATATTTCTTTCAGTGTATATGTGTGTATGCATTTTTTTGAAACGGACCCACATCAAGATAAGGGGCATATGCATATGCCGGCTCCACTCCCTGCAGATGGGCTCTGCCACGTCGCGTGCCTATGACCCCAAAATCCCAAAACGCACACACACACACACACGCACACAGATACTCCGATATGGCCAGCATAAGCATACATAATGAATATATATATAAATATATATGAACGATTGCTGAACGCACAATGCACGCTTATTGTTGCTGGGCTGCAGTCCAGTCCAGGGTTTAATGCAATATTTTGTTGTCTGCCCCGCTAGGATGCAAGTACGCATTCACATTTAACTTGTTATTCATCCATACTAAACACAGTTGCCACACATTCCCCATCCCCACCCCCTTGGCGGCACTCGTTGCCACCCCTTTTCTGACCATGCGCTCATTAAGCGTTTGCGTTTTTTTTTTCTCCTTTTTTTAATCAAAATATGCGCAATTTATTCGTGCCAAAGGAGCGCAAGAGGCGACAGGGCAAAGTGCGGAGTGCACGCGGATCGCGGGATGGGGGGGTGGGTGTGGTTGGGTTGTCAGTCTTAAGGACATTGAACCTCACACCCGCTTAGTCGATGAGTCAGAAACACAGCGCCAGACACACGCGACGTGGCAAATACGCCCACTGCCACAAACTACTATGGCTACTACAGTGGACACTAGCTAAGGAAAAATGTATCGTTTGCAGATGTGTTTTTCATTATTTTTTGTATCATTTTTAATATTCAAAAAAATTAATGTTAAATTACTTTTTCCATTTACTAAATTTCTGTAAATCTTTGACAGATGAACATAAAAAGTCATCTTTGCAGTAATTCTGAGTTCAATCATAATCTGTGTAAGTACTTCTAAGCGAGCGACTACTGTGGCAAGGCGAAGGCTATACAACATTGAGATTGGCATGCAGAAATAAGTATATGCATATGATATATATATATATATATGTATAATAAAAAGGCACAATTTTTACATTTATTAAAGGCCCTCAAAAACACTGAGTGAGTAAATTATAATTGAGCGACGCGACAAGCAACTGAAAGAAAAAAAATACAAAACCAACTCCGGCCGGAGGAACGGCAGGCAGCCCAGTGGCAAGGGGCAAGGGGCAGGGGGCAAGGCGAGCCCTTCAATCGAGCCCGCATATTGTTTATTTAGTAAGGATATCGAAACCCGAGGCGCAGCCAGGCATATGCCATACATGCTACATGCTACATGCCCCAGCTGCAACAGGGCTCGCTGTTGTGTATATTTATTTATGTTAGTATATAGGAGGGCAGTATTTTTTTTGAGGTTTCATTTTGACCGAATATTGCTAAAACATTTTATTGGTTAGAGCTGCCTGCCTCTTAACTGTTTATAAATAATTCAAATGGGTTTTTTTTAAAAACAATACAAGCTTTCTAGGAATTTGTGGAAGTGGAGGTTTAATCAAAATTCGATAGAAAAAAGAAAATATTTGCTAACTATGAATATGAAATCAATCAAAATAATCCTTTTTAAAAATTGTTTTCTAATTTAATTTCGAGTTTCGAAAATCATGGCTCAAGTGGAGTTTAAATTGTGCCAAATGCACTTAACACAGTTATGTTTATTAATGGAACCGCCCTCGATTGAGTTGTATACACATATATACATACATGTGTGTGTGTGTGTGTGTGTGTGTGTAGTATACATAGCATAGTAGATATGTGGCACATGACGGACGCAGTGGCAGCAACAGAAGCAGCAGAAGACATCGTCGTCTGGCTGTAGTAGCTGAGTGTCGCCAGCTAGGCGCTGTGTCTCAGAGCTCCCGGTTCAATAAACGCACGCACTCACACATACATGCACACAGAGAAAGAGAGAGAGAGGGAGAGAGAGATAGTGGCATACACTCATGAGTGGCATATTCACATTCACATACACTCACGCACTCGCGCTTATGAGTGGCGCGTAATCAAATAAAACGACGAACGACAAAACGACGAAGTGGAAGTCGAAGTCGAAGACCAAGACAAGCAGATAGGGGAGGAGGAGTTGGAGTAGATGGAACAGGAAGAGGGGCAGGAGTTGGTGTTGGAGTGGAGGGTTGGTTGGGGCAAAGGCGAATGCGGTTGCATGCCCAAACGGAAGTTGTCCGGAAAATGTGCATAGAAAGTGAACTTAAGTTAAGTTATCAACACACACAACACAAACACACACACACACACACATGATGAATTCTTCATCTTGTTGTTGTTTAAAAAGTTGTTGCCAATGTGACACTGTTGTCTCAGTGTTGCAACTGCTGTAATTTGCTTGAAACTTTTACCCAATTCTAATTGGCAAAAATACACAGCGATTCAAAATAGAGAGAGAGAGAGAGATAGAGAGAGAGAAAGAGAGAAAGAGTGAGAGAGAGGAAGAGAGCTAGACACTGAAGTCAGTTCTTAGACTTTGTTTGTTGTTGTCTGTTGTCTGGTTGTTCATTGTGCGCTTCTTGTCCAAGTTTGTTTTTGGCTTGGCAATTTTCTAATGAATCCGTAGAATTAGATTGTCGGATATGCCAGGAGCAGGTGTCAAATTTTCAGTTGATAATTAAGGGCTAAGAACAAAATAATAGAAGACAAGAACGACTATAAATTGAAATGAAGCATAATAATAATAAGATGCCAGAATACATCTTGTTAAAAGTCAATGGCTTCTCGGCAACTTCTTATTGCTGATAACAGAACATAAATAATATGCATGAAAACATACACATATAAATAAAAAAAAATATAATTCTTTAACTGGCCTCAGCGATAACGCATAGCTTGATCATTATAATAATCTTTAGCACTGCGTCTGAGTGCACATTAGGGCAATAAATTCAAGTGTAAGCTTTTCGAATTAAAGTAAAATTGAGTAATTTACAAAACCATCAGAAATTCTCAGAAAAAAAACTCTAATTTCTGTAAGTTCTAACGAAAAATCATTTCATCTTGTTTATGTGTCTCTTCCTGTTTGTGATTTATGCGGGGGTAGAATTTTGTCTAAAAATAATTATGCGGAGGCATGTTGAAATCAATTCTAAATATAACTGTTTTAACTGTTGTTCGTTTTCTCTTATATATGTTACTTTAGCACTTACAATCGCATCCTCGGAGACGTCACTTCTCTCTTTCCTCGACGGCTGTTGCGCCCACTGCTGTTGCTCCCCTGGCTCACCAGGGCTATTATTATTATTGATGTTGTCGTTGCTGTTACTGTTGCTTTGGTCGTCGTCGTTGTTATTGGTATTATGATGATGGTTGTGACTGTGGCTGTTGTGGCTATGATGCATCAGCAGCTGATGCTTATTGGTTGCCGCCGCAGCTGACGCTATCGACGTCGACAGCCAGGCAATACCGAGCGAAACCAACAGCAATCCTCCATATGTGTAACACATTTTTGTTTTCCTGTGCGCAGACCTGGCAGCACTCGCAAACAAATTTCACTTGTGTATGTAGTAGAAATTGAAGCAAGCCAGCAGCAATACTGGCCAAACACTTGCACTTTTTTTTGCACGCACTTTTTTGGGTTGAATACTTTCGGATACTGCACTTCTTGCAGTGCTCTGCAGCAATTGTGACTTGAACTTTTCACTTTTTCTGCTACTACTGCTGCTGTTATAGTTGTTGTTGTCGTTGTTGGTGGTTAATACACATGCGTACTGTGGCAGTGCAGCCGGCAGCAGCAGCGCCAGCGCCAGCAGCGAAAGCAGCTTCGATGTAGCTCTTTCCCTTTCTATTTTTTAGTTTTTGTTTCGAATTCCTCTTCGGGCTTTGCCCTTTTTTCCTACTGCTTCTTTACATATGACGCATGCAGAAGGGAAGATATTTTAGTAGTAAATTAAATGGAAATTTGACTACTAAACACACATTAGCTAATGTCGTTGTGGTTGTCGTTTGGCTTTTGTTTGCTTTTCTTCGCTTTTGTAAATGCAACGACACAATTAATAAGCACGCGACGCGTCTACAATAACGGTTCCTTTATTGCTGCTCTGCCGTTGCTGCTGCTTTTCTTGATGTAATCCTACGCATTCACTTACACACACGCACACACACACACACACACTGTGCTCTGCTCTGCTTTTCTGTTATTACAAAAAAGTAGTAGGCGGCGGCGCAACAACAATATATTCCACAAGAACAACTCACGCGACTCACGTTCGGCTGCCTGCGTCTTCTTTATTTCGTTTCGTTCAGTTTTTCTTTTTTTTTACTGTGTATATATATATTAAAATAATCCTTTTTGTGTGGCGCACGAAACGGAACACAAAGCGAAAATCTCGTTAGACCGCCTTTGCCTTGTGTTGGCTTTGGCTTCCAGCGCGGTACTGAGCGCGACAGGGAAACGCGCGCGATTCATGACCGTTTGTTTTGTTATTTTTCGACATCTTTGAGTCAGTCAGTGAGAGAGTCTCGAGCAGCGCGAGAATGATCGCCGCACACACAAAGAGCGAACGGAGTTTGCATTCAATGCAATCGTCAATGGCAAAGAGACGACTGCTTGCGCTGCGATTGCTGCTCTTAAATCATGTGTGTGTGGAGTTTCGCCCATTTCTATGCATTAAGCCAATGGCTTTTGCAGAAGAGACAGTGTTGCAGAGCTGCAGTTTTCTAGCATGCTCGGGTGCGCGCAAAGTTGCTGCACAACTGCAGTTCTTTGAGGGTCAATTAACGATCATGTCAATTAAAGAGAGCAAAAACATATTGACTACTCTTAGGCCTTAACTTAGTCATGTGAAGTTGGGAGTTTATTCTGCAGATAGAGAGAAGTTAAAAGGAGATTCAATTGATCAATTGATTTATATTTATTTATCTTCGATAAACAGCAATACGTATTCATAAAATGCCTTAACCCGTTCATAAATTGATAACTTAATTTTTATCGCTTCATTTGATGACTTTGGTTTATTATGATCACTTTTATATGATAATTCATCAGTAGATAATTGAAACTTTTAAGAACTTTTGGCGACCATTTCAATATTTTTCAATATATATATTTTTAATTTTATTTTGTATTTAAAAAAATGTAATATTATGTTGTGGATCACATGTACTTCAGTTTTAATTTATTATTATCTATGTTTTATATATTATTTTTTAATTAGATCTTATATTATATTTATTTTATATATTTTTATATTTATTTTATCTATATTACATATTTACAAATCTGTGAGGCTGACGCACTCTCGATAATTGTGATCCATATTCATTTCAATTTTAATTTATTGTCATTTAATTATGCCCATGTATTATCATAGACCTAGACCCCAACCTACATAAAGAATATATATATATATATATATA
Organism: Drosophila nr. perissopoda 5 BK-2023a; assembly: GCA_035044105.1. Classification (NCBI taxonomy): domain Eukaryota; kingdom Metazoa; phylum Arthropoda; class Insecta; order Diptera; family Drosophilidae; genus Drosophila; species Drosophila nr. perissopoda 5 BK-2023a. Next base: position 970,670 of record JAWNMK010000126.1, read on the forward strand.
TATATATATATATTTCTCTGCTCGAATTGAGCAGCCGGCAAATTTGAGTAACTAGTCGAGTCAGTCTTGAGGTCTTCAGAGTTCAATCATCAATTGAACACACACAAAAAAAAAACTATGGATTTTTTGTAGTACTCTTCTACAGCTAATAAGCCACTGTGCGCCAATGGGCCGTGATGACCCAAAAAAAAAGTAAATAAATATGATTACAAGTGATTCCAAAAATACCTTATCAAAGATAGAGGTCTTACTCAATAGGTACATATAGAATATGGCGTAACTTCCGATCGAAAAAACCCAAAAGAAAATGAACCAAACCTTAAACGGAATTGTAACCATGGTCAAGATCAGAAGCCTTGACTTATCAATAAATATGCACTACTATATATATATATATATATATTTATATATATGTACATATCTAAGTGGTTGCTTGTTATCACATCCGGCTATGCATGATTTATGTTTTATTCATTTTATGGCAAAAATTTATTTTTGATAGTGAGTTTTTAAATATATATATATATATATTGATATATATGGTCGATGTCAATGACTCAGTGCTGGCATTATCTGTTTTGTATAAATGTTGTTTTTGCATTTCTCATGCTGTATATTAATTGCGTTCTCCCATTAGTTGCCCGTTGATAAATGCGTTTGTATCTCACACAGCTTGGCAAATAATAACAATATTGTGCAGGCCTCGTGGCAGTGGCAAGTTCGTGACATAAATCATTTATGGTGCGGATCGCCAATACATATATACATTCACACATATATATATCTCGACTAGTGTGGGCCGATTTGGATAGTGTAGTGTGTCTAACATAAGTGAGTTGTTCCTGTCCGGAGACTTCCTATTGTGCAATGTTTTTATGACTCAATTTAAATATTTGTATTTTAGCATACGATTTCTTTCTCACATTTATAAATGGACATTGACCGCGATTTACATGTTTCCACACATATATCTCTGTCTCTCTATCTATATATATATATATATATATATATATATATCACACGCGCTAAATCGAACACGTTCCATTTCCACACTGGCGACACACTGTGGCAACCAAATTGAGGCAGGAAATCCGAAACAGTTTCGAAATTTTTGTGTTTGAATTGCCTGTTACCTGACCATATCTGAGATGGCTTAAAGGTGCCAACTGATCGTGGCTCAAATACAATATGCTACGCTAAGGTATTTGTTTACATTTCTTTTGGAGTTTCTTATGTTTTCCAGAGAAGGAGCTGTTTCCAACGCCATAAAGTATATACATTTTTGATCGGGAGTGATCTGCTTGTTATACAAATTAATTATTTATTCTTTGTATAACTTACTTGTTTACTGAGGTATGTCAACCAAACTAATCAGTTATGCGTCTTATTCTGCTGCTAACATTTTGACTATAAGTTATCAATATCGAACTACATCATACATATAGAGATATATAGAGATACATATACAAAAATATTGAGAAATGTGTATGTCAGAAGTTTATCTCCGTTCTTCAAGGGTATCTAACCTTCAGCTTTCATAAGAGGGAATAATTAATGACAAAAATGTAAAAAACTTTAATTTAAAGTTGCAGTAAATTTTTATAAGTAATTCAACTGTTGCAAGTTGTTTTTCAAAATGTTGGCCGTCTATTTAAGTTCATAATTGAATTAGTTCAGGCCAGTTAAGAGGCAATTACAACTGGGTTACTCTCAAAGTCTATACTCTTTTTTTTATATATATATTTACACTTATATGTATATAGATGGCTGCAAAGATTACATCAAAACCACTTTTAAAGCTTAATAAAAACATGATTGGAAAATTAAAACAATTAACAAACTACAGCCACAATTTGTAGTAATGAAGTTTTGGTTGTGAATGACGCACCTTCCATACAAATGTATCATCAAGTAAAAGTTTTTTATTTTTTTACATTTTTTTTTTTGTTGCATGTTGAAGACAGGAAATGCCGGCCTAATTTGTACAGTAAACACTACTGTGATGGCCTCCACATCTGTCCGCCAGTTCTCTGAGCAGTTCTCTTGTCTCTGTGTGCAATTAATATTCAGCATATTTTGTTTTGTAATAACAACTGCAATGACCCGTGCAATGCACCCGGGTCCGTGTCCGTGTCCGTGTCGGTGTCGGTGTCCGTGTCCATCAGTGTTCACATTGACGATGAGACTGTTCCATTAATCAGATTCGATGTTGGCATTTCATTTTGACCCATTATCAGCAAAACTGTCACCGCTCACTGAAAATTTATTGAATTAATTAATTACAAAAAACCAAAAACAAAATGAGATTTTTATGAAATATGACAAAAAATCATGAAAATTTCACATTTCAATTTGTACAGCATAACAAAATTCACTTTAATTTTAAGCACTTTTTTTTGCTGCTTTTTTATGATTTTTTTTTGGATCTAAGCCAACAGGTTTTGCAACCTCACCGGACATGCTACATCAAAAAAAAAAACAACAACACAAAGAAGCCAAACACAAAAGAGTTGAGAGACTCGTGTCTAGTCAGTCTGTGGGGGAATTTGAAATGCTCTATAAAGGCGTAAAGCGCATTAAATATCATTATTTATTGGCATAATTAATGAGCTAACTGTGCATTCCTCTTGTCAATTAACGATGGTAATTATGGCGATTTACGTATCACAAATTAACCCAGAAAAATTACCACAATATTTGATTCATCAGAGTGAGTGTTAAATGCGTATTATTTTATTTACATTTTTTACATTTTACACACTGTCATCTGGAATATGATAATAAGATGACTGCGTTCTGGAAATTCGCAGTCGCATCAAAACCATGGTTGGCTGATTTCCCCTGGATTCCCACTTTCACATGACTCAAATTGTAAAATATTCCGTCGTAACTGACGCACAAACCTTCGATAATATATATATTATTAGTGATTATTGACTGTAGCCGGAAAGGGTCCTAGTTATTTTTGGCATTCGACTCATCAGAGATCTGATGACGTATTCCAAAACTTATGAAATTATTCTCACAGAAGCATCTGTAATAAAATGGAACAGAACTGAATTTTTACTGAATATTTAAATTGATGAGTCATCATCTACAATTGAGTGTTGTATAATTCAAATAAATATTTTGAATACCTTTTGTAATTTCCAAAATAATATTTGTTTGTACTTACCTGTTTTAAATCTTCTCTCTAATTGGCTTTAAGACTTTTATGATCCTTAAGGGCATTTTTGGAAAACTGATTACTTAATCAATTCGAAATGTTTTGAATCGTTTTGGAAACCACAAAAACTATATTCGTTTTAAGTATTCTAAGATAGTTAAATTAAATTTGAATTACTTTAATAGGGCTTCAGTAAAGTTTTTGTTGAATCAATTTATCCTTCGAAAGCAGCCCTTTTACTTAAATCAAAACTTTGCCGTGAAAACTTACCAACTGATAAATAGAAAACACGGTTGAAAATACAGCCTTGCCATAACTCAAAACAGAGGTGAAAAATTTCGAATGTTTTCGTGTAGAACATCAAGAAGACAAGTGTTGAAGCTAGTGCGGCAGCAACATATTCAGTTGCAGCACTCAACGGACGACCGGACAGGATGTATTTCACTCAGGAGTTTGTGTTTCATTAGCAGCATAATTTGAGGGCAAAGTTTTTGGCCCGGCCGCAGCGTGGAGAAAGAAACTGCATAACTTTGCCATACTTCAGTTGCATTGCGTGTAATATTTAATTATAAGACACACACACACATATACACAACAGTAGTAGTAGTGGTGGTGGCCACCCCCCCCTCCACCCGGCGGCACTTGCCAATTGCACTTTAGCGGCACAGCCAGTGGCAACCAACACGGCATAAACGTCTTGGGGCATAAAATATTTAATTGTGTCACGTAACTTTTTGCTAACTGACTCGACGGAATGCAACGATGAAGAGTGATGGTGACGGGGGGAGGGGTGCGGAGCGGACTTAAGATGGGCGTACCATATTCATCCGGGCTGAGTTGTTGCATTTGCGGCAGCGCAATTTGGCTTAAGCTCTCGGGAAGCGCGTGGTTTTTTATGCAAAAGATGTGCCACACGAATTGCGTTTACAGAATTAGCCAGGCTAAGAAGCAGAAAAGATATAAAACACAATTCGCGCAACTCTTCACTCCGTTTACCATATGAAATATACAGCTTTATTCAGTTGCTTCGCCTTTGTTTTAAATACAATTTGAATTTAAATTTAACAAATAAAAAAAAAAAATTGTAGATTTTAACCGAATTTGAAAATGCTCTCCAAATTTGTGTAAACGTTTCTTTATAGCCTATATATGCTGAGCAGACAAATTTTTAATTTCGTATTTTTTATGTTTTTGTTTTTCGTTTTTAAGTCGAGTCTTTGTATTTTTGTTGTGTAACGCGAATTCAATATTTGCCATTATCCTTATAGGATTACACATACTTGTATATAATATATAATTTCTATATCAATTAGTCGTGTTCGTGTGTGTGTGCTTGAGTGTGTGTATGTGTGTGTGTGAGTTTTAATGTTTGCTTTAAATTTCTTGATGTTTTTTTGTTGGTGCTTTTTCTTTGCGTGTATTTCTCATTAAAATGCACAGTACAATTTTCTTCAAGTGCAGCGCGCACAACAACAATGATCAAAATGTGATTTTCCATTTGTGTTTTTTTGTTTTTGTTTTTAAATAATAATTTAACTGTTATGATTAAGATTAGAGGCGCGTGTGGGCGCGGCCGGCTTGTGGCTGATGTGCTTGTTTCAGGGGAGCGTGTAACGCACATAGGGCACCTCCACATCCTCACCGTCGACATCGTTGCAGCAGATCTCAAAGACCAGCGAGCGCTCGTAGGGCTCAATGCGTCGCTTGGAGACACGGCGAACCACCTCGGACATGGGCAGTGGGAGGCGTTCGGAGCACTTGGCCTTGGGCATGAAGAAGGAGTAGAGCATTGAGACGCCCTGCGACAGCATTGTGATCTTCAGTTTCTCCTTCTCATCGAAATAGTTGAGGAACTCCTGCAGCGACATCTCACCGGTCACCTCGAATCGATCCCACAATGTCCATTCCTGGTCGTAGTATTTATTTTTGGCCGCCTGCAGCGGCTCGGAGAAGGCGATGAATGGCAATGCCAAATTGGCGAATGCATTCTTAAATTTGGCCAAATCCCGATGACCGTTAATCAGTTTCATCACCTCGAGCACAGCCAGGCCGGACAGCACCGATGTGGTGGTCGCAATTGCCGGTATTATTTTGCCAGCGATCAGCTTGGACTTGTGACGATCGGCCGGTGGGATTTTGTAGTTGGTCGCCCGCAAATTGGAGCAGGCAACAATGAAGTCCATGTGCAGATTGTTATCATCGTCCTTCTCGAATTCGAGCGGCGTTATTGTCGACTTCTTGTCCGCATTCTTCAGCAGCTCAGTGATGATCTTATCCACACGATCCTGATCCACCTCGCCATCATCATAGTTATTGGCCGAGGCGGCGGCAGCGGCCTCATTTGTCTCAATCTTGACGCCAGAGCGTGGCCTAAATTCAGGCACCTAAAACGGAATGAGTATAAATAAATCTGTTCGACTTTAATCTATATAGCTACCACTGCTCGCTAATCCTACCTTAACCTGCTGCACCAGTTCGGCAATCTGCTGGCGATCACGCACTTGTGGTATGCCATAAACTTCGGCACGCAAATTGGCAGCCGCATAAATGTAATCCAAATGCATCGTTTCGTTCACATCAAAGACAAGCGGATCCGGGCAACGTTTGGGGCCCGACCAGAACGGTTGACCACTGGAGGTGACCTGATCGGGTGGGAAATTGAAGAGCAGCTGCTTGATCTGATTCGCATAGAGATCCTCCCAGCTAAACCGAGCCCATTCCACGCAGTGAGCAAAGCTCTTCGGTTTATCATCCAGCAAGGCCTTCTACAAAGCGCAAGAAAAGATTATAAATAAATAATAACAGAAATATCAAGTTTAAACACTCACCTTAATGGACTCCAGAATCTCAAGTGGCTGTATGCCGGGCAGCTTGAGAATGCGCTCGGTGAACTGCGGATCGGCAATGTATTGGGCAGCATTTTCGGCATTCTGCTTGAAGACACCCTCAAAGGAGTCGCGTGCCCATTGCAACGTATGCTCAATGGCATTGGGAAAGTTCTTCAACGTGCAAATCGGTATACTCTTCTCTGGGGGATCCTGCGAGGAGCTGTACGATTCGGTGGCAAATGGCACAATCACCTGCACGTTGCCCATGGTGCCGAGCGTGCCCGTCTCAACGAGCGGTATGCGATTGAAGATGCACTTGCGATCCATATAGATGCGTGCATCGACATTGTCCAAAGCATTGGCGACGCCATCCAACTTGCCAAAGAACTCCTCGGAGAAGACCTTCTCCGTTTCGGCGCCCACGCGCAATTCATGTGCCGTCACCTTAACATCGGGATTCATGCGCCTGATTGCATCTGCTGCAGTGAGCGCCTTGGGTTTCTGTACATCGTGTGGACGGAACAGAAACTGACGATTCAAATTGGATTTCTCGATGAGATCCATGTCGGTGACAAAGATCTGGCCATTGCGTGCACCCAGCCCGAGCATGCCAAAGTTCTTGAGCAGCTCACAGCCAATGGCGCCGGCGCCGACAATAAACCATTTGGCATCGCCCAACAGTTCCTGAAACTTGCGTCCAAATATGGCAATCTGTGCATCATAGCGTGTGCCCAACGGTTGGGCATCTTCCTCGCTGACTCCGTCAGTTGGGAGACATTCGATGGCATCGTAGTAGAACCACTGAAAGATTGGGGTAAATTTACCGCTGCACGCCTTGAGCACCTCCTGGGCAACGATTCCACCGATTGCGGCATCTATGGGGCACGTGTTGCCCGCACAAATCTTGGCAAATTGCAACACCAGCTGCTCATTCACATCGCTCTTCAGCTGCTTGCAAGCGAGCAGAAATTTCTGGGCATCTTCCTCGTTCCAGGGACGTGGCAAGGCGTTGTTCGCCTGCACATAGCCATCGAGCGCCTTAAATGCCACATGCAACGTGGCCGGTGCATCCAGTTTAGCAAAATCAGAGATCAAAAACTCCGGCTCCAGTTCCGCCTCGGCCAACGGCTTGAAACTAACCGTTTTGGGCATCTTCACTTGGGTGGCAACCCCAGCCGATTTATAGGCCGTAAATTTACTAGTATCTCCAATGCTGAACGTATATGGACCGAGTACGCTGATCTTAATCGGTTGACAGCCATTCAGTTCCTGCATGCCCTGCACCTCGGAGAAGGTGACATAGTCACCATCATTGAAGCCATGACGTGTCTCATCCAGACAGGTGACAACACCCTGTGTATCGTGTGTTATGCTCGCAATCATTGTGGACACCGGCTGGGCGCCATCCTGATCATAGATGGTGAACTTATCGCCAAAATCGCAGAAGACCTTGGCGAACAGGCCGCGCGTCTCCGCAATGATCAATGCAATATTGTTATCATGGGCGAACTGTGCAATGCGCTGCTGCTCGTCGGCATCCGAATTGGTCAGCACAATTACACGGAATTTGCGCAGGAACTCGTCCGTTAGGGGGCCAGTGTGTGAGAGAGTGCGCACATAGCTATTCAGCTCGGCCAATTGGGCACAGGAGGCCTCGGCACGATTCTTGCCAATATCCGATTTGGTCAAATAGAATTGCGAGGCCAAATCATTCAGCTGTGTGAAGAGGCCAAAAGAAAATTGATTAGCAAACAAGTTAGAACAGTAATAGCTAGAGGGGCAGTTTTTAGAGCTCGATTAACTAATTCTCCTCTTTCTTTTATATTTATATATCTATATTTATTTTTAATTGACTTAATCTTAGCTTGAGGGTATGCTTGGTGTAAGAGAAACTACTTTTCCTCGATGACTTATTTCTATATTTATTCTTAATTTACTTATTCGTAACTAAACCTATATTTCGCCTAACCGCAAATACTTTTCAATTTTTAGCTTAAGTTTATGTCATAAAAAACCTACTTCTCAAATTCCCGGATTGATCCCAAACAACAATTTAAATACTCCAAGTAAAATGCATCTTTCTTTTTTCTTCTTTCCCAACTTTCCTACTCCCTTTGCTTAACCAATTTTCAAAGAGTTCAGCGAACGCTCAATATTGTGAAATTCATCCAAAAGTCGCTGACTCTTCCAGCGGTGACTAACTAATCCCCTAGGTAGGGGGAAAGTGGGTGCCGTATGGGGTAGGCGAATGGTATAAATGGCACAACAAACGGCAAAAAGCAGATGAGACGACGCCGAGACAGACTGAGACGCTCATGCGCAAGCTCCGTTCGCGGCATGCACTTAACAGTGCTCATTTTGTGTGTGCTGTCTGGCAACGCTGTTAAAGCGCACAAATAGCTGTTAACTAACCAGAGCAAAAACTGGTAAAACTACGCTGGCCAAACAAGCAACTAAGTACAATTGCTTATCGCAATTAATGTTCTTAAGCACAACAAACCAAATAAATAATTTCTATGTGGCCAATTTCGCTGCTGTGCCAACAAATTAAAACAAAAGCGAACGTGCAAACAAAGCGCAATGTGAAAACAAATTACACAGTAGCAGTATTAGCTGCAGAACTCACTAGTCATCTCGCTCGCACACTTTTGTAGCGAGAACAAAAAGCGGGCGCAAATGCCAATGGTGCGAGGGGAAAGGAGGAAGAAAACTGTATGAAAAAAAAAAATTAAGCAACTTTTCTGCTTAGGCGCTCTTTTCTTTTTACGCTTTTGCGCTAAACTAGTGTGTTGAAAACTAGGCAAACATAACCTATAAAAGAATTGCCCGACGCCGCTGCATGAAAAATATTTTTTAACGAGTTTGCCAATTCGCTTCAATTTTTTTTTTTTGCAGAATCATGAATCATGTACATTATAATTTTTCTGTCTCGCTAATTGTAGAATTTTGCAGATCTATTTTCTCTACGCATTTCGCGCGCGCGAATGTCAATTATTGATTTTTAACGAAAACGTTTTTTTTTTGCTCGCTGAACTCACCGTACAAGTTGCTGTGTCATGCAGGGTGATCGATTTAACGCCGCCCAAAATGACATTCTTGGCTACTTCCAAGCCGAGGCCGCCCAAACCGGACAAAAGAATATCCGAATTGGCCATGCGACGCATTGCATCGTGTCCCAGCACATAAAGTTGGCGCGAATACAGCGATTCATCAATATCGCCTCCAGCAGCAGATCCGGCAGCGCTGCTGCTGTTGTTGTTGCTGTTGTTGGCAGCCATAACTGCACTTGTGTTACTGCTGCTGTTATTGTTGCTGTTGTTGCTGCTGCTGTTGTTGTTGTTGCTGTTATTACTGTTTTTTGTTGAACTAACGTTTGTTGAGCTGACAGCGCGCGCGTTTTTTGTTGTTGTTACTGTTATTGTTATCGTTGCCAGTTGTGAATTATTATTATTATTAGTTTTTATCGATGAGGAGGACGACGCACAATTTTGTATGCGACTACTTTCCTTATTCACTGCTGACGATGTACTAACAACGACATCCCCGCCACCGGCAGCTGCTTGTTCTTCTTGCTTGGACGACGGCGACGACATATTTGCATTGCATGCGTCAGAGCTGGACGACGATACACACAAATCATCAGCAGTAGCACTCGTTGCTCTTGCTGTCTCGCTCACATTCAACATGTCAACGTCGTTTGCTTTGTCGTGATTTTCGTAGCTGCTGCTGTTGTTGTTGCTGTTATTGCTGCTGTTGTTGTTGCTCGACGATGCTGCTGCTGGCAACAGTGTAGATGGAGAAGTAGGAGGAGCAGCGGCAGCAGCAGAGGCTCCACCACCGGCAACTGCCCCAACTGCCCGGCCGGCATCTTCATTCAATTTGAGGCGTTTGCAGAGAGGCGCCTCCGAGCTGCTGCTACTGCTCGTTGCTCTGGCTGACTCAGAGCGGGACATGATCTCGATTTGCAATTCTGTTGTTTATTTCTCCTGCTATTCCTAAAATAAACCACAACCACAACTACAACGACGACGACCAAAATATATTCACACGAGGAGGAGTCTGAGGAGTCAAAGAGGCAAAGACGACTGTTTGTTTGATGCTCCGTTTATTTGCTGTCTCTCTCCCACTCTCTCTTTCTCTGTTAGTTAATTACACACAGTTTACACTTAGGCAGGTACAATTGTTTGTAGCTGTATAAAAACGCCACACTAAACACAATTTCAATAGCCGAAATGAATTCGCAATCTTTTTTTGGTGTGTTGCTTGTGGCTCAGTGGTTCACAATAGTGGACTATGTTGACTGGCGTTGCCTGACTGTCAACTTAACAGCATGCGAAAGCCATTAACAGCGTATATGCTTTGAATATAACTTCGTTAAGCTGGATGTTTCGTTCAGTGAGTAGTGCGATAAGTTTTGCCGGTTCGGCGATGGACATGCGGCGAATTGTGTATAGCGTTGCCACATGTCAATCGCACGTAGCTAGCCAGACTGCTTAATTTGGGTGGGTTTAGTGATCTGGCAACTTTATTTTGTGGTGCGAGGACAATTTAAATTTGAAATTTAACGAGGTTTTCATGGCTTAAACAGAAATTTAAATAGTCAACATTCGAATTACTTGTATGTGGAAAGATATTGTTTGTGGAATGGTTTTTGTTTTTAATGATAGATTTTGTATAATTTTTTTTGAAACCCGCAAATATATTAAATTAATAAGTAAAATTCCAAAAAGAAGCCCAAAATTGATTTTCTTTGCCCACTTTTCATTGAATTATTGTAATTTTATGATGTATACAAAATTCATTCCAACATTTCTTATTTTTTAAATACGACTTAAAGAAATGGTTTTATTCAATAATAGAAAACACACTTTTCAACTTTATCATTATCTGCAACGATCTATTAATTATCCAGCAATGTGAAATATTTCTTAAATGGTGTCATTTTCCTTTGCTTACTTTTTTTTGTTGTATTGTCTATTAATAAATAGTCCTTGGCATGTCCTGGTTTCCTCAATGGGCACGCGCCTTTCATCAACTGCTCAGCGAGGCAGCCGCTAAGTGACCCATAGCTGGCCCTTTTCTATATATATAGATATATATACCCAGTATACCCAGTTGGGTTCAATATCCTTTGAGTGCAGCTAATCTATTTTCGGTGCCGGACGTTCTCGAACGGTAGTCGACCATGAAAATGCGTAATTTTCCTCGAAAAACACAACACACACACACACACAGTGATCCTTACAATAGACCCGTGTCCTGTGTGTGTGTGTGTGTGAGTGTGTGGGGGTGTCCTTTGTGGAAAGTGCTAAGTGCGTGCCATTAGAACAGCTGGCGGATCTGTTGCAAGGATCTTTATGCAGCACTCGCCGCTCGCAGCGAACAGTTGCGTCAAATGCATTTTAATTTACAGTTAGCCAGCTGCCCCTGCAACAGCAGCAGCAACATCAACAGCAGCAGCAGTGTTTTAATTTAGTCACAGAACGCGAAAGTGAAAACATACACTTGAAAAAAATTGAGCTTAGATTCAGTTTCTTGTGGCTTTTAATTTGTGCATAGAAATATATGAAACAAGTTAAAATGCTGCAATTAAGGAAGCTTGACTAAGAGATACCCTGTTAAATGAATATATTAAATATAAAATGGTTTCCCCCCCTCAAGCCCAACCATTTTGTGCAGTGTACGCGATCCTTTGCCATAGAGTTTATCGCGTGCGGTTTTGACTACTTTGTCGCGTGGGTCGCTGCACGAGAAATTAGCATATGTGGCATGTTGAATGTGGAATGTTGAATGTAGAATGTTGAATGTTGAATGTTGATTGTGGTATTTGGTATCTGGTAATTTGGATGCAGCTAGCAGCTAGCAGCTAGCGAGGTGGGGGAGCGTGTGCAACGGGGTGGGTGGTGTAGGTGCAGCTGTCGGGACTGCTGCAAAGCTGACTGATCGCGTGCCCCTTAATTAAGGCTCATCCACATATGGCGAACGCATAAATTTCTGCCGTGCCTTATGCAAATTTCGACTGCAGCAGGGGAACTCATTAATCTATGTTGAATGACAGCGAAAAAATACAAAAAAAGGAAAAACTATATTTATCAACGCGAAATGAAAAATGATGGCAACAAAAAATAGCCGAGTAAAAAAACAGTTTTCGATATGCAAATGCATTTTTGGGCAGCGGCATATTCAAATTTCAGAAACTGCATTAATTACAAACGCAATATTTACAAAACAAATGTGTCGCATTGTCGCAGGACATGGCCCAGGACCTCTAATACAAGAAAAAAGGTGTGAGCTGATCTCCCCATCTCTCTCTCTCACTCTCTCTCTCGCACTCTCTCTCTTTCTCACTGACATCTGTCAACCCCTTTTTCAAAGTGCCAAAAATTACAAAGATTACAACTTAATTTCGACTTCTTGCATTTACATTTTCGCTGCATAAATCTCTGGCACGGCGACACAATAAAATGACACTCGAAATAGTTGGAAAATATTTTGTCGTGCCCGAAAGGACAATGCATTGTGCCAGGACACACACACAGATAGCAGCAGCGAGAACCCTTCTTCAAGTACCTGGTTTTCCCACATTCAACATTTGCATCTCCTCAGCTCAGCTCAGCTCAGCTGTCTGCCATTTATTATTTTGACTCGATTGTCTTCGTTTTGCTACTCCGGGCATATTGTCCTTTCACACCTTTCTTTCTGGCTCGCACATCCTTGCTCCCTGCTCCTGTAAATATTTTGATTCCATTTGGCGCAAAAATCTCAAATTGAGCACACAAAATGGAAACGCCCCGCGGAATTTAGAGTTCATAAAATGCACCTTGGCCAATTAGCAGCGCCCTCATCTTCAAGCCGGCCCTAAACAAAGCAGTCGAAAGACGTAGACAAACAGCTAGCAACTACCTGTTTCCGTTGACTGAACGCACTCACCTGCAAAAGGTAGCTGTTAGCCTCTGGCTGGTTGTTTAGCCTGCGGGCTTCCCAAATCAAAATTGCATCGAGTCCATGAGCCACTTCCTTCCTTCCTTCCCGTTTCTTCACACGCTACTCACTGAGCATAAAGCAACAATAACAAAAAACTGACACTCTGAAAATACGCCGGAATAAAGACGTTTAAATGCTCTTACCAACATAATAACGACTGATTAAATGCTGGTTCCTTGAGGGAACTTAATGAGTAAATATTATATGAAACACAAAAAATTATTATTATTATTTTTATGTATTTATTAACAGAATAATTTTATTTATTAATTTTCTTTTTTATGATATATTCAATTATACAAAATACGTGTTTTAAATATCATTTTTAGCTGTTTTTCTCCACGTGTTTATAAAGAGTTTAAATTGAACTTTTAAAGCAGCTTTTTTTAAATTTATTTTTTCTTTTATTTATATATTTTTCTTGTTAAGGAGTGCTTAACTTGGTCTTAATCTCGTGCTGCTTATAAGTTTTAAGCTTGAAGTTATTTACAAAATTATCTTTGTTATCTTTGAGACAAGAGGAAAGGTTTCTCAATTCTAAAATATTGGCAACTGTTTTTAATATATTTTAAATAAATACAAATTTGGTAATCTTCTTTTGGCTCAGAAATCGAAATTTATTTATATAAGAAATTAATTTATTGTGGCAATAATTTTATAATTGAAAGTTAAATTCTTCTAAAAATAAGCTAATTGTTTACAAAAATTACAAAAAATAGTAATATTTACAGAAAATTAAATTACATTAAAATATTATAGAAATTATGTGATTGTTGCAAGTTAAATGCTTGTAAAAATAAGTTGGATAATTTATTACAAAAATGTTTAAAAAATAAAAATAAATTATATTTATTGACTGCAGAAAAGGCGCAATTAAAATGACTATATTTAGCAACTTAAAATTAGTTAGATATAGGTATAAATATATACATCTTCTCTAAAAGAGTTAAACTAAATTAATAATGCATAAAAAGTAAAAATAAATTAATAAAAAGCAATAATTATAACAAATTTGCTTAGCCCAAGCACAAAACAGAGCCAGTTCACAGAGAGCAGTTTAACTTGAATTGCTGTTCGTCTGCCTTGCCTCAACACCCTTGTGGCAAGTGTATAGGAACGCAGGCGCGAAAAGGGGGCGACATCAAAAGTCTCAGCGAGTTCACATCTCAGCACTTGACCAACTCGGAGCAGTTCACAATTCAGCTCAACATTGTTGTTGCCTGCCTCACTCAGCCAAGCGTTGCATTTGTAACGTATTCTTTCCGAGCATTTCTTGCAACCGTTTTTCACCCATATTAGAATGCCCTGATATGTTTTTTTTCCTACTTATTTCTTCCTCAGTTTAATTGATCTCACTCCAATGATAAAAACGCATTTTCCCAGACAATTAAAAGATGGTCATCAAGTCATAAAAAATGCGCTTCTTTTTCCTTTGAGCTATGTTTCTCGGCGTTGAACGATTGCTTTTTTTTTGTTGGTTGCATGATGTGGTTGCCTTTATCTGAATGTGTGGCACTGGGTTATGGCTACTTTGTAGCAGTGTAAGGGCAATAAAAAGTAGGCAAAGCTAAATCTCCTTAACTAATCAAATTGAATAGTTATTGGCCACCTTTCCAACTGTGGGAAATTAAGTTAAGGCGCTGATAGTTTAACTGTTTTTTAGAATTTTATGTTTTTACTTCAAGTCAAAAAAATATAAACTTATTCTTTAGAAAACTGCTCATCTTCTCATTATTCAATCCAACATTTATTGCCTACTTTCATTAATTGAACTCTCCTTTCAAAACTGAAAATCGATCGTTATTTTCACACCCCCCGAAAACTGAAGCTTAACAAAGTCATCAGGATTTGAAGAACTGTTCAATATTTCCCAGCGTTAATTTAACAATAAATCACTTACAGCATTTGCCAAAATGCAAAATGATCATTTGCACACAAATTTGTAAACATTTTATTACAAACGGGTCGCGAAATTTCCAAACGAAGGGTTTCTCAAATGGAATACGTAAATCGCATTCTGCTCACAGCTACTTAACATGCACATCAGATCATCCAGGACGAACAGGAGAGGAACAAAGGCGAATTTTTGGCAAAACGGCAAAGGATCCTTTGACACAACGCACAGGACTCTATTAAAAGAGTTTGGATGTAAGTGTAACCCTCTTACAGATAACAACCCTAAGCGGGAGAAAACCACCCCAAAGGGAATCTCCTGTCTCAACTGGAGACGCTGCTTGGATTGTTCATTTAGCTGAATGCCTTAACTCTTGCTTATTATATGATCTTTAAGCTGGAGTCAGAGAGAAAGAGAGAGAGAGAAAGAGAGAGAGAGAGAGAGAGATAGAGAGAGAAAGAGAGAGAGCAAGGGAGAAGAAGAGTTATTTATATCCATCTCTTCGAATTATCTTTTTCTTTGCATGTTATTTTATTTTTGGCTCTGACCGTTTATTGGCCATGCATAATCCCGTTAATGTGCTTATTGCGGCCGCTATTTGAATAATGCACAGTTAACGCTTTAATCTGCTTAGCCACGAACAGAGTAAAAAGGCCAAATGCCGTCAAACTTATCGTGTGCTCACAAAAAAAAACACTTCCGCTCCTTTTGGGACACCTTTCTTCCCATTGGTGTAATGTGATTTTGATATTGTTGCGTTTTTACTTTCCGATTGAGGGATATCGCTTACCAAAAACAACAACAACAACAACAACAAAATAAGTAAAAAAATAAATAAAAAATAAATTTACGTTTTATTCTCGCGCGAAGCGAATCCATCAATTTTATTACCAAGTATTTTCTGTTGTTGCTGGATTGCAGTTCGAGTTCCCATTACGTATTCGCAATTATTATGAATCCTCTTTCACACACACACACACACACACTGCTGTGGCTTCCCCCACCCAACACACACACACACACCCATTGACACTCACTCACAGTTCCTGTTCCTGGCTGAAACAAAAGAAGTCTTTGGCTGTCAAAATGGTTACAACGCTTGCCAACAGTCGTAAAGTTTTGCAGCGGCGGCTTTAAGCAGCTTATGTGACAGAGACAGACAGACAAAGAGAAAGCGAGAGAGAGAGAGAGAGAGGGCGAAGGAAGCGCGAACTCTGCTTATAAAATGTATTATATTATGGCCATTGCATACAAAGCATTTTGCGGTTTATCCTTTCAGCAATAAAAGTATCCGATTACTAACTGCACTTTTTCACATGACGTCGCCGCAAAAAGAAAAAAAAAAAAACGAAAGAAAAGGGATCTGAGTGTCCTGGATTCAGTCAGCTCGGGCTCTGCCTGTCAGCGCGTAGATCAAATGCTAACGAGCAGCAGTTCCTCGAGTTGCTGGCGAGCACAGCTGTGCCGCATTCTTGGTTCTACCTTTGCCTGCACCTTTTAATTAAAGCTTAAGCCTTTAAATACCCCAGCCGGCCTTAAGCGCCAGGTTAGGCCAAGTTAAATGCCATTTCAAAGTGTGGACATGATATGCCTCAAACTGTAAACTGAGCCAACGAGCAACTGTCGCTGTCAGCTGTGCAGCAGCACGAATGACAGCAACAACAGCAACAACAACAACCACAACAAGAACAAGAACAGGGACAAGGACAAGGACATGGTTTTTGGACAACCACACTTTATGATAAAGCGAGATAGTGTGTGTAAGTGTGTGTGTGTGTGTGGGAGAGTGTGAAATGTTCCTGTGTGGCAAATACGTGGAAAGGTCGGCATAGTGTTAACTGATATGCATGTGATGTAGACCCAAAGATGCCTTACAAAACAGACACATCAATTTGGAAACACTTTTGACCTACTTTAAATATTTAATTTATAATATATATTTGTAAACTTAGCTTAAAAATTAAATTGTATATCTAAATAAGTCTTATAAATAATTATTTATTTGAAATTTGAATTTTATTTAATTTTCTTTTCACTTTTACTTTTTGTAGTTGGTCGAAAATAAATAAATAAATTATTCTTAAAGCATTTTTGATCAGCGTCAACAACTAAGTCAATCAATCAATCAATCAATCGATTTAACTATAAACTGTATTTTAATTAAAATAATTTATTTAACTGGGATCAGATTATCTGCAACTATATATGTATCTCTCAACTAGAGGATAATTACTTTGCTTTTACTTATTTTTATTTTATTTTTTAAAGAAACCAAACTGAAAAAACCAATGAAAAACGAAACGCAAGAGAAAAAAACACAAACAACAACAACAACAACTAAAATTGAGTTCCAGTTTCAGAGTTGGATTGAAAGACGTTTTTTGTTGAATGTTCAGATTATTAAGATTGTTCGTAGTCGTCTTGGGTATCCCACAAGCCGGACTTCTTGCCCACCGTTTCCTGCCAGAGACGCAATCCGCCTTCCTTTGAGCCCGATGCAAAGACCTCGCCATCGGGACTGTACTTGATGGAGAGCAGCGAGTGTTCGTGTGCCACAAAGCTCTCCAAGCAGTGTCCAGTGGCATACTCGAATCTGTGGATGCTATTGCCTGCCGCACACACATACGTCTCTTTGGCGGGATGCAAGGAGGCGCCACTGACACACATCGAATGCTCACGATGCTGCAGTATCTGAAAGCGTTCCACATCCAGAAAGATGACACTCTGACCATAGGCGATAGTCACAGTGCGTCCATCAGCATTGAGTTCCAGCGCCTTTGCATGGTGTGGCAGACTTATGGAATGCACTTGCCGTCCACTCAATCGATCCCAGAGTCGAATCGAGCGATCATAGGAAGATGAGAGCAGTGCCCGATCCTCGCGGCAGAAGATCACATCGCGTATCCCTTTCGAGTGTCCCTCTAATACCAAAGGCAAGTCCGGCTCCTCGAGTGTATACAGATAGGGGTTGCTCTCCAGACAACCCACAGCCAGATATGGTGATTTGGTGGCAAATGCCACACACCGCACCGCACATGGAGACTTAATCTTTGTCAACTGCTTGCCATTGATGGTATTCCAGATGCGAGCAGTGCAATCCTCGTTGCCAGTGGCCATAAGTGTGCCATCCCCATTGATGTCCACACTGAGCATCGCCTTACCTCCCGCTCCCCCTCTCTTCTTCACTATCTCAAACTTGCTCACCCAGTCTGCTGTGCCACCGTGTCGCAATATAGCCTGTCCATCCCTGGAAGCCGCTGCCAAATAATATCCCGAATCGCAAATCTGGCTAAAGGCCAACTGAACCACATCTCCCTGATGACCCAGAAACTCCACTGCTCCCTCCATCTACTTTCAAAAATAATTCGCTTTAACAATTCTGATTTTAAAATATTTTTGTTAATTTCCACTTTTGTTCGTTTGATATTTGTTTGATTTATGGTGATCAGCTGGAACTTGTTAAGCAGTGACTACTGTGATTGTAGGCCTTATGAAGTAGTTGCCAAAAGATTAATAATAGCTGAAAAGTTGTAAATTTCTTTAGGTTAATATTTAGTAAAACACTTTTTGATAATTCCAGATTTGATCATGTTTAATAAATTATTATTATTATTATACAAATATTCTGATAAAGATAAGATCCTAAAGAATAATCCTAAAATATGCAAATATTTCTGGAAAACTGCAATCTATAAAATATAATTAAAAACTTTTGTTGCCTTTCCAAAAACAACGCTCATATTTTGCTTCTTAATGAACTTGGCTTATGCTATTTGGAATGTGAAATGATTTTACCTGATATTTAATATTACTACAGAGGACCAAAACAACCTTTAGATGCAGAAGGACACCCTATGTAAAATCTTTACAAATGCTTTTCACGCATCTCAAATGACCATCAACAAGAAGACAAAGTCAAGGATAAAGGACGAAACCCATTCACATAAATTCTGGCAGCCAAAGTTATGACAAGTCTGAGAGAAAGGAACTTGTAATCAGAGAAAAGCGCAGATGAGGCAACCCCCAGATAAAATACTCGTATGCATATACATATAAATATATATATATATGTATATATATATTTTGCAGACAAACCCTTTTGTTTTTCCCACATGACACATAAATATAAAAGAGGAGACGAGGACATTGGTCAGCTGGGCCGTTAATTGAATCATTACTGAGTGAAAAAAAAACACAAACAGCGTTGCAGCAACAACAATGCAACATAATTATTATGAGTGATTGCCAGGGTGAGCGAGGCATATTTTCTTAAAACAAAAGGGCGCGCCTGAGGCTACCTTTCAAAATTAATTTCAATAAGTCAGCATCACAGCTGCGGGCAGTTGGCCATTCCTATCACTACCCTCCCTCCCTCCCTAGTCCGCCCCACTCCTCACCGCCTCATCGTAAACTGGTCTGAAGAACTGTTAGCGACAGCTTCCCTTCAGCAACAGAACCCAATCCGCATGTAATCCCTGACAGTTATCCAAGCCGGAGATAGTTGAAAGGGTTGCGCCTAAATAGAAAAACCACTTGAGCGAGTTTTTCACCTACCCCCCACCACGACTCTCTCTCGCTTTCTACTTGAGCGGCGGCTTCTTCCAAGACGAGCCTATATCTGTCAGACCCATGCGTCAGCCCGTCTGTCCATCCGTCCGTTTGTGACTTGAGCATTTTCCAAACTGCTTCACTTCAATGCGCCCCGCACGGGTCAATAATTTTTGCCGAAATGGCATAGTTTTGAGTAGTTCCCCTTATCCCCTATCCCCTACCCCTACCCCCTTACATGGAATTCTATATATATATGTGTGGAGTGCATAAGGTCGTGGGCTGCATTCTTGAACTCTTGAAACGAAATAAAAATATTAATTTTATTTCCTATAAAAACCAAACTCGAAATGACACAGCAAGAAAATGACTTCCTTTGCAGCGAAGAGTTTCCTCATGTGGAAACCCTGCGAGCAAAATGAAATTATATTCTTATGTGACTTGGTTCAGGAAGTGTTCTATGTAATCTACATTAATATTGCATTTAAATTTAAGAACTGTATACTTATACGAAATTCATGGACAAAATTTAGAATTTCCATAAATTTTGAAGTTAGAAACGTGAATCTGGCTCGCAATTCATCTTGAAATGATATACTCAAAAAATCACTTGGCTTGACATTCCCAAGAGCCATAACTTCTTCAAAAGTGATGCGATTTTCAATTAATATTATTCTTAAAGTTTTGAAAGGCGATTCCAGTTCCATATTCATGTGCAGATCAGTTCCAGCCATAGATGTGTGATTTCTGTCTTCATGGTTAAGATCCCATTTATTATAGCTGATAATAAGTTATTGTCCAGCTCATTTGCTTGCTATACAAGCACAATTTGAGCCTAGCAAATCCTAAGTTTCCCCTCTCAAAATGAGCGCAGAACAAGCAAAATTTAGTTTTAACTGTGGAAAAGATAAAATGTTACCCAAAAAAAGAAAATCTATTCAAGTGACATTACAATGCGATTAACTAGCCGCCGCAAATTTGAGCACAACAAATTGCACAGAGAGAGAGAGATAGAGAGAGTGAGATAGAGAGAGAGAGAGAGAGAGAGAGAGATAGAGAGAGAGAGAGAATGGTAGGGGCAAACCCGTCGCGACACATTTGTTTGAGCAAATCAATTAGTCACAATGGCCCACGGGACAGTTTTTGCCTGTCCTGCAGACTGTCCCTGGACGGGACTGGCCTGAGCTGACCTGGCCTGGACTGAGCTGAACGGAGACTAGTTGATGTCCCTGCATAAGGGCGTTAATTATCGGGCAGACGTTTAATGAATGCGCCCGGAGCGACGCGCACGTAATTTAAATTTGCTTAGTTGCGTGTTTGTAGCTGCTGTGTGTGTGTGTGTGTGAGTGTGAGTTGTGTGTGTGTTTTTGTTGTGTGACATTTTGCCTTTTGGGCTAGCTGCTTAGTTAGGAGGCTCATCCAAGCGGCCACTTTAGTTTCCGCTTCCTATTTAGCATTGTTATCCTGGATGTAATTAGCTGTGTAGCAACAGGAAGCGATTGCAGACTCTTAAGGAGCTGCCACAGATAACATCTACCCCCAAAAGAAAACGTCTTAGTGGCGTCTCCCTCCACTCAAATGCCAACTTATTTGACATGTGAACAGCCAGCTGAACTGGGCAATTTAATAAACCAATTTGCGCTGCTCATAAACAACAGATTGAGGATTGTTTGCCAAAGATCTATAAACTATTGCTGGCCACTTTTATGGCTACTGCCAAGCAGCTGGCTTGGCTTACAAATGTTAATGCTCATTGCTGCATTATAAAATGATCATTAAATCGGCGGCACATTTGACAATTGATTGATATATGGCATCAAGTTGCAATTCCTACAGAAATTGGGTAGTTTCTGTGCTAAATTGTGGGCTACTTTCGCAAATGACTTTATTAGTGGGTAAGTTGGCTATTGCCAAAACTGAAAACACTTCCAAAATCATTGCAACAGCTGTCATTCATCACACATGGAAGGCAACTAACCCTCAGTGACTATTTTCCTCCACTCAAGCGAGCATTTTCCGCGTTTTCCACAGCTCAAAAAAGTATCAAATTACAAATTTTAATTAAACTTATGCTAAATACTTTTAGCTTAATTAAAAAATGAGGAGAATTTGATCTATGGAAATTAAGAAAAATACTCCTAAAAGGTGTCTGCTTACATGAAAACATAAAATCCATGATTGATGCCCGGCTGTCAGCAGTGAAAATCACACAGAAATGGCATAAAAAACTTAAAGTTTTCCAACGGTTTTTCTCAAAAGTTTTTTTTACCAACCACCATATGGGAAAATGTGGTGCCACAGCTGCCAGTTAAAGAGTCCTTTGCGACTATGCAAATCAGTTGCAAGCGTCCTTTCATCATGCAGTCCATCAGTTGCATCAATCCTGCAATTTGAGTAAGCGACTGACATAATTCCCGACACTGTGACGAACTTTGATTGATATGTGCGCCTTCGTTGAGATCAGTGAAAGTTTCTCCCTCTCTCTCTCTCTGTCTCTATCTCTCTCGCTGTCTCTCTGTCTGTTGCGACAGCCATGGCGAATTTTGAGACTGGTTGCAATTTCCCTGCTGACATCACTTTAAAGTGTCAAAAATTGTACATTTGGATTGATCACTTGAGCAGCGTTGTTCTTAACATGATGTAGAGCGTGTTCTGCTTTTCTTTCATTTTTGCATAATTTCATTTTGGGGTTTACACGAGTTTTACAAGGGATAAACGTCGGTTGAGTAACGGAAAAACAACATGGGAAAACTTTTCCCTTGCATGTTAGACTTCAGCTGACATTTTATGATGTGCTTGGAATGGATAATATCATGTAAGATTGAGGACTGTTTTACATTAGCTATAAGATTTAGGAAGAAACAAAATTTAAGCCAACCTAATGATTAACCCCTATTCAAAATTTCTACACACTGACCCACTTTGACTTCGCTTTCGATTCCATGACCAGCAGGCAACAGTCGGCATCATTCAACTGCAGCCCTTCGGCTACAAGTCATTTATGAAAACATTAATAATAATTAGTACAACTTTAAAAACGCTGCACGAAGACTACTCGAACATAAACGCCAAGTCATACTATTAATGATAGTTTGGTCATCTATTTGAAAATCGAGAGTGACTTGGAAAACGGGGCGCTGTCCAACAGGGACACTTGAAGCGGAAGCGTTGCTTCATTTGTCAGCTCGTCACTGCGGAAATGGAAGCAACAGCAACCAGAAGTAGAACCTTGGCAGCATGGTTTATATGGGGAGTGGCAGACGAAAAAAATGAACTGAAAAATTGGACATCGTCAGCGGAAGTCCAACGAATATTTTAGCGCTTGCCATCAAAATATTTACAGGGCCTCATAAAGTTGGGCACTTTATGGCAAACTCAGCGACAGCAAATATATAAAATCTTGTCTGATTTGTAATTGCATATAATTTTTATAGAACAACAGCAAAACAGCAAGGGGTAAGGAAAGGAGCAGCAGCAGCAGCAGCAGCAGCAACAGTAAATAGAAAGTCAGCAGGGGCCACACCCATTGATAATGTGGCAGCAACAAAAAAGAAAAAAAAGTTGCTCGCATTTTACATCAATCTCAAAAATATGTTTGCCAGTTTCCCAGTGCCTTCTTTCGATTTTTGTTGGCTATGTGCGAAATGTGTCAAGACAAATCAATAAACTTCTAATTTTATTACGGTGCAAAGAGGAGACGAGACATCAGCAGCAGCATCCACATCAGCATCCGCATCTATTGGAACGTTACAGATACCGATCTGTCAAATTCTATTGTCAATTTGACAATTGATATCTCACACATCATTTGATTCGAGTGCGCACAATGAGATTGTTTATGTCTGCCAAGGGGGGGGGACAGACTTTCAGACTTGCCAAATTGTTCGATCGACATTTTCTTATCGAGGGTTCAGGTATCAATTTTCTTTACCTTTCTCAACTTTCACTCACTCTCTCTCTCTCTCTCTGTCTCTCTCTCTGCTTACCTTCTACATTTTGCGGTTTTTCTGTTTTTCGGGCCAAAAAAACCATAGAAATTGACAGCATTTCTGCTGGCATTTTGTCCACTTAACGCCAGTCTCTGGTCAGAGTTCAAATATGGGTACATTGATCCCCGTATTGATCTTACTTTCACTAATCATATTATGTTTGCATAATCCCCAGACTCGACTTCTTGTGGGTCAATGCATTTTGTGGTGGTCGAGTGTGTGGTTTGTGAGCCGAGAAGGAAGCATTAATGCCATTATTGATGGTCTCGTGTTGATCCTTTTGTGGGATCTGCTTAAGTTTCTATAACATTTTGCATGGATTTCTTCTTATTTGTTATGCTATAGATATAGATAGATATAGATATAGATATATATATATATATATAAATCTAAGCTTTGGTTTTTATAGAAGTGTTTTATGCAACTATTTTGAACAGTTTCCGGTCCTTAAAATAATCATTAAATTTAATGCTTTGCTGGACAGCTTGCAATTTGCAGTTGTTTGCAGCTACATTGTAGCCATCAAATTAGCATCTAATTAGTATATCCTTTAAACATCCTTTCCTCTGCTTTCCCAGCTCCAGCTTTGACATTTAATATGCACACAATCTACATATTATCTTAAGCCAAACGACGGAACGGAAGCTGTCAACTCCCAAAAATGAGACAGAAGAAAAACAAGCCCAGAGCTAAGCATGTCAAAGAAGAGGAGTTCGCTAACTAAATCCCATCTGCTTCAAGCTCCTGGCTGCTTGCTCCTGGCTGCTTGCTGCTTGCCTCCTGCTGCTTACCCCTGGTTGCTTGCTCCTGGCTGCTTGCTCCTTGCTACTGCTGCTGGCTGTAGTCCTCAAAGTCAAACTGATTCCCACACGTTGAGCTCACCTCTTTTAATTTAATAAAAAGCACACTGCCCCCTCCCACCACCCCCTCCCCACAAGGATTTACGAGACTTTGCGTCGTATCAGTCATCACTTGTTAATCTGAGTTAAACGTTTCGGCGGATATTATACGGCGCACACTCTTTTATATCCACACATACACACATATATATATAATATATATTTAAATTCCTTCTTCTTTTTTTTTTTGGCTCAAAAGCTGTATGCAAACTACTTGCAGGAAGTGAAAAGGAGCCAAGGATATTAACTGTGGGGTGGCACTGTACAAAGGCATAATGTATATTAAATGCACTCAAAGCAGATTCAATTCATATTTCAGAACGTTTTGCTTTCATTAGGCGCTCGCAACAAAAGGACGAAGGATGAACGCTTCCCGAGGCGGCGACATGTGAGAAATTTAAGGAAGCGCGTGCGATGCCTTCAAGTGGTTTTTACACCAACAAGGATCTCTGTCAAGGATGATGACACCTGTGCACACACACACACACAAACGAGAAGCAGACAATGCACAGCTCTGACTTCTGGCTCACTTCTTGGTCCTTTAGCCACATCTCTCTGCTGTCTGTTACCTGCTTTTTAGCCAATTGTGTGTGTGTCTTTGTGTGTGTTAAGAGCCAAGCCGCAAGACTAACAGTAAAAACACGCCCGCAATTGACTCGATTTATCCTTTGTCAGTTGTGCATCTTTCGCTGCCGGCTGCTCGAGGAAATTAAACGGATTTCCCAAAAATGCTCAACACCCACACAAAATGTACTCTGGCGCTGCGTGGAAATGCTAATTAGCTTGTCTCCTTCACACTTGGCTAATATCCAACTGCTTTACAAACTTGCATTAACGCGAACAAAGTCAACAACAAAGTAATTGATGTATAAAAGCAGCAGAGTCCTTGCAAAATCGAAGAGTTCCTTTTCCATTCTTTTCAACAGCCATGTGGCAAGGCAAGGAATGGCATCTGTTGGACATTTTTTCGATTGTTATTAAAAGTATCTGTATCTGACCTGTTTCTGTATCTGTAAATGACCTCTGAGAAATTCTAATGTATCTTCGTAAAAATCGGATAATAGCCACGATTTATTTTGATTTCGCTTGAGAATTTTTCAAATTAGAACTAACACTAAGCAATATATATTATTATAAATTGGGGAACCATCAATGCGATCTATAAGGTACATTGTGCCCAAGCAATATGTATAAAAAATGCAATGAAAAGATCTGAACATTTTCAAAGCCTCTCTAAATACTAAAGAAAATAACTTTCGATATTTTTTTTTTAAGTACTCATACTCCCATCGCAGTAGTCACTGCTTGAAAACTTCCAGCTGATGATGCATAAATTGCCTCCAAGCACTTTCGAAAATTGTAAATTAACAAAAATATTTTAAAATCAGAATTGTTAAAGCGAATTATTTTGAAAAGTAGATGGCGGGAGCAGTGGAGTGTCTGGGTCACCAGGGAGATGTGGTTCAGTTGGCCTTTAGCCAGATTGGCGATTCGGGATATTATTTGGCAGCGGCCTCCAGGGATGGACAGGCTATATTGCGGCACGGTGGCACAGGAGACTGGGTGGGCAAGTTTGAGAAAGTGAAGAAGAGAGGGGGAGATGGAGGGGGAGGTAAGGCGATGCTCAGTGTGGACATCAATGGGGAGGGCACACTTGTGGCCACTGGCAGCGAGGATTGCACTGCTCGCATCTGGAATGCCATCAATGGCCAACTGTTGACAAAGATTAAGTCTCCATGTGCGGTGCGGTGTGTGGCACTTGCCACCAAATCACCATATCTGGCTGTGGGTTGTCTGGAGAGCGACCCCTATCTGTATACACTCGAGGAGCCGGACTTGCCTTTGGTATTAGAGGGGCACTCGAAAGGAATACGCGATGTGATCTTCTGCCGCGAGGATCGGGCACTGCTCTCATCTTCCTATGATCGCTCGATTCGACTCTGGGATCGGTTGAGTGGACGGCAAGTGCATTCCATAAGTCTGCCACACCATGCCAAGTCGCTGGAACTCAATGCTGATGGACGCACTGTGACTATCGCCTATGGTCAGAGTGTCATCTTTCTGGATGTGGAACGCTTTCAGATACTGCAGCATCGTGAGCATTCGATGTGTGTCAGTGGCGCCTCCTTGCATCCCGCCAAAGAGACGTATGTGTGTGCGGCAGGCAATAGCATCCACAGATTCGAGTATGCCACTGGACACTGCTTGGACAGCTTTGTGGCACACGAACACTCGCTGCTCTCCATCAAGTACAGTCCCGATGGCGAGGTCTTTGCATCGGGCTCAAAGGAAGGCGGATTGCGTCTCTGGCAGCAAACGGTGGGCAAGAAGTACGGCTTGTGGGATACCCAAGACGACTACGAACAATCTTAATAATCTGAACAATCAACAAAATACGTCTTTCAATCCAACTCTGAAACTGGAACTCAATTTTAGTTGTTGTTGTTGTTGTTGCACACGTGTTTAGCGTTCTTTTCTGCTGCGTTTCGATTTTCATTAGTTTCTTCTGTTTATTTTTTTTAAAATACAAAAAAAACGAGAATTAAAAAAAGGGTCACGCTCTGGGACCTTCTAATAAATTTGTCTGCGACTGCGCAGCGTTGTTGTGATTGACTGCCCCCAATTCATCTACCTGCCTGCTTCATTGACTGCCTCTATAAGCCAGTCCGAGACGCGATTCCTAACTACCTAACGTTTCTTATTTCGTGTGTATGCCCTGTAGCCTAAATATGATATGAGGGGTATGCATGCTTCAATCCAATTCGACAAATATTTTGCGTACAGGAATCATAGTTCAAGAACTGATTTTTGAAAACGTACATAAAAAAATCAAAGCGTAAAATAATTTAACCATATATTTATTCTTGTTAAAACTGTTTATTCATTTATGTGGCCAAAACTAAATGATATTTTGACAACGAGGATAACTTCAAGTCGAGCACTCCTTTGTGCAACAAACTGAGTCGTTTCTCATTTCTTACTTTGATGGCTCAACCTGTTTTTGTTGCGCATTTGAGCTGAGCAAAAGGTTCCTGAAAGGATTTTTATTTTACTTCGTTTTTTTTTTTTTTTGTGAAAGCCAAGATGTATTTTCAATGCTCCAACGCTGCACACGTTTTCTCACCAAATCAGGGAGTCATAAATGCATTTTATTATTATTATTACAGTCGACTGCAGTCGACGAAGCGTTGCCCTCTGGGGCATTGAGAACGTTTTTTATTATGCATCCAAAAAAGTGCAGAGTTGTTGGATTTTTGTTTGGGGTAGGTGCAGCAGCAGCAACAACAGCGATGCATCTGATGATAAACTGAGCAAACACAGAGCCAAAGTAAAGATACAAAGATACATACAAACTTAGATACAAATATAGAGTGAAGATCTTTTCATTTTTTTTTTTGCTGACCTAAGTTACACACAGATTCTGTTGTCAACTTGGCGTTGACTTTTTGTTTGTTTTCCCTGCTGCTGCTGCTGCTGCAAATGCATTTCCATAAATATGCATACATTTTGAAGTTGATAAAAACAAGTTTTGACTCAACACGCGTTTACCAGGAAAAACTCGCCGACGAGGAACCTTTTTACACAACACACTCTCCACACATATATATACATATATATATATAGATATATATACCTTTCTCTGTCTACTTGTTTATCGGCTAGTTGTTCCAATAAAATTGAAAATGAGTTGTCATTTTGTTTTTGGAACAAGTGTGTGTGTGTGTGTGTGTGTGCTTCCATGATTGATGATGATTGTTATTGCGGTTGCAAGTAGCACAGTAGCCCAAATGGATTTTCAATTTTCTATTTGCAGTACGGTAGCCAGTAATAATATTTGCATACTTACATATTAGCCTTTTCCGCACAATATTTGCATTGCATCTCAAAAACAACAAACGAAAAACTCCTCAAAACCGATTTGTTAAAGATAATCCCGTCTGTCGAAACAAAACTCCAGCGTTGACCGCAAACAATTTGTCCAACAGATAAGCCACAAGTCATTTATAAATGTCCTGAGATTTCCTACGATCTTTGTTTTGTATATATAAATGACTGGTCATTTGCCAGGGGTTCAACGATCGTACGCAAAGATTTTGAGTTAAGAGAAATCACACAATCGTATATAAGAAGGGGCAGATTTTGAGATCTTAGACGAACACGTTTTGACAAATTTAGATCTTAGAGGTGTTCCTTTTGAGACACTCTAATTTTAAATAACTTTCAATTTATTATAATGACTTTTGTATTCATTTGGGTTTTTGGTTTGCAAGGGCTCATTATAAGTATAAGGAAATTCTGACAGTATTCATTTTGGATTTTAATATTATGCTTAGGAAACTTAGAAGTCGATATTTAAGTATTTAAGATCTGTATAATATGTTCTCTTTATCAATTTTAAATGTATTATTGTTAAAAGATTGATATTATAATGTTCGAATGATCCTGTCCAAAAATGATCACATACAAAAATACATGCATAAGAAACTCTTCTGATTAGATTACTTTAACATATCCTAACTCAGCAATCAACACTTTTATGATAGCTATAACTAAAATAGTAAGTAACTTACAATATATCTTAATTATATTGCACAAAGTACTCCCAAGCTTGAAGAAATAACAAAAAACTTCTTGTAAAGCCACACAACTTTAGTTGATTTAGAAAACACAATTTTCCCATGGATTGTTCGACTTCATTACACCCAATCGAGAACACTTCCGCTACGTTCCGCGAACAATTTCAGGGCAAGCCCTTCAACAGAGAAAAATACCTCAACATATCCTTGATCATAGCGCACCTGCCCCAGAGTATCTCAGTCGGAAATTGGGCTTGCGGTCACAGTTCGTGAGCTAAACAATTTTATGGCAATTTCCTTATAGCGCAAGACCCGCTATGCTATATGGGTAAATGTTAAATATATCTTGTATAATTTTGTACGTTACTTGTTCTGTCACGCTAACTGAACACTCGAATAAAAAACAAAATAAAACGAAAGAACTCCCGCTAGGAAC
This sequence comes from Drosophila nr. perissopoda 5 BK-2023a, assembly GCA_035044105.1. Taxonomy (NCBI): domain Eukaryota; kingdom Metazoa; phylum Arthropoda; class Insecta; order Diptera; family Drosophilidae; genus Drosophila; species Drosophila nr. perissopoda 5 BK-2023a. The sequence continues at coordinate 999,991 of JAWNMK010000126.1, forward strand.
ACGTGGCATATGATATGTGTATACTTAGTTAAGTGTCTAGTATTTGGTGTATATCTTGGGGGGTGTCTGTTGATATTATGTTCCGCTCGGCGCGATAAGGCGTGGTGCATTCAAAATGAGTGTAACGTATATTTTATACAGAACCAGAACCGTTGACCGTTGAGGTTTCTTCTATGAGATAATAATAATATTCCGACAATGGCGACCTTCAACTTGGGGCATTGTTGTTTGTTTGCTTGTTTGTGCCGCTTATCGTAGACCAAGTGCAATAAAAGAACGACTTGGGCTTATCCGACTTATCAGTCAAATGGAGTGCATCTATGGAACTAAGACAACTTTAAGACCATTGAATAGAGCGGCTTATAACTTGTAATAATAATGCATTTCTTATCAAATTTGTTGTAATTTCTTTACAAACTATTAGTTTTGATATTGATTGATCGGCAAAAGTAAAGCACAGATAAAATGACTAACGAATTTAACTTACCTTATTGAACATAAATTGACTGATTAATAATGCAAACCTAACTTAAAATTTAGATACAATATTGACATACTTTACTCCGATCTGGATAAGAACAACAAACCAACTGCCAGAACTCTTGGGATATTATCAACCAGCATTATTGGCTTAATTCGATGGATAAACAAATACGCATCTAATGCCCGCACGTTCCATAACAGCAACGTTGGGCAATCCTTTGACGAGGCTGCCCTTATAAAGGATTAGGAGTAGCACTTGAAGAACACCCCATTGTGTGTTGATAAATTGAGCTACCTCTTTTCTTTCTTTCGTTTCCCAATTCGACGCCTTTTTTCCGTGTGTTTACACAGCAAAATGCAACCCATATAGTCTTTCAGGACATCCTGCACATACTTGAGGAAATTACGTAAAGGGATCACGAACTCTCTCAATATATATATGGCTACCCCACCATGAGATCTTGAGTTGTTTATGTTTCAGGCATGACTGCAACTCAACGCCGGCAGAATTTCTGATACCAAATTTGTTAAAAACTGTGTAAATTTACGTTCCTTTATATTTTTTCATCGGTTTTCGTTTTTGGAGGGTGTGTCCCATAAACAGAACTCTGCGGTGTGTCTGCTGGGCACAGGGTACAGCCTATAGGGAGAGGCGAGTCCAAGTCTCTCGACTCGGCTGCCTAATCGATCGATAGATCGGTTTTTCCTCGCTTGCCTTTTTGGGGTGATTGCACTCGGGGCATGGTTTTAATTACAATGCGTTTTTCTTCCTTTTTTCTATTTATTTTTTTGTTGGTTTTTTTGTGAAGTGCAAAGGCACAAAAGCAAATGATGTCTTTAGTTTTGACTTCTTTTTCTTGTCGCTTTTTGTGTGCACTTTAATTGCATTTGTGCAAACAATATAAATCGAATTTTATTACCCCGACAAATGTAATTTAATTTTTTACGATTTTGCACTTAAATAGCAGCGACACAGAGCTTGGGAAATTCATATAATTTTGAATTATATATGACTAACGGCATAAAGTTTAAAAAACGAAATACGGAACCGTTAAATTATCTTTACAGTCTGATGCCTAATGCATTTTTGTTGTACAGTTTTCAGAGTGTGCCCCACATTTGATGGCCCCCAGTTACAATAGGAAAGTGAAAACTGTCTGCCGCCCTAAATTCAATTTGTCTGACTTTGTTCCCACTGCGCCACTAGTGGCAACAACAACAAAAAAAAATCCAGTTTTAGGTTAAACAAACCGAAACCAAAACATTTTTATCTACCCATCCGCGCATTCACCAAAAGTACAGCTCCAGCCCAGACCAGACCAGACAACAACAAGCAGAAGAGAGCATATATTTTACAGCAAGTCGAATATCGCATGCTCTTATCGATATATTTGGTGAGAGTTCATATCGATTACTTGTGAACATCGAGTTGCTTTCAGTAGTTATTAATTGCTTATCAATCTCTATATTTATGTTAATCATTTAATTCTTAACGTAACATTGCAAATTGCTCATTAAAATTGTTATGCTCAATTTTGGAGTAGAGCATTTAAAAACAAAGAGCAGCGCTGCTTCTGTTGCTTCTTCGATCATTTTGGATTTGAGGGTTGCTGTGTCGACGAGACAAGCACGTTGTATGGCAACGCTGCGGTGGTTGTTTGACGTTTCTTTTTGTGGTTGTTGTTCTTGCTCACTCTCTGTATCGCTCTCTTGCTCTCAGACTCGAAGAGCGAGAGCGACTGGATTTGAGCATAGAGTTGGCAGCGTGTCATTTTTGGCTGCTTATCTCGCTGAAAAACAGCTAAATGCGAGATTTGCAGCTAGCTTAAAAAACACTAAATTTCGTTAATGTACTTGTTGAAAAATAATAAATACCCCTATTTATATTGGTTATTTTATGAACAAACTCATAGCAGTGAAGAAATTCGAACAGAAGGCATGCATAGAACTATTTGCATGTATTCAGCTCTTTACAGCCGCTCTCAGTTTCTGGCTGCATCTCAGCTCTCTTCAGTCGTTGTGTGCCAGCAATCTAGCATGGCAATAACATTGCGTGCAGCGTGCTCGCAGTCGGTGAGCGACGAAGAGAGTAAATTGTACGCTCTCAGAGTGACAAGTCATCCGCATATAAATATCATTTTTAACCGTTTGCTCACGGTCAGTTTTGTTATTCTGCTCGTTGAGCTCAGTTGGGAATGTGCTCAATGTGCGCACGCCAATTCAAACGTAACAAAAAATATACACAAAAAAGCGAAATACAAAAAAAAAAAAATATTTATTTACAATATTAATTGTAAATGAGAAGATAAACTGAAAAAGTGCAGACACAAAACGATCAGAAGTCCAGCAAAAGTTTCTTCAATTTATGTGCTCAACTCGTCAGTTTTTTTGGATGTTGAGTGGAATTTTTTGTGACCAATAAGAACAGAAATCAGTAAATCCGAGCGTATATTAAACGCAGATTAAAGTGCAAAAAAAAACACTGATCGCAGGGCATTTGTTTATATCATAATTCCAAACAAATAATCGACAAAACGGCAACAACACAATTTTCACTTTTTTCAAACGAGAAGTGCTTAAAACGCAGAAGCAAAAGACACCAACAAATAACTGTGCTCCACACACACACACAAACATTCACTCGCAAGCAATAACGCTCACTCACTCACACTGGCGCAACCTCGAACGAGATTTGGAGACTAACACGCGTCTGTGTGTGTGTAAGTGCTGTGTGCCGTTGTGTGTGTGAGCTCGCCCCTCTTTACGTACAGGCGAGCACAGAAAAACAAAAGTTTTGGCGCCAAAACTTTGACGTTTTGCTTCAGCGTGCAATTTCGCAAACAAGTGTCCAAAGCGTCACATCAACAACGCAGCCCAACACAAAACTACACCCAAAACAAAACTCTACAGCAACTGCAACATCAGTAACAACAACAATATGGTCAGTGCACGCGTTCTCCATTCGGTTGTGCTGAGTGAATTCTGCAAGATGAGCGCCAGTCCAGCGGTCAGCCGCAACTTGGCCTGCGGCCGTAAACTGGATCACGTCAAGCGAAATCTATTTGGCTCTTCAACGGCGCCGGCGACAGCATCGCTGATGGAGTCCATAACGTGAGTGCAACAAAAATTTAGTACAGTGATTGCTGGCGAAATTAGAAGAGTTTATTTTTTAGCACTTGTCGAAATTGTATTTATGCGCAACAAATACAGTATGTAATTTTCGGTATATTTAACGACTTGATTTATTTATATAAAATGCAGCTTACTTTTATACACAATAAATATCTTTTAGTACTTGCCGAAATTGTAAATATGCCAATATAAAATAAATTATTTTATTTAAAGCACTTCATTAGTAAATATTCACTCTTTATTTAGTGCTGCATATGAAATAAATTAATCAGTTGATTACAAATAATTATTTGCACTTTAAAATCCATGCCACAAGCGACACCTTTCAAATATCCCAGCGATTACATTATTGAATATATACAAATAGAAATATATTAACAATTATGTTCCACCTCAGCTCCTCCTTCAGCTCGGAATTGGATCGCTATCCGGAATATGCCAGCCAAAAGTGGGGCTATGATTTCCGTGCTGATCGTCCGCTCGGCGCCAATGCCAGTTTCATTTGGGAGCGTGTGAGTACGCAGGAATCGCACTTTGCACCACAGATGTATACCCTCACCCGGGCCGCGCATGTGCGTCCCGAGTGCAGTGCGACGCCCAGTCAAATGGAGGCATTGCTCACTGAACGTGCCGATCGCGAGAATATAATCAACTCCTCGCTGGACTCGAATACGGATGCGGAGTACGATTCGCAGGATGAGTCGCTGACGCATGGTGCGTCCACTTCTTCGGCGGCTGCTTTGAGCGTTGCCTCCTCCTCAGCCACCTCCTCCGCCGCAACCACATCCACATCATCCTCCTCAACCGGCGGCGTCAGCAGCAATTCCAGTGCGCAGCAGCAGCAGCGCAAGCGACAGCTTAAAATCACAGGTGAGTTTATTTTATTCCCCTCACTTTCCAGTTCGCTCTTGCGTGTCCCCTCCCCTCTTTCCCAGGCGCTATGCCTGATTGCACCCGAGTTTCGTTGATGGAGTTCAGTTTAGTGTTGCTTTGAATGGCAACTAATATTACTCAATCCGTAAATCCTAACTACTTGAATAGTATTTATTTTATATATAGCTCTATTATATTTCACATGTATTCAGTCTGGAAAACAGCTAGTATTGTAAAGCTCAAACTGTTCAATGGTTTTCAAACCTATCTACCCATTAAATAGTGATTATTGTTTGCTCTACATATACAAGTCAATCTAATTCAGATTCAGATCTCGTCATAGTATAGTGTTTATTTTTTTTAACTAGCTCTACTCCGTTTAAGTTTATATTCAATCTAAATTCACGGCTAATGTGTAGTTTAAATTTGTCAGTGATGGTCAAACCCACATACTTAATGAATGCCTATTTTCCGTCTTATTCTTTATTTATATTGAATCTAAAGAACAACTGATGTTTAGCTTCAACTTTTCAGTGACCAAACATATTTACTTCTTGAATAGTATTTATTTCTTATCCATTTCAAATGTATTCCAGCTAAAGCAAGGTTTATTTGTGGCTTCCGCCAGTGCCCAACAAACCTATCTGCTGCTTAAATAACATTCCTCTTCTGGCCTCGGCTCTTTTCACTTTCAAATGTATAATTACATATACATTTCCATTCACAAATCAATTCTGCTCCTTCCATAGTTTGCCCTTTAATTGTTTCCCATTGTGGCACCCCTTTTTGTTTTCTATCCACTTTTAACTCTCGCGTGGGCGTTGCTCAATCTGAAAACCAAAATTATAGTCTTAAGCCAAACGCAGCTCGTTGTTCTTCAACTCATATAATTAGCTTTGTTTTTATGTGATTTTTAGTTAAAGTGGGGGTTGCTTTTGTTGCAGACAGATCGTTGCAGCTGTTTTACAGCGACCCCCCTCTTCCCCCGCCGCCACTGCTTTTGGTGTCAATGCACGCAACATCCCCCTGCGTCCGCGGGGGTTGATTTTCATACAAAAAAAAAATAGATGCGATCATTGCATGCGGGCATAAAATGCTGACAGATGTGTGTGTGTGTGTTTGTTCGAGTGTGTGTTGGCTCTGCTTTTAGGTTGACCTCATTAGAGGCATAGATCCAGAGGGGGCAGAGAGAGAGAGAGAGGGGAGACTGCTTCAACTGCAGCTAAACAATGCGCCCGCCAAAGCAGCAGCACTTATCGGGCAACGTTGATTGCTTTTGTATATTTCCTTTTTTTTTTATGAATGCCACTTGGCATAGTTATTAACATAAATATATAAAAAGCAGATAAAAAAGAATTGTCTGCGCTGGACAGCCCGCATTTGCAGGCTTTCAGGCTTTAGCCTTGTCTAGCTGTACTTTTGTGCAGCGAAGCCTACGAAAACTTGCCCAGTTTTTGACAGGGCGTGTAATTTTATGCAGTCACATCTACCAGACTACCTGGTCTTAGCTTACCCTATTTGCTACCCTCTACTCCGTGTGCTGTGCAACCCTCGGCTGCGTCTGTGCCTGCCACGTGCCACAATCCACAAATTGAGTAGAAATCAAAATGTGCAAAAACAGGCGGCGCCTGCTGCTGCCACAGACAATATATCACAATTCAATAAGGGTAGCTGCTGCTGCTGCTGACAACAGCTGACTTTATCCATGTGTGTGCCCAAAAATAATTACTAACTGTGCGTTTTGTTTCTCTCCTCTTTGCAGAGTTTATGAAGGAGCGCAAGCGTCTCACTCAGGCACCCAAGAAAATCTCACCCGCCAAACGGATGCGCACCAATTCCGGCTCCAACTCCAACTCCGGCTCCAGTTCCAGTTCCAGTTTGGGTGCGCAATTTGGTTGCCTGCTGAAACGTTCGCGTCACAACTAAAAATTTATTATTATGACCCGAAAACTCCACTCAATTTGCAATTTTTACTTGTAATTTTTATAATGCTGCTCCAACAACAACAAAATAATTATGTTTAATTATTTTTTAACCACATTTATAGCAATTTTTGTATAAGTTTTTAAAGAAAGCAAACAAACAAACAAACAGTAGGTACTCATTTATAGAATTTTGTGTGCAGTGCAAGGGCGAAAGTTGCGAATATTAATTAATAGTATTTTTTCTAGTTTAAAATGCCAGTTACTAAACGATGGATAAAACAACAAAATAAAACCAGTACTAGTACTAGAACAAACATTAGACTCTAAGCAACATTAAGTGTCACCAGCGAGCTAAATGAAACTTTTTAGATTTCTCTAGTGAGAAATGCCATAAACTAAGTGATTAGTTCTTAACAACAACAACAACAACAAAAACAACAACAACATAACACTACTATTCTAATTTCTAATGATAATTGAGACACACTTTTGAAAAACAAACGAGAAAAAAAAAATCACAAACTTTAACTATGAAATTTATAAGCTAGAACAAAACATTTGTAAAATTCCAAATTGTTCAATTTTAACAGCAAAATTTTTGTGTTTTGCTGTTAAAATTGGCAAAGTTTGAACTTAATGTTGCTCTGCTTTATTATTATTATATTTATATTGTAATTATATATATATATATATATATATATATCTATATAATAATTGTTGTATTTTATATATATGTCAAAGCAGAGGTACATTGATTATTCCTAAAAAAGAAACCCCTAAAACTAACAATTATAAATCTGATCTTAAGTCTGATTTATTTCTGTCTCGGTTTTTGCGGCTATTTGAAAAACTAAAGTCCTTTTTTCGACCAGTGTAAACACAACTAGAAAATTAAGTTGATTATTTTTGGCAATTTGTGCTCTTTTGATGATATGTATTTTTCCCTTAAATGTTATTACCAAAACTTCATAAATTGCTAAAATGTTACACAAAATGTATAAAATTGCTTTCGATCGCATTGCCAAATTGTTTGGCAATTGATGAGAGTGATTTTAGCTTAACATGTACAAAACAAATGCTATACATTATAATTATAATTAAAATTCTACATCTACATATAAGAAACCATTATATACGTAGGCAGAGCCTATATTATTGAATAACCCTCACTTCGATCATCCTATTTGATAAGCTTTAGCATATAGAACAAACTCCAAAGTATTCACATAATATTTATATATATAATTCATATGTGTGTAAAATTTTTCAACTCATACTTACAACAATAAAAAAAACACCAGTAAACAAAAACCACGAAAAACAAAAAGAAAAAAAAACTCAAACTATTTGCAATTTTTGTATCATCCAAATTTCAACTCTTATACGTATAAGAGTACAAACACACATACACACATACATTTATATGTTGTTGTTTGTTTATTTTGTATTTTATTTTTGTAGACTTGTATTTGTTTATTTGTAACGATTTTAGTTTATAGACTTATTAAGTTGACTTTTGTTTTCCAATAAAACTTGTTTTTCATTTTTTAGTAGTATAATTTGTAATAATTTGAAACGGATATTCTCGATTAGAGTACTTTCACTCCATTATTCGAGCTGTGTGCGTTTGCACACTCTTCCAAGCAAACTGCAACTGTAAAGAATGAGTGGACAATTACTGAGGAGAGCTAAAGAGAGATCATTGTCTTCCACACATTCCACACGATTAGTCACCGCTCATCTTTATCTCGATGGACGCTAATCGGTTGCTTATTTATACAATTAAAATTCCGACACGTAATCAAAATAATCAAATTGTGATAATTTAATAGACCTAATATCTGCGCAAACTGTTTTAGATTTGCCGATCAATTGATTTTATGGTGTTTTCGAGTGGAAACTGAGCAAAGCGCTTAGTTTATTTTCGCTTTTCTAGCCACAACGAAGCTGAAGAGAGGATGATTTTCCAAGGCTAGTTGCTCATCTCCAAAAGTAAAGTATGACGAGTGAAAGTGAAAGAAATGACTGCTGCTGCTGCATCAATGGCAAAGAGATGCTAATAAATAAGAGAGGCTGAAATAAAGAGAGACTGACTTTGTTGCGTCGAAGTTAGATTTAATTTGGTTGCTGCTGCTGTCGGTAAGTGAATTATTTTTTCTGTCAAAATATAAACAGTTGTCTTTTAGTTTTTCATTTTTGAGTTTATTTTGTAAAATTAGGTATGATTTATTACTTACGACAAATACATCAATAATTTAATTCATGCATGTGAACATAGAAATTGACTAACTGTAACTGAGTTCCACACACTCTCTTTGGTGTTCTTCCACACGATATATAGTACAATGAGTTATATACAAATATATTTGAGGATGATATTTAGTTTGCTCTAACTGTTATTATTTCCCCGTTGCCTTCTCCTCCAGCTGTGCCTGAATGTGTTTGACATTTTGGCCCCCGCTGCTGTGGCTGTGACGCTGGAAGAATGCATTGATGGAACTCATCGAACGATATTCCAGATTATCGCTAATGTGCCAATCGACGCTAATGCTCTGATGTCGACCGACTGGATTGCGTATCTTTGTCTCGTTGTACTTTTCCAGCAGATGCAGCAGGCAATCTTTTGTTGTGTTCGCCGCCTCCTCGAGATTAACCGTTTGATGGGTATCGGGTAAGCCGATTGGCACATCGCGACTCATTTGATTAATGCGAAATTTGGCCCGACGACTGCTCGCCGACTCGGTGTATATGTGACTGGAAGTGGAACTGGAAGTGAGTGGAACTTGACTGCGACGGCTGCTGCTGCTGCTGCTCGTCTGTGAGTTGGCCGTGCTTATGGTGTTCACTGTGGATTGGCTGCGATTGTAGAACTGCGTTTGTTGTTTACTGCTCCCGTTACTCAGCATGGGCATCTCCTCAATGGACTGCTGCAGTCGCATCGCCAGCGAGCTGCTCTTCTGCTGCTGCTGCGTGGAAACAAGACCCGTTGTTCTAATGCTGCTCGTCGTGCTCCTCGTGCTCGTGCTCGTCGTCCATTTGCTGCCCATCTTGGAGCTGCTCTCTTCACTTGTAGTTGTTGTCGTCGTTGCTTTGTTTTCCGCTGCATCACCCAGCTTGGTGTTAATCTCCGCCAGCATTAAGAGATGATCGCTCAGTTTGCGTATCTCATCGGCGAGATTAACACGCTCGCCGGAACTGCGTCTGCCCAGCAGATAGTTGGTGTCCGAGTTGCGGCGATCGAAAGTGTGCAGATAGCTCTTCATGCTGCGCTGCTTTTGGACGCTGCTCTCGCTGCCGGAGAACTCGTCAAAGTTCTCGTTGAACAGATGCTGGGGCGTGGGCGTGGCACAGCCAGAGGCAGTTGCACCCGTCAAGGGGAACAGTTTCTCGCGGGACTCATTGATGGGCGTCGAGGCCACCGAGTGTGGACTGTCGGCACTGTGGCACTCCTCCTCCGCCGTCTCCGCCACCACCAACTCATCGGCCATCTCGTCATCGGTCAGTGTTGCAATCGATTCGCAGGGCGAAGGCGAACAAACTGCAAAACACGCAAAACGCAATTTTAAAGTCAATCCGGAAACTCTTTAAGTCACAAACAGATTAGTTTCTCTCTTTTTTTTTGGGTTACGGGTTACGATTTGTCCACAAAATCTTGACACCAAAATAATACACATAAATTAGACAACATGCTTATGAGACAAAAAAAAAAAAAGAAACAGCCAAATTGGTTAGTTTTACAGAAAAGTAAGTAATGGATCGTAAACAGCTGTAGCCTCGATAGACAATACACTGCGAGAAAAGATCGTACTCTAAGTGATGAGCTTTCTTATGCTATTCTCCTCCATAAGAAATCATATGCGTTTTTTTCCAAAATACTTGTTAATCTTGCAAAATTAAAATTCGAAATTAAATTAGAAAATAAATCGAATTTTTGGCATTCAAAATCGGCTCAGATTTGACAAATTTAAAGAAGTTTGAAGCTAACAACTTGAGAAATTTAAATATTAAAATATTTATCAAAATTGCATTTTTTTACGGCATTTATTTCTAACTGTTAACGACAAATTTCAATTACATTGATAAATGTTTAATGACTGTTTTTAATTACAAATATTTAAATAATAATTTAAATGATAAAGGATTTAAATATTTTTAGAAAATCACTAGATGCATTCCAAAATACCCTACAGTAATAATTATTGACTGTTTTTTAATTACAAATATTTAAATAGTAGTTTAAATGCATTCCAATAAATCCTAACTGCAAAATGTACATATCTTATAAGTCTATGAATATATACAATATATATATAAATATATTTATATTATTAAAATAATATATTTTGAAAATAATTTCTTATTCAGAAGGATTACAACATAAATAAGCTCAATGTTTGATGAGAAAGTGGCCCGTTGCATGAAATGATCTTTAGAATTTGACTTTTTTGTTGTTTTGATTGTTGTCGATCGATGATGGGGGGCTTACCTTATCCGGAATATATAGTTCTGAAACTGTGGCTAGGTGTTGAGCCTAAACTAGAACTAGTTAAGGATTATGTCTTTTGTGTATTTGTGTGTTTTTTTTTGTTGGTTTGTATTTGTTTTTGATTTGATACGGAGTGTTTCGTATTTGAAAGAAGGTTTTTGTTCTGTTGTATTTTGAAGTATATATATTTTTTTTTTTTTTGTCATTGGCTGTCTTTATCACAGTGTCGAAACGCTAAGCAACTTAAAAAACTAGGCAATTGTTTGTTTTTTATTGGTTAGTCGAGGTGGCATCCGCATTGAGGATGCGCTTAAAGCTATGATTAAACTTAACATTTAAGAAACACAACAACATTTATGTAAATACTCGTAAGTAATTGTTTCTGTTTGTTGTTTGTTGTATTTGTTGTTGTTGTTGTTGTTTTTGTTGCTTTTGCTTTTGCTGTTGCTCCTGGCATGCTAATTTCTACTTTCTCTCACACACACACACACAACACACACAAAACATGATTACAATTTTAGCGCATGTTAACACAACAAAACATTAATAGATTTAAACTGAGAACAAGAGAGTGTGAGTGAGCGCCAGCTAGAGAGAGAGAGACAGAAACAGATAGAAAGGAAGAGAGAGAGAGAGAGAGACAGAGCACGAGAGCCCTTCTCTGCTTCTTCGCTCATTGAGCTAACTTGGCTTACATTCAAAGTTAATAGAGAGAGAAACAACAACAATTAGTTTTACGATTTTTCTTATTAATATCTTTGCAGAGGGTATATGCATTTTGTGGTGAGGTTTGTAATGCAGTGTAGAAGACGTCGATAAGGTATATATATTTTCGATCAGCCTAGTTAATTGCTTTATATAACCATTCATATCTGCTCAATTTTGATGATATCTTGATTAGAAATCGAAAATGGAATTGCCAAAAGTAGTACATACATAGAAGCCGGATCGGATTACTATATCTTAGAGCTGTCATATAACTAATCGAACGACAGATGAGTTCTTTTAAAAGAAACCTTTTCTATTTGAGAAGATTTCCCAACCAAACTCACTTTTTATGCCCACATTTGGACTAAAAATTATACACATCTGATTACTATATCTTATAGCTTCCTTAAAAATAATCTGACGATAGATGAGTTCTTGTATGAACAACTTTTTGGATTATCAAATAATCTTAACCAAACTCAACCAAAATGCATTTTAATAATCCTCTATTTGAACAGAAAATCTTCAAAATCGGACAAAATTTGTCAAGAATCACATATAGACAATGAGTTGCCTGAATTTCTGGTCAAATTTGGATGCCAAGAGCTTGACTGAGTTCTGGAAGTGTATGCCTAAGATACCCATTTATATTTGTTCAAATTGAAGAGTAATTTTAGGTATAACCACCTGGCTTCCACCTCTGCAAGGATATTTAAGCTTCGGCTAGCCGAGGCTAGATTTGATTACTTATTTTTTGTGTGTGTTTTTTTTTGGTTTGCTTTGAAAGTTAATTGTGTAATTTACAAATTGGTTGTGATTTGGGTGTTCCCTTTGGCTGATTTGGCTCAGTTTGCTCATTTGCCATGGATGAGGGCATGCCTGTCGCGCTGCCGCTGGGAGCCGGTGCCGCGGCAGTACTCACCTCGGGATGAGGAGATGCTGTCCGGGCCGTGTTGGTGGCGCGGATGCGTATAGCTTGTCTCATTCAGCGGGGCTATCACATTGCCCTCCACATCAAAGACGTAGGGACTGTTCGGATGCGTTTCCCAGCGCACGATGAAATTCTTTAAATTATCCTTGGTGGCATCCAGCTCTTTGTTCTGCGAAAGCATTCAATTTTTTATAGCAGTCTGGTTTTATTTTTTATTGTTAACTTTTGCGCTTTTGCCTTACCTCCAGTTTTGCCAGCTCCTCGCTATCCTCATCCTGTTCCGTTGTTTCAACGCCGACGTCATCGTCGTCCTCATTATCATCTGCATCCTCGATTGTTTCCGTTGAATCCTCTGAAGACTCCGAGGCTAAAGTTATGGGCGACTCCGACTTCAGGCGCGTCTTCCCGCTAGCTGTGGAGGCAGTCCTTGCTACTGTTGCTGCTGCTGCTGGTGTTGTTGTTGTTTTGGGCGTGGCTGGGGGATGTTGTTGCAACCATTTGTGCTTCACACAATCGGCAGCTGTCATGCGGGTGCTGAGTGAGTGTGTGGTGTGGATAAGAAATCATTTTGGGTTGATTAAAAGCTGCTGCCACATTTATATGGCGAGACACTAATTAAGAATATACATATAAGGATATATACGCACCTCAAGTCCTTGGCAAGGAGCTTGGCTATGAAATCCAGGCACTCGGGGGATATGCCATTAAAGCATTCATCCTCGAAATCGTATTTTGCAATGGTTACATTTGACATTGTTTCAATGTCGTTCTCACCCATGAATGGCGACAGACCAGAGATGCTATTGTTGTTGTTATTGTTGCATGTGTGTGTTGGTGTGTGTGTGTGTGCGTGTGGAAAAGTCAATAAACATGAAATGTAAAAGCAGCGCACACAATATAAATAAACACATAAAAAGAAATAAACAGCAGCAGCAGCATTTAATTAACTAAATTAAATTGCTGTCGAGCAAAGGGGCTCTTTAGTTGGGGTTTTTTTTAATTGGGTCGGGGTGGAACTTGACTTCAAACACCTTCTTTAAGATTGCTTAGACTTTGATTATTTAATTCGAGACTGCCGTCATTTTCACAGATTTTTAATTAGTCTTCTTTGCTCATTTACTTGGCAAAAAATAGCCAAAATCCCCCCTTGGCAAGTTTTGATTAAATTTTCAAGTGTCTTATTCGCGGAAAACATAGAAAATGTGCGTCTGAACTGTGATTACATATTTTTAAAGAGTTTTCCCACTTGAGTGCTAGTTACAAAATGTTTTTTGATATTGATAAGCAGATTTTCAAACGTTGAAGTTTTTTTGTATTCGTATTTTGACTATTAAAAGTAAGTTTTTCATTTGCCATTCAACACACAATTATTTTCTCTGTTCAAATTTCCAAACGTTTTTATCGGTTATTGCCGAAGGTATACAATTTTATTGTTAGATAAACAATCGCTAAAGCCTCTAGCTATGGGATATCGGAATTGAAATTATAGCCTTTATAAAAATAAGCTGAAGAGTGTAATAGCCATGCCATAAACCCACTTTAAGTTAGTTTTTTTTCAGTTTATAACTTTTGCTGTATTTAATCATAGTAATAAAAAACTTGTTGGCTTAAGACGCGATTTCTCGAAAAAGGTGTTCAGCTTAACAAATTGATTAAAAAAGCCTGCACAACACTGAATATAGTTGGGCGACACCTATAGCAATATCCCTCACAGTTTTAAGCCTACAGTCACCAAATCTAATAGGTCGTTTAATGGCAGCCTTTTTAAATAGTCTGTTGGCCTGGCCAGCGCTTATCAGGTTACTTACAGCACATAGCTAATGACGCCAACGCTCCACATGTCAGTGCCATACGAGATGCAGTCAAAGTTGACAACCTCAGGCGCCACAAACTCAGGTGTGCCAAAGAGTACCTGAAAACGAGTACTAATTACAATTACCAATCATAATTAACTTTTGGGTTTTTGACATACCCTCAAACGCTTGTCTGGATCGAATTTGCGTGCCAGTCCAAAGTCGATTATCTTGATGCGATTACCCTTTTGTGAGAGCACCAAAATATTCTCGGGCTTCAGATCCAAGTGGATAATGCCATTGCCGTGTATAAAAGCCATCGCTTCGCACACCTGCCGAATGAAGACGCGGCAAACACGCTCCGTCAACACGAATTCATCGTCCACAACACGATCGAAGAGTTCGCCACCCTCAATGCTGGCAGAAAGTACAAAAAATAATACATAAATAATATAAACGAATATTTGTAGTTTTAGAAATGAATATTGAACACAAAACAAAAAAACAAACACATGCAAGCAAGAGCCAAGACAATAGTTAAGGCCAAGTTAAAAGCTCATTCTAGTTGGCTTACCTGGCACCAACTTTTATGTTATATACAAGAGCCTACGCATTGGATGCCAAAACACGAAAACCAGATAATACATGAACATCAATCCATGTGGATTGAGTAATGCCCATTAACTTGGCCAACTTCCAACTGCCAAGCATTATCTTGACAAATCTGTTGAAGATAATGCTTAGCAGCGGGGTTTCAAATAAAGATAATTGGGAGAACATTTTTTAATCTAAGTTTTCTTTTTGCTCTCCCTAAGTTAATGCGTTTTACTCTAAAAAGCTGGGCTGACTACTGATTGAAAGCTATATATATATATATATAAAACGAAGCTTCAATTAAATCTAATACTAAATATATTGAATTGCAAAATATCGCAAATTAACGTTTAAATACTTTATGTTTTAAGGTGCTTTCAGCTTTTGGCTACTCAATTAGTTTTCGAACAATTTCATTTCATCAAATCCCTTCACAGGACAATCGGCTTATGTTATCATTTGGGGAATTTTATACCCTGAATCCATCAAAAGTGGCAAAAGGATATGATGAAGCTGTGCTAAGGATGTAACAGGCAACTCTAACTCAATTAAGTATATATATTCTTGATCAGCCGAGTCGAATTATCGACACAATTGAAAAATTATAGCTTGCAAATTGATATTTTATACCCAGAGATATAAATGTGGGTGAACTGTTCAAATTTCATTAAGATCGGACACAGATTTTGACATATTTATTAGGGTATTTGTTTGCCGAGCTCTCCCGTCTACAGCCTTCTAAATTGTTTCAGCTTCAATTCTCATTCATATGTACATATGTATAATCGATGTGATTTTCTGCAACCAGGCACAGCTGCAAAATATTTATATATTTTTTGTTTGCCAGTGAAATGAAATAATTACTAAGACCCACACAAATCTGACAACTATTTCAAAAAAGCTCCAATCAAAATATTATTGTGTGTCTGTGTGTGTGTGTGTCTCTGTGTGTCTGTCTAGAAATAAAGTGAAATTTTCATTACTAACGGCAAAATGGACAATTCGCAAACATGTTTTGCAGTTTGTCAAGGATTTTCAATTGTCTTGTGCAAAAATGTGTTTGCTGCATTTTATGAATATGCAAAATGCCAACAACTTTTGCAAATAAACAATTAAGTTTGCTGCCAGACTGATAACAATAAAAACAACTGTCAGCTTCTCTGTCTTCACTGTCGAGTGGTTTGCTTGTGAGTAAATAATGCTGTGGGACACAAGATACTTGTGACTCAAGACTCGAGACTCGTGACTCAAATTGTTATTGTGGTCGTTGTGTGTTGCTATAGTTTCTATTGTTAGTTGCCTGCCTGACGAATGTGGGTCAAGGTCATGGCTTAATCAGTACCTGACTCAAATGCTTTTACGATAGACAGACAGACAGACAGACAGACAGACAGACAGAGACGTTGTCTGTTTTCATTAGAAACCAAAACAAGATATAAAAATAAATATAATAGAACTATTTGGAGTTTGGTTTAACCTGTTGCTTAAGGTTTTTTTTCTCTTGTGCGCAGAGTGCTCAATGATAGAAAAGGGACAAACTTTTATTGTTGTGCGTGTGTGCGTGTGGGTGTGCGTGTGTGTGTTTGAGGGAAGTCGAAGGAACTTTACTGCTTTACGATAATGTGCGTACGTGTAAATCGTATTTTATGCACATTTCCCGCTGATTGCAAGATATTGTGTTCCACACACAACAATGTACATAACAACAACAACAACAAACACAACAACAACAACAGCAACAACAACAACGACAGAAGTAATAGTAGAAAACTAGCAAAAGTTAAGAGGAAGTTTGCCAAAGTAGTTGTAAGTTGTAGAAGTAAAATACACACAAGCACACAACAACAACAACAGCAACAAATACAAGCGGCACACTAATACGACATATACACACACACACATACATAGATATATATGTAAATATATGCATAAATAATTTCTAGTTTTTTTTGCTTTTTTTTCCTTACAGTTCCAGGACGACGCACATCATTTTCTGATATTCGTATGCAGCATACAATTGTATAATGAGATGATGTTGCAATGAATTCATAATCTCCACTTCCCGCTCCACGTTCCGCTTGTCCTCCCGCTTGGGTATGGGCACAAATTTGGCCGCCAATTGTATGCCACTTGTCTTGTCCTTGCACTTGTAGACGGTGCCGAATTTACCGCTGCGAATTGGGTTTGTATTAGCATTTCATGCGATTTTTCTTATTTGATATGGGGCGGTAGGTGTTGTAGGGGTTGGGGATAGGGGGTGCTGAGTGTGGCTTTTCATAGTCATATTACTTACCGTCCCACTTCGCCGAGCACGTCGTACAATTTATACGCGTCCACATTGCGGTTTATGGTCACATCGCGCATTGGAAATGCCGGCTCCAGGACTGAGAACAGAAACAGAAACGGAAGTCAGAAGGAGTTGGCTATAAGTATGTGTTTGTATGGGCTATAGCAAATGTCTGCCATGTCTGGCAAACAAAATTGAAAATGCTACTCGTTTTGTCCTTCACTTGCATATTTGTATTGTATAAATAATAATAATAATAAGTAGTAAATATATAATCATATAATCCCCTATGTCAAATATGTTCTCTATTTGGCAAATATTGCCAAAAAATGTAACTCAACATTCAGCATCGAGTGCTGCTTGAGCTCTCAATCCTGCCTTATTTTCTTTTAGGAAACCAAGTTTTCCTTTTTTCTATTCACTAGCCAAAAAAGTCCAACTTGCAACATGCTGCATCAAATCGATTGCCACTCGCAACGGCTCTTGAAATATTGCATTCAATCATTTTCATTGTGCGTCCAATGTGAAATGCATTTAATATCGGTTATTATGGTCATATGTTTCCCCCATCCTGCTCAAGCAGAGAAAACGTTCTGCTTCTGAGTGCATATCGAATACATTTTTGGTGTTTTGTGAATTTTGGTTTATTTCTTATTCAAAAGGAAACCATTCTCAAAATGAGTGTGGTTGTTGTGGTTGCAAGTTGCCAAACAAATAAGAATGACTTCATTGAATTGAATTCAATTCAGCAGTCAAGGGACACACATCGAGGACAACGAGGACAGCCAGAAAGAGAACGACAAGGACAACGATGACTAACTCAAAATGCGATATTTAAATTAGTGTACATATCTCGATGTGCATATGAACATATGTTGTAGGTGCGCCTATTGTGTACATAAACAATTTTCATTTAAAACCCTGCATCCCAAGGGTAGTTCGACACAAAAACCAGGTACAATAAAATGTGTACTGCATATATTATTAAAAAGAAAATGTTTAACTACATTTGCTCGAGTGTAAAAGTTTTGTTCATGTGCAGAATGTTTCTTATTTGTCTGAAGTCTGATAGTATATTAACTGAACAGTCTGATAATAGTTTTAAAAAACGAGAAAGAACACAATAAATTTGATTTCACTTATATGCATTTCGCACAATTTACTTTTATTAATTAATAAATATGTTTTTAACTGCAGAGTATCAGCTAATCGAGCATGCTCAGTTGTCACCTTTTTTAGTTTGTTTTTCTAGATGTTCACTTTTGCATTTTGACATTAAACGAGAGCCATTCAAATTGACATTTGGCCACACTGAGTGCTCCACAGAGAATTGAGCACTGCCAAAAAATGGTAAAAAGAAATCAGTTTGAATTTGCAATTTAAATTATTGATAAACTGCAAATGTGAGCACAGCACGTGCTAACTGCTCAATTGATCACCCTCTCTCTCTCTCCCCTTGTATCCCTCTCTCTCTCTCTCTCTGTCTGGTGTAGCTTGTTTTAAGCATTTGAGATGCGTTTATAAAAGGCTAGCAGCTGAAAGAGTGCAATTGAATGTCTGCTCTATTAATATGCAAATGCTGCATATAAGTATGCTACGAAAATGAACGATAAATCTTTAAAATCATAGACGATGCCATAAAGCCCATGCAAGTGTGCAAAAGTGTGTCTGTCTGTGATTATTGGTGTGTGTGAATCGAAGCGGAAAAAGTGTGCTCGCGCGGCGCAACAACCAACGTCAGAAACTTGGCAAATTCAAAGTGAAAGTAGAATAAAGGCATATGAAGCATATGCGAGTGCGAGTGTGTGTCTGTGTGTGTGTGTGTGTGTGTTTGTGTGTACCTTGCTATTTGTGTGCAGTGAGTGCACTTGTGAGTGTGCAACTTGACGCCGTTTAACTATCTCTCTCTCACTTGTTCTCTCTATTTGTCCTTTGCGCATCCCCAAACGGCTTTCAGGCTGAAAATTTATGCACGTCTGCTGCAGTTTTTCGAGTGTGTGCGTGTGTGTTTTTGTCCGTGTGTTTGTGTGTGTGTGTGTGTTCCCTGAGTGCACTCTGCCAATAATGCGCACAATTTAAGTTTTAGCAAATATGACGCATTCGAATTACAGCTTTATTCAATTGCTATCAGCAATCTCATTTGGGGGCGTCTTGTTGAGCAAAAGTTCATGTGCAAAAATAAAATCGGGTTTTTTTATGTGATTATAATTTATGCCCAGATAACGGGACAACTCAAATATTTTCATAAATTGCACGCGTGTTTATGCACAAAAGGCAGTCTTAAACACACACTCACACACACACACCCACACACCCACACATAGAGAGAGGGATGAGTTGCAGCCAGCTTCGGGCAGGTAACACATTCATTTCCGGTTTGCAGCTCATGAATAAATGAATTTATATCGACTCTGCTTGGCAGTTGAACTGCAACGCATACTTTGCAGCACGTATCCACTGGCACATAGACACACTGCGAGAAAAACGGGTAGATGTGTAAATCAAATATGAATAATAATGTTTGAAAATTTCATCTTTCAGGCAAATTTGGAATTTTAACATTTTTTTTGATGATTTTGAGTGAATTATTTATGCTCCAAGCCAGTCGCTCTGATGAAATTAATTAATGATGAATAAATTAATGTGATTACTCCATTTAATGCCCATAATTGTTTTCAGTGTGCCGTCTCTGTGGCTGTGTTTGACGCGGTTGCGTCTGTTGCTCCGGCTGCAGCTCTGGCCCAGACTTAGCTCAGCTTGTTTGTGCGATATTCGATTGGATTTGGATTGCTTTGGGTGCCGCCTGACGCTGCAGAGGCTTGCGACTGGCTATCGAGTGCACAAATGTGCTTATAAACGCACCCAAATGGAGTCGAGTGGTTCTTATTAGATGCGTGGCATCTCTGCAATTGCCATCGATCTATTGCGCTCTATGGCCTGAGCCCATGAATAACCAAGTAGTTTTAGTTTTTAGTGCTTGAATCATAATTTAAAGAGCTACATTATCTACCTATGTAGAGACATGCATTCATTTCATTTTTGAATATCACAAAAGTGGTTTGAACTTTACGTTTTGTCTGAAGTGGCTTGTAAATAATTGGTTCAGGCGCGCTACTATCAATTATCGGTTGTATGATTAAAATCAAAACCAAAATTAAGAATGAATAGCTGAAATATTTCAGGTCTCATCCAAATCAATATTATTGCTTTTATAATTTGTGAACAAAGAAGAAAGATAAGTTCTGCCAGGAAAGATTAATTAAATTGAATTCGGGAGCAAGTGAAAAATGAATTTTGCTTGCTACTGCAGACTCATTGCAGAAATGATCTTTCTTTAATTCTATCTTATATTCCACACCTACAGCCATGCCATTTTCGTTGTGGGAGAGTGGGCGTTAAATGGCATTGATGAAATGCCGAAGAAGAGAGAAACAGTTTGGCAAAGTAAATTTATGCACAATATCAAAAGCGAACGATTTAAAAATGGCAAGTGGCGACAATCAAGAAAGTGTTTATGTGTGTGTGTGTGTGTGGAGAGTGGGAATGGAATTAAAAGCTGATAGATATAGATACTATGTATAGCATAGTATATTTGCATGCACTCTCATTCATTTGAGTGCCGTCGTCGTCTGCAGATAGTTAAACGAGTTCTTTTTGTGCGAACGCCAGCAATTTTTGTGATATGAAAATCAGCAGTTTTTCTTTGAATTGCCAAGCTCACTTTTCCCCATTCCCCACCATCAACTTTTCACTTTTCTTTTGTGCATTTGGCAACTGTTGACAATTTGGCGAAGAAGCAGCCAGCAGCGTCTTTACTTTAACTTCGCATCATAAAAATAAAATCGTTGTAAAGGAAGCATTTAAAAATATTTCTCTGATTTTACGCAATTTACATTTATTTTTTTAGTATCGTTGAAATTAATGAAAAATTGAAGCCCTGGAAAATGGTGTACAACAAATTGTACAGCAATTGCAAACTGTTGCACATCAAAATGATAACAGTACACATACATACAAAAAAACAATATTAATGTGTCGCATTATGCATACGACGCGTGTGGCACAAGCAAAAAATATGATGATTCTTTTTTAACAGGCGCTTTTGCATTTTAATATGAGCGTTAAAAGTTGTGACGATGGGCTGAAGAGGGCGAGGAAGGGGGGGTGGGATATATGTATATGTGTGTGTGTGGTTTATAGGTTTTTAATAACACTTTTTATACGGCCAACAGCCGCACAACAAAGCGTCTCGTGCTGGTCGCTTGTAAGCCCGAAGCCAACGTATGTCAAGCATTTAATGGCCGACGATATAAATGCAAAACACGCTGTATTTGCGCAAAGATTAAGCAAGTTTTGTGTTTTTATACGGCGGTTTATATCTAAACAAGTGCAGACGACAAGAAACACTTTAAAGTGTTCCAAGAAACCAATTCGTCGGAATTTCGATTACTTTTACATTTTCTAGAGTCAAATCAGGTTGTCCAATCGGGGCTGTCATATTGGAATGTAGAATTTAGAAAATCAAGTTTATTTATTTATAATATATACAGCCAATTTTTGCTTTTGGAATCACAACACCAAAAATTGTATATTTTTTTGTTTGTCTGACTCCAAATAATAACCAACATCGCAGTTGACTAATGGCGAAAGCCCAATGATAAACGACCCACGAATAAAAAACAGCATTGCTGCATGATATGTGATTGTAGTTATAGTAATAGTTGTCGTTGCTGTCGCAGTTGTTGTTGTTGTCGTTGTTCTCGGCTGGTCCGTGCACTTTAATCAGCCTAAGTGCTGGCATCACAAGAAGAAGAGGAAAACACGAATGGAGCAAAATTAAAAATGGTAAAAGTTTTGCTTGTTTGCTGCTCGGTTGGCTGCTGCTGTTGAAATTGCAACTGTGGCTGCCATTTCAAATTGGTTATTACACGGCACACACACACACACACACTCACACACAGACACTATCCGATTGTTCGTATCTGTGTGAATGCAACGTGCTGACACATGCTGCAGTTTCGGCATTTCAGTTTTACTATTTGTTTGCATTTCCACTTATTGTTTGTCTCGTTAAAAAACCGAAAATGATAGTTGCATAATGATTTTCTTTTTTTTTTAAAGCCAGACCTATTTTGGGATTTTCGTTATTGCCATTGACATATGAGTGTGGTTTATGATTTCATCATCATCATCATCATCATTATCATCATCGTGGTGGTTTATACACATGACTCTTGACCCAGTGAGTGCACAACTTTTACTACCATTGCACTCATTATTTTGAATTTCGTGCATTAAACATAATGCGAGTTTTGTGGTTTAAGTAGATAAATTGTTGGAAATTCATTTATCTGTTTGGTTTTGCAATTAAGTCAATTTAGCTCAAAAAACAACTATTATTATTTGCAAATTAATGAGTCATCATATTAAAATCCAAAACAAAGTTGTGATTTAATTTACTGAAATAATTTGAAGCTGTGTTTATGAATAATTAAATATGGAAAACCACAATAAGTTTAGTATTTTAAGCAATAGTTTACAGATTTTGCAATAATTTAAGAAGCACTGTTTTTTTTTTGAAAACCTTATACTGAGATGCTTGTTAACATAACCTACAATTAATAATCAAAAATGACACAGACGACAATTTATTTCTTTCAATCGAATGCGTTGCGCTTTCGTCTTCAAGATTTGTGTTTGATAGAATTAAATGATAAATGACGCATCAAAACTGTCTTTGCGGAATATTTGATTACATATAATATTTGCAGCTTTTTTTTTTCTTTTTTGTTGTTAAACAAATTCGTTCGGTTCAGCGAACAGGCAACAAATCAATACACACCGCAAACAAGACCAAAAAAAAAAAAATCTATTAAAACATGTGCATGAATATGTAGCTGCGAATTCAGCTTATGGATACAAATGTATCTACAGCGATATGGCTGGCACTGCGACAGTAATTCATCATCATCATTTTTGCGTGGCATTCGTGAAATCCACGCTGCCACACCCACGAATATTTTAGCATAGCTCAAGCGTGGCCATAAAAAGAAAGATGAAAATCGTAATGATAAAATGAAAAGTAATAATCAGCGAGCTGAAACCTTTAATGGGTCTGGTGAAAAAACCACACGCCACATGAAACGGTGGCTGCGATAGTGTGTGTGATGTGTGGGTGTGTGTGTGTGTTAAGCGGCTGTAATGCACTCTCAAGTGTTTCAGAGGCCAAGTCTTAGCATGCGAACTTCTCAACTTTATGTTGCATACTTTTGTGGGCCACTTTCATTGCCCATTGACATTTAATTTTATGCGTATGCGTACATAGCACAAAAAACACAACAAAAACAAGTGGCAACTAGCACAGGCGGGTTCCGGGACTGTGGTTGCTCATAAGACTTTATGATTCTAATGCCGCTTGCCAATTTAAAAGTTGCGCCAGTTGATTATAAGTCTGCATTGCAAGCGGGTCAGTTGGCTTTCTCGTTAAATTTGCCAAATTAAACAATTGAGTAACTTAATTATAGTTTATTCTAGCATATGAGATATATTTCACAATAATAGAAACGAATTTATTGAAAGCAAAAGTAGCTAGATTTAAATAACGATTTGACTCATGATATATAAAAGCTTTTAAGAGTTTCTAACAAATTTTCGATTCATTATTCTATTTAATTCGTGAACTATTTTCCTTATTCAATTTTGAAATATTTTCTAATTATTTTAGATTATCTCAATATCGATTTATTATGCTGACCAGCTGATTTTGTGTAGAGTATTTCCAATTCATATACAAATACATTTGTTTCCCTCCAATTTTTTCCATGTTATTTTCTTCTTTTTTTGCTTGGCTGCAGAAAATAAAATTAGCATTAGTAATTTGTATGCATGTGACGCGCTCTTGCGTGTGTGTATGTGTGAATTGTACAAATTGACTGCTGCCTGGTAGAATTTTCATTTTCATTTTCATTTCTAATTTTCTTATTATATTCATTTGCATTACTGTCGTTTTCATTAAGTGCGAAATTTCATTCAGATCGCACACTTTTGACTAAACAAGTTATTTCTATTCATTTCAATTATGCGATACGAGTTGCCTATTTTTGGCTATGTTTTTATTTATTTTTACTTTATTTGTCATTCTTTGGTCGTAGAGTTCATTAAGCTGTTTAATTTAGATGGGTCATGGCATAAAACATGGTTGACAAAAGGCTTTGGGGGTAAGCAAGCACTAAAAGCATTTCTGGCTCGCACATTTCTTAAATTGTTTTTCACCAACACTCTGTGGTTATTCAACACACACTCGCACACAAACTCACACCCACACATACTCACACACACACACTGGCCAAAAGCTTTTTGGCGTCTTCTTCCATGTGCTTTCACAGGCTTTTTAGCCAACCCTAAAACACATTCATTATGCCAGCTCTTGTGGGCAAAAATCGTGTATGCATATTTCGCGCTTATGTATAATCAGTGGGAGTTTTCTGATATCTGTTTTTTTTTTGTAGTGAGTGTGTTGCCAAAGTTTTTGAGCAGCGCTTAAGGCAAAGTGCCATAAAATTGAAATCATGTGAAAAGTGCCTGTCGACATGACGACAAACAGGAGCCAACGCTAATTGATTGATGTGAGCACAGCAATTTCAAGGCAATTTCAAAGTTCAACAATGGTTCAACAATGCCAGAGCATGGCCCCAACAACAAGCTGACAAAGCGACAAAACGACACGGAGACAGACGCAGACGCACAGATGCCAGACCACACATACTCACACACACACACACACACACATCTACGAGATGAATTCAAAAGGGCCAGCTGACAGCTGCAAAAGATAAACACAAGAGACACAAGACTTCAACGACTTCCCAACATGCCCATCTGCCCCTGTCCACCCTGCCTTCGTCTTCAACGCTTTTTCATTCAAAGTCTACGTCCACTTTTTCATCGTTGCATCACTCGGCTGGTTTTTTTTTTAGCTCCAATCACTGCATTTTTTGCGGCTTACTTTCCATTCCTTTATTATGTTATTCTAAAGCAGAAGTGAATTAACTTATTGCATATTTTTTGTAGGTATCGTGTAGCAGCCTTTGGATGTAAGCTGCTTGGTAAATGGAATTCCCTTATAACGAAATAAATATTCCACTTTTTTATAAGCACTTATAAGTTATTATTAATCTAACATTTTTAATTATTATTTATTATTAAGGTATTATTTTGGTTGAAGTCTTTTTTACGTACCACAATTTATATATATTATTTTAAATTTAATTTTAAGCGTATTTCAACTTCGGCAATTTGAAGATTTAGTTCTCTCTTCCACGCCAGCAACAGGAGGTGCTGCAACAGCGAGTCCTTACCTAAACGTGGCACTCGCATACAAAATGCAAAACAATTTTATGGCTGTCTAACGATGTAGACGGCATACGTGGCATCGCTTGGTTATAGGCACAGATATATAAATATAGATATACAAATTCGAGGCAAAGATGGTGTCGCAGTGAACTCATTAAAAGTTTGTTTAGCTAAGCTGCAACAAAACGGCAGTTGCGACAAATGCTTAACGTTGCATATATTTGAGAAAAAAGAGAGGAGAAAACTGCACTGCCTAAATAATACACAGCCCGCAAAAACGCATTCAGATATAAACATGCACGCATACCAGGTAACCAGCAGGTAGACAGCGTTTAATTAATTTAATGAGCTGGCATTGCGACAGCACGTGGCAACAGCATCATCGTCGTTGCCTGCTGCAGTCCGTTAATGACTTATGAGGCAGCCGCAGACTTCTGCCTGCTGCCTGCAGCTCGTTAGCGTAATAGCCAAATATGGCTAACAGGCGCTCAGCTAACGGGCCAACAGGCTAACGGGCTAACTGACTACCAATATTTTGCCATTGAGCCAGTGAGCTACCTGAAGTGCTTGCCTCGCTGCAGCACGACAGGCGCTTAGTTAATTATTGGCATTTGTGGTGACCAAAGCGCAGAGCGTATTAATTTATGCCACATACGCGCACGTCATGTTGTACACTCCCACACACACACACACATACACAGACATCGTACACCATTACCACAAAGCAGCCACGTTGAGTTAATGATGCCGTCGACTAAAAGCAATTTTCATGCGTGCTTTGGGATTTGGTTTTCGCTTTAGCAGCGCTCTCATGTATCATAATTTTGATTAAAACGCTGCAGTTCACTAAATGGCTTACTTAATAAAGGGTTTTTGAGTTTTATCCGTTTTCATCACACACAAAAATAAATCCGTTTATGTTTAAAGCTGTCCATTGCCATAACTTCTTCAAAATTTAACAGATTTTCAACAACCAGGGCTTTTTGTGAATGTTTTCAACTCTAGAATAAAAATATATTTAAAGTAAAAAATGCGATTACAGTTCGAAATTCATTATTAGTTTCTATCCCAATTAATCAAAAGTTGACACCAAGAAAATGGTGCAAAATCGATTTTTAAATTTGGTTAAACTGAATCGTTGAAAAATCCGCTTTTTAAATATTTGTATCCGAGCAGTGCAATCCTTGTCCCATTTTTGCCAATGCTTTGCTTTTGAAAGAAACTAAGAAACTTTTGCTTCTTCTAATTAGACTCGTGGCATGGCAACGCATTCCGCTTTAACTGCCCGGGCACATTTCCGGCACGGGAAAGCCACTTGAAAAGAAGACATTGTGGCCAAAGAGCAGCCACAACAAAAAGGAGAAGTCGACGAGCAGAGCAGCAAAAGATGAGAATCAAAAGCGATGGCCAGACAGTCATCGAGGGATAAGCTGGCAAGGTGGGTTGGGGGTTGGGATGAACAGGAGAAGCATTTTGTGGCTGCTTTCAGAGCACATCGCTGGCGGTTGCCAACACATATTTGCACTCAAACTGAATTGAATTTTAGGCATAATCTAATAACAACTGGGAACAGCCAGTATTTTTGGCCAAAAAGGAAATGCATGTTGAGTGGTGGCCTGTAGTGAGTAAGGGGGGAAGGGGACAGTGCGGTGTTTGGGATTGCTGAATTTGTTGACTGGCGCAGCAGGATAAATCAATTAACGTGGCACAAACAAAACAATTAATCAAGATGCAGGTTTTTTTAGTTACATATGCAGACAGGAAATGAGGTAATTGAATAGCCATCGATTCAATGTGGCAGAGAGTGTATGGGTGTGGTAATGTGGGTGCAGCTGCAACATGTTTACACGCGCACAGCTGACAACAATTTGTTAAAATTTAACGCTTTATTTACTGCTGACTGGCTGAATTGCCTGAATGCCGAAATGCCTGAATGCCTCGGTGCCTGGGTGCCTGGCTGCCTGACTAGCTAACCCAGTTTGGTTTCCTCCTTTCCTCCTGGCTGGACAACGTGTCCACATTTGACATCTCTAAATAAAGTTTGCCGTCTAGCTACGTGTGGCAAACACGCTTGACAATTTAATGGTGTTGAGGTTTTTTATGCAATACGCTCGCTGCACTTGCTCAAATATTCAGTAGACTGCAGCCAATGACATGGCCAGAAGAGAGTTTCAGTTTTAGTTTTTAAAGTGATACTGCCACAGCTGTTACTGGCTATTTAAATTTACCAGCAACGCTAAAGAACTCTGCTGCATATTCATACAAAAAATGAAGGAAATTATCAGTTTATTCCCACTGGAACACCAAAACTGATAGTTTCGTTTTCCACATTATATATAAGTTGCTCAGTTTAATGCTTGACATATCAGATAACGAGTGACTTACAAACGATAAGATTCTATTCAAAATTTCCAGGAATTGATATTATTCTATTGTAATTGCAACTATATGTGTGTATTGTTAAACTACAATATTGATAATATTCATCGAAAATGGGCTTAATTAACTTGTGCAGAAATATACAGAAATAACAGGCGAAAGAAAGCCACTGTGAATCCGGAAACCTTATAGCTTCTTGATCACTATAAACAGACGAGACCGTGTGTCTGTCTATATAAACATTTCATTTTCGATAACTTCTATGCGTTCCGAATATCGAGTAAAATCGATTGGCGATAGTAATCCAAAAGACATCATCTTTTTATTATTATTCCCATTATTTGGTTAACAATCAGTTTTATAAAAATTCTTTTCAAAAATATAAGTTCAGCATTGGTTTCAGCGAGCTCTTTAAGCTTAACCAAATACATTCCCATTTAAGTTGTTCTTTGTGTAACCCACTGCAGCCACGAAACCACAGTGAAACCACAGAAAAAGGCTCATAACTCAGTGGCATGGCGCATTATACAAGCCCAGCACAGTGGCTCAGTGCTTGGAATGGCATTTAATATGAAAAGCACTTGAAATTAATGGCCGTTGGTAATATATATAAAATGAAAACGACTACTGCATATCAAGTTAACATATACAAATAACAATAATAGCAAGAGCAACTCAAACACTCAACGGCTTATTACATATTAAATGCAATTGCCTGTCAGCAATTAAATAATGCTCAAACAATTTCCAAATATTCGCCAATAATTAACACACGCGAAAACAAACAAATTTCAATTCGAAATTTTGTTATGTTTGTTGCGGCACTTCAGGCAATATTGCACAATATTGCGTATACGCATCGTGTTAGCTGATTAGCGGGTAACAAAAGCAACAAAATTACATTGCTGCACATTTTGATGTATTGACAGTTACCTGGGGCCCATAAATTGCTGCAAAGAAAGGAAATGGGCTCGCAATATTGCTGTTCATGTTGTTGTTTGCCGTTGTTGTTGTTGTTGTTGCTGTTTGATGCAAATCAAATGAGTTGCTGCTGACCAAACGAACGAGCGATCGAATATGGCAAAAGTGTTGAGCGGCTGCTGTTGCAATAAATAAAACAAACGTGAGACCCCTGCCACATATGGCATCTACATAATTTCGATTATTTTTGCAACAAGCGCGAAGGTACTATCTAAGCAAAAAAAAATACAACAACGGGTGTTGAACCAGGAGATACTCTGCAAAACTTTTTTAAAATTAACTATTTTTCAAGAACAATATCTTTTTGCTCAAGTTTTGTCCTCTAGATTAATCCTGTATTTACAAAATTCTTGTAAATACCGAATAAACCGAATAATATATATATATATATATATATATTGCCTAATTTTCCTTTGCTTTTACATTAGTAAATCTGAGCCAATTCTTAATGGAATACTCCTACGATATTGATTTTAAGTCTAGATTCAAAGCTCGACTTTCATTCAAAGTATAAATTCGAACCTTAAAGACATACATATAAATTGTGTCTTATGTGATCAGCCACTCCCTTTACCTATTACAGTTATTTGTGCATTAATTATAATAGCCTCTCCTTATTATCTATATTTAATGAATACAGGGTATACAGGGCAACAACAATGTTTATAATATGGAAATTGTAGTTTGCCATTTTGGCGCGAAATGTCTACATGAAAATTGAGTTGCAGTGGCAATTGTGTGCATATATGTATAATATGTATTCATATGAGTGTTTGTGTGGTGTGCCTCTGTCTGTTTGTGTGTGTTTGTGTGTCTGTATGTGTGTGGTTCGTTTGCATTTGGCAAATGCAATCTTAACAAGACTCTGGTCGCTGTCTGCAATACATTAAATTGCAATTTTAATTTGTTTAGCACGCGCTGCTCCCATTCTCTTTGCCAGTCACCTTTTCTCTCTCTCTCTCTATCGCCTTCTCTTTGTCTGTTCTTTCTTCAACTCTCTAGGCATTTGTTCTCTTCTTTTGTGTACCACATGGCGTATGCGTTATAGCCTTATAGCCATGCATATAGAAACACACGAAAAATGCATGCACTCTCCCTTTGTCTGCAATTTTAATGCTGCTGTTGCTGATTGTTGTTGCAGACTGTTGTTGTTGTTGTTGTTGTTGATATTGGTGGTGGTGGTGGTGGTGCTGCTGTTATTTCACCTGCAGCTGCGGCTCAGACAGCCGCCAGATACTTGCGCATTAAAAATTTAAATAAAATTGCAGAGAAACCGGGTGAAAACACAGGGAATACACATGACTGGCAATTGGTATTGGGTTCAGGTTGTGCCTTGCATATATGAAAATGGATATTGCATAGCTCTGCGGAGCTGTGCTCTGTGTACGTGTTTAGCTATTTCGAAGAACAGTTCAATCGCGTATAACCATAAACATTTGTCTACATAGATGTTTGCGCTTAAAGTCATTTTGATGTCGATTCATTTCTATATAGAAACAAATGCTTTATCTTTATGTTACTTTTATGTCTTCTTATTGAATGATTTTATTGTCATTTGTGTTTTTTTGCTTTTATTTAAATATGTATGTCTTAACTTTGGCCATGAACTGTAAATATTTCTTTAAATTACACCTTAAATACACGGCATGTAAAATTTAAAACTTACACTCTTCAAGCTTAAAGTTAAGTATTCTTGAAAATAAGTTAAGCATATCTTAAAATATGTTTCGCATACATATGTGACGGAATTATCAGTCGTATACCTCTATTGTCAGTCAACGTTCAGAAATGCATTAAAATTTGGTGTCTTGCCAATATCGACGCACATAGCCACGGCGACATCATCACATTCATTCAGTTTTCAACTATATATATTTTATTTAGCTGCCAAACGATTCTAAACAATAAATATAACCAAATCCGCAATGAGATAATCAGTTGAGAATCTAAACAAATCGCAGAAGCAGGAAGACTATGCCAAATATTCAACTAAATACAAATTACATAATTAATTGACATAAAGAAATTCTCTCGAGTATATCTTGATGTTATTGAGCAACTATTCCAAATTCATTGTGTTCACAAATTTGTCGATCATTAGTGTAAAATTTGTAAGTCCCAAAAAAAAGATATATATACATACATATGTATATAAGAGAAAAAGAAACAGAAGAACGCCGCATGAGGCAGCCGCAAGGAATTTTTGCAACGTCAAATGAAGTGAATATCAACGAACGACCTTCAACATGAAATGCGACGTAAAACAAATTTATCTCAATTATATATATACATATACATATATATATGTATATATATATGTGCTACATCTAACAAACACATGTGTGTGTGTGTGTTCTTTGTGTGTGATTTTCTTCTTAGCTCATTTGTGCTGCCCGCTGTTTCTACGGGCTGAGGGGAAGTTACTCCGAGACAAGACATGAAAAACTGTGGTATGTTTTATGGGTGTGTGTAGGTGTGTGTGCGCGAGTGTGTGTGTGAATGTATGTGTTTGTTTTACATTCACCTTGGCATCGCACAAAAATTAAAAGCAAAATAAAAATTTTGATATTTGTGCGGTAAATGCGTAAAAAATAATGAAAGATCTATCTGCATACAGTAAATACTAGCTAGAACGTACGGAATCACGCGAATAATCCTAGGAATAACATATTTATTTAATACTTGAAGCAAACTGAAACAAAATTCTTTTCCTTTCCTAATTTTGTTAATGAGTTTGTACAATAACAGCGGTCATCTACAGTACAATTATAAATTATTTGTGTGACGCGAAACAAATGATTATTTTCTGATTTATATTTATTTAAATTGCATCAACAAGATAAAGGGACTAGCCGCATCATTCTTATTTGCAGTGCACTGTACTCTGAGAAATCTTTTGGTGAAATATACAGCAAAATTGTTGCGCATTAAATGACGCCAACATGAAGCGTCGGCCAACCATTCAATGCATTTTTTGTCAGCATGTTATTCTCAAATGTTTAAACAAAAAACACATATCGGAAAATATTTAATAGCACATTTGCAATTTGTTTGGTTTGGCGCTTAGTTTGAACTGGATTTATAAAATGTATATATGTACATATGTATATTAAAACTGCCCCACAAAATAAATAAGGCAAATTTCAAGTGTTAGCAATGCTCTTATGAATTTTAAATCGAAGTGTTTGCTGTTTATTTTCGAGCAAAAATTTTAAACAGAATAATGAAAAATGTATTTCTATAATTTTATTATCGTGTTTTTTCTTTATTTTTAATTTTTTTTTTTTTTTTAATTTCTGTGCGGTTTGGCAATTTCCGTTGCTGTTGAAAAGTTTTCATTTCCGTTTAGCTTTTAAAGTGTTTCATGTGCTGGCCAACTTAAGGAAAAGTTGGTAAATTTGCTGAGATCATTTGCCAATCGCTGCTGGACCCCAAACGGAAATTGAGAAATCAGCTTTCACACCATTAGCAAATAATTCAGCTGTGACAACAGTCAGACAAGAGCTCAGACACGCACACACAGACACACACACACTCTTACTAACAAAGGCGCCAAATAAAAGTGTGCAATTTGCCAGCAGTGAAAAAGGGTTTGGCGAGTTTTCCTCACACCTGTAGCAAACGAATTTCCGTTTGTTGTTATTTGCCAATTTGAGAAAACAGCCTGGGAAATCGAGCCGGCAACCCTTTTTTTTTGTTTTTTTTTGCTCGCTCGCTGGGCGTGACGTAGGCGTTGCAAGGTGGCCAGACACTAAATCACGAAGCCCGTGTGCGGTTACGCCCTAAAAACACAAACACACACACTCACATACCTTCACACACAAATACCCTGTGTGCAAAAGGATAATGGGAGCTATTTTGTATTTGTCGTCTGTTTTTAGCCGTGTAATTGGGGATTATGAAAGGAACATATCATGTTGAGATTTAAATCATTTAAATGTGGGAAGATAAAAGAAACAATTATGAAAATTTATGTACTTTGGAGTTGGCGAGTTCCAGCATGGTAAACAAATATTTAATAATAATACTATTAAAGAAAGGTATTTGGTATCATTTTTTTAAGATACTTAATTATTAAAATTTAAATTCGTATTTTAATGGATCATAGGATTTAATATAAAGAAGCAATGAATACAAAATTAAACGATTTTATCAAATATCCAATTATTAACTCTAAAAAAATGCACTCAAGTTTAATTCGCAGCTTTTTTTTTACATATTTATCAAGATTATTATTCTACAGGGCATCGCTTAGCTTTTCAAATCGTTTACCCAAAATTTCATTGCACATTGTACAACATTTTCTTGTTCGGAATTCTTTTTTTTTCGTTGCCCCTTTCATTTTTCAAATTGCTTCGCGTTTGCCATTTTTCATGCTAGATGCTTTTTGCCTTTTATTTTGCCTTTTCGCTTCCACTTTTTCTGTTCTCCCTCTCTATCGCGCTATCTCACTCTGCCTTTTGCCGCACATCCAACTACTTGACACTTCCGTTTCCGCTTGTGTTGGCCTGACATTGTCTTAGGTTTCTAAGCCAGTGCAAATTTTGAAAGTAAGTCCACTGTAGTTACAGTTAGGCACACCCAACACACCCGCACCAAACTCGCTGCTCAAATGTACGTTCATCTTGTGTGACGCTTATCCTTCAGCGCCATTTTTATTCGCTGTTAGCGCCCAAACTTTCATATTGCGCAAAAAAAAGAAGCCAAATAAACGAGGAAAAACATTTGCTTTCAGTGTTTTATGCGTGAAATTTATTGTTTTTGACAATGAAAATGGCGGCGCAAACGTTTCCTGATCACAGCCCGTCTTATCTATAGACCCTTTTTGTTCATGTCTTTTTCTGTTTTTTAGCTGCCTGCTCCATTGTCGTATTTTATTGAAATTCATGTATTTTTAAAAGCCTTGGCCATTTGGTAGCTGAGCCGCATTGGCTCTAAATCGTTTAAGCATTTGTTCTGTTTCAGTTTCAGCAACAATTTTCTTTATTTTCTTCTCTTTTTTTTGGCTTGATTTTTACAGATATTTTGTTGGTTTCTGGTTTGTTTTTTATCTGTTCATAAAAGTTAATGTTTTGCATCATGGTCCCCAAATGTTTATTGTGTCACTGCTGCGATTGTTGGCCCTTTATTAAAGCATAGTTAGGAGCGATAACTGAATTGCGAAAAAGGCACTAAATGGAAACAGCTGCTAATCTGCAGATTTGTCTTGATTTGGTTTGTCTATAAACAGTTGTCATTTTTCTTGGACAGGATTGACAATAAACGGAAAAATGGTAAAAGTATTGAGCTAACAGAATAAATATATTTATTTATTTAATTGAATATTTATATCTTTCAAATTTAATGTTATTAACTTTTTGCCACTATATCTAAAAGACTAAAACCCTTTTCAATACTATTAAAAGTCAAACAAAAATTTGAATTCATATTCAGTCTCATCAGGCCGACCTTGATCTTAACTTATCATATCCCCTTGGGCAGTCAGAATTATAAATACTATTAATTAAATCCAGATAATTTGCCATTTTTGATTGTATAAGTTTATAAGTTATTGACTCTCATAAACTAGTCGAAACTATTGTAAAGGCTTCTTAATGCTCAGCTTTTAGCTTTTATCAGTTTCACATTACTTACAGCAGGTACAAACGAGTACACATATGTATATAAAGATATATGTATATATTTATATGTATATATATATATATTGATATACATATGTGTGGTACAACAGCCCTCGTATCTTATCTTTTATCACTTGTCACTGATATACGACAAGTATACGCAGCGTTCTCGTTAAATGTATAGTTTTCATTTGAGCCCATTTAACTGTGTTTCATTTCATATCAACATTATTGCTATTGCCAGCTATATATATGTATATATATAGTTCGATCAGTTACTCAAACTTACCGCCTTCCGGCTCTGAGTCATCTATGTAGATCATTTTGTTCTTATTGCGTCCCTTGACGCTGGGTTCACGCAGACGAGTGCCCGTTTTGACTGCTTTACTTTACACAAAACGTATTTAGTTATATATCTATGTATATATATATAAGTTTCAGATATTTTGGTTTCAACGCACTATTTGGTTATTTGCTGCTATCTATAATATTGAATACAAATTTCTTTTTTTAACACAAATCATTTTCTTTTTGCGCTGTGGCAAAAAACGAAATTATGAAAATTTATATTTCTGTTGACTGAACTTCACTTCACAGCGTGATTTGGCTTGATTTTGTATTTATTTTGTATTTCGCTTGTTACGCACTTAAAAAATGACACAAAGAATTATTATCTAGCTTTTCGAATGCTTTTGACTTGACTTTTTGACTTGGTTTATGGCCACGTTACGTATGTGTAATATTTTCAATGATTTCAATAGCTGCGTTGAGTTATTATAATTTCCATTTATTTGATTGGGATATTGAGCTGTTGCTGTTGCTGCTGCTGCCTTTTGATTGCGTGCTATTGAATTATCGTCGTCGTCGTCGTCGTCGTCGTCGTCATCGCGAGCGAGCGTTGTGCATCAAACTGTTTTTGGCCTGGGCCACAATATTTGATTTGGGTGCCTCGCGTTGCCAATATATTTTTTTTGCGCTCGTGTGTGTGTTGCCTTTGTTGCGAGCGCTCTTTGCTGCCGCTGCTCAATTATAAATGTGTGTGTGTGTGTGTGTGTGTTTGCCTGATAGCAGGCAGCAGGCAGCAGTAGCAACAGGGGTGGGCAGGAGGGTAAAGGAAGTGGGGCCGGCACGACTTGTCGCCGATCGACTCGACTCGACTCTCAGCTAGCTCGCTCGCGTTTTTATGCCTATCTATAAATAAAAAAAAAAAGATACAACTAGCTCTAGCTGTATCTCTATTCTGTAGTCGTCTTCTGTATCTTTGTCTGTTTGGTTATAAAAATAAATTGCTAAGCGATTTGTATGTTGCTCACATTCTCTCTCTTTCTCTCTCTATTGGGAGCAGTCGCTCTCATCTTTTTCTCTGGCAGTCGTTTAGCAGATTTTTGTTTTGCGATATTCCTTCTATTTTTTTGGCAACATATTTGCCACCTACTTGTCGTAGTCATAGTTATATATGTATACTATATGCATGTCTAAATATGTTTGCATGAATATGGCCTGGTTGGCATATAGCTTCCTATTGCCCTGCCTTTTCCACTGCTGTGTCTGGCGTCTTTTTATCTGCCACACACATACACAATTTTCTGCATTTTCTTCTGTGCCTTTTTTCTTTGCAACTTGTTGCCGCTGTCAGCATTGCATTGCGTATGTGTCACGTTTTTTGTTGGCTAAGTGCTCTATCTATCTATACATCTATCTTTTAGTTCTTGCTTATATCATCATCATTGACCTTCATTGGCATTTGGCTTTTGATAGGATTAGCGTTAGGTTCTAGCTGTAAATAACTGTAAAAATAATATAGCTATAGCTATTGATTGTATCAGTTGTATTTTTATATACTGGTGACATTACTACTACTAAACCTTAATTCAACTGATAACTAAATTTAGTGTCCGTAAAATGTGCTGCTGTCTGTTGACATTAGAGGTGCTTCGACTGATATGATACTTAGTTGCTGGCTATCAAATTTTACGTTACTTTAAATATAATATTTTATCTTTTCATATTTTATCATTTGCTAATTGAGGAAAGTGATTCAGGGCAAGCGGAAGATAAAACATTTGGCAACTTATCTAAGTTCCCACAAGGAACAATAAAACAATTAAACATGGTTTGCTGGGAAGATCTCATTAAAGCTAGAACAAAGTTTAATAAACACAGATTTGTCATAAGGCTTAAGGCCATTTAGAGTGCGATTTTCAAATATTTGCCAAGTCTGAGAGCCTGTGCGGACACATGTTGAATATTTTTGCTTTATCTCTATGTCGACATTATTAAATTACGCTTTTGCTATATTTGGGTAGGTTAACATCATGCCTGATAAGAGCCAGAAACACACACACCTCCAAAAAAACCTAAATGCCTATCTTATCGGACGGAAGAATGCTTAATTGCCGGACAGCCGGCTATAATATATATGCGTCATTCGAGAGAGAGAAAGAGAGAGAGAGAGAGAGAGAATGGGAGAGAGCGAGAGCGTTAGAGAAAGATAGATAACGAGACGGTTCAACAGACTAACTGACTAACTTGGCGAACATTGGGCCTTGGTCTAATTGGTTGGGTTTTCCAACTTAAATTCCTTTAAAGCGTCTAACGTAAACAATAATACAAACAGCTAAGCTGGCTAAGCAAAACACAGCTGTCGGCCGCACGAATCCTTGGCCATAAAAAAATTACGTATACGCAGCCTGTGGACAGCTGCAACGCACTGGCCAAAAGCAAATAAACAAAACGCTGTCTGAGCACTTGTGATGTGTACGTGTTCCAAACGGGCCTTGCGGTTGTCGACAGGACTCTATAGCTGGCTCCTGCAGGATGGGCGGTTGTCGTGAGGGGGGCTCTACTCTAAGCCTCGTTTTGATTTGCAAAGGTCTAGCAAATGCATTCGGCTTTGTTGCACTATAAAGTGACTTGGGGCAAAGGCAACGGTTTAAGTCCTCTGTTCGCCTGGCCTCCCGGCTAGCTTTGTTTTAAATAATGCAAATCCCTTAAATGCACTAAACGCAGCGGGTGCTCTCTGTTCGCGTTTTTCTTTCTATTTTCCCCCTTTTTCACTTTTCCACTTTTCCACTTTGAAAATCGAAAATCGCGCACACGGCACGTTATTGTTTTGCTATTTTTGTTGTCGCTTCCGTCGTTGCCCAAAAATGCATTCGAAACAACAAAAAAAACTAAAAGAAAACAAAACAAAAACTTCTGTTTGTTATTTAGTGTGCACGAAATCATTTAGCAGTCGCTTGCATTTTCATTTGTTTTTTAGCAATCCATTTTCTATTTCGTTGTCAGTTTTTTGTCTTAAGCGCACGTTTCGTTTATAGTTAATTTTGGCAAATCAGTGTTGCACCATTTTGTTGAATGCACATATTTTGATAAGATTATTTTGCCTCATCGAATGCACGAATTTGTTGCAGTCGTTGCTCTGGTTGCACACCGCCCGGCTGCTCATTGCACATTCAACTGTTTCGACAAAAAGAATTTTTAAATACAATTTTAATCAAGTTTTTCGGCTTGAAACATTTTCGGCCAGCCAACAACGCCTCGTGGCGCTATTTTCGTATTAGTTCGTGCACAATTTTCGAAACAATTTTCATGTGTGTTCGTTGTGAGGTTTTTTTTTATTATTTTGTTTTCTTGGTGCCCTGTAAAATAGATTTGAGGGAAGCTATTTCTTTATTCGTTTGGTCAAACTCATTTGCTGAATACAAGATTAACTTTGCATCTCAAAAACAACTTTAGTTTTGAGTTTTATTTAACTAGAGTATCTTTTTGATATTTATATATACATATAGGGTATTATTAGCGTTGAGCATACCTTATTAATGTGCTGCTCACTTGTATTGTAATGTGCCTGCTTCACTGCTGCTGGTTGTTGGCGCAACAAAAAGGCAATGTGTGTGTTTACCTCGCTAAACTTCTTTGGAGCTAATTATAAACTGAATCTCTCGGCATTGCCTGCCACACAGCAATGGTCCATTAGCCCCAATTCTGTGTGGGTGTGGCCCTTAGGGGCCGGGTGGCGTTTGCTCTACGTGAGCTCCAACAGGAATACACAAAATGTGTTGGATTTTTGTGTTGCTGTGCAAATGGTTTACAGGTTGTCGCTGAATTTTTCATGCATTTAAACAGTTGCAAAGAACTAATAAATATTTTGAGTTTTTTGACATACAAATTTGGTATAGAATTTTAACTAAAATTTTGTTATCTAAATTGGTAAATTGGTCCTGTGGCGCAATGGATAACGCGTCTGACTACGGATCAGAAGATTCCAGGTTCGACTCCTGGCAGGATCGTTGATTGATCTTTTTTTTGAGGTAGAGAAGTAGCTACATATTTCTATGAGTTTGAAAAAGTATATTTTTTAAATATAATTGCACTTGAACTTGTTAGAGCTTAAGTTGTTAAAATGTTTAATAAAAATGAGAGATCAAAAAAGATATCTTCGCCCAACGTGGGGCTCGAACCCACGACCCTGAGATTAAGAGTCTCATGCTCTACCGACTGAGCTAGCCGGGCGTGTTATTAATACCGTACGAATATCTGAACACATAATATAATTAATTTAAATATTTATAAATATCAAATACTTATGTATATCATCTCTATGTCGGAAGCCTTGCCCTTTAATTGGCATTAGTTTAAAATCTTATTTATTGATTGCAATTGTGTTGATTTAGTGAGTCTCTTTGTATTTTGCTATACCTTCTTAACGCACAAGGCGACCTTGTGCTAAACTACACACACTACACACACCACACACACACATGCCATGCACAGTATATAAATTTTACTCTTTCGTTAGCAGCATGGCGCCTTCTAACTTGGCCATCTATTCCCGAGTCGATTTTCTGTACGCTTTTCATCTCAGCGTGCGATCTCGCTTTTCTTTCTTTTTTTTTGCCTCCGAGTTGTTTTAGAAGCAATTATATTTTCTGGGTCATAAATGGGAAATATGCAAGGCATGTAGACAAATGGCAATATAAATTATTTAATTTCCACACAAGCATATTTCGCTTAAATTCTTATGCGATATGGATAAAAATATTTCACTCGCTCGCTTTTCATTCTAAGGTCGTCGACGAGTCGTTGACTGCAGCTGCGGTCGAGTTTCGATATTGTTGGTGTTGTTGCTGTTTTTCTTGTGGATGGCGCCGCATTTTACGACATTTTACGCACATAAGTAGCTATATAATTATATATGCATATAGATCTTTATATATACATATATGCTTATGTGTGTGTGGCGGCTGCTGCTTGCTTTATTATTAAAATTAGTGGCATTTGGCC
This sequence comes from Drosophila nr. perissopoda 5 BK-2023a, assembly GCA_035044105.1. Lineage (NCBI taxonomy): Eukaryota > Metazoa > Arthropoda > Insecta > Diptera > Drosophilidae > Drosophila > Drosophila nr. perissopoda 5 BK-2023a. Next base: position 1,039,822 of record JAWNMK010000126.1, read on the forward strand.
TTTTGCAGCGCGTTGACAGCCAGAAATCAATGTTAACGTAGCCCGAAGCGCTACAAAATTTATGAGCCTTGTGGACCTTGTCGCTTGAACTTGTGTCAAAGTGGCACAATGACAAAGATGCGCACTCATCACATCAGGCAGCAAAAATGCATCACATCGCATGTGATTCAGTTAGCAAGTATTCTAGTTGCTAAAAATACCCTGTAGCATAGTCGAGGATAGAGGGTATATAATATGCTTACTTGCATACTTAGGATACTTGGAAGAGTTCTTCGTGTGCGTGCCACAAAGGTAGTTGGGTACTTTGAGCACAGTCAAGAAAGTGACGAGAGTCCTTTGCATTAACTGTACCCTGTAGCATAGTAGAGGGGTAAATCTAATATAAAATGAATGTTGACAAATGTATTTATGTATCTTATAAATATATTTGTGCATCTCTTTATACACATGTTTTCGGCCTGTGTGTGATGAACATCTTTGTTTCCATCATGCCCCAAGAAATTTTTGTTGTCTCGATCTAATTGTTGATGTTGCTGCCGCTGCTGTTGTTGTTGTTGCTATTGTAAATGTAATGGATGTGGTTGTTGTTTATGTGGCCTACTTCCGGCGATCGTTGTTTACGTCTAATTGGCTGGCCACGTAAACAAATGGTCAGCTGAGTATTTATAGGTGCTCGAGTGGGGCATTGAATTTGGATACGATTTTTGTGGCTACGTCAAACAGCTAAGGAATTTCGCTTGATTTGCGCTTGCATATAAATAAATTTAATTGACATTTATGTCAGGCAGCTGAGCGCTCGTTTATCACATAACGTTTTATATAAAATGCAAATTATTTGCCAGCTGGTGTTCTATATTCTATATAACTGAATCCGAACAACATTTGCGGTTAGCCGCAAAAACAATTTAATTTCATTGCCTTTTAAATTCGTTCAACATTTTTCGGCTAAGCCCCTTCCACTCTATACCCCTAGTGTCTCAGTCCACCAGTCCTTCTTCTAATCCTTTTTCCCCAAAGTTTCGTGTCTCGGCACGTACTTGCTACCACGCCCTCGCCAACACCTTAACTCAGCCCCTGCTGTTGCTGTCATGAATTGCAGAAAATTTATTTTACCTCAAGGACTGCGGATATATTGTTGCGTGGCCAACACGGATTTGTGCCAAGCAAGCAAACAAGTTTTTGTTTGTTTATTTCGATTAAACTTAAAGTCAAGCAGACAATTCATTCATTGATAAATCTCCGCATTCCTTCGCTTAATGGAAAGGTCACGCCAATGGATTCGATTGTGCTATGCCAGCGCACAAAGGCGAACCAAATAAATATTTATAATTTGCGCACATGCCAACGCAAATGGCCAAATGGTTCAACTTGATGACGTTACCTCATTTTACACCCACACCCCCAGAGAGTGAGAGAGTGAAATCTTGAGAGCGAGCGTAGCCGGCAAATAAATTAAGCAGCTGCGCTCAAAAGTATGCAATGCCAAATTATGCAGCAACAAATATGAACAATTTGTTGCCAGCTGGAAATTGAAATTTCTTTTGAAATGTACTTGCAGCATATAATATAAAATATTTGAAAGTAACATGTTAGCCAAAATACTTACCAGATTGTAGGTCGAATTCAATTGAAAAACGGAAGCTATATTATTAGTTCCTATATCATCAAAACATAACCAATTTATAGCCTGTTTCGGTACCTTTACCATTGCGGAATGTGAACTTAAATTCGATTTGATATCCCAATAATTTTTTATATTTAGAAAGCAAAGGTCTTAAGCTAGTTCAAAAGTTCAATTGGTAAATATTTAAATTGAACATGGTGAAAGTTATACTCCATATAATCCAATATAAGCCATGAGCCAGAAGGATTTCGCTGCGTTAGAGCTTAAGCCAAATAAACTCCAGTAGCTGTATTATTTTGACGCTCATAAATTCATGAAAAGGATTTTACGGTAACATAATTTGACTAGATTACCACGACACCTTTGGCAAAAAGTGCAACGACTCCGTGGCACCTTTGCGTTCCGGAAAATCAATGTTTATAATTACGCACGTGCTGTGGCAAAAATAATGCAGCACAAGCCAAAGGAGTGGTTGTGATTTATGGCAAACGCAACGCAGCAGCTATAAATTGAAAGCCAGCACAAACAAAAGACGCAGTCAGAGTTTGCCTCAAAATCTCATCAAAAAAAAAGCCAAAAATATTGAATGCAATTTTATTTACCACACATGCAACACAGCTGCAACCGCAAAACGCTCTCCGCTTGCTTTTTTTCATCTGTGGTGCTGCATTTTTTTCTGTACAGAAATTTATCATATTGTGTGCTTGTAACTATGCTATTTAGTTGATGTTTGCATATAAGTGCGAAAGAGATAGAGATTGAGAGAGATACCTGCTTATAAGTTGCCTGTCGCGCACAGGACTCTTCTACTTCGTCTTGTGCTGGTTGCACATTGTTCAAAACTGAGCTATTGCTGTGTTGCTGCTCCTGTTGCATGCATCCTGGCTGTTGTCAATTCATTGCCCGCTGAAATTCGCAGTGTGAAACACACAGCAACACACACACTCTTACACACACTTGCGGTAGTCATGGTTGCCACAAGCCAGCTGCCACCTGTGCTACAGCCTTCTGTTTGCGCATGTGTGCGTTTAAATGAGTTTACGTGCTCTTAGCCAAGCCAGTGTATGTGTGTGTGTGTGTGTGTTTGTGTGGGCGCTGCTATGCGGCTTCAGCAGAACCCGTTGCCAGCTCCTCTGCTATTTGTTTGTTTGTTTGGCTTTAGCTCTAAAGCAGCAACATCAGCAGTAGTAAGGGCTTCTTGGCTCAATTGTTGTCGGTTATCTGGTTGGTTGCTTCTGCTGCTTGCCTTTGCTGCTTGCTACTTGCTGCTTGCTTTGTTGCTGCTTGTACTCTCTTCAAAATCCAGTTTAATATTTTTGATTTAATTTTGTTTGCTTGTCGGTTTCCTGATGCACGAACCATGCGCCTTAGATTTGCTTACGGCATTTTGGAAGTCGTCAAGTTGAGTTTGCCCCAAAACGTATTTATGCAAGACAGTCAAAAGGCTGCTTCTGACACACACTCAAATGTTTATCAACTGGTACATATGAAATGCTGATTTAAGTTTGCTTGCAACAATCTCTCAAAAACCTTCACGTATGTATCTTTGCTTAGATGTATTTTAATGTTGTCTTTTTGTGGGTGTCAAAGCTTTGATACAGTTGTGTGCATTTCCAGTAAAGTTTTCACTTTATGTTGTGAAATAAAGAGAACTTGAAATGTTTATGTATTCTAAAACTTGAATTTATCATCTGGTTATTTATCTCATTTATTCATTTGTTTGTGGAATTAATTTGCATTTAAAGTTCTCACATGTTTTGGCCGACATATATGTATCAGTTAGACGAGTATTAAATAAACTTGGAAAAATCAAAAATAAGGTTTAATTTTAAAAGTCAGACCTTGAGCCACATAAAACATTTCAATGTTTCTCTGCTAGGGTTTGTTGTACGCACTCAACCAAATGATATTTAAGTAGTCGTTGGCAACAGAAAAAATGCGAAGAAACATCAGCCAAAATACAAAAATGAAATCACAGCAAAATTAGTTGTAATTGAATTGTGGCCTACTTTGCATGCGTTTTCCTTCTAATCGCCTTAAAGCGCCAAAAGGCAACAAAAAAGCAACAAATAAGGCCATAACTTGTTGCTTAGAGGCTTGACCCCAGACATATGACGGACGCGACAGGTGATCTAAAGCAACAGTGACAACAACAACACTGTCTCGGGTTCAAGTGCATGGACTAGTCGAAGGCGTTTCTAACGTATCGTATCGGGATTGGTATTGGTATTCAAACTACATGAAAACGAAAGCAAATATTTGACGTTTTAGTCTAATTAAATTAGTCACAACGCCCGATCTGGCCCCATTGGGAAATGGTATAAATTTCTGTGCGGCAGCCAAAGACAGAGTCGCAACCGCAAAACGCTGGCCGTATAAAATTCGCGGACTTCACATTGTGTCAACGTGCGCAGAACGGAACGCTTCGATGTTTTTTTCCTTTGTGCTGCTAAAAAAAAGAGATATTAACAAATAAAAGGACTATCTTTATATATGTACATAAATTATACAAAAAAATTGTTGCGGCTGAACTGTATGCAATACAAAAGTTAAGCCACAATATTTTTTGTTAGCTCTCTAAGCCACATGAAATTTCTGCGACCATTGTGCGGCAAAGCTGAACAATTGCACACGTTTTTGTGCGCCAGAATGCAAGAAGTAAGTGGCTTAAATGTTCCACCGACCAAGTGAATTATGTGGCCAGCAAGCCCGGCACAGAGAGAGAGAGAGCAGTAAAAAAAAAGAAAGAGAGCGAAAGAGTTGCTTTAACAAAGCAGCTGCCGGTCACTGTGCTTAAGCATTGCATGCACGTGTATGGAGTGAGTGTGTGTTTGTGTGTGTAATTTTGAGTGGGTGCACGTGTATGTGTTAGCAGTACCTGCTTCAAGTGTGTTGCATACTATATGAATTGACTGCTAACCAATCCTGCAACGTGCGCAAAAGAGTGACAAACTTTCAGAACATAAAACTTCAAGCATTAAGATGAAAATGTTTTTGAAACAGGTATAAAAATTCAATAAAAGCTTCTATTGTAAATTTCTAGAATTTCCCTAATGTCTAAAATTTAAAGTTTGACTCCTCTACAGATCCAAAATGACGTTGTAGTTATTTATACAATCAAACAATATTTTTTGGAATCCATTTCCCCAATGTCAGCTTGACAAAAACATGCCTTACATTTCATAAATCCATTGGATTAACGCTGCCTAAAATCCAATTATCCAAATAGTAATTACTAATTGCTTAACTAGTCAAATTAGTGTTAATCAATTGCATTAAATTCGAATTCCCAATAGTAGAAATCAACCGTTAAACGCTAGCAGCAAACATGCATATATCAACTTATGTCAGCTGACCTTGCAGATAAGACCACATTTACGGTGTCGCATTGCTAAAATTGAATTATCATGTGAGGACAGTTCCAGATAAGCCAGGACTGTACTATGGGACTTTTAGGACTTATGCTTGGGGTCGCTGTCTTGTTAGAACCGGAAAGTACGACACTTTATGTTGTCAGTTTTATGGGTTGCCTTGCCAGGAAAACGGATGAATAATAATTTAAAAAAATATATACATAAATATGTTAAATGACAAATGTTCGCGTCCCACTTATAATTCTATTAACTTAATTAAACAATGCAATTGTTGGCTTTTGTCTGGCTACTCACAATGCATCCCGCACACACATAGCCGCTGCGGGCTCCAACGGATGTGCCATTTTTTACGAGCCACCCTCTCTCAAAAAATATAAAAAAAAACGTTTATTTTATGGGAATGCAAACCCTTTGAAATGCAGATGTGGAAAGTCAGATTTAAATTGATTTCAGAAAGAAATTCAAACAAATATTTAAGCATTGATTGGTCAACAATTGTAAAAATCAACATGAAATTTCCATGATTGAGATTTATTTACTTCTGTATTTTTATAAAACGTCCCGTCAAAGAGTCATTTAGTTGATCTGCCCGAAATCGAGTGCAGTGCTTAAAGTGTGATATAATATTTTGAAAATTTATTGAGTTATTGGTGAAATAAAACACTTGGTTGTCCGCACGCTCCATGTAAACAAAAGGGCAATTCATTAATTTCGGCACATAAACAAATGCACAAACAACAGCTGAACGATAAAGAAAAAACGCATAAGAATAATTGAAAATGGGAAAATCGTATATGCAAATGTAAATACTAAAGCATTGAAAAGAAAATGCAAATTGATAGAAATCAATTTTTGGTGTGCGGTTTTGAAAATGCATTTTCAGTTGTGATCTGATGTGCAAATGTTCAAGTAGAAAACAATAATATATAATATGCAAATAGAATAAAACCAATTAAAATTAAATAAATACAGTGAATTCGAATTATTTATAAGTAATTTTTAGCTTAATTTTTCGATAAATTTCTCAATTAAAAACAGTATGTCAAAAATTTGTTTGCAAGCTCCAAAATAATTGAGTCGAAATGTGCTGTGAATTGTACGCTTAACTCAAATTAAAAGTAAATAGCAAAAAAACTGTAAAGTGTCTATCTGCGATAAATATTCCGCAGCTCAAAATAGCTGAAAATTAAATGCATTAAATGCATTTGGCACTTAAAAATAAAGGGCTTACCAGATGAGCTGTGGCAAAAAGCGAATGAAATAAAAATAAATTTAAATTATAAACAGCTTAGGCGACAAGCTTCAGCACACGCTGACCAAAAACCATAAAACCAAGACAAAAATCAACTGAAAACACACACAGGACACACACACAGATACACACATACACCCATACACCCATACACACACATTTAACTAGAAACAACAGTGATCAAAAAAGGCTAGAATAACTTCAGTCCAAAGTTGCATTCACAGGAGCTTAGTGTTTGCGAGTTTTTGGGTTTGGCTTTTGGTTGTGTGTGTGTGCCAATCTGTGTGTGTGTATGTGTGTGTGTGTGCTTAGCTTAAGCTCATACGTTGACAAGCAGCTGGAAAAAAGAAGTTGCAATAAATGAACTGCAGTGTTAAGCGAGCTTTAGAAACTTTTGCCAACAACACGAGACACAAATAAATTACACGACACTTTTTGTTAAGTGAATTACACAAAATACACCCCGACACACACCCCGACACACATCCAGACACACACCTCGACACACACCCCGACACACTAATAAACATGGGTCGCAAGAAGAAGCAACCAATGGGCGTAAGTATTAAATGTCTGTTGGTAAACTACTGTGTATCTTAAAGATACAAAACACACGTTACACCTTACAAGTAGCTGCCAGCTCGTTTTCGCACCGATTTGCAGGTTACGCATCCGCCGTTTTAGCCACTGTTTTGGGATTGCTGTTGCTGCTGATGTTGGCCACTTAGCTTAAACGCTCCAAAAGGCACACATTTCATTTCCATGCCATTTAAGTGGCACAGATAAAGCAGCCAACCAACCATTTTAACACTTTGCACTTAATTTCCCTATATGTTTATGTTTATTTTCTTCTTGTCCTCGCTGCTATTTTTTGTGTAAGCTTTTTTTTATTTTTTTTGGAATTTTCATTATTTTTATTTTTATTTATTTACACCTACGCGAATTTTTACATACTGACTCCCATCATTTTTGGTTCTTTTTTTAGTTGCCGCCCGGTGGCTTGAATGCCTCTGGTGGTGGCGCCCCTAAAACTGTGGGCGGCAGTTGTGTGCCGCTGGGATTACCGCAACCTTTGCTGCTCGAGGAGAAGAAATTCCTGCTCGCCGTCGAGCGAGGCGATATACCAAATGTGCGCAGGTGAGTCCCATCCAAATTACGTGTTTTTCCCCCGTTTGCGTTCATTTCGTTTTTTTTTTTCTTTTAACCCGCATATAAAATTTGTAGCTTTTTTTGGATACTCTTAATTCTATTGTAGCTCTATTTTGGATACTCTTACAGAGGCATATATAATTTTATTGTGATGACATCATAGAGTATTTCCACTTCGATGTGCTAAATGTAGCAGTTTTTTTTTCGTACAGTGAGGGGTGCGTCAAGGGGCACGCAGGTGTCGATGGGCCGTATCCGTATCCGTGTTCGTATTCCCCCAAGGACGATATGTGTAGAGCTCACTACAGGAAACGTAAAATCCTATCAACACAACTCCTGTTTGTGGAGTGTGTTTGCCTGTGTGTATGTGTGTGTGCGTGTGTGCGTTTGTTTTTGAGTGGTTTCAATTATTTGCATAGCTGCCTGTTTGTTTGCCTTTGGGAATCATCTTATGTGCCACTTAATAAGCAATATGCGGGCTTGAGCACCGTTTGCCACTTCAACGGCATTCAAAGGCGCATTTTAATAAATTTGCAATTAATTTTCGTTCTGTTTATTGGCACAAACTTTTAAAATAAAAAATATTGAGAGTGCACAAAGTTAAAGAAAATTGATTACAAGCATGGAACAAGATAATTTCATATATACTGGATGAAATTAAATTATGTATTCAAAATAATACAAAAATGAACATTTTTAGTTCGTTTAAAGTAGCTTTAAATGATTGTAGATTTCTTTGGCATTTCCAGCGCTTTTTCCAAAAGAAAGTTGAGTGAAACTCCAAATTCATAATTTGAATTCATTTCTCAGAAGCCATCCCCCCAAGTAAAAAGACAAGAATTTGAATGGCATGAATAACCATTTATGAACAATCTTTAATTTTTTTCAATATGTTTTACAATAATAGCTATTTGAATCAAATCTGATATTTGTAAAATTGTGCAAATGTAAAAAGTGTAAAAAAAAAAATAAACATTGTTGTCAATAGCTAGGTGAACAATTATCAATTGTTCTCTTCATGAAATATTACAATTAGCTTGTAATGTTTGAGCCTCTCTTCTGAACACACATTCTCTGACTGCTCTCCGACTGTTGTTAAATCGTGTAAAAAAGTGTAAAAAGTGTAAAGAGTGTAGATAAAAGTAAGTAGGGGGTAACAAACTCTTAACTCGGTGTGCAGTGTATACGTTGTTGTTGCTCTTCTGACTCCTTTGCTGCTTGGATACTTGGTCTCTTGGTTATTTGTGTGCTTCTGTCTATTTTGCTGTTGCCTCCTCTATTGATTGGTTTGGTTTGTTTGGGTTGCTCATTCCTGTTTAGCGTGTAAAGTTAATAAAACGGTAGGGATTGAAACTCTTCATTTCGTCGAGTGTGTAGCGATAATGTGGCGTTTGTGGATCCTCTTCGGAGCCAATTGACTCACCCTCCTCCTCTTCATCATCCTCGCGCTGCACGCGTATCCCTTTCAGCTGGCAGGCATAGCGATAGAGCTCCTCCTCGCGATCCTTGAAAAATTGCCAAGAGATGCGACTGATTGACGGCGTTGGATGCGGCTCGTGTCCATCGATATTTGCGGTCGATGTCAGCCAATCGACGCCACTCAGTTCACCAGTTTGTGTTTCTAATCAATTAATGAATTGGGATACACACACTTTGTTTACTTTTTGGCATTTTGGAGTAGGGGTAGGCTGGGGCTCCAGCACATACACCACACGCTACTCACCCTTATCCTTTTGTGCCATTTTGATGACCATGCCCTGATCTGTAGAAGCGTCCATATTTTAGTTTGTTTTGAATGTGTTTTACAAATAATTTAAAAGCCAAATGGTTTTATATTCGGCGTTTTATTTAAAATGCGTATTTTAAGGTGTTTTTTCTTTGAATTTTTTACAACAATTTTTGTTGACGAACAATTGTGAAATGATTTTTCTTGAATTGTCGCAGCTCAGCAAAAATGTGCTCGAATTTTTGACGACCAAATCAGAGGTGACTACGTTGCATGACAAATTAATCGAAAAGTGTTGCAAAATGCATTACGAAATACTGAAACCAAAACTTGACCAATGCTGTAAAACTTGTCGATATTTTAAATATTAAATTCGTTAAATTTTGTACCTTAACTAGTTAACTTTTTTAAAGACAAATACTGTTAACATTTCTACGATTTCCTTCAGTGCCATTCGATTGATTGGCAAACTTTTTTTGTGGAGTCCGCACATAATTAAAAAGTTTTGCAAGAAAAGCAAAAGTTATTTTTGACCATTTTCAAAACACTTTCTGTTTATTTTCTTTGCTGTTGCCGCCTTTAATTACTTCAGAATACTGCAAAAGGCACTGCGACAGCAGCATATCAATATCAATTGCATGGATCCATTGGGCAGGCGAGCCCTAACAGTGGCCATTGACAACGAGAACCTGGAGATGGTCGAGCTGCTGGTAATCATGGGTGTGGAGACAAAGGATGCCCTGCTGCATGCCATCAATGCGGAGTTCGTTGAGGCCGTTGAGCTGCTGCTCGAGCACGAGGAGCTCATCTTCAAGGAGGGCGAGCTCTACGTGAGTAATATCTACTACACCACATCTGACTCTGTCCCTCATCTGCTCCATTATACTGTGCTGCACTCATCTAATTTGTGGCACATATCGAGTGGCCCGGCTTTCGGCGGCTGTCTCAAAAACCGAAGCTAATACGATTTTAATCAGTTTTGTGTGGCATCGTTAGGCACGTACATGACAGACGTTCAAGTGATTGGGTTGGGATTGGGTTGGGGCTTGGCTCTGGTATTGGAGCTGGAATTGGGAGTGTGCGATAAGCGGACAACACTTCCGTTTACCAACGCTTCCTTCTGTCATACTCACTCATCATCCTCCTCCTGCCACTACTATCATACATGCCTGTGTCACTTTGCTTGGGGTGTTATGCATTTTTTATGAAATATGCCAAACCCATAAGGGAAATCTTTTTTTTTTTTTGGTTCAATTGTTTGTCAGGTTTCCAGCTAACTAGTTTTCTTCATAAATAATTAAATTGATGAATTCTTTATGAATTTGGAATTGGAGGAATTCATTTTACATAACTGATTGTATCATCTCTATGACTGTTCCAGTTCTGATCAAGTTATTATGTAGATAAAAAAATTCCCTAAAATGGTATATATATATATGTGTATAATATGTATGTGGCAAAAGCCTTGCATCAGATTGCGATATTATTCGTGAGTACAAATTTCTCTGTATCCAAGGATATACAAACTTCGACCAAGTTATTTCTGTTTTCTTTTTATTTTGTTTTATTTTTTTTTGCAAATAAAGTTGTACGAGAGATAAGGAGGGAGAGAGTGAGGCAGAGTTCGGTGGCGCCACAGACATATTTATGCACACGAGCACACTTCATTAAGCAGCCATTGGACGCAGTTGAAGTGTGAAAATTACAATTGTAAGGCATATGTAATAAAAACGTTTAACGAGCAGGAATAACACACTCACACATACTCACACATGCACACACACACATGTTGATAGATGGAGGAGAGTCAGTTGAGCAGCACCTTAACCTTCTTAAGCATCTTAACTGGGCTAATATCGCTTTTGCAGAGCTGGCAGAAGGTGGACATAAACGCTGCAATGTTCGCACCGGACATAACTCCACTGATGCTGGCGGCGCACAAGAATAACTTTGAGATATTGCGCATACTTTTGGATCGTGGTGCGGCGGTGCCAGTGCCCCATGACATACGGTAAGTGATTGCCCCATCTCTTATTTATCTTATTATTATTACTATTTCTTTTACAGCTGCGGCTGTGAAGAGTGCGTGCGTGTTATTAGCGAAGATTCGCTGCGACACTCGCTCTCACGCGTGAATATCTATCGTGCCCTGTGCAGTCCCTCGCTCATCTGTCTCACCTCCAACGATCCCATACTGACCGCCTTTCAGCTGTCCTGGGAACTGCGCAATCTTGCGCTCACGGAGCAGGAGTGCACGGCGGAGTATATGGAACTGCGCAGGCAGTGCCAGCAGTTCGCCTGTTCGCTATTGGATCAAACGCGCTCCTCCAATGAGCTGGCTATTATATTGAACTACGATCCGAGCACATCTTCCTATGAACCCGGTGATCGCATGAGTCTTACGCGACTCGTGCAGGCGATTTCCTATAAGCAGAAGACGGTAAGCATCAATATCGAAAGAAATAAACAGTAGAATTGGGAAAGTAAAGTAAAGATCAGAAGATCTCAGAATTCTCAGTCTTATATATGTCAATATATTAGTCTACCAATTGAGTTATTGAATTTATCATATATCAAAGATAAGATCAGACAACTCAACGGAAATGTGGGCTGATAAGAAAGATGTGCAAACAGTCACAATATTTCTGATACATTTTTCGTAAAATCGAAAAAAAATATTGTCAACATTTTTAGGCCAAGTGGCTTATGTTTTTTTTCGGGCATTTTTGATATGTATTTTTCTTGCAGTTTGTGGCCCATTCGAATATTCAGCAATTGCTGTCTGCAATATGGTATGAGGGACTGCCCGGCTTCAGGCGCAAGAGTATCGTGCACAAATTCATCTGCATTGCTCAGGTGGCGATGCTGTTTCCCATCTATTGTGTCATCTATATGTTTGCGCCCAACTGTCGAACTGGTCAATTGATGCGAAAACCGTTTATGAAATTCCTCATCCATGCCTCATCCTATGTCTTCTTCTTGAGTGAGTACAATTTACAAGACACACACACAGTTTGTTTTCATGTGGCAGAAAGGTTTTCTAAGATTAATATCAAGTGGTTAGAAACCTAGACCTCAATGTTGTAAGTGTATAATGGCTTAAGAGCTCACAGGTCAACTAACTGTTTGGCCAAGCAAACAGTTTATGTTAAAATATCAGGACAAACTGCAAGATGTCCTTTCGACCGTATTCTACTTAAAGTCCTGTTTACATTGCAGTTATCCTCATACTGGTCTCCCAGCGTGCGGACGATGAGCTTGTGCGCTTCCTTGGCACGGCCCGAATGAAGGCCGAGCTGGAGGAGCAGGAGCGACGTCAACGTGGCCAGGCGCCCAGCCGGCTGGAGATTGTCGTTGTGCTCTACGTGATTGGTTTCATATGGGAGGAGGTGCAGGAGATACTTGCCGTCGGCATTCGGAGGTATTTGCGTAACATGTGGAACTTTATTGATTTTCTGCGCAACAGCCTCTACGTGTGTGTCATGGGTCTGCGGTAAGAAAAAGCCACACACACACATACACCGGAAGTAGGTTGTAAGTTGAAATCTCCTATTTGCAGTGCTTTTGCCTACATTCAGCAGGCAACGGAAATAGCGAGAGATCTACAGATGGCCTATATACCGCGCGAAAAGTGGCACGACTTTGACCCACATCTGATTGCCGAGGGCCTGTTTGCGGCAGCGAATATTTTCTCTGCCTTGAAGCTGGTGCATTTGTTTAACATTAATCCGCACTTGGGTCCGCTGCAAATATCGCTGGGTCGCATGGTCATTGATATTATCAAGTTCTTCTTCATCTACACCCTCGTTCTGTTCGCCTTTGCCTGCGGCCTCAATCAGTTGCTCTGGTATTTCTCGTCACTGGAGAAGAAAAAATGCTATGTCCTGCCAGATGGGAAGGCCGATTGGGAATTTAATGGCGACTCCTGCAAGAAATGGCGACGCTTTGGCAAGTCAGTCCAGTCATTTAGCTAATTATCGGTGTGTTCGTGTGTAAACCTAACTAAATGCTTTCCTCTTTGGCAGTCTGTTTGAGACATCGCAATCGCTGTTCTGGGCCAGCTTTGGCATGGTTGACCTCGATGACTTTGAGCTGACGGGCATCAAGTCGTATACGCGATTTTGGGGCCTGCTCATGTTTGGCTCGTACAGCGTCATCAATGTGATTGTTTTGATGAATCTACTCATCGCCATGATGTCCAATTCCTATGCCATGATTGATGTAAGTGTGACCCTAATGACACAAAACTACTCCTTAATAACGTTTAATGTTTGTGATTGACTTGCAGGAGCACTCGGACACTGAGTGGAAATTTGCTCGGACCAAACTCTGGATGAGCTACTTTGAGGACAGTTCCACATTGCCGCCGCCGTTTAATGTGCTGCCCTCAGTTAAGTGGGTTATTAGGATGTTTCGAAAGTCCAGCAAGGCCATTGATCGACAGCGCTCTAAGGTGAGTTCTTTCAACTTAACTAAACGTGTACAAAATCTGTCAAAATCAGCCTATTTTGGCATCTGAATTTATGGAATTAGTTTGAAATTTCTCTACAAAATCATGCAGTGCATTTGATTATTTCACATTTTTCTGCCAGAATAAAAGTTGGCCATGCGAATTGAAATAGCACAGTTGCCGATTCGGGTCCCCTTTTTTTGCCTATTTTCACTTACGCTGAAAACGTAAATAAAAATACTGCTGGCTGTTGCATAAAAATGTTGCATTGCTGGAATATGTAAAAAAATATATAAAAAATATATAAAAAAAAATAAAAATCGCAGGTCAGAGGTCAAAATTAAATTTAAAATATTCAATTGTCGGCAGGAAAATATCAGATTTTCGGGTGTCGATTGCCAGCAATTTAATCATTCTGAATAATAAATAGATATCTAAAAGTGATATTTCAAAGTAACTGGGTTAGTCAAACATTAAGGTAACAACTTTTTTGCCATCCACAGAAACGTCAGGAGCAGGAGGAGTTTAATAAATATGACAACATTATGCATTCCCTGATTTGGCGGTATATTTCGGCAATGCATCGCAAGTTTGAGCACAATCCGGTCACCGAGGATGACATCAATGAACTCAAGAGCGAGATTAGCACAATGCGCTACGAAATGCTGGAGATATTCGAGAACAGCGGTCTGGATGTGTCCTCAGCGAATAAGAAGGAGAGGCGTAGGTTGAAATTCAATATATGTATAAATAAATAAATTAACTTATCTTATGTCCTTGACAGAATCGAAACCGCGTCGCATGAAAGTCTGGGAGCGTCGTCTGATGAAGGGCTTCCAGGTGGCGCCAGTGCACACGAGCAGCGCACAGGACCTGCTCAGCAATGTGAATGGCGAGGGTGAAATGCATGAGGTCAAAGTGGAGAGGGTGCCCTCGAAGCCAGCCAAGGAGACGGCCAGGGAGCGTTTCCAGCGAGTGGCTCGCACAGTGCTGCTGCAGTCGAGCACACACAAGTGGAATGTGGTGCTTCATGGCACGCTGCAGAACTCACAGATTGGACGGAGCAATAAATACCAGCGCAAGAGCCTCCAAAATCTGGGCAAGGCCATCGAGGAAGCCAAAAAGTACGTAGAGCAAGGACAGATTCTGTAATCGACAGATTAGATTGGCATGCACAACTTTTAACATTCAAATCGACAGCATTGTAATGCCTGAATGCTAATCATTAAGCCTTATCTGTTCAAGTCGAATATCTGCCTCTATTTATAATTGAAATCTCGACTAAATTTAAGTCTCTAATTAAATCTTCAACAAAAATGCCTCAGTTTCCTGTACCTGGCTGGGTGACGCAAGCGCAAAAGGCGTGAACCGGCCTTGCAGCTCATCCGCAAATGCCGATGCAATCTCAGCATCCGATCGACACCAAGTGTTGTCCGGTCGCATAATGGGGATCCGCCTGAGTGGCTGCCGCTTGACACAACGCGTTGCCTTCCACAAAACTATGATCAAAAAGCCCTCGCTTTTGAAGATACGTTGAGTTTTGACGAAGTTATGGCACTTTGAAGTTTCGACCTATGCCCATACACCGATATATCGATTTTCAGGCTTTAATTTTTACTTGTCTTCCGACCTAAAATTTCGTTTTCAACTTTAAATGCACGATTGATTTAGGGGCAAAACTATGATCGAAAAGCCCACGCTTTTGAAGATACGTTGAGTTTTGACGAAGTTATGGCACTTTGAAGTTTCGACCTATGCCCATACACCGATATATCGATTTTCAGGCTTTAATTTTTACTTGTCTTCCGACCTCAAATTTCGTTTTCAACTTTAAATGCACGATTGATTTAGGGGCAAAACTATGATCGAAAAGCCCACGCTTTTGAAGATACGTTGAGTTTTGACGAAGTTATGGCATTTTGAAGTTTCGACCTATGCCCATACACCGATATATCTATTTTCGGGCAATAATTTTTACTTGTCTTCCGACCTCAAATTTCGTTTTCAACTTCAAATGTACGATTGATTTAGGGGCAAAACTATGATTAAAAAGCCCTCACTTTTTAAAATCAGTTGAGTTTTGACGAAGTTATGGCATTTTGAAGTTTCGACCTATGCCCATATGCCCATATTCAGATTTTCAGGCTAGAATTTTTACTTGTCTTCCGACCTCAAATTTCGTTTTCAACTTTGAATGTACGATTGATCTAGGGGCAAAACTATGATCAAAAAGCCCTTGCTTTTGAAAATCAGTTGAGTTTTGACGAAGTTATGGCATTTTGAAGTTTCGACCTATGCCCATACACCGATATATCGATTTTCAGGCTTTAATTTTTACTTGTCTTCCGACCTCAAATTTCGTTTTCAACTTTAAATGCACGATTGATTTAGGCGCAAAACTATGATCGAAAAGCCCACGCTTTTGAAGATACGTTGAGTTTTGACGAAGATATGGCATTTTGAAGTTTCGACCTATGCCCATACACCGATATATCGATTTTCAGGCTTTAATTTTTACTTGTCTTCCGACCTCAAATTTCGTTTTCAACTTTAAATGCGCGATTGATTTAGGGGCAAAACTATGATCAAAAAGCCCTCGCTTTTGAAGATACGTTGAGTTTTGACGAAGATATGGCATTTTGAAGTTTCGACCTATGCCCATACACCGATATATCGATTTTCAGGCTTTAATTTTTACTTGTCTTCCGACCTCAAATTTCGTTTTCAACTTTAAATGCACGATTGATTTAGGGGCAAAACTATGATCAAAAAGCCCTCGCTTTTGAAGATACGTTGAGTTTTGACGAAGTTATGGCATTTTGAAGTTTCGACCTATGCCCATACACCGATATATCGATTTTCAGGCTTTAATTTTTACTTGTCTTCCGACCTCAAATTTCGTTTTCAACTTTAAATGCACGATTGATTTAGGGGCAAAACTATGATCGAAAAGCCCACGCTTTTGAAGATACGTTGAGTTTTGACGAAGTTATGGCATTTTGAAGTTTCGACCTATGCCCATACACCGATATATCTATTTTCGGGCAATAATTTTTACTTGTCTTCCGACCTCAAATTTCGTTTTCAACTTTAAATGCACGATTGATTTAGGGGCAAAACTATGATCGAAAAGCCCACGCTTTTGAAGATACGTTGAGTTTTGACGAAGTTATGGCATTTTGAAGTTTCGACCTATGCCCATTTATCGATATACCGATTTTCAGGCTATAATTTTTACTTGTCTTCCGACCTCAAATTTCGTTTTCAACTTTAAATGTACGATTGATTTAGGGGCAAAACTATGATCAAAAAGCCCTCGCTTTTGAAGATACGTTGAGTTTTGACGAAGTTATGGCATTTTGAAGTTTCGACCTATGCCCATACACCGATATATAGATTTTCAGGCTATAATTTTTACTTCCACCACTTCCCCACTCCGTGGAAGTGTGCTGTGATTGTGATGATTCCGAAACCTGGCAAGCCGTATAATCTAAGATTGTCGGCAGTAAGTGGCTTCCAGAGTGCCATTCCTGACCATCAGTTTGGCTTTAGGCATCACCATGGTACACCGGAGCAAGGACTGTTGGGCGTTAATATTTTTCGTTAATCTGCAATAAATGTTATATTTAATCTTACATTTGATGTTACGTAATATTGTAATATGTTAAAACCAATTATTTGTTTATGTTATTAATTTAAATTCCCCTTTATTATGTATTCAATCTTCAAAACAATATTTTATAACCTTTCAGTAGGTTAATCAATATTAAATTAAATTGCTAAATAAAAAAAAATAAAAATAAAAAAAAATCTTCAACAGGCTCATTCTGCTCAATCCGGGCAGCTCGTCGGGCCGGGAGTCGCCGATACGCATAGAGTTTGAGGATGAGAAGTCCAGCACATTGCTGGAGCTGCTCAATCAGATCAGCGAGGAGATCAGCAGCTGTGAGCGACCACTAGTGAAACCACCCTGCTGGCGAGCACCCTTAAAATCTGTACCTGCACGCGCCATGGCTGCCAATAATGAGTGGTCCAGATCGAATACGGCACCGGAACTGCAACTCAACCGGAAATCCAAGCCGGCGCCACTGTCCACTATGAGTCGCAACAGCAATCGGACACGCGAGCAGCCCCTCTGCCCCAGCAAACTGGCCACAATAGCTGCACCGGCGCCGGTTGCCCCAACAACATCAACAACAACAGTTAACAACAACAGGGCCAAGACGACGACCACAACGCCTTTTTCTGTTGAGTTTAAACTAGCTGAGCGAATGAGGAGCAGGGCCAGAGCCAACTTGCCTTCCTCCTCGTCGATTGGCGTGTCCTCGGGTAATTCAACTGCCATCGAGTTACATGTTGTCGATTTGGATGAGCGCTCTCCAAGTAGCGCTGCCTTCGATAAGGATAACATATCCGATGCCAGCTCTGTTCTAAGCATGAGTCCCAAGCGGCCAAATCATTAACTGCCCCGCTCGCGTGGCCTCTTGTGATAAAGCTTATACAACAAATAAAAATATATATATTGTAATAAAAAATATTCATTTATTTTATTTCTTTATAGCCTAAATCGCAGTCAAATGTTTCTTTTCACAAATTTAAGTTTATTTACTCACACATAATTCCCAAGCGCATCGCAAATTGAATTAAGAAGTGGAACAAGTAAAACGTAATAAATAAAATAAATCACTCAATAAAATAATCATTAAATAAATTACTGCAGGCTGCCAGCAGGCCAGACTCTATTTTTATGCAACATCATCCTGCTGTATTTTATTTTACTCTTTGGCGAACATCGAACATCGAACATAACGTTGTGAAAAGAAATGCCAGGAGACTGATTTTATCTCAATTTAAAAAATAATAAATAAATTCCATGATTTTTGCTGCACACGTTGCATGCATAAGTTTCCGGAGTAAATTATTTTTGTAGATTGGCTGTAAACCAAAATAAACCAAAAATTAAACCCAATAAAAAGTTTATCTAGATCAATTTTTGTTTCATTTCATTTTTTCATTTTCTTCATCTGTTTTAAGTATATTTTCCCGCATCTTTAGAGCAATTCGGTTTTCTGTAAAGAATAAATCTTAAAGAGTCGTTATAATATAGTGACCATGTGTATACAACTTCAGCGCGTTTTTGCTTTATTGAAATACTTACTAATTATAAATGCATAAGGTAGTTAATTAAAAAAGTATAAAAACAAAGATAGTCTTAGGTACGCTGCAGATTACCTAACCTTGCAGACCGAAGACCAGCTAATAGTTAATAATAAATAACTATACTCTAAACTCTCTTCAAGACTGGCCACATCTACAGCACACTTTCGTTTAAGAGGAATATTTAAATAGCTGTTTGCCAAAATGATAATGCCAAAAGAAGAGTCAAGTCAGGCAATTGCAAACTACAGCAGTAAATTAAGATGCCTCGCTAACGAGTACTTCTGGACGAGGCTAATAGGCCCGGCAATATAGCCATTTACATATAATCGCCAAGCATGGGCGATGGCAACAGACACGCAAGGAACAAGGACCCTTCCGGCTGGTTGGGTTTTATGCTCGTCTGCCCGGCTGGCTGGCATGGCAAAACGTGCGGAAATTCGTAAGCTGGCAGCATTAAAAGCAATAAAGACACAAAACATAAACAAGTCGCCATTGACGTTTGCCACGCAGCTAAACGCAGACTGTTAGCCGCAGGCTATTGGCAACAAGCAACAGAAACAAGATGTGGCGTGGCAGGGGCATGAAAATTACAAATTCAATTTGATGTCATATCAATTGATTTTGCGATACATTTTGTTGCCTGCCTTTGTTGCCGTTGTCGCTGACAAGTCGCTAACATTGTGGCTTCGTTTGGATTTTTATTTTGTGTTGGTAGGGATATTCCCTCTTCTTTTTTGTTTCTTTGTTGTTCGATAGGGGGCAGTTGAGTTTCCATGCGCCTGGCATTTGATTTTGATGACGCGTGGCACTTTTGAAATTTATGCGCTACTCTAAACACACTTTGTATGCGCCCTATGCCACAAAAAAAAAAGAAGGAAAAATAAAAAATAAGAAATAAGATGATCAACGGACCAAGTATCTGTTCAAACATTTACACAAATATATATATATATGTACATGTGTGTGTGTACATGTGTATGTGCATGTGTGTGTGTGCGTGTGTGTATGCTCTGCATGAAATTTGAAGCTTTTAGCTGATTCGCTTTAGCGCAGGTATTTCAAGCACGCGCCAACAAACCAAAAAGAGAGGCACAAAAAGGAAAGTTTCTTAAAATAAATGAAGACAAATATGAAAAACCTCCACGTAGCAGACTAATATCTACTTATAAGTCTTATGTATGATTAAAAGCCAGCAGACCTCATCCATTTGGGATAGATTAAAAATTAAGCATGAATTTAAATGAATAAGACGTACACTTTGGAAAATAAAGTAAACCTAAACAAGGTCACAAATATACATAACAAATACAAAGACCTCGTCCCAGGTAGCTTTAAATTGGACAACTGTGGCGAGGTCTATTCATTTTCTTTCATAATAACCCAATTGCCAATTTGATATGGTCTCGAGGGGGTACTCAAACAACTGGCCGAATGTCCAGTCCTTCAACACTTACAATCAAACTGTCATCATCCTGTAAACAGCATATTTCACTGGCAATTGGTGCTTGCCCCTGCTGGGAGAAGGCTCGACGCGATGCCAAACGGCGACGCCATAAATATGCTGCACGAACGTGTCATAAACTATTAGCAGCGATGTGCTTTCATATGGCGGCAGCTGACAAACAGTCTGTGCCACACAAAAGTTGCCACAACACAGCTTGACATTCATTGGCAAAATTTGCTGGTGAACGAGACGCGGAGCCAGACAGTTTTTCTGCATGCCAAACACGTTCCAAAACATCTATCAAATTCCCAAAAAAAAAGAGAAAAAAAATGAAAATAATGATGATGCTGTTGCCATTAAGAGTGCTTCATTGTTGCATTGAAAATGTTTTTAAATTTGCAAAAATTTCAATTTTATTTACACATAGCTCGAGCAGACAACCGACTCTCTTAAGATTTGCATTTACATTAAGCTGTCTGTTGTATATTTTAGTATTATTAATATTATTAATATTATTTGTATATTATACACTTGAATAAGCATGCGACAAGTATTTGAATACGTTTTTGAGTTGACTAACCACTAATGTCTAATAGGAGCGTGTCCTTTGTCACACGTACATATACACAACATGAGTGGAGCATGAGGAGCATGAGGAGTAGGAGGAGGAGAAGCAGGATCAATTGCTTGTGGTTAGCTTCAGTCGCACCGCAATCCGTTTGCATTTCCACATCAGCTGCGTCTCCAGTATACTGAAGGACATCGCGACCAGGACGAGTCCGAGCAGCAGATAAGCACAGCACGCATACAGCTGCACTTCGGGTCCATTGAAACTCCTCGCGGGCACAAAGTCACCGTAGCCAATTGTCGAGAGCGTGACAAAGCAAAAATAGGCGCCGTCCACCAAGGACCAATTCTCCCAGAGCGCAAAGACAACGGTGCCGACACATATGTAGCACATGAGTATAAGCAGCACCAGACTAATGGGCACCTGTCGTTGCAGCGAGTTCTCCTCATCATCATCATCGCCATCGTCATCGTCATCGTCATCATCATCGTCAGTGGCATTCACGTTGAGCTGCTCCAGACACTCCTGGGAGCGTGTGTTGTGCTTCTTCTTTAGTTTCTTGAGCACAAACTGTTCGTTGCCATGCTGCATAAAGTGTTCCTCATCGTCCTCGGAGGTCTCCGTGTTCGCGGTGGCATCGTACAGCGTCCGTGTGGCATGATGCTTCTGGCAGCGACGCGTCAACATCAGCGTCTTGCGATTCAGAGGCTGCAAAGTGTGTCGCTGAAATGTTGCAGCTGTCGCATTAAGCAAGCCACGAGCTGGATTCCCCGCACCAGACTTATCCAAACCATGTGGCAACCCATGGGGCAGGCTTAACGGTGCACCACCAGCATCAGCACCGGCTCCACACCCAGAGCTGGCTATCAGCGGCACACGTGATGGCGTTCCATGTGGACAATTGCTAGAAATGAGGTGAGCAGAGCAGAGCAGAGCATGAGTAAATGTTGTATAAATATTTACGCTGCGCTTTGGCCATAAAAGGGAATCAATTAAATATATCTATAAGCAGACCAGACCCACTCACAAAACGCAAACAGGCCACAGAAAAAAACAAACGGATTAATGATTGGCTAATGCCCTGTTTATACTGTATTAAACCTTCATATTTTCATAACTAAATCTCGATTATAAATCATCTCTATACAAACTTAAATATAGTATTCAACTATGGGCATTATTATAATCCACAGTTTTTGGTAATCGATTCACTTTTGACAGCGCTAAGCCAGATGAACATTGAACATAACCTATATACCCTATTCCCTTCATTGGCAGGGTATAATAACGTTCAAACACGTGTGTGTGTGTGTGTTAAGGGGTCATTTGGTCAATCAATAAACCATAAAAGTTACCAGTTTGGCTTTTCATACATGGCGTATGCGTTATATTATATAGCGTATAGGTCATGTTGCCTCTAGCTTAAAGGCACATTGAAATGGTTGGCCGAAGAAACCTGATTGTGGAAACAGGACAAATGGGCGCACAAGCAAGCAAGGGAACTGAGTAGGCTTATTACAAGAGCAATTTGTGAGATATGATAACAGTTATTATATTATCTATTATATTATTTGAACCTCAGCTGATTTTATGCTTACTTACTAGTTGTAACTAGTTGTCAAGTTATGTTATTTTAATAAAAGCTGCTACATTTTGAATCATCTGTTTAGAAACTTATATTATGATTGCTAAAAAGATAATTAAACTTCCAGTTATGTTAGCTTAAATAAGTAACTATTCAATTAAGCACTATTTCAATTTCAATTAGAGTTTAAGCTGTGCGTTGGGCCACTTGTGGCTAAATATTAGCAATATGAAAATTAAAATTAAACATCAAACATTTCATAAGTGATGATTGCTCAAACGTTAACTATACTTCCAGTTATCTAACCACAATCAAAAAATATTACCAACTATTTCAATTATGTTTTAAATTGTGAGTTTGAGCAAAGCTAAGCCACTTGAACAAACTGTGGCTAAATCTAAGCTCTATGAAAAGCTAATGATAATGCATATTGCTGTCGCTCTTGAGTTGCACTCGACAGTGGCCAGCAAGTGGGCTTGGTCATATCAATTTGTGGTGCGTTTATTGAACTTGTCTGCGCCAACATGAGCCGACAGACGCCTGGCTTGAGCCTGCTGTGGTCCTGCCTGACAGCCACTTCGACTTGCACTTAATGTGCGATTGGCCGGCAGCTGGGCAAACTACAAGCAACATGGCAAACACTTGAGAGCTTGTAAGTTGAGCGCCTTGCCTGGGCACACTCAAGGAGTCCTTGGGATTGGCGGCAGTCAACGGTTTTGATTTAGGGTGGCAAGTGTTAAGAAGTGGCATTTGCTTAAAGCACAGCTCAAATTTGTCTCAACTTAAAGAGGGGACTAACAACACAAAGAGTGAGAGTGAGAGTGAGAGAGAGAGAGTGCGGGGGTCTATAGAAAGTGAGCCAGCAGAATTCGTATGAAATTAATTGACCTGATTCATTTCGCAGCTCAGCTTACAATTAATTACATACACACACACACACAACAAGCACACACACACACACAACAAGCACACACACACACACAACAAGCACACAACAAGCACACACACACACACAGACACAAACACAGTGGTTGCTCTGAAATTGAAGAAGCTTCGCTGTAGGTTCGCCGCCTGAACGCCAGGGGTCGCCAGGGGCGCGTGCACAGGTTCACTGTCAAAATTAATTACCAGCTGCTGGATTTTTATTAAATAAAATGCGCAAAAAATATGTATGAAACAAAAAAATAAAAACCATTTCTGCAATGGTTGAAAGTGGTAAATCCTGGCCACGCAGACGTGCCCACAACTGTTTTCATAGAGAGGGGCAAAAGGGCGCTGAGAGAGGAGTGGCAAAGTAGCCGCTGCAAAATGCAAGCACAAATTCTGAAGTGTTGATTTAAAGTGCAGACGACGTGCAGAAAGTTTGTTTATGAAATGAAATTACCAGTTTGCTTTTTACCATATGAAACTGTAAGCGAGCGTTGAAAGGGGCGGGGTAGCGGGGCTACGCCTGGCAAACATTGGATTACAATTTCATGCCAAGAAGAACGACAACAACACCAGAAAGTTAAAATTAAACTCGAGGAAAAACACTGCAACTTTTTAATACCTCTGACTTTGTGCAATTTAAATTCCTAAATCAAGGCACTTGAGATTTGAGAGATGTTCAAGCTTCTATTTAGTTGCGGTTAGAAATATTTAAAATTTAATTTTTCTATCTAAACTTTGAGTACTCTTTAATTGGCGACGGCGATTAAGGGAAACATGAGTAAAATGCAATAAAATAAGGCAAGAACCCAGCAGCAAGCAAGCAAAAATTTAATTTAATTTTAATTCTCTAAAAATGAGCAAAATGTATAAGAAATGTACATTGACTTCGAAGCAAAAGGATAAGTTGCACAGCACTTTACAAATTTGGCAGAACACAATTAATATTTCTCAAAATAATCTTCTTTTGCTTTTCCCAAATTGATCACTTGAATCGAATTCATAAATATACCAAATATATATTAATTTATTAAACAAATATTTTGTCTTTGAATTTCATTTGTCACTGACTTTTGCAACAAAGCAATTCTTATTTCATATTCTAAATATGATTTCTTAATTTCCAGAAGTAATTTGTCAAGCAGCAAACGGGCTTATTTAAACAATAAGAAATATTTGTCTATTTAATTTTATTTAATAACTGAAATGTTTGCTTAATGTGGCTCTGCAAATTGTGCGTTCATTTGTGGTCAGCCAACCAAGTGCATGAGAACAGATGTTAACACAGCTGAGGCAACTGACCGACTGGAGGCGCCACAACAGAAACCCCCAAATACCCGCAACACTGCTTGAAAGCCAGCTCTCCACTTAAGTAAAGCACACACACACACATAGACACACACACAAACACATACATACCTCGAACGTTCACGCTCCTGTTCGTCCTCATCCTCCATGATGTCCACATTGCCACTTGAGCTGAGCAGCGCCGACAATGTTGCTGCAGCTGTAGTTGTTGCTGTGGCTGCTGTTGCTGCTGCTGCGGCTGCTGTTGTTGCAGTGACGCTATTGCCACAAACACCTGCGGCTATAAAACTGTTATCGCCCATTGTTGCTGCAGTTGTTGCTGCTGCTGTTGTCTTAATGCCTGCTGACAGTGCCTGGTTGCTGTTGCTTGTTGCTGCCGTGTAACTTAACAATGCTGCTGCTGCTGTTGTCGCTGCTGCTCCTGTTGCTGCTGTTGCTATTGTTGCTGCAGATAATGTATGTGGCAATAAATCATGTGTGCAGGATAAATCACTCGATTCTGCAGTGAGCAGCGTATTGATTTCATTCGACATCGGCTTCGACACAAACTTGGCGCGACGCACAGCTGGTCAAAAAAAGAGAAAGAGCAAAAGCCAAACCATAGAAAAATCAGCAAAAAATGTGTCGATTTGAAAATACATTTTAACTAAATTTAAATATACAAATTGTTGAGCAACACAGCAAAATAGTCAACGAACTGCGAAAATGGCAAGTTTGTTTTATTTTGGCAACTGCAACTTCCGAAAAAAAGACTGCCACACAACGTTAAAAAGTTGGTGCAGTTGTGACCCTAAATAGGCATACCTACATTTGCATGTATATGTATATATAAATATATGTGTGTGTGTGTGTGTATGTGTGTGGGTGTTTATGTTTTACTTAGTTAGTGAAATAATTTGGTTTTTGCATTTGCAAAAGTTTGGCGTGCAGTGGCGCAACAACATTTGTGCAGCGGAAGGTTTCAAATTTGCCAACAAAAGTTTGGCGTCGCTTGGCAAAAAAGGGCAACAGCTGTAACAGCTGTTAACTGTTTAGGGTTGTCAGGTTTTGCATTTACTACCGCGATCAACTTTTAATACGCTTACGGCACATGGATAAGACTAGCTAAACTTTCGAGCTTATGCATGGTGTAAATACATATTTAATATATGATTAAGTATTATTAGAAAGCCTTTTATGTTCGCCTGTCAGCTGCATTATATTTTTCTATTTTTCGATCTGGATGCAGTTTACTCAGGCATTCTTTAAAAATCCTTAATTCAAATCCTTGATTATTCTAAAAATTTCAACTTATTTAACACAAAATTGTCAAACTAGTGCTCGACTATATAAACTCTGATTTTTACTCTACAGTGGCAATACAAAAATTGGTGTTTTTTCCATTTTTGAGCCATTTAAATAGTTGGCAACTTTGGCAATTTGCAGCTACGAGAAACGTGCATTGCTCATATCGGAAAAGGAGGAAGTGAAGAACCCCGGAAGGAAACAGCTGTAATGGCATCTTTCACTTAGTGCCTGGGCGCACAGCTGCTGACAGAAGGCTTGCGCGAGGGGCGCGTCTGGCTGCGGTTCGGACAGGACATGGCCAATTTAAAAATATTTACTTAAACTTGGACGGAACACACACAAGCACACACACTCACACACACACACACACACACACACACATTCATTAGAGTGTTGAATGCATTTTGTACATGGGTGGTTGAAATGTGGTTGCCAGTTTGTTGCAACTTTTTGTCGAGCGCTAATGGCGTGGTCAACCACTCTGGGGCGGAGCAGCTGAAGGAATTGAAAAATATAGCTGGACAATGGCGTGGACGGGTTGTGTGAGTCCTTTGTGAATCGCTGAGTGGATGCAGTTGAAATAATTAACGTGCATATTGACACTGTGAATCCATATTGACATATTGACTGCAAGTTGTAGTTGCGAAGGATTCTCCGGCACTTGTGTAAATCTGTCACGTGTTGTGCACAGCAAGTAAAATAACTTTAATGAGTTTTGCATGGCAGCAAAGAAGAAGCGGTTGGGTTGTAAAGGATATATGCACAGGCTGCGAAGCATCTTGCGAGGCATGCGGTAAGTGGCAAGTGGCAAGTCATCATTATCGTCAATAAAAAAAATTGTCGCACATGTCTCGCCTTCGCCTCGAGTGCATGTTGTCCTTGTTGTCCTTGTCATGTCCTTGCCACGGCTTCGTCAAGCGGCAGCAGTTGAAAACTTTTAATGCGTCATCTCCCCCCTCGCCCAGCTCTCCAAAAAATACACGCCACAGTCGCTAAGTAAGGCAGCTTAACTCTGTCATTTTAACACTCTGCTCTGCCCCACTTAGCGGCCATTATGATGTTCGCCCGATAATGATGATTATAATGATAATGCTGTTGCTGCTGCTGCTGAAAGCACTGCTAGCAAATTGTTACATAATTACAAAACGAGCAAAATGAGCAAGCAGAGAGACAGACGGACGGACAGATGGACGGACACATAGACGGTACACACACACACACACACAGTACAACGGTGCGCATGATTGATGAATATCGGTAGCATTTGTGGCCTTCAGTCGCACGTAACTCGAAGCTCTTCGTGCTCCACATCACACATTTTGTGGTCTGTCATTCTACTTATGTGCAACATATATATGTATATGTATATAAACATACAAAGCTGATGTGTTAATAATGAATTTTGTATCTATAGAGCTATAATTAAATTTAATATCACTCAAGGACTATTTCGAATGCCATTTGAAATTAATTAATTTTAACAAATTATAATTCACTAAAGGAAAGACTAAAGGAAAGCATTTGCAACTAGTTTTCCATATTTCCAATTGCATGCTGAGGTTTAACTACACTCGGAAAAAAAGCCTGAAATTATGAAATGTAAATCGTATTTTGTATAATAAGTTGAGAGAAGCTGGGAGCCAAAAGTATGGCGAATTTCTAAAATTCTGGTAGGCTTTTCTCTGAGTGTAGAACGAACATTTCGCATTTCAAAGAAAATCAGCTAGTACATTCCACTAATTAAAACTGTTTTACTTACAATGCATATTGGCTGTTTGATAGGCAGGTGGCGGTGGCAATGTGATTGTCTCCAGTGTGGACGTTGTTGCGGCCAAATCGCCGCTCTGTCCACTTGCAGCTGCTGTTGCACGTGCATCCATTGTGGCCAGCAGTCGATGTTGCTGCTGTTGCTTGGCAGCTGGCTGCAAATGTATCGTGTGATACTTGACCAGCGGCTGTGGACTGGAGCCTGGAGCTGGCGCAAATGGAAAGTAAATTGTCGCCGTGGCTGGGGCAAAGCAATTTGGTGGTGCCATTGTTGTTGTTGGTGGTGGTGCACTGAAACGCAGCATGCTGCTTGGCACGGCAACAAAGTTCGGTGGTTGTTGATGTTGTTGGTGTTGTCGCGGCAAAGACGCTGTTGTTAATTGCTGTTGCGGGTGCTGTGTTGCTGATGCGTTTATATAGTGCAACGACTGCTGCTGTTGCTGCTGTTGCTGCTGCTGATGATGTTGTTGTGGCAACGGTGCATATTTTAGCAATGTATTGCCCGTTGTTGTTGTTGTCATTAGCATGACATCCGGCTGCTGCTGTTGGTAAAACCGCTGCTGTTGTTGCTGCTGCTGCTGTTGGTATTGCTGTTGATGATGCTGCTGCTGCTGCATTTGGTGTTGCTGCTGTTGCTGCTGCATTTGCTGTTGCTGCTGATTCAACTTGCTTGGCATTGCATTGCGCAACAATTGACAGGCATCTGCAGGACCACAATGGACAATGGAAAGAGAGCGTGCGAAAGTTGATTAACGATTTGCCAATTGTTAAGCTGACAGTTCAATTTATAACCCAACCCCCAATCCCCAACTCCAACTCCAACCACAACTCCAACCACAGCTCCTTCAAATCCCTGAAAAGAGATTGTCGTTTGTTTTCACACCCACCTTCGGCTTGTTCCAGCGACAATTTGCGTTTCATTGTTGTCGTTGCCTTTTGGCCATATTCATAGCATTCATTCAGGCTCGTTTCACTATTGGCCGCATCGTATTTACAGCCTTTACAGCTTGCCTGCAATTAAAAGCCCAGTTAATTATATTAATGCCGCACAACTGTTATTTATGCGCAATGGCGATAAGTAACCTGCTTACTTATACATTATTATGGTATTTAATACAGAAGTCCTTGACAAATATATTTTATTTACCGATTGGGGAGCAGCAACCGCCTGCCACTCACCCCTACATTAACAGCAAAAAGAACAGCGGAAATAAAAAACTTAGCTTTCGATGAGTTATCCAAAAACGATGTAAAAAATATATAAATTTCAGAAGACATTTATTATACATATTAGCTCATTTTTTAGCATTCCATATACATATGTATATATACATATATAAATGATATGCCTCCAAACAGATTTCTGAGAGTCCGTAGAGTAGTTGTTGCAGAATAAATACATGAATGATAGTTAACTGTCATTAATTCCAAGGGAAGAAGTCTCATCAAACGTGATACATAAAATAAATGAAGTCTATATTTTGAAATTAAGCAAAACACACTTGGCACCCTTCTGTTTAATCTATGCACAAAGAAGTTGGCTAATTTTCTCATTAGGCAAGTACACAAAATGATCAAACCGCAGCACAATTAACTTTAACAAGTTGTTCAACATTTGGGAATAATACCCGAATGTTAGGGTTACTTTTGTCGAACGCTTTGAGCATTGAGGACTTAAAATGTCAATAAAAGTGTAATTTACACATGCAAAATGCTGGCAGCCCTTGAATGACACACGTCTAAGTTGATGTCCTTGCTCTTATCCCTGTTGTGGTTGCAAGCACAACGTTTCGTGTGGTTTGCTGCCAAATGCGATTTCATGCGAGTCGAAGCGAAACGTTGTCATGTTGCCATCATGTTAGTTGCGGTTTTGTGGCAACATGATGAATCGAAGCAGAGGCAATAACACACACTTACACACCAATGCACACACACACACACTCACACACGCATACACGCACAAGCACACATAGATAGGTGGTAACACAAATGATATGGCACTGTGATTTTGCGGCTAGCCCACAAAACCCATTCAGAGTGTGCGTCATGATAATTGCAGAAAGGCAACAAGGATAACGAGGCACGTGGAGGCTCATAGGCACAATGCCAACGTTCAACGCTCAACGGTCAACGGTCAACATGCTGATAATAATTTAACCGATGAACGCACGCATTTGCCCCACCAGAGGCGTTAGCCACAGGGCTTATCAATTGTCCTAGTTGCCGAGGGAACCCCGTATAGAAGAAAAAGATCGAGCAGCTGTGATTTGCTTAGATTGAATTAAGCCCTAATGAGTCGTTAAATGCAAAAATGATATCTCGATCCTTGCGCCTTTGCGGAATGGAATTCAGTCAGGCAAAACATTGCGACGCAATGCAAAAAACTTGTTGAACAAATTTCCAACACACACTTTGAAAGTGCTCAACTAACGCTTCAGCTTCAGTTTCAGCCTAACGAATGCAGGCTGCCAATGTGGGAAAGTGCAAAACGTTTGCCTCGCTTGCAACATGCTGCACTAATGTGCCTGTCAAGTCAAGTGTTGAAAAATCTAAGGTGTTGATACCACACAAAGTTAAAATGGCTCTTAAGCCGTTTGAAAGAATCGTACAGATTAAATTGTTTTTATTGCAACTAGTTGAAAGTACTTTAATTAGCAATCAAAGTGCGCTTGATTAAAGTAATCGAAGTTGAAGTAAGCACAATGCTTTTAAAGTGCATAAAGTGGCTTTTAAAGTTGGTAAACTTTGCAAATACTTTCTTCGAAAGATATTTCCCTTCCACTTTCATTTTGATATTCACCTTTTAAACTTTCAATTATTATTAGTTGTTTGCTTAACTTATACACAAATCATTTACATAATGTTGAACCATAACCAATTAGTTGACCATTGCTTTCAACATGCTAATATAAAAATGTATACATGCATAATTTCATTGTTCCCATGCCACTGCCCCTGCCTGCCTGCCTGCCTGCCTGCCTGCCTGCCTGCCTGCTCAACAGCGTGAAAAGTTATAGTTAGCTGCGGTTTTCCATGGCGGCTCATAAAAAAATCAATTACATTTCGCACAGTGTGCAACTGGGCAGCAGGAAATGAAAAGTTATTGCACGCTTTTAGCTAGAACCCGTGTACTTTTGGCCAACTTTGCGATAGAGTATATATACACACTTTTAAAGTGGGCAAACTCATTTAATTTACTTAACTTGGCACTTTCGGATCGCCCTTTGTGACCCAAGTCAATTTGCAAGTAGCGTCAAAGTTTTGGCAACGCTTAAATTGTCAGTTTTAAAGGTTGACAGGCTTCACAACTTTTCAGCGCTCGCTGACAGCGAGTCTAAAGTTTCTATTCATTATAGTCAGCGTGACCTGTAGAACACAGCGATAGTGGCAGTAGTGCGCAGTAAATTTGAGCACTGAAAATGAAGCAAAAGTTTATGTTAATGAATTCCAGCTACGACGCTTAATTAAACAGCCATTTTTATATTTGACAAATGAGCAAAATTTACAAACAAAATCAAAAAAAAAAAAACGCACACACACAATTCGCTTATTTACCCTCAAACGTGAAAAGTTTTTCTTATGTACTTCCATTTTGTGCATTTTCAATTTTATGGTTGTGGTGAAAATTCCAAATTAAACAGAAATTTTCGCAATAACAAATAAGCAAACATGCAAGGGACAAAAAAACAAACGTGATCGGACGGCGATAAATCAACTTTTCCAATGTGCACAAGACCGAATATAAATATAATATAAAAATCAGTTGGGTTAAGCTGATGAACTGGAAAGTATCCTAGACTAAATGTTAAACATAATGGGTATACTATTTGTAGATATATTATGACATCAACTTTAAGGCAAAGAGTAGATCGAAAAAAACTGTGTAAAGTCAATGGGAAAGTTGCCAAATTAAATAAAAAATACTTCAAGTCAAATCATGTGGCAAAAATGTGCTTTCAGTGCATTAAACCAAATAGTAAAATATTTATTTTTTCTGCATCCTTTGAAGTTTAGGGGCCGCATTGTATATCATAAGCAAAACGGAAAATATAAACGGAACTCGTAGCTCAGGCTTTAATAAAAATGTCAGCCGGTCTCGTAGATGGTAAACAAATGACTTACAAGACTTGTGCACGAATGCACAAAACATGCAAATGGCGGCTCAAAGGGAACTGGGTCTACAAATTATATATGTGTATGGCGTGCCGGCCGAACGCGACAGTCAACCTTTTTTTCTCCCTAGAACATAATAAAAAAAAATATATTTATATAAGAATATTTGTAGAAAAAACACAAAAGCAAAAAGAAACAGCCACAATCTGGACTGTCCGCAATCTGCAGCACGATCCCAAAAAGTTCTTGCGTTTTTTGCTCAAATCAATTACAAACTTTCAGCTTTGCTGTTAAAAACCAAACAAATCCCCAATTTCCCCATCAGAAATGGGTGCCCAAACTTAAAAGGTTTCTGTTGTCTTAATTAAAAATCCGTTTGCCCTATCGAAATACAAAACCACTGCAAAATTTAAGTGCACATTTCTAAGGCTACAAGTATCGGCTGCCAGAAAGCAAAATACACAAAACTAAATCACTGCGAAATGTGCGGGCAATATTAGCTTTGAAATTGAGCATGAATTTGTGGAAAGGAATGCGGCTCTTATCATTAAAAGCAACTTATTGAAAGCTATTGGCTGCATTACTTTAATTAACATAACTATGCATTTTTTATACCAAAAATGTAAAGAATTTCAATTAAGCGTTATTCAGAATTAATTTTTTTCCTTTTTGTATCTTTATTAGCCAACTTTTTACATGCGAATAATAATAATAAATATGGCTTCCTTTTTGTCGATATTTAAATTAAAACATGGTATTTTTTATAAATGGTCAGAAGCACAAGAATTCGCTGCAAATAAACAAATTTACTCATCGAAAACATTTTGCATAGTGATAGTAACTTTTTAGCAAACTACTTTAAAAAGAATCGAACAACTTAAAAGGCTCAACTCGACGATGGAAACAAACAACTCAACTTTCAGATTGTAACAAGTAACTGAGAAAAAAAAGATGTCTTGGAAAAACTACTAACAATAAAGCGAATCACCAAATAAAAAAGAAAGAGAAAAATTCAAGCCAGCCAGTGAAAGTTTGTTGGCCAACAATAACAACAGCAGTTGAGATTTTCCGCTCCACTCCCAGCGCCAGTGTTGGTCAGTGGCCAAAACTGTGGCCATGAACAGTCAACGCAACAATTTCGAAAAACTTTTCTGCACGGTACAGCAAATAGTTTGGCCAAGATTTCAACAACAGCGAACATTGCTCAGTTACTTATTGCGAGAAGCCGGACAGCTCGGTCAATCGCATTTAAATCCATAAAGAAGCCAACACGATAAAGTTACTGCAGCGGGCAGCTCTGGTTGCATCATATCAATCACACGCAGCGTGTTTTACTTACCCCATTGCCAGCTGCATGACGACGCTTTGTCAACGTGCCACTTCCCGTTCCCGCTCCCGCTCCCGCTCCCGCTCCTGCTCCCGTTGCCATTGTCTTCTTCTCTGCGCCAGCAGATGTCGGATTGCGTTGCAGTTGGCAACACAGACGCATATAGGTGCACTGCAGCGCCTCGGCGAGCAATGCTCCCAAACTGGACAAACACATCAGCATCAAGGGGACACCGATGAGAGCATAGAAAATTGTCGCCAATTTACCAGCAGCTGTGCGTGGCGTCAGACTCCCATGACCTGGATGTGCGAGTGTGCGAGTGCATGTGTGTGTGTGTGAGAAGATGAATGATTGGAGAGAAAACAAAAGCAGTTGGTGAGTCATGGAAAAGGGACTTTGAGATTGAGTTTCAAATTTCAAAAGAAATGCATTTTAATTGGTGGCATTATTAAAGTTTTATTCAAATTACAATTTAAGTTGTATTTAGTTGAAATATTCAAATAAATAATAAATACATATTTAAAGTCAACTAGATGAGCAGACATTAATCTGTTGCTTTAATTATCTCTGAGAAGTTATACAATTAGGTAAATGGCTTTACCGCAACAGCTCTTTATTCTCCCTTCCTTCCTTCCTTCATTAATTGCATTGCATTTAAAGTGCAAAGAAAATTAGCTTGACTAATTGGAAAACTTCACTTGAAATTATAATTCACTATTGATTTTCTGCTGCTGCTTACTTAAACAAATTAATCCATTTGCCACGCATTTCCCCTTTGGCGCATTTAAGTGTGAGAATTGTGCTCAGCACTTAGTTCACTTAGTTGAACAATAACACTTAGGCAGCTCTTAATTTACTGGATATATAGTATGTGTATCCAACCACTTTCTATTTAGTTTACAACCATTGAAGCGAACAGTACAATCTATAATATATATATGCGTATATTGAGTGCAGACAACCGACTTTAACCATATGCAAATATTTTGGCAGCGCCAACATAATATACATAATATTCTCGCAAGCATAGCTTGTCGGCCAGCCAGCTGGCTGTGTGAAGCTGTTGCTTGTTGCCCACAGCAATGTAAATATTTGCAGTTATTACAGTCTACACATTTAAATGCCCCGCAGTGAAGAACTAAGCGATTTTAGATTAGTATATTTTGTGGCTTACCAATAGTCGTTATCACAGTCACCGAGTATAATAGAGCCTCGCTAAATGTCCAGCTCTGTGTATCGCCCACATCGTAGCCAAAGTGGCCCAAAGCACTGGCACTGCCACCGTGGGCAGCAACACCAGCAGCAGCACCACCACCACCTGGACGCGTGGCAGCCACAATGGAGCCTTCAAAGCGACGCAGCTGCTCGTGTACCAGCATCGTCCAATTGCGCTCATACAGAACGTTCAGTTTCTCTGCAATTAAAAGAACAGCAACAACCATAGGTAACAATTAGGTCAAAAGCAAAACGAGGGAAATGCAACCTTTGCAATTATGCAATTTTGTTTAAGGTACACTGAATAACCTTTGCTACCTCCCCAGACACTTTGCACAAGTGTCGCACTTGGCAACAGAGAGCAGCCCTTCTCGCATTGATTTGACTTTGTCTTGAGGCGCTGCTCGCATTTGATTTTGCCTCTACAGCAAATTGCCGAGGTAGCTGCCACAGCTTGTTAACAACAACAGCAATCGTTGCCAACGCCCCCCACTCGACGCCATTTGGCCTTGACTATGCATATACTACCCCCGCCCACGCTCACGCCCACGCCCACACCCTCATGTACGCCCATGCCCCAGGGCTCAATTTACCTTCTACCAAATAACAATTTCAGCTGAAACGAATGAAGCGCTCAATACTCTGAGCCTGTTGTGTATTGACGGAGAGACATCCTTGCCAAGATGCAAATACTAAACAAAAAAATATATATGCTTCGTGCTTAAGTCGATGTACTATGTACTCTTATATATTTGTATATATGTATGTACATAGAGCATATATGTATACTCGACTCTACTCTGAACTCATTTTAATAGCAAATGAATGTGGAAGTTTCTTTTAGCTTTTGGTTTAGCTGGTCGCAAGAATGTAAGCCAAGCACTTAACGTGATTATATGTGTAATTTGAAACTTGCGACTCAGTCATCATTTGCAGAAGCCAACAAATTTGTTTGCTGTTAACTTTATTGAAGTTGCTGGACAGAAAGTTAAATCGATCTATGCCAATGATTGAAGTAGTAAATAAATTATTGCCAGCACTTAATTATTAACTAGATTTCTACTTAATACAGCTCAGCTCAGCTCCCTCACTACACATTAGCTTATCAGGAAACTATATTAATCTGATCATTATAAATATTAATTAAATTTGGCTAACAGCGCTTAAAGCTTATTTGCGAGCTGTGGTGTCAGCTGGAATTTGGTATTTGTCAAATAAATTGGTCTAACTAATTACAAAATGTTAAGCAATGAGATGCTTGACATAATCTTGTAAATTAATCATACGCCAGGTGCGCCATTGCTCAGCGTAAAATGCGCGTAAATTAATTAGATTATTTATGATGAGAAAATTTTCATTAAATCAACGTGTGCTCAAAAGAAGACACTTTTGAAAATAAATAAATAAATTAACATCTGCCAGAGCTTAAATGAACACAAAGGGTTATTTTGCTGCTAAGCAATTTTTGAGGCATTTAGTAAAAGTTAAACTTAATTTTTTTTGGCTATTTGAAGCATTTGCAACTTATACCTAAATTCATCTCACTGAACCCCATAAAGTCCTAGGCTGCTATGGAATATGAGTGCCCACAAGAGTAGGCGACCGAGTAATTAATTTAAATTGAATTACAACAAAGAACTAACTATTGTTAAAGGGAAACCACTCTATACGAAAATATGCAAGAGTGGCGAAATTATTTTCTGTGGCTAACCAAATATTTGGCTCTGAAAATATGTTGTTATTTTTCAATTTTATGTGTTGGAAATTTACATTCCTGGCGAGCCAGTAAATGTGAGTTTGTTCATGTGCGTGTGTGTGTGTGGGTGTGTGTGTGTGTGTGGTGTAATTCCAATTAAAATATTAATATTTGTTTGGAATTAATTGGCGTTAACAGGACCTTAACGTGGTCAGAAAGCATTTGCATAGCAAGTCAAGCGCAAAATTCACAAAGCTAATTTTTGGGCATAAGTCATGAAAATAATCGCAATATGATTTTGCGGCTCAGTCAACTTACCCGTTATGATCCACAGTTCGCGCAAGCAATCCTCACGACTCTTGGCAATGGCCGCCGATTTGCTCAGATCCTGTGGCGCCTCCAGCAGCGGAAAGATTAACGCGCCCAGCACCGAGTATCCTGTGACCAGCAGCACAAGTCCTGGCGTCGATAGCAGCAACTTGAGCAGCTGCCCCAAACAACGTTTGGAGGCGTCTCGCTTGGCTAATGTCGTTGCCTTGACACATGCCTGCTGCTGCTGGTGCTGATGGTGGTGCTCCACGTCCTGGTCGTCGTGCTCCTCCTCCGTGTGCTGTGCATCGTGATCGTCTTCGCTTTGATTGCATTTGAACGCCTGCTCAACGTCACACATGATCGCTGTTGCAGTTGTTGCAGTTGTTGCACGCGCTGCTTGCTAACAAACATTTAGTTGTTGTCTTGTCGGCTATTTTGCTTGCTTGCTGAGTTTTATTGGCCACTCAACTTCCGTTTCCGCCTCAACTTAAGATTCATGCTGTGCTCTGCACTTTGTCAGTCATCCATCCATCCACCAACTAATTACAACACTGGTTTCCCATCATATCTGCCTGCTGCTTTGTTTGTGCTGGTAAGCCGCTCTCTCCTTCTCTCTCGTCTCCCCTCACTCTCCGCCTCTCTCTACCTTTCTCTGATTTAACGTATTATGTTTTAAGCTGTTGTTGACTCGCTTTTACTGTCGTAGTCGTAGTTGTAGTTGTAGTCGTAGTTGTAGTCGTAGTTGTAGTCGTAGTTGTTGTTGTAGCTGTTGGCTGTTGCTGACATCGCATTTTGCATTGTTGGCAATCCCTGCATTTGGCTTGTACTTTTAAAGTTGTTGTGCCAGTTTATATTCCCCCTGAAAATAGAAAAAAAAAAACAAAAACAATGGTATTGTAATAGTTGTTGCTGCTTTTGCTGCAGTTCTTGGCTGCCTTTGCTGAAGTGCACTTGGGTGCAGCTTAAACGAGCACACAACTTGCAACTTGCTGCTTGCAGCTGGTGCAACTGTGAAACGCACTAAATTTTACACTTCACTTAATCTAATTAGTCAACTCTTAAATGCCACAATATTATGAGCGATACAACAAATTGCTAACTACCACTACTTAAAACTAAAAGAAGCCTTATGACTGTTATTAAGATGGCTTTTAAAGTGTGCAACTAATTGTTTCAAGTTTTGAAATTGTTTCAAGTTTTCCCTTGCAGTTGAAAGTTTATTAAAAATTAGAAAAAAAAGATGAAATCCCATAAAAATGTGTTTATAAGTACAGAGAGTTGACTTTGAAAATAAATCAAGTGCAATTTTATGTAACAATGTTCAGATTACAAAAATAAATAACTTGAAATAAGCCAGAGATAATTTTAATCAGCTGAACCACTGTTGAAATCTTGAAAAGACCTTCCAGGAACTTGAACTGATATTAAGCAGGTTCATCAAAATGAAACCCAATCGATTTCATGCCTCAAATGTCTGATTTGCGTTCGAATTTGGATTTTGGCCGAAACGTGATATGTTTCCAATAATCTTTATAGACGTAATATTTATACTACATTAATTTTAGCTGCAGGCATAACTCATAACCAAGAAGTTCTCTTATTACTGTAATGCCCTGCTCTCACTTGTGGAAGATTATATATATCGCATTTGGCTCATTTAGCTTGAGCTCGTTTAGATTACAAAACGCTTACAATGGGCCAGACATTATCGATTAGGGCCATTAGAGAGTGTGGCACAAATGCGATAACAAAGCCAACACATGTAATACAAATTGAACTGAAATAACAATTGTAATCGAACGAGAGTATCAAGCACACACACAGACACACACTGCCACACACAACCACACACTGCCACACACAACCACACACGCAAAACAAAGCCCAATTCATTATAGAATCTGACGCTGCGGCTTGTCTAATAACGAGCTTAGATTGAGAGCCAATGGAATCAATTAAAGCCAGATGCAAGCTAGGCAACAAGAATTTACCATTTGTGGAGCAAGCCGCACTCAACTACACCGATTAGTTCTTGAGTTCTTGTGTTTATTAATCTCTGATGCTTGCAACATCATCAATGTAAAGAGTTTTCT
Source organism: Drosophila nr. perissopoda 5 BK-2023a (assembly GCA_035044105.1). Lineage (NCBI taxonomy): Eukaryota > Metazoa > Arthropoda > Insecta > Diptera > Drosophilidae > Drosophila > Drosophila nr. perissopoda 5 BK-2023a. The sequence goes on from JAWNMK010000126.1 coordinate 1,078,199, forward strand.
TTATTTTTTTCTTTAATTTCTCAGCCAAAATCCCACTTGATTTATTTGGAAAAGGAGCCTGTGCAGTTGGCTTATGTAATTTAGTTAATTGGAAAATAAAATAGTCTATTTTTGGGGTTTGGGGTTTTGGGGTTCAAGGCACTTGGCGCCTTAACAAAAGCCACTTGTTTTCCTTTTTTTTTATTTGCGTCGTCCTCTTTTTTATGGCCAAGTGCGCATAATTAAATTTGCGGCCAACGTGGCGTATGCGCTACTTGACGCGAGACTTTGACTTGGGGGTGCTGAGCCGAGCTACTGATGCAAAATTAATGTCAATCGCTTGGCCCGATGTCAGCATCGACAACATCAGCAAGACGGCAATGCCCTTTTAATTGTGGCTCTTGCAACATTTGAGCTTTCGTCAACGGCAAGCACACGAATCAGGCTAAAAGGCAGCCAAAGGAGCAGTCCTTGAGGCGAACTCAACAAAACCCGCCAAAGTGGGCAAAATGTGTGCCGGAAGTTATCCCTTTTAGTCAGATTGAAATCGGCTTAGCTCCGGCTCTTAATTGAAATGTTTGCATTTCACTTTAATTAAAGTGTTTTTGCGAGCAAAGCTCTTCAGCACGCACAGGACCTTTTTTTGCTGATTTGCTGTTGACTTCCATCGGCATTTCTTTTATTTCTCTTTGTTTACATTTTCCATTTCATTACGCGCCATTTTTCGCACGTCATTTTATGAAGTTTTGCTGCAAAAAGTTTTTAATAGTTAAATAAAATAACTTTCTTTGCCCTTCTGCCTGAGTTGGCTGCAATGGCGTTTTCCATTCATTTCCTGCCCCTTTTCTCAAACGTGTCTGCTGGCGCCTGCCTTATTATGCAATATTTATTATTATTTATAAATGCAATGACAACAAGCGCACTTTAATTACAATGTTCTTCTACATTTTTTATATATTTTTTGTCTTGCATATTCTCAACTCATCAAATGCAGCAGCCACAGGATGCGAACTAAGCGACGTCCAAGAGACGCTAATGGCGCTAACCTCCATTACAGTAGCTCCGGCGCTGTTTTTAAATCCAATTTACCATCATAATTTTATAGCAGCCAGACAACAATCCCCAACACCCCCGCTACAACCCCCTACAAATTATTTTTGCTTTCTTCTTTGCTCATTGGTTGTTGTGTGCGCTGTCTGCGTTGTTGTCTGTTCCCAATTTAATTGCATCGCTGACATTTAGCACCAAACAAACCAAAACAAAGCAAAACAACAAAATCAACGACTGGCAGGGAGAGCAGTACAAGCGAGAAGCACAAGCGAGAAGCAAAAGAGAGAAGCGATATTGCGAAGTGAAGCTTAAATGGGATTTTGACTTCTGGTCGCCGTCCGCATTGATTCCAGTGCTCTTTGCTCTCTGCTCCATGTTCAGCCAAGTCGAGTTACTGTTAGTCACTTGTTTAATTGAACTTGACTCATAGCACTTCCCCCCGCTGACACCCCGCCCACCAGCCCCCTCGTAGTCGTGTAAACTGTTTTACAATACGCGCGATTCCAATTTGCTAACGCTTCTCGATGCAGCACCAAATGTCATTGAATTGAATGGATTTAGCTCCCAATCCTGCTACTCTGTTCACCTTTGGCTCCCACCTGCAACTCTTGGCAGTTGTGCTGTATTCTCTACCTGTTTTTTTTAGTTGCCTGCTCTTCGATGTAATTACATTAGCAACTACAAACAAAAAAGGAAAAATAAGAAAAAATTAAACCAATACTTTTCAGATAATCAAAGTACACTCATATATAATTAAAACAAAAAAAAAAATTCTTTGAGTGCTTTGATGCTGTCAATTAATCTTAAATATAGCTAAAAAAAACATACAACAAATAATTTGTGGAAGCTGTAATTAATAAATATATACTACGCATAGTAAATAAAAACAAGGACCATCTGGGACACAGCTTAAGGTTACAATATCACATGGAAAAAACCACTAGAAAATTGCTAAAAACAATTAAATGGACAAGCCATAAAAGTTGAATGAATTGTAAAATTGTACGGTGAACCAGCGGAAAACCTATTTAGAAAAATAGAAAAGCGACAAAGCAAAATACACACTAATAAGTTAAATTTATTAGTATATCCTCTGACCTCGTCTCTAAGCTAACAGCATAATTTTGTGCACTCAAGTGTCTATAATGAAAATTAAATGCGAAAAGCCGTTCAACAACAGACAGAGCTAGGATTTGCCAGGATACCAGGATGTACACTTGCGGGCAGGAAGGCAACGAACCGTGCACGGAACTTTTAACACATTAGCACAGTGAATGCGACTGCAGAGGTGTGAAAAAGCAGGAGCAGCAGACAACAGATACGAACAAGGACAACGACAACAACAAGAAGGACTCTAACAATAGCTAATAACTATGCAATTGAGAGCAGGCGGAAGGAAAACACTTGAGAACGCCACAAAACACCCAACAACCATCCATAATTTATTGTACAAAAAAAAGTAGAAAGTTGCCGCTGCTAAAACATTAGATGCAAAAGCCCAAAAGGATAACTACGGCTAATGACCATGTTAATGCAATACAAAAGTGCACTGAAAGGAAATGAGCAAGATAAGTAACGAGGCCGTCATCCCACTCATAAGAGAAACGTCCAAAAGTCGCAACACAAAATGCTCACCATTTTGGCCTCAAAAAGTTTGCCCAACGCAAAAGCAAACGATGCTCGGACGCAGAATCCATCCTTGCTCATTAAACACGCACAACTTGACTGCAACAGTCTTAATTATGTTCTAAGGACTTGGCCCGGCTAAAACGAAAATAAAAAGCGGCAGCAATAGCTAACGGGATTAAAAAGAAAATTAATTACCCTACAATGATAGTTTGGCCAAGTAAGTAGTATTGGCACAATGGCAAAAGCAATATATAAGCCTTACTTATTGAATTACGTTTAAATAATTAATAATAATATTGGAATATATGCTTCAGTTATGCACAATATATTGTACTATTTATGATTCGATCTACGAAATGTTAAATAAAAATGTCTCCTCCAAATTGCCGCATAGCGACTGTCATAGTTATAATGCCCCCTGTTAGGGTATCAAAAATAAAGAAACATGTTCAGGCAACGCAATCAGCGCAGAAACTTGCAAGACGCTCGTCGCACTTTTACCGACGCTGATTAGTTTTTGGAGTGCCTCAAGTGCAAGTCAAGCAGTTCGTCAGTCCGTCAGTCCGCCAGTTTGTCAGTTTGTCAGTGGCCGCTGGTCGAGCATGTAAACTTTGCCAAACAGCAAACAGCCAACAGACAACAGCAAAAGCAGCAGCAGCAACAGCAACAATTTCTAAGCCATTCTCTGTGCAACAAAAACTCATTAAAAATCGCGCAATGTAGCTGCAACTGCCACGTAAATATGCAGCAGCAACAACATATACAGCAACAAGAAGGCTCTCAAAAGCCAAGTTAAAACTTAACTAAATGCAAAATGCGCAATAATTAGAGGCAGCATTTAAAAGACGCTTATAAAAGCAGCCTTTGTGGCACAGCAAGCTGCAGCTTAATAGCCAAAGTTAATATTAATGGCTAAATAATGAAATATGGCAAGGTGTGCTGCAAAGATAACATTCATAATTTACTCAATCACTGAGCAAAGAAATCTCTGCCAAAATACACATACTTTTCGATTGTTTTACGAATTTAATCGGATAATGAAAAATGCATACTTGCAGAGTCAACAATTCACTGAAAGCTTTTAAGCCGATTGCATTTTGGTAATCAAATCCACAAAGCAAACAGGATTTACGTTTTAATTTCTGCAGATCTGATGGAAGAAGTTTTATTTGAATCAAATAAAATAGTAATAAAATCCAATGCTTAAAATTCCCACTGTCATAAATATGACAAAGTTGAACTTAAAAGGATTAGTTTAATTTAAATCATGGTTGACTTCTGGTTTAATTCTACATCAGAAATTGTATTCCAAAAAAAATTCACTTACGAACAGCTCTAAACTATCCATTGCTATAACTTGGTCATAACTAGAACGGCTGGCAAAGCCAATACATTTTTGACAACTGTTTTCATTATTGATGAATTTTATTTGATATTTAAATTTCTTAGCCCATCCCAATGAAAATGGGATTAGCCTATGCAAGCTAGGGAATGCCCTCACTATTGCCACTGCAAATAAATTTGACAAATTTTTGACTGCCTTTGGCATATTTTGTTCAACACTTTTCTGTTTATGTCAATTGAATTGTCGATACACAGCTAGCAGTTCCGTGCGAGATGGAGATATATATAAAGAGAGAGAGAGAGAGAGAGAGAGAGAGAGAATTGCTCTATTGCTGCTGGCAGTTCAACTTAAACTTGTTAACTTTCGTAATTAAATTGTTAAACATCAGTTGGCCTTTAATTGACTGCCGGTGTTGCCCGTTGAGCAAATGCCTGCCAGCTAGCCCACGTTAGGCAACGCAAAAAGGATCTGCTCGACCTGCTCGCATAGCAATGAGGACACATTCCGTTGGCCAGCTCAGCAAAATTCCTTAAGTGCCAATTTAGTGGCAATTTGCTTTTGTCTTACCCCCATTTTTTTTATATGTACAGGCGAACGTACAAATTTAATGTTAATTAAGCCAAATGCTTTGCCATTGGGATTTTAAATACCTACATACATATATATATAGATAGATATATATACTTATTCTCACTGAGTTGCTGTGCATAAGGAAATGTTTGGCTGGTCTAATTGACTTTAACCGTCTACTGCATAAAAAGTTCGCTCTGGGGGGAAAACAAAAATGTAATCAAATAAAATCGAATTGTTAGCCGATTGAGCATCTGAATCAGTTCGCATAAAATGCACAATGTTGGGGGTTAGCATAAAATTTGCATAAGAGCACCAAGCACGTAAAATGGTTTTCCGTGTGTATGTGTGTGTGTGAGTGTGTCACATTGTGTGTGGGTGTGAATGTCTTTCATAATGCCATTTGATATGCACTTTATGCGTTTTTTGTCTCAGCTCAGTGTCATTGAAAACATGCAGCTAATCCTCCAATGATATATCAACTGCCAAAGCATTTGCATAGTTTTTACTTGCGAACCTTAAATGCCAGGTGAGCCATGAGAAGAGCTTAACGCCACGTTACGTATACGCCGCGTATTACGTATACGCCGAATGACCACATATCGAACACACCTCCTTAACGGCGAAGCTATGTTGTGTGCTCTGTGGGTGTGTATATATTTACTTGGTTATACAATAAGTATTTCCTAAAGATTAGTTACTAGTTAAACAAATGTAACTCAAATATTATATATATATTATATATATATTATATTATATAAAATAATTATAGCATCTACACATTAAAATACTAATTTAACAAAACAAAATTCTTGCCTTTCATACAATTTCCAATTACCTCCAAAATCCAATTAGATATTGAACTCAAAAGAAGCCATAATTAAATCCTCAACCTTGGCATGATATGGATACTTTATTTAAGTCAGATTACTTGCTCATGACTTACTCACTGTCCTGCTTATTTACTATATTTATTATTTGATTATACTTTATTCAAGCCTGATTATTCTACCGTACATTGAATTTCCCTTCACTCGCTTAATGTGTTAACTAGTGTAAGGTTGATGACTGCTTTTGTTATTGGCTTTGGCTGCTGCTTGGCTAATTGTGTGTCGCTGGAATGCCAAAAGCAAATTGGTCACGTTGGGACAAGACGTGTTGCTGGCGACGCCGTTTGTCGCTGTCGCTCTTTATTGGTTATTGATGATATTTCCGTTGGCTTTTAATTTGATGCACGAGTGCCTGCAATGGCTTGCTCCCCCTGCTCAGCTAATGATTGAGTGTTAATGGAGCGAACGTGGCCGAAAAGGAATCAGAGACGTCAGCACTCATAGGCCCAAAACATGTGCAATAACATTTTCGTGGGATGGATCAGCTGACCTCATTGGTTTTGGAGGAGCGGTGGTCAGGGTGAGGGTGGGGAGGCAGGAGTAGTGGTAGTTATAGAGTAAACACAAAGCGTGTCAGTGAGTTGCCTGCTGCTGAAGTAATACCAGCAACAACAACCGCAGCACTAAGAAAATGTTTGCAGAGTAGGATAACGGGCTGGCCACAGATGCAAACATTGAGATATGCAACGCAAACCACACACACACACTCAGATACAGAGATAGACAGCGCAACACATCCTGGCAAGTGTGTCATGGGCATTGCTCAGTTTGCATTATGCGTGTGTGTTTGTGTGTGTGTGTGTGTGGACAACACACTTACACGTGTTCCAATGGCAGTTGATGCTTGTTGCCCGTGGCAACGATGCCATAAAAAAAAAGAGGCACATACTAAAATGGCATTTCGAAGGACAAACAAACAAACGAGATACACACACTCTCACACACACATACTCAACTTAGATAGCGTGTGTTGTAATTGTGCTTGAAAACTCAGGCACACACACACACGTATTTATGCAAGATTGCAATTATGATATATATGTGTATATATAGAGGAGAACTTGTCGTGCTCGATCTGCTGAAAGCAAATATTCTATGGCCGCACTTTCTATGGGCATTAAATTTGCGTTGTTGGCCAAGAAGCATGCTAGAATATTTATATTTTGAAGTGCCAGCGGCTAAGAGTCAAGGCTGAAATCTTTTGAAAAACTGCAGAAAGTAGATAAATTTATGATAAGCCAAATGATAATGGAATATTGAGTATGGTATAAGAGTTGAAAATAAATAATATTCATTGTGATATATTGATTCACCTTTCAAGAGCCTGAAATCTGGAAGAGAGTATTATTGCTTTAAGAGTATGAATACTGGTATTATAATTATTCACGTCCAAGTTTGAAAACTATTGAAGCCATTGGTTATATAAAGCATGAGCATGATATAAAGATCAATCGCATCTATAGAAATAGGAGTCGAAAGCAATAGTAAACACATCAAATCTGACGGAGAGTTTTGTGGATTTATTCAAATTAATGTATAACCTTCAAAATTAACTTCCAAATTTCGAAACTTTTTGTAACTACTTGAACAAAAGAACCATTAGCAATTATGATCGTCAACAACAAGTGTATCTAAATGTTAGATATTCCCAGTCGACAAACCATAATAATTTCCATAAAATTCTATTAATTAGTTTTATTATAAACCTAAGCCAAGAGCCTAATATCTCTCTTAAATCTTCACGTTAGCTCAACACCCTCCCATTAAATTCCCATATCAGAAATGTCAATTAATTGATTTATGTTTGCTTGACCGTTGACATAAGCGACCCTCGCACTTTGGTCTGCTGCTCCCTTCAACCAAAGTGTCCTGCGGCACTAGCTGAACTGTCACAGCGTTAATTGAGTTTGACACTAATGAGCGTGCAATCGTTGCATAATTGATTTATAAATGCACCAGCCTCCTCTCCATATTCTCTGCTCCCCCTTTATTTGCCCAATTGAGTTGCGCACTTGAGTTCATAACGCTGTTGCAAATTCAGCGCTAATTGGGTCAGGCAAACAATGTGCGGGGGGCCCGGCGTCATGTTTAAAATGCATCAAATTTATTTGAAGGCTGCGCCCGGACATAATTCAAGTAGTTTGTCATGCCAAATTTGCAAGGATGAGCCAGAGAGAGAGGGTGTGGGGATGAGGATGCTTGTATATGCACATAAGCCGCATAAAAATCGCTTGAAATGTTTGCGGGCGAAATGCTAGCGTAGACAACATCATTATTATGTTGTTGGTGATTATCATCATTTGAATTGTTTGTGGGCGGGTGGCATGCCACAAGCGCTAATTCCACACAAATTGTAATTAATTTGAATTAATTATGTTCTACTTTCCACATGCCAAAACCAAACAGAAGCTGGCAGGCAACAACACACACAAACTCACACACACAGCCAAACACATGAGGGGCGTGGCAACTGAGACATATTTTTTCTTTTAGGCTCTAACACACACACACACATAGCCACTGCCACAGATCCACCGCAAAACGGAAGGATAAACCGTTGCCTTGGGCTCGTGTGGCTCCGCTGCCAAAGCCAGAAAAGTTTTCCGCTGTTTGTCCTTTTTCATTGCCTACTTTTCTGTGCGGAAACCCCAGAAAAATAAAGGAATGTCTTTAAAAGCAGCTCACTCGAACAGCAGCTTCATTTAAGTATTTCGAAATACAAATAGCAGCTAATGATGACTTTTTTCACAGCTCTATTAAGAACTTGGAAATTTCCTATTTGAAACAGTATGCTTAACTAAATTTAAATATATCTAGTATCGAATTCAAATAGATTGATTTGAAACATATATTCAAAATCATTTCACATAAATATTTCCAAAAGTAGGCTTCGGCTCTGACTAACGTCTACATCAATACCAAATTAAACATCTTTTCATTTTCATAAAGCAAACAAAATTCGCTCAGCTTACAAATATATTATTTTGGCACTTTACCAACAAATTACACTTACGGCTTGCATATCTTTTCAATTGCTACACGACCAAATTAAAGAGAATGCATATACTTGTAATTACACCATCTGGAAAGAGGGTTAAGGTCGATATCGGCGATGAGCCCTTTCCCGAAGACATGCACAAGGATCGCATAATACCTCGCGATGAAGCAAAGCTGCTCAATGAATTTCCATCAACATCGACACAGGCGGCTTCTCTGCTTTCTACTTGCGTGGACAAACAACCAAAATTTGAGGATAACACAAGCGTGCATTTTGCCAGCGATTCTGAAAAAGTCTAATGTCGGTAAGGACTTATAAGTTGCTACTTTCATTGATTGAATTATTTAATGTATTTATTATTAACTGCTAGTTTGAGATGTTTTCGTTGTGCTTGTCGTTGAAGACAACTGATTGACGGGAAAAATATGTACAACAGCTCCAAACTAAATCAATGTAATTACTATTAATTGAAAATATTAAAAAATTACCAAAAAAAAACCATTTGCATTTACTTTTGTATTGAATATATTTGTGCTTTTCAAAACTATAAACTTTTTACAGATTTTGATTCAATTGAAGCAGCTTTAACTATTAGTTTTCCAATGTGCGCTTTTTTTGTCACGTCTGCTCTAATCTCTACAAACAAGTAGACAAAACTTAAGTATTTAAGCGACACGTGCTAAGCAAATTAATATGACTGCGGTTGATGTTGTGGCTGAAGTGTAGACCCGACATACACAAACACACGCACACACACACACACACAGAAGTCCACCGAGACACTGAATGAATGACATTGTCTGGCACGAGTGGAAATGTTGACAGCAAAAATTTAACGCTTCAAATGTAAAACATACAAATATTTTGACATTCAAAGCACAAAAAGGGAAGAGAAGCACGCACTTACAAAAACACGCAAACACACACGCACACATACGAGCACAACACAACACAAATACACCACAAACACACACTCACACACACACACTGAAAAGGGCCTTTTGTCTTTGCGTAGCAAATTTTCCATGAAAATTGCATGAATTGCAGATTTTTATACGCACGAAATGCGACTGAAGTCAACTTGAGTCGAGTCAAGTTGAGTTGAATTGTTGTTGTTGTTGTTGCTGTTGTTCTCGTTGTTGTTGTTGTTGTTGCGTGTACTTCACTCATTTTATGGCTGCGCCAGCGGCACTTGCCGTAAAATATATAGAGCAAAACAACAGCAAAGCAAGCAACCAAAAACCAAAAACAAAAGCAAAAACGGATAAAAAGTGCCTTACAGTGAAATAGATTTTTTGGCTTCAACAGGGGCAAACCGGCGGTACAAACAATGACTTGCCGTTGCCACAATAATGCACATGCTGTGTGCAATGTGGCGTATGCGTGATTTGCCAAGCCGCACAGCATGCAGCAAAATAAAAAAAAAACAGCTGAACAGCTCAATTGTCGAGCACGGGACGTATGATTAATGTGTCGCATATTTAAATTTTAGCCGAAAAGTATGCAACAATAATCTGCCAACAATCTGACAGATGTGCCACATGCGCCAAATGCCAATTTGTTAGCTGCCATAACTAGAATTGCAGAGTTAATGCAATATTCTCCACACACACAAAATTGCTTAGGTGTGCTTTGGGGCAAAACTGCACAAAACTTTACTCGTCATAAGTTTGGCTAGATTTGATTTAGATAAGATTGCAATTTGCGCAATGTTGATTTCAATTAGCCTAATAGAAGCACTACAACTCCGAAATAATCAGATAAAAAGTTCTGCACTTATTTATACATGTGGCAAAGATAAGCGCTTGCTAAGAAATAAAATACAAACCAATGAATGTGCTTCAACTTTTTTTGTAAATTAAAAAATGAAACTCGCTAAGAGTGTTTTAAGCTGACTACTTTTCTAACTTTCAACACGTTTCGCTGTCGAACAACACCCAAAGGGGGCATTTATTATGCTAAAGTGGCACAAAGAAAAACTTACCAAAATTCAGCGAACAACTGAATTTAAATCATCAATTCTTAATGTGCTTACCTTAGTGCATAAATCAAGAGTGACAACAAGCTGCTTGCCACATGGCAACAGGGCAACGGGGCAACGTGGCGTATGCGCAATCTGCCGCGATGACCGGAAACCCTCAGCCATCTGTTTTTTGGCCGTGTGACATTTGTGTCTTTTGTTTTTAATGTCTAAAATGTAATGTACTGCCAGCAAGAGCAGCAGCGGGACGAGGGACAACCGAATTGTAGAAGAACTTTACCTTCAGATCTGTGTTTGCCTAAGACCAATAAGCATTCCAGTTAAGCAGTTGTCTCTGCGATTTGGCTTGGCCAAGATTTATGCGCTACGAACACTTGATAAATGACTGACCAAATTTGTAAGTGGCTTTTACTTAAGAGTCAAGCAACGCTCTCTCTCTCTCTCGCGCTCTCTCTCTCTGTCTATCTATCTATCTCTCTTAGCGTTTGCTGGGCCATAAATTCGCAGTTGGCTGCATGTCTAAATTAGAATCAAGGTAATTGTTGATATTTTGAGTCTAGTTTCTTGCCAATTAAAGTACTAGCTTAATTAGGCCACATTTTGTTAGCTTTTAAAGCAGTTAGAAGCAATGGTGATGAACTAATTGAATTGCATAAGATAAGATGTGATAATTTGAGTATGTACTTTAGTTATCAAACCTTTTTTACTATTTGAGTTTTCTATATACATTATTTAATCGGTTTTTTATTTATCGGAGTTTTTAAAGTATTATTCAAATGTCTGCAGATTAAATCTGCTAACATATATAATCTTGAGCTTGCTTAAGATAGCCGTTCTTTTTAGTTTTTATTTTCATTATAATATGATCTTAAGCATTCCATAGATAAAGTCTGCATCGAGATCAGTTTATTCAACTCGCTTTGCACACGCCAATCAAGTGGAGAATTTTAAGTCGCAAACATGACTAATTAAAAAGTACGCCTGACCATATGGTTTATGTGTTATCCGATAAGATTCTCTGTAATACGATAAGTAGGAAAGAGCAAATATCCAATTTTAAATGGCATACATGAAGAAAAGTGATCATTGAATAATAAAAATAATAATTAAACGCTTATTTATGGCTGTGAGTCAACTCAAAGTGGTTGAAACCCTTGTTCAAAATACAATTTGCTTTTTTAGAAGCACAAAATTGACCGCAACAAAATTATTTCATTTGAGTCACGACGAGTTCTGCATTGGTTTCAGGCAAAACAATTTAATTATAATAACAATAATAAACACGTATAATATGTCGTTAATAAAAAACATTTATTTTCAACATGAATTCTTTCATTTAACTGAATGCTGTGATAGATTACGTAAATCTTGTTTCCTTTTTTTGTGTGCACAATTATAAATTGTTTTATGTCATAATTAATTTTTACCATTATTGAGAGCTTAATCTGTGTATTTTGTTTCCATTTTTGTGGCATGTTTTTGTTAACTTACCCCCAACGAACAATTAAGCGCCAATAACTGAAAAGTAGTTAACACATATTGGACAAGTTCCATATGCAGTATAGTAAAATGATAAGTTAATTAGCCACGACTAAAAAAAAATAATCATTTTATACTTTTATGCCGGTTGACTTTAAGAGTCCATTATTATTAATAAACGGTAATTGTTAACATACATATATGTTTCATATATGTTGACAAGCACATTAATAAATTATTAATTAATCAATTGTTTTGTCTGAACAGCAAATTCCACTTGAATATATACATTTTTAATCAGTCGACAAGCAGCATTGCAGATAAGTTATTAAAGATGTAAATTAAATGAAATGCGTTCATTGAAAGAACTTTCAAAGTACAAACCAGTTTTTAAAAATCGATAAAATGTTCTAATTTATTTATTTGTTCAAATTATATTTAACAGATCTCTTAAGGGGTCAAAAAATGATGTAACTCACAATTCCAAATAATACACTTAAATCCTTTTTATTCTAATCAAAATTATACTTACTCTACGGGGTCTGTCTATATTCTATCTATCTATCATCTATCTTCTATCTGCTACATATATTTGTATAAATTATTGATTTGGGTCAAATATCACAATTAAATATATGAATGCTACATGATAAATGCACTTTTGTAGCGTATTATTAATTAGATATGAATTCACCTCGGGGCACGTCTTCAATATTCCACAATGAATACGTAAATTTATCCGGAAAAGTTTTTGAACCATTCAACTTTTGAGTAATGCAGGTATATATTGCGCTTCATTTACCTTAGGTCAAGTTGCGAACAATTTCAACCGTTATACGTCGCCGTAGTCGTCGTCACCGTCACCGTCGTCGTCGTCGTCACCGACGTCGTTGGAGGCAGACGTCGACGAGACGACAAAAATGTTACCGCTCCGCTCAGTGATCGCTTGGCGTTCGTCGTGTGTAGTTCGGTTCGAACCAGGTTAAAACCCTTAACGTGTTTTTCAATATTCAATTTTTACGGAGCTGTAAAGAATAAACAACAAAACAAAAAACAATCAAAAGAGAATACACGAAATTAAATAATTATATTTAATTATGCTGGCGGTCGCGCATAATGAAAATAATTGAAGAGCTTCAAATATGATCAATTGCCTTGGCCTATGATTAAGCTAAGTTTGAGCCCAAATTGGAAACGAACAAGTTAACGTGACGTAATAACGCATTGCCAAATTGGCGGATTAAAAAGAGTAAATTTTTTTATTTTTAACACAATTTTGAAAAAAAAAAACACACTGATTCAGTTAGCAGCAAAAACACAAAACACACAAAACAAAAAATTAAAGCACAAGAATTGCTGCGTGGTAAAAAATGCTCAGCTGGTTTCCAGAACGCTCTCAGAATCCAGCTTGTCATGAATAAATAAAAGAATAATCATAATAAAGCTGAGCAAACAACGTTAGAAAAGCCAACTGTCTGGCTTCTTAAAGAACCAAAAATTCATGTCTCATTATCTTCACAATTACTGTTGTCTTTTGTCTATGTTTGGTCTAAATGAAATTTAATTGGGCTATTCATTTCCTAATGCTCAGTTCGCCGTATCTGGTTCAAGCCTTATCTGCTGTTGCAATAATAACATATTTATAACTGCTCAAACGTGTCAGAATCTAATTAAACTAGTTGCACAGCTAATAGCAATCAGAGAAATGTCATTATATTATATATTTCGAATGCCGCCTCCATATACAGAATAATAGAAATGTGTTTTAAAACAAGTAGATTAAGCTAGAGTTCGAACAGTGAATCACACGTTTCAGGTAGTGCTGACATTTTGCAGCGAGGGCAACGGCTTCAGCTCTGTTTGCTTCCTTCACTTTCCATTAACTACGAGAACAACAAAACAAAATAACAGCAACAACAACAACAACAGCAACAACAACAGCGTTGCGCATGCGCAAATGCAATACTTAAGCAATAACAACAAATACAACAACAACAGCAACACAATGACACCGAGCCAACAATTAACAATCCAAAAATGCAAAAGGCCAAAACAAATGTTGCATACTCTTTCTGAAGAGTGCTGCGTATTTTTACTGATATAAAAAAGTTATTATTTGGATAGTAAAGTAAAAAAAATTATTAATGTATTGTTCCTTCATTTTTGAATTGCTATTTATAATTTTTAAAATCTATATCAGCGATATATATATATCTATTAGAGTCGAATCAACTTGGTTATCTTATCTGCTGTCTGGATTCCGTTTTATATACCAATTCTCAGAAATAAAAAGTTCTGTATTGGTAGCTAGCGGCAATCAGTTAGGTGGAATAAACGAGTTTTTATGAGCAAAGCACTCTTGATGGTAAAATAGCAAAAAAATCCCCAATATAAGTGCGGCTTCTTCTTAATACTGTTGAAAAAATCCATTAATTATTATAAACAATGAAAACCGGTATTAAGCATACCTGCTTAAGTTTTGACTTATCGTTCTTTAAGGCCATCTTTCTTATGAAAAATAATAAATAAAAATACTATAAATAGATTTTAGTACTCTTTCAAAAGCACTTAAAAATTATTGAGCACTTGTAATCAGCAAATAATATTTATGATAACGGAAATATCAATATGCAATATAACACTTGACATTCAAAAGATAATATTTCACACAATCCACACTTGACCACAAATTGTATGTAGTTTTTGTTTATTTTACCAACTTTACTACTAATTTTACAACCCAAATCAAATTGACAAAATACTCGAAACTGCTCTTCGAAAACAAACAAAAGCGAAAAGTAAACAATAGTCAAATCGAAGAAGCAATGCTCGAAAATACAAATGCCTCGCAGCATTATCTAGAAACTTGTTTGGGCCCTACAAACCTGTTGCTCTTTTGGCCAAAACTACGAATTGTAATTGTATTTGTTGGCTGCAGTTTTTACTGAATGAATAAATGCCGCAAATTGTTATATAATCGTTGCTTGAGTCAGTGGGTCACTGACTTTATTGTTTTTGTATTCAAAACCGGTTTTGCACTTGTAGCTGGTAGCGATTTTAATTAGTATTGAACCACAAAACTTGACCACAAAAGATAACCTTGAGATGCATGTTGCATATTGATTGATTTGACAGCTGCAAACTACCGCAATGGAACAGCAGAGCAGCAACATGGACAATAATAATGACAACAACAATGGTTACCTCAATCCCGCCTATGTCGGCTCCACAATCTCCATACCGGGTCAATATAAGACGCAAGGTGAAGGTGCCACGCCCACAGCCACACCCAATCCCAAGCCAATTTCAAATGGCGTGAAAAGCAGCGAGGCCCAAGCGGATGTGGAACAGGGCGAGAAGCGAGCCTCCTGGAACAATGACATTGAGTTTCTCATGTCCTGCATTGCTTTGAGCGTGGGCCTGGGCAACGTTTGGCGGTTTCCCTTCATTGCCTTGGAGAATGGCGGTGGCGCCTTTCTAATTCCCTATCTCATTGTGCTGGTGTTGGTGGGCAAGCCTGTGTACTATCTGGAAATGTTGCTGGGACAGTTCTCAAGTCGTGGCAGCGTCAAGGTCTATGATTTTTCCCCCATTATGAGAGGTGAGTGACCGCGCTTAATTTGATTTAAATGCAAGAATTAAATATAATTCAAAACAGTTTCGAAAAACCACAATAAATTCTGAAAAAAATAAAAATAAAAATAAATAAAATAAAAAACGAAAATTAATCATTAATTACGAGATGATTCATATTAAAGTTAAGTTCTTAACAACTATTTTAGTATGCCAAATAGGCTAATTTCAGAAAGTATTTTTTATCGATAAGTTTCTTGCTAGCTATTGCTATATGAATATATAAAATATTTATATATGAAAAATATTTACGTACATATGTACATATGTATGTATTTAAGTGCATAAAAAAGCACTTGATCTGGAGCTAGTAAACAACAAATTTTTATTAATAAAAACGAGGTCAGCAAAAAATAAATAATTATAATAAAAATAAGCAAATTTCGGTTTCAATATCCGGTTGCTTGAAATGAAAGCGAACAATTCCCAACATGTGTTCATTTAAATAACCATTCGTATTTGTGTATCTCGTTTTTTATGTTTGTTGCACCACTTAGGTATTGGCTATGGTCAAGTGCTGGCCACGGCGATTGTTACAACATTTTATGCCACCTTAATGGCGCTCACGCTGCGCTATTTTGTTGAATCATTTTATGCCACACTGCCCTGGAGCTACTGTCGCGAGGAGTGGGGCAGCAGTTGTTTGAACTCGGCACCACAGCAGGAGGGCGACAACACTGTGAGTGGCAATCATTCAACGCTGCGCACCACCTCAGCGGAGTTTTACTTCAAGTAAGTAAATCAGCTTCGTGATAGAGGACTATCAATAAGTCCCCTCCCCCCCATCTTCTCTCCCCCGCCAGCAAAATCATATTGCGCGAGAAGGAAAGCATTGATGATGGCATTGGCTATCCCAGCTGGAGTTTGGCTTTGACTTTGGCCGCCGCTTGGATCATCATTGCCAGCATTATGTTCCGTGGCGTCAAGAGCTCCGGCAAGGCCTCCTATTTCCTGGCCATTTTTCCCTATGTGGTCATGTTGATACTCCTCGTCCGCTCGTTGACGCTGCCTGGCGCCATGGATGGCGTCCTGTATTTCTTGAAGCCACAGTGGCACAAACTGCTCGAGCCGCAGGTTTGGTATGCTGCAGTTACTCAGGTCTTCTTCTCGCTGGCCATTTGCTTTGGCAACATTGTCATGTACTCATCGTACAATCGCTTTGGCCACAATATATACAGGTAAATAAATAGGGCTTAAAGTGTCTCACTAATTTGGATTTATTTATTTTTAATCATTTATTATTTGTTATTTATGACTTATTATTATTATATATATATATATCACAGGGATGCGAATATTATTACCACCTTGGACACCTTCACCTCACTGCTCTCTGGCATCATTATCTTTGGCATCTTGGGCAATCTGGCGTATGAGAATAATACCACAGATATATCGAGTGTGGTCAACGGTGGACCCGGCTTGGCTTTCATCTCATATCCCGATGCCATAGCAAAGTTTAAGTTGCTGCCACAGGCCTTCTCGGTGCTCTTCTTTCTGATGCTCTTTGTGCTGGGCATTGGCAGCAATGTGGGCATGGTCTCCTGCATGACAACCGTGCTCAAGGACCAGTTCACAAAGCTCAAACAATGGCAGATCGTGGTGCCCCTCTCGATTGTTGGGTATCTGCTGGGTCTGATGTATATAACACCTGGTGGTCAATTTGTGTTGAATCTATTGGATTTCTATGGTGCCACATTTGTGGCATTAGTTTTGGCCATCTTTGAACTGCTGGCCATTGGCTGGGTGTACGGCGTTAAGCGCGTCTGTCGGGATGTGGAATTCATGCTGGACATCAAAACTTCCAAGTATTATCGCATCTGTTGGGCGGTGATAACGCCGCTTCTCATGACCAGCATATTGATCTACATGCTGGCACTTTACGAGCCCTTGAAGTACAAGGACTACACATATCAGTCAGGCGTTTATGGTAAACTGAACACATCTCTCAGTGTAATTGTAGCTTTCATTAACTCAATTTCGTTCCATTTGCAGTCTTTGGCTGGTGTCTGAGCGCCTTTGGTGTCGGTCAGCTAATCTTCTGGGCCATACCAGCCGTGAGGCAGCAACCCGTCGAGCTTAGTCTTTGGCAACGCATATGCAAAGCCTTTGAGCCGCTGCCCGATTGGGGACCCAGCGATCCCAAAACCCTGGAGCGCTATCAGCTCTTCATGGAGCAAGCGAATACGGAGACAATGTTCCAGCGCAACGGCATCTGCCACAAAATCTATGACAATATCTTTGGTTAACGATATTTAGGAAAAATGCTGTAGATTCCAATGCTGGCGAGCTACTCGTTTAGTATGTACTCAAAAAGCTTATAGCTACCAACATGTGCTGTTGTACAGCACAACCCTTTTTTGTAATAAAAAAAATCCACGGCTTAAGTGCCAAATGTAGTTGCTCCGCCAGTTGGCCTAAAGCAATGAGCCCCCATTTGACAATCCGGCTAGCGATGTGCTGCAAGTCGTCTATCAAAGATGCAGTTAGAATAGAGTAGCATATAATACAAGAAATACTTGACGAATTTATGTAAAAAATATTATTTTAAATAAATTATTATATTTACATTTTAATGGAAAGTAAGTTTTATCTTTTACATGGGGATCTACCGCTTTTTTTTCTTATTCTTAATATGCTTAAGTTAGCTATGATATAAATAATGTTTGTCGAATTTATGTAAATTTTCTTATTTAAAAATAAATTATTTTATTTATGCAAGTAAGTTTTATCTGTTATAAACTGCTAAATCGAACTATCGTGACTTTCATATATGCTCATGCGCTCATCTCTAGCTCAAGCAGAGTAAACAGGCCCAACTATAAAAGACAAGACAATTGTAGCCAGCGGCGCTTTACGCACAACCCACACCCACATGCCTCTCGCCGCCCACACATGCACTGATTATGCCATAAAGGGTAAAAAGTTCTGATTTTATGATTGAGGCAAAAAGTTGCAAGTAGAAAACTGTCGTGAGCATGCATCAGTGTGGGGGTGCAAGTGTGTTTTGTGTGTGCTGTGTGAGTGCTGTAAAACACTTCCACTTCCGTTTCCGTGTAACAGCAGGCACAAAGTATTCAAGTAATTTGTAAGTAAAAAGAAAGTCCTCTGTGCCTGCTGTGCAGATAAGCACAAATGACGCTTTGTTGTTTTGTTTGCTGTTCCGCTGCCAGCGCAATGACAAACGAGCCGCCGCCTATAAGCATCACATATAATAAAAAATAAATCCTAAAAAAAACAGAACAAAATAATAAATACAAGACTAATAAATCACGCGAATTGCAGACTACAACACGCATCGGCAAATCTGCTTTCATTAGCCACAATATATCCTGGCAGGTTATCAAGCCAGTCAACAAGACAAACAGGTGAATCTGGCACTGAGGTCCTGTCGACAACTGCTTATTTTTTCTGCTCTTCTGTTTTCGGTATACCCTGCAATCTTTAGTCATGCGTGGGAAAGAGTATCATCATGTATGAGGTTATAAGAGGTAGAAGGAAGCAGACAGTACATATATATTATATATCGAGTCGATTTAGGCATGTTCTTCTATCTGTCTATATGTACAAGCCGATCTTAGGGACTATAAGAGCTAGATAATTTAAATTTGGAATATAAGTTCTCGTAAACTATACGCAGGTCCAGTTTTTTAAAATTTTTTTATTTTAATTTAATTTTTTATCGATAGAAGAAACAGTTGTGGGATTTGGATTTGTATCAAAATTCTAATAAAAAATTTCTTTTTACACCCAAAAATATTTCTGAAGCCCTTCTCAACCTCTTTTAAATTTCACCTTAACGCAATCCTCTAAAATCCTGCTAAAGGGAAAATAAAATCAAAGCACATTTCCATTTTTGTTTTTATTTCACCACTTTTGGTGGTGACAGTCAGCCCGTATAAAAGTAGAGCAACGATTTCCTTTAGCTTTCGGCTTGCGGCATTTTGGCTGTCAAATTAATGTGGCTGTCAGCTGGTTGACAATCGAGTTGAGTGCATTTGTCAGCCACTTGTATGCGTGTCTTTTCATGTTCCTCTTCATGTAATTGCACTGATAAAATGCATTTAAGAGACTATAAAATTGCTCTCGCTTATCACACGGCGTACGCGCTACGCCCTCTTTTACCTACCGTCTCTATATCTGTGGTTACATCTGTCTCTGTCTGTGTCTCTGTCGGAGCGGAAGTGAATTCATTTCGAGTTATTTGTCAAGCCATTGTGTCCAGTTAATGAGTTTTTAATGGGTAAATGTTGAAAACACAACGCTTTGTGCATTTAATTCGAGTTGGTATTCGAGGGCTTCCCCCTCTTCTATCTGCTAACTGTGTGCGCTTAATTGCATTGTATTTCAGTGTAAATCAAGCATAATGCGATATTATGACCGCGACCCACATTGCGTATGCATAATTAAAATATATATTAAATGCCCAATGACTGTAAAACAGCAGTTGTAACAAGCAAAGTCCAAAAAACCATTATTGAATCACCGTTAATACAATTTGTACTGATTTCAATTTGCATCAATCGATTTAGTACATATATATATACATATATATATAATATACCTGCATAAATCAGATGATAATAATGAGCGCACAACATGTTCACATAATTCAAGTGGCTCATAAACTATTCTGCAAATCTGCCATTTGCTGCGGATATACAATTGTACATTTTACACAAAACAGATAAAAATGACATTATTTAAAGCAGTGCTTTTAATTTACAACTTGAATGCAAACACAATGTTAACGAATTTGTTATTATCATCTGTTTGAAAGTCATGACAATAAAGCACATAATAACAATTGACGAAATTATAATAATATCCATTTGGGGAATTATGCAAAGCTAGCAGAAGTATAGAAATATATTTACCTGTACTAAAACCAATCAGTTCTAATGTTTTCCGGATAGTTTAAGTCTGCTGTCAAAGTGTGCTTAAGACAAATATGGGCTAGAATATGATTTACGTGATGTGCACACATTATTGAATACATGATTTATAGCCAAGTAATAACAACTTAAAATCATAGCGAGCAGTTTATTGCTTAGAAAATCAGTGTACTGCAAAACCATAACAACAACTACAACGACAACAACAACAACAGCGGCAACAATAACAAAAGCCGCATCCCGCTGTTGGCCCAAAAGGCAAGCATATAAATCAGTCGTCGGGAAATGACAGGACAGGTACGCGCCGTTACCTTTCACGCACATTTCCCCAAAGTAATCAACGCAGTCGCCCCGCCGTTGCAAACAAAAGGCCAAAAAGGAACATGGCCAAAAACGCAGTCGACATTTATCGGATGTGCGCACATTTTTGGCCCAGGTGCTGTGTGGGTTGCCAAACCAAAAAAGGCCACCAGCCAACAAAAGTGGGCCAACTTTAATGGGTGCTCGCCAAGTGTTTGTCTATATAGGTATATGTGTAGGTATAGCTATATGTGTGTGTGTATTTGAGGTCGACAAGGCTGCTACTTAGGCACACATTAACTTTTGACCTTTTGTTGAGTAAAACGCTTTGTCTGCCAGCATCTCCTCTGACTTCTACTTGCTAAATTGTTGTTATCTTAAGACTAGACACAGCTGCCATTATTTCACATTGTTTGTCTTCTTTGTCTTCTTCATTTTTAAATTATTTAAATAAATTAGCGCGCATATTTTACTGTGCTCTGTCCGCACAGATTGCAGGTGATTTAATTTGAATAGCATTTAGCTACAATTTCTTCTTTTCTTTCTGTACCCAACATGCCCAATATTCGAAATGGCAGCCGCGGGATGCATTTAGAAAAAAAAATGAAGGTAAACGAGAATCACCAGAAACGCATTGTTGTAAAAATTTACTGACAAACTTTATAGGCCACAATTGTGCGCGCAGCGAGCTAGAACATAACCATATAAAAACAGAGAAGTTCCTTACAGGTTTTAGATTACTTTCAACAATTGCCGCAACAGTGCCATAAATGTGTTTTTAAGACACTTTTACAATTTAATGCTAATAACAAAATGTTGAAATTTACATTTCATTCGCACAGTGTAAGCAAAAAAGTTGGAACAGCAGGCTTAAATACAAAATCACTTTTATTTGGAGCATTAAATATGAGAATTACTTTTCAAAATTAAATTCAGTTAAAGTTTTTTTTATTTTATAATAATCGAAGCAAGCAGTTTAAGGCATTTGATTTCAGCTGTCATGCAAATGACATCTATAACATAAATTTAATTAATTTATTATTTTTATTATTAAGGATAAATTTTAACCATTTACTTTAAACTTCCTTTCCAATGACATATAGAATTTAAATTTAGTATTTAATTTGTATTCGGGAATGTAAAATAGAAAATAACTTTCCAAAATTTAATTCACTTAAAGTTTTACCCAAAATGTAAATAAATATTTACTTTTGAACCAATCGCTTTAATCTGCCATGTAAATAGCTAACACAAAATAAATTAATTAAATTAAAGGCGATGACATGGCTGCTCTCGATTTTACACGCTCGAGCGAAGCCACCAAGCGAAGACAGTTAACAGACCAAAAATGCCAGACATTACAGACATTCGAGACATTTCATCAAGCGTTGCCCTGGCACAGAAAAAAAAAAAAGGAAGAGGCAGCCACAAAAACAGAGCCTGCAGTTTGTTATGTCGATGGTCGATGGTTTGAGTTGTTGTCCTGGCATATGAACTACATACTTTGGGGCTTCTATCTTCCTCTTCTTCTGCTGCTGCTGCTCTCTCTGTTTTTATGTGTTTTTATATTTATGATTGTCTGTCAATGGCAGACAGACAGACAGAGAGACAGACAGAGAGACGTGAACAGGATGTGGCGTGTCGAGATTGCCACACTTGAACGATTGTTATTGTTGCCTCAAGTGGGCCAACAATTGCACTTCAGCCATCGATTTGACTGTGTTTTATTCATATAATATATGCATATTATTTTCTAGAGTGAAAATGAAAACGTAAAAATTAAACGTTAAAGTTTTGAAATCGATAAGTTTTTGATAATTATCTGCTGTTGCTGCGTTGTCTTTCTATATTTCTAAGCTATAAATAAATATTTTTAGCTGGGCGCTGCAAATGACAGAGCAAAGGACCAAATGACGACACAAAACCTTGACAACTTTGCAGAAGTTTTATGACAAGTTTTATGTTTTTTTTTTCACAGACCATGTCGTGCCAAGAAACCAAATAGATATTAGGCCAACAGTCGAGAAGGGGCTGAGGCCAAGGGTCGCACACAGAAAAATGGAGTTGGAGTTGAAGCTATGAAAGAGCAGCCGTTGCAAAAGTTGACAATGGATGTCTGTCATTCCAGGTGCACAGTGGTTTGAGTTCTAACAAAACTTTTTAATTACTTGAAATCAATGATTTGTAGACTCATTAAAACTTATTGCTAATTGATGTTGCATACAAAGTATTAATTGTTATATGAAACTCTCCTTAATTGCGTACAGCTTAATGTCACCAAACTAAATACTAAAAAGTCAGCAGCAAAATACTTTTAACGTGCATTTAATTAATTTAAAATGCTTGCTTTTAACCTCCTCAGTTGGCTTTTTAATCTTCTCAGTTGCTCGAGCACATACTTAATGTAATACATGGAAATCGGTTGTTGAACGAGGCCAACAACAAATAATAATATAAATGCTCGACATTACCTGAATAAAATCTAAAATGAATACATTTTTAAGGACTCGCTCGCCTATCAACAAGCACTCAAGCAATTTGCTTTTAATAAGCTCAACGCCCACAGTGCCACCCGATGTGGCAGCTGACACGCTGTGCGTCAGCCACAAAACAGACAGCAGTTGGAGACGAAGAGCGTGCCAGGCAGGCAAAAAAAAAAGAGAGGTTGAAGAAATGTCTCCGGATTTCGCAGCAATTTTGTGCCAGCTCTATGAGAAGTAAAAAAATGCAAAAAAAAGAAAATTACATTCAAAGCGCAGCTGCAAAACTCGGTTAGTTGAAGTTTATGAACTTGTTCAACACGTGTATAGTTGGCGTGAAAAACGTAGTCTGAAAGCAAGCACTCAGCCGAGAGAGAGCAAGACTTCAAATGTAGCTGGTTAATTATAGAAAGGAAAATCAAATTATATGCGTCATGCCATAAGCGATTCCAGCCTATGGCTGTCATTCTGCGGAACGGGGGACTTGTCTGAGTACCCTTTTTTATATCGTAACAAACAACGTCCAAAATAATGCTAGTCCTCAAGTTTAAAGATCTCGTTCAATCTAAATGGCTAAACTTTGCGTCAAGACAAGTTAAATTTATCGTTAGTGTATCTTTTTGGCTGCGAGGCGCACATAAACTTTGGGGCCCCGAAAATTGTTGTTGCCACAGCGAACTATAAAAGCCAAAACAACCAACCCTAACCCCCGAAATAAAACTCAGAGGCCTCATAACTATGCCTAGTTATAAGCAAGCAACAAGCACTAGATTTGTGTGTATTTTGTGTTTGTGTGTGCTTATGTTCTGGCTGGGTTTGGGTATGTCTTCGGGCTTTTTGTGCATAATTTCTACTACATAACACATCAGCAGCAGAAGCAGATGAGCAGCGGCAGCAGCAGCAGCAGCAGCATCTGCTGAGGAGGTCTTCAAAAACTGTTGTCTCGCGTCAAAAAGTTACAACAATCAACATTAACATTCATGCGTGCATCAAACCGGAAATGTTTATCACATTTAACCTCAATATGCTCAACATGTCGTATACGCAATGTGCCATATTCTACATGCCCTTCGAACTATGAAAAGTTTTTCTGCTTCTTATTTTTTTTTATGTGTTTTGAAGACCTTTTGTTTTTATTTATGCCCACACTTCCTAATGAACATTTGAGTGTTTTTACTTGAAGCTTGATTTTTAAAGCATTTTTACTTAATTATTTTAATCCCGAAAAATATACATTTTATATATAGATATTCAGAATAATTTATCTTCAATATTCCCACCGAAACTGTCAATTTGCAGGCGACTCTATCTTAATTATGGCATTTGTACACCATAACCGCATTGCCAAATGGTGTTGCGGTTATTTTTATATACTTAAGAACAACCTTTGAACTGCGCCGACAGTAAAGCCCACCCACAACATTATCATCATTAACAAGAACACCATTCAGTCCCCCATTTTTGTCTTTGTACATTATCTGGGCAATTGATTGATGGCTTCGGCTAGTGCCTTATCTCTCTCGCAGGACAAGAAGAAGCGTATACAAATGAAAAGCATCTGTGCAGGTAGACGACGAAAACATTTGCCAAAGGAAAATCAACAAAAATCATTTGCTTAAGCTGCAAAAACAACAACAACAGCAGCACGTCACAACCAATAAGAGCCGTTGTCTTTGCCCAGGTACATCAACATGACAGGACATGAAGGACTCCTCCTCCCCATACCCAGCTGTTCTACAGATTTGTTAAGGTATTGTGGAATTATCACAACATTTGCAGAAGCTGACAAAAAAAAAGAAATGAATCGCAACAACTAAAAAAAAAATATATAATTCATGACAAAAGCTATCAATTCTTGCTGAAGTTATAAAATGCATGTAAAATAAAACATACCCAATAATAATGTTCGCTTTTAAAATAAATTCCTATTTATATTATTCCTTTATTTGTTTTCCTTTATTTTTGATAAGCACAATAGATAAAAAAAATAAATTGAAGAGTCTCAATTCGCAGCAATTCATCAAAATTTAAATGAAATGAAAACAAAGTTTTTTTTCCCCATTTGATTGCCAAACCCATAAGGATAACAGCGATAACGTCTACCAACGGAGTTAACCCAAAGATAGGCAAACAACGAGAACAGCCAAAAACCAAAAACCAAAAAAAAAAAAACACCAACCCCAACACCAACCCCTAAAACTCAAATACTCAGACCAAAAACAAACAACCGCAAACAACAACAATTTATTATTTTGCCATTTGTCAGTTCTCTGGTCTCAGTTCTCAGTTCTCAATTTCTTAAGTCAGTGGCAAGTGCCAATATGCAAGTTTGCTTTTACGAACTTAAATAAATAATGAAATTTGTAGGCAAAGTGGGCAAAGACAGACAGCAAAGAGGGCCGTCTCGAAGGGATTGCTGTTGACCACAACAGCAAGTTTATTTCCCTACATGAGTGCAGACGAAATAGGTTTGGTTAAGTTGAGTTGCGGGCCGCAAAACAAATCTATCTAGATTTACGCCCCAAAATGGTTTCGATAATACGGGGGGCAGCCTGAGTTTAACCGTCTCCAAACATTCATCAGTCATTTGCACGTACAGGTTGAGGGGGTGACGGGGTGGTGACGGGGTGACGGTGTGCGTACTTTATTAAAGGGACATGTGAGACTTGTCATAGCTGCAAAACACAAATTTCTCAATCATATTTATGAGGTAACTCAAAAGTGGCAATCGACTGCAATAGAAACTAGAGTTGAGCGCGTGTTGCGTGTTCATTCATGACACGACTTAACATTCATGAAACCAATTGAAAAACTTATAAAATGTCCCTCTACAGGCAGTAGATATGTCAGAGCTTACATATGAACAATCGGTCAATAGAATAGATTCCTAAATTTATTCATTTAACAAATTATTCGACGCATTTTTCTAAAATTCAGAACGATGTTTTTCTGAGTATAAGTTCTTCCGGTCCGCTAACCCTTAAAGCGATAAATTGACTATATTTATCAAACAATAAAAATGTCTCCTTCAAAGCGATAAGTTGGTGTTAGCTGAACATTTATCAGGAAGTCAAAAATGCCACCTCACTTAAAGCGTTCTTCCCGTGTCAAAACAAGAAAAGGGATCAAAAGAATGACTGACATCATCTCTGGCATAATTTTAAGAGTGCGTGTTTTCGACTTTTTTGTTTTTCGTTTTCAGTTCGTGTTTTGTAAATCGAACACGCGTCCAACTCTGTTAGAAAGTGCAACGCTGAAGCAGCACGCTCACTACCATTAAAACTAAGGCCGCTTAGGCTCGACTGGCCTGCTGCTCGACCTTTTTATGGCGTGAACTTAATAAAATATGAAAAACCTTAGCGAAAAACGAGAAGTAGAAGTAGAAGCAAAAAAAAAAATCATATAGCAGCACCAGGCACTTGGCAAGTTTATGGAAGAGCTTAGCAAACAAAATTATATTCAATTTCCTTTAATGGCTACCATAAAATAGCAGTCAGCAAAAGTAAAGCCAGAAAAATCCGCCCAAAAAAAAATAACCAAAAGGAAAAAAACCAAATAAATATGAAGGCGTTGCGGCGCAAAGTTGCGAGAAATGTGCCAGATATGCTCCATTCCATATTACTTCGTTTTTTTTTTTTTTGGGTAGGTAAGCAAATTGTTTGAAGTATTGTTAGTACTTCACATTGGCTTATGTTTAGATGTATGTTTATAGCAGACGTAGTCGGCTTAGGCCCATAAGCTCAATTAGCCATCAGTAGGGCTAATGAAACGGCAACTTCATATTAAATATAATTGCCTTTCCAAGTGTTAAAGTGTTGTAGCAAATGGGATGGAAACAGATTTGCATATTAATAATGCCCAACTCCACACCCAAGTGACATTTCCGGTCTTATGTTTAATACACATAATATTAGAAATTAATATGCCATTTGCTCACTATGTGTTGGCTCACAAGTTGTAACAAATTGTTATCAATTAAGGGTCATGGGTTAACTGGACTCTACGCCGAAAACAGTTTGTTGGGTGTGTTAATTCTACTCAAGAGCCAATTAACTTGTTAATTGCAATATGAGCTTGTTTTGTGGTATTAAGAGTAAACTACATGGTTATAGCTATAGTTTAGACCATTTAAAAACTCTATCCCAAAAAACCACATTGGTCGAAGTTTCCACAACCATAACTTGGTCAAAAATCAACCGATTTTGAAAAACCAGGTATTTTTAATCAGTGTTTGACATCTAGATTAATACTACATTTAAAGTTGTAAACGCAATTCTGGCTCAAAATTCTTATTACAATTCTATCCCATAATATCAACTTGGGGACAGGTCAAAGCTATCCTTTGTCATATAATGTATAAATTGGCTCAAAGTTTTCCGCTTTCTACTGTTCTTTTTCTAATTCACTTTTAGTTAATTTATACTTACACGAATTTACTTTTAAGACAGAAAAACAGACAAAAACAAAATAATTTTTTACCTTAATTGAGAAAATACTTTTTCCTGATATTTCTATAAATATATAATGAGCAAGAAATAACTTTTCTCTTAATATTTTTCAAAGTACACATAAAACGCATTATGACATTATGAAATAAATTAAGTTATAGAAACTTTTTAAATGTTGTTCGTAAGTAAGATTCTTAGTTTCATAGCCTGCTTTTTTTTTCCACATCTATATTATTTATAGGTACATACATACATACATACATAGATATGTATATCAGAAGTGCCTATCATTTTCTCGTAAGCTGGTAATGTCATTGTACGAAACAGCTTGGACTATCAAGTTAATCAGCACTTAACCTGCCACATTTTTTACAGCACACATGCGAAGAAGCACCCAATTTAGTGGCAGCAATTGATGCGTCTAGAGTTGCCATACAGCCGAGTCCATCACGAAGCTGAAAGTGTCAACATTTTTAGGGTTTCATCTCCATGCTAAGAAGCAGGCCGGACAATGCAAGCCAAAGGCAAACAGTTAATACATCAAATTCAAGCTTCTTGACAGCGACTTCTTTTCTTGACCAGACAAAGAAAGGTGGAGAAGAGAAGGGAGGAGACGTAAGCAGAGTCATTGACAAGCCGTTTGACATGAAATGAATTGTGAAATTAAACAGTCAGAAGCCGAAGGAGGATTCTTTTGAAAGAATCTAAGAGGCACTCGCTTGGCCGAAAAGGATTATTTTATTGCTTATAAATTGGGTTCTCTAATGCCAAAGTAATTTCAAGGCTAATAAACGAATAAGGCAAATTTGAGAGCAAAAAAGATCGACCCAAAAAAAGGAAGAAACACAAACGAAAAATGTAGTTTAGAAATAATATCCATATTATTTTAAAAAATAATAAGTTGAGTAGACTTTGGCAATATCTAAAATGTTTAAATACACTCTTAAAAGTGAACAGCTTAACAACAGGCAACAACTGTAATCGTCTTTGGCAGCACTTAAGAACTATCAGAATTTTATTTGCCTGCTTGCACTTACCCGCTTCAAGCGTTTAAATTTTATACACTGAGAGAAAAAAACGAGCAGCAGCAGCCTGGCTGTCAATTATCTGCAAATTGCACACAGAAAACTATTCACAAAACAATTCACGCGCGCGCTTTAATCAAAACTTGCACACACACACACGCACGCGCCAAGAAACACACACACACACACAGGCAAGTATCAATCAAAAATAGCGCCGGCTAAATGCATGAAACACCCACAAAAATTTTTTCTCGTTTTTTCGCGCAATCAATTGAACTGTTAGTTTTGGCATGCAAAAATTGTTTAACACGCGCTTTTGCCCCGTTATTCGAAATACCGTTAAGTGGTATACAGAGCGACGCGCTCACACGCTTGCTCGTTTTGCCAGCCGACGTCGTACTGAAGCGAATTTGTGTGCGACAAGTGCTTAAGAATCGACTCCATCGAATGCATTCCACATGCACATGCGCCTGCGCCGTGGGCCGTGTGGAAGTCATTTGGAAAACAACCGTTGCACGTTTCGTTTCGTTTTTTGTATTATTTGAATGAATGGCCAGCGCTAAAAAACTTTGTAGCGCAAATAACATTTGATTTTGGGTGCCAGGCAAAATACGGGATTTCAATTATGCACACAGCTGCGTAAAGGATGCAGGTGGGGGTAAGATGGCCAAACTAGTCTTTGTTGCTGGCATGTTGAATGTGTCCTTAGCTGAAAGCTGCTTCGTCAGCTGCTGCTGCTTCTTCATTTCCTACTTCTACTTCTACTTCTGCTTCCATTTCTACTTCTATTTCAAGCTGTGCAATTCCTCTGTTGGAGTTGTATTCATTTTCATGGGCAGGGATTTAGTTGCAAGCAAATAAAGTAAACAAAATGCTATTAGCTGCAGGTTTCCAGATGTGCCTGCCTCACACTCTGCGTGTGTGTGTGTGTGATTTTATAAGAGGTACGTGCTTCAAGCTTGAGCATTTGCATGTGCTAGCAGCAACCTTTTAAAAATCCACTTTTCAGAATTTAAATCAGTCTTCAGATGCTAGGCAAAAAAATAGTTATTGATGGTCGTATGCATAATCATGAATGCAATTTATATATGTAGCTTAAAAACTGTTGTAGGAGATATTATAATTTTTAGTGAAGCTTGTAATCAGACCAATGAGGTATATATATTCTTGATCGGCATGCAAGAAAAATTGGTTAAGTTATCCCAAACAAACTAATATTATCCCAATATTTTAACTAAAAAATCCTCAGCTTCGGACTAGTACTACTACACTATACTATATCATTAATATTACCAATCAATCAGTTTTCTTTTTAAATATTTAGTTATTTTTAGAGGTAAAAAAGGGTATCCATGTTTCGGCATGCCGCTGTTAATCGTTCTTAATTGTTTTTATAAATATATGTATGTATATATATACTATAATCTTAGTTTCTTAATTTCTACATAAATGTGGTTTAGATTTTTGATATTTGTATGCAACTAGCATTTAAAACAGGACTTCAGCAAGTCCTGCAATTTTGCACACCTTGCTGGCCCGCCACTGCTCCCCCTTTTAACGTTCGCTGTGGCAATTTCAGAAGTTGCATAAAATGCGTGCGGCAACTGTTGGCTGTCCTAATGCAATTTCAATGCACATTCAACCAATCTGCACACAAACTAAGATCAATCTATACACATATATATATGTATATGCATATATACACAAATATATAGTTATACTATGCAAAGGTGCGTACACACAGAAAAAAAGTGGACACTGCTTTGGCTATTATAATTATTTAATATTTCTGAAAAGCAGGGTTTGCATTTGTTGATTTTATGGAAGATATTTCTAACAATTAGAAAAAATATGTTTATGAAACTTGTCTACAAGTCGGAGTTTGCATTTCTACTTTTTAGAAATGTATTTCTTATTATTAGAAAACATTTTTAAAAAAAATAGAAAAAATCATATTTTTTCCAATTTCTTATTTTAAGAAAAAGGTTTTCTTACATTTAGCAAATATTATTCATAACAAGAATAATTTTTTAATTGCAAGGCGCTCTTCTAAATTTCAGTGCGATATTTTCTCCCAGTGTATGTAAAGGTGTACGTGTGTATGTATTGGCAGTAATAGCCAACGGAAGTAATTGAATTTTGTGCAAACGAGTTAAAGGACGATTGCCAGCAATCGCAGCGCTCAATTTATTTTGTAGCATTGTTGTTGCATGGGGCAAAACGGTTGAAAACGTTTAAGCCGCTGAGCGTAGCTGCTTTAAATGTTGCTTTGATGTTGACTAAGGTCGAGGGAGGCGGCACTCGGAACTCGGGACTCCTTGGGTCTCCATTGGTAGCAACTTATCAAAGTCGCATCAAGACATAAATCGAAGGCAGACCAATTGTCACGCTCGGTCAAGGAGCTGCTCGAGCGCCGCTAATTGCCCGGAACACAGCACGAACAGGACACCTAAACAGAGACAGTTAGACAGGGAGACAGACAGATAAGTTAGCGATGGCTATTGATGACACTATCACTATCCTCACAATGGTCATAAGCCGCTTTTAGCCACCCCCTCAAACAGGTGGTCCAAAGCAACAACAACAACAACAACAACTTCCCGTCTCAGTTTATTAATGGGCTTCGACATTCAGCAGACCCATAAATCAGCTGCTAACAAATCAACAACAGACCATAAAGTATATCAATGCTTATTCAAATCATAATTGTGGATTTAATATTTCATTCGAATTGCAATGGCAATTTAACATTTTTCATCAACTTAATGGATTTGTGCCTTAATCACACAGATTAAAAACAAAATCTGTTTTTCCTGCGAATCCTTCAGAGTCAACCTGTCAATTGTAGTCTATTATTATATATATTATGCTTTTTTTATGGTAATCCGCTTTTAAGGAATACCCTCTTTAAAAAAAGTAAATCTTCACATTTTCAATCAGCCCAATTCAAACTCTCAAAAAAGTTTTTCACTTTTCAACTTGAAACGGTTAGCATGCGTCAACAATTCGGATGCATGTTAAATACCCAGACACGTTTCGAATAAATTGCAATGGAATCATGTAGCAAAAAGGACTCTTGCCTGACATATGAGTTTATTGCATCTCCCGACACGCGCCAATGGCCAGGTGAAGTTCTTCAATCTGTCGTTCTATCCAACTAGTATCTAGCTTGATTGGCATTGCTACACACACACACACACACACATGTCCACTCAGCTGGCAATTACAACGCATTTTATTTGGTCTTCATTTCTTTTTTTGTTGCTTGCAACTTGCAAGGCTTCATTGAGCTGCTGGCTAATAGCAGCCGCGTGACAAAATGTTTTTCAAATTGGCCAGCGACAAAGTGTGGGCAAATAATGCTGGCCAGCGGCTATGTTTCCAATCACGGCTGTCATTTCAAAAGTTTAGCCAAATGTAATAGCATTTGGGGCACACACACACACACACACACCTTTTAATATACACTCTTAATATATACACACACTAATTGCACACACACGCCGCATTAAAGTTTTTGAGATAAAACGCAACGCCGTTGGCCACTCTTTGAGATTAACTCGACGCTTTGCATGATGTGGGGTGTTCCGAGAATCAGAAACGCCAATTAATTTAAATATTTACAAATCTTAGTTGAAAAGAGATATCAATTAAATTTTAGCACAGAATTATTTATTAATGCTTAGACTAAGCCGAAAAAACATTTTTTTTTTAATTGATAGTTTTTTTTCATAAATAACAAGAAAAAAAGTTGTCCAATCGAATGTCGCAGCTTAATTCAACAAGACAGCAATTAATTTGAAGTACATTTAAATTTAAAATATTTTTTTAAGCTGTGCGTAAATGTGTATATAATATTATATATATATATATATCTGAGTTATCGTTTTTTTTTTTAAATTCACATTACAAATCGGATTGCCTCCAGAAATTTGATTATATTTTAATTATTTTATAGTTTTTCCCTGCAGCTCATGAGCCTAAGCCTGACCTAAGTAATTTACTAACCTTAATAATTATATAAAATTAGCTTAAGAAACCCTACTTGGTAAAGTTAAGGCCTTATCGGATTTCCCCTGTTTGATCAACAATTTTGGGACGTAAGTTAGGCAAGTTAGCAAACAATTTGTAGCAACAATTAACTTCAAAGGAAACTCAATTCAAAAACTTTGAAATTTGACATGGCTATTTCTGGAATACATGCGTGTGTTTTTGTGCCACTCGCCCCTCGCTAGTGGCGCCTCCATCGAAGGACTAACATGACCCAAACGGTCCTTGCACGCCATTTTGTATGCGGTCGCACGGCGAGCTGAGCGCATGTTTAAACATGATTAATTCGTGTTGATAAACAGTTATTTTAATTAATCGCCAGGTGTCGTTGCCTTCGCGCTACTTTGCGTGATATTTCTTTCAGTGTATTTTTTGTAACACATTTAATCTTTTGCTCATTTTTCCCAACAACATTTAAATTTAAATCAAGTGTATTCGTTGTTGTTGTTGTTATTGTTGTTGTTGTTGTTGTTGTTGTTATTGCCTGCATGCGACAGGCGACAGGCGTCTAACTAATTGCCATGACATTTAGTCGAGCCGCATAAATTGCAAAAATGCCAAGCTGTGGCTAAGAATGGCAATCATGCATTTATCATTTAAAGCACAAAGTCCAAATAGCTGCTGGACCAAAAAGGACCAAAGGAGCCGAGCCAAACCGAGGACAGGTGTAATCAAGAGCCAAAGCCAACTTTATCTGAAATTAAAAATCGCTTTTACATAAATTTTGTCAGCACTTTGCCAATACGAATATACATATATATGTATACATGTTTGAGTTCAGTTTTGCATTATATTCTCAATACCAAAAGAGAACTTTGAATGAAAGTCAGTTGCAGCTAACAACAAAATTTGACCATAATTAAAAGCTCAAACTAGTTTTTCCAAATAAAACTAAATTAGAGTTGGCAAAGAACCATTGTTTAGATTCGTCGAACTTTTTGCTTCTTTTGTTTGCAAGTTTTGTGTGCTTGAACTTTTTTTGAGTGTATTTTTTGGGCATGCTTCTGTATTTTGTGTTGCAGTTTAATTATTAAGCCACTTTTGGCTTGTATTTGAAATGATTTTTCAATAAATTTTGTTTTTATTAACAATTGTTTCAAATTCTAATTTAATTCTGCTTAAAATGTCCATCAAGTTTTAGCTTCAGCTGAGTAAAGCTGTTATACTGGCGCCATCTTTGGTTCGTGCGCGCAAGCATTTGTATAGCTTTTTCGTTTAGCAGAGACATGAACCAGTGCGTTAAATGTGTCTAAGCTTAATAAATGAAATTCAAATAAAACACTTTTAATCTTGGCTGTTGGCTAACTGAAATTTAAATAATAACAAAATGTTAATGTTAATAATAATAATACTTTCAATCTGTTTATAAAATATAAAATATATACTTCATCAATTTTAATTGGAAAAAAACACACATTTTCATCTACATAATAAAAACACATTTGTTTGTAATTTATTGTGCAAAAGTTAAAAGTACTTAATCATACATTTCTACATAAAACAGAATATATATATATAAATACATATATATACTTATTAAAAGCATAGCTCAGTATTAATTTCATTCAATTATAATAGTATATATATTAAATGCTTCAAAGTAACAAATTCCTATCAAAACATAATTGTCGTTGTTTTTTTTTTGGTCTTTGTGCACAAAAATTCGCATGAAAAGCAACAAAAACATTATTTGAATACCAAGAAAAACAATGGGATATATAAGAAATCCAAAAATACAATTAGTGTATATTAATTAATTTTTAGCAATCACATTACTGGCACTTGTTACGTTGAAGCAAAATTCCCTTTCAATATTTACTTTTCTTTTCGGTTTTTTGATTTTTTGTTTGATTTTTTTTTTGTTTTTTTTTTTTAATACACACAGATGAAATTATTTACTTTTGTTTAGGATAGGGATTTGGGGGCATTGGAGTTGGGAACTCTGGAAGATCTGCATCTTCTACTTGGGACCCAGATGCAGTTTGCCCAGCAGCTGTGTGGCCTGCTGTCCAGCGCTGTCTTGGGCATGAGTGGTCGCATCATGGATATTCTTCTCGAGTCCTTCGCGCTTCTGGTCCACATACTGATTGGCCTCGTGCAGCTTCTGATCGACCGCCTGGCTGGTCTGCTTCATGGCTCCATCGATGGCACCCTCGGCCTGCTTCAGCTTCTGATCGGCCACAGATTCGGCGGCCTTGACACTCTTGTTGATCGCCTCGTTGGCCGCCTTCTTTGTCTGATCGACGGCATTGGCAGCGGCACGTTGCGATGCCTCTGCCACATTGGCGGCAACCTGCTTGGAGTTCTGCACAGCGGTGGCAGCCTGATTAACCGTTTGATCGACAGCCTGTTTCGTCTGATTGACGGCGCCGGCAGCACGATTGACGCCCTGATCAATCACCTGGCCAGCCTTCTGAGCCTCGGCAGCAGCCAGAGCAGCAGCATCCTTGGCTGTAAAAATGTAATAAGAGAGAATGTTAGGCAAAGTTCTGAGAGTTAACTGACCTCTATACTATAAATGACTTAAGAAAATTGTCTTGGATGCATTTTTGAATTTCTAAATTTTATAATGGTTTTCGATATACAATTTTTGATAGTATAAAACCCGTAAATACAATCTGGAAATGCGTAAGCGACTTCTTCTTCATTTTTGTAATTAATTTTTGCACTTTTATAAAAAAAACATCCGTAAAATGAAATTTCGAAATTTAAAAAAAATTACTTGCAGTTCAAAAGGGAGCCTTGTTTTTTAAGAAATTGGCTTTCTGAAAAATAAAGCAACTGCCTTTTTTTTGGGGTGTATTTAGTTACCTGTGCTGGTAGCCAGTTGCTCGGCCTCGCCTTTGGTCTGCTGCACGGATTGGCCGACCTTCTTGGCCTGCTCCTCGGCCAGCTTCTGTGCTTCGACAGCTTTGTCGCTGGCCAACTTCTCGGCCTCGTCCTTCTTCTTGCTGAACAGATTGGCGGTCTTGTCGCCAAAGCTCTTCAGGGACGCTGTCGAATAGAAAACAAATGTTATTTATTAAAGTGCTTAGCTTACTTTGGGCAGGATTCTCAACATTTTGGTTGCTGACAACTGGGTAACATTGTGGCTAAGCTATAGAAAGTAAACTGAATGATGTGCGAGACTCAGATTATAATTTATAGTCCGATCTGACGGAGCCAGGCTTATCGATCCGATTCGAAAATTATGTAAAATTCCGAGACTTTTGATTAATTGCCGAAACATAAACAAAATGCATCCATCGAGCGTGAACTAATCAGATTGTAATTACATGCCGTTACTGATTTCTCAACTCGGGGTGACAGTTTCACATACTTGTATACTATATATATAGATTATATATATACTACTGCGCAATTTGTGGAGCCCAATTTGGATGCTACAACAGCAAATTTAAAACGCATTAGATACTATACGTAGTTATATACATATATATATATATATATGTATATATATATGTGTGTGTAGGAAATCAACAAGTGTGCTGTAATCACAAGTGCTTGACTAGCAGATACCCTGTTTAGCTAGAGCATGCTAAAATCAAAATAGAAGTAAAAATATTTATTCAAATACTAGAAAAGATTGGGGAAAGTTACTAGGAGATAAACTGTTAAAGTAGAGCATGCCAAAATAAATGCGTATATATCTATATATAAATATAGGTTTTTAGATTTAGTGTGCCTAGTCGAGCCTGGCCTAAGTTTAGCTCTTTTGCCTGACAACAATGATGACTAACTTGGCAACGAGCCCAACGAGTTGTATGTCCTGTAAAAGGCGCATGATGTCATTTGCCACAGAGAAGGATATGCAATCAATATCATCAAATATACAACTCACAGCTCTGACTGAGACTGGGCTTTTTATACAACTTTTACTACTATTTTCAATCAGATCAAAACAATTAAATGCCAGAGAAATAGAGGAAAGATATTAAATTGATGACAGACTTACACAAGTGCAAGATATATGTGCATAAATAAATTACAAGCTAGAGAAAGAAAAGAAAAAACAAATCTAGAACTCTCTAATTTATTTAGTTTATGTACTCAGACTAAAGATGCTTATAAATTGTAATCTAAACGCAGAAATCTAAATGCGTCTAGCTTATCTTAAATATACTATGGAAGCTCTCCACGTTCTATATATTGTTAAGTGCTTAATTTCTTCGAGTGTAGCTATTGTTGCCCACTCGCTCCCCCCACGCGTACAATCAAGTGTTCAATTAAATGCATAACCCCAAACCTGACCTACAAGCCCAGCGAGCGATGCCAGTCGGACTGACTACTGACCAAATTGGACAAGAGCAGAGCAGCGCCTCAAGTCTTGTTCCGCAATCTTCCGGAACGATGGAACTCGATGGAGTCATGCTGGCGGCTAACTAATTGAATTAAGTCTGGTCACTTGGGAATGCCACTGAGGTAATCCCCAGTGAGAAGGTGCCAAGGCGGTCATGGCTAATGAATGTGGAGAATGCACGCTAGCAGAGAAAAAGATCAAGGAGACGGGAAGATGGAGCATATCATAACTACAAATATGCTTACACATAGAAGAATTACTTAACTCAATTCGTACTAAATATAAGTCTTTCAGATTTCACAGATAAATAAATTGCATTAATTATTTCTGATTATTGGAAAGAATTTGTTCTAAAAACATTTACAATTTATAGTTTTCAGAAGTATTTTCTATTTTAAGAAATATATTACTGAAAAACTTTTACGATTGTCGATGAGAAACCTTTCTAATTTTAGCAAAAATATTTTCTATATTTTTATAAGTGAATTTATACGAAATTTCCTAAGTTTAGCTCTTTTAAACTTTGAGTTCGATGAGGTCAGATCGATTAACAGAAACTGAAACTGATCAGCAACTATACTAAAATAGTACTACTCAAGGTACAGAGTAATAATAAATTGAATGCTACCCGCTTGGCGACACTTTACAGAGTGTACAAAATAATAATAATAATTATAACTTAATAAAAACGATGAACGTCGGAAGCAGAGTCGCTGCATTCCCATAAAATGACGTGTGCGTTCACTCAAATAGAAACATTGTGCCATTAAGAGCCACACACAGTGGCACAAAATCCGCTCGATCCGGCAATTTTCGAACTATATAGCACTATTCTAAATGGCATACCAAACGAACTCTGTGTGTGTGTGTATAATTGTGTATGTGTGTGTGTGTGAGTATGCTGCCTTTATGCATACAAAATAAACAATGCGCAAATATTTGAATAATTTACAGTATGTGATGTCATAATGGCAGCCAGCATGCTATTTCGATTTGAATAGTTTTTCAGCCAACTTGTTCACGCTTTCTTCTCGCCGCAGTTGGAAATCAAGTGTTTATCCATTTACGAAAACTAATGGTTTATCTTAAATATAGAGCTGATATATTGGGAATAAAATTTAAAAAGCAAAAGATGCTCATATTTGGATCGCAGTTTTTGGTTTACACAATTTTTAATTAGCATTGTTAAAGGAAATCGTCATAGAAACTGGAATATTATCTAATTTTGTAGAAACGCAAACAAAAAAGAATGAAAGTGATAATAAAAAGTGCCTAAAAGTGCTCACAGAAGATAAACATATGTTTTATTTGCTTTGAGGAGCGGACATGGTTGCATTTCGCCAGCCCCGTTCAAAAGCTGCTTGCCACAACACTTGAGATAAAGGGACACGTGTTGTGAAAGAATTCGCAAATATTTATTGTTAAACATTGGCAAAGCTTATCTATGTATTTTAAACAAATAGAGAAAATGCTACCAGCTATGAGTAACAATTGACAGAGGAGAGAGATTATAAAATGAGTATCGGTTGAAATAATACTCTGGTAGAGATGAAATAAATGGAATGCCATGTTTCACAACAGTTTGAAATTGTTTATAAACAAGATTCAATTTGCATCTAGCATGCATTAAAGTAAAGTAAAAATAGAATGGAAAGCATGTGGTGAGCACAGTCAGAAGCAAAACTTAGCCGCCCCATTAAAATACCAAATTCAAGACTCATGCTCGTATTTCAGAGCAATCAAGTGGCTTTCTTACCATTTGCGTAATAGTACGACGCAGATTGTCAGATACACATTTATATATATATATATATGTTCTGTATGTTGGTTGTCTGTGGCATGCTGTGGTCAATAATAAAGCAAAACAAAAAAAAAACCGGCTAGAATGCCATAACATGGCCATAAAGTAACACAATAAGCCACAGAGCTAGAGCCACTGAGAAACAGACAATCGCAGAGAGACTCACAGCTGTTGATGTTGTCTTTAGACTCTCATATATATAAATATATATAGATAATGCGCAGAAGCGCTTAACGCAAAAAAAAGGTAGAAAAATATATAAAACCTGTACTCAAGACCAACTGAACTCAAGCGCAACAAACGGGTATGTGTATTGTATCTCCATACAACTACAGATACATATGTATCTTTTATAGTTGTTTAGTTGTATAGGTGTTTTTTTTTTTGTCGTTCTATGAGTAAGCCGCCAGCCAGTTTGGGTCACAACAAAACTCACGTTCCACACACAAGCTTTTTCTGAGACCCTAAACAACAAAAACACCGGCTAAACTCAGCACTCATTTTTAGTTACGAATCGATGAACCGCTTCAGATGCTGCTGCTGCTGATGATGATGTCATATATCATTTATATATATATATATATATATATATATATATATATAGTGGAGCATACGTCGTGTGGCCTGCCACAAAGAATCGTGCTGAGAGCAGTTCGTACGCCCAACTAATTTGTTTAGCTTTAAGTTAACTCATTGTCGAAGGTCAATACCAAAAGACAAATTACGACTGACTTTTCACTGTTGACTGTTGACTGTTGCCTGGCTAAAATGACGACCAACTTGGCAACGAGCCCAACGTGTATGGTATGTCCTGTAAAAGGCGGATGATGTCATTTGCAACAGTCAAGGGTAAATCAATAATTATACCCTTTCCGGCTCTGACTGAGTCAGGGCTTTTATACGATTTCACTATAGGCGATGGGCTTCCAATCAGATCAAAGCAATTCTATGGCCGAGAACAACAAATCATTAAATTGAAAACAGACTTACACAACATGCTTGATAATGAAAAAAGGGAATTATGCTTGTTTGACTAGACAAATAAAATGCACTATAAAAATCGAATATTCAATTTGTGGAACACATTTCGAGATCTTGAAAGATCTGAAGAAATTTCCGTATATTCACTTTGATTTTTACCTTTTGTCATAAATTAAGACTTTATTTAGAAACGCCAAAGAAAATTTATGTGCTAAAAGCCTTTAGCTGCATAAAATCAGCTTCTTTTGTTTTAAAAGAATGATAAGGAATCTGAACTGTAGAAATTTGTTGGGGGTTTATTCGAATTTTTCATTGATGCGCAGCTTTCTCTTTAAATATTAAAAACAGCTGCTCACAAACAAATAACTTGATTGAAATGCAAATGAATCGATTTGTTCCATACTGTGAAATGCACATAAAAATCAATTTAGATATAATTTATGTTTGTTGCCCCAGAGTCAAGTGAATATGTATCCTCAGAGGCGCCTGCAGCTAGAATGGGTTACATGCGTGGCAAGAGTCCTTGTGGCAAGAAGTAATTACAACAGCTTATCGGAAAATTCTATTACTTTTGGGCCGAAAAACTTGCATATGGATTAATTATTAGGAGTAGGAAGAATGATTTCTGCACCTGTCGAAGATGAAGATGAAACTCAAGCACCTGTCGAGGATGAAGGAGAAATCTATCCACTGCCCTATCCATAGGAAGAATTATTATAACTCCAACACCAGCAGCCCAAGCTGGATGGAATCCAAATCAAGTTCGAAATATTATCAAAAGATGCAGCAGCATCCAAAGAATTAACACCAGCTGATGCTGATCCCGGCTGACAAGGCAACAGAGACGATCCTAAGTAAATATAAGACTGCAGCTAACGAAGCAATCCCAAAAACAAATGAGTTTTTCTAATCGAATTTCCGATGCACAAATAAAACGCCACAGATCACGCTTGGCAGCTGCACAAATAAGACAATTTTATAATGTCAAATTACTATTGGATGGGGTGTGGTTGTTGTTGTTGTTTTTGTTATTGTTGTGGTTATTGTTGTTGTTGTTGTTGGTTTGGTTGGGTTGTTCTTGTTCTTGTTCTTGTTGTTGCCGTTTTTGGTGTTGGGGCATTAGGAAATGTTCTGTCTACTGAGCTACTGATAGTGAGATGCATGCTATTTATAGTGTTGAGAAAACAGAATTAAATATATTTTTACACTTAAAAAAACAATGATGCTCTAGACACATTCGACTGTGTATAAATATTTGCTTAATAAAGTCTGTTTTCATTGAATAAAGAAAAAACAAAATGAAAAACTAGTTAAAATTGTAACTTAAATTATTTGTACAATATTTTCCGTAATCGAGAATAATTTGATATGTTTTCGAATTTTGTTTGAAGTGTAGCTACTTGTGTGAAATTTCTACAAGATTTGTAAGATGTTTGCTTATATTTACAAAATACAACGATTTTACTTACATTTCGAAGCATCTGTTTGCATTAAGTTCAAAACATAGAACATACATATGTAAATTTAACAAATATATATATATATATTTTTCATCATATTGTCTAAGGGAAAATATCATGAAATTTACGCTGCACTCTTTTCGAATTTATTACCCAAAACAGAAAAACACAAATGAAATGAAAAGGAAAAAAAAACTGACAGTGAAGAATTTTTCGTAACGGAAATAGAGTCATTTATTTTTAGGGGCAAGTGAGTGAACGAAAGATGTACGCACTCTGAACTACATCAAAGAGCGAATATAAATTTTCAATTTTCAAAAATTTAACACAAAATAAATAATTAGCAGACATTTTTTGTCAAATTTGTTTTTTTTTTTCATCGATGAACACACAACACAGGCCAATAATGACAAAAATGAAAAAAAGAAACATAAATACGTAGAAAAGTATCAAAAATATGTGTATAGATTTATACTAGAAGTTTTTTTATGAGATACAGCTCTAATTCAAATACATATACATTGTATGTGTGGATGCGTAGTCATCGCATCATATTGGGTGTGGGTTGTGTGTTGAGAAGAACAACTGTTAGTTCTGTATATATATATATATATGTATATATATATATTTAGGTATATACATATATAGATATATTAATATGAAGAGGCAGTCGAGTACTGCGCCATAATTGGCTGACACTGACGTATCATCATCATCATCGTCGATGTATATTATCATCATGATTATCAAGCGCTTTATAAGTGATTGTAACAGGAACAGACAATTAAGTTTGTCTACTTATTGCCACCACTACTCCTTTCTTTTCTCTTTTCATTTCTTTCTTTCTGACGATGATGTAATTCTATTATAATCCTGCTCAATGCGGTCATAGGTTGTATTGCATTAAAAAAAAAAACCCAAACGCTGCCCGCATTTAATTTAAGTTCTTCAAAATTTCTTTGATATTTGTTGTTGCTGCGCACATACCACACTTTGCATATTTAATTGGGCAACGCAATACCGTATATGGAAAATGTCTCTTATTTTTCTAATTCGAAATGAAACTTTCACAAAAAACCAGCTGGAACTACGCCTTTTTTTACCTGTAAATGAGCTGAACATGTTGATTTGAATTTGTTGATTTTTGTAATTGGGAATTGATCTGGTACAACGTTCAATTAAACTTGGAATTAAAATTTTAATTTGGAGTTGGATTTATATATTTGGAGTCAGCTAATTTTTATACGTAGCGCGATTATTTTTCAAACGTTCCGACA
The DNA here is from genome assembly GCA_035044105.1 of Drosophila nr. perissopoda 5 BK-2023a. Lineage (NCBI taxonomy): Eukaryota > Metazoa > Arthropoda > Insecta > Diptera > Drosophilidae > Drosophila > Drosophila nr. perissopoda 5 BK-2023a. The sequence continues at coordinate 1,120,770 of JAWNMK010000126.1, forward strand.
GCGTCGACGGCACAAAAACGAATAAAGTCCAAACGAAAGAGTCTGCTTGGAAAATGTTATTGTTTGTGCTGCTGCTGATTCTGTTGCTTCATTGTGGATTGTGAGTTAACTGCACTCAAACTTTATATGCGCTTAGCGCTGCCAGACATTTGTCAGCTATTGCCGAGCGTTGCCAGATGAGCGCATTTAAGTTGTTTAAAATAACTCAAAGTATTTAACAGTTGTCTGTTAATGAAAAATTAATTTAAATATAATTAAGCGTAGCAAATATGAAAAGCCTTGACTAAAACTGGTTTTTATTTTTGATCGGAGGGATTTGGCTTTGTTTTACTTTATTATCTTAGCAGGTCGCTCTTATGCTTATGTTGCTGTTAATAAACTGGCTGCCATAATTTGTATTGCATACTTTTAGGAAGCGTTGGAAAACGGCACTGGCTAATTTATGCTGCATACTTATAGGGACATTGTGCGTTACACAAAATTCTTGTCTTCTCTATAACAGCTACATTTGGATAAATAAAATACACAAAAAAGTCTTTTTAATTTTAAAAACTAAATATTAATGAGTGTATATGTATGTATAACTATCTATTATTTATTATTTATATATATTTTGTTTATATAGTCAGCCTAACTACTTAACACAATAGTCTTTGCGCTGCTGTCGAATGACCGCATTCAATTTGAGGCACTGTTGCCGCAGCTGATCATTGTCTGCCTTTAGCACCTCAATGGTCTCCTCCTGCCGATGGATAGTCTGATGAACCCTACATGAAGGAATAAAGAAATTAATTAACTGCGTGAGAAGCGCTGTATAAAAAACAGATTACCGTTTTTGTAGCTGATCCATTTCCTGTTTGTGTCGCTCGTTGAGCAATCCCAACTCATTTTGTATGTCTGCGTTGAGATTGTCGCGAAGTTTATCGCGCTCGTTGATGAAATCGCCGCACATCTTCTTGCTGTGATTGAGCTCCAAGTGGAGCTGTTGCACCTCCGCCTGGCCGTTGCGCACCTGGGCGTCCGCCTCGGCCAACTTGCCCCGAATCTCCGCATACTTTTCTCGCAGCGATTTTTCCACATTTTCCGCCACAGTTAAATCCTTTTCATACTTCTCCTTGAGGCGCCTGTTTAGTAATTTGAATTAGTTAAAATCGATTTTTGCTTATTATCTTTTATCAACTTACATAATTTTCTGTTCGTGCTCCTCGTTGCTTTGCAGTGCATCCGCCTCCATGCGGACGACGAGCTCATCCAGCTGGCGATCGCGTTCCATGCGATAATGTTGCCTGATGGCATTCTCCTTCTCCGCATGGTTGAGCTTCATCTTGTTCTCGTACTCCGTTTTCCACAGCTCGAAGTCGGCTAGATATTGCTGTTCGACGGTATTGATGCGATTCTGATACTTCTCGTCCTGCTTGGCCATCTTCTCCTGCATCTCAAATTTGGCCTGCTCCAGTTCGCTGTCCTGTTCCCGCTGCGCCTCCTGTCGCTTGGCCAGATGATCGCTCTCCTTTTGCCGCAGCTCCGACTGGAGACGCTCGCGCTCCGTGGCAAAATCATCGGCCAGTTTCTGTCGCAGTTCCGCCTGTGTTTTCTGCTCCTCCTCCAGCTGACGTTCGAGTCGCTCTCGGATCGCTGTGCGCTCCTTCTCAATGATCGTCTCACGATCCTGGGCACAACTCTCGCGTATGCCGTTCTCAATCTGCTCGTGCTTCATGCGCGCCTCCTCCAGTGCATCCAGCAGTTGCATCTGATGCGAACGCTTCAGTTCCGTCACCTCGCGCTGATGATCGCAGTTCATTTTATTGATCTCCGCCTCCAGACCCTTGACCGTCAGCTCCTGCAAAGAGAAAGTAATTAGTGACAATGCCATAGATTCGCGGTCATGCCTCCAGCTCACCTTTATTTTCTTGGTATTCTCGCGCACCCAACGCTCCCGTCTGATTTTCTCGCCCGCCATTGTCGTCTCCTTCGTGCGCGTCAGTTCCGTCTCCAAGCGATGCTCCCACGCCTGATTCTGGCTCTCCAGGCGTCGCGTGAGCGCCGCTACCTTCTCACACAGCGAACCTTTATCCTTGAGCAGCTGCTCAATGAAGCCCTGATGCCTGGTGACCACCTCTTCGTAGTGTTTCTTCTGATCCCGCATTTTGCTAGCATTATTCGATTTCTCGGCGCGCAGCGATTTTTGTTTCTCGCTGCGCAGCTGGACAACATGCTCCTTGGAGAGATGAATGGCATTCGCCAGCTCATTTGCACGCAGACTGAGAGCAATGACGCGACGCGCCAACTGATGATTGGGCAGCATGAGCAGCTCCGAGAGTCTGGGCAGCCAGAGGATTAAGGACTAGATAAGTAATCTTTGGGTAGAGTATAATTTTACTCACTTGGGCACCTCATCGGTGATATCCGGCTCGACGACAAATTCCACCTCGGAACGATTGCTGTCCGGCATGGAGCGTCGCGTCTCCATCAGCGTTTTGTCACAGCTGCTCTCCACATTATTCAAATAAGCTAATATGTCTCTGGAATATATTTAAGAAAATATTTAAAATTTTAATAGAAGGAATAGTTCGAAATCCTTAAGGATATCAGTTAAAGTTTCAGTTATCTGTTCAGTTAACTTTTAGGAGACAAGGATTAATCTACAATGTATGTATATATATAATATATACATTTGATACTCTTAATAATACTCGCAACTTACTTGTACTTATCGCCACTATCTGTTGTCCTATCGCCATTTTGGCTAGTTGTTTCCGCTGTCTCGGAGCGTGAATCCAGTTTTAGATTCAGCTCGCTGGGCAAACGCTCCGCAAAGTTGTCTGCAAACAGATTTTTTATTGATTCTATATGTATAACAAGGCTGAAGCTACTTTACCTCGCTTCTTGTCTTCCTCGATCTCCTTGATGACGGACACAATCTCATCGTAGGTGGAACCCCTCGAGTCCGATAGCTGCGAGGCGCTATCATTGCCTTCGTCGAGCTCATCCAATCCCTGTTTGTGCAGCTCCTCAAATTGTGCCAGCGCCTGTTTCTGCTCCTGCATGCTCATCCAGCTATCGACCTTATCCAGATTATATTCACTCAATTTGCGCTCCTCCCGCAGGTTGCCAACGCTCACCGCCTTCTTCAGTTTACCGCTGATTGTTGTTGTTGGTGCTGTGGTCTTTGAGAGAAATTTCGATTTGTTTGGATTGCGGCTGGCTGGGTCAGCACTCGCCGGCTTAACATTCTCCTTCTTCTTGCCCACAAATGGGGGCGTGGCAGCGATTTTTAAATAGTTATTAATGACAGCATCCGAGCTATTGCCATAATTTCGACGTTCATCCTGAACAACGGGCAGAAAATTGTTCTCAGCCCCAAAGTTACGTTGCGCCGCCGTGCGATAGGTGGCGCCAGTGTTGCTCTGAGCAGAACTATTATTATTATTTTGAGTTGTGCTCAGATTCTTTTCGGATAGATTGTTTTGCTTGTCCCTGGCTTGTGCAGCATATTTATCTAGATAATTGGGCAGTTCTATGTTGTTCAAGGGTTCTTTGGGCAATTTGTTCACAGCCTGTTTGTACTCCCGGATGACATTCAGTTCGGGTGTTGGCGATGGAAGTTCCAATTTGGTTTTGGATTCGGCAAAACGGCAACTGGGCGCATCACAGGCACATTTGGGATCTGTGGCCGGCTCATTGGTGCTGGCCGTGGATGACGATCTCGTGCTGCACGTGCAATTCTCCGACGGGCACTTGGGATACTCATATGTCTCCGCCAGCACCTCAACGCCGCCAGCTGCTGGTGAGCCAAAATGCACAGATTTCTTTTGTGCACTCGCATCGCTGGCATCTACTTTGTTGCCATTGCCATAGCCAAAGCTGGGCAACGTAAGCGGACCCGGCGCCGAGATGCTATTTCGCATCTCCTGCTTGTCATTGTCGCAATCGCTGGAGTCCATATCGGGACCCAGCATTGTGCTCGGCTTGCTGAAGGACACGCGGCCCGGCAGATCCGGTTTGGCGCTCTTTGCCAGCAGCGCCGCATTACTCAGGCTCGCCTGGCCACCATTGGACCAGTTGGAGCTGGAAGCATAGGATTTCGATTTGTCGCCGCCACCGTTCGGCATGCTAACCAGAAAACGTTCCAGCTGCTCGCCCTCGCTACTGTGCTGCGACTTCTGGGAGCAGTCCGACTGATCGTCGGTGGAAGAATTGCAGGCGCTGCGGCACAGCCAGCTGCGCTTTATGGGCTCCTCCAGCAGCGACTTCAACAGATCCGTGGAAGATAATTGACGCTGAAATGGGGGAAGTATAGTTACTTGCAGTAGATACCACTTCAGTGTGGATGGCAATCAAACTTGAAACAAGAAAAACTTTCCAGTCTTCAGTGCGATTTTTTTCTGAGTGTAACTTATATTTATGGATTTATGTTGTCCACTTACTAAACGCCAAAGTCCATTCGGAAAATAGTGTTTTATATTCACTGTACTCACGTTTTTGCTATGTCGCAACTCCTTGTCGCCAAAGTAGACGCTCAGTTTGCGTCCAAACTTGGGATCCGCCGACTGTGGTCGTCCCAGGAAGGGCGAGGAGCGACTGCGCTGCTGCAGAAAGTTGGCGGAACGTGGTCGAAAATGCGGCGTAGGATTATGGAGTGTGGTCAACGAGCGACTATTGTATTTGGGCTTCGATTTCTGTCGTGTGGCGAGGTTTATCTAGTCATGTGTAGAGTCAAATAGTTAATACTCCCAGCGAGAGAGAGAGAGAGAGAGAGTCCTGGACTTGAACCTACCTGCGAGCCCCTAAGACACAAATCCATAATAGACACAACAAAGAAAATTGAAATGAAATGTAGTACACTCGATTTTCACTTTTCATTCGGAGAGAGAGTTTTCATTTTCGTAGTCACACTGACAACGACGCCACAGCCAACTGATTCTGAATGTGAACATGGTCGGTTCGGGTTTGTTTTGGCCAAAACCAAAATAAAACCCGCCCCTGGCTGGAATATCGATTAAACGCACATTGCGACCCGGGGACAGTGGCAGCAGATGTGTTCACCATGTTGGTCAGCAAGTGCAACCCCCTAAAAGGGACCTGGACACAGGACGCGGACATGGTTGCCATGGCTAACGTCACGCTTACCCAACCACCAGCCAGATATATCCCCATATCACAGGTGTTTTCTTGCGACACGTGTTCAATTTCCGATTCGTGTACAATTTTTAAAAAACTTGATGACATTTATAAACAGTAAAAACTTAAAGAATACGACCACACCTTCGCCATCAATCAAAATCAATGAAATGCAGAACTTGGCTAACGAGCCCAAGTCAATGTGGGAAATTCATAATTTCATTTGAACGGATTTCTATAATTGAAACTGAAACCAATGACAGCAACAGCCAATTTGCCGCACAAAGGTCAAAGTACAATCGGATAAAGATATCACAGTAAATACTTTATTCATTGAGTCATGATTTTAAAAACTATTAAAAAACTATTAGCCTTCCCCTTCTCAAAACGAACTTTTGTACTTGCCAGAATTTCCAATTTTATAAGACAGATCTGTTCAATCTGTTTATATGATTTTTGACAAAGCATTGCGTTTCTACCTTTGAATAGTTTTTGAAAATCGAATCACTTTTTACCAAGTTATGTCAAGATAGGATAGGATAGTTGGAAACTGCACCCAAGTGGATTAGTTTTGAGAAAATTATGGCAATGGATGGTTTGGACCTGTTTCCCAGTGAATTCTCTATGATTGAACTTTTAGCAATGAATTTCAAGCCAAAATCACAAATTTTGAACGCAAAAAGCTCCAGTTTTGAAAATTTTTGATCACTTTGGACAAAGCTTTGCATGAATTTTGAATCAGGAACCATTTTTCTAACTACAAATTGGATTACAAATTTGTAAAATTTGTGAAGTGTTTTCTTTTTGTAAATTGAAACAATTGTTTTTGTTTTGTTAATAATAATTTATTTAAATAAAGCAAATTGTTTGAAGTAAACATAGTTAAGTGCAGCTGGTCGTCAAAACACAAACTCAAAGTTTGGCGACCGCCTCAACAGTTGGCGCATACTGTGTGTGTCGTGTGTGTTGTGTGTGTTGTGTGTGTTGTGTGTGTTGTGTGTGTTGTGTATGTGAGTCGTGTGTGTTGTGTGTGTGTGTCGTGTGTGTGTGGGGGATACTGACTGATTGCGCAAAGCATAAAATTAAATTTGGCAACATTTCTCATAATGAACTTAGTGGCTAACACAAAATACACAATACATAGTTGAATGGTTTTTTTATCTTTTCTCATATTTCCTTTGATTAATAACAAATTGCACTAAAACGCCCCCAAGCGGACGGCAGCGGCACTCAATCCGCCCGGATGACAGGCGTGACGAGAACTTCACCATTTTGTCCATCGTTCTGTATGTCAAACTTGAGTTTGCTCAACTCCTGCAGTTGGGCATCCGCTGGTGACGCTGGCGCCGCATTCGTAAGCACCTGCACCGTATCCGGATAGTTATTCTCACCGCCACCCAACTCCTGGGCGAAGCTGACAACGGTCTTGGGCTCATAGTTGACGCCGAGAGCGCCGCTGGGATCGGGTGTGGCTACACTGGGCACATCGCTGCTATGTCCATTTGTATGCGATATGGTTATCGATGCCTCTTCTGTTGCCTGATTGCTGCTGCTGCTTTCTGGAATTGAAGCTGGAGTAACTACCTCCACTTTAGCTTCTACGGACGCGGGCGAGACTTTGACTTGCTGCTCCTGCTCCGCCACTGGCTCATCCTCCTCCTCCTCACCTGCTACAGCCCTGTTGACCTCTTCAATGGCCTTGGCCACATCCTCGGCCGCCACATCGTGCGGCTCCTGTACCTGACAACTGGTTAGGGGTCGTTCCTGCTTAGTCTGCTCCTGCTCCAGCTCCTTGTGCTCCTGCGCCTGCTCCTGCTGCAACTTTTCCTCCTGCTCTTTCAGTTGCTCCTTCACCTCCTGCTCCCGCTTCTCCTGTTCCTCCCGCTGCTGCTGCTCTCGCTTCTGCTCCTCCTCCTGCTGCTCACTGTGACCATTGCTAGGCTGATCCTGGCCATGTCCATTCTGCACCACCTCCTGCTGCTGCAGCTCCTCCTCCTCAATCTTCGCTGGCACCAGCGGCATTTCCAATGCTGGCACTATAGCCGGACTGGCCATTGTCTCGACGAAACTGGTGCGATTCGGTGAATCCGGTGAGATCATGACATGCGTAAAATAGCCACTGCGACGATTCTCAAAGTCCAGCACATTCTCCTTGGCCAGACGCTCCTGAATGCGTCGCTGTCGCCGTATAAACTCCGGCACATTGTCATCCGACTCGGCATCCGTTGGGAGCGATGCCAAGGGCTCCGCTGGCTGGGCACGTCGCAGCACCACCTTGGCGGCCTCATTGGACGAATCCGCGCTGACATTGCCATTGCCGTTGGTGAGCAAAGGTGAGGGCTTAAAGACGCCATTGAACTTGGTGCCGACCACAAATTTATTATTGTTGGCGCACTTGTAGGGATTGTAATTGTTGTTGGCTGCCGCTTGTGGCGACAATGGATTCACATTGCTGTCGTCTTCCTCGGCTTTGGGTGAGTTACGTGTGCCAATTGTAAAGTTCGGTTTGCCATGACTGATCAGCAGTTTGGTTGCCGGCGAGGGGCTCTTATCGCTGAGGGGCGAGGGCAGACCGCTGCGGATTTGTATGCTCGGCTTGTTGATGGTATCGGCCATGTTAACAGCTATCTGTATGTGTGTGTGCCTGTGTGTGCGTGTGTGCGTGAGAGAGTGTTGTGTTGTTTCTTAAGCGCGCTTTTACTTTCCGTTCGTCTCTAACGGTGCTTCGCCTCTGTTTAGCTGTAAATAAAATAGCAGATGTTGCCAAAAACACAGAAAAAAAAATGAACAACAAATTAGTCAAATGCAAATTTTGGTGTTTTTTTTATATTTGGTTTTAGCCAAATCATAATCATGCTCAATTTTGCGGTGAAAACGCAGCCAGAAATCAAATGATTAAATTGGCCAAACGGAAATTGTTATTGATTTTGGATTTCTTGATTACAGACCTAATGAATTGCGTTGAACTGCTTTCTTTAAGCTATTCAGTCTTAAAACTCTTTTATTTCTTTTTTAGATTTTTATCGCCCCGGGCACTTTTAATGTGACTCATCCTCAATAAGTTTGATTAGCCTCACTTCAGCAGGCCAGCAACTATTCATCGTTTTTTTGTCAGTTTCTGTTTTTTTGTTTAAACCTTTATATTATTAATCAGCACTTGAATTTAATTCCCAACTTTTTGATAATCCCAGGAGTTTATCATATCATAAATAGGCTAATCAAAGCTGCAGCTGATTTATAACTCATTTATTAGACAATAATAAAATGGCACAAAGTCCAACGAATAAACTTAAATTCTAAAGTCTAATTCCAAACGCATTTTTCAAATTATAAATGGGCATAATAAATTGTGTGTGTATATATATATATAGATATATTGTCGACGTATAACCTGTTCAGGCTTAATCCATTACAAATTTACAAGCCTATAGAAAGGTGTATACTAAAAACAAGTTGGAATGCTATAGAGAGGGAGAGAACTCGACTAGGAAATACCCTCAACTCAGCTGTTCTACGTTTCTTCTTCGATCTTATAGTAGATCAATTATATGTCAGTGTATAATATACCAATTGGAAGTCTGTATCTTTACAGTTGTGTTTTTTATTGCTGTCAAAAATCGATTTTTACCGATATTTGCGAAATTGCGAAACTTGTTCTGCGCATGGTAAACATGAACTCATATTAAATTTGAAGTCTCTAACTTTTAGACTGGCTGCTTCATAAATTGAGTCCATCTATCTGCCACATACTACATCATTTTATAATACAACTTGTTCGCTTCAATAACAACTAAAGATTTCAAGATTAGACTAGCAATTCCACACAATTTGAACAGCTGGAATATAATAGAATTATAGGGCAGCGACAAGATATCTTTATGGGTGATAATAAGTCAGTTATTTTGATGACTATGAATATTCCTTAGGCTTATCAGCCGGGTTATATAACAATATTTGTGCAATTTTTGTAGCTTTATCTCAGTTCCACGTGCTATCAATCACATGGCAAACACACTCAATACTCATCAGCAATGCACAAGTTTTGCATTTAGTTATTTACTTTCGCTGGCAATTGACTCATTTTTTATCGCTTGTTAGCTTTTTTTAGCTACAGTTTCACACGGCGTATGCGTAATTACGTAATGAAAAGCCCGTCCAGGGTCATCAAGTGGTCATTGTCGAAAAAAAACAAAAAAAACAAATCCCAAATGCCATTGATTGTTTATAGAGCTATGTACTATGCTTAAATATCAATTAACTGGTAGTGAGCAGAGCAACCGGTGCAAATGACAAAGCCACATGGTTTTTGTTACGGCCTGGTCTAATTGGCAGGCGCGCAGCCCACGGCACACATCGATCAAGTGCATGTGACTAGCCAACTAGCCAACTGGCTAACTGGCTAACTCACTCAGTGACTATCTGACTGATTGACAGACAGACTGACTTTATATATATATACATGTTTGACCAATTGTTTTGCCTGCGTCTTATCAATATGTCACACACACAGACGATCGCAACTGATATGAGTTTAATTTTGATGGCCGAGGCCCCTTCCAATCCCCACACACACCCCTCGCTATGCCCCCCCATATCTTATCCCCGCCTTACAATGTCTGTCAGCAATTTAATTAAGCACTGCACAATTTTCGAAGTGCTGCACTGCAGCCAATCATAAATTCTATGCGCATTCAATTACTTAGTCAAAGGTCAGCTTCACAGTTTATTTGATTTTATTTTCAATTTTATTGCCCACTTGTAATTGAACTTACTATTGTTTCTTACACTCAGAAAAACAAAGTCTCCCCACCACTAAGTAAATTTATAAAATTGTAGGTTTTGGCTTATAAAAAATCAAAGTTTTCACTTAAGACTTTTCTAAATTATAGCGAAAATATGTGAAGAATTCTATATATATATATATATATATACATATATATATGTTGCTGCTGTTCTTTCTGTTGTTGTAGCTGGTTTTATGTCGTCTGGCCTTGGCAATTGCGACGCATATAAATTAGCTAAATAAGTGCCAAGTGCAAATAATTTTATTGATTGAGAAACTTGTTTGGACAGTTTAAACAGCAAATGTTGACGAAGTCTAAAATTAGCTTATAAAAAGTTTAGTTATTAATTTAATTATTCGAGTTATGCATTATTATTTATTCTTTATATGTTTTCGACTTTAAGTAACAGCTGAACCAATAACATTATCAAATTAATCAAGTGCAGTCTGTTGACGCACAGTACACTTGTACAGTGTTCACTGTACTTAAGCACCTTAACTTATGAACCGACGGAATTGGACTATTGCTTGATGAGTAAGACTGAATATCAGCCGGAGCTCCGAATAGTGACATAGTGACTTAATTATTCCGTCCATTACGTTGTTGAACGTGCCAAATAACCAGTTTCTATTTATCTTTCGCCCTGCCCAAAAGCCCATGGCAAACAATTAAATAATGTGAAACAATTACACAAAATAATTCCATTTAAGCCAAACGCAAATAAACCGCACAGAAATCTTATACTTTTTTAACTTTGCCGACGGCGGCATATTTTTATGGCTATTTGGTTTGGTTTGGTGTTTTGTGGGTGGTTTTTATGGGTGATTTCGGCGGCTCGCTAATTAAACACAAATATGCAAGGCAATTCAGCGACAACTGTTTACAGCAAAAATAAATGAATTAAGCTGTTTTGCACATTTTTTTCTTGTTATTTTTTCTAATTTACCTAAAAATAATATTTGCCCATTATCGATTTAACGACGGCGGAGCTACAACAGAAGCTGCACTTGAAAAAACAAATTGACCTTGAAATTGGTATTTTTTGTGTGGAATATTTCGGTGCTAAAGTTTATTTGCAGATACCCTGCAACCTTAGAAATGTGCTAAATGGGTTACTTATTTATAAAGGCAGAAGAATACATAAATTGGAAATGTATATAAGGTAGAAGGCCATGCCCAAATCAATTTAGCATATATGTTCTCGTATATCATAGGCAGCTTTATCTAATCGGGTATGCAATAAATAAATTGCCATGGAAAGAATCATATACTCTACAAGGGTATTTCTTAAGCGAGTCCTCTCGACTGGAGCAATCATTCTTGTTTATATTTGTATCTTAGAGTCATGAAATTTGCATAAGGCGAGCGAGAACTGTGCCTAATTTGAATATTATACGTCGACTACAACAAATTGCACTTAAAAAAAAAGCCAACTCGCAAGAATAGTTGTTGAGTAATTTTCAAGTTTATAAATAGTCATTGATTGGCAAAAAAAAAAAAAAAAAAAAACAATTATGCACACGTATGAATATAGTATGCTGTATGCTTTATGTATCTCTAAAGTTTCCGCTTGAATATTGCTCTTGAGCTCAACCAAGAAAACCGGCTTTTGCCCCAAGACCTTGGCTGTGAGGCAAAGAAAGCGAAAGCCTTTACATTGTAGCCTCCTGATTTACAGCTGTCAATTCAAATTTGCAAATCAAATGCTAAAAACCTAAATTTATAGTCAATCAACTTTCTTATATTATTTGAACTAAACCGTCATATGATAATAACGCTTATCTAGCTCTCCATTTAGCCAACTTTTAAAGCTTTCAGCTATTTATGGACAAAGAAAAATAGCAACAAAAAAAAGGAGGTTGATTTGAGCGAAAAAAATCTGTTGAAAATTTGAGGTGTGAATTGCTGGTGTGACAAATGCCCCGAGACAATACAGAAAATACCAAAACAAAAAAAAAAACGTTCCAACAGAGCACATAGAGCTGGGCAATAAAAGAGACCCGGCCCAAATCCCAGAACCCGAACCCAAAAAAAATATATACTCAACGGCCATTCACATTCGTTCAAGTTTTGGGTTACTTCTCTGTCTTTTTGTTGCTGTTGTTGCGTGAGTTTGGTGCGTCTATCATTGGTAAATCAAATTGGTTACTTGGCCCCCTTTTTATATATATATTTTTGTTTTTGGCCTGAAGAAGTGAGGTGTGTGTGTGTGTGTGCGTGTCTGTTGCCAAGTCTTCTGTCTGTATCTATGTGAACTATCGCACCGTCTCAAGCCGTGATATTGCCACAACAATTGCATTGAGTTGTTATTATTCATATTATTATTATTTTTACGAGTACGAGCATCTCAACTTGTCTCGCTTAGCTTAACTGGAAATTTCGCAGCTGCACTTGGAGAAACACTCTGATTTACTCAAAATTTTAAATAAATAGACAAATGATTTTTTGCATATTTTTAAATAATTCTAAAATCAACTATAACATCATTATAAGCATTTTTGTGTAATTTGTTCTAGTTTCTAATTTCTGACATTGGGCTTGCTTTGTTCTCAATTTTTTCAAGGTATGCGTGCATAATAAAGTCTTTTGAGGTCCATGTATAAATAAATGCATATAGAAACTGTTGTTGAACAGACACTAATCTTATCGTGCAACTCATAAAGCGGCAATAACTTTTTTTTTGGCAACGTTTAAAAACAACTGATAAGATGCATCATAATCCAAAAAATAAAACAACAACTCAAGAATGTAAAGTAATTTATTATCTAATCACATGATTAACGGCCTCAACGAGAAAGAAAGTGAAAACGGAATGCATTAAAAACCACAAGCATTAAATACAAAAAAAAAAATAACGAATACTTCAAGCTGGGTTCAAGGCACGAACCCATTGCACATAACGGTAAAAATACAGAGTTGCTTTTGCATGCAAGCGAGCGCAAAAATCCAAAAAAAAAAAAGTGAAAACCATTTGCCGTTTAAATGCAGCCCAGCCAAACATTTAAATTGCCCATGTGTATGTGTGTGAGTGAGTATGTATTCATATTACACTAGACGTATGAACGGTCAATTTTTGAGAAAAGAACGAATATGTCGAGATCTGCGAAAATGTACAGAAACGCGACAATTGGCCACACTTTGGCAAATTTAACGGACGAGCAACAACACAATTTTTACAGTCACGCACAAAAGTTAAGCGGCTTTTTTGTCTTCGCTCTTTCTAGACTTTTGCGATTTTTGGTGCGAACAACGCGACGTATGCGCAATTGTAATCGCATATAGAATGCGCTCTCAGTTATGATTTACACGTTAGAAGTATTATGATTATTATTATTATATTTTTGGTGGAGTGATTAGCAAGCACAACAACACACGCACCTCTCTAACTGTGTGTGTGATTATGTGTGATTTTATTGTTGCTGTTGCTGCTGCCGCTTGTTATTGTTGTCGCTTGTCCGCTGCGTTACCGTAAAACGCCAAAACGTAACTGAAACTGAACCTGAACCCAACTTCAACACAGACGAGCACCTCGCTGCTGCTGCTGCTGAAGTCGAGTCGTTGTCAGGCTGGCGACGACGTCGTCGTCGTTGCTTTTTATGTTGTTGCTGTTGTTACTGTTAACTGTTATTGTTGTTGTTCGGTTATCGCGCAAAGTGCTCGTGCGCATAGCTGGCGCAAAATAAATATGTGAATCAAAAACAAAAAATACACAAAGCAAGGAGAAAAAAGAAAATAAAAAAGTTGACGCTTAATAACTAAACAAATGCCCTACAGTGTGAAAGGCAGATGCTGTTAAATGTAACCAAAACATTTCACCTAAATAAAGCAAAACAAAAAAAAAACTTTACTTTAATTGTTGCACAAATTATGCATAATTTGACCACAAATTAATGGCGTTTCCGACACTTGATGTTGTTTGGCTAACCAAAAATCAAAGAACTGACATTAACGGTTTTTGCAAATAGGTTTACCAAACTTGGCCCTTAAGTGCTACACATTAAATGCGTTTACACGTGCTCACTGCACGTGATCAACAAGATCATGAATTATGCAAGTCGTTCAAAGTTGCTTATGGCTCTTGTTTTTATTTTCCGTATACAGCAACTAGTTTGCACAATCTTGACTCATAGTTTGTGCACTCGATTCAATAAGCTTAACCAACAGCAGTGTTACAATAATAATAACATGTTTAGCGTAATATAGGTCACAGATTGCAGTTGTTAACTGCTTTTCAAAGGCTGCAATTATTACTTATTTGAACACATTCATATATGAAATTTATTTTATCAGGCATGGAGACCTGTAAATAACTTAAGACTTTGGCAAATAAACAAATACTTTGTATGACAGCTTTATCAGTCATTCAAGAAAGGCCAACAAAAGCGTTGTTCATTTAAAATAAGCTCGAAGCCAAAGATAAGAATCTTAACCCAAATTGAATAAGAATTTGAATATGAAGGCAGCTTTTAAGAAATGGGAAATAAAACAAATTTTTACAATAAATCAAATATATAAAAATCGCATCGGGATTACCCAATCAATATACATATAAGGCAGGTATCTTATCCAAAAATAACATTTCTCAAGAGGCAAATTAAAGTAATTACACTAGAAAATTAAAAATATGGCAGCAGCAACAATTACCACACCTGGAATTCCCCTTATTAGCACGTTGTTAATCTGGTATTTTATTTGTGCGAGAATAACAGTTTCATCACGTTTACTTGCTCGCATAAACGTTCCAGCCAAAAATGAGAAATACAAATACAAATTGTTAACAGTCGCTTCTCGTATCGATTTGATAACTTTTTGGCAACACCAATTTTGGTCGTGTGTTATTCTCACTGATGGCTTGAAGCGATACAGGTACCCCTACCCCCAAAAAAAAAAAAAAAGTGTGTTTTCCGTTTACACACTTGAAGCGTGATGCGGGCGAGCTTCCGCGCAGTAATATAAATAATAATTTATAAACATACTTAATGCGTTTTGGCCATGAAATGTGACCAAGGCGCTCAAATCAAAAGCCGTTTGACTTGTGAGTGTGGCCAAGTGCAGAAAGAGGCGGCGAACGAGATGGAGGTGGAGGAGAACGAGGAGAAGGTGACGTTCAAGGCGTGGACGAGATAAAACGGTACACGGTATCGCTCTTAATAAGCGCTCGTTGCTACGTAAACTGGTATATATGTGTATGTGTATGTGCGCCTGTGTGTGTCTTTTCTATTCACTTGCACAGTGTGCTTAGGAAAAGAAGCAAGTTTGTGTACTAATGCTCAATATCAAAATGTGCTAATAACTGGCTGCAGAATTTTTATTCTGCTACATTATTTGCACATCATAACAATTATTGGGTGTGCAACTGTAACTGGTGTTGGTATTCGTGTGTGCATGTTAAAGTCGTTATTGTTTCTTAGCCTTTTTTTTACAACAATCTATATTTGTCTAGTTGAACAACACTAATTGACATACAAGCACACAGCCCGAGTGAGAGAGAAATGGAGAGAGAGAGAGAGAGAGAGTGATTCGTCAAGACGAACGTGCACTTAAGCCGGCATCGCAGTCAGCGTCGCTCATAACCTTGACAAAGAAAATGTGTTCAATTAGCAACACTAATTTGCGTATAAAGAGTGCAACAACAAAAGACTGATTGACCGACTGGCGCTGAACAACACTAGAAAGCATTTATGCCACATTTATCATAACTAGAAATTCTTTTCATCAGCTGCTGCAAGCGTGCCAATTTAAAGAATCCAAACCAAAATACGCACAACACACGCAATTCGCTGAAATTCTATTTCTCTTCACTTCACATTTTGATTGGCTTAATTATGCGATATAAATACAGTTCGTCCCCATATCTGTGTGATAAGTTTCTTGTCCATAGTTTTGTAAACTTTTTTTTGTTTGAAGCTAGCTTTCTTTTCTCATATGGTAAATTTGTTGGGCGCTGCCAATTAAAATAGAAATTGTTTTGACCTACCAAAAATGTGTTTATAGCTCGCTTACTGCATTTGCATAATAAATTACAAATTGCTTGTAACACTCGAAACGTATCATATACAAAAATTATTTATCTGGCTTGTTATTTTTGTAATTGTTGTTATTGCAAATCACACGCGTTTTGTTGAGGTGCACAAAAATTAAACTTTCGAAACTCTCGGCTTACTGGCTGTGTTAAATTGGTTAAGCGCAAAAACGCTCTGCACAGGCGCATAACGTGTTTTGAACTGAGCGCAAAGTCGACTGTCGATCGACGGTCGGTCAACAACAGCAGTGCGCGCAGCTTTAACAACAAAAACAAAAAAAGAATAACAAAAACAAAGCAACAACATGCCTACAAAGCACCAACAATAGCCAGCTTTAATGAATGAAAGTGTAAATTTTTTTTTGCCTCTGCTGTCTCTATTATTGTTACAATGACAATGTGCACTTTTTGTGCATAGCTTTGCGGGGCCGATCGGCACAATGACTGTCCTTTATATTCCCACAATGGACGTAAAAAAAAAAACAATGCGCAAAAGCATGACTAAAATCCAACAATATACATAAATATTTGAAATTTAAGCGCGCACTTCGCATGCACAGGCTTATCGATACTGCGATGACTGCGACATGTTTTGCAACACTTGCATAGTATGTATCGATATTACCACAAGTGGCAACACAGACACGCACAGCTGTTCTTGTCTGCCGTTGAAGAAGAAGCAGCATCGTTTTGCAAGCTTATTTTTCGCTCGAAATTCACAGAAAACATGGCTGGACGTGAAGCCGTCAAACGTGCCGTGCAACAAGTGCGTCCTATCCTCTCCGTGGATCGTGATGAGGCGCGCAAGCGTGCCCTTAATCTCTACAAGGCCTGGTATCGTCAGATTCCCTATATTGGTAAGTCCGTTTGGTTATGTCATCAAAACTCTCGGCTCCAATCGCCAATTATAAACAAAAATATATCTCTGCATTTACAGTTATGGACTACGATATACCCATGAGTGTTGAGCAGTGCCGCGATAAATTGCGCGAGGAGTTTGTCAAGAATCGCTCCGTGACCGATATCCGCGTCATCGACATGCTAGTCATTAAAGTAAGTCTTCGATTTCGGATCCATGATCCATCAAGAAGTATTCTAATTGCTCAACTCGATTGCAGGGCCAAATGGAGTTGAAGGAATCGGTTGAGATCTGGAAGCAAAAGGGTCACATTATGCGCTATTGGAAAGAGTCACAGGAACCCAAACCCACAGATTTTCTCTCCAAGTTCATTCAGGGCGTTAATTAGCTTAAAACAAAAACAAAAAAAAAACCAAATGCAATTGCTTTACAAATTCAAATAGTTTAAATTTAAATACAAGTTTGTTTGGCATAAAATAATCATTGAATCTTGTGGAATTAATTAATCATGTAAATTTTGAATCAAGAGAAAAAACTCACAGGCAGCACCTACAAGTTATCCTCTCCTTTTTGTCTCTTGTCTTTTATCAAACCTTTTAGAAGCAAAACAGCTGTCTTCAGATTTAAAATAAAAGGGAAATTTAAAATATACCTTCGCAGCAACAGGAATTTTAGTTTCAGCTGGCTAAAATAATTCCCAGTAATTTTCGGGCGCGCTTTTCAAGCGCTTGATTTTTGTTGTTTATTCAATAGAAAATCACTCATCTCTATATAAGCCCGATATATGTATAAATACATATATATACTCTTATTGGTTTTTGTTGGTGTATGTCGAAAAAAAACAATTTAAAATCAAGACAAAATGTTAATGGTGTGTTGAGGATGCTGTGGTTTGTTAACTGATTGATTGATTGATTGATAGGTGCGGACAGTCTTCAAGCTCTCGTTAGCTGTGATCATTAACAGGTTTTCTTAAATTATATGCAGGCATGCATTTTCAGGGTACCAATTCGAGCAGAGTGTCCAGTGCGCTAATGGAATTCGAGAAGAGATCGGTTGTTATATCATCATAGTCCAGGCCCAGACTCTTCAGCTCCGTAAAACAATCATCACTAAAACCGGGTATCTCCAGTGAGTTGTTCGACTTACTGAACGCATCATGGCGATTGGTGTAGCCGATGCGTTCCCGAAACATATCCGCCAGCTGATCATCGCTCAGCTCCACCGAGTGCACCTTCTTGGAATGTTGACGGATTCTGCAAAGCAATGAAAAAATATGTTAAATCTTGTCGCTAAGAGATTGCTGCTTTGCGATACTCACTTGCCGCGATCAGCAAACTCCTCGGGACAGTGCTGGCACTTGTACGGATAGTCCATGTGCTCGTACTGATGCTGACGCAGTCGAGCACGCGAGTTCGCCTCAAAGCTGCAATTGTCGCAGCGCCAAATCTTGAGTTTTTGATGCGAGCGCTGTTCGTGTTCACGGAGCAGTGCGTAATTCTGAAATGTACTGTCACAGCTGTGACAGGTGACCACCTGCTCCTCGTGGACATGGGCACGCTCGTAGTGCACGCGCAACTCGGCGGCGTTGATGTAGTTCAGCGAACACTTGTCACAGTGAAAATGTCGCTCCGAGTGCCGCTTGCGATGCACAGCCAGCGAATCGCTATTCTTGAAACTCTTCAGGCATATCTCGCATTCGTGCAACGTGTGCACAGCGTGCTGCTGTTGCAGGTGCAACTCGTATTTGCGTATGCTGCTAAACTGCTCTTTGCAGAAGGTGCAGTGCACCGGCTGCTTCACCTGGCAGAAACGTTGATGGGCCTGCAGGCTGCCCTTTAAATTGAATACCTTATCGCAGGCGGTGCACACAAATTGTTGAGGCTGCTGCTCGACTGAATTGGCAGATTGTTGCTGCAACTGCTGTTGTGCTTGCTGCTGTTGTTGCTGCTGTTCTTGCTGCTGCTGTTGTTGTTGTTGTTGCTGTTGTTGTTGTTGTTGCTGTTGTTGCTGCTGCTGCAGCTGTTGTTGTTGTTGCTGTGGTTGTTGTTGCTGTTGTTGCTGCAGCTGTTGTTGTTGTTGCTGCAGCTGTTGTTGTTGTTGCTGTGGTTGTTGTTGTTGTTGCTGTTGTGGTGTGTGCATGCGTGTGTAGTGTGTGCGTGCTGAGCGCTGATCCTTGAAGATGCGCCCACAGGCGGGACAATTCTGCTGCACATAACAATACATTTCTGCAAGTGGTGACATAATATATATATTATATATTTGAAATTTCGACTCCTTTGCAGACTTACCAAAATCCCCATCGATTTTGTGATGTTCAATCAGATGCTGTTGCATATCCGAGCGACTGTTTGTCACATAATCATTGCATGGACGACACTTAAAGCTTTGATCTGTAAATAATTTCAAAATAAGGAGAGATAGTAAATATATATAGACATATAGAAATGGAATGATAACAATAATGAGTCTAGATAACTGTACTGTATATAATATATATTATAACTCTTGGGATCAGCCTTTCAGTTGTAGTTGTGCACTATTATTAGACAGTTTGCCAAGGAAGCTTTCACCCACTTTTTGTCAGGCCAATGATATCATCCTCGGGCACATCACAGCTGTGGGCACGCATATAGTGTGTCCTCATCTGTTTGGCCTCCGTGTGCGTCTGTTTGCACATGCTGCAGCTGAGCAGCGGTATCTGGTTGATTGATTGATCATTGATCTCCCTGCTGGGCGTTGATTTGCTGGTCAAACTGCTAATCAAGCCGTTGCCACTTGTGCCTTCCAGCTGCTCTTCCTCCAAAGCTAAACAGAAGATACATTATTAACACATTATTAAATATTTACGTACTTCATGCTTACATTTTAATAATGCGGCTTTGATCGACTCAATGCATTGTAAATCGTGCGTTGTTGTTTGTCTGCTGCTACTGCTGTTGTTATCATCGTTGAGCGTCAGGAAGAGGGCACGCTGGATGAGATCGAACTCCACATCCCCATTCTTGTTATTGAAATTATAATTGTTGTTGTTCTCGGCGCTGCTTTTAATGCCAGCCGCGACAGATTGGTTGTTCTCATTTATAATACTAGTGTCATAGAAGGTTTCGCTGTTCTTCGCATCGGAGCCATCGTTCTCATCCTCCTGATCTTGATCATTGCTATCATACTTTACATCAAATAAGATGACTGTGTGCAAAGGGAATGAATATGAATTTTGATGTAGATAAAGAAATTCCTGCCAATCTCCACCCGCTTACCATCATCCTCCTCGGGTGGCTGCCGGTTGGTTGCTATGTCCGCATCGAGGCGTGGCACTTTGGCACCCCGCATATACAGCACATTCTCCTCAATGGGCGCTGTGATCCCATCGTAGCTCTCCACAAATTGTTCAAACTCCTGACTGAATTGATTCCAATTCAACATCTCACTGCTGCCACTCGCCTTGCGCTTCAGCTCACCCGACGCACCCTTCATCGTCGTCGTCGTCATCGGCTTGACAATTTGCGATTCAGCAAACAATTTCCGATTCGATTCCAGTGTCAGTTCCACAAAATGCACGGCCACCTCGAGGGCGCGACAGCAGCGTAAACAGATCTGCATGGGCCACCTGTAGCCGCCGGCGGAGCGAGCGGTTAACGGTATATTCGTGCACTGGCGCAATCCCTGACCGTAGGTGCGCACTTTCTTCAGTTCCGGTATTTTCGTATCCAGTTTGACCGTCTGGCGACCGACGGCGAGGCAAGTGCGGCATTTTGTATTGTTCGCTTTGTTCGTCGCCAGCAACGCGTTCCATTTTGCAGCATCCGCTGCGGCGGCCATTCGGACAAACACGCACAATATTCTCTTTGTTCTTGTCGTGTGTGTGCTCGCAAACGTTTATATTTTTGTATAATTTGTATAAGTTTAAAATCGTTTATAATTTAATGTTGGTTTACAGTTATGAAGCTGACAATGCCGCTATGGTTTTTTTTTGCATGTTCTCGCTCGCAAAATGTTGTTAGAGAATTTTTAACTAGGAGAGTGGCCAGACTGTTATGTTTTGTGAGCACTGCGAACAAGTTCTATTGAACGACGTCATATTTCGTGTGAGCTGTAATTATTTTCTTAGTTAAACCTTTTATATTTATTATTCATTTGAAATATGCTCAAGCTCAACTAAATAAATAATTTTTAGTTCTTCAAATGGTTACAGGCAAGCGAGCACAATCGATATCTTACAAGCAACTATCGATTGGCAGCTAAGATAAAAGACGGTTGCTCACGAACCGCGCAATTTGAAAGCTGCGAAAGTAAACTTAGACAAAGATTGTCTAATACTTCTACTTTTAAGCATAAAAAGATCAAAGATATTTGTTCTTATGGTCGTTGCATAAGTAAATGGGTTTTAATTTACACTATTTTTGTTATTGGTTTGTTTAACAATTACAGGTGTTTAAAACAAATCGTTTTGTTTTGTGATACGTGAATTCCTAAGTGCATCAATATGTACATCGATATTAGCAACATTCAAGATTGTCTACGTTTTATACTGCTAACATAATATGTATTTAAGTAATAGCGCATGTATTGGATGAAATTTTCGATTAATTTCAAACTGATAATCTTAAAGACTATAAACTGAATATGAAATAATATGCTTGTGAAACAGAATAAATATACCCCTTTCGCAAAGGTACAATGATAAAAGGATACTAATTATGATATTGCAATGTGCCAATGTGCAGTGTGTTCAATGATAGACATAAATAAAATGTGCCGTGATTAGGGCTTAGCATATATAACAACAATGATACAATCCGAGTTGAGTTGTGGTGTTGAGAGAAACAATATGTTTAACTATAAAGCTAACTTTGTACATTAATAATTCATGTCTCTGTCCAACTTGAGGCGTCCTCAAATGCCTCCGATCACCGCAAATCGCCCAATATTATTGATGGCGTTGAATCATTTTCACAATATATTTTATCTATTTCCGCATCCGTCAACTCCCATTTGTGTTCCCGCATCGCATGTCGACGGAAACTAATAGAAGAGAATAATTAATATACACATAAATAATGTATATAATATAGAGAGACTTACGCATTACGACGCATATAGGTGCGCACGCATTTGGGACATTTGTAGGAGTGGGTGCCCCGGTGCATGGACATGTGATTCCTCAGATACAGACTGGTCAGCAAATCTTGACCGCACACCGAACAAATATATTGCACAGGCGTATGCGATGCGGTCTGATGTCGCTTCAAATGATGCTTGTAATTAAAGGTTTTCCTACACCCATCGATGCCACATTTGAGTGGACCGCTATTGGCACGATGATCGGACGGAACATGTTGCTCCAACTCCGTGCTAACCTGAAACTCCTTGCAGGGCACTTTGACCGGCGGATGTCGCTTCATGTGATAATTGAGGAGGGTCACAGTGCGATAGGAGGCATTACAGATCTTGCACTGATGCTGATAGCTGCTGCGTGGCGAGGACATCGTGCCACTGGAATGTTGCTGCAGCTCGTGCTGCAACAGTTTGGCCAGCTCGTCGAACGTTTGATTGCATTGCTTGCACACATAGATGGGGGTACGGGGCAGACGTGGACGCAAATCCTTAACGGGCGACGGCTCCAGAGCGGCAGTCAGCAACTTATCGCTGCCATTTAGCAGTAGAGGCGGAGGCAGAGATGCCACATTGAAGCTATCATCGTTGTTGTTCTTCAGCGTTGTGGCATCTGCCACGTTGCCAATGAAGTCAAGATCAAAGTCAAAAGGCGTGGGCGTTGGAAAAAGCGATGAGACTGCAGACTGTTGCGTTGTTGGTGTAAAGTCTGTTGAGCTTTTTGTTGTTGCAGAAGCATCTGCTTTTGCAGTGGCAGTTTTTCTTGTTGCTTCTCTTGCGCCAGTTGTTGCTACCGCATTTATAACTTCTTTTATTGCGCCTTTTGTATCCATTTCTGTATCGGAATTTTCCATTTCTGATCCTGTCGGTGTCGGCATTTCAAAGTTTGTATTCAAAAGGTGTTGTTGTTGTCGATGGTGTTGTGGCATGTTTTGGGCATATTTGGAATTTGAATTGAAATTCATTTTGGCAAAGCTATTGACTCTCTTACCGCATTTTCTATCGCCGCCATCGCCAAGATCAACATCGATATTGCTCTTGCTGCACGACTCCTCAACCGCATGTGCTGTGGCTGTACTGCCATCACTGGTATTGTTAGGTAATGTGGTTGTTGTCGTCGCTGTGGTTGTCGTTGCCGCCGAACTGGTTGTCAATTGCAGCGCCTGCATCTCAATGATTGTATCCACCAAATGGCTACGCTGCAAATGGCGTGTCAACGTTCGCTTTGCCGCAAATGAACGAATACAGCGTGGACACTCATAAGGCAGTTCTTGAAGAAAATTTGCAAAGATTCCGATTAAGCAACAAGTAAAATCATTAAGAACCTTCTGTTCAACTTACTGCGTATGATAAACACTTCGTTGGCATGCATGGAAACTGATCAGGTAAAAACAAGAGAATATTATTATATGTTATATATATACATCAATATGTACTAAATAAGTTTACCACCATCGTTGATGCCATGATGGGCATTTAAATGCTTGCGCATATCCACATCCAGCTCACCTTCAAAGGGACACTTGGCGCACATCAGCAAGGGATCTAAATATAAAAAACATTAATACTTCAATTTAAGCATTTATTTTCATTTCATTTCACGCTAACTTTTGCCCGCATTTATATTTATCTTTTCGATAGCCGCACACGGCACGTCTACCTTGTCGCCCTTGGCCTGCACCATGTCCCGCGTGGGCATCTTTTTGTGAACTGTTTTATAGTGTCGTATGAGCAGGCGTTTCATATTGTACAGATTGGTGCACAGCTCACAGCGATATGGTGCCAAACCTTTTTGGGTAATGGTATTAATAATAATAAAATAATAAATAATAATATATTCTTTAGTTTCGCACTCACCGCGATGCACAAACATGTGATTCTCGAACTTGTATTGGCTGGTAAACTTTTTGTTGCAAAATATACAATAGGGTTTCTGCAGATGCTTCGATTGTTCGTCGTCAAAGTCATCCACATCGTCATCGTCGCTGGTTAGCAATAGATTTTGATCGGCAGCCGCATCATTGTTATCATTCTCATCATCATTATCCGCATCATCCTCATCCTCATCCTCGTCATCGTCGTCAGCATCGACATCGTCAACCTCTTCGCCAACTTCGACATCTTCAAATTCCTCAAATAGATTTTCAGCATCAAAATCCAGACTAATATTATTATTATCGATGACGATATCATCGCCATCCACAGGCATATCGTCGGCGGGTATTGTGCATATGGCTGCCACATCTGTATTATCTATGAACTCCTGCATATCACCAAACGTGCTAGTATTGGGATTTGTTGCTGTTGTTGTTGCCACTGCCTGACTGCTGGTTTCCTGTTGATTTTTTGATGCTGCCTTTGCTATGGTTGTTGTTGTTGACAGGCATTGCTCTGGAAATATTGCAATTGTGCTTGAACCTGTTGATGTTGCGCCCGTTGTTGTTGTTGCTGATCCACCAGTTGGTGCTACATTTTCGGTAGCAGTTGCCGCATAGAATAAAGAGCTGGCATCCACGACGACATTGACGCCACCCTTTGAAGTCATAGCCGTTTTTGTTGTTGTTGTTATTGATTGCGGTTCTTGCATCATGCTTGTTGTTGTCGCCGCCGTTGTGGCTGCTGCACACTGCGTCACGGTTGGATCTGTTTTGAGAACAGGATAATATTAGCAAAAATAGTAGCAATTGTATGTCAAATATTAAGTACATTTAATGCCCAGAGGAATGTCTGGTGTTGTGGTGCCGTCGCCACTTTTCAGTTTCGCATTGCCATCCTGCTGATCCCTGATCCAGCTGGGACGCAGCTGTATCTCATTGGGCACAATGAGATGCTTATCACTGTAATGCAAGCGCAGCTGAGCGCCACTCGGCGTCTCAAAAAGACACATATCGCAGGAGAAGATGCGATTGCGATCCGTTAACATTGCCGTCAGCATTGGTGACTTCTCCACTTGACTAGCTTTCGTGTCGCTAATGCTTACATTATGCTCGCTTGTATAATGCTGGATGAGATCGGCGCTGCGCAGCGAATAATATGTGCACTGATCACAATAGAACTTGGGTAAATCTATAAGAAATAAGTTATTAAGGTAAACAAGTATTTTCTGTAGATTATAAACTGCTTACGGCTATGCGTTAGCTGGTGAGATTTGAGGCGTGCCACCGTCGGAAATGCTTTTGGGCACAGTTTGCATTTGTGTTTCAGGGCACCAGTTGATGCTGGCTCTGGTCGCGCCTTGGGTTTGACTGCAATAAAAGAAAGGGTATGCATTAGTCAAATACACTAAATGGTATCATATTCAATCGCACCTGTTATCTGTGGCAGCGCATTATCGACAGCCATGGGACCCAGATTAATGGCTATTGCATCATAGGTTAAATCGGTTTTCGAGTCACTCAACAGGCTCTCCAGTGTCACATTGGTCGATGTGGTTGTTGCTGTTACTGTGCTGGCCGTATTTTTACTATCATCAATATATTCGAAGACAACGCCAGCATCATTCACCTGCTGCAACTTGCCATCCGGCAAGACCAGAAACTCCGCACCTATGCTCATATTGGCACTGCTTCCGCTGGCATTTGCCGTCACTGGTTCCGTGAATGCAGCTGTTGGGTTGGGCAATCCCAGCGAGCTACTCGTCAATTGCTGTTCAATGTCACGCAATTGATCCGCATCCAGTTGTGGGTACGTGAAATCCTCGGGCCTCATCACAGTGGGTATCAGCAGCTCCATGTCCTCCATTGTGCACACCTTCACCTGACCATCATCATCCGCAGCAGCAGGCGCTTCTGTGGATAAAGCTGCTGTGGCTTTTCTTGTTGTTGTTGTACTGGCAGCTGCCTGCAGTGATTTTCGTAATTTCAACTGATGCTCAATTTGGGCCGTTGTCAAGCCATGCGATTTACGATAGTGTTCCAGCAACTGGCGATGCTTAAGCGTTACAAAATTGCACAATCTACACTGATGTCGGGACTCTGGGGAGAAGAACAGGTGAGGTGCAATCAGAAAAAATTCACTTAAAGAGACACTCTTGAGAGAAGAAAAGAGTAGGTGCAATGAGAAAAATGCTCTTAAAGATCAGTTTTTTTTTTTACGAATTAGCGATTGGTTATCTTTGGATTGCAGCAGATTAAATACTCTTGCATAAAAACCAATAAGAAGTAAGACTTTTTGGGAACTTTAGGATAAATACACATAACATCCCAGATATGAATCCATGCCACGTTTCATTGAGATTTCTAGTCAGCAAAGCTGATCATATGTTTGCTCGTCACGAAACCATCGATTTGTTTTTGTACCTGAATGCATTCGTATATGATGTTTGAGCTCCAGACGATTGTGGATAATCTCACCGCATATTTTGCATCTTAGGGGTTTCTCCCTGTGCGTGTCCAGCAACGCTGCGCCAGCTTTTGTCTGCCAATCAAATAAAATTTGTTTAAGCAAACCATTCTCAAATTTAAAACCAACATCCCACATTACCTCGATCCTTAGGGCTAAGTGTTGTCCGTTGATGCGCGGTTTGGTTTGCAGCTTGCCCGGACACAGTTTGCGACACAATATTTCGTGGGCACGCAAACCGTTTTGTATGAAATAGTAGGCAATTTGCAAACTTTTGCGGCAATCCACGCAAATGTATTGCGGCAGCTCGGGCAGATTTTCGGTGCGCATGCAAAAGAGCAGTAAACGCAACAGGGGCAATTTGGTTGGGGACGACGCATCATTGTCATTATCATTGGCATCATCGTTGCCACAGTCGATGAGGGAGTCCAGCTTGAAGAATTCCGCCTCGGATTTGAGGCAACAGCGACATGCGAATTTGTAATTGATTTTCATGTCCGCTGCTTTCAAATGTTTGTGCGCCATGTTGGCACATCTAACTCAACACGGCGGGGTCAACGGCTATTGCTTTTCTTTTTTTTACCCGAATATACAAAACAAATTGTACACTAATTTCTGGGTCGCGCACTAAATAATTGTTTCGCTAGAAGCGCAGACATTAATAAAAGCATTAACAATGTGACGCGGGCGCGTCGCCGCAGGGTTGCATTTCGCGTATGCATTTTGTGGGAATGGCAATCAAATAAGAATAAGTTTTTTCTCAAAGAAATTAAAAACAAAGACAATTGTTGTGATGTATTTTATAACAATTATTAAGATATACAGCAGTATTAGTCAAACATCTTCTCGTCAGCATGCATTTTCTTCAAGTGACATTTTAGCAGATAATTCTCGTTATATTGCCTGGCACAATAAGTACATTTGATAGTTTTTACAGCCAAATGTGTGCGTCGATGGACGGCTAAAGCAGAACTGGATTTGGTGCTGATTCCGCACTGCTCACATTGATAATTGCGATCGCCGCTGTGCGTGGGCATATGCGTCTTCAAATCCCACTTGCTTGACGCACAATAGCTGCACAAGTTGCACTTCCAGCGCGTGGTTCGCTCATGAAATCGATTCCTATGCAGACGCAACTTGCTGGCATGTGAAAATCCTATGTGGCAAGTGTCACAAACGTGCGGCAGTTTGCCACAGTGCATCCGATACTGGTGACTCTTTAGTTGATCCTCGGTGTAAAAGCGTCGCTTGCACTCATCACAATATACCATTTGTATACTTGCAGTTGGCAAAAATGCCAAAAGTTTCTCATAATAGGCCTGGTGACGCGAGCGAAATCTTCGATTGTTTTTACATATTGCAAATTGTTTGTTGAACCATTTCAGCAAAGTGCAAACACTTTGGCAAATTACTTGTGGCTTTAGCGGCACATTAAATCGCTTGGCAAGCTGCTCACTTATCCGTTGAGCACTTTCCAATCGCTCTGCTTTAAAGTCCGAGTTTTTTTTGTACTCCTCACTCCAGAGATATTTCTGCTCCCGCAGTAAAAAAAGAAAAGAAAATATAGCTTATTAATTGAATTAAGTTTGAGCTTCAACGTTTATACTTCAATTTCTGTGTCTGACACAACTTCATTTGCAACTTGTCCATCTGATTCTATATTTTCATTCCGCTTCTCGTCGCCCAGTTTGCTCAGATGTTCCTCCAATTCGACTTCAGCTTGAATCTCTTCATCCAAATCCAATTGGGAATTTACCAAGCGAGTACCAAGTGCATGGCTAACTGCCAAGTGGCGGCGATAGAGTGTCCAATCTCTTATGCCAGTTGTGCTGCAAAGACAGCATCTTATGAGAATTGTGCTGGGTGCAGCTAGTTTTAAATAAACTCGCGCACTTTCTACATAATTATTGTTTATATATTTTGTGTTCATTGTCGCAGCCAGGCTTGCCAACTTGTTGCAATTTGTCATTCACACATAGCCACATGGTCTTTGGTAATTTTTAGCATATTTTGTAGCCGGTACACAAGTTGTGTACACACCAAATTAACTATTATATATTTAACGATTTATTCCGCGTGTGTGTTTTTATATTGTATTTAAACGCTGTGTGCTGCTTGAATGGCAAATAGTTATGATATACCCAGTTGGGCTGGAAAACCGCCGACTGGCCTTCACCTGGATGTGCTGAAGGATGACAAACTGGTGCAGAAACTGATGGTGGACGAGAAGCGTTGCTATCTCTTTGGACGGAACAGTCAAATGAACGATTTCTGCATTGATCACGCCTCCTGTTCCCGCGTCCACTCGGCCTTTGTCTACCACAAGCATCTCAATATCGCCTACCTCGTCGATCTCGGCTCCAGTAAATATTCATGCAGCATTTTACTGAAATTGTAAACAATGATTCGTTTTTTAGCTCATGGCACATATATTGGCACATTGCGTCTGGAGGCACATAAGCCCACCCAGCTGCAGATCAATAGCACCTTTCACTTTGGCGCCTCTACACGAAACTATATACTGCGGGAGCGACCCTCTGCGGGTGGTCAGCACAGCAACATCATGGAGGATCTACCGCTGAGTGAAACCAGCGATGGCGCCTTGCTGGGACTACCAGAGAGTCAAACCGAACTGGATGTGAGTGTGAATGGAGAACTATCGATTCGGTAATGTACTAATTATGCTCTATTTAAGAACTTGACGGAGTACAACACGGCGCACAATCGTCGCATCTCCATGCTGGGCATTGCCGATGACAACAATTTACGAAAACAGAATGCCTTAAAACAGGGACGCAAGCGACGCAATGTGACATTCAATGACGAGGAGATCATTATCAATCCCGAGGACGTTGATCCCAATGTGGGACGTTTTCGTAATCTGGTGCAGACAACTGTGGTGCCGGCCAAGCGTTCACGCCACGAACCCAATCACATGGGCCTCCACACTGGCGGAAATTTAATTAATGCAAATGCTGTCAGCGCATTGGCCGCCAGTCATCAGATGTTCCAGCAGAGCATTGTGGAGATGAAGCAACAACAGCAGCAACAGCAACAACAGCATCAGCAGCATCAACTGCCATCATCAAATACCAGTCAGAGCACTGCTCATTCTCCGGTGAATTCATTGTATCAGGGATTGCCTGCAAGTGCATATGATGCTGCCCAGCACAAGAGCAGCAGCAGCAGTGAATTTGAGCCCATCTCCCCGATGGGCATTGGTTCCAAGTTGGGCATAATGCTGCCCAATCCGGCGCCAGATGTGACGCCCACGTTTGAGGAGCCGCTGCTCACCAGCTCGACAATAGCCCAAAAGTTGGCCATGGCAAATGCAAATGGTGCGTTAAAGATTCATTCACTAATCCCCCCTCGCTGCCTTGCTCATATTGTTCGAATATTTTGCAGTGCGTCGCTTTGTGGATGAGCTGCATGAGACGAGTGGCGAGGGCGATTCAATGTGTCCGCAAAAGAAGAAATACGCCAAGGAAGCGTGGCCCGGTCGTAAGCCCATGTTGGGCCAATTGTAGTTGCAGGACAGGTCATTCGTAAGCTTAATTTTCGTCGTAGTACACACACATTAGTTCGGCTTCCCAAAAAAAATGGAACCTTCCCCGAAATCTTTTTTAGTAGCAATAACAAAATTTATACGAAAAAACACAAGCCAGTTCTTTGATTACATTTTGCAGCTGTGCGGATAGCGTGGAAAGGCTATCACATCCCGTATATTCTTTACGCCCGTCACCAGCTGCAAATAGCGCTCGAAGCCCATTCCAAATCCGCCCGTGGGCAGGCCACCAAATTTACGCAGTTCCACATACCAGCCCAGATCCTTGGGCAGCTGTGGATGCGCCTGGAGCAGCAGCGCATCACACTCACGCAGACTGCCGCCGCACAGCTCACCCACGGCAGGCATGAGCAGATCCAGGGCATGGACACGTTGCGGATCGCTGCGTGAGATCTTCATGTAGAAGGGTTTCTGTTGCGTGGGCCAATCGAGAACAAAGACAGGCGCTCCGCAGTGCGCGACGAGAAATAGCTCCTGCTCCTTGCTGAAACCCTCTGCGGCGCTAACAGCACTCTTGAACTTATCCTTGTTCTCAACAATTATTGCCATAGCCTCATCATAGCTGAGCCTCTGCCATGGCAACTGTAGCCAGGCGAGATCTGAGCTGGCATTGGCGCTCTCCTGGCAAAAATGCAAATCCGACGCACTACTGTTGAGTAGTCTTTGTGTTATGTCTTTCAGCATGCGCTCTATGAATGCCGCCAGCGTATCCAGCTGCTCCATGTGCACCAGTTCCGCCTCGAACATGTAGAACTCGGCCAAGTGCAGCGGAGATTTGGAGTTTTCGGCGCGGAAGGCGGGCGCAAAGGTGTAAGTGTTGCCCAGGCCGTAAGACATGGCCTCCAAGTGTAGTTGACCGGACACGCTCAGAAATACCTTCTGATCGAAATAGCTCTGCTCGGCAGGCACACTGGGACGTGCCATTTGCTTGAGCAGCTGCTCCGAATCCGGTTGCACTCGAAAGACCTATACAAATAGGTAGATATTTAGTAAAATTAATTCAAGGAATTAGTTGAGCATATCCCGTTTCCCACCTCGCCGGCGCCCTCGCAGTCATTTGTGGTGAGGATGGGTGTGTTGATCTGCACAAAGTCCAGCTCATCCATGTAGTCGTGGATCGCCTTCTGTGCCTTGTGCCGGACGCGCATCTGGGCGGCAATGTAATCGATGCGGGCGCGCAGATGCAGATGCTCTCGCACGTATTCCGGTGCATGTTTCTGCTTGGGTGAGAAGGGATAACCATCCTGGAGATGACCCTCAGCTGTAAACATCTCATTGATGAGCTTGAGAGCATTATATAAGCTGTGCATATATTCACCCAAAGATTGCACGGCATCCGCATGCAGCTCGTAGTGTCCATTCGGCGCTAGCTGGACACGTCCCAAGGCGCTGATTACGCTGCCCGATGTAAGTTGCTGTGTGGCCGCATTGCGTGGCACAACTAGCTGAAACTTCTCACTCGTCGAGCCATCATTGATGTCCAGAAAAATATTGTTTTTCAGGCGGCGTACATTTTTTATCCAGCCCTAAATGATAACTTTTTAAATGGAAATTACTGAACTACAACTCGATTCTCTTTTGCTCACCTGCACATGGAACTTTTCACCCGGTTTGCTGGCATTAACAATTTGGCCAATACGTTGAACGCTGCCAAAAGATCTTCTAATTAATAACATTGGCTTTGAGTAACTTATACTTGACCGGCAAAAACAGCTGTTAAACAAAGAATAGTATGCTGATCACGTACAAAGCTTGAAATAAATTATTGCCATCATAAGCTTCCACAAATTGCTTGCATATCTTATATTGCTCATGTTAAATGATAAATTAAAAATGTAATAGGAAATTAAATATTTGTTTGCGTTTATTTTATTAGAAAATCAATAATGTGTGCTGCATACCAGCTTCGAGTAATTATTAATCGCAGTTGCGACAAGTATCGATCGTATCGATTGCATTTAAGTAGGCGGCATTTTCAAATGGTTTTAAAACATTCAACTTCTTGCTGTATCCAATCATTAGCGAGCTTTAGCAAATTCGGATTCTCCGCGAATTCCTTTTGATCATGCTGCTTGGCATTATTGGTATCCTTGCCGCCGCTACGCACAAATCCAGCCTCGCCTTGGTTCAGGACGCCAACGGCTGCCATTTGATGCATATTAACTGATTTATTTTCGCGAAAACTCTTAAAGCTCAAATGATTGAGTAATTTCTCTAATCCTTCCGCATTTGGCGGGCAATCTAAGAAGTTGCCAATCTTCATTATTGCTCCCGGCAAATCGACCAGCATGTCCTCATAGTTTAGATAGAGCACATTTGGCAGATCTCTTTGCTGCTTTGCCTCCTTTATGTGACTGTAATAAGGCAGCCAGGGATCTGTGAGAGAGAATTAGTTTTTGTATAAGTATTGTATATAAGTTTAACATACTCAATCCGCGCTGGAAGTAACGCCAATAGCGCTCAAAGTCACCACAATATCCTAGTGTGCGGAATAAACGATTAAGATGATAATAGGATACGGCCACATCCTTGGGATTCCGCGCCACATAAATTATCTGAAAAAAAAACAAATGTAAATAAAAACTTTCTTTGTTCTAAAAATCACTTGCCTTGCACTTGTTCTCCATCACACTGGGTGGTATTAAGGAGAAGGGAAAATGGGTTTTAATAAACCGCTTCTGGTTACGGGGAAGTTGCCCAAGTGTCTCATAACCCGGCCGAGAAATCAGCTCAATAAACTCTAAAGCAGCCGGCGAATCACAATTCTCAGCTACAAGCTCTTCCTTGACATCATCATGCAGGAACAAGGGAAATCTAACAGAAGAAGCAGTCTTAAATAACGAATCCTTATTAGAAACCAGAAACTCACTCGAAAAAGGGAAAACGTTCAGTTAATGGACGTTCCTTTGCCTGCTCAAAGTCCAATTTATTGGCGACCAGCCAAATGAGCTCCTGCGTCCACGTGGTGCCCGAACGCGGCACCGTAGCTATCCAAATATCATCGGGTCGCGCCTCAAAGTTGTAATAATGTTCCGCCTCTGTTTTGTACTTGTATGGAAAGAAATATCCCTCGGGTCCAACTTGAACAAAGCCGGTCCGCTCACCTGGCCAAGCCAAGGGATTAGCTTAACATCTACATATTTAAAGTGTGCGACAAACCCACCTGTAAAATATTCCAGCAGCTCCGCATTGGTGGCTGCATCCAAATCGCGTATTTCAAGAGGAAACTTATCCATTTTCTCTGCGAGACGCACTCGACAAGTTGCAAACACCAACTAAACTCGACGCCGCACAACCAGTTGACAAATAGTTGGCCGGGAAAGTCAGCGACTCTATTATATACATATTTATATATATATATATATATATGTGTGTTTGTATATATTTGAGTGCAACACGTTCGGCTCAGAGAAAGTGACCTCTGCATTCCCCTCTCTTTCTAGCAGTATTCGACAGCCGGTTGGCAGCATTTTCAATTGTAACTGAAATTGCTTGTCTAAGCGGAAAATCGTAACGTTTTCGCATTATACATTTAAATAACGAACAAAACAAATACCTGCAGAAATTTTTTTTTTTAAATCGATTAAAAACAGACATGAAAATTAGATTGATTTTAGAAATAATATCTAAATATAAGAAAACATTTTTCTAAAAGACTATCAAAAATAAAGTGTTATTTATATTTTTTTTCTTAGAAAAAAGAAAAAATTTGGAAATGCAAATCCTAGTTTTTCGAAAGTCATAGAAATTTACTTTCTGTTTATTTTTACCAACTCAAAATGCAATTACAAAGTTTATAGACCGAATGAGTTAAATGATATATAAGCATCAAGTTAGCTACTTTTACTGATGTCAACTTGTGCATAATCAGCAAAATATTAATAAAAAAAAACACTTAAAACGTGTGGTAAATTTATTGCTTAAAGTATTACGAGTCAGTTAATCAGTTTTTTACTTTTGAATTGGAATTGCACAAGAGGCTAGAAGAGGCATATTGGATTTAGCAGGCTGGCATTGAGCAACGACGCTGCTTGGAGAGACGCTTGGGGCAGGGCTGTCCTCCGCGTTGGGGCTCGCTGATCACGTAGCGATAGCCCTCGGAGTAACCGACGCCACAGGTGACGCTGCACGGCGACCAATTGGACCATTCCGACATGACGCAGCCGTCGCTCTGCTCGCGACCGCTTGGACTGGGTGTGTTTGGCGAGATCTTGCTGCACGTGTTCAGGCAGTCGCCTTCGGTGAGGAAATTGTTGCGGTTACCTCGACAGCCACCGTAGGTGAAGGATTCACAGCCATTCAATTGGGCATTGTAGGCATAGCGTTGATAGCTGCCACGACAGGGACCCGCCTCTGGCTGCTGCACACAAATATCCTTGGCCATCTCCATGTTAATGTGACAGTCGACAGAATGCTGGCATTCCCGCTGCTGATGCAGCTCCATGCGCTTCGTGCAGTTCGCCTTCATGGGTCCATCCTCCAGCAATAGTAATCGCTTTCGAATGGAGCTACCACGTCCGCAAGAGCCCGAACAAGGACTCCAATCACTCCACTGGGTGGTGGGGCAATCGGGATCGGGCAACTCCACCTGCTCGAAAGTGCAATCCGGTCGCATGCACTTGTTCTTCTCCACAATGCTGATGTGCGGACAACGTTTGCGTCCCAGGTGATTGGTGAAGGTTCGCGTGCGCATTGTGATGCCAATGCCACAGCTCGCCGAGCACTCGGACCACACGCTCCACGGTGTCGTCTTACACAGGCCGGCTCCCTCGCCATTATCGTTGACCAGCGACTGTGAGTTGGCCAGATTCTCACCCTCATCCTCATCACGATCCTGAGTAGCCGAGCTGTTGGGGCACTCGGGCACCACTGCCACACACATCTCCTTGGCCACCAGTTGACGGCTGCATTTGCCCTGCTGTGCTAGCTCAGCATTCAAAAATTGGCGACTACGCATCCGGATGCCCTTGCCACAGCTGACGGAGCATGGACTCCAGGCATTATAGTTGCTCACACGGCACTCGGCTGTAGACAGTTGGTCATAATTATTAGGAGATTGAAACTTTAATCCAATGCCATCTATAGGATGTAGTCTAGCTTACCACGTGTGTCCTGCTCCTCGGCATCATCGGACACTTCCAATTGAAGCGCTTGTAGGAAATCATCATCACAATTGCGTGAGATAATTTTCTCGCGACGCAGGTAGAGCTTGGCTAGCGGCGTCATCTGTTTGCTCTGAGGATTATAGAAGGGTGCACGTGGATCCTC
The DNA here is from genome assembly GCA_035044105.1 of Drosophila nr. perissopoda 5 BK-2023a. Classification (NCBI taxonomy): domain Eukaryota; kingdom Metazoa; phylum Arthropoda; class Insecta; order Diptera; family Drosophilidae; genus Drosophila; species Drosophila nr. perissopoda 5 BK-2023a. The sequence goes on from JAWNMK010000126.1 coordinate 1,155,845, forward strand.
GGGATACATGGTTGTAATCCTGTACATGCGCTCGCGAGGCTGTGTCTCAGAGTTAGGAGACTAAAAATATAAAGAAAATAATTAAAGTAGTCCTCGAATAATTCCTAGAAATATGTTTTTAATTCCTTACCATATAGGTAATGCCGCTATCGGTGCCAGCATCCCATGGATACAGATCAAAGTCCATCGACTCCTTCCAGCTGCAGTCGGCGGTGCAAAGATCCACACCACTGATGCCAACCATCCAGTCGGGTGAGGGTCCAAACATGGAAGCCAAGGACACTTTCGGATGCTTGCGATCCACACGGAATTTAGAAGAAGTGTTCTGATTCACATTGGGATACCAAAGGCCAGCCGCCTTGATAAGAGTACGCAATTTTGGGCCTTGAGCACGTAGCTCCGTCTCCAGTGCAGTCGGTGATCCCCATTCGGCCAAGGAGCGGAAGCCATCGGTGGCTATATGATTTTCGCCCCAGAAGGAGAAGTTTGTCTCATGCGAGGCACCAATCACATCAGAAAAGTGCGTCAACCAAATGGCAAAGGGGTAATCCTTGGGATGGGTCTCATTCGACCAGATGCCCTCGAAAACAAACTGAGTTGGACAATTAAAATAAGATTAAGCTTTTAATATTTAATGGTACTTACGCTATACTTGGCTTCATCGCAGGCGCAGCATTCCTTTTGAGTTGCCGCCGCGCTTGGCTTGTGCTCGCACATAACCTGGGTGAGTTGGCCGTCATCGGAGAACCAGGCGCGTGGACCTTCATAAACCATTGCGGATAGCGAAACGCAGCCCGAACCGGTCTCGGGTGCAACCCACATGACCTGCACTTCTGTTTTGGGTAGATCATCTGCCTCCGAAACGGTATTAACACAGCGTTCATTAAACTTTGTGAGTGAATCGCTGAATAGCTGGAAGCGACCAACACGACGTGGACTGGCCACCTGGGCACGTCGGCCACCCGTGTGCGCCTCAGCGGCTATGGTGAAGTGTGTGAAGTGCTGGATTTTCGTATGGGTTCGCGAGCCAAGTAGAAGCACTGAAAAAAAGTAGTAAGCAGTCTCTAAAATTCAAATAACAAGCAGCGCCTTTCGATCGATAACGTTAAATTCAAATACCATTTGCTACAAGCACTCGATGCTTTAAATAAATATCGATTTAGTTTCGATACATTTTTGTTAAATACAACAATGAATGTCATTGAATCTCAAACTAATATTGCTCATTGCTCATGTTCGAAGCGTCCCGCATTTTTTGTGTTTCATTGTTACTGCTGATTTCAAAAAAATTACTAACAAAATTATTTTTTTTAAAATGAGTTCGGATCCCAATTCGATGTCAAATGTTTGTGTTAATTACGAGAAGTGCGGCGTTGTGATCGTTTCACCGAAGAACAATATGATCAGAATGTGTTGCAATATTTGCAGTGACATTTCCGCGAATCTCGTGGAATTTCTGCATCACTTGCAATGCATGCACAATGATGTGTTTGAATTCGCGAAGCCGTACAATGTCTACAACATGGAGCAGCTGCTGCCTCAGACTGACGCAGCGGAAATTGCTGATAGCATCAGCAACAGTGATTCTGAAATGCCATCAGACACTAGCTGTGAGCTAGAGCCGGAAACCAAGTCAATCCAAGAAAGGATAAAGAACATATCAGCATTGGCCGCATACGATGTGGATTACAACTACGTAAACGAATGTGTGATGCAGTGGCAGGCAGAGGGTGAGTCTACTTAACTTCTTCCAAATCTTACGCGGGGACTAAAATTCATTTTGCAATCAGATAAATTTTCATCCGAAACCAAAGATAGAGATATCGTCGCCGAATTCGTAGCCATGCTGCGTAAGGGTGAGCAAAGCGTTGAGGCAACTCGAACACAGTTAGAAGATACCACAGGTGATGGTTTGGAGCTGCAGCAACTGCTGCAGTCTGCTGGGCTGCAAAGCATCGAAGTCCACAACGAAACCGCAGACACAACTGAAACACCATTTAAGCCTACAAGCCAAGAAATAGTACCCAACTTGAAGCGTGTCCGCCATCGCTGGGCTGCCGAATTCAAAGCCGAGAAACTACAATCCATTTGTGATCTGAAGAGCCATGCAATTGCCCGCAAGCGTGTGCAGCAACAGCGGATGAGCAACATCAAAAAGCGCATTCTCCGAGCACTGGAAAACAAGCCTCGAAAACCAATTGACAAAGTTTGCCTAGACAACATCAGTGCTGAGATGAAGTCGTTGCTGCCTGCAACTAAGATGCTTTTCGAGGAGGAGAATAAAGTTGGGATCATAAATTTAAGTGCAGCAAAGCGTAAACCTGCAACTGAGATTTGTCATAGAGAAATCAACATGATTACAGATTGCAATATGGCCAGCAATAGCCAGAATACTAATGCAGCCTCCATAATAAAACCGAAGAATGCTGATTTCAGTCCATCTATTAAGGACAAAAAGAAATCACATATTATTATAAGCAAAGCGCATATTTTGCCCAGGCTTAAATTAAATTTAAAAAACACTCAAACTAAAATTAAAATAGAAACCAGTCAAAGCAAGGACAATGAAATGCGCGTACTCGGATCTTCATGCAGTGTCGGTGGCAGTCCACCAATGCTTACAAAAAAACCAACCAGACGTCCAGACCCTAAGCCGGAGCCAGAAGCAGAACCTTATCCAAAGCAGACTAACAAACGCAAGGAAACAACAGTTAATAATAGTTCCCAAGCAGCTGACGCATTTGGCTCGTTGGATTTTCTACACGTAAGTTACATCTTTTGCACCCCTTGCAGAGCAGATTAATCTGTTTTTTATTTTTTAGAGTGAATTGGAAACCAAACAATATGATTCAAGTATTTATAAAGTGTGATTTTCTATGAACTAAATGCTAAATGAATATAGTGCACTTAACAGCTCCCCAACAAATGTGGCAATTGAAAGCAGCGCTAAGTAATGAAGTTCTACGCGCCGATTTTAGTCTGCTTCGAGTGGTTGGCGTAAGTCAAGGCACATATACCATATGTAAAGATACAAATAAATAAGAATGTAAGACTTTCTCTACTTATAGTTGCCCGTTATTAAGGACAGCCTTTATAAAGATCGTCAGCCCATAGAGATATCCGATTTGTTGCGCATGCGAGCAGCTAAATTTAGCAAAATGTTACGTTCACATAATTCCGTATGGAATCCCAAGAGGCGTAGTCCCCAATTCATGGAAAAGTCTGTCAGCGAGCTGTCAATGCTCACAGCAGAGGGTAACCGTGAATTTGGGGGCAACTTGAGCGAGAGCGAACTGAAGCGAATTTTAAATTTAATCAATGCGTGTCATGTGCAACAAATCGATCTGAAGTTCTTCAAAAAGGTCACACTCCCATCAGCCATTGACCATTATCTGCAACAGTTTATCTATCTGTCCAAGATGAATCATTATCTATATTACTGCGAGTGGTGCGAGCAGAGTAGCAGCAATAAGTCACGCTACGACAATCATCGCCAGACTCATCTATGCCAATTCAATTTTTAAGAAAAAAAGGCTTTCTAGTCAATCATGTGCGCCTTGTCCATGGCAAGCAAATGTAGCCGTTGATTGTCTGACGACAAATTAAAAATAGTTTGAAGTTTTGCAAAAGTTCATGACAAAGTTAAAATTATGTTTTTGTTACGAATATTATATTCAATATGTCCACTGTTAAGAGCATAACTATTTTAAGTTGCTATTAAGTTTATTCATTTTTGTGCAAAGTGTGCTTACGAATTTGATCTGAGATCAGTTCATTCTGAGGAATTGGAATACATGTCCAAAGTCAAAGTTATATATAGATTTCTAAGTGCCATACCCAGACCAACTCCTTTAACTATTTTAAGTTTATTTAATATGTTAATATTGTCCAATCATTCGACGCAATTTGTAAGAATTGTGTGCAAATCATTTCATTCTTATGGAGTTAAACATTATATTTCTTCTACTTTTCAAATAATGTAGAGTGTTAAATATGTTGTCCAGTTTAAGCATTATCTTGTTTAACTATTAACACAATTGTGTTATAAAGTTACTAATATTCAGTTCATATTTCATTGAGTAAAATTATGAAAATGCCATTTGTTAGTTTCAAGCTTTCAATTTAAAAATAAAGCACAAACCAAAAAAAAATTAAATATATTTATACTGTTAATTCTTATCGCAAGCGCTTTGTCTTGTTTGTGATTTTAGGGGTCGTGAGGCCGTGACCCGGGCGTGTTGATTATGAGTGATTTGTTGTGTGTTCGGATCGAACTTACAGTTGTAAGCCTTGCCGGGCACATATCCGTTGGGTCCATCAGCCACAATTAATTTGTATCCATTGTCGCCTCGTGTGCGTCGTCCATGGGGCAAGTGTGTGGGCGCCCGGGGGCAGCCCGCAGCTGGACTAATTGCGCCCGCCGCAAGACAGACAACAACAACAAAGGCAGCAGCAGCAAGCAATCGCTGTGATTGCCACATTATAATCTTTTTGTTTTTAAATTCCCCTGCACAAGCAGCTGTGCGCACAACTATTTAATACGCGACCGCTTCCGACAATGCACACGAACCGACTGAATCCCCAGTCACATTTGAGTTATCATCTTCCAGCTGAGCCGCCGCATGCTAAATGTATGTGTATATCAGTAGTATAATCACAAATGTTATATAGTACACATAGTCATATGGATTTGCATCTGCACTTTGCTCCTTGAGATTAAAAACCGACTCGCCGGGATCTACTTGGATAAAAGAGGAAGCACTTGGAAGCTCACAATAAACACTTCCAATTGATGTTTAGTAAGCGTTGCTATTTGTTTAGTCTTCCTGTTTAACTGTGCTGCTGACCTGTTAAACGTAGTATACATATTAAAAGCTGATAAGGCTATCAACGTAATCAACACAATTAATTAAGAATAATTGCCAGTGATTTTTCTTCACATCTCTAGGAAAGATTCATTCAATATATATGGAATTTATTGTATGCAATGTTTTTTATTATTTCGTTTAGCAGTTTTGCTCTTTTCTAATAAATAAATATATATATATATAATTTACAAATGTTGTTATTACATACATATATATATCTTTTATATTTGTGTTTTTTTTTTTGGTAACAATTCATTAATATATAACCTCAAAATGCTGCTTCGTAGTAAGTATATATGTATGTATATAAGTTTTTTTTTTATAAATTTGTCGGTTGGCTCAACGCTGCATCTACAGATATATTCATACATCATACCATATATATATATCTGTATAGTTAGTATATCTAATAATGCCCTAGACAACTAGATTCTATTTGCAGCTTAGGAAACTCAATTCAGTTGCGGGCTAGTAAAAGTTACGTTGGCATTGGTCAAGGAAGTAAACCGAATAAATGATAATGATTGATGGAGCAGTTATATATAAAAGGACTGCTACCTGAGCTATATAAATACATAAAACAAGATCACATGATTTGCCAGATAATGAGAACAAATAAAAAATACCATGTCACTTATATAACTTCAAATAAATTGAAGTGGGAGCATTTTTTAAGATATGAAGATTTTTCGATTGGGAAAATTAAAGTGGACCACAACACAATAAATATTAACCAACTGAAAGACAATGAATGATGGAACAGTTGTAAATAAAGGCTGCTACTTGAGTTATACAATTAAATAAAAGAAGATCACATGATTTGCCAGATGACACCATGTCACAAAACTTATAATGAAGTGAGAACAGTTATTAAATATTACAATTATTTCGAAAAATTCCAATGATCAAAATATCAAAAATGTATATAAATGTTGAACAATTATTAATATTCTTGGAAATAAAGTTGAGCAAACAACTATACAAATTACAGATTAACAATTACAAAAGTTAGAAATAAACATTGTTGAAACAGTGGCGACTGGGCTGGAGTGAAAAATGTTGTGATATGCGTAAATAAATAGGATACAATAATACTTTAAAGCATAGTTAAGCAGCAAATCACAAGCATGCAGTAACATCTAATACTAAAAAGTCAGTATGGGCGTCTCTCGATGATCCAGCAGATCTGCAAATGGGAATGAAAACAATGAATAATTATTGGGGAAATAAGAGTTTTTGAGGATTACTACTTGCCCTTGGCAATGCTCCACCAGGGCAGTGTGACATAGGTAAGGAATGCATTGAGCGGCGTGGACTGCTGCCTTCGATTCTCCTTCCAGAAGTGAAAGGATTGCGTAAAGCCGCGACTGGTCCACAAGGGATTATAGGCGCCGTCATCCAATTCTGCAAGCATACAAACAAAATGCAAGTTTAGCAAGAGAAAAGTTATTTAAAGATGAGTTTTTAGACTAAAGACAAATGGAGGTAATTAGGATTAGAATTGAGTTAAATGACCTTTGAGCGCCCTTTTGGGCAGATCACACCAATAGTAGATATTGGTGCCGTCCGGTGTGCGACGCTTGGGCACCAGATGCAGCACCTTATTGTAGTACGATTGCTTCGCGGTGCGCGGCAATGTGGCACTGCTAGCCGCTGTAGGCATGGGTACTTGATTGCCATTGGCCACATCGCCATTGAGCAGCGATTGCTGCTCTGTCTGCACCGACTGCTCCTCCTCATCCTCGTTCTCCTCTTCATTATTATCGTTGGTTGTTGCGCTGTCCGACGACGTTGTCGCCGGCTGCAATGGATGGCTCTCTGATTTCACAGGTACAAGTAAACACTTTTCAAATAGTTGCGTTTTTGTTGTTGTTGGCAGCTCTTCACGGCCGCGCACACTTATCATTAGCTTGCTGTCGCTCTCGCTGAGTATGGCAATCTTGGCAGCGCCGGCACCACCGCCAGCACAATCCAAGGCATCGCCATTCAGCGAGGTGGCATCATCAGCCAGCTCGTATTCCTCCGTTTTGGGTGGCGCCGCCTTGGCATTGTTATTGTTATTGCTGGCTGTCTTCGACTTGTTTGACATTTTGGATTTGTCTCTGGACTTGTCCTTATCTTTATCCTGCTCCTTTTTGCTCTTCTCCTTCTCCTTATCCTTTTCACTGGGTTTGGCACTGCGCAGCCTTTTCGGCGAAATTTTTGCGAACAAATTTGTCTTTTGATTCGTAGACTTTTTATCGTTTTCCTTATCCTTGTCCTTATCCTTATCCTTATCCGCATCCTTGCTCTTGTCCAGTTCCTTAGGCTTGACTAAACGCACTCGCGCAGGCACCGCGACCTTTTTGGGCATTGGCAAGCTCGTCCTGCGATCCGCAGCGGTCAAGGATACGCTGCGTGTTATATTGCTGGCTTTGCGCTTGGTATCCGTGCCCAGGCGTAGATTGCTTCGTTTGCTGACCACCAGTTCGCTCTCAACGCACAGTAAACTGGGCGGCTTTGGCTTCAGGCGTGTCGGCCGCTTGTCAGGCATTTTGCTGAGGCAGGCGGGCGTCTCATTGGACGCATCCTCGCAGCTGGGACAATACACCTCGGACATCTCTGGTGTACAGTTGGCGCCGGCGGCTGTCCAGCGTTTCTTGAACTTTTTGCCGCCAAAGCAATTGCAGCCGGTGGAAGTGCTGCTGCTGCTGCTGTTGTTGCCGCCGGAGCTATTCAGCGGAACGGTTACCTCAACGGCAACGCTGAGCGGCGGCGGTGTCACAGCGGGCAAAGCACTAACAGCCGCCGGATCAGGGGATTCGGGGACAATTGGCGACTCGCCAGCTGCTGGCTTGAGCGTTTCACAATTCGGATTTGGGTGCAGTTTTGCCGCGGAAGCCGAGAAAGCAGGACGTTGCTGATCTACAAGTAGATATAGATCGGTTTGTTTGCGTTTTATAAAGCATATACAACGACACACATCCAAGCAACCTTAAAAATTAAGTTGTCCAACAAACAAAAAAGATGGATTAAGCAGCAAAATCATAAATGAACACAAATTAATAATAATAAACCAGGGGAAGAGAGGGAGTAGCGGCTATAGGCGAGACAGTACTATTTTGTGGTATGTTTTTTGGTTTTTATTTATTATTTTTTTGTGGGATGCGGATTATTAGGAGTTAGAGTAGTGTTGTAAAGGATAAAGGATTGTATAAACAAGGGCTAAGGTGGCCCAGAGGAAGCCGGCGCTGATGCTATGTACAATGGCTAGCAAAGAGTTGAGTTGTGGAAGCTGAATTTGATGAAAATTATGTACTGAATACCCCTACTAAGAGCTCAAACCCAAGCTAATATTGGAATTGAAATGATAGCTCGAAGATTATCGCTTTGATTATTCCTTATAGCACTATAGAAATCATTAACCATTATTCTTATTATTTTACAATCATCAATTTGTCAATTTTTTATATTCTAGAATTTTTCATAAAATTTAACTCAATATTTATTGTGCCCAAAACTGGTCCATTTTAGCTTAGCAGTGAAATTTTGCGAGCAACGTGTGAATTTCGACCAACTTTCTACAGTTAAACTTGAAGCTTTCCTACAAGTTTTTTTTTATCTACAAATCTTCTCTAAAATATACTTAACCGATCCTAAGAAAAAATAACCCATTTGGTTGTGAACATAATTTGACATTATTAAACGGAAAATGCAAATATTAAATATATAATTAAAATGTAATACTCTGTAGTTTTAGTTGTCCTGCTTTCTCGGCAAAGTCATGTATTGTTTGGATATATATATATCGATACTGGTTAGTCCTTTTGGATATATATATATATATATATTTGTATATGTACACACAGATTAATGTTGGTTAAATTGAATTTGAAAAAATGTTAATTTAAGGAAAATCGTAGGAACCACAACATGTTTACAAGTTAAATCAAAAGCAGAGCAAAGCAAGCAGGAAAAAAGCGTAACAAATCGAAGCAAATACTAAATACTCTAACCAACTACATAAAGACATATTTTTAAGTATTTTAGAGTTATACACAATTTACAAAACATGCAAAAACAAAAAGGGAAAATGACTGTGAAACCGTTGCGAATATAATTACAAAAACAAAAGCAATAAGGCAAACGGAGCTTACCATCGCGCAAATCGCCCGCTTCGATTTCGGACACTTCGCTGGCCAACGAGTCGAGTCCTTCGTTCTCGGAGCGTGCTTTGGCGCCGGCGGTGGAGCTGGTGCCGCTGGTCACCATGTCCTGGCCGGTGTTCTTGGTGCGCCAGCCGTAGCGTGAGAAATTATTGAGATTGGCGCTGGGATCGCTGAGACGACGCTGATGCCGATACGTGCAATAATCATCGTTCTCCTCCTCCCACTCATCCCACATGTCGGTGGCACAGAAGCCCGGCTCGCTGGTGGGCGTCTCGACGCCGGAGCCTTTCGGTTTGGTCACTGCCATCTCGGCATGTCCTTTGCCCTGCGGTCCCTTCATGCGTACGAATTCGCAGCGTGTCTGCACGCCGGCACCACTGCTAAACAGTCCAAAGGACATGCGTTGCGCCACCTTGGAGCTCAGACTCGATTGCTAACAGCAGCAAAATAGAAACACAAGTTAGTGAAAACGTTTAAGAAAGGACATCCTCAAGCTACACTTACTCTAGCATCGTAGACCTTTTTTAGCGCATCGTAGCGTATGGAACCGAGAAAAATGACGCCTTGAACGGCGCCATCCTTATCGTTGGCCACTAGTTCCACGCAGACCATTTCGCCATCGCGCACCAGGATATCGCTGAAGACCTCATCGAAATTGTCGACCATGAAGCAGATGTGTGGGTATGTGATCTCCTCGCCCTCGCCCTTGGTGTCCATTTTCCTGCGACTGGGACTGGCGTAGACGCGCTGCGAGTGACGACGCAGCACCTGCAGCTCCTTGGGCGAGGTCCTTGTGCAAATGGCCAGCGTCAGCGTGTAATCGAACTGATGTATGACCATGTTCAGGTAGACAGTCTCCTCCCAGTCCACATCCGGATCGCCAATGGGCAGTTTGCGTGAATCCTTGCGAAATACCTCAACTTCAGTCTGCAAAATGAATATGTGTTTAATAATCCGTAATTTAAATTATGAATCACGTAAAACACTCACCTCATATTTGGGCATGTGACGCGAGGAACTCTTCACGTGCTTCTTACGCACAAAGAAGAGCAAATCATCCGAGTCGATGCTGTGCACTGGCTCCGTTTGAAATAGAAAATGACGCACAAACAAATCAGTCCAGTAAGTTGTGCCCTGCAGCACCACAAACCCGCCATCTGTGTAATGAGAATGTCAACAGAGTAAGTAAATGATGTAAAACCAAAATCATAAATAATTATAATAATAATATTAATAAGGATTGTAAGCTTTAAGCTACGAACGAGAAACGACTCTGTGATTCAATTGTTATTTACGTGTAGCTCAATTACAGATTTCGTCTAAGTTATAAAATATTCTTATGTATTTTATGCTAGCCATGAAACTTCTTTTAGATAGACTTTTCACAATATGTTCGATTTGACTTTATAATTTCGCCCTGTGCATGGGGCACTAGAACAGTAGAGGCCAACCGGCATGCTATAAAATATATAAATTTGAAAAAAATTAAGTAATTTAATTAATTACTGAAAAAATCCCACTTTATCGAGTCGAAATTCTTTTGGATTCGATAGATAAGATTAACTTGGCAGTAGCGACCTACATTAATATGGGATTTCAAGTAACATATGCATAACGAGATTAAATGTTTAAGATTGTTTATTTATTTAGGGTTTAAAGAATTTTTAATTATTTGCGAAACTGAATCAACACTAGAACCGAAATTTTGCAGCTACTACTGCAAAGTGTTACAGTAGCATTTTAAAACAAGAAGCAAATATAACAGTTATGAATGCAGTGCAAGCGCAATCTTGTCATTAAAAGTTTAGTCGATAGAAATGAATGTGTGCAAAAGCGTAAAAATGTACAAAAGTACTTACACAGCACTGCGAACAGATTTATATCAGCCAACAGCAAACACACAAACACCCACACAGACAAAAGCCGAAAGCTGCCCAAATGAGCCTTACACAGTCAAATTTGCATTGTACACAAAATCAAAAGAAACAAGCCGATAAAAAGCTTAAGGTGATCACCAATACTTACAAACTAATCTATGTACAACCGCACTTGTGTATCTATGCAAGGAAGTGGAGCACACACTCACGCATGCACAAGGAAAAAACAGCTGTGTGCGTGAGTAAGGGTAGGAGGAAGGAGTTGCCGGATGGGGCGTTTTGATAAATCGATAATGTGCAAATGTAGACAGATTTTCAGCAGAAAGTTATTAAAATAAGTTAAGCTAATTAATAATTACCATCTTTCAGCAGCTGTCGCATCTCTTTGGTGCGCTGGAAATTTATGTCCTCGAGCAGCTGCTGGAGTGGCGTCTGCGGTTTCAGCAGAGCGCCTGCTGCGCTGGCCAAAGCCATTATTGCTATTGCAATGACGTCGTTGGATTGAGGGGTTTTTTTTTATCTTCTCTTGTCCACAGCTTGACAACAATGAGCTGTAATTATTTCACTATCTCTAAAGATTTGAGCAGCATTAGTCACTTTAGGTTTTATACAAATAATTTCATGTTGGGTTTATTTTTTTTTTGCTGTTGAATTTACAGAGCTTTGCGCAGTGTGTGTTGAGCAACTGCTGAGTAACTAATTCGTAGTGAAGAGCGCAAATTGTGACTGAGCAGCAGCTGCAGCTTTTTTTGCACTGCTCACATTTATTGTTGTCATCCCCTTTTTTTGAGCTGGGGGTTGTTCTGTTTCACAGCTGATGTTGCTGCTGCCGCTTGCATTGCCTCCGTTTTTATCAGTCGCCGTTTATTTTGGTCGATCAGCTGTTTCTGTTGTCATGACAATCGACGCTTTTGTTTCGCAAATAGAAATAACAATTATATCAGGAAGAATTTCAAGCTTTTTATAATTGAACAATAGCAGCTTTTAATACAATTAAACAATATATATACGACACATGCATTTATCGACCACCGCCACTGCCAAAGTTCCAATAACACAAGCTCGGAGCGGACATATCGATTTTGTGCGCCAATTTTGTATATCTTTTTTGAAAATCATTAAAAGTTTTTGGTTTTATGATAATAAAATTGTACAATTTATTTTAATGAATCACATCGTCATTGGGCTGCTGCAACATTTTCATATCATTCTGCAGCTCCTTCAGCTCCATTAGCATACTGCGCGCCATTTGTCCCTCTGGCGTAGAAATTGGCTCATAGAGCAACATACGAAGAGATTCCCGGATCATAACCTCGGTTTGCTGCAACTCTGCCTGAAATGGAAGTTGGAAATTAAATATTTTAATAGTCAATGCAGTAGGAAGAATGCAACTCACTAGCAAATCCTGGGCATTCTGCTCCTGCTCGCTGAACATTTTCCGGGCGAGCTCTGCCTGTGTGTTGGCCAGTTCATATAGAGCAATAGCCTTTAGACGGGATATTCCCGGTGTGAGGACCTTCAGCACCAATAATATCTCCTGGCACAGACGAATCTTACGCTCGTAAACCTTGCGATTCGGCCGATGGGCCATGTTCTGTAAAATCTGTCTCAGTATTGACGCAATATTCTGCTTCAGATCCAACATAATATAATGATTGCCATGCAGCAGTCGTGATAGCTTGGCGAGCAACAACTCCAACCTATAAATATCATCACGAGCATGGAATACCTCCTCCTTGGCCCGTTCCAAAACGTTGGCAACAAACTCTGGCTTTAGAGTATGCTCCGGATTAAGCAGACACTGCCAGATGCCCGACTCCAACTGTTTCACTATATAGCCACTCTTGCAGGTCTTACACACAAAGCTGCTCATGTGCGTGCCCAGCTCTGTGGGATCCTGGCAACGGTCACACTGGCAATCAAAGCATTTGCCGTGCTTGAGGATGTGACGCCTCTCCTCGGTGCCCAGCAAGATGCTGGTGTAGCAAATGTAGAGTATCTCACCAGCTGGTATATAGCGATTCGCATAGACCTTAATGCGTCGCTCCTCATCGATGGCCGTCACCAGATTGGGTGTGCAGCTGTGAGGAAAGAGCCCCGCGCGATTATAAATGCCACGCAAGGCGCCACCCGATTCCGGAGCACGGATCTCGAAGCCATTGACGTCGGCAGAGCCGAGCAGATGCTGCAACAGATCCTCATCAATCTCCGCGCCATTGCGTAATTGTTGTAGGAGTCCAGTAGACTGCAGTGGCAAGAAGACGTGCTCGCGATATGTGCGCCAGATCTCTGTATTCCGGCGTAGCGCCAGATGTGACTCCATCTGCAGCAGTTGCTCATATTGTGGCTGAGTCTCCTTATGCTCCCGCAGCATCAAATACTTGAGAGCACTGTTCACTTCTGGCTGGGCTTGGAGTTTCTTCACTTGCTCCTCCTCCAGCTGCAGCTCGGCGAGTCGCTTGCAATCCCTTGCATCGTGTTGCACACATTCGCCACAAATGGGGAGGAGCCGACACTTGCTGGTAACTCCCCCATAAGACAGATTTTTACATTGAAGATTAGGGAATCACCGAAAGATTATTGATTGTACATACCCGCAAAAGGAGTTGGTTAGCTTATAACAGCTGCTGCAACGCCGATCCGTATTATTTGAGAGCAGCAATTGCGGCTGTTGGAGGAGCACCGTTTCACCCTCTCTTATGTTGGTCGAGGCAACCACATATCTATAATCCAAGTGGATTGGTTACTCCTAATCTTGAGTGTCCTTGTTAATTGAACCCACCTGCCCATTGTCTCATTCTGCTTCACTTCACACTTCTTTGCAAAATCTTCCGATACGGCAGCCATTCTATAAGCTTTTTGATTAGATTACTTTTAACTTATCGCTAATTTGCATCTGCTGTCGTCAATTATCAGAGGCGTACTGAGTACATCCGATATATATATATATACATATTGTCTCGCTAAATGCGAGTATTTATTTATATTTTAATGCAATTCTTTTTTTATTTCGACCAGTGATTCCTCGCCTGTTTTCCCCCCATCCAAATCACTTTTCTTTGGCTACAGCTGCTTGGCTATTGAACCTTCCGCCCTGGGCACGATCAGGGCCATTGTATTAGAAACTATATCAGCAAGATGCTTACATTTTAAGCACAATCAGTTTTGGTGTATTTAAAACTATATTCTATTCATTTTAGAACAGATTTCACATGATACAATACTATAATTCCTATTGAATGATTACAAATTGGATTTTAAAATTCCAAATAAAAAAGTTTTACCTCATACAGAAGAAAATAATACAAATTATTATTTAAAATTATAATACATTTAAAATTCTTAACAGTTCAAATTTCATTATCAATCATTACAATATACATTTTAGGTTAAAGGATTGGTCGATTTTAGAACAAAGTTGAGAGTCATGATAATGAAATTTACTGTATGTTGTTTGTATAATACATTTTTTTGATGAATTTTTAAAGGGTTGTTAAAATTCCAAATGAATGGGGTTGACGATATACACTTAATGCTTAAGAATTTGTGGAGACAAATTTTGTTGGTATACTTGAAAATATTCAAACAAAGTTCTAATTAATAGAGTTTTGCCGATTTATAGGAATTTGTGATACTAATTTCTATGAAAATTCTACTGGTCAAAAAATTCTCTTAAAGTTTCCCATATTTCATAAGATCCGATTCAATGCGTTCGAGTTCCATGCTGATGCGTTCGGTTAGAAAGCCTTCTGCCGAATTTTCCGGCTCAAATTGCAGTAAATCCAATGCCTCCTTGGCCATCGAACGACCACGTGACAGCAGCGCCTATTGGGCCGACAAATATCCACAAGAGATCAGCAGTTATCAAATATATATATATATTTCCTTCACTTACCGTATACTGCTTTTTGTCCACATCCGCGTCGGCAAATTGCAATTCGGTGAGTTCCACAAAGGTAAGCAGGTATTCGAACAGAGCAATCGCATACAGCTTGGAGATGCCCGGGACAACAGCCCGGCAAACGGGCAATAAGTCTCCACAGAGTTCCACGCGACGCGCGAGCAGGTTCTTGCAGGGATCATTGAGAGAACTCATCAAGGCCTTGGCACGCAAAATGCTGGCAATATTCTGCTTGATGTCCAGCAGCAGAAAATGATTGGGATGCAGCAGAGGCTTGCGCTGGTCGAGCAACGCTTCATAGGCGCTCAGTTCACCCTCGGCCTCCACCATGGCACCGCCCACCTCTGCCAGCAGCTCATGCACATCGGCAGCCGGAATAATTCCCTTACAATCGACACCCAGGCAGTGCCAATCCCCAGTGCCACTTATATCAGACACAGCATAGCCATCGGTGCATTCCCTGCACTTCACGCTGCTCATGTGCGTGCCGAGCTCGGTGGGATCCAGGCAACGTGTGCAGTCGCATTCCATATGCCGATTGAGACGCAACTGATGCTGTCGCTGGCTGGTGCCCATCAGCGGATTCGTATAGGATGCGTAAATAATATCGCCAGTTGCCAGCGGCACAGCCGCATATAGTTTCATGTTGAACTGATCGTCCAGGGCGACGACCGTGTTGGGCACACAATGATGCGGCAGCCCAGCACCGCACACATAGACACCCTTCAGCTGCTCACCATCGCGTCCCGTCACCTCAAACGAGTTGCTATCGATCCGGATGCAATGGGCATGCAGCAAATCTGAATTCAACTGTTGCCCGGGCAACGCCTCGGCTAAACCACTTGCCATTAAGGGACGCACCACATGCTCCTCATGCTCCTGCCACATGCCATCCTGACTGCGATAATCGTCCAACTTAACCGGTCTACTGACGAGCAACTGGCATTGCGCCCGTTGCTCGGGCTGCTCCAGCAGCAGCAGCAACTTCAATAGACCACAAATGCCATAGTTCTTCACGAGAATATCCTTGCCAATACGACAACCAGCACCGCTGGCAAAGAACTCACACTCGAAGGCATCGTGTTCGCTGCAGTCCATGCAGAGCGGATACACCTGACACTTGCGGCACATCACATACGACTCCTGCAGACACTGGGCGCACTTCAGCTGGCCACACTCCCAGTGGGGCGTCACCAGCAGCGGTTGCTCCTCCAGCAGCGTTTCACCGGCCTCAATGCTCAAGCTGGCCACCAGATGCCTGAAATAAAGAAAAATGTTTGTCTTGAGAATTGGAAAATTATATTCTTAACACAGAATTCCAGCGCACCTGCCCAATTTTTCATTGCAGACATCGTGCAAGTTTTCGCTGTAATCTTGCATTGCCTTTGATTACGTCTACTTGAAAATTTCTTTATTTTTGGATTTTCTTTCTTTTTTATTTAAATTTCCCAAGTTGCGCACGCTGCGCACCCAAAGCGACGACTAAATCGACTATCGTTGGAGTCGCCAATTATAAATATACCCGATCATCTCATCTCATCCCTCTCTCTCTCTCTCAGCACGCAGAATTTCCCTCGGTACTTTCACTAATTGCGTGCGTCGATTATTTTTAGTTAGTTGCCCCTCTCTCTTTGGCACACATATTTCCATTGTTTTCGATATGTAACTGCTAATTCGCCCTCGCAAGCACATAGTAATCGATTAAGTATTAGACAGGGTTGTTTTGTTGCATTTAATTTTTTTGCATGCGTTTAAAGTTTTATTTAAAATATTTCTTTGCCATTTTTGTTTTCATGGCATTTTTCACACCTGCTTTAAGATTTGTTGTGTTTGTGTGTGTGTGTGTGTGGAGTTACTAATAATTAAAATTATGTTGCTTTTAAATTATTATTATCGGGTTTTCTTTGCTTGCAAAAAACTACATGCAAGTTTAAGTGTATCTTTAAGTTTTTCAGTGTATTGTGTTTGAAGTGATTTTTTTGATTTGTGCCTGTATTTTGTTTGCGTGTGTGTGTCGGCATTATTGTTGCCTAAGAACATACATACAAGTGCATCTTGTAAATGGTAATAATCATAATAATAATCATAATCATAATATTGATAATCAGAAATGCCTAATGCACACCGATACGTAAAAGATATATATGTATGTATAGTATGTATATATATATTTAATTTGATTCCTCTGATTTTTTGTTGTTAACACTACAGATGCACACACACACATTTATACCCAGAGCTGGGAGGCGTGTGCGACTTTTATATGTAAATATATATATATGTATGTGTATGTATAAGTAAGTAGTAAAAAAATTTAATTATTTTTTTGTTGTGTATAAGTTTTTTGTTTGTTTTTTGTTTGCTTATTTACTGCGTTTGCCATGCGCATTGAAGCACCGATTGGCCTTTTGTACTCTACGTGCTTTCTTCGACTCCAACTGCTGCTCCACGCCCAGATTCGAGGAGTCAATTCCAGCTACCACAGCCGCTGGCAAAGATTCGCTCAAATTTGGTTGCACAATTGGCGCTATTGTTGCATTGTTATTGCAGGTGAGCAATGCCAGTTTCATGGACACTGGACTGACAATGACGCCGCTCCGCTGATGATTGCCATAAAAAAGTTTTGTGGAATAGCCGCCACAGCCGGCTGATCCAGCAGCTATCTCCGCATTCAAATTAGACGGTGTCGCATTGGACGCAATTACATTGGAACGTGCCTCGACGGCGGCGATGTTGGCGATTTCAGTGTCCATTGCCAACGTTGCCGCATATTTGCGTTTCTGATTTTTTGCAGCCGTTTCAACGGCCAACAGTTTTGTCGTGGTAGTTTCGTCCGGAAAAGCAAACGGATTGTTCACGGAGCCTATCATCGGACATCCGTTAACATTATCGTCCTCATCAGCATCCCCATTTGCATCCACATCCATATCGATCTCATCGTTAATGATTATGATATTCTCGGGATCGACACCCTGATTGACGAGCGCCTGCAGATCCTCGGGCGGCAGCACTGGGGCCACCTTCTGATTGCATGCGCTACATGCCAATGGTATGGCGGGACTCTTGGAGCGCCAGAATTGTAGCTCGGTCTTGCACTTGTTGAGTTCCTACAATAACCAAGCATTAATTATCAATTGATTTAAGGATTCAACTGTCTCCTCGATTAACCTGCAACAATGTGGAAAATTTCCGAGACATTTCCTCATTCTTTTTGTCGTTCTCGTCCAGACGATTTGCATACTCGAGCGTTTGCTTCTGCTGCTCGGCGAGGAGATTCTGTTGCTCGGCGAGCTGTTTGCTCTGCTCGCCAGCCTTGCGCTTGCAGGTGCGCAATGCAGTGCGCAGCATCGATAGCTGATTATTGTACACTTTCATGCCCTGCTTAATCTTGCGTATGCCCTTACGCAAGACCATATGGTTTTGAGGTGGTGAGTTATTTGCGCTGTCCGAGAGATCCGAGCTAATAGCCAGTGTGGCTGCAACAGCGAAAGAGAGAAAGAATCTGATTAATAGGAGAGTCACAAGTTGAAATAAAATCAAATTGAAACTAACGCCGCTTTGTTATTGCGGGCATTAAGAAATCCTTGTTGAAATACGCCAGCCCGGGCAGCGTGGGCTCAATGCGATCCTTAAAGTACTCCATGGCCATGGTGGAGAGATCAAAGAGTTCATCCGTAACGCGATATGGACGCTGCAAAAGTGGCGTAATACTGATATAATTCAAAATCGAATGCACCTCATCCAATATCTGCAATGGAGTTGAATATATTAAATGGATAACAGATATATCTATATGTATACTTGGACTTACGGCACCCGGAAAGAAACAGCAATGTCCGCGCTCGATGTGCTTGCCCATGGACATCTGGAGCAGTGAGAGACGCATGTAGCATGTCTCGATGATGTCGCATTCGCAGGACAACGGATGATGGCGACGTGCCGATTCCCGGCGTGGCATGCTCGACTTGATCAATTGGAAGCGTTTGAACGTTGTCTTGATCTGTCGCGCAAATGTTGCATTCAGCATGGTCATGCAAATGTCGTTCATGCGATGCGACACCTGCAACAATTTTATATCTTCATTTTTATTCAGTTTTAAATACAAAAAAGAAAAAGAGAAGCTCCCGCATCCCAAATATCAAGAGCATCTACAAAACATATCAGATTACGTTTGACTACCTACTTCACCCAGGCACAACACACTCACTCACACACACACAAATTACATACCCATAGATACTCACACTCAAGCAAACAGACATGCACACTAAATCAGTTTCATGACAAAAACAAAAAAATGCCAAAGCAAAAAAACAGAGATAGGCGCGTGACACGAATATTTGTTTAAACTAAAAATATATTTTATATATATGTATTCATATCAACAATATGCTAACTAATCATAACTAGCTTTTTGTTATAAAACAACCAAAAATACTATATAATAAACCATATATGCATGAATATATTCACATCCGCAATAAACTATTTCATGGCTACCAAAAAAAACCTTGCTGCTGTTTGATATGCAAACTCTCAAGTTTCCAGAGTATTTTAAACGAAAGCCGCCAATAGGAAGATGTTGTTAACAAAAAAAAAGAGGATTAAATTTCCGTTTTGTATCTTTGTCTGCTTTACTGTCGTGTCTATTTCTGCTTAACACATCGTGTCACGACACGCGCTCAGCTCGTAAACGGCATCGACTTTTGAGTGGTAAAAATAATATAGAACTAAAGCAGCGGTGATAGCAACAACAACAACTAAAGCAACAACAACAAGTGCATGCAGGTAGTTGAATAACGTGCCCCGCTAACCGCTACCCCGAAAACCCCTTCCCTACACCATTGGCTCGAAGCAGCCTACGCGTATTCTACTTACATTCTTTTTTTTGCAAATTGCCTTTTATTGATTAAATAAAATAGAACCACTTACCAATCTCAGATTGCTGATTTTCTTATAATCCAAAAAGGAAAGCGTTTTAACGATCAGTTCAATGGGTAAATCGAGAAATTGCGGCTGCGAGGCTACCACAACTAACGAGGAGGCAGTTGAGGAGCTGGCAACCTGCTCCTGTTCTTGCTGCTCCTGCTGCTGCTGTTGTTGATGCTGTTGTTGGTAATTGGTTGTGGTGCGTCGCACCACAGTGGCACGCGAGGATGTTGGCGTCTCCTCGAACATTGGGCCACCGGCGCAGGCTGCACCACTGCCGCACATTTGACGCGTTGAGACCATGCTGAATGTTGCAGTTGCACTTGCAGTCAAAAAATGCACAAAGAAATTTTGATTGCAGCTCTCAAATGTCGATCTCGAAGAATACTGCGAATAACAACGGGAGAGACGGAGTGAGAGGGGAGCATGGGACAGGCAATGCTTGTTAATGGCGGGTTTTGTTGGATTTCGATTATTGACTGATTGTCGTCGACACGTTAATCGACGACTACTACTCGTTGTGAGCGAGTGGCTGGAGCTGGAGTGGAAACTCTCATAGTGTAATTTGCTACGCATTTCAATGGCATAGACCATTTTCTCACCCGTTTTATTCAATGGAATTATTGTGTGCGCATCGTTTTTCGTATCGTTATTAGCGTGCTAAAGCGTTTAGTGCACAGCACAACACTTATTTTCTGTATTTGATACGTTTTCATGGACTTTTTACACAACTTTACATGAGCACAATTAAAACTACGTACACGCAAAAAAAATGGTCGAAGACGTACGAACCTAATATCAATTGCCTATCGATTGTCAACATTTATCGAGCTGGCTCAGTGCCGCCGGCGTTGCCAGACAGATGCTTGCGCGCCAAATGTATTACTTAATTGGCAATGCTGCATGTGCTGTTAACTGTGCAGTTGTCTGTTAAGTGGGCATTCAGTTCTGTTAAGTCGTTCAACATGCGGGCTGAAAAAATAGGAATCGTGCTCATTTTAAATAATTGAACACAATTTGTACATAAATAATAACAAAATTAAATGGTAATAAGCACAATAAACGGTGTACACCAAATGTAAAACAAAGCAAATATCAGCAAAACTGGAAAGGCAGTGAAAGTAGGCAGAACAAAACGCATTGTGTTTATGTGTGCGTGCGTGTATGCGTACTGAGTGCGTACCTATGTGTGTGCATGTGTGAGTGAGCTGTTGACAAAAATACAAAAAAATAAAATAATAATCGCAGCAAAATCAAAACAGGAAGTGCAAGATAAAAAGGATTACGAATAAATAAACGCAGATTATTAGTGCAAGTGCTTTTCGAATTCGAAATTTTCAGCAACAACAAGCGCTAAACATGGGGGCGTTTTTTGAGTAGCTTTCTGTGTTTACTTGTTGTTGATGCCGACGCTTCAGGGACGAGATTAAATATTATTGAATATCACGTCATTTGGCCACGCTGCTAGCACTCTCTCGCTTTCTGTGTTATTGTTGTTGCTGCATATTTAATAAGCAAAGCACACACATATATATGCAGCAAACGCTTTAATTTTTGCAGTGAAATCGAAGACTTGCATTTATAAATGAATGTACAAAACTTACTGTTGATTGCTGTCTGTGTTTGTGTGTCTCTCTCTCTCTTTCTGTTTCTCTCTTTGAGTTCGTTTAATATGTTAATGCTATTGTTTTCTGGCTTTTATCTTTAATAAAAAAAAGTTTCGCGCTATCGCCAAACAGCAGCAGCCGCTCCCATTAAACAGAATTCTTGCTAAGCAGCATTCACAGCAGAGACAGCAAAAGACGAGCAAAACTACAACACCAACAAGAAGAAGAACAACAACTGCAAGTGAAAGCAGCAATTGGATGCCGACGTTGCCACGCCCACAATGACAGCCGCTCCGCCCGCCCATAACAATGGCGAACAGGAACAGGAACAACAACAGGATCAACAATGCGCATTAGTTAAACGTGCCGAGGATGAGCGAGAGGATATATTTAAGCGCTATGAACTGGGAACGGATCCCACAAATAAGGTCGACTCCTGGGAGAATCCGACATTTGAGATCTATCACATAACCGATAAGTAAGTAAAACTCCCCGTCTTTCTTTCCCTCTCTGTCTTGCATCGTTTATACGATGTTTGTTGTTGTGATTTAATGACATGATGTCATGATATTTCAGCGAGCAGCTGCTTATGACTTTTTTTTTTTGAGTGAATGATTGGCAACTAAAATCTGAGGGCGTTTTGCTTAAAGTAATTGAGAAAGATGAGTGTTTATTTTCCGTTTAATTGTTTATACATTTATTTAGTGTCAACTAAAGTCAGTCGAGAAAAAAAAATACAAAATGTAAACAATAGATTCAGTTAAAATAAATTGTAATTTTAAACTTCAATTAAAAGAATGCGAAATATTTATAAAATGGATTAAATATTTATTAAAGGAATTAAATATTTATTTTCTGATTGACTATTTAATTAATGTCAACTAAAGTCAGTCGAAATTTAACATTAATATACATTTAAACATTGATTGGGTAAAACCCAGAAAAAACCAAGACAAAATAATTTAATTAGTTATTATTAAATGCATGCAATAATGCATGCGAACGTATCATCGTTATCTGCATCATAAGTTGGACAACATTTATTAAGGTTATCATCGCAAGCAGAACATAAAGAATTAAATAACAGGAATTTTGTTTAAACTTGCTGGGAAAACGCTTTGCAAACACATTTTGATATCTTATCAGATAGTGGCAAATTGTCAACTAACTGTTGTTCTTGTTGTTCGTTGTCTATTCTTGTTTTTTCATGTTTCTAGATACGGCTTCATGCACGACTCCCGCCTGCCATCGTCACGCGACTCCCATGAGGTGCAGCGCACCAAGATCGAATTGGAGCGCGACAAGAAATGGGTGAAAATGTTGAAGGATTGGCCACCGCCACATGAGAAGCTGCACAAGCGTGTCTACAAGGGTATACCGGATCGTATGCGTTGGCCAGCCTGGAAGAAATTGCTCAACGTGCAACACTCAATGGATACCAACGAGGGCATCTATGCGCGTATGCTGCAAATGGCCAAAGAGAGTTCAACGGAGACGCGTCAAATCGATGCGGACGTCAATCGTCAGTTTCGTGATAATCTCGCCTATCGGGAACGCTACAGTGTCAAGCAATGCTCCCTGTTCAATGTATTAAATGCGTATAGCGTTTATAATTCAGAGTTGGGCTACTGCCAGGGCATGGCGTGTGTGGCGGGCGTTCTCCTGCTCTACATGCAGGAGGAGGAGGCATTCTGGGCTCTAAACACGCTGATTACGGATCCCAAATTTGGCATGCATGGCCTGTTCATTGAGGGTTTCCCCAAGCTGACGCGCTTCATCGAGCATCACGATCGCATTCTGTCCAAGTTGATGCGTAAATTGCACAAGCATTTTATTAAACACAATGTGGATGCGTTGCTCTATGCCATAAAGTGGTTCTTTGTCGTCTTTGTGGAGCGCGTAAGTAAATTGCATATTTGTTTATGTAACTAAATTGAGTTTGAACTATCTCTTTATAATACAGGTACCATTTAGTCTAAGTTTACGTGTTTGGGATATTTTTCTGCTGGATGGCGATCGCGTCATTTTGGCCATGGCTGTTACCATACTCTATCTGCACAAGGATGAGCTGTTGCGACTGAAGGATATGGATGGCATCATTGAATATTTGCAGGTGAAGCTGCACAAGAATTTCGGTTATAATGACGACGATGCTGTTCAAGCTTTGGAGCGTGTTATGAAGAAGCTAAGGGATCTGAAATTGGATGTGCCGCCACCAGCGAAATCCAATGAGTTCCCCACACGAGAGCTGGGCGTATTTGTCGAGGCGGATCGGGATAAGAAAACGGGACAGAGACGTGACTATACCAATACGGAGAAGCAAGTCTTAACCGATATAATGTCAAGGTTGTAAACATTTTCTAATTCAAATTCAAATCGTAATATTTATATTAATGAATTTTGTTTTTTATTAATTGCAGACAAGAACACAATGCAATGGAGGTACAATCAACTGTATCCTATGAAACATCCGAGTGCGCAACGGGTGAGTTTGAAAACAACAAACAATAATTTATATATTTGATCTTTGCACACCAACTAATTATTTTACTATCTTTATATATACACACCGATTACTAACGCTTGCTTCTCTATACTAAACGTAACAGCTAACTCTAAACAACTTGTATAAAAATTATATATATATAAAGCACTTGACAATATTTTTGTAGTGTGTGGTGCAAGCTTTAAAATTAGGACTTATATGTTTAATTATTTAACTTTGTAAAGCAATACAAATATTGTTATTTTATTTTACATATGTTTTAAATAGTTTTATGATCGTCTTTACTTGTTCGTATTTGTATTTGAGCTTATGGCATATGTATTTATTGTCCCCATTTTGTATATATATATACGATCCTTATATACTTATGGTTTTTGTTGTCATCTAGTGCGTATTTAAATTAGCCATATTTTTATTTAGATATCTTCAGTCTTTGATTATGATCAGGGTATTTCATCATAAGCGTTTTGCTATTTCATGAAAAACTTTATTGCAATAAGCGACATCGTATGAACGCAACGAGTTTAATAAGTTTCGTGGGTCTTCAATTAAATTGTTTGCATTGAACTTGAACACAACAAATTGTTGCATGAGTCAGCGGCCATTTTCTGAGGTTTCTGGGTGGCTTATAAATGTACATATGCCTGTTTAGCTACGGTTCATCCAAGTTCTGTTTATATTATTATTACTAAACTAAAAAAAAAAAATAATTATTAATAAACATAAAAACTGTAAATATATATTTTTAAGGGATAAGCCAATTGATAAGCGATACCATATATATATATCTAACCCCCGCCGTGTCACGCCTATTAAATAAATGCGCTCAGTTCACACATGGTCAACCCCCCCCACACACACACACACACTCAATCACACCCATTTTGTAATTATAATTCGTTCTCTCTCAACAAACAAACAAAAAAAACGCATTTGTCTAACAATGTCTTCGCTCATAAACGCTTAACGCTAAATGTCTCTGCGCTGGATCTGTTATATGGATAATAACTGTGATAACAAACTTGTGTGTGTGTCTGTCTGTCGTCTGACTGAATTAAAATTAAACTAAAATCCGCCAATCAATTCCCAAAAAAACTCTCATTGTGTTCGTAGGTGATGCGTATTCAATGAAAACCTATCAGAGTATGACTAGTTTAGCCACCTCGACGGCAAATAGCAGCTATTCGTTGTACAGCAATGGCTATGTGATCACCAGCACCAATGGCCCCGACGATAATCGCAGCCAGAGCGTTAACAATCTCAACTACACCGCCTGGCAATATCAACAGCAGCACCAGCACATGCCCCACGATAGACTATCAAATCCGAGGCACAGCTACAGCAGCGATAATAGCGATAGTCGCAATCGACTCGATCTGGACAGGGCGCTGGAGCCGCTGCAGAGCCAGCATATGCTGCATTTGCAGCCAGAGAGTCATCAGCACCACCACTACCACCAACAAACATCAATCAGACAACCACCTCACGGCATACGCATTCTTGTCCAGAACCAGAATGGAGGCGCAGGCGGCGTCGCTCCTCAGGGGAAACAACAAACTCTAAACAATCAGCACAAAGACGAATTTAACCATAATATTGATAACGATGTTGATGATGATGCGCTGAGCGTGGAGAATACGCGTCTTTAGTCTGCTTACTATATATATATATATATATCTATATATATATATTTATGTCGTAGCATTTAAGTTTGATTTTGTACTTGAATTTATGATTATGCCCTGATTATTTTTTGTTTTTTTTTTGGTTTGCCGTTTGCTCAATTGAAATTGTTATGCCAATTGATTAGTTCAAATAACAGTGTATTAGCTTTAATTTTTGTGTACAACAACAACATTGGCTATCGTCATTTTGTTCTATGTATTCTAGTGTAATACGTTGCAAAAAGAAAATACATTTTTCACACACTCTGATATTACTTAGTCACACGTCCTACGTTATCCATATTTCCACAACGAAACAAAAGAAAACAACTGATAATTCCTAAGAGACCAACGATTCCAGCAATACGTACAACGATTTTCAATGCACAACCCACAAAACTATCGTAAACTTATTTACTTACTTATATATACAATATATTATATATATATATATACAAACTACTGATATACTTATGCTTACTTGTATGTTGTAACTGCATATAAACAAAATGTACTATTATTTCTGCCTAAGTTGAGGATTGCATTTACACACGTATATATATATAAACGATATATATATATATATATGTATACCTTTTTTGCTACACTCAAAACATTAGTTTATTGTTTACTGTTCGAGTTGAAGCCAAATTCAAATTGTAGATCTAGCAAAATCTTATGTAATATATATAATATAAAAAATTAGTTAAATGCCACACATAAATAAAAATATAATTTTTGTACTGAATTCATAATTTGTTGCTAGTTTTTGTTTATGTTCTTACGACTTTTGCATGTTCTCAATTACTAGAAGCTGGCATAACTCTCAACTCTTGCAGCTCTTGTTTGATTAATAAAAAAAAAACAAAAAAGTAAACAAAAATAAAATCATATTTTATTTTGCACAACACCCACTACAAAAACACATACACTAACATTTCTAACTCAAAATTCGTATACTCAAACTAAATGCAAATTCTTTTTCAAAACATCAAAAATACAAAAACAAAATAAATTCTGCAACGCATTGGCTAAATGGGAAAACGAAATAAACAATTTGGAACCACAACGAAAAACAAAAAAAAAACGATACACGATAAAAACATTGGCAAAAATTAAAAACAAAAATCGTATAAACGTCTATCTATATAAAATACTATAAAAACAAAAAACAAAACAAATATTAGTTACGCTTACTGTTCCCGAGGATTCGCACTCAATACGAAGTTCGCTTGCAGGTACTTCAGTTGCCTCGCACGGCTCATCGGAGACCATGTCGCTGGAGGACAATAAGTGAGCACAATACTCCATATCTATAAATTATTAATGATTTCGATTCAAGCAAATATTTATTTTTATGTTTACAGCATTCATTTGAAAACCGCCAATTTGTTGCAAAATGCACCGCAGCGCGAACTGCTGCTGGGCACCTGACGTCAGCTGCCGCCGTCGTCGAATGCGACGGTAGCAAACAACAGTAAGAACACGACAGCAACATCAGCAGTAACAGCAACAACAACAGTAGCAACATCAGCAACAATAACAGCAACAGCAACAATCACAGCCACATCCACACCGCCGCCGGTGCCGCCACGCTCGCCGCTGGCGCTTGGATGATTAGCCAGGACGACGACGACAAACAAAGCCTAGCCCCTGAGGCAGCTCTGAATCTTGTCATCGTCGTCCTGGGTCTAGATTTAAGCTTTGTCGCCTTGCCACAACCAAAGCAAACACACACACACACACGCAATTTTCGCAAATTTAAAGTTTCTTGTTCTCAAATATCAATAATATTCGGCAAACCATTTTTGATATCCTTTGTACATAAAAACAAAAACAAATCTTAACAAAGTGTGCTTGTAAAGAAACTTTGAGTATAAAAACATAGCCAAAAATAAATACAAATAAATAAAACTGACAAAGGGCCAACTGGAAAAAGGGCCTAAAACATTTAACAAAAACATTCAAGCAACAAAAAGCAATCGAGAATTAATCACAAAAAATGCTAAAGAGAATACAAAAAATACAAAATACAAATATAAATATTGTAGCAAGAGCAACTCGTATTTAATACAAAAAAAGAAGAAGATAAACTAAACAACTAAATTGCATATTAAATTACAATATATAAATATAAATTATAGATATTATAGACATGTTGTAAATTGTACTTGTATATATGTACCGAACAAAATACAAAGCAACGTTAAAAATTCGAAAACAAAACAAAAAGTTACGTCCATGAAGTATATTAAACATTAAATATTAAACAACAGCAACAACAACAAAATGCTACCAAATATAAATGCAACAAGAGCAACAAAATAAATGATTATGATTACGATTATTTATATATATATATTTATATATAGTTATGTATGCGTATCTTAAAATAAAACCAAATGCAAGTTTATAACTAATTTTAAGTAATTTATAATTTACAAAAACGGAAAAACTATGTATATGCGTAAATTTAAATTAAGCAAGCAGTATAATTATGGTACTTTGCTTTTTCAAAACAATCAATTTGTTTTTTTTTCTAAGTTTTAAGTTTAATGTAAATTCAGTTTCTAAATAAACAAAATTGAATTTTTTGTAAATTTTTTTATTATTATCTACAACAAACTTTACGTATCTTGATCCAATTTAATTTTGCCGCCCTTTTCAAAGATTGTGCCCAGATCCTTAAGGGATACCTCGGCAGTACCGCGTGGCAACGGCTGCGGCTGGTTGGGACCCGGTTTCCAGCCAACCAGGTAGATAATTTGAAATGTAGCAGGAACGCCCTCTTCGTTGGGTTTGCCGTACAGCTCCTTATAGATGGCACTGGCCGCCAGCATCGTCTCGCGACTGAGATGCGCCGGCCTATTAAAAGCGGCATTATTCTCGGCCATGCCCTTGAGATCCCACATCAGCTCAAACATGGTCGGATACCCAATGATCAGTTCATCCGTATCGATGGTTAGCATCGTAAACCCGGCCCGATTCAGCAGAGAACCAACGTCCCGGATCTGTGTAAAGGGCGAAACGTGCGGCGCAATGCCACCTTTCCGCTCCAGCTCGGCCAGTTGCAGCGAAGAGCGCAGCTCATAGAGCGTATCGCCGCCAAAGAGTGAGGCTATAAAGACGCCATCTGGCTTCAAGCTGCGCTTTATGCGCGCAAAACAACCGGGCAAATCGTTGACCCAGTGCAAACTCAAGCTGGAGATGATCAGATCCATCGAATTCTCCTCAAGCTGCAAAAGCAATCGATTTCATATAGATTTCCCATTCAAATCGCAGGTTTTTCCCGTTTACCCACATCCAACTGCTCCTCATCCTGCAGCTGCTTGTGCATCTGCAAGCCGGGCGTGCCTTGTGCTTGCTCCAACATCGTGGCGCTCGAATCCGTCAGCGTCAGATGCTCCACGCACTCAGCAAGTATATGTCGGGAGATATAGCCAC
Source organism: Drosophila nr. perissopoda 5 BK-2023a (assembly GCA_035044105.1). NCBI lineage: Eukaryota > Metazoa > Arthropoda > Insecta > Diptera > Drosophilidae > Drosophila > Drosophila nr. perissopoda 5 BK-2023a. Next base: position 1,184,789 of record JAWNMK010000126.1, read on the forward strand.
GATTACAACCGATATCGGCGGCTGTCTTGAACTCGCGCTTAATGTCAAACACACGATCCGCCAGACGAAAGCCCACCTCTTCCTTTAGGTAATCATACAGACCCACATCGGCGCTGTAAAAAGATTTCTATTATTTATTGCAGTTGCAGCAATAAAAACAACAGCAAAAAAAAATCACCTGAGTGCAGCTCGTTCCTTTTGCAGTCGTTTTGCATTCCTGTCGAAAATGTTCATGTGCGTTGGTTGTGTTGTCAGGCAGCGCCAGGCGCCAATGTTCTGTATTAAACGTTTTGTGCTCGTTTTTAACATCATTAAATAATAATTATTAATGCCGTAATGCCGGCTGCGAAAACAATAATACAAATCACAGCTGTTTCTCTCTAAGGCTAGTATGCTGTTAACATACGACCATATGTTGTTTATACAGGGTGCTTCAAGTTAAGAGAGCATATGCATTAATCCTTTTATGTGTTATTAAAATATATTTTTCAATAATTTCATTCAAATTGTGTTGTTTATTTCGTAAAACTGTATGGTGAAGCTTTTGTTTGATTTACAAATGATCATACAACAATTAAAACTGTGCGGAGATTTGACTGAGTACTTTTAAGTGAGTAGTTTTATTTTATCAACTAGAAATCACTGCAGCTCAGTGTTGTGCACTGTGTGCGCTGTTCAGCCCTGCTAAGTTTTGTTTTGGCGCGAAACGCTGCAAATGTGAAGATCGCAGTTTGTAGTATTGATTCGAATTGAAATGATGAATTTCTCGCGCAGCTCGCTACGCTATGCCCACACCAATGGCTACACTGGACTATTGTACACGCCGAAGGGTGATTACATTATCACATGCGGCACCGATGGCGACATTCGCCACTGGACCTGCATCAGCGACGATGATCCTCGCTCCACCTGCCTGGGTGAATTTGTGATGTGCATTGCGCACACGGGCACACGACTGCTCGCCTCGACAGATCGCAATACGGTGCATGCGTATACGTTCCCCGACATGGACAGTGATGGCATCCTGATGCGATTTACAGCACCAGCAACTTGCCTACGAGTTTGTGGTGAATTTACAGCTGCCGGCAGCGAGGATACCAGCATAAAAGTGCTGCGTGGTGATAATGCTGGCCAAGAGACTATGCTGGAGGGTCACAAGGGACCCATTTTGGCGTTGGATGTGTACGCCGAACGACAGCTGTTGGCCTCCATTGCAGGCGATGGCCACTTGAAGATATGGAACTTTGCCACGGGCGTCGAGGTGAAGAGCGTTTCCGGATTACCACGTGTGAATAGTTTCGAGAGCGCCAGTCTCTTTGGCACGCCCAGTTTTGAGCCGCAGCGCGGTGAGCAATTGGCCTATGCATTGGACAATGAGATCTTAGTACTGAACACATCTAACTGGGAGTTGGCCTATAAGCTGGTGGATGAACGCGTCTCTAGCAACTATAGCTGCTGTCAGTTCTCCCCGAACGGGGAGCGTCTGGCCGCTGGGACGACCAGCGGTGAATTGAGCATCTTTGATGTGCAAAGGAGACGGGCGCTCCAAGTGGAGGCGCCACCAACTGACTGCAAGGCCATTACGTGCCTTGCCTGGAATCCAGCTAATGTGGATGAGTTGGCTTATTGTGATGCCACCGGCCAGCTGGGCACTATATTTCTCGGCGATGAGGAGCCACAAGATGAACTCGAGTTGGTGGGCGAACCGGATGAGCTCTTGGCAGGCACAGATTACGAATTTGAACAGAACAATGGAGGGGAAATGGATGATGTCGACGATGGCGATGGCGTTAGTCTGGAGCAGCTGAAGCGCAAAGTGATGAGCAATGCGAACTATGCAGACCCAGAGGCTCAGGATGATGATGAGCACTCTCGACACTCCTTGGCGAGCAGCAGCCAGGCGCCGGCTGCCGCTCCACAAGTGAAGCTCTTCAAGCAGCAGGCGGCCTTCCAGCCGGGTGCTACTCCAAATGAGCTGGAGCATCGGTATTTGGCATGGAACGATGTGGGCATTGTGACAGCGCATGCGGAACCCAATGGGGATGGTGCCATCGATGTGGAATTCCATGATGCCAGTGTCCATCATGCACTTCACTTGAGCAACAATTATAATCAACATAATGTGGCCAGTTTGAGTCGCAGCGCTTTGGCCTTGGCCTCCACGGAGAGCGGCAAGCTGGTCGTGATTGCCTTGGCGGCGGCCGGGAATAAGGAATGGTCACTCAGTCTACCTGATTGCGAGAGCGTGGAGGCTCTGGTGTCCACCAGTCAACTGATTGCTGTCGCCACCAGTAATCACTTTCTGCGACTCTTCAGCGTGATGGGCACCCAAAGGGAGGTGCTCAGCATTCCAGGACCTGTGCTAGCGCTGGCTGGACATGAGCATAGTTTGCTGTGCGTTTACCATTCCTCCGGTTGTAGCCAGAAGCAGCAGCATCTCGCCGGCATGTTGATCCATGTCAGTGGCTTGAGTTTGCGCGTGGAGCACCTGCCGGTTTCATTGACGCCGGGACGACAATTGAGCTGGCTGGGTTTCTCGGATGTTGGGTCGCCCTGCTTGGCCGATAATATGGGTCTAGTCCAGCTGTATAGGCGTGCCAGCAATGCCTGGTTTCCCATATGCGACACATTGAAACAGAGCACAAGTGTATCCAATAATTATTTCATTGTTTCTCTCTCGGAGCCGCGGCAGATCATTCAAGCAGTGCTGTGCCGCGCAAGCTCGTATCCGATGACAAATCCACGTCCAATGGTGCAGGAGCTGCGCCTGCAGCTGCCACTCTGCGACATTGAGCTGGAGAAGACGGAACTGGAGGACGCGCTATTGCGGGCGTGCATTATGCAAGTGGACGGCGCCGAGAAGCTGCAAAAGGAGATGGCCATCAAGCTGTTCGCCTTGGCCTGCAGCAGCGAGTGCGAGGCACGCGCCAGGGAACTTGTGGAGAACATTGCCTGCACCGAGCTCCTGCAGCTCGCCGTCAAATATGCCTCGAAACGTGGACGCATTCATCTATCGGATAGATTGTGTGAACTATTGCCACAACTGGAGGCTGTGCAGGAGGCGCGTAAACAGCAACAGCTTCTCGGCGCCAATGGCATTGCGGCGACCATTGTGCTGCCCATGATGCCCCAGCCATCGACTACTGGGACTCCGAAATTGGCGCCCAAGGTCATGGAGCTGAACGCATCGAAACGGGGCGCTCTGAAACGCTTCTCGAATTCACCCAATCTGTTCAAAGCGGCAGCCGCATCTCGTCCAGCGACACCAGATGCCGCCATCACTGCGTTGGATACCCAAGAGAATCTGTTCGGTGAATCCGAATCGCAGAAGAGCGACTCTAAGTCGGTTACTGAGGGTGATCAGCGATCGCCTCTTAATTCGGTCAATCCGTTTGCCATGAAACGCAAACTGGTCGACACTGGCGTCATCTTTGGATCCGAGAAACTCAAGTTGGCCAAGAAATAAAATTAGGCTCATTTTATGATTAGTGCTGTAAGTTTGCTTTAGTTGTATGAATTAATTGTTTTATGTCTTACATTTTTGTTTTTAACCCAATAACTGAATCTATTCATTATATCAAAATTTAAAAAGAATTTAAATTCACAAGTGCAGGCCACACTGGAATTAGCAGACGGTCACACTGCAATCAGCTGTAATTCCCACCGTACCCAAGTGGAAAAAAAAGAACTCACAATCGTCAAATCTGGTCACACTGCAGAGTGTTCGAATTTCGGTATTCCCCGGTAGAGTGGAAAATTCTGGAAAATTAGGCTTTTATCTTATCATATTTCCAATATCGCTTATTACGTACATTCTTTAAAAATGGTGTACGTGCCTTTTTTAATGTAATTGCACAATTGGAAAGAATTTTAAGTCACACAGATGATTTATTCGGTTTAATTTAAAGTCTTGTTATACCCAATATTTTAATGAACAAACGCAAAATACAAAACAAAAATGCATTCAATAGATTTTAAGAGGCGTGGTATGTTTTCATCTCAAACAAAAATTCGCAGTGGTAAGTGAAAGCACATACATGTCTGTAAGTAAGTATGTATATGCGTACACACATTCATACATATGTATCTAAGTGTGAGTATATGGTAACGCTACAAAAAATGCAACGGTAAAATTTTAACCTACGTGTCTATAGAGAGAGAGAGAGCAGTTTGTCAGCGCGTCATTTTGGCTCTCGTCGCGTTGGCGCCAGAGAATTTCTATATAAACAGTCGCGCTCGATGCGCTGCAGCCATTGACCGCTTGACGTTGTGCAGTTTAGCTTGCATTAAATAATTAACTAAATCGCGAACCTTTTTTCCACTGTGTATGTTTTTGTGTTTGAGCGTTGCGCTTACCGATTGTTAATAAAATAAAATAAAGTACGAAGAACGATTGTGTTATTTTTTAATCTTATCGGTGTTTCGCGCTGCTTTCAAAAGTGCAAGTGTGTGTTTATGTTTGCTTGCCGGCTTGACAGTGCAGTTATATTATTTTTCCTTTGTTCATAAACATATTTAACATGTCAAATAAAAATCCACAAATGGCCAATGGCCAAAAAATGGCGATCGCTGCCAATCCTAATTTAAAAATCATAACAGACACAGCAACAATGCCACCTACCGTTTCAACTCCGCAATCGACGCCGCCAGAAAATTCCGATATACTTTCAAATCATAAAAGCAACAACATAGAAGATTCCAATGGCGATCAGCAACGCAAGACATGGGGTAAGTAGGCCTTTAACCTAAAAAAACGAATAAAAAGAAACAATTTTACACCCCCGTAATTAGAACGGGAACTGATTGCAAGCTTTTTGCTCAAGATGGCCGAGAAACAAGTGGTGACCGCCCGCAGCGGTTGGTTTGTGGATAAGCGCATCCTTCGTAACGAATTTGAGCAGCATCTGCAGTCAGAGCCCCAAGAGAAACAGTTGCGCAACAAACTGACCATCAATGGGCCCTACAATGTGAGTACTGACTAACTATAATTTCACATTCGATATGATGAAGCTGGCAATGCATAGAGGCAATACAATTTGTTTCTCGTCGGGCACACATATACGCACACATACAAATACAGGTTTTAACGTGATCGTGTCACAGTGCGCAGTCGGCTGTTCGAACAAACAATTCGCATGTCGAGACAATGATACCCTTTTTAAAATAGTATTGTCAGCTAAAGCAAAGCAAAAATTTACCATAATATGCCATAAATCGGATTTTAAAGAATTTTTTTTTGCAATCGTATGCTCTTTGTAAAATAATCAATTAGTTACGGAACAATATTCGTAGATATTATATTTCATTAATACGACTCTTTCAAATTACAAATAAATTCATCCAAAAATATGCACCCTTTGCTCACTACATCCCATGCTGATTTTGTTTGTTTGTTTTGTTCTGCTATTGAGATTTCATACTCTCTCCGTTTCGTCTTATCAGCTGGCATGGAACAAGATCTGTTTACGTATACAATCTATTAGTCATAGTTCTAACACAGTTGTGGGATTTGCCCACAAATAAATAGTACAATATAACCGGTTATTTTTGATTATTCTATCTGAATAATGCACATTTAACATTTAGGTAGTTAACCCCATACTAAATTTGATATCTATGTATCTAAAGAGTTGTATTCATGTATATCCCCTTATTCCTCAAACCAAGTTTACTCGTCTCGAGTGACATCTATATTTTTTGTTTTGTTTTCCCCATTGCAGAATTTTGTTTATACTATAAAAGCGCTAGGAAAGCAAAAGCGACTGATAGCTGCATTTAAGATTGTTTATTTATATATAGATTAATGTTTATAACTGGCTTCTATTTATAGATCGGAACACTTCTGCACCGCACAAACTTCTTGATGAATACGCCGCGCGGCGATAACAACTATCGGATTAAGGACCTGAACCTGATGGAGTTTCGCAAGGAGAAATGTAATATCTTGGATAAGATGCAGCGGAAAAATGATCAAGCTGCCGTCAGCAGTGTGATAAACGCATCGGTTGACCAGGAATCGATTGCCCAGGGTAATATAAGTTTTGACTTTAATCACATTTCCATATCGTAGGAAATTGATTGATTTCTTCTATACTTCCTAATATAGTATATGTACTGGACGAATCTGCCGAATTGATTCCATTGAATTATGAAAAGACCAAAATTCAACAACGCAACGAGGAATTCGAGCTGAGTTTGATGGGTTGCTATATTTGTCAATGTAATTTTGATAGCATTGAGAAATATGAGGAACACATCGAATACCATGGCGATGAGTCGGACTTTGAGTCGTTGCACAAGATGTCAAAATAGTACGATATTTATATATTTAGATGCCCAAATCTCTAATTTATATATATTCTCTTATGATTACAGTGCGCAACCCATGCTAAAGCTATCGTATCAAAGCTGCGTGGATAGCCATTATTTTGGTTTTACGCTTGCAACGCAACTAAAGGACGTTGTGATTGAAAAGTTTATAATAGTACAATCACGCCAGTTCTATTATGTCTACAATGATCGCCTGCCGCTCGACATATCCGGTGATGGGCAACTGATCTTCTTTGTTGACTCGCATGTATTTATGATATTGCGGGAACAGCCCATTGTTATTTGCTATAGTCAGCTGGTGCATGGCAAACGTGAACATTATGTCGAACAGCATCATTTCATGCGCACCGAGGCATTGCCCAAGGCCAATTTCAATGTGAATCCTTATCGACTCTCCAAATGTAAGCTATTTAAGGGTGGAAATCTGGAGCCAGCAATACCATCAGATGAGGTGTTGACGGCTATGAAACTTAATGCGTTTATTGCCCAAAAGAAGCTGGCCGCATACAATACTGATTACCGCAACTATTGTGATCTCGGACGGGTACTAACGCCAAAGAATTTATACGGGGCACTGGGTACTCTGCTCCAGGTGGAGGATATTGAGCGTCTGCAATGCTATGTGGCATCCAAACAGTCCAAAATGGTGCTGCATCAGTTTGGCAAAGAGATGTCCGTTAAGCTGAATTCCAATACGTTAAGTGCCAATAATGTACTGTCACCTGGTGACAGTGTGCTGATCATCAACGAGCGTTGCACCAACTCAATTCCGAAGGAGGCTGGCAAGCCGTATAGTGTAACCCAATTATTGGATAGCAGTGAGCTGATAATGAAATTGATGCTGATGGATTTTGATGCGCTCGTTCAATGGGGCCACTCGACAAACAAACTGTTTGGCGTACCTGACAAGGAGCGTAAGGAGCCTCGTGTTTATTTTGCCCGCATCCTGGGCGTATCGACGCAGCGCGTCAGCATCTCCTGCGATCGTCGTCTACCGAATAATACCACATTTACGCTCATCTTTCGTCCGAGGCGTTACGTTGAACGCTATCAATATCGTGCACTGGAACAACTCAAGTCCATGGATGCAGATCATGTGCAGCGTCTGCTCTTTCCACATAGCGTAGACAATCAGCCGGTGGCCTCTGGTGCCTTACGCCTGCACAATCCGCAAATCGGCTGCAATCTCGAACAGCTGCAGGCTGTGCAACAGATTGCTCTAGCCAAAAAGCTGTCAGCACCGTTTATTATATTTGGGCCACCGGGCACCGGTAAAACGGCTACAGTTTCTGAGGCCATCTATCAGTTGTATATGGAAAGGCCGGAAACTCATATTCTTGTGCTCGCCGGCTCGAATACGGCGTGTGATGAGATTGCGTTGCGTCTGCTGCGCTCCATTGCCAAAGTGAATAACGGTAAAGCGCGTCCGCTGGTGCGCATCTTTTCGGCCAGCTGCGATCGTCGCATCGATAACATCGATGATCTACTGCTCGAGTATTCCAATATGTATGCTGCGCACTTTTATCCCGACGTGCAGACTTTACACGATTATCGGATTGTCGTCTGTACGCTAAGTTTGGCGGGCAAACTCTCAACGGGTGGCTTTGGACGTGACGAGAATAAGCACAGCGTATTCTCGCATGTATTTGTCGATGAGGCGGCCGCATCAACCGAAGCGGAGGTCTTAATGGGTATCGCCTGTACCGTTGCACCAACAACAAACCTAATACTGTCCGGTGATAATAAGCAACTAGGACCAGTGCTGCAATCGCAGCGTGCCGGAGATTGGGGTCTGGGTGTATCGCTGTTTGAACGTCTGATCAAGCGCGATTGCTACGGCCTGGACGAGAATGGCCATTACAATAGAGCCGTGCAGACGCGACTGATACGTAACTATCGTTCCCATCCTGAAATTGTGTCGGTCTACAATGACCTCTACTACAACAGTGAACTCAAATCGGAGGCACCATTGGGTACGGACCAATTTTTAAATATATATGTCTGTATGTATATATATATAGCATGTTCTTATAAATTCGTATTTTTCAGAAAATGTGGATCTTGCTAAAAACTGGTTTCATACGACCAACGCAGATTTTCCCATCTTATTTCACTCGGTGTTTGGCAACGTGAATCAGCAAGATTCCATAAGGTAAGTTTTTCAATCTTGCATCTTGAATTTTAAACTCATAAATTTATTGTCTCGCGTACAGCTTATGCAACAATAAAGAGATTGATGTTGTCATGGATTATGTGAAGGATCTAATGCATTTTGGCATCAATGGGGAGAAATTGGCTCAAACGGATATTGGCATTATTTCGCCGTATAAGAATCAATATCAACGCATCCAGGAGCAGCTCAACATGCGCAGTTGGCATCAAATCGATTGTGGATCGGTTGAATTGTTCCAGGGCAAAGAGAAGAAAATAATAATAGTTTCGTTTGTGCGCTCATTTACCCAGACATTGGGATTCCTCAATAATAGTCGAGTGAGTGTGTGTTAACTAAATTGAAAATTTCAATTTCTCTCATCATTAATCATTCACAGCGCTTGAACGTTTTGCTATCGCGTCCAATAGGTTTGCTTATATTAATTGGTAATCCGCGCACGCTAAGCAAGAATGAGGAATTTCTTCAGATCATCAACATTTGTCGAAATCGTAAAACGCTTGTCGGTTCGCCCTATTATTTGGATGACGAGGCGAACGCTAAATCCAATCTGAAAAATGGTAGTCGCCAAAAGACCGCAACGAACAACAACAACAGCAATAACTGTGCGCAATCATTGGGACAGACATTCAAGAGAAGTAATAATAATCGTCATAATTATCAATATCATTATCAAAGGAACGAAAGAATTTGTGAAATGCAGAAAATTTTGGGATAGCTGAATTTCGTACCCAGATGTATATTTGAACATTTTTCAAGAAATACGCTCTCCAAACACTCATAAATCGATATATTTCTTATGTATATATAAATATATCATATATATATATTTTCACGGTTTTTTTTAAATCCTAAAATCAAGCATCAACTGCATATGCAATAATTCGAGAACGTACTAATAATGTTTGTTTCTGTCTTTTTTTAATTTCTTTCTAAATATTTAATGGCTTTTGCATTTATTTTATTTTAGCAACAAAACCACCTAACAAGGTGCCATTGTCGACGACCACAAAGGCGGTCTACGTTAAGAAGAATCTGGTGAAATTGAGCTCCCCGGTGGCTAAAAAATCAGAGATAGAGAAATTATTTGACGAGCTACCCAGTGTGCCGCGTAATGTGGATAATGCTGGTGTAGAGCGCTCATTGCGAATTAAATTGCAGAACTTAAAGATTTATATGCCTAACGAGACGCCAACTGCTCAATGTGAACCAGGACTAGCAGTCAATTACAGGCATCCATCGCTATTAAATACATCACCACAGACACCACCAGCAAGTGCACCACGAGTAGCAGTCAATTACAGGCATCCATCGCTATTAAATACATCACCACGGACACCACCAGCAAGTGCACCACGAGTAGCAGCCAATTACAGGCATCCATTGCTATTAAATACATCACCACAGACACCACCAGCAAGTGCACCACCACGACTAGCACATAATTACAACATACCACCGCCTTTCTATACATCACCATTTGCAACGATTCAGCCACCACCGCCAAAACCAAAGAAAAAATCTCAATGTGTTATATCATAAATATTCATTGTTGTACAGAAGCAGTACATAACTACGAGGACTACACCGGGATTAAATGTGCCCAGTGTTATCCTATTTTGACTTTGCTGTTTGTGTAATGTTGCAACAGGATGCAGCTATTAATGCTACAACTTCTGCAATCTATTGCAAACAGTAATAATTCACAAAGTATGTATTAAAACAAGTTACATGAAGCTCGTTTTAATATATATATCAACTGTGAATATTCAGTGACATTTTTATATATTTATTATGTATGTTGTACCATCTTTTCAATTGGATTCGCACATCATACTAAATGTATAAAATATGTCAATGTGTGAGTTTTCTTATCATAAATATATATATACATAAATATTCCCAATAGTTTTTGAACATATGTTTGTACGTAGACACGCTGTTTTGTCCGTTTAAAAACCCAGCCAACAGCAAAAGGTTTACACTTATGTTCAAAACATTTCTTCGAATACAAAAGGTTTACACTTATGTTCAAAACATTTCTTCGAATATATGTTATAATCGAAATTTTGGTTTTTGCATTTAGTATGGCAAAAAAGAAGAAATGTATCAATATGTTAAGCACAAAGTTATAAAAACTTATATATATCCATGTTAACCGAGAATAAATATGAATTAAATGCTTATTTGGACAATAAAGTGTATTGTGCATTGTAATCAAAGTAATCATTGCTCGTTTTGGCATGGTGCACGTTCATTCATTGTGGGGAACACTGTATGCTTACAAGCAAACAAAGTTGGCACTTGAAAATTGAAAAGGCATTTAGCATAACGTAGGAACAAAATCAATACTCAAGTTTATTTCGTTACACACTGCTCAATAATCTATAAACGTAAAGAATTCTTGTAAATTGTTCTTAAATCTTTGAAATTATTGTAAACTATTTTCTCATAACTGAAACGAAGCTGCAAAAATTGTTCGCCTAACGATCGACATACGCGTTTTCAATATGAGTGCGCGGAGCCGACTAGCCACGCCTACAACCATACACACTGGGAATCGCAGGCTGCCGATAGAAGGAGGATCACGAGGTGGTACCAGACTGGCGGCGCCGCTATCATCACGCACGCCCGGAACAATACGACGCAGAACCGGCGGCGATGGCGATGGTGGCTCCGCTACCTGGAAGAGATCGGCTCCTCCAATGACAACTGCACGGCTATCGACGACAGCACGGAGTCTGGAAAAGCCCACCATTGCATCGACCCTGCGAGCGGCGACCAATCGCACCAAGGTATTGTCCGTAAAGCCTGCAATTCCTCGCCAGCCACAATCCCCATCGTTTGTTGGCAAAAAGTTCACAGATCCTGAGTGTCTGTTGCTGAGTCCCGGAACGAGGGAGAGATCGCAGCCGCAGCAACGCCATTCAGATGGCAGTGGTCCAATACTAAAGAGAGATAATCCAAATGATGCTCAAAGTGAATCCCGCATAGAGAGGCTGCAACTGATTGAGACTGGCATCCAGAGCAATGAGAGAGAAATACTTAATCATCACCTGGTCGTCGGCGATGTACAGCTATTAACGCCCTCGCCGGAGCTGGCCAAGCAAATTGATCAAGCTCGCTTGGAGAGCAAGAGGAAAGAGGATCGCTCAAAGTTGCGTAAATTTTCGGCACACGAACAAGGCGAGGAACAGCATTTAGATGAGCTGAAGCAATTCATGGAGAGCAGCTATGTAACACGTCGTCCAAGCCCGAAGAAAGTAACGACTCTCGCTGCTGCTGCTCTGGCCAAATGCGAATCAGATCAATGCGGCATCTTCAAATCCATGGATGAGTTCTTTACACGCGACATACCCAAGGCGGAGTCGATTACCAACATAAAGGAGCGCATCAAGCGTAAGGAGATCGAACTGATGAGCTTGTTCGATAAAGCAGCCATAGCTGAAGAGATTGAATCCGGGTCCGAAGACGATTAGTTGTTAGTTACATGTGCAAATGTTGATAAATAAAAATTGTAGTGCCATGTATATAAGTATCGAGTTTCAATTCTTAATTTATTATACAAATATTGGGCAATTTAAATAGAATTAACTAATTAATTAATTGAGTGCAAATTTAAAAATTCGCGCATCGCATACAATTCTTATCGATTATGGATACGATTCATATCGCATGCTCAGCAGCTAAAAAGTGTGGTCACACTGTTTTGTTATTTGGCTTGCCGGTCGCATTTAGCCAAAATATAGATACTTATATATATAGTTGATTATTATGATTTTAGAACGGTCTAGCCGGCCAGTTAAATGTCGAATAGAAACTAGGTAGTCAGCATACAGCTGTCACACACATGCGCACATACACACAAGCACACTCGAAATATTGTGCTGAGCTTAGAAAAACACACAGACGATTTTACAACTACAACTGCATAAGCAGAATCAAATAAAAAATTGGGTGAGTAACTTTAACGAATATGTAATGAATCACATGATTCATACGACTCCAATTTAAAGGAATAATGACACTGAAAGTGACCAAACTGGCGCTGACCAGTCGCCTCATCATATTAGCCCTACAAATGGTGGCCAACTGGCTGGTGCCCGATCACAAACCCGACGTATTTCGCATGCCACAGGAGGAAAACAATAATAATAGTAACAATGCCACAAATGCGGAGCAATTTCTGGACAAGATTGTTATGGGCTGTTTGGGAGGATTACGGCACTGGGATGGTGAATACTTTCTGCACATTGCCAACTATTTGTATACGTACGAGAATACGCTGGCTTTCTATCCCCTCTACCCGGTTATTGTACGCAATTTGGCTGCCGCTTGCAAAGTGTTTAATGTGCCACTCTCGATGCCAGCGTTGACGCTACTCGTGGCAATTCTGTTGAATTTGTGGCTTTTCTGTGAAGCAGCCAACTATTTGTATCAGTTGACGCAGCGCGTCTTCAACGATGCACACAAGAGTTGGAATGCGGCGCTCGTCTTCTGCTTCAATCCGGCGAGCATTTTCTTCAGTGCCGCCTACTCGGAAACTCTGTTCGCCTACTCCAGTCTCATCTTGATGCTGGAATGTGTCAGACCAAAGCAAAAATTTCATTACATGCGCATTTGTGCCAGTTTGACGGCGTGCATCATGTGCCGCTCGAATGGACTGATTGCTCTCGGATTTCCCATTTACTTCTTTGCCCGAAATCTAATCCTCACGGTTGACGTGAAGCGTTGTCAGACACTGCTCAAGATGTCGCTGGCGTTGTTGGTGCCGTTGGGCATATTGCATGCCTTCTATTTCTACATATATCGATTGTTTTGCATGCCCGGCGTCAAAGTTAATCATCCCCAGCAAGTCCTGCAATTGGCAAGCGAACGTAATTATTTGATCTCTGGTCGGGGACCAGATGCATCGCCCTGGTGCCAGTATACCATGCCATTCCCATACAATTATGTCCAATCAACATATTGGGATGTGGGCTTCTTGCGCTACTATCAATGGAAGCAGCTGCCCAATTTTCTGTTGGCTCTCCCCATGTTGCTCTTCATGCACTGGCATTACTGTGATTACTTGTGGCACTTGGCGACGAGGAGTTGGCCATCAAATGCCGCCAACCTGCGAGAGTTACTCAAGGCACGGAAGTCGCTGCCTTTTATACTCCATGGCGCATTCCTCACAATGGTCTGTGCCCTGTTCGTGCACATTCAGGTGTCGACGCGTCTCTTGGCTTCCGCTTCGCCAATTTTCTACTGGTTTGCTGCGGATCATGTGCCCAAGTCGTTGTCACACCTCTCTTTGCGCTCGCGGGCGGGCGCTCTATTTGTCTGGTGCACCACGTACTGTGCATTTGGCACCGTTCTCTTTTGCAACAATTTTCCCTGGACTTGAACTGTTGAAGGTTTAAAAACAATCCTCAGATGTGGACGTGTTGGAAGCGCACCTTGTATTGATAATTGTTTGCCAAAGAGAGACTGCATTACCATTGGATTAGTTTGTACTCGTTTTTAGCACGTGATAATGTTGACCACCTAAAAAAAGAAGAAATGAGCAATTGCGAATTGCTTAACTAAATTAAATAAATGTTTGAAACTGGATTCTACGCTCCCTTATCGATAAATTCATTGCCGATACAAATAGTAATGCGCGCAGCACATCGATTACTTTGTGTATCGCCATTCACATTGTTCGCATGTTATAATCGAAAACAATCATAACAAGACAAGAGACAATTAATTTACCGTAGTTGAGTGAGAAAAACGCGTCAAGAAAATGGAGGAGCTTTCGGGTGTTATGTTAATTATTATCATTGCCGGCGGCGTCCTAATGTGCGTTATGCTCTTCATCTTCGCCAAGCGCCAGATAATGCGCTTTACGATACGCAGTCGTCGCGGACCCCACGTCCCAGTGGGCAACGATGCGAAAAAGGGGCTGCGTCGTGAAATCGAACGCCGTTTGGATTGCATACAGAAAATTGCCCAGGAGCCAAAGCTGCTGTGGACAGATGCGGACAAGTATATTATTGTACAGCCCGAACCGGAGCCAGACCAAGAACTGCCGCCCTACTATTATCGCATGCGTGCCGTCGACGATGTCAAGCTGCTTGAGTCGGAGATCGCTCGAGCCGATGGCAGCACTCGACACGCTCACGAGAGCCTGCGTGCCTTTCTGCTCACCACACTTTCCGTTACACTTAATGGCACGGGGCAGCGCATAATACATCAGTTCTGCGACATGTACGAACATGCACGTCACGATCCCAACGAGTTTGTCAAAGACGAATACGAAGCTTACCATCATCTGCTCCTCAAGCTAATGGAAGCGTAAGTGTGTGTTTGCGTGTTGGAGTTATATCCTGTACTCAGTTTTAAACATGTATGTAAATTACAAAATAGAATATAATATAAAATAATATAGTATAAAATAAAAAAAAAATAAAAAAAATTATGGTATAAAATAAAATAATAAATAAATATGTAAAATAAAAATCTGAAATATAAAAATTGCAACTCTTAATTGTACTAAAGCAGCGCTATTCTTTGAGTGTCTGAAATATCTGGGTACAGGTTATATATCTTAGTCATGCAATTTTCATAAAATATATCTAAATGTGGTATTCATATATACGTAATCTATCCAACAGTGCCAAGCAGCTAAAAAACTATAATTCAAGGAAAGCTTCACCCGCTCGCACGCCACGCAAACAAAAGATGCACTCTCTACTGGATCCGGCACGACTGCGTCCACCGCCCGTCGTCGAGGCACCTAGTAATACTGAGCTGGCTGCTGGTCAGCATGCCAAGGTGAATATGACGCTGGGTCTGCAGGGCGATGAGTTGGTGGCAGCCGAGCTGGCCACAAATCCGCTACATTTACAAGCGCCCGCTGAACGGGACTTGATCATTAGGAACCGCATCAAGACGCCAACGCTCGACGACATTGTCGTTGAGGCAGCGGCAACGACAACCATGACGACGTTGGAGGAGCAGCAGCAACAGCAGCAAACTATCGATGCCGATAATGAAATAATGAGCATCTCATCGGTTCAGTTTCAATGTAATTCGAATGTTGTTTAACGGTAAGCTTGAAATTTATTTATTTATTCAACAATTATTTTATTTTTTCCCTTTTGCCTTACTTTCGCACTTCTTTTTCTGCTCTTCAGCGGCACATTTATCCAACGTCTGTGAGTATATAACGAGATCTATTAGCCGATTCGAGTAGCCAGTCTCATTGTCATACCAAGCGATTAGTTTGACGAAATTATCATTTACATATAAACACGCAGTCGCATCGAATATCGAAGAGTAACGTGCACCACTGAAATCACTGGAGACCACATCATCTTCAGTGTATCCCATAATACCCTTCATTTCATCATTGGCGGCTGCTTTGAACGCCTCCTTGATGTCATCCATTTTGGCGGCGGTGCCCAAACGACACGTCAAATCCACAACAGAAACATTTGGTGTGGGCACACGGAATGCCATTCCGGTTATCTTCCCATTCAAATCGGGTATAATTCGACCCACTGCATCGGCAGCACTAGTGCTCGTCGCGATTATGTTAGACATGCCACTGCGGCCATCGCGCCACACGTTCTTGGTAGGGGCATCCAATAAGTTTTGGGAGGCAGTACATGCATGAACCGTTGCCATCAAACCTTCAACAAATCCAAAATTATCATGCACCACTTTTACCATAGGCGCCACGCAATTGGTGGTACACGAGGCATTCGATATGATCTTCATTTCGGGCTTATACTTATCCAGATTAACGCCACACACAAACATGGGCGCATCCGATGCTGCCGATATAACCACCTTCTTGGCCCCACCCTCCAAATGTGCCTTGGCCTCCTTGATATCTGTAAATTGTCCCGTACATTCTACTACCGTCTCCACGCCCATATTTTTCCAGCCGATCTTCTTGGGATCCATCTCATTGGTTATCTGTATCTTTTGGCCACAAGTGACCAATTTGTTGCCATCGACTGTAATCTTATTGGGGAATACTCCATGCGACGAATCGTAACGCAGCATATAGGCCATATATTTGGCATCCATCGAGGGATCGTTGATGGCCACCACCTCAACATCACGTCGCCTTATTGCCTCGCGCAGAAAAATTCGTCCGATGCGTCCAAACCCGTTTATAGCAATACCTGACATTTTTTCAAACGTAATTTATATACACAAATAGAAGTTTTCCCAAAAATACTTATTTCCATGAAGCTCTGTGTGCAACTGAATATTCGAGAATTACTAAATCACAGTTACAAAACTTTTTGACATTTGCCGCTTACAGGCATCAAATCCATTTCATTTTTTTCACATTTTTTGGTTGAAAATTGTTTTAGTTTATATTTCACTGTACATGATTTTATTTCTTCCAGGAATTCCGCTGGACAGATTCATTCTCAACAGATTTACGCATCTTCAAAATGAAACAGGACTTATTTAGTATAATTGATATAACTTCTTGATGTACGCTAGATATAGTAAATTTATATAAATATTCATTATTAATATTATTAAATAGTAAATAGTAAATATTGATGCTAAGCAACCAAATTTGGTATTTTCGAAAAGTTTTTCTGAGTTGCAGTTGGGTTTTTATAAATAACGAATGTGAATTTATTTAAGTAAAACTAAGTTAATTAAATATCTATTCTGAACTTAATGATTGATGGTTGTATCAAATGTTCATCTTACTTTAGTTACTTCTAGTATTGTTTCAGTTACATTCACACAAAGTTAAAGCTACATTTACTCAATTTTCTATGGATATTTTTATCGCATTTTCCTAAACCCCTAACTAGATGAATATGTAATAAACCAAAGCTTTTGCCGTGGTTAAACTTTATTTTGGTTGAATTACCAAACAAAACGACGCAAACAACAAAATGCCTTTTGCGGAAAATGAATGTAATTCAAGAGAGTAGAACCTTGTGTGGTTGTGTGCCTTGTGTGTGTGTGTGTGTATGTTAGTATAGTTGGTATTTGGCGAATGCTGTGTGTGTGTGTTTTTGTATAGATGTGTATGTTTGTGGTAGCTGACTGCTCCATTCAAGCAGTCGGTGCAAACAAAAACAAATCAAGCCTGCAAGTCGTAAAATTTTCAGATACCGCCTCTTCACTTCTGTTGGATGCTGCTGCACACTGCGCCGTTAGCGCATAATTAACTGGCCAAAAGCAATAAAGAAAGCCAACTGCAAAAATGGTCAAAAGAATGTGTCTTAAAAATAGTATATGGCAAAAATACAAAATTGTGGAGCATAGCAAAAATGCAAGTATTTAAATGCTGCTTTAAACGAATTATAGCAAATTCGATGGGGCAGTTTAGCTGCACAAAACAGCAGAGGTAACAAAACTGGCTAAAAGCTGGAAAGAAAGCTTGTGAAGCTTTCGAATGAGGCTCAGCGTTTTGAAACGAGGAATTGAGAGCATTTTGTAGTCGTATTTCGGTCATATTTTATGCTGAGTAATATTTTATGCGTTGCTTATAAATCAATCGTGGGCAGCTGCCGGGGGCCAAGTTGCTGCGGGCCAAAAAGGTGTTGCCAAAACCAAAAATGCAAATGCGTATTGCTCAAACATACAAAATCAGCTGCGTCTGTGCCGTGGGTGCCATTATTCACCTTTGTCTGTGTGTTGACACCCTCCATCCCTCTCTCGTTCCATCGACATTCTTTCCCTGCATATTTGATGGAAAATTGTGGGAGTGGTTGGGGCCAAGAAACACTTTGTATGACGACTGGCTCTTAAGCATTCAATTTGGAAGTTTGGCGCGTCGAAATTTATATATTTTAAGTAAATGCCTATTTCCAAAATGGAAGACTTTACTTTAGCAACATTTCAGTTTGACCAAGTAACATTGTGCTGGCAACATTTCAGCTTTGGCAACATGCTTATCAAATATTCAACTTGTCATCTCTAGTGTGTTAACAACTACGCTTATAGGTTAAAGGAGCGAAAAGGTAAAGGCTGATAATCTATAGATTAAATTATATTGTAGCTTATAATATTATACTTACCTTGTCAAATTAATTTTTTCTAATGACAATATTTCAGTTAGTCTTGGGAAATCAGCTTGTGAACCTAATTTTGTTGGCAATTTTATTTTTGTTTTAGCAACATTCAACATGTGTACATATATATTTAAAACTTGAATTGATAAATAGCCAATTTTAAATTGCAGCTTGTCATCTTTAATTTATTTCACTGCCTTAGCAGCATTTCAGTTTAGCAACATGCTGCTATTTATTCAGCTTGCAATCTTTTGCTTTGTTTCGCTGCCTTATCAACATTTTACTATAGCAACGTGCTGCCATTTACTCAACTTTTGCTAACAGCAAGCAGCATGTTGCGTAGCATTCGTATTTAGACGAATACAGCTTAACGCCCACACACAGAGAAACCTGACGCTCTCTCTCTCTTGCTTGCTCTCTCATTCTTTCGCTCTCCTGGCCATAGGGTCCTGGCCATTTCATGGTGAGTTCTGGCACCGCACCAGAAAAAAAGGGGTCGCTGATTACGAAATTGTTGAAACATCAAGAAGCGGCAGCAGCAGCAGACGTGAATTTCTTTATTGTTATAATGTATATATTGTATATTTTACTCTGGCTGATCATAAAATTTGCCTAAATGGAAATTAAAACTTCAGCCAGCAGATGTCATTGCAAAAGTCTTCAATACGAAAATGCATTGCGACTTTGTTGGTCTATTTATTTACGCGGTTGTTTTGCTGCTGTCGAAATTTATGCGGCAAACTTTAAAATTGAAACTGTTTTCACAACTGCGGCGACACGAGTAAAGTTTTGACATTAAAAGAGCTGCATAAAGTTTATGCCAAGGTTAAAATTTACGCTAGCTGTTTTTAATGCATTTTCAAAGTTTCTAGATGCATTTTTTGTTTTACTTTTTGTTTTCATGCAAGCAAACACAAATTCTTAATTTCAGAGGGTCAATGCATCAGTAATTTTTAAAGAAAGCTTAGCTGCTAATGCTTTTCACGATCTTAACTCTAGCCTTAAAAGTTGTTGGGTTTGAATATTTCATTTTATTTTTACTGCCTTTCGCTGACAACTTGAATAACTATGGGAAAGTTGAAAAAATGGCGAACTAGTCTAGCAAACAGTTTATATCTTTAAAAAATATAAAATCGTTTTTCAGATGGAAAGTTTAGTGTTACCGATAAAAGAAAAAGTTTTATTAACTTTTTAAATTTCATACAACTTTTGCAAAATGGATTATTAGGTTTAATCTTTTGGAAAAAATATGAAATTATTTAAATTACTTGCACTTAAGCTGGCTTAGTAAGAAAATTACATTTAACCGAGTTTCCTTTGAATTTCTGGTGCAATTGCAGACTGCAAAATAATACCATCAGGAGAATTTCAAAAGCTTTTCCAAAGAATTGTACTGGCAATTTGGAAAATGTAGTTGTACGATGGTTCTTTGCAATTGTTATTTTCTAAGAAGTATGAAAGCTGAAAATAACGAAGCTAACTTCTGGGAAAACTGGGAAAAACAAACACAGACTTATAAGCAACAAAAATATTATTGCATTAGTGATAGAAATTTCCTTATTGTTAAATTAAATAAATACTTAATAACTATAATAATAATAATAATAATAATAATGATAAGCTCATACACAGAAAACATTGGAAAGTTTTTGCACAAGCAATATTGGCAATTTCATATTATTTACCAATAAATAAACTCAACCCTTATATAAAAGTTTTGTGCAGAAAATTGTTTATCATTTAGGGTTCATGTTAAATGCGTCTCAAGGGTATCTTTATAAATGTATTTATGGGCCACTTGTTGTTGGAGTTGGCGAAAGCCGCATAAATAAGTATCTAACATAAATAGTGGCACTTTAAGAGCCAATAACATTAAAGCCATGGACAATATCAATAAACTGAAAGTGATGGCCAAAAGAAAGAAAGACAGAATAAAATTGAAGCAGTCAACATTTTGGGGCAAATCGTTTTTGGCAAGCAAACAGCTGAGCTGATCAATAACTTAAGCAGCTAGAGCTGAAAAGCCATAATCACATTGCAGAGCTGGCCAAAATAGCTGCTGATGATGCGCTACAAATCAATGCATAATGCAACAGCAGCAATTGCAGCTGCAACAATAATGAAGTTTACCAAAAATCAGCTGGCAAACGCTTTCTTCTACCCAAATAATTCAAATCTAAAATGCCATGCTGCAAGTGAAATTGAAATTCTGTATTCGACGCGACTCGACTCGACTCGTAAACAAATTGAATTGTCAAACCCAACTGTGCTCTTCAACTGCTGTTCACCGAACAATGAGGCGAACAAAGGCGAATTTGGAGACTACTACAACGACTACTAACACTGGCATCTAATTGTTCGCTCAAGTGTGCCCAGGGCGGGAAATGAAATCAAAAGCTCCATGCAGGCGTTACACACTTCCAAACCAAACCGTATTGCTCAATTCTTTTTTGGGGGCACCAGAATTTACCATAAGCATTTTTGCATTGCTTTCGGTTGAGTTATCGCACTAGTACATAAGAAACAGAAACGAGGCCTTCAGCTTACGAGTGGCGCACACAAAATGACAGTAAACTAAAAAGTAAAATAAATATTAATGTGCCAGAAGTTGCTCTACTGGAACATACTCTGTAAATCGTCAAATGAACTGAAAAAATGAGCTCATGTGGGAAAATGTAATGACGCTAGAATTGAATAGTCATTCACATTTATATGGAGAATGAGTGCTTTATAAACCAGAGCAGATTTTTTATATATATATATATGACACCAGAAACTTTATCTTTGCCTCGTGTCTCACACCCAAAATTTGTACATTTTTGAAATTGTAATTGAAAACGCATGAAGAAACAAAACTCTTACAATTTCAACGCTTAAATTCTAAAAATAAATGGCATCATTTTCTGCTCAGAAACTGCAGCAGCTACGCAGATCTTCTTCTCCATCCAGCAGCAATTGTAAAATAAATGGTATAGAATTTGATAGTTACGGTGGAAGAGCCAATTGCAAAAGGCAATTTTGTCTTTAGAAACTTTGCCAAGCTGTGCTCGAGAAAAGAGTGTTTCTTTTATTTTCCTCTTCTTATTGCTGCAATAAACAAATTTGCAGCTGCTTGGCCAGGTCGTTTCAGGCAGGTCAGCTTAGGTGAGTTCCTAGGGCACTTAACAGGCGGATGGATTTCGATTTCCTTTCTTATTTACGAGCTGGCTACTTGAAAAATTGCCCTCAAATTGAATTGCAATAAAGGTTAGGCAATTAATTTACTTAGAGGCTAAAGCAACCGCAGCAATTACATTGATATATGATGTATGTATGTATATATAGAGTATATATTAGTTGTTGTGGAGTACAAATTGGTTTGATGCGCACTGCAGGTCCCATAAATGTACGACTAGCATTAAGCTTAAGCGTGCAACGAGACGTATACGTAATGTCATAAGAGCCAAATGTCATGAAATTTCATTACGGTTCGAGTGCAGAAGTCAACAAAATTGTTGTTTCTGCTGAATACTGAGTTAAACTGTCAGCTAAACCAATTACACTTGCACGCCACTGACAACGGCAACAACAACAACAATAAAAACAGTGACAACAACAACAACAACAATGACAACATCGGCAAATAATGTCAATAGCAGCAAAAACAATGTTGCTATAAAGTTTCGAAAAGGAAACGGAAACCGCAACAGCAGCAGCGCTTGAGAAATGGCTGCACTGAGGAAATGACGTTGAAAAACTGTGAAAAATATCCATCCACGCACACACACACACACACACACACATATATAACACACCACATAAAAATAAAAGAGAGCGAATTTTTTTTAATAAGCTGCAACTGAGAAGTTAAAGTGATTTATTCAATTCCATGCCAGCCCAAATAAACAAGTCCTTCAAATAAAAATTGAAGAAGTGGAAATCATCCCGCCAATGATTGACCCAAACAAATCCCAACTGTTGCCCGCCTGTCAAAAACTCATTTATTATTTAAATTTTATAAGGCAAACAGCAGTAACAAAAGCATAAAAAAGAGCAGACAGCCCGATGCTCATTTTCCCAAAGTTTTTTTTTCGGGTTTTTTGGGGGCAGCTGTCAACTTCAATGAGGTATAGGAGACGCTGCAAGGTGGCAAAGCCGCGGACACTTGACGCAATTCCCTTGTATTGTGCGTGTTAAATTCCAATGGAAAGAGGCACAGCAAAGCAAAAGAAAAAAAATACTGAAGGCCATATAACAAGTTTTTAAATTTAAATTATTTTTTTGTCAAAATTACTGTAAAGAATTTGAACAAAAATGAAAAAAAAAGGACATGAATTATGGCTGAAAATTTTTGAAGGGAATTTTTGTTTGAATGTGGGATATGCTGCGGGAATGGCTTTTGCTTCAAAGTCTTGTAAACAGTGTTTATAAGTTTTTAGTTGGCTTGATTTAAGCCGGAACTTTAAGTAACTTAAATACAAGAAGTAAATTTGTTATGCATATCGAATTTGTATGCATTATCCTTCCGTTTAACAGGTGGCATTTTAATGTTTCGTCAACACAATAAGAAATTCAAACTCAAGAACCCAAAATTCGTAGTCATACAGGAAAACAAATTGAGACAACACACAAAAAATTCAAGTCGACGCTTCTCGTGCTAAAAAAATAAAAAAAAAAACAAATAATAAACGGTTGTGCACTCTAGAATTTATGTCATGACATTTTCAGTGTCTTCTCATTGTTATTGCTACAAAAAAAGTATTTCTTAGCATTTCAGTTGATTCTTTGTTGTGCATAAATAATTGTTTGTGAGCACGTTTACCAGAGAGCAGCCAGGGCAAGCAACAAACAATGGCCAAGTACATGCAAGGCGAAGTCAACTGGCAGCACAGAAGTCATCATTTGGTAACTCGGTTTATAGTGGGCGACATGGTGTGGCACAACTTGGCTGCTGCTTTGCGTGACCAAAGTGCACGAGGTGATAAATAATAGTAAAATGTAGACATCACATCAGCTAAACTGAAAACACATCTAGGGGGGTAGCAGTTTCAACTCGAGTGGAAAACAAACAAAGTTGATGCCGCTTTCAAGTTTGTTGTCGTGTTGTTTATAAAGTTGCAACAGTAATTTACGAGTCAACTAGCCAAGGGTAAATAGCATTTAGTGCGCCTTAACACTTGACTGGCTTATCAAAAACGGAAGAAAATGAAAGAAAGACAGAGCGGGGTACAAAATGCAATTTTCTTCATATCCAATCTGGAAAATAACCTTGCACGAATGAACGCAGGCTGTAACCACAGCAAAGATATCCCCTGTAAGCACCTCTTATCTCATGCAGCTCACCCGCCTTGACGGATAGTGGTGAAGGAAGCAGGTTAGTTGCTCTTGTCCTTGTCTTTATGTTGCTGCTGGCATTGCGCAATGTGGTCTAAAAATATGTATTAATGTAAATATGCATATGCTTCAAAAGCAGCGACAACAAAGCACTTGTAGGAATGCTCTGTCTGTCTGTGTGTGTGTGTGCTTCAGGTTATACCCTGTATTATGTACATACACACACGTTTGCAAGCCACGTGCCTCGAGCATTTACCAACTGATAGCTGATAAAAAAAATGCATTGCTCGAATAGCAGTCTTTTGTATTGACTCTTATGCAAATCTGAAATCCTTTTAAAAAGTTTTTCACTTATGCCTATTTTTTTTTATCATTTTATCGTTCCACTTTAACAAATCTAAGTAGTACTTCAACTTTTAAGCGTTCTAGAATTTAATAATAGTTTGTATGTAAATAAAGAAAGACAGAGTTTCTTTTTTGCGCAACAAAAGTTTTTATTTATGTACTTTTTAATATATATTTTTATGTATATACACATATGTATATTAAACAGACACAAATGTATACTTAATATGGCCACATTTTTTTTTTCCATTCCCTAGCACCACTCCATGATTTACTTGTTACAGTGTATTCTAATTTAAACAACTGCAGGCACACTCACCACAAAGACAGTTAGAAAGTTACATATATAAGTACAGTTACATATATAAGTACAGCTAAAAGCAAATTACGTGTAAATATGAATACAAAATGCGCATATGAATTGCTATTTGTTCTTCACCTTGACTCGGTCTCTCTATTTGTCATTCTCTCGCTCTCTCCCTCTCTCTCTCTTACTGTGTGTGTGTGTGTGTGCTAGTCTGTCTCGCTCTGGGCTAACAATAGCCTTAGACAAACTCGGAATCCGAGCACACTCTCATTAAACTATGTTTGACAAGTTAATTGTTAGCCCAAGTTGAAGTTGTCACGAAGCAAAAAAGAAAAAAACATTAAATAGAAACATTTCCACCACACGAATTATGAATTTAGTTCGATTTTAATAACATTTCGTGTATGACATGCGCAGCAGCGAAAACTATTTGATAATATCGTGGCTCATTTGAAATTAAATGGAATTTTCCATATATTTGGAGTACTTTACTTTTTAATTAATATACAATTTTAATGGAAAGTCATTTGATTATAGTCTGTACTTTATTATAGTCTGTGTATATTATTATTGTCGAAAGTTTTGGAGATACACTAAGCCCAGCTGGTAAACATTTTAGCCACAGTTATTTAGTTATTACAATGCAATTTAACAGTAAGTTTTTATATTTTACTGGGGCCAACATAAAAACATAAATGGGAATCGGGATTTAAATTCGTTTCGCTACAAAATAAACAACAATATTTATGCTTTGGGAGACCATCTTTATTATACTCCTTATACCGATTTTTGTACTCTTGTAAAAAGTATTCTCACTCGATGAAATTGTATTTAAAAGTTTTATTTAAGTTTTGCCTATAATCTGTTACATGAAATCTTCAAGAATTAAATTATGTTAAATATGCATTAGCCACTTTACAGAGGCATTAATTAGAAAATCTGTTACTCTCCAACAAATTTCTACATAATCTAATTGAAAATGAAAAAACCAGCTGAAAGTGCTTTTCAGATTCAATTAAAATTTTTTTTTAATAATTATTAAGTGAAAATTCAGCGAATTTTGGCTTATGTGTGCAGCATTATGCTTATTAAAAGTGTGTGTCAAGACACAAAAAATGCGTGGAAATGTTGTGGGAAAACGTAAGCATACGAAAAACTTTCAAACAAAAATTTTCTTATGTTTATTTTCACTTGCCACACTTTGGTGGCTGCTGCCGCAACTGCCACTGGTACGGTTGTTGCTGTTTTTGTCGTGGCACAACATCTCTTCTGCGCACAAACTGAAAAACATAGAGAAAGAACAAAATGCCACATAATCTGTTTGTGGATTTGTGGCAGCATAGAAATAGAATCATGCATATAAAGAGCTCGATGGATTCCTTCCCCGTTTTGTTGACGGTGAGAAAAGCACAGGACCCAGGACACGGGATGCGGGCCGTACGGAAACTGTGCCAGCTGCTGTTCTGTTGACTCCTGTCCAGGGCATATTTTATATATCTTTTTACAGCACATCTATTGACGTGGAGGGATGGACGCGCGTGGGGAAGATGGCGGCAGACTAAGCTCTTAATTGGCTATTGAAAGCGAGTCGCAAACAAAGCAAAAACTTTGACTGTGGCTTTAAATAGAAAATGGAATTCCCACTGCCTCAAATAAATAATGAGAGCCTTGCCTCCCCTTTGTGCAACTGCCACATAAAATACATAAAGAGCGCGCCGAGTTACTTTGTTACTTTCATAGCTGCGATTTGATTAGTCAGAAAGCGTATTAAATCTCAAAAAAAAGAAGAAGAAATTATGTATTGCAGCAATTTATTTGGATTTGTATTTGAATTATATTTTTGAATACGCTGCTCAGGCACAAGCAGGCCGTATTTGTCTGGCTTTAGAAGAAGTGTCTTAAGGGTTGAGCATATAACATAATTCGATGTTTATTCTCTGAATTTCTTGAGAATGTATTCTGAAATACAAAATCTGTTTTTATTTGATTTTTTAAAATTGCTCATCTTTATATTTGTGTTCTAAATGCTTCATTCATTCTGCTAATAACTCTTGGCCAAATACCGCATAATTTTGTTATTTGTCTATAAGAATATAAACAATTCGTAATTATGCGCAATAATAATTGAAAATTGTGAAGTAAATGGGCGAAGCGCATCCACAACGCATAAGTTGAAATAAATAAATTTCGTATTAACATCGGGCACTCTTTCAATATTTATATTAAGTAGATATTCATCAGTTTAATGTTCGATTACTCATACGCCGTGGGTTGTTTGCTCATCGATGATGTTGATGACGTTTATGATGATGACTTCATGGTGGCATTTACTCTCTATGCTTAGGTATATGTGTGTGTGTGTGTGTGTGTGTGTGTGTACTTCTTTCGGTCTGTTTGAGCTTTAATGCATATCAAATATAATAACCTGGGCTATTAGCCAACGCAGACGACACACATTAATAGGGCGTGGGCGTGGCAAATGCCTCTAACTGTTATTATGCACACTTGCACGTATTTACACAAATTTGGTTGAACTAATTTTTGGTTTGCGTTGGCAGAGGGTATCAGAAAGATATATATCATTTTCGTGTAATGTGTGACAATTAAAACTAGCGACTTGTAATAAATTCGTACATATACATATCAGCACTCAGCCTCAATTTCATTATCCACACTTTTCTCCCCTTATTTTCAGTTCGTGTTAAATCTAGAGTCAGAGTATTTCGCAGTCGGGTACGTTTGAGTGCAACATTTTTGTTTTGTTGGCGCAACTGTTGTAATTACGCCGAGCGCGCGAAAACAATTTAGGAAAATGCGCGTGAAAATGTTATGCTCCCTCCCCAGCACCACCGCCACCCATAGGCAACAATGTTGCCAAGTTCCGGCTGTTGGGTAAGAGAGGTGTGGGAAGTTGGTTTTTAAACTCATGTTGCCACAGTTGATTGCACTTGTGACTGGCGCACTTCTAACCCGCAACAGAAAGCTAATTATTGCTATACTCACGTCTGTTGACAGTGTCGCCTGCTTTATCGATTGGAAAATTCGTGTGTGGGCGTGGCTGTGGGCGTCACTCCATTGGGGTATGCGCAATCATTGAGCGCATTCAAAACTTAACTCTGCTCTCAACAACTATATGCATATAAATTAATATATGTATACGTGTGTGTCAGGTGCAGCATTAACTATAGTTTATCAGCCAGTTTATGCACTGAGAGAATGTGGATGTAGTTTTCTATTATCTAAAATTAGCTGTCTATAATGTGACAGATACGCAGACTAGCTGAGAAAAGTCTCTATTATATTATATGCTCATTTTATGTGGTTAACTTTAACCAGCTTTTCTTTTAGTGTAGGCTTGATAAGTACACACATGCTAACCGCTGTCTACGTGTCCTGAGCTGCCAAGTTGCATGTGAAGGGTGCTCCGCAACAGCATTCGTTACACGCATCATTTTTGCTACCAAACACATACACACACACACCCATACACAACTCCACACCGCTTAAACTCATGTTGCATATTGAAGTGAATTTTTTTTTTTTTATTGAAATACGTGTCACAAGTGAATACCAATGAGGTGTTCTCCGTGTTCTCTCTGTATTTCTCATTGAAAGTTTCACTGACAATTTCTTGGCCGTTCGCAGCTGTTTTTTGTTGGCCCATAGAACTGTTATTGCTGTGGAGCACTTGAAGACATCATCATCATCAGCTTGCAATTGTAAAAATCGCTTGTAAATTTGTAAAAAGTTGTTGGGTGACATTTTCAAATACTATGCAGCAGCTTGCCTTAAACTTTTTACGCATTTTCATGGCTTGCATAACGAACCCTTTTCAGCTTGTTCAAAGGCAATTTGGCTTGCATAACCAACCATTTGTTACCTGATTTAAATTTTGGTGGGCAAGTGGCTGCAAAAATGAAGCGCATATTAAGTATACGTCGCGTTTGCCCGCATGTCGTTCAAGCGTGTGGCATGTGTGGCATACATATGTATGTACCTACATACATATACGAAAATTCCGAGTGTCTGGCTTAAAATAAATATTTACACGTGTGGCTTGCGAGTAGCTGCAAATTGGCAGACTCCGCTCCGCTCCAGCCAACCCCATTCATTTTAAGTGCAGCTCATTTACAGGCGTTGCCTGGCTGCCTGCTTGATGTATTTTCATACCCTGTAAATGTAATGGGAGAAAGACAGTTTCACACATCATTTGATAAGGCAGAAGCAATTAGTGTCTGCAAATTATTTAATTATTAAACTATCTTTCTAGCTGCTATGACTGGTTTGTCTGTCTGTTCGAGTTACAATACCTACTCTCATGAAAAATATGCTATGACTGTTGGTAAGTTGGGGCCATGGTTTGAATCAATAAGATTGAAACATTAATTTCCAATATGGCAAATGGAAAACATTAAAATGTAGTCTTGATATAGGTTATGATTCGAAAGCTGTGCATTTTGAAACTCTGATCACTTTTGAGAAAGTTATGACAGTGGAAAATTGTTACCCGTTTGTGCAACCACTTTTTGGAACTAGAATTTTGACATGCAAATCAAGCCAGCAATCATTATAAAAACCGAGGTTTTTGCAAATCGGATCAGCTTTGAGAAAGTTACTTTTTTTAACACTCAAAATGAGCCAGAATCGCCTCTACAAATTTCAATGTAGTTTCAAATTAGAAGCCAAATCATGTTCAAAACGTTGTTGTTCTTAATAATTGGTACGGTTTTCACAAGATTTTCTTATTTTGGCAAGAAAAACACGATTACATTGCCCTTGGCCTTTTGCAGGGTAACTGTCCGTTAAACCCGGACATAATTAAATCGGATTTCGTTCAATCACTCTGAGTGTTCATATATTTACTCAACGGAATGACTTGGGGCTTCATTTTGAGCAGCGCTCTTTAACAGCAGCTGTCAAAATGTGTGCAAATTGAATTAATTAAAAGCGCTGCGTCAGCTGTTTGTTTCTTTTTTAACTGTTGCGCTTTTGATATTGTTGTTGCTGCTGTTGTTGCATGCATATACGTTTCATGCTGTGCTCATGACTCGCCATTTGTAAATGTTGCATGCAATGGGGCGTTAGCCAAAAAAAAAAAAAGAAGAGATATTTGTCAGCAGCACTTGGCGCGCTAATGAGCTGCAGTTAGTCTGCATGTTGTGTGGGCGTGACAGAGGCGGCAATTTACACTGTTTGTGGGCTGTGCAGAGGCGTAAAAGACTTAGGCGAGCAGTCTCAAACTGAATAATGGGCTATAAACAAGGCAATAAGCCGCACGACAAGAACAACAACTTAAAGTCTTAGGCCAGGCCAAGGCAAGCTAAGAGCACATAAAAGCCAAACACATCGACTTATCCTTTGGCACACTGAACTCCCTCCTGAAGTGCTTCTTCTTCTTCTGTGGCTGTCAATAGTTGCCATTGTTCATTTATAGAGTGGCTAAACTAAAGACTTAACTGAAAGCCATGCAGCTAAGCTGATGTGGCTTCCTTCACTTTTGGCCAAACTAGAGACACATCTGATCGATGCTGTGTGAGTGTGCTTAGAGTGTGTATGTGTGGCAATGTGAGTGTGTGGCTTTGCGGCTTGTTGTTCATTGTTCAAACACACAATGAGGTTTGTGGCATTTGACATTTGATATTATTGCGACACTCATCGAAATATTGGCTAGACTCAAACAATGAAAGTATTTCTTTAGATAAATATGAAAATTGTCTGCAACGAATTAAAATAATGATTTGTAGAAATTATTTTTTTTAATTGAGTTAAATATATATTTATATTTTTTAACTGCCGAATTTAAATGCAATTTTTTTCTAGATGCCATATCATTCTCAAAATAGTTTTGCTATTGAAAATTCGTTTAGTTTTCACTAAGTTTCATTAGTTTAATTTTTTAATTTAAATGCGATTTGTTTCCAGTGGCATTTTTTATGAGTGTATTTTTGGTTAAATTTCAAATCAAAGTTAATGTCTGCGACTGATTTTGACAACACTGCAGCTGCCAAATGACAATTAAATGAGACAAAAGTCTGTGTTGGGCAGGACATAAATTATAATATGTATTTGAATGAGCCAAAGGCACACACAACCCAAAACTAATTTGCATGGACGGCGTGCAACTTGCCCGTTAACTCCCCAAAGTGATAAAGACATAAAGACCTGCCGACAGGCAGAAACAGTCCCCAAACAGTCTTGGGCAAACTTGGCATGCCTAACTATTTTGCCACATAAATCAAATGCCGGATATGGCCAGAAGCTATTTTGGTTGCTCTGCTGTTTCTCGACTCTTGTTCTTTGAACGGGCATTTCACGCTATCTGCGCAATTAAAACGGCAGAGCATGGTGAACTTTATTTTTTTATATACATATATATTTTTTTGTTCATCCCCAAAGGCATTGGCAACTTGTTTGCTTATCGGCAGCCCTTAGTGCCCTCCCCCAAAACAGGAAGTGCGCTGTGCCATGCAAATTTGTCAACATTTGTCGGCCAGAAAACGATTTTATTTTTGCTTTTAGGTGTCAGTTTCAGATTCCGCAAATGTTAAATGGAAATGGCAACGTAACCCAAAAACGGAACTTTGCTCATTACAATGGGGACCTCCCAAAGAAACAAAGAAAATAGAAGAAAATTCACACACAAGGGCTACAAATCAGGGCGTGTGTAATGTGGCATTAAGCTGGAAATAATTTGAATAAATGACGCTCAACGACGATGACTCGACGCACTCGTCGATAATTATTTTAATGACACTGTAACACGCTCGCTGACAATTTGAAACCTTTGTATTAATCATTCCGGCGGGCTCTTGCATCTTGAACACATGAATTTGTAATGCTTAGCTTGCTCACTTGCCAACATGCAATTAGCGGGCGAGTTTCAAGTAAACGACACATGTCTCGTACATATCATATATATTATGTATTCGTTCGTATGTATTTGTGACTCCACATAAGCAGCCACAACTGCGGTATACTAAAATGTAATATTCGAAGTGCTTGGGGCCCAAGACGAATAAAGCTAAATGGCAAATAGAAATTTTTCGTCTGCCGCAATGAATACAAAAGTTATCACATGAAAGCCATCTACGGTTTGAAAAACAAAATTGAAATACCCTTGCAAAGGATAGTTTAAATATGTACGTAATATTCTTATGAATTTGTAATGAAAATATGTTTGCCAAGCAATTTTTGCGGTTGAGTACACTTGCAGATGGTACGCGCCCTGAGTCTGCATTCAAATAAATTATACTAAATAAAAAAACAATTCTTTTTCATCCATTACATATTTGTTTAACTGATTGTTTCTGTAACAAGTTTTCTTTCACAATCCCACTAAGGGAAGTTAACAATTTAACTTTATCAAAACTGAACTGATCAATATTTTGTTACAGAGTTCTTATGAAGTCCTAAGTTACCCACCAGCAAGTGTACAAAACAAAAAAGGGTCAAAACTCTTGCCAAAGATATAAAATGGCCAAGTAACGAAGAGGTCTTCAAAAGAAAAATTGCAAAAAGTAAATATAAATATAAGAACAACAATGTACACTAAAGACACGAACTAAATAAATATTGGGTAACATTGGACCAAATTAAGTACTTTTGGCAGCTGCAATATTATGTATACGTCATGTGATTGCCCTTGGGGCAATGCTACAAAAATCGTAGCATACTTTTGCGAGCACGGTAATTGAATTTTTAACACAGACGTCAAAACGACTTAAGCGAATATCAGACACATTCACAGTTCAACGACTGTGTGAGGTCAGTCAACAAGATATGGCAAAAAGAGCCAAAAACAAATCAGTTTCATTTAGAAATCCAAGAACTTCCTTTGTCCGGAAATGCTGCCACAAAAAGTTGATAATCATAAGTCGCCTTCGCAAAATAAAAGAGAAAACTTAAAAAAATGCACGAAGTTAACCAATAGTGGAAATGTGGCAAAGTTGCAACTTGTTTTATCACTTGGCTCTTTACCAAAAAAAAAAAAACGTGGAATCAAACCAGAAGCCCGCATAGTACTCGGCCTGACAAACCGGAAATGAAACAAGGCAGTGCAGCAGGCGGCAATGAAGAGTGACAGCTGCTGCCACCAATGCCAAGCGTGTTGAGTATTGCCGAAAATTACCAAAAAAGGGCTAGTGGCGGGGGGTGGAGTTGTCTAAAAGTTTAAATGGTTTCGGGCACTGTAAAATCAATAGGCGAAGAGCTGTCAGCAGTTCAAGGCTTTTCTTTTTGGGCACTACTCTAATGGTGTCTGATTTTTAACTTATACTTAAATATAAATGTGTTTCGTACAGCAATTACTGCAATTATTCTAATTAATATCGATCTACTAATTTATTTACTAAGCTTTTTAATTCAGCCTTTTGAGCTGACATTGTAATAATAACAAAACGCACATTTCAAAGAATCACATATCAATAAAAGCTTATTACGTCTTTAAGTAACATTGCTTGAAGGTTAAATGAAGTATTATAAACTGTCTCAACCCCAATCTCAATACTTGCGTGCTGGCAGCAAATTAGAGAGTTGAACAGCATGACGGTAATCAACTATATTGTAGACGGAGACATAATTTGAGTATAGCATAGCTTTAACTATACGCTATCAAAAGACACATACATAAAATATATGCGACACAGACGGATAATGAGCGGGGCGTCAAGAGAAACCCCTCGACAAAAGCGCACCACAATTTCAAATTCAAGGCACCCCTACTTTAGGAGCAACCCTTTTGCACAATTTCAAGTCAATGGCAAACGAAATCTAGATGCAAACTTAAAGAGATAGCTGAACAGTTTGAACATGCTTAAGTTAATCGCATTGGCTTAACTTAATGCTTATTGAACGGCAACTTAAGCGTTTAAAACCGCTTCTGGCAATTGAAACGAAAAGTCAATTTAAATCAGGTCAAAGAAAACAGTTGAAAGGGAAATTGAAACGAATCAAAGCAAGCGTGCAGCATGCTGCATGACGCATGCAAATTCTCTCAACAGCTGCAAGCAATAATCACGTCAACTTTAATGTTATACAAACATTTGAAATGCAGTAATTAGAAATGCAAATGAGAAGTTAAATCACAAAAAGCAGCAGCAAAGATTTTCACGGAAAACTGGACACGTGAACGCATATTAATTAAGCTCAAGATTGCCGTCTGCTAAAGAAGGGGGAGTAGAGTACTGAGCGGGGGTTAAGCATTTGAAAGCAGCTAGTCAAGGCTGCGTGTTTGGTTAAAAAACACACACACACACACAGTTCGCGACGCTATAGTTGATGTGTATTTAATTAAAATTCAAATTTCATAATGTCCCTAAAGATGAAGCACTCAACGGAGGTCACGTTTTGCCCATGAGATGTTTTTTATGTAACCTTTAAGTGTTAGAAAATCGCACACTCAAGTGCCACACACACACACTGTCACATTACACTCAAGTGCTGTGAGCATTTAAGCGTGTTGAAGTGATTAAATCAAAGTTGTTTAAGTGTTTGCGCTTGGGCTTACTCACTTTAATAGCTAATGATTTTATATTTATCAAATGTTTACACTATTTTAATTATTTTGACTTCAAATTGCATAATTAAATTTCAATTAGTAAGTCAATGTTACAAAGTGAAAGTGAATAAAGATAATGAACATGTGCAAAAGTAAGTAAATTAACCAGAAGGAATATTTTTCGATCCCCTTGATCAGCTCCGATAGTATATGAGCATCACAAATCTTAAATAACTATATTATCCAAGTTGAAAGTTTTGACGCATCCCAAAAAAAAATTGTGGGAGTAAAATTTAAAAATGAAAATTGAGCCAGAATCTCGTTTTCAACTTTGAATTGAGTATTTTTCCAGGGGTCTGAAACGTGACAAAAAAATGTTATTTTTTCTTAAACCTGATCACTTCAGGCCAAGTTAATACTGTGCAAAGTTTTGATTGCAAATCTACTGAAAGAAGAATGAATTGATAATTTGCTCAAGCAATGGCAAATGTAATTTGCAATAAAGAAACGCATTGAAAGAGTTGGTTGCATTGTTGTCTAACAGTGTCAGGCAGTGTGGCAAACGCAGAGGGCCAGCAACTGTCTCAAAATAAATAAAATCAAATTGGAAAAGTGCTAGAAATGTTTTATAGACTTAACACACAAGATGCAGCTGCTGTCACACCAAAAGTGTCATAGAGAAAGGCAAAGCCACACGCAACCAATACAAATACACACAAACGAGCAGGCACAGAAGCAAACACACCCACACACACACACACACACAGAGAGGCATTCCCTTGAAAGAGCAGCAGCAATGAGCCGCATGCTGAGTATGTTTTGCATACAAAGCAGCTTAGAGACCAGCCAGAGAAGAAGAAGAGTAGACGCAAGAGATGCCAGCAGCGGGCATTTTATAAACCTAACTAAGCACAAAGCTCTGTGAGTTTGTTGTTTCTGCATAAATTGTAGCAAATTGTGAATACTATTTGAAATTATAATACCATCTAGCCAAAATAATATTTGTAAACTATTTGAGCAACAATAAAAAGCAAATCAAATCAAAAACTAGCAAACAACGTTATATTTGTTACTCTGCTCTGCGGTTATAATTGAATGCATATCAAAAGCGGGCAGCTTTATGACTATGTGGGTGTGTCTGTGCCTGGGTGTGTGTGTCTGTGTGTGCTGGTGTGTCTCTGCATGCATGACACGCAGTTGCGTGTAGCGTTAAATGGTGGCCCGCAGCTGCAATCGCTGCCAGTTGTCAACACAAAATGGCGCTCGTATGCTAGTCAAAATACAAAATCGATTTGAACAGACAAAGGGTGCTGTAATACTGAATGATAGACGGCCAGATAATCTGCATCTGAAACTTATGATTGTTTGTCCGCTCTTCTTATCGTGTTTTATATAGCCTTGCTTCTCTGAACTTTTTCCGTATATCCTGGACCTTAACACTTTTATTGGCTTCTCGCTTTTCTTATTGAGACTTGCTTTTGTT
The DNA here is from genome assembly GCA_035044105.1 of Drosophila nr. perissopoda 5 BK-2023a. Lineage (NCBI taxonomy): Eukaryota > Metazoa > Arthropoda > Insecta > Diptera > Drosophilidae > Drosophila > Drosophila nr. perissopoda 5 BK-2023a. The sequence continues at coordinate 1,220,261 of JAWNMK010000126.1, forward strand.
TTATCACTTCGCATCTAACCTAGACCTTATGCTTGGCTTCTCACTTTTCTTATCTTTTCTTATTCAGCTTTGATTCTCTTATTGCTTTTGTTGTCATTGCTTTTATTTCTCACTTTTTAGCTACAAAAATTGCATAGGGTATTGAATTGACTGTGTAATCTGTGCATACTGCAACAGGAGTTGACTATGCCGCCCAAAATATGTCAGGCTCGATTGTTGCAAGCACCCGGTAGCATCTGTCAATAGTCAGGCTTGCATAACGCCCACAAACAGTGATTTATGCACATGTGCGTTTATTTACGATGGGGCAGGCAACAGAAGGAAAAGGGTTAAGTAATTGGTCAGTATTGAGTTCAGTACAGCTTTTAGCGCACTTCAGTACTGTTTCAATATTGTTTTCATCTGGATTTACCAAATTGTCAAGGCGTTAAATTGTAAATGACAACGATGAAAATTAATTGTTGTTATTCTTTTTTTTTGACAATGCTAGACAAATTTAGCAATTATTTGGTTGCACCGAAACACTTGTTTATTGTAGCAAATTTCATTAATTTGAGAGAGGGACTCGTGCATGACCATACAATATGCGCCTAATTAATGCAAAGCAATTAACTTAATTTATCTGCATTCTACCTAGTGCCGAGCACGTACTTCCATTCCACTCAGCAGTTGGCTTGCTCAATTCCATAACTATGGAGTACAGAGGGAGAGAGGAGCAATAGCATCAGAATCAGCAGTAGTAGGGTGAATCACTTGAATCGATGGGCCACTTTCATTAGGTTATTTGTGTAAATCACTCCAATTGCGCACTGAATGGATTCAATATGCTACTGCGCATTGCTATACCCTGTACTCATTAAAAGTGGGTAAGAGAAAGGTGTTGTAAAAGTTGTGGAATCTTTGCTCGAGTTCAAAAGAAAAAAACCTTTGCTCAACTGTGTTTAGGCATTGGAGTTGCTGTATATAGATAGAGATAGAAACTCTCTGAAGTGTTGAATATCAATCTTGCACTTTTGTTAACCTTCACAGGATATCTGCGACTCCTTCACCTCTTAATCAGCGTATTCCTAGTTGTTTTTCGTTCGTGTGTTGGTCTTCCACTTAAGTGGTAAACATTTATTGTGCAGCTTTGTGTTTGCATATTAATTAATTAGTTCGCTCGATTCAAGTTTGAGTTGTCTTTAATTTTTTGCCTCGAGTACAATTCATTCCAATTTAACGCAAAAACATTTTTAATGCTCTGTAAACAACAATAAATAATGCTTTAACAGCTAGCCGAAAAGCTGTGGCGGCTTTCAAGAAGCTCGAAGCTGATAAAGGCCATTGTCTTCAAGTATTAATGGGTGGCTTCTATTAAACTGAGTGCAAACAAGGCAAAGACTCGAAAGCAACGTTCTCAAAAACCATTTTCCTTCCGATACCAAATGAAATTCTCGTGGTGTTCAAAGATTTTCGTTTGTGATTTTGGTAGGCGTATATATTTGATATTTAAATTCAAAAACTTATTTAAAATTCTTTCTTTAATGGTATATGAACGAAATTAGAGCCCTTTGCAGAAACCGAGTATTAAAAAAAAAAACTTTTTACTTTTGTCGCGGTGGCAAATATTTGAGCCTTTAAATATGCAGCATTCTTTTCTTGGTTGACTTGTTGTGTGTGGGTGTGTGTGTGTGTGGAGGGGACTGTCAAACGCAATAAATTCTCTCAATTGATTTTTGTATATCCTCTGAATATCTCACAACTCTGACCCTCTCGCTCTTACTCTCTTTTGTCAAAGTGAAACCGCATTTAAATGACTAATAAATTGAGAATTTTTTTATTTCTTACTTATTTTGATTTCACATTAGAATGTTTTATTCATGCAAACAGAAGCTGCGACCCCCAGAAACATATTAACATATTTACACATTTAAATGTTTTAATACAGCCAAAAAACAAAAAAAAAAAACACCATCTACAATTGAGAATTCCAAAATGCTTTCAATGGCAATGCTGCATAAACGATAAAAACAAAAATAAAACAGCTCGTGAAACTTTTGGCCGGATCATAATATAAACAGAATTGCGGCACTTGTAAAAACTTTACATAGCAGGTATATTTATTACAAACTTTCGACTCACTGAGAAAAAGACTGTTTTTAATGTTGGCAGAAAACGTTAATTGTCAAACATTTTGTACAAGGTACGTTTTCCACATTATTTCTATATCTAGTGCTATTTTCAGCCAAAATCATTACTTATTTTTGAAAATGTTTTCAGTAGAAAAACAATTTGAGTGCTTGATATGTTAAAGTCATTTATTTGCTATTTAATTATTTTAATTTAACAAAAATGTTGTATACACACGATTTCCGTTTTGGGAGTATTTGTATATAACCCAAACAACATGTGAACAAACACCGACCCGTACTATGGAAGGGGGGGAGGCGCGAAGTAGTGGAAAAGCTACTTAGAGTGCGCCAATGAGCGATAAGCGGCGCATTAGGAACGGAAATTTATTGCCAGATTTCATAGTTGAGATGAGCTGCCAAATGCTCCAAAATCGCAGCTGCTGTTGTCTCTGAAAATTATAACTTGTAATTTCCGCTTCTGCTAGCTGACTCTTACTCTTTCTCTATCTCTCTCTCTATCTCTCTCTCTCTCCCCTTTCTCATAGGGGCTATTTAAAGGATTTAAATTTCATTCAACTATGCTCAATGCCAAATCAATTATTTAATGTATATACTTACGCAGTTGGAAAGTAACTCATGGTCATATCTAAACATCAGCGTCAGTAACCATTAGCTTTAAAGGCTGAGAACCTAAATCCCAGAACAAAAAGGTAACCAAAAGTGTGCAAAGTACATATGTTGTGAAGAAACACAACGTGAATACTACAAAGTTGTATGAAAAATGAATGAGACACACGCTATGACAACATATGCAATAAATCAAAGTTTGATAATGCTCGACTGGGATATACTCTGTATGCTGAGATGTTAAGTCGAAATAAATATATAAATATGGATAAGTATATGGATATAGATATCGAAATATATTTATAATTATATTTATAAATATACATTTAAGTTTTCCTGACTTACTGTTGTGCTTGTTATATATAACCGGTTATTCCCGCACATACATAAAGCTAAAGTATACTTATATCATACTTATACTCTATATCCTAATAATTAAGTTTTATAATTATAATTGCTCAGAAAAAACTATATGAAAAGAGTGAGAATTATATTTTAAGACTATACTCTAATTCATTTTGATCTATTAAAGCAATGTGCTGGGGAACACCCTTGATGAGTAAATATATTAAGTTTGTGTTTACTAAACTAGTGGCCATAAATTCAAATTAATAGCTGAGGCTCTTGGAATCTCCATGAACGCAAATTTTAATAACAGATAAAATCATGATCTTATTTTTTTTTCGTTTTTAATATTTTTTAAGTGCAGGGTATTCCAAACACAACAACAACCGTTGCTCAAGTATATACCATGGCAAGAGCCGCACTTGACATTGCTTTACAAACACACACACACACTCACACACACACACATGCGCACACTTTGAACTAAGGTCTAAAGGACAAATGCTACAAGGCGCCCCAAAATACAAAAAAAAAGCAGAAAGAAAAAGAAAAATTGTGCTTTAGAATTATAATATTGCATGCTGATAAAACATTGAAAGCCAAAGTCCCCAAGGGGATTACAATTAAAAAGAACACCCACACGCAGTCACACATACCCACACACACACACACACACACACACACACACATACATGCACACACAGACACTCTCACGTGATATTTGTAAAAAGACAACGTAGAAAGTTGAACTGGAGGAAATCATTTTGCGCATTATGTTCATTTGTATTTTTACACTTGTGCCATGGTAGATAAAAAAACGCGCCAGCCACTTGCTAACATGCCACACACCAACGCCTGCACACCCCCCACCAGCCCAGAGCGACCACACTCAAGGCTCAGTTGGAGCACATTCTCAATATCACTCACACATTGGAACAAAAATGTTGGCCTTTGTTTTAGGTATGGTTTTGTTTACCGAATGCCTGGTAACCGCAAATGAGGCGTTGAACAACAAATTCAACAGTTTGTTGCTAGCAGCATGTTGCCAGCAGCGCTCAATGTTGAGCGCCCCATGTTGTATATGTTGCATGTGGCGCCTACGCTCACTGGGCCCCTGAAAAGTCGTTGGCGTATAAGCGTACGCTCTCTTGCATTTACTCTCTCTCTCTCTCTCTCCCTCTTATGCTCTCTCTTTCCCTTTCTCTCTCGGGTTTTTCGGCCACAAGGTGTGTTGAGTTTTTTTCCATTGATAAACCATACGGCAGGCAGCATTTGAAGCAGTCTGCAAAGGATTCTAGACGTTTACGGTTCTTCTTGAATACCCAAAACCCGATAATAAATTGCGTTGCGTGCGTTCAAATAGTTTTTGATTGTTTAAATCGAACATAAAAAGTCTTCTTCAATTCGTGCTAAAAAGTGACAGACAAACCAAAATCGAACTATAAACAATTTTCAAAAATTAAGCGAAATATTCGTGTACAATTTGTGCTGCATTTGTTTAAGTAAATATAACCAATTTTTAACCATCCAATTTATTAGAACATGAAATGTGCAACTTTGAAATTGATTTTCATTTTGTTTATAGAACATTTGAATACAGTTCAAGATCAGAGAAAATTAAAAGATTCTCTTACTAAATTTAGCTTTTTTGAAGTTTTGTTTTGAAGTTTGATGATTTATAATTTTAGTTTTTTTATTATTGTCTTCTGCCTTTTCAGTCAAAGATTAATTTAAAAAAAAATAAATATAATCAATATTCTCATTTCTCTGTTATTATTTATGATTTAAATGTTCACTAAAAAATACCTAATATAAGTAAAAAAGTTCCGAAAGATTTTGCGGCCAAATCAATGAAACTCAATTGGTCACAACCCTGAATGAGTCAAAACCACAATCTGCTAATTGCTCTGCCGCTAAATCTTTGACCACAGTATTGGCCAACTGTCTGTTATATTTATGGTCAAAAAACGAAAAGACAATGAATGCAATTATTTATAATCCAAATTTATAGTTACGTTTGCCAAAAATAAGAATAATTATGCTCATACACGGACAGCTGTCATAAGACAGAACACTGCAGGGCCAACAAGGGATCAACTTTTGGCCAACAAATTGTAAATGGTTCAATGTGCAGTGGGGCAAGCAATTTGAGGCAGCTTTGGTATTTTTGGTCGGCAAAGGTGGCAATGACGCAAATCGAATGCAAATGCAAATCGTTGCGCCAATCGGTAGAACTTCAATATGCGACCCTTTATGCAAATGCTCGTAAATACGGCAGCAAAAAGGAGAGCCCCCCAAAAAAAAAACAAACAATAAAACCAAACAACACAACAACAAGAGAGTCGCATATAAAATGCTTGAATTTCAATTAAAAAGGGTCCGAGATATAATAAAAAAAAAATCGTGAAGAGCAAACGTCAAGAGTAATTTATATTCATATTACGTATATGCAAAGGGCTCCAAGCTTGCACTCATTTAATGACCCACGCATATACGAAAAGTTTACACTAAAATAGCGTCCTTGTTGTTGTTCGTTGATCTTTGTTCTTTAACAAAATTTAACATAATGTGCACCCGAGTCTATCTCTCTGTGTGAACTGTCTGCACGTCCTCAGGACCGCGTCAGTTCTCGTCTCGTATCATCTTTGTCACATTCATGTCAGTCCCAAAAGTCTCGTTAATTTATGCTTAATCATAAATATGTATTATCAAACACACACGCAGAGAGTGAGAAGAGTCCTGGGTCTGACAAGAACATTATCGCTGCGCGCCTTCGCGTATGCAACCCATTTTTCTCTTTTGCTTCTGCCACATACATATTTTACCATCAATAGTCGTCGATTTAAGTGACGGCAAATAAGTCATTCGAGTGATGTTTATAGACCCTGGGCTTAGAGCTACTCGTTTGGAATCGATAAAAGCGATTTTTTTTCATTTTCAAGTTTTATAGTGAAGAAATAATATTTAAAATTCCTTCCGGGTTCCAATTCTTAAACATGTGCTTTAAGTTATAAAATTAAATTAAATTAAAAATACATTTTATTACCTGTATATAGCATAAATCAATTGTCTTTCGAATTCGACAACCTCTAATAAATTGATCTTTAATGATAATTATATAAGTACATTTCGTATAGATACGTTTTTTCCATGAAATGCACTTAACAAAATTTACTTATAGTAAAAATGACACACTCCAAATTTATGGACAAAATGTTTATTGTCATATAATGACACATGCAATTAAATTTTTATTGCTGCTCATAATTGAGTGTAATTGACAAATTAAATATCCATATTAATAAATTAAAGATTTCATTATTATATAGAAAAAGGTGACGGAAAAATTACTTTTATATAGTTTATTGCAAAAGGCCACATGCTAAAATATATAAACATGAGTTTATCTAATTAAAACTAAAATAGCAAACTAAAATCTTTATTGAAATTGTTTTTTATCAATAATAATTATATTTATTAGTAATTGTTTTAATTAAAGTATATAACAAATAAATAACTTTTTACAGCTTTTTAACGATGCGTTTGCACTTTTCTACCACACACCTCAATTTCCCTTAACTTATTTGCCAATTAGCGCTTAATTAGTTGTGACAAATGACATGTGAAATTAAATTAGATTAATTGGCCGACATTTTCTGGCTTAACCCACAGGCAAATAAATTGTCATTTAGTGCTGTATACTGCTGTTTGCCACACGTAAATCGATGCGTTTTGCATGTTGCAAGTAGGCAGAAATATATTACGCTTGACTCGCAGAAAAAAAATTACATTTCAATTTAATATTCATTTGCCGTTTAAGCGGAAAATATTTGCACAGCCACTAAAAAATATAGCGCTGACAAAAAGTCAACACCGGATAAAAGTTTACGTGCTTTTTTTTGCCTTTCCTCTTTAGATTTCCTTTGACGTGGCAAATTAAATAATTAAAATAACGCACATGCTCGAGCAGCACACACACACACACACACAAGTCACACACACATTTTGTTGTTGATTTCATTCCCATTGCTATTGTTGTTGACTTTGGTGCTGTATGTTTTCTTTATTTATGAAAAGCGGCTGCTTATTCTGCACGCGCTGTGTGGCAACAACAACAACAACAACAATTGCAACAATGAATGTGGATAAATGTGTGAGAGATGCCGGGAAGTCAATGGACCAGATTTTAATCAGCGCATTCATTCATATCTTATTTGCTGAATGCTTATGACTTTTATGATCAACTGAAGCTGTAGTCACTTACTTCACAATCTAATTCGAGGCATTCGAGGTGGGTGTTGTAAGTGATGATTTTGGCAAATGTTTGCAGCTACAAAAGCAACACTTAACAGATTCAAATAAAATGCTAAGTTATGGCAAAGTAATAAATCAGTTTTTTTTTTAACTATATGCAGAAGATGATTTGTGTGTTTTTCTAACACTGAAACGCACTTAAGCATGTAATACAAAACATTTAGCCAGCACTGGAAAGAAGCTAAAACCAATAATAATTCTCGTAGCTGTTGATGATGCAAGCACTTAGTGTACACTGCGTACGAGTTATGTGCCGCAAGGAGAGCAGAATATAAATAAAAGCTTAAGTACTTAGAAAAAATAATCCCAGCTCAGCTATTTTATGGCCTTCCTAGTATGTAAGTCTTATACCCTTCGTCAGATTGCCTCCGCCCTGCAAAAGAATGCAATCTTTGACTTGCCTAAGATATCCGTTCTTACTTGTTAGGTTCCCATTTAATGCATGAACACAACTTGTTTTGTGGGTTTGATCAAACTCTTAAAGATACTTGAATCTTCTTGTAATGACACTTACAAATATTAAATATTAATACTCAAATTGAGTGGATATTTGCTGAATGCTATTATGAGCCAAGTACTTCAACTTTTAGGCTGAGATATACAAATAATATTTATGATGATGATGAATTTATTTGTTTTTCTTTTACTATCTTTATTACTTAATAATTTTTAAATTTTTGGGAATAAAATACTATTAAGAGAAACCTTCTGGCACAGTCCTAATTACAGTTACCTTTACTCTTTCGTATCCAAGTGTAACACAGTCCTTGGCCTACAAAAGACTCATTAAATTAGCCAAAAATAGTTACATTAAGTGGGCTTCACTGTAATCACTGTGGTTATTGTCATTAAGAAGGCATTGTTATGCTCTGCAAATGCCACAGCCACTTGAAAGGGGCAATTGTAAATCAGCAATTCAGGCAGGCAGCACACACACACATGCGCAAACACACAGACCCACACATACACATTGATAAACAAGGCCGCAGGAACTTTCCAAAAATTATCTTTACATAATTTGAGGGGAGGTCATAGAGAAAGTAAAAGTGCCATTAAGTAACTTTCACGCCTAACAATAATAATTCGAATAATTACATGTTGGCCAAGTTGATGATTGGTTGTAAAGGGGGCCTACAGTGTTGCCCTTTGCCGCAGGCAAGCAAAATATTTTGACAAAAATATTTAAAGAGCATGAAGCGGAGGCAATCAGCATAAATATTGTTATACCCTGAGGGCATATTAAAGTTGAAGACAGTCAGTATATATCTCAATGAACTCAGAAACTATAAAAATTGAAAATTGGAAATTAGTTATATGAATTTTTGAAGACAAAGGGACAAGAAAATAAATCAAAATTCAGTTCAATCAGAAAATCATTTAAAGTTCGAATAAATTTTCTTTTCCTCAACACACATCAATGATTTTTTAACTGTATTTTCTCAGGGTATCTTCCAGTCGGGCACACACATTTCCAGATTTTTACATTTGTTATTTAGTGTTTTTTTATATTCCGAATGGCCGGGGTGAAAAACCAGAATTCGTTCGACACCTCCATTGTTCGCCAGATACCCAGCTGTTTAATTATATTGGTCTGGCGCATTATTATTTATTATTATTATTCATTCAAGATTATTATTTATACAAAAGCCCATAAAAAACGTGAAAGACTGTATAAATATTTACAACATTTACGCGTGTCTCAATTTAATGATGGGGGGCATTAGTCGGTCAATATATCAAACTGAAGATTAGGGAGGGTTAATCAAGGAGCTGTGTGGCGTCATAAAATGGCATTTGCAACAGGCGTTAACATATTTAATGAGCCAGTCTTTTTACCGATAAGCAATTAAAAACTTCTTTGAAATGGCTGCGATGGATAAATAATATAAAAAATGGCCATAAAATCGAAAATTTTCGTTTCGTGAACTAATACAAATATAAGCCGGAAAATGTTATGATCTTCATCTTTGCCTTTATCCGGCGCTTCTTGGTCTTGTTGTTTTTTTTGTGATTTTCCTGCCAAATCCAGCTGAAAATGGCCGATGACGCAGCAAACTGTTTTTGCCCGGAATTCAGAATTGTTTTCTTTTTTGTTTCTGTATTTTTTGTGTGTTTTTGTTTTTTTTTTTTTGTGTTTACCTTAGTCGACCAAACAGCACTTTGCTATTTGTTTAACAGACGAGACTACGTATCTGGCATTCCCGTTAATTGAGTAATTATTTGGTGTATATATGTAAGCATGGAAACTGTGCTGCGGTTTAACTTGTTTGCTATATGCTGCTATACGTAGCATCATTCGTTCCGATACGCCCACTGACCATATCCACAAGAGGAGTGACTGCTCCTGCTGACGTGTCCTTGCTCTTGGTGTGTCAGTCCAATGATTGTGGCAATTTCAAAATGAATGACTGACATTTCCATTTGCAAATTGACAAAAGCCGCGAGCATACCTCGAATGTTAAATTAAACAACAAAAATACACAACTTGCAAAACTGTCACAGCATTCAACAGCAGCAGGGCATGATAGTGGTTGTTAGATAAAGCTTGTCTTTTAGATACCCTGTAACAAAGTTGTTAAATACTTATACAAAAATAAATCTGCATTTCATGGCCTTCAGCAACATACCTTATAATTTTCAAGACCTTTTGTTATGCATACTTTTTTTACAGGGTATCACAAGAAGCGAAAGCAACTTATAAATAGTTTACAATGCGTCATGGTATTAAGCGCCTGTTATATAAAAAGCTGTGCATTTAAAATGACGGCTATCAAGAGAAGAAGTTTTTGATCATATTATTGCATAAGCGTTGTACAATCGACTGATAACTAAAGTGCCCTAGTATATTAAAAAATAATGCCTTGCATTTTTTATTCAAGTTTCGGACATTTAAACAAATTGAACCCTACTCTCGTCGATTGTTCAGCCGTGACTTTTAAATTGTGCTTTGAAAAGGGTATGCGCATCTCTTTTTATTAGTGCCCCGTCATGATTGCCAGCTCATCCTGAACTATAGCCTATATTTGCTCATTTTATGCCTAATTGAACTCATGTCAAATGGCTGACATGTTTACGATGTGTCTGATAGAAAAACTTGTATGTACATAACTTTGGCATGGGAACGATTCACTTAGGTGTAAGAAAAATTTGCAAAAAAAAAAAAGAATCAGCGAAAAATGCTGAAGAGCCATAACTTTGCCCCCCCTTCATAGACATTTCAAGAGCAAGGCCAAATTGCTGTTGCTCGCATGCTTCTTCAAAAAGCCAACCAGCCACAAAAAAAAATTTAATTAAATCACAGCTTGAATTTGTGTTTCACCACAGACCTCTAATTAGTTTTATGCTACGCTCCAGTTTTATACTTATACATTTTTACTATATATGTAGATTATTTTCTGGCTTGTCTGCCTTGTCTGTGTTGAATTGAATGCATAAAATGAAATGATCTGCTGCTGCTAGAGCCAGTAAAATCATGTGGTGCATGCAGCACACGCTCCGACAACTGCAACAGTTTTTAATTAAATTTTTATGGCAAGGCTCCAGACAGCGGGGTGCACAATTCTCGCTGTGTGTGGTAACAAACAGACAAAGCGGCTGCTAATTAGTCTGCACCATTTGAGCTTAAGCTTTCAATTTTTTAAATGAACAAACTCTCGCCCTCGGACAACATTGCGTATGCGTACTGTCAACAAAGTCCATGGTGCATGCATGTTTGGTGTATGAATTAAACACAAGTCAATATTTGATAGCTTCGTAATCACACAAATCAACATGTGATGCCATTTACCCGCTGTCAATGTGCACTTTCATTTGCAAGTAAGCCTTCGAGACAGCCATGCATGTTGTCATGTGTTGTGTTCATGTTAACTGATTCAAATGATTTGCAGAATACGTCATTTGAATACAGCTAAAAAGCCAGCGCAGAGCCAGAAAGTTGTCGTGCTAACTGAAGTTGAAGTGAATTTAAATATAGTTATCTTTAGAAGAGCTTTAGCAATCACGATTTGAAAATGCAGATTTCAATTTACAATTTATTGAGTATTGTTGCATTGCTTTATAGATGACGCAATTTTAGCGCCCACTAACCCATGCCTTCACATAAGTACAACACATGGACAACCCACTGACCCACTATTCGGTGGCACCACAACAGTAGCAACAATATGAATTCAATATAATTAATAATTTTTGCATGTTTTCCCTCAGTTGTCAGTGGTGTTTGCCAAAAATAATAGAGAGGCAGCCACTTGAAGTTTCATTCACGGCCAGACGCCTTTGTCAGATTTATCGTTGCTATATATAGACCAATTTATTATGAGTATTTGGACACCACAGATTTTTATACAATGTATACCTAAGTACACTTACATCTACATCTACATCTACATCTACATCTGCATCTCGAAACAAGCAGGTCACACATTTTGCCCAATTAGCAACTAGCCAAGAATTCGAAATCATTGAACTTGAATGAGGGATACGCCATTGCCAGCTAATTGAGTTTACGCAGAGATCGAGCAATCACAAAAAAGAAAATAGATTTCAGATTTAAGAACATTTTCAAAATAGTTTCTCACGAATTTAATTTATGGTGTTTTTACACGTTTCACATGCACTCGAAACGAACGAAATCGCTTGCAATGAAAATGAAAATAAATATTTAGATTTATTAAAATCCGCATACCATAAACTATTCGATTAGACATATAAGCGTTTTGCACTTCTCTTCCTTATTTGCGCTGATTTATGCTGTTTAAGATCCCATAAATAAAACAATGTTTGCAACTTTCGCTTAATTAAGACGTGAGCACAATTATCTATAGAGATTATCGTGTGGCCATGTGTCCGAAAGCAGCATCACACAAATACTAGTAAATTAAGCGATAATTAATCGCTGTTTAAATTTGTGATAAACTGTGTTATATATTAGAAGCGAGACTGTCTATAGAAATAGATTTAGTGTTTGATTTATTATGTATTTGCGCATGTGTGATACACATATACCCTATAAACTTAATGCCCCCAAGAGTTAGATACACACAAAACTCAAGTTAATTTACCTCAAAAAAATCATTTCTATATCTTCGCATATCACAGGACTCACATGCATATGTAAATATAAAGAAATACTTTCTCTTTTTCTAGTTGAACACTTTCCACTCTGACATTTTACATACAGTTGAGATTCCTTTTTGTAGCTACACAAATTGCCATCTAAAATTTAACTGCATGTTTTATTAGTGCCTGTTGCCATTCCCATTCCAAATACGAAACCAAAAAAAAAAAAAAACACCATAAGCCAAATTGCAATAAATAAAATTGTTAGGAATGTCAAAGTGTTTTGATAAATGTCTGGCTCAGCATAGCGTGGCCATAAATTATGCGACCCCAGCCTCTCTCTGGGATGCAAACCTTTTATTGGCTAAGCCTTTTGGGGTACGGATTGATCGGATCACAGATACTGTTGCGACTGCTGCGCCCAGGGCTTGAATTAGACCCTGGACGTGGCACATGCAAATCAATGTGCGGCTCAGCAGCCCATTTAGCAGAATCCTTCGGTTTTGTTTTTTTTTTTTTTATGGGTATTTTTGGGCTCAGCACAATTTGCAATCCATTGGGCAGCTGATTTGGTCCTGATTTTTCAACTTACTGCTTGCTGCTTACTGCCGGCTTTAACTTATGCCGCAATCAAATGTCAATGTCAAGACTCAACTGTTAGCCAGTTACACGTCCTTCTGTATTTGGCTGAAGTGTTTTTGACTTTGATGGCAGGCAAGGCTAACTTTATTATGCCCGCTTGCATTCAAGCAGACAGACAATTGCCAGAGAGGCAGCCAGGGAGGCTGCCTGCTTTTGAAGACCCTCTGCGCTCTTACATTTCTTAATGAAAGTGAAATACAACTGGGGAAAACTAAGACAACGCAATAAACAAGCTCAACACAAAAATATGGTTGAAGTGGTGGCTGACAGCCGAATGTCAGACTAACATTTGCCCTGTAAATATTTGACATATATTTTGCAATTTAATATCAAAAGACTTGAGGCTTTAGTTTTAAAATAAATCAGCATTGTGAATGTCTCGTTTTTTTTCTATATTTTGATTTGTACTTAGCTTTTGTCCTGCCTCAAAGTTGTGTTTAACTTTCACATACCCTGTGCCATTTTTGGTTGTCGAGCGGATAAAGGCAGACATTGTCTATTCTATAATTCAAAAGCTAAGCAGCGGGCGCAGTATTCAAGAGCAGCCGTCAGTCAAACCGTCAGTTAGTCACTCAGGCAGACACTTCGTCATTCAGTCAGTCATTCATTCAGCTGGTAGCTTCTGACTGTCAGTGCTGTGTGCAGTTCTTTGTGTATATTTTCTTGGTTTTCAACTTCCGCTTGCACTTGCATAAATTACACATATTTCAGAAAGCGTGACAGTGTCCTGTGTGAGTGTATTTGCTGGTATGTACATATGTATGTATGTATGTATATGTCTTCATATATTATAATTTATGAATATGACTTTAGCTGACACATTGCAGCAGAAAGCAACAAAGTTTTTTATGCACCAGTAACAGCTGTCTTTTTATATGGCCGCTTGTAAAATCCAAAAAGCTTCACATTCCCTGCCCGTATTTTACAGCTCTTTTACTCGTCTCTACGATGTGGCTTTATTCCTTGGACAAGCACTAAGATAGCCGTTCAGATTTTCCATAAAAGCCCAGAATGTTGTTGAACGCATAGTGAAAACGAAGGTTATACGAAAAGTACGCTGCGTCAACATTTATGGGCCAATAGACAAATGGTAATACCTTTACCTCTTCCTCAGCAGGATATTTTGTATGATAATGGGAATTGAATTACTCACTCAAGGCAAAAGCATGCAAATGAAAATGGTGAAGCATGTCATGATTTATCGTTAATCAACATAATTATTATTATCTGAATATTATGTGCAAGCCATCAAGTAAGCTTAGAAGTGGCATTAGTTAAGTTAGTTTTGTGGCTAACTTCATTGGATGGAAATTAACTATCCCCTTTAGATATAAACATGAAAAGCTCGAACAGCTACGTCCAAACCTCTGCGGGTACTGACAGTTTCACACTTCGGTGGAAAGCAATCCAAAGCGCAGTTCGTTAAAATAAACTTTTCAAACATAAAGAAAAGAAGAAAAATACACAAATGTTGCCAACTGAAACTTCATTCGTAGTTTTTAATAAGGAAAAGTTCTCTTAAGACTTTTCGTTGAAACTTGCATTAAGTATTCCTAAGATTTTTAATCGATTTTTAACCAAAGTGATTCAAATGGAATTATTTTCTTGGCGTGAGAAATAAAAGTTAACCAATTCGTCTGTCAGCTTTCAGCTTATCCAGCTTACCCAGCTTACTCCGATAATAATGTACATTATTAATCATACGCCATGTAAACGAAATTGACTGCCAAAACAACGTGAACGAGAATAGTCCTATAGAAAATCAATATATCCGTTAAATATAATAACAATAACTAATCGAAAGGCCAAACAGTCAATTCTATAAGCCGTCAACAAAAAAGAAGGCTAAAACTGTAGCCGTTGTTAGTTGTCGTCAGTTGTTGCTGCTGCTGTTTGTTGTTATTGTAATTGTCGTCGGTTATCGTAATTGAAACTATATATAGAAATTTACCAACTTGACTTATACACAGTAAACAATTTGTGCATAAATAAGCTCAACAGAACAATTAACATTATTAGAGCTTAAGCATTTAAAGGCTATGCTTGAAATTAATTAAATTCCAAAAATTATTTCAATCTATGAGTGAAACGATTCTTAATCGAAGGCAATGTTTTTCTTAATAGTATTTCAACTTAATTGAATTTAGCTTGAATATTAAAAAGCACTCGCTTTTTAAAATGAGTTGAGTTTTGACGAAGTTATGGCATTTTGAAGTATCGACCTATGCCCATACACCGATATATCGATTTTCAGGCTATAATTTTTACTTGTCTTCCGACCTCAAATTTCGTTTTCAACTTTAAATGTACGATTGATCTAGAGTCAAAACTATGATTAAAAAGCCCTCACTTTTTAAAATCAGTTGAGTTTTGACGAAGTTATGGCATTTTGAAGTTTCGACCTATGCCCATATGCCCATTTACCGATTTTCAGGCTTGAATTTTTACTTATGCTCCGACCTAAAATTTCGTTTTCAACTTTAAATGTACGATTGATCTAGGGTCAAAACTATGATTAAAAAGCCCTCACTTTTTAAAATCAGTTGAGTTTTGACGAAGTTATGGCATTTTGAAGTTTCGACCTATGCCCATATGCCCATTTACCGATTTTCAGGCTTGAATTTTTACTTATGCTCCGACCTAAAATTTCGTTTTCAACTTTAAATGTACGATTGATCTAGGGTCAAAACTATGATTAAAAAGCCCTCACTTTTTAAAATCAGTTGAGTTTTGACGAAGTTATGGCATTTTGAAATTTCGACCTATGCCCATATGCCCATATTCAGATTTTCAGGCTTGAATTTTTACTTATGCTCCGACCTAAAATTTCGTTTTCAACTTTAAATGTACGATTGATCTAGGGTCAAAACTATGATTAAAAAGCCCTCACTTTTTAAAATCAGTTGAGTTTTGACGAAGTTATGGCATTTTGAAGTATCGACCTATGCCCATACACCGATATATCAATTTTCAGGCTATAATTTTTACTTGTCTTCCGACCTCAAATTTCGTTTTCAACTTTAAATGTACGATTGATCTAGAGTCAAAACTATGATTAAAAAGCCCTCACTTTTTAAAATCAGTTGAGTTTTGACGAAGTTATGGCATTTTGAAGTTTCGACCTATGCCCATATGCCCATTTACCGATTTTCAGGCTTGAATTTTTACTTATGCTCCGACCTAAAATTTCGTTTTCAACTTTAAATGTACGATTGATCTAGGGTCAAAACTATGATTAAAAAGCCCTCGCTTTTTAAAATCAGTTGAGTTTTGACGAAGTTATGGCTTTTTGAAGTTTTGACCTATGCCCAGACACCGATATATCGATTTTCGGGCTATAATTTTTACTTGTCTTCCGACCTCAAATTTCGTTTTCAACTTTAAATGTACGATTGATCTAGGGTCAAAACTATGATTAAAAAGCCCTCACTTTTTAAAATCAGTTGAGTTTTGACGAAGTTATGGCATTTTGAAGTTGTGATCTATGCCCATACGCCCATATTCAGATTTTCAGGCTATAATTTTTACTTGTGTTTCGACCCAAAATCTCGTTTTCAACTTTAAATGTACGATTGATCTAGGGTCAAAGCTATGATAAAAAGCACTCGCTTTTCACAAGATATTCAAAATTCCTTAGTGTAGACAAATATAATTCAGACTTTGCGAAAGCCGTTTATAAATAGACACGACAACGGGCACAGACTGAAGGCCAAGCAAACGGCTGGGGTTGGAGGCGAGTCTAAAGAAACCAGAAATACACAGACACAAACACTTCAATGAAATGCGAACCGAGAGCTTAATGCAGTTAAAGTCAGCCATACAATGGTTGAAAGAGTCCATGCTGGACAGCCTGAAGGAGAAGAAGGAGCAGAAGGACACGCAGCACTCATTCACCATATAGCCCAGTGTTGCAACAGTATTGCTGCGTGTTCCTCGTCGGTTTCGGGCTGGCGGGCACTTTAGCACGCGCCATGGACTTGACTTATGCAATCACAAAACGTCGGCGACAATGCCTCTGACAATTGTTTAACCACCCAACTCACCAATGGCCACCGCTGGCTCTTCCACCTGCTGGCATGTAAAACGCCCATTAAGGTGTCCAAATGTCTCGCCCTAAAAAGTATGCCACGTCGAATATTTTTGAACTATTTCTCGTTCCACCATTTCCGTTTCCGGCTGTTGTTGCGCTTGTCGCTGACAGTTCGCAAATTGCTCGACATTCACATGCACAATTTAATTCAGTCAATTGCTTTTATTTATTTTTTTTACATATTTTCTTCGACCATTTTTTTATTTACACATTTAATGACATATTCATGTGTGTTTTGCGCGTATGTTTAATATTTTCGATGAATTTCCTGTTACTGTTGCTGACATTGCGGGCCACCCTTCATACAATTTGTGAAGTGCGTGTACGAAACAACAGCCGGTTTTATTTATGTTTTCCACGAGCTATTTTGATTAATTATGTCAATAATATAACTACTTGACATTAAAGGTAGTTAGTTTTTGGGCGTGTCTTGTATATATATTAAAGAAACAGTCTTGAAATTGTCTGTATTAGGCATTGGGCTCTTCTATAAGCTTACCATAAGACTTAAGATAAGTAAAACGAAATATATTCCTCCTAAAACTCAAACTCCAAAACCATTGTCATATTTTATTAGATTTTCGCATATATTTTTCATGCACATTATAATTTTGTTTATGACCTCAGCTCCATAATAATTCTCCCTTTCATTTTACTTACTCATAATATAATTTCTTCTTAATAATTTGTGGTTTTTTTTTTATGACAAACGTAATTCTCATACCTCCATTACTTTGCACTAGTTATGACCAAAATGCATGTGGCTGACAAGACAAATATTTTGTTTTCCATGCACTTTTTCGAGGCTATCTCTTTCATTTTATTTTGGCAATGTTGCAAGTGTCGCCGACGGAGCAGAGCATTGTGAATTATACTTGTGTTATGAAATATTTCGCACAGCGGTCTAATCTTGCATATAACTTGCAACTGTGACGCGGCAGGAGTGGCGCCCGCAGATACGAAATGCTAGGAAAACATTAGCAGACCCTGCAGCAACGGATTTGCTCTTTTGTAGATTGTGGAAAAATGCTCGTGATGCTGCAAGCTGGCCCTTTCAAGTGTCCTTTCACATGCAGCAATGTGCGCAAAATTTTTCACATATCCTACATAAGTAGAAATATATTTGCTGCCTCATAAATGGCATTGCACAAACAATTGGCGCAGGGCTGTATGCAACTTGGATTTGTATTCCTTTATACGTTTGTGCAATAATAAATGGTTCGCGCTCGCCAGCAATGTGAAGGTCCTTCTAATGAGTCTGACCCAGAATGTGTGCAAGCGATCCTGGCTGACTTTCAATGCAGTTTGCTTTGGCCATTAAATGTCCACACAACTCTACCTTAAAGTCCTTAAACAGCGATTGTTTTGTATTTTTGTTGTTACTATTATTCTACTTGCAACTGCAGTTGCAACTAATGCAATCAGCAGCTGAGTGAAACGAGTTAGTTGTGCCAGTCAAAGCACACACTTTGTATGCTGGTTGCACGTTGCAATAAAAGTTTAACAACTCTTGCCGGCAGTTGATTCTCCTGTTTTTATTCGACTTGATAATGTTGCCCTTGTTGTTATGTTGCCGTTCGTGAACAATGTGCCAGCTTATGCAACATGCAGGTGCCAATACAATTTCAAGTAAGTCGAAAACTTGATAGACGAATTGTACATACCCTTGACGTATGTTCTCTATAAAGGATAAAAGTTTCTAAGTTCAAACTAATTAACTAAACTAATTACATTTAAAGTTAGAAACGTGTTTCAGTCTCAATTTTACTTTAATAAGTGTTTTTAGGTAAGAGTTTCAAAGTTTCCACAACTTGATAAACTTTATAACACCCGTTTTAAACATTTTCATTGGGCTTAGAGGTGTAAGAAAAAGGCCACAATATAATTTCGAATGGCCACCGCTGTGCGTGACACATATTGTGTGACATAATTAAAGTACACCACGCAACAAGTGTATAAAAAGAGAGCAAAAAACAACATGATGGCACAAGCAAAAACAAGAACAACAATGACAGCAACAAGTTACCCCAATCGATTCTTGTGCTGACAGACGGGCAACTCATTTAGCGGCAGCTGCTCCAAATTTATACATGTCCGAGGCGACATGGGGACTCGTATATCCTGTAAATGCCACAAGAACCGCAAAAAAAGAAACGCCACCCACATATTTCCGAGCAGGACAAACGTTTAGTTAGCATCCTGTTCGCTGCGGCTGCAGCTCATCCTGTTCCCCCATTCCTCATCCCCAGATTGTATCATTTTTTTATTTGGCGTTGCTGCTTTTGCGAATTGTTGTTTTGTTTTTTCAGCGCTCGCAGCGACCACAACAACAACAACAACAAAACCCGACAAGCAACAAACACAATAATTTATGCTTGTTAGTTTACTTTGTAAAGCCATTTATTCCGCACTTTCTTTATGTTTTATAAGTACATATTTAACTCGGCACGACGTTGATGCGATTGAGCTTCCAGCCAGAGCACGGGTTGTAGGGATATTGTAATAGATTATCTTAATTTAAGTGTCGCCTTTCGCCGTGCGCTGCAATTTATGAGACAGCTTTGCACTTTACGGACAAAATACACTTTTATTGGTAGGAAATTGCATTTTTGAATAGAGTTTTAAATAACGAGTTTCTGGCAACATAATCATCTTACAAGGCACTGCTCTAAATTTTCTACAGTCAGAACTTGGTTAAGAGTAAATCGATTTTCATTTTTGGTCATTCCTGCTCGAAGTTCATGTACAAATTGAGGCCAAAAAAAAATGGTTTACTAAATGGGCTTAAAACTTTCCACAGCCATAATTTTGTAAAAACTGAAGCGACTTTCAAAAGTAATAAATTTTTGGACTTGCAGATTAAAACTGCATTCAAATTTGAAATCGCATATTTCATGTATAAATTCCAAACTTATCAGAGTCGACTTTTTAGGCTTCATTGGAAAGTAAAGGGTAGTTAATTATTTTATGTTCGTAATTTATGGAATTTTCAGAATAGTTCGAAACTTGATATTATATATGCTTTGCTAACTCATCTATGAAAAAGTTAGCTTTGTTAACGCCATGGGCTGCAGTAGCTACGGCAGCAGGCAAAGAACATACTGTTGTGGCTTAAAAATAAACACATACACACACTTACACACACATACACACTTACACACACACACCACTATACAACTTTGTTGCGTGCTTGCTGTTAATCCAGTTAGCTGTGCTTTATTTTTTATTAGCTCTCAAATAGTTAGTTACAGGGACGTCATGTGGAGAGCACTGCTCAGCGGCAGTTCGCCGCTATATATAATTACACACATAAATAAATCTATATATATATGTATGTACATGTGTGTGTCTCTTTTCATATTATTTTAAACGCAGACTCCCCACCGAACACCGCAGAAAGCTAAGCCAATAATGCGCTAGCTGCCAGCATAATTAATTTAATTTTATAGTTGACTCTTCGCAAGGTCCAACGACTAACTATCATTGAAATTACTGACAGCTTGCTTTATTGGTTTGGTTTAGTTTGGGAGAGTTTTATCTTATTTTATATTTCTGTTGCCTCGCGCACTGAGTAGTTTCTGAGTGTTTTTTGATTACACTACGTGACTGCCACCAAATTGTACTCAATTGAAATTTAAAATACCTTTTCCTACACTCGTTTCTTTGCAGATTACGTCCGAGGCACAGTAAGCAATAAAAGTATAGAGTGCCAGTGTGAAATATATTCACACCCAGACACACACACACGCACATAATAAATCTAATAAATAAATAAGCGAAACACATCAGTTGAAATGGATTCTGCTGCAGCTGCTGCCGCCAAGCGCGTTCAAATCGAGAAGGCGCACAATTTTATGCGCCAGTATCGTGATCCGGAGTCGCGCGAGCTAAAGAAACTATCAGCCAATCAGTTTATGGACGTGTGGGCGCACTACGATAAAGATGGTATGTATTAGAGAGGATGCTCTTAAAATAAAAAGCAGATCCTGAATACTAGAAAATTACCAAAAAAAAAAAACAAAAAGCGCACTTCGTTGAAAGTGGGCAAGCTAACGCTTTAAAGAAATTCGAATAAAATGGTTAACTGTGTGGAGATTTTCTAAATTTCATGGCATTTGTTTTTGTTTGAGTGTATGCTCGGCCCCACCTCCTTTGCTAACTGTCCGCTTTTCTTGGCTTTGGCTGACAGGCAATGGTTATATTGAAGGCACCGAGCTGGATGGTTTTCTGCGTGAGTTTGTGTCCAGCGCCAATGCCACGGACATTAGTCCCGAGGTAAGTGCAGAGTGCAGAGTCATCAGTTGACTCTGAAATGCTTTTCCACAAACTACATCATATTTTCTTTCCCTAGGCTGTCACTGATACAATGCTGGAGGAGCTTAAGTCGTGTTTCATGGAG
Source organism: Drosophila nr. perissopoda 5 BK-2023a (assembly GCA_035044105.1). Taxonomy (NCBI): domain Eukaryota; kingdom Metazoa; phylum Arthropoda; class Insecta; order Diptera; family Drosophilidae; genus Drosophila; species Drosophila nr. perissopoda 5 BK-2023a. Next base: position 1,241,847 of record JAWNMK010000126.1, read on the forward strand.
GCCTATGATGACAATCAGGATGGCAAAATCGATATCAGAGAGGTTTGTCACAGAACTCACATCAATTTTACACTCAACACTCGTCAGCACAACTGCTTAACATGTTTTGGGTGGATTCTTCTTGTCGCTAACTTTTTTTCCGTAATTTTCAGCACTTTTTCGTTTTGATGACAAGCACACACGTGTCGTATACACAATATGTCTGTACGTGTACATTTCTCGCATTTAGTTCAAGGATTGAGAATTGAGCACGTGATGGGTTTAAAATATTGCGTTGGGTAAATCACGACCTCAATGACTCAAATCGACCTTAAGACACTTGGCACGGATTCAACAAGACTTAGCAAGGGCTGAACTCGAAGAAAGAAAAGATTCCCCAACATCGAAAAATCTTTCTGCCCTGAACCAAATATATTGAAAATTAAATTAAAAGCAAGTCATCTCGCATTGGTCAAATGTCCGCCCGTTCACAATATTTGGTTCACGATAGTATCAGTGAAGATATCGCACATCTCTTAATGGAATGTTTTTCTACTTTTGCTGCTGCATTGGGAAATTGCTTTTCTCTCTCTTGCTGCAATAATTTATTTTTGCCATTTTTGATGCCAAAGTTGTGTGGCAAAGACTAAAGAAAAAGTTTATTTCGCTACCTCTTTAAATGAGTTTTTAATTGAGGCTTACGGCAACAATCGTCGACAGCAATAGGCTGCAGACTAGTGTCAGACACTTTCCGGCATTGTTTGACTTTAGAATTGAATTAATGGAATAAAAATGCTTTCCTGCTTTTGGGGCGCTGTCACATGATAAATGAGCCCAAAGTTTGTTAAGCCTAAAAATAAAAGAAAACGAAATTTTGGTAAGGTAAAGCAGCCCGGCGTTATTCTTATCCGGCCTACAATCCTTTGTGACTTCAAAAAGCACTCAGCAACCCAAATCATTTATCATTTATTTTTTTTTTTTAGAAAAATGTTACGTATACGCCTTGAGGCAACATGTGAAGTGTTAGGATGGTCCAAGTTATGCTTTAGTTTTGTCTTGTTAATCACTGCCAACACCAATTAGCTTAAGTGTTGGCTATAAACGTAAGCAATTTGCCATGTAATCAAATAAACAGCCAACAACCTGTTTGAAGTCCCTGAAGTGTATGCGAAAGTAGCTCAATTTGTGTGCTTTCCAATTACTAATTTGAAGTTGGTCGACATAACCAAAATTCAAATCGACACTTAATTTATGCGGCTTAAGTTTTCGCAATGCAATTCCCAACCAACACCAACACTTCACCAACTGTAGTTAAATCGCAGACATTGCTTCCGGCAAAATATTTCCATTGAAACAACAATGCCGAAACTCTTTCGCTCCCACGCACATTTTCATCCTTTGCAAGCGGCTTAAGTTTGCAGCTGCAAATTGTTTGTCCTGTTGTTGAGTGGAGATTTGTTGCAAATTCTCGTTTGCGTTTCACAGCAGTTGCATTCAACGATTTTAAAGTTTGAACAATGAAAACTGTGACCAACATTTCAGTTGAAACTTGTTAAAGTGTTAATAAATATACAATTGAAAGTGATTTGAATGGCCTCGACACAAGTTAAAATATAATAAAATTTTGGTTCGTTTATAAGACTGGCTGACTAAATCTCACGCTGAATGCTTAACAGTCATCGTAAACACCAACTGACAATAACATCATTTTATTCGCTCATTTCCGTTTAAACTTTATTAACTTTCTTTCTTTATTTTAAATTCATGTCAGCTGCCAAGCAATTCTTGGCTCTTACACAAGTTTTTCTATCTAAAATACAAATATATATATATATATCAATATATATTTACAGCTCGCCCAACTTTTGCCCATGGAAGAAAATTTCCTTTTGCTTTTCCGCTTCGATAACCCATTGGAATCAAGCGTCGAATTCATGAAGGTAAGTGTTTTGGGGCAAACGAAGCAGAAAACGAGGGTCAGCCACTGACTAAAAGTAAAAGCCAAAGCTGTGTGTTGTCAGCTGTTTTCTTAATTTTCTTTCTAATTAATTTTGTCATGATGTTTCTCATCGATTAGATATGGCGTGAATACGACACTGATAATTCTGGTTACATTGAGGCGGATGAGCTTAAGAATTTCTTGCGTGACTTGCTCAAAGAGGCCAAAAAGATCAATGATGTCTCCGAGGATAAGCTCATTGAATACACAGACACCATGGTTCGTATACTTGATATTATGCTAAAAACAAACTGTAGTGTTAAGGCTATTAGCACCAACAACAAGTGCAAACAGACGACCAATCAATGTCAATGTTGGTCCGCTGTGTTGGCCAAGTCTTGCGTAAAATATTGCAATTAATTTTTTGGCGTGACGCGCATTGTGTAAGATTTACACCACAATTTATATGCATTCAAAGTTTTTGTTAATTAAAAACTTTATAATGGAAAAGCGACCAGGCACTTGAGGATGTGTGTGTGTGTAAGAGTCGACTTTATTGTGCTACTCATTTTGTTGCGCCTTGCAACTCTTTTGATCCCCATCTCCTGCCTTGGCGTCTGTTTGGTTAGTCGCTCCTTGCCTCCCAATGTTCCTTTCCATCTACACACATTATTTTTGGCGCACGTATCACCAGAAATGATGATCAAAAATTGTGCTTGCTGGCAAAACTCGCAACTCATTTGCAAGTTAAATTTCCAGCGACAACAGAAAGTTGTCAAAGATTAAATGCATTTGTAAAATTTTCCAACAAATTGCTCCCATAAAATATAGCTTAACTTGATATGCTCAGCTTAGATATGATAAAAAAAAATATATATAAAAAGTTTCTCAAGCGCAGAAACTCGAATGCATTATCTTAATTGCTTTAAAAATTTTTTAAGATTCAAGTTACATAACTCAAGTCTTAGAGCCATTCTTTTGAAAAAAATACTTGATAAGAGTTTCGCTCCCAACTAAAAGAAGTATGGATAGAAAATGTATATTTGTGGATTCCAAGTCACTAATAAATAATGTATGTGTACCTAACTGTTAAGGACTGTCGTTTAATTGGGGCCAAAACAAAAAAAACTCATGACAAAAAGCATTTTGGGAACTTGGTTAAGTCGATTTGTGGACGTGTGTGTGAATTTATTATTGGAGTTGCACTCAAGAGTCTCAAGAGACGAACACTAAGCAATTTATGTATCATTAATTAAGTATGAAAGTTCTGTCATTGAGCTCATTAAGTTTTCTCTTTCTGTACACCCAACGCACAGCTACAAGTTTTCGATGCCAATAAGGATGGTCGTTTGCAGCTCTCGGAAATGGCCAAGTAAGTAGACTCAATGTCAATGTTGTTGTTGTTTCTATTTTTGCTTTTTCGTCTTTGCTGCAAAATAAACAAAAACGAACCAAAAACTTATTTATTACAGACTACTTCCGGTTAAAGAGAATTTCCTTTGCCGTCAGGTATTCAAGGTAAGTGCTCAAATGTTTTTATGACCACTACAAGGAAATTACGATCGAAATGATAGTTGAGCAAAACTACTACAAAACTTAACTGAAATATGGCATACAATATAAATATTTAAATATATAACACGTAACTAGCACATAGGTTTATCTTTTAGCTTTAGTTATTAACTAGATGCCGCAGCAACCAATCTGCTAGTTCTGCAAGTGCTTATTTTATTTATCCAATTTATTCAAATCTTTGTTTCTTATAACGCCTGTGTCTGCTCAAACATATTTCAGCCGAATCGAGCCATCAAATTTGCAGTGCACAGCAAGAAAAGAAAGGGAAGCCAGCGAAAAACGCGTCGTTTGCGTGATAAAAACGAAAAGTAATAAAATCTCACACACATGAAATAGAATCAAACACCTGCTATTTTGGATTGTCCCAAATCAATTTCAACTCAACCCACCCCCCCCCGCCCATCACAAGCCCCAAACTAACGCAAAAAATAAATTTAACCTGCGTCAGCTGTTTTTATGCCACCTTTTGTGTCCGGCAATAAAAGAGCAAAAGTTTTCTGATTTTCCAAGCAGATAGAAAAAAAAAACAAAAGGTAAACGAATTACTTTATTCTCTGATTATAAATACAAGCTAAAACTGTGCTCCCTCGCGCCGAAACACACTTTTGACTTTCTAATTAGACACGGCAAACACCTTTTTGCCACACACTCAGCAGCAGCAGCAGCTGGCCACTGTTTTGTGACACTAAGTGATGATGCCACTCAGCTTGCCTTTTGGGAGTTTTTTTTCCACCACATTTCAAGAATTTATTTTGACATTTATTATTTATGCTGCAGCTGGCCGCTCAAAATGTGCCCATTGGGGGTTAAATGGAGCGCGCAACTCAGCGCAGCTTCCATGCACTCCACTTCCACTTCCCCTGGCATTGGATTGGGCATTGCGTAATTGGTCACCGGACTACATACACAACAAAGCCAACTAACTCGGCATTATCTTGGTCATTGCTGGCAAAATATACGACGACTGCTTAAACTTTGACTGCAATGTCTTTTTGTCCGAAATGTTCGTGGCGTTTAGCAAGCTCAGCAGCATTCAATGTTGCACAACAAAAGGCCCAACACACAAGGGTTAGTCAAGAAACGAAGAAATGTGCCCTGAATTCAGATGGTTATAATAATGCTTTATTTTGCTATTGGATAATAAGCAGGATTATTTTGAAAGCTTAATTATTACAGTCCAACTTTATTTTTATACTTCTGCAATCACTTTAGCAATATTAATGTAATTTGGATTTAATTATCACACTTTACTTGAGTACTTACTAAATTTGTTGCTATTATTATTTAGTTATTTACGTAATTACTTGAATTAATAGAGTATTTATTACAATGATTGTATGCTTTTCAACATTGAAATTGAGTGCTCTTGGGTATCTTAATTACTTATTTAATTATTTTAATTACTAGATGTTGATTGTATGCCTTACAGCAGCTTCAACATGGTTTTGCTTGTTTCTTCCATTACTTGGGGCAACTCAATTAAATCTCCTGGCCAACCCTAACACATCTTCATCGAGAGACTGCTTGTGTGTGCATTTGTGGCTGCCACACAGCAATATTTGAGAAAACTCTTTTCCCTTATTTTTGGCGCATGTACACGGTGGCAAGCAGGCAGCTGTCCACGATGAGTGTGTACAAATGCGAAATTTTTCGGCAGCATTTTCCGTTTTGCCATTGTTGGCAATCAACTGACTTCGACATACGAAACGAATCCAAACGTTTTGTACCAGATTGCCAGAACTACTTTTGTCGTGTACGTGCTTCAGTCACATTTGGGCTGCTCAAATAGCGCAAACACAGCCATGTGTTTTGCAGACTCAAAACTTCGTGATGGTCCAAAAGGTTATGCAATTGTTAATTAGCTGGCAACAAAACCAGCAATATGGTTTCCCAGAGATGGTTGCTTGTCATAGCAACTGTTTCAAGTTTCAGTTTTGAAACTCTCTGACAGCAATTGCCATGATTTCAAGGCAGGCACTGTGCATGTGTTCAACTGTGCGCCACGGCGTATGATTAATGTGCAGTGAAGTTGCAGCAGTCGCTGTCGAAATTTGCAGTTTGTCGCCACGCAGTCATGTCAACCAACTGTTTGCCGATTGTTGCAGTTTCAGCACTGCGACATTTTATTTGTCTTTTATTGGCATTCGCCGCGCTCCGCACATGTCGCATATTCAGACACATTGTAAACCCGAAATGCGTAACAAGTTGAAGTCAAGTCACTGAAAACCAAACAAGCATTCTGCACATGCATCTCATGTGAAGCTTGGTAAATTTGAAACATTTTTAACTCGATTACAGATTGCTTATATTTGTTTTCGACCCTAAGCCAACTTGATTAACTTAATTCTATAAGAATTCAATTTTTATTCCTGAAACTTTTGCTTATCCTTCGCTTGGCTTCAAACATTCAGTATTTGCTCTCTCTTATTCGATATCCGGCTTTCTTACTGCATTTGTGTGTTATGATATATATTTACTGTTGTCTACTTTTTCAATCTTAATAACAGAGTACAAGATTTTTCGTGCTCGAACCAAAAACCTTATTAAAAGAGCTTTAAGATTTCTTTCAAGAAAAGTTTACGAACTACGAACGGCGATAAAAATTGTGTTCATAAAAAATTATTTATGCTTTATAATTCTTTCCATTACACATGCCACATGGGGCACATAGCCAGCGTCGACTTTGTATCTTTTTCAATCATCTCTATTTTTACGCTGCATCAGCATCCAATTATAATGCACATCCATCTCTGGCCTGATGAATCAGCCGTTAAAGTCGTAACTCAGGTCCTGCTTTAGACTGCCTCGTGCAACAGTTGCGATAAGGCACTGTCCACCTGGACAGTCGTCGTCGTCACATTGTTGCAGCCACGTCGAGTATGCAATAAAAAGGTACAAGCTTAAGCAGCCATCAAATTGCCATTTCCAGCCCATTTGGCCACCACATAATACGCATCCTGAGCGGCGGAAAGCCGGATGCGTGCTCACATTCCGTTGGCAATAAAAGTAAAAAGTAAGGAATAAAAAAAGGAAACATGCATCAAGATTTTTACAGCCACCCAACTGGCATGCTGCTACTGCCCAGAGACTTATAAGTTATGTAAGCATGCAGTCTGCAGTTAACAAGCGGCAAATAACATGCAGCAGGTATAAGCCAGCAGGTGCAAAGTGGCAGCCACCGAGTAATTGCCAGGCTCATTTAGCAGGTAGCAAAGCATTCAAATTCCTATGAATCAAATATGAAGCACAAGTGTAAAATTGCATAATAATAATTAAACTAAAAGTGCGCAGAGTGGCACAAAGTCATTAAAGCAAATGGACGGTTGGGACTCAGTTTGATGTGGTTTTTGTGCCATAATATGATATTTAATAATATGTTTGTAACTGCACTTAATGTCAGCATTTACTAAACTATTAGCTGACATTTGATACTGATATAATGTAATATATAGTGTTGCACTAGCTTGAATTGAATCGATTCAACAAAAACAACAAATGATTTCAAGCAAATTGCATAAGCTTCAAGCTTATGGTCTTAAACAGATCAACATTTTACACGCTAGCAATTCGCATTTAAGGCGAGAAAATGCTTTTGCTTTTTATTGGAATCGAGGCTCGCTTTGGAATAATGCCAGAAATGTCTGAAGGGCTTATGGTAATGCACATCACGTATACGACGCATGTGTCGCAAGAACTGTGGATGCCACGACTGCAATGCGCTTTAAAATTGCCATTTTGGTCTGGCGGACAAACTTTCGGTGGCTTTTCCAACAGCAAAATTTTGCTATAATTGTGATTTTGGTGGTGCAGTGTGGTGCAGGTTTATGCTTCTGCTCTTTAGTTTCGTGGCATGTCCGTTTTCACTTAACTTTTGCGTATCCCGTTGTCGGAACCACTTCGATGCTTGTTTTTGTTTTCGCCACTCTGGCCTTGTCTCTGCGAATTTTGTTTTGCTGCACTTAAATGCGGAAATGTGGCCAAAATGCAATGAGCAGGTAGCCACTTCAACCACTCGAGCTGACACAGACAATTTTCGATTGTTTGTTTCTCATTTTGTTTTCCATTTTTCTATTTTTTTGCTATTTTTGTTGTTTTTATTTACTGCGGCAAATTTAAAGAGGCAACTAAAACCATGAAACCTTAAATCGTCTTGGCTTATGGTTAGCTTTGGTTTATTAGATATATATATACTTAATAATTTAAACATTTTCAGTTAGCTGCATTTCTAGCTGGATCTTTAGCGTACTAACCTAGAAAACTCTAGTCTAAAATTAAGGCTGGCAAATAATTTTAATTTAATTTAATATAAATTCACAATTAATTATTTGCCACTTGTTAGCATAATACTATTTAGCTAAACTAATTTTTTACTTTACAGTCTTATCAAACTTTTTCTGAATTTCTTTTTTTCCATTTCCCCGCCTAACCCTTTCTCTTGCAACTCTACTTATATGCCTAAATCAACTGCAACTCTCTAATAAACAAAAAAAAAACAACTGTATTTATATACCTCTTGCATATATATATATATATATTATATATCTCTATAATGATAAAACAACAAACAACACTTGTACATTTTTTTGCATTTCCTACAACTAAAATTCAAAATTCAATAAATAAAAATACTTTTCAAATCAAAATTCAAACTAAACAAATATTCAACAAATACTCTGCACGTGATAATGTTTTTTACACAAAAATATAACTAAAAAAAACAAAAATAAAACAAACAACAAAATCGATTCAAAACTCGATCCTAAAAATGCTATAACTCTAAATGAAAATAATTTGAATTATTAACAATATGCTGTATATAAAATCGACAATAACTACAACAACAACAATTGCACTGCCTACAACAACAACAACAACAATAATAACAACAACAACAACAACAATTAAACAACAACAAACACACGAACTACTTGCAATACTCATATTCCAGGAGGGCATTGATGTAAGTATTTTCCATTCAAGCCGAACGAAAACAAATTGTTGTTCCTCAAACAAACAAATGGAATATAAAATACAAAACAACAAAACCGCGACCACAATTTAAGATATGATAGGACATTTAGCTTTGGTTTGACCGAAGCCTGAATACCCTTGCAAATACACGAGCTACAACAAAAAATATATATAAATAAATTCAAATTTCTTTTAAAGAACCATTTACTTCAATAAACGGTATTTTTATTCCACATATTATCTTAACCAATTCTGTATGATTACTGGAATATTTCCAATTTACATGCCGGAAATAGGCTTCGGTTACCTGTCGAACAATCTTTTCTATTGAGTCTTCCGACAATTACAAAGTATATTTAATAAAAATAAATCTCTAGTCGAACTTTTAATTTGAATCAGTCTTTGCTCTTGCTCCCATGCCAAGTTGCATGCTATAATTCTGCAGTGAAGTAAATGAAAGTCATTGACAATAAAATACGCTCACTGCAAGGGTATACAAAATAAAAATATATAAAGAAAAACAAAACACAATTTTGTACACGTATTTGTTTAGTCACAGACATAACAAAAGGAATTTGCATTTCCAATGACTCCGCTCCTCTGCCTCGCTTCACCCTTTTTGCAGTCGCAGAACGACTTTCAGTTAAATGGCAAAAAAAAGTATTTTGTTATTTTAAATGCGTTTGTTCAACTGCAAACGATTGAAATTCTATTGACTTTAGCATATTTCCATTTAGATACGTTTATTTTAATTTCTGTCTGACTTATCCTATTGTGCGTTATATCTATACAAAACTGTAAGCCCCCAAATATCTGTCTGCATTTCAATAGCTTACTATGTAGTTAGATACAAAATACCCCATTTGGAAATGTATCCACATATTGCGTTGGTAACTGCATGCTGTGGAATGCTGCGTGTTTGCTTTGCTTTGTTCGAATGCCCTTTTTATTGATTTATTTTTTTGGCATGTTTAGCAAATAAGCTAGTTAACCAAATAGTGTGTGTGTGTGTGTGGGTTTGCGATTGTGTGCGTGGCGTGTGTGAAAATCTCTCTGATTGTGGCCTCTTTGAAAGATTAGCTGAATGAGTTTAAAAATTATGCAGAATTTAAAAGTAGTCTAAAATTTATATGGGAACTTTTACTTCTTAGAACTGCACTTCAAATATACAGTAATGCTCTTAAAAAATCTGAATAAGGTTAGTTAATAGTCGTTAAAGGGCGTATTAATTCAAAAGGTTAACTTAACTTAGATTGGAGCAGCTAAATAGCCAAATAGCAAATGGTTTAAAGTAACATAATAAACATAACTAAACTGATATATGGCAACTAAGCCTTAATGGGTGCTTAAGCTCTGACCAATCCAATAGGTAAACGACAAGAAGTATGTGCGACTAATTAGATATTTGCTCTCCGCCCACACACACATAAAACACACACTTTCACACACACACTCTAAATATGTCTATCTTAGATGGGTGATAAGTGCATGTACGTGCGCTGCTTAAATCTAATGAAGGTCCAGATACGACCCTGGGATACTACGACCCTTTGCATAATTTACACTTGTATGCCCAAGTATTTGTGTGTGTGTGTGTGTGTGCGGGTGTGTGTGCGGGTGTGTGTGCAACGGAACTTGGTCGCCCTTTTGCCTATGGCCCATATGGATAATGGCAGCCACAGACATCCGCCGCCGTAACACCGAAAATGCTTTTCAAAAAGTGTTGAAGTATAAAATAATTACTTCATTTTATCAACGTTGTTGGGTTGGGTTGCTGGGATACTGAATGTTGAATGTTGGGATGTTGAATGTACCGTTGAAACGTGACGCCCCAAATTCGGTTGGCTTAAGTGCGCAATTTGTCAGCGCACGCTGACAAAATGTATAGCATTGCTCACATAAATTCCACATAATACGCTGTGAAAGTGCTGTGCAGCAAATTAAACACTGAGGCTCACACTTAAAGCCCATCTTTCAAGTTTACCTCTTTTTTGTGCAGCACACAGAACAACGCGGCGAAAGGGCTGTAAGTGCGGGCACTTAATGGATTTTCAATCCCCACAATGTAAACAACAAAAACTAAAAAAAAAGAAGCAGAAAGTGGAAAATGGAAATGTTTTAGTTGAGTATGTGCGAAATATCCTGTAGCCAATAACAGAGAGTACAAAAGTAGTCTCTGAAAGATTTTATGATTTGGATCCGATAAATATGAACAATAATATTTTAGCTACGTTGTACACCAAAAGGCAGTATTCAATAATTAAAAAACAATAAGGCAAATGAAAATTTCTCTTTATGGATTAAGGGCTTCCTAAAAAAATGGTCCCAAATTTAATCGCATCCCATTTTTGTGCACTTTTGAGCAGAGGGTATTTGGGAAAGCGAAGAAAATGAGTTTTGTCGCACGTTTCGTTCTTAAAGCAGCTTACAAGTCTAAATAAAAGAAATGTATCAGTCCTTGGGGACAATACAATACACACCTAAATACACACTCACAGACACACACACACTCCCACACACATCGCATAACAAATTGTTGACTAGCTGAAAAGTTAAGTCGTTTCCATTTCGGTTGCTGATATCCGTGTTGCACCTGCAGCGGCTTTGAACTTGAATGACTGCCTGCTGCTGGCATCCTTTGCCATGCCTTCCATCCTCCGCCCCTTACCGTTCCCTGTCTATGCATTTGTTCGCTTGCATAACCGCAAGCAGCCAAAACAAGGTGCAGCAAAAAGGAAGTGGAATCAATAAATCTAACTGGTGCTCGTAGCACACAACACGTACTCACAGATATACATATATATATATTTATTTATACATATATATATATATCCGTACACATATGAATTCCGCAAATGTTTCTACCAAAATGTCTGCCACATTAATTCAGCCCGCAATGCCAAAGTTAGGGAAGAAAATGCCAAAGAACATTTCGCAATTTACCTTAATGCATATTAATTACCGAATGTCAAGCGCACAAAACCAAAATGCTTAAATGCTTCAATTTGTTGGAGGGGATTATGGATGTTGTTAACTGAGGCGGGGCATTGGAGTACTGTACAAAGCCGCTTAATTAAGTCATTCGTTATAATTCGCTTAAGTATGCAATTTCTGGCAATAAGAAGCTTCTCCAAGCATTTGGGTATGCGAATCTTGGGTTTCTTTTTGTCTTCCTCCCACACAAATCAAATTCATTATGCAAAGTCTGATTTGCATACAGAGTTAAAAATATTCAATTATGTGGGCAGCATTTTTGTGATTTTTAAAAAATAATTAAAAAAAAACTCGCAACTCCAGCTAAGCTTAAGCAAAGCAGCTGCTGAATATTTGAGGTCTTATCACGTATGCCTTTTGGGGGTTTGCTATGCTTTCGCTTACAGATTTTGGATTACGGATTGAGCAAATAATTGGGCACAAATTGGCTGTAATGTAAATGAAGGGAGGATAGATAAAAGATTGGAGAGTTTGTGTCAAATGCAAACATGAACGCAAATATGTAAATGAAAATGGATATGCATGCAGGCGAGCGTGCGTGTGTGTGATTGTGTGTGTGTGTGTGTGTGTGAATGTGAGTGTGTGTGCTTGTGACTGTGTGTGCGCATGCATGGCTTAAATTTCCACAGACAAACACTGGCCTGACAGCATGGATTGCATAATAAAACCAAATTGAAAGCAAAATAATAATTTATTTTTTGTTGGCATGAGATGCAAATATTAATATGATATTGGTAGTGTGCACACATAATATACATATGACAACCCACCAAAAACCCACGTAGTCTTGACAAGAAAAAATATACATATATGCGCAAAAAAGCCTCCCTCAAATGCCAGTTGACATAACGTTTACAATAGACTGAACTGTGTACATAAAATATGTATTGGAAACAACTATTTAAGTCCCATATTTGTATGCTCTTTTCTATTGCTTAACTAACTTAGGGCGCTACCAAGCTGACCAAGGATGACATTGAGAAAGTTTTCTCGCTATACGATCGCGTAAGATTTGCCTATAACATAAATATACATGATTATTCTATATATATATAATATTAATAATTGCTGATATAATAGGACAATAGCGGCACCATTGAGAATGAAGAACTTAAGGGCTTCCTCAAGGATCTGCTGGAACTGGTGAAGAAGGTAAGTATTAGCTGATCGCCCAGACAACTGCTATAAGCAAATTTGCTCTGCTTAGGATGACTATGATGCCCAGGATCTGGCTGCTTTCGAGGAGACAATCATGCGCGGCGTTGGACGTGATAAACATGGCAAAATCTCACGCAAGGAGCTGACAATGATCCTATTGACTCTGGCCAAAATATCGCCAGAGGATGAGCAGTAAATTGTTGTTGTTGGCCCCAACATATAAAGCTAAAGATTCCATAGCCACAACAAGCACACACACACACATATATTTTTGTTACCAATTTGGGTAAAATAATGCAAATGCGGCGAGTTGTACTTTGGCCAGAAGCCAAAATTGATTACTTTAAAACAAAAAACAAAAAACAAAATCTAAAAACTAACCGCCCGCAACAAGGAGCAGCTCGAGGAAATAACCTCGATAAGCGGGGCGAGTCCTCGAAACAAAGCAGCATAAATTATTGATAGAGCGTAAAAATTTTGTCGAAAATAAAATAAAAATACAAATAAATATAAAAGCTATTTAAAAGTCAATGTTTCAAATTAATTAAATGTTTATGCATGTTAAGCTTTTGAAAGTCTATTTCCTAAAACGAACAGCTACCAAGAAAGCAACAAAGCAACAAAGATATTATGTATGTGTATTCGTAAAATAAAAATTACAAAAAAAAAAAAACACAAAAAAACTTACGAAAAATAATAAATACTTTTTGACAATGCAACTCGAAACCAGCCATAATATATATATATATATATATATAATACTAACAACAAGTTCAGTACATCGATTTTAAAGTCAGTCTTGCCTGAGATGAACATTTTTGGTATAGAAAGTTAATACTCGTAAAGTTTATATTTTCGATTTCCAATATATTGCATATTCATACATATATATATTTAAAACAAACAAAAATTAACAACTAATTTAATTTTTGACTTAATTAAAATTTAGCTAAGTGTAAGAGCAGACACTCAACAATTTATTGCAAACACAAGAAAATACAAATAATAAAAATGGAAATTTAATTATTCGATATGTATGTATTATTATGTAGCGCGAATTTTTTAGATAATTGTTGTTAATATTTGTGTGTACTTATAATAATTATTATATTATATAAATGTATGTTTAACGAATATATATATATGCATATATATATATACATATATTTTGATGCGTGTGATTTTTCTGCTTATTTTTTTGGAGAATTTAACTTAATTTTTGAGTGTACAACTAAAACGAAGAAATAGGAAAATTTCGAAAAAAAAAAAATGGCACACACACCATTACCAAAACCCCAGAGATGTAATAAAACATTTTAACTTGGTAACTTTTTAGTGCATAAGTTTTACCAAAAATATGGCGCTCAGCCAGCTAGGTTCAATCAAGGCCCCCTTGATGCCAAGCAGCTAATTGGCACTCGAACACGGCGCCCCAGGCAGGTAATCCAAAAAAAAAAAAAAAAACGAAAGTAAAAAACACATCTAAAAGAGAGAACGTAAGAAGGACGAATAGATAACTAAAAAATCGACTTACAGGCTGTCAAGTGAGCTCCTCCCCGCCCGCGGCCCAAAGCAGAGCAGACCTCTCCCCATAGCGTGATTTGAACACATGTCGCAATTGTGCTCGTCCTCGTTCTTGTCATTGATTTGAAGTGGTGGGCGGCGGTGGTGGGTGCGCGAGGGCGGTGGGTATTTTAAGGAGGCGCTTGGACACTGCAAGAAACAAGAAGAAGCATAGAAAACATTATGAACCTGATACTTTTACCTTTGTGCAATGCCGTTAATTGTTTAGTTCAAATCTATATCGCTATACATTCTAAAAATGGAAAACTCGATAAGCGTTTAGCAGTTGCTTTAACATTGTTTCAAACTCCTCAAGGTGCTATCTCTATTATGAATACTTGAAAAGCCAACTATTGGTATATTAGCTATTTTTCGACTTTTCACTTATTTGCCCCACTCGAAAACCATAGCCAAAAACACAACTTTGAAAATTTAAAAACAGCTTTAGCAAACTATGCAAAAAAAATAAAATAAAAAATTTAAGAAATTTCGAATGTAAAACTATTGAAAACTCCAAAAATAGAGAACTGTACGATGCAACAAAATGCCAAGTAAATGAAAACCAAACAAAAGATAAAACGTGAATAATGTCGTATATACTTATAAATATATAATATATATATTATATCTTACTTATGCTATGTTTAAGATGATAAATAATTACCAAATATCAGATGATACACATTCAAAAGAAATGCATGTTAAGCTTCAACGATTTTCAATATAAAACAACCAAAACAACAAGAATTACACATACTCTAAATCCAAATACATAATTAACTATAACTATAACTACAACTAACTATATACAAACATATATATATATATATATATATATATATAAACAACTACATGCATACTATATATATATATGTCAAGCAAAAATTCTATGAAATGAAAATGTGTGTTTTAATAAACTATCGATAGATCACATCTCAAGACACGAACTAAAATCACTTCTTATTCAACAAATATAATCTCTGACTTTGGTTCTGTTTCTCCAGTAAGGAAGTCAACTGTCTTAAGCATGCATTCAGTTCTAGGATATTGGCATTCATATCAGACATCGCATTGCTGTTATCAATCTTGGACTGAGATTTCGACTGTGACTTCGATTTCGACTGCTTCTTTTTCTGCGATTGCTGCTTTTGTTCCGGCTGAGGTTCAGCGCTTTTCATTAACTCATTTATAACGTCCAATTTCTCCTTAATCTGTACACAGTAACTGTTTGGCATGATAAAGGTTTGTGTGGTTGATAAATTAATATCATAATTAACTCTATTTTTTTATAAAAAATGACAACAAATTTCGACTAAAAAATTTACTTTCCAATTTTAAATGCGGTATTAGTCTATAACCAAACGAGGAAAAAAATCATGAAATTTCAAAGTGGAACTACTTTATTGAAAAGCACTGTACCTACCATTTTGGTAACTCTGCCAATTCACTAGCAATAAATTGCTGCCTCGTGCAACTTTGCAGATGCCACTCTAAGTGCAACGCCACCAGTTGCTCCACAGGATGTTCGAATATTGTGGCACTCTGTGGCAACACAACTGGCAACTCAACCTGCGCCCAAGTGTATATCAGCTTTGGCTGCTGCTGCTCCTGTTGATCCTGCTCCCAAAATTCCAACTCATGTCTCAAATACTTCTTAAGTTGCAGCCTTGCAAGTAATTCACGCATTGAAGGCGTCTTTCGGAGACTGCCTTGTCTTCCAAAGTGGCGTTGAAGGAAACCTCTCGCCTGGCCGTCAAAATCACCGCAGGAACGATATCCTGCCACGCCCATATTGCGAAAAACAAATCCCAACGGATTGTTTATAATCAAACGCGTCGAATTATTGTCATAGGTGATGTGCGTCTGGCTGCGAGGAATACTTGGTGAAATTAGCTACAAAGTTAGGATGCGCTTTCTCAATCCTTAGGTTAACTTGCTAAATTCGAATATTCTGAATGTGTAGTATTTTTTTTATAATCCTTATGTGAACCATAGCTTCATCTCAACTCCCCCCCTCTCAACTTACTGCTTATCAATGTTAACATTTAATTTAGTAATGCGACCGCAGGACATTTTGGCTTGTAACAAGAATTTTTATTACTTTCTCAAATCAAGCAACTAATTTTACAATACAAATTATTTTTTTTAGAAAACTTGTCCTTACTGCGCCGCCTACTATAAACTAATTTGTACAAAATACCAAATTTTGCTGTTGATCATTGATAGTACATGGCCTCCACATCCAAACGCTGTTGATAGGCCAGACGCTGCAGGATCGTTGGATGCGTATGATGCCAGCGAGCATACCAGTTATCGTAGACGGGAAAACTCATGTGATCCGCATAGATCTTGACGAGAGCCAATCTCAAGAGTACCGAGTAGCCCTGGCGATGAGCAAACCGATCCGCAGCATATTCGCAACGTCTCAAGTTCCACAACATTAGAAAATTGGCCAGTGTTAGATATGGTGTCATGGCAAATCGCAGCACAATAATGAAACCGACAATAATCGGGCACAATCCGGACGCAAATCCGACCGCTTCGTATAGCTGCGGACAGTGAAATAATAATCCAAAGATCACCGTAGTCAATAGGAAATGTATCTTCATTATGAAGGTGGCCTTGTAGAAATGACCATATTTCCAGTGTCCCAATTCATGGGCAACCACAGCCACCACCTGTTGATTGGTCAGGCCACGACCCACCTCAAACGGGTGAATCTCTTCCGGTTTTAGTCCCTTATTCAGCAGCAGTGTATCAAAGATCACAATCCGCTTCAGGCAGCAACTGCCATAGAAATATGCATTGCTATATTGCATCGATTTCGTCCGGATAATGAACACTCTCGACATCGGAAATTTGGTTGCATCACATACCTGCTTCACATCTGCGTACAGAGCAGATCCCGCCGACAGTTTCCGCTGCCGGCCAATACAGGGTATGCACAAGTAGGGCAAGAAGAATACCAAAAATAGCGTAAACAATGCCCACATCAGCCAAAAATATAAAAAGAAAAAGTATCCCAAATTCTGTACACTGAAAATAATTAGGAATGTGAGTGGTGCGAGGATAATCTGTGACAGGACAATCGCCAGAACGCCCATGCAGCAATACAGATAACAGGGGAACCGTTGCTGTGTCCCATAGCGCAGCTCCAATATACACTTGTCGTACAGCAGAGTCGGGAGGCAACGCATCGTTACATATACGGTCAGATAGAAGACAAACAGCAAACTGATCCAGATCTCGTTCGCTGTCAGACTGGCCAGTGACATGCTGGCCAAACTCCACAGGAATGGATAGAAACCGAAGTACAGCTCCAACAAACTGATTATCAAATCTATGCCATGCTTCCATATAAATAACTCCATTTTGTGCAGCTCATAGATTCGCGCCCGGTGAAAGATCTCCGGCGGCACAATGCCACGCAGCTCCTCCGGCACCGATATCGCCGCCAGGCATGTCAGTTGCTACTAGACAAAAAATCATTGAAGGAACATTTTTAGAAACGCCAAAATAGAAACGGGTTCAAAGTATTTGCTGCTCACCTGTCTCTTGGCCAATATAATTTCCCATGTGTGATCGAGGATCAACACCAGCATCAGTATATAAAGCAGATGGCGCGGATCTAGCTTCGGCCAGGTGTCGTAGAAAACCATCGCTTAGGTTAACAGCATGTTCCTTTTGCCCAGACCAGAAGAACAACAACAATATCCAAATAAATATGTTTGTGGAATAGTTTATCGACAGTATTTCGAGTTGTTGACATGTGTGTTCCGAAGCTACTGTGATTACGAATTGAGCTCGCCCAGCTTCTCCAATCGCGCCAAGCGATGCAGTACTGTCGGATGCGTATGATGCCAACTGGAATAGCATTCGTCCGATATGGGAAACGAGAGATTATCCGCATATAGCTTGAGCAGAGCTGTTCTCAAATTGTCGGCATAGCCCAGCTTGAAAGCAAACTTATCCGCCTGATATTCAAATTGTCGCGTCACGCTCAGTATGATCACATTGGAGATGGCAAAATACGGAGTCAACACATAGCCAAAGATGATAATGAATCCGACAATAATTGGCTGCACGCCCATCTCAAATCCCACCGCCTGATAGATCGGACCATGGGGAAAGCAAAGGGAGAAGAGGAAAAGCGTTAGGAATATATTTATCTGGAACATGCCGATTGCCTTGTAGAAATGCCCATGCTTCCAGTGGCCCAGTTCGTGGGCAACCACTGCCACCACCTGTGCATCACGCAGACCCTTGACCCGGTCTGCCTCCTTCTCCGGCAGCTGGGCGGCATCATGCAATCCCCGATTCATGAGCAACGTATCAAAGATCACAATGCGTTTCAAACAGCAGCCGCCATAGAAGAAGGCATTGCTTCCCATGCTTGGATCACGGACACGTATAATGTGCACCTGTCGCATTGGGAAGCCAGTGCGGCGTGTCAGCTCTTCCAGACTGGCCAGTAATGAGGGATTCTCTAGCTGCACGCGTTTGCCAATAATGGGATCGATGACAAATGGCAAGAGCACAAAAGCTAAAAAAGTCAGCAAAACCGCGGATAGGTACAATCCCAGAACGAAGTATTGGCCAAGGTATGTGACCAACGCCACCACAACCGTAACTGCGAGCACCATCAACAGCAGCGATAATGCGGTATCAAGGATCTCGCTGAGAATGCGATAAAATAAACTCGGCTGTGGCCGGCTAATCAAACTGGTGATGCAGCACTTCTCATAGATGTGGCCGGGGAGAGATTTGAGCGTTACGTAAATGCTGAGCATGATGACGAAGATGATGGAGAGACAGATCTCATGCTCCATCCACTGCCAGATGGCACAATGGCCAGCCAGTTTCCAGAGAAACGGAAAGAAGCCAAAATATAATTCCAAACAGCCACAGATGACCACCACCCAGAACGTGTTGATCAGCAGGAACCAGCTCTTGTGCAGCTTATAGTCGCGCATACTGTTAAATTGATCCTGCGCCAGATACGGACGTAGCACATCCGGCACGTACTCCACCTGATAAACCTTAAGAATCTGAAACGAAATGAATTCAGAAACGAAATACATTTGGATGAGGATTATCAGATTACCTCGCGCAGCAGCAGATATGTTGACCAGAGATTATCCACAACCAGTACAAATAGGATTACAAAGAGCAGAAGAGCGGGATCGTTCCAGAGAGTGGCGACCATGATAAATTTGACATTTTAAACGAAACTAATAAAATTTGGAATTTATAGTTTTCAATCTGAATTTTATTGAAAACTAAAACACTAAACACAATGTAAACTACAATACGGAAAGTAGCTAGAAAATGCTTTGGTCTCGTCATGGATTTGGATGCATTTACTGCAACTTCTTCGGCTGTCCCAACTCCTTCAGCCTGGCGAGACGTTGCAGCAGCGTCGGATGCGAATGATTCCAGGTGGAATACAACCAATCGTAGACGGGAAAACCCAAGTTATCCAAATTCAATTTGATCAAAGCACGTCCCAGCTGCTCCTCAAATCCCAGCTGATGAGCAAACTCATCCGCCTGATACTCGAAGCGACGCGACAGCAAAGTCATTGCAAAATTTATAATCGCATTATACGGCGCCATGACATAGGTGAAGACAATCAGCAGACCCACCAGAATGGGTCGAATGCCGGGCTGGAAGCCCATTGCCTCATAGAATGGTGCATACTTGAACAGATAGCCAAAGACGAGGAACATGAGCAGCAGATGCACCTCCATAATGACAATATTCTTTGTCACGTGTCCCAGTTTCCAGTGGCCCAGCTCATGGCCCAACACTGCAAGCACCTCCTCATCCGTGCAGCCTTTGCCCTTCTCATCATCGGTCAACTCAGAATCATCCGGTTTGCCCTTATTCAGAAGCAGCGTGTCGAAGAGCACAATTCTCTTCGAGTTCCACAGGCCATAGAAATAGGCATTGCTGTGCGAGGAACGTTTGGAGCCCTCGACCACATACAGCTTGGTCAGTGGGAAACTCAGCGTAGCCGCCAAATCCTCAATGGATTTACGCAACGATCCCTGCTCCAGTGGGGTGTACTTGTCGAAAAGTGGCGCAATAAAGATGGGATAAATGGTTAGCAGCACCAGTGAAATGATCCCTGTGAAGATCCACAGCCAGATGAAGAAATTATCGCCGCCACGTTGTACAATGAAGATAATCGCTGCCGTTATGGGCAGCATAACCACCTGCATGACCAGGAAACCCTTCACCTGATCCCAGGCAAAGAATCCGGCCGTCTGCTTATTGAATCCATGTTTCTCCTCCAGCACAAATATCTTGTAGATCTTAAACGGTAGCGATTTAAAGGTCGACAACACATTTGAGATGAGCACAAACACACAGCTGACAAGGATCTCATTGTTGGCATCCCAATCCAATCGATTGACCACATCTAGCGACAGTTGCCAAATCCACGCAATCAAACCAATATAGAGTTCCACACACAGCAGGGCCACATCCATAAGCACCGCTTTGAAGATGCCAAAGCTCTCCTGATCCAGATTATATTTTCGCGCCTTGTGGAACGTCTCATCGCTCATATGATCCGTTAGTTCGCCGGGAACAGTCAACGCCGTCCTATAGACTTTCACCTGCGGGCAAAGTAAATCAAATTAAAGGTCTGCCAAATTAATAGCAATGATCTGGCGGCAATCAACGAACCCAGTTGACATTTTGCGTGCTACATGCAGAAAGATATCGAACACATATATATATATATATATACTAGATATATATATGTATATATAGATATCGCAGAAAAGTACACCAGCAAGTTGAACTGTCGCCTTCTTGCGACCGGCACGTGCCGGCTTTTATTGCCATACTATTGACTCACCTGGCGCAGCGCTATGTAGATTTCCAGCGCATTTTCGACAATGACTAATCCTAGTATGCTGTACAGCACGGTATTCGCATCTAGTGTCGCCATAGTGTACCCTAAATTTTGCGAGACTAGCACGACGCATACACTTTTTAACGCCGTAAAGGTTTTTTTGTAGTGTTGCTAAGCGTCCCAACTATCGTATATCGATTAAGCAAAACAGAAAAAGTATTGATTGCTGCACGCAAACGCCGCTTGCGATTTGAATTGATACCCTTTTGCGGGCGTTGTTTTTATTATGCAATTAAATAAACAATAGACTATATATACAGTGTCTCACAGCTTATTCCGATCAGTGTCAAAGAAAAAAAGTAATTGCCTGCCATAAACTAATCATTCTTTATTTTTCAAAAATTCCAAAGACCGATGGTAGGTACATGTATTAACCACCAAAATTAATATATGACCCCAATACACTGGGGTTTCCCCACCTGCTAGGTAGGATTATGTAAAAAAGTACCCTATTTCGAGGGGAAATTTTTTTGGATCAGTCTAAATAAAATAATATATTTTGAGTATAAAAACATAAATAAGGATGTTAATACTTAGTATGATATCCTTTGGCCTTAAGAACATCCCTTAACCTAATATTCATGGAAGATACCAGCTTCCTGGTAGCTTCTGGGCTGATTCTGCTCCACTCATCCCGCAGAGCATTTTTGAGGTCTTCTTTGCTGGATATGCTGTGCTTCCGGATGTTATTTTCCAGCAGAGCCCACAAATTCTCAATAACATTTAAATCTGGCGACTGGGCCGGCGGAATTATCATGTGGGGGCAGTTCCTCATGAGCCAGGACTGTACTATCTTGGCCTTATGCTTGGGATCGTTGTCCTGGTAGAACCGGAAAGTATCTCGGATTCCTAGCTTCTCGGCACTTTGGAGTAAATTTTCCTTCAGTAAGTCGAGGTATACATTCTTGTCCATTGTTGTCTCAATGAACACCAAATTCCCGACGCCGGCTGCCGAGATACATGCCCAGACCATGACACTTCCTCCACCATGCTTGACTGTTGAATTTACATGTTTGGGATTCAGGTCAGTATTGGACTGTCGCCACACACAATTCCGTCCGTCCGAGTCAAAAATTGTGAATTTGGACTCATTTGCAAATATGACTGTGTTCCAGATCTCCAAATCCATGTCCAAGTGGTTTTTGGCGAACGTCATCCAAGTCCCTCTATTTTGTACGCTTATAAAGATATTTTTTCGGTGGTACTCGGGCATTAAAGTCATGTTTGCGCAGAAAACCTGCGCACAGTTTCCACACAGCACTTTTTCCCCATTTCATCCTCCACCTGTTGAGCCACTTTTGGAGCCGATAGCTTGGGATTTCCCTTTATTTTCCTGGTGATCCTTCGCTCCTCCTCTTCGGTGAAAATCTTGTTTGGTGCAATCCTCAATCCGATTTGCGTCGACGAAGCGCCGAATGATGTTATACACAGTTGAGTAACTCAGATTGACCATTTCAGCTATTTGGAGATGTGAATATCCGTTTTTGTAGTGTTCCAGGATCAGTTTCCGTAGTTCAATGGTAGTCCGCTTGCCCATAGTCCTTGTTGGCTTATTGCACCCAAGATGCAGGATAAAACTAAACTGACTACGAAGGATTGGTCTATTTATACCGAAAATACTCAACTTTAGGTAAAAAAATCCGGGTTTTATGGCACCCAGGTGTCCACAATGTAAATGGTCGAAATAAAATTTCCCCTCGAAATAGGGTACTTTTTTACATAACTCTACCTAGCAGGTGGGGAAACCCCAGTGTATTGGGGTCATATATTAATTTTGGTGGTTAATACATGTACCTACCATCGGTCTTTGGAATTTCTGAAAAATAATGAATGATTAGTTTATGGCAGGCAATTACTTTTTTTCTTTGACACTGATCGGAATAAGCTGTGAGACACTGTATATATATATATATTTATTATATATTAAATTTGTTGCAATAATAATAACAAATTTTCTTATTTGAAATTTGTAAATTTATTTTAACTAATTTGGGGGTAAAAACAATTTAACTGTTAAAGACTAGCGTATTTGCACATTAAAACTCTCCACGCTTGCGTCGGCAATGTGCTTGTGTATTTCATTGACCTCCGCCTGTGTCATAGTGCGCTCCATATGCCGATAGACGATGCGGAAACAGACGCTCGATTTGCCCGACTTCGGATGCTTGAATTTGTCCACCAAGCTGATCTAAAAAGTGGGAGAGAATCCGATTAAAATATAAAATTAAACTATACACAAAAAGTGGACGCACCTGCTCTACCACATCGCCAGCCACCGAACGAACCAGATCATAGAAATCATTTGGTGAGAAGCCGGCATTCACCTCCACATTGGGAGGCAGCCAAAAGGACAAATCATTGGTGCATTGTGGATAATGTGAGATGGCTTTGTATTTGGGCAGATTCTGAAGATTCTCCTCACTGAACTGCGACAAAAATCCACTATCATTTGACCAGAACAACCGTATATCGGGTATATCAAAGAGTATCATTGCGAGACGTTCCAGACCCAAACCAAAAGCATAACCAATCGATTGATGAACACCAGCCTGTTGCAGAATCTCATGGCGCATGATGCCACAGCCGAGCACCTCGAGCCAATTGTCCTTGAAATAGATCTCTAGCTCCCACGAGGGTTGGGTGAAGGGGAAATATGTGTCCACCCAACGGTACTTGATGCGTGGCCCAAACAGATCCTTGGTGAGACCCACCAGCACATGTTTCATCTCGTGCTCCATCAGTTTGACGGCCTCCAGAGTGTGGCAGGGCTGTTTGGTCTGATCCATGCACTTGGATGAGGGTAAAATGCGTTTGGGATCGGCAAGCGAACCCGTCCACGTCTCCTCGAACAACTCCAGGCCGGGATTACGCTCGAAGAGCTTTTCTTTTGTGACCAGACGCACTGCGTCCGCCTGATGGAACACTGGATAATGTGTGCTATCAATCTCATCACGACGATAAACCTCGCCCACAACCAGAAAGTTATCCAGTCCGCCAGAGATGAGCTCCACCTGATGCGCTGTTGTATGGGCACGCAACAGATGCTCCCGATTAATGTAATAACAATCCGATTTCTGACGACTCACATGATCGACGGGTATGAGCAGATTATCAAAATTCTGCTGCACAGTGACCAACGGACTGAGCTGATCATAGACGGAAAATAACGGATTTCCACGCTGATTGCGATAGGCGCCGTAAAAATAGTTAACTATACGCTTGCGTATTATCGCCAACGGATGATCCCGCTGCAGATGTTTATTCACGCCCAGATGTGACAATATCTTTGGGGTGACATTTGTCCAACTGTCCGTGGCGTACGTGCCTCCTTTAATCTCCAACTGCTGTGGTGTCGACGTCGTCAGTTTTTTGGCCTCCTCGGCCGCACTGGTGGCCAACAGACGACAGCGTCCCGAGCACAGCCTGGTGCCCTGCACACGCAGCGTTAACAGCATTGTTTATTAATTGTTAAACGCAACAAAATATTGCATCGCATGTATTACAAAACAACAGCTGTTGGGTGTTATCGATGCGCGTGCGCTCAGTAAATTTATCGATTGCTGGCTGTGAAATCGTTAGCAATATTGGCCAGGGCTGCATGCAACTGTGTGCTGATAACAATCGTTTGAATTTGAAAATACATCTGAATGTAATACAATAATTTGAATTTATATTTTCCAACTGTTGTAACTAATGTTTAAAGCATCATTAATTAATGTGCTAAATCTATTAATATTTATTTAAAGCTCATAGTTTTTCTTTAAACCAAAAACGATTTCCCTTTTTGGGTTTTAAAATTACGCTTTTATTTAACACAAAACATCAACATCGTAGTATGCCTAATTTACATGAACTTTAAATGGCAAATCATCCACAGAAAATGTGATGAGTTTTTTCTGATCGTTTTATGTTCCCAGTATAATAATATTGATATAAAGTTTTACAGTACGAGATGCTTACATTATTGGAATAAATTGGTGTTTAAAATTAAATTGATGGAGTGCTGTATTGTGTTGTGTTGTTTTAGACCAGTGGATAACTGGAGGCAGTGGCAATGCCGCACTGATTCTCAGCATTGCGGGCCATCTTGATGAAGCCCTTGTCGCCCCAGGTGGTTCCCCATGAGTTCTTCACCAGCCAATAATCCTTGTCGTTCTCATCGGTTCCATAGCCAACGACCAGAACACCATGATCCAAATTCTGGGGATCGCATTGTGGCTCATCGTAGACGCCCGAGGAATAAAACTGGAACGACTCATGGGAGGCATCGATGGCAACAGCAACAGGACCAATGGTGGCGACAGCCTGTGCCAATTTCTTCTCATTGCCCTGGGGAATATCCGTGAAGCCACGATCCGTGGCACCAATTGTGCCCTTGTTGAAGTGACAGGAGTCATCGATGCCCTCATAGGGATACGATTTCTCTGTGTCAACGCCGCCATTATCCTTGATGTAACGGAAGGCGTTGTCCATCAGTCCACCGTTGCAGCCATTGTTGCCATATTTGGTGGAACAATCGACCAGATTCTGCTCCGACAGCGAGATCAATGTGCCCGTCTTGCGGAAATGCTGTCCCTCGAGAGCACCCGTACTGGAGAAGGCCCAACAGCTGCCGCAATGCCCCTGATCCTTGACAGCGGTAACGGCGCCCTTGTCGCGCCAATCCACCGATTGTGGCATCTTCACATGCTCCGGCGAGATGAAAGTGACGCCAGTGAATGTGGCATCCGAGGCACTGCAACAAGGAAATTATAATTAAATATAAGCATACCCGAAATAGATTAATTCACCACTTACCGCAACTGTTTGTGGAGCGTATAGTTGAAGCCGTTCATTGTCTGGTGGAACTCGTGATGCAGCATGTCGGCGTACTTATTGAGGCCCATCTTGAAGGTGACTTCGCCAGCGGCATAGCGCTGATTGTGCTTGGCAATCTTGTGTTTGTTCTCATTGAAGATCTTCAGTCGGAAACGTTCCTCGGTCTCATCCTGATATTGCTTGCGATGCTCAACCTGTAAAAACGCAGAAAGAGAGAAGAGTGTGAAAATGTGCTCAGTGTTTTGTGTTATCAACAATTGGTTTGCTGTTATCACGACTTGTTATATTAGAATTGTGGTTGGTACACTTCAAAAAAAGCGATTAGATAGCAGCTGCTTCCCGTTCACTTTTATTTATTTTTATTTTTTATTAGCTGATGCACATGCCGTAGTTAGTCAAAAAAAGCAAAATCGTAGATTTATAGCTCTGAAGAATCAATCCCGCTGATAAGCCCTGACACCATCTCATCTTATCAGTCTAAGCAGCTGCTGACTGCAGGGACACAAGTTGGCTAAAACAAAAACCGGTAGTAGGCGGCCCATAAAACCCAGAAACATCAACATTTTTACGAGCTTCCTAAAACAATTCGTGTAGCAGTTGTAAAAATATTGTGCCAAGGACGTCAGGTAGCTACAGTCAGCGCTCGACAGAACGAACCAAATAATACGAATTTTTTCAATAAATATACATTTGAAAATTTCAGAGCATTTACATGTACCCAATTAAATACCATATGGTAGCGAAGTGTTCAAAAAGAAAACAGGAAATTATAATTATAAATAGATTTCAAAAATAGATTCCAAATTGCAGCTATTTTTGACTAAATAGGTCTCCAAACACAGAACAGACCTCATGAGTCAACTATAAAAACAATGAGCAACAATTGTCGCCCTGACCGGATGATGATGATGATGATGATAAAAATGTTGTTCTCTTAACTGGCTCTGGGTTCCATCATCGAAAACATCGCTCAGTCCATTAATGCGTGTTATTTTTGAAGTTTTCGCTTTGCTCGTTGCATATAATTGATATAATTGCTGTTAATTAGTTTCGTCTGCAGCTAAATTTGTGAAAAGAATACGACAAAAAACCCGCCAATAGTCTTTTTTTCTGTCTGTTATTGATTTTTCGCATTTGCATATAAAAATTGTGTTTTATTATTACAACAAATTTGCACATTAAATGACGTAAAAAATAGGCGTCAAAGCGTAGGAACAATAATTAAATGCACGAGCTATATTAAAAAAAAAACGAGCATTTTCTTACCTAAATATATATATATACAAATATATATTAAGATAAATGTTTTTTGTTGTTTTTCTATAGTAACGATTCGATGGCTGAAGCATTCTCGTTTCATTATACAATTTATCGCTTTGCACTTTTGTCATCATAAATCCGTAAATAGAAAATGTTCCTCCTCCATTGACGCTGAGTATCGTAAAATCTATATTCTACTACTCCTACTATTTATCTCTTAGTTTTGTAGTTAGCTATGTTAGCAAGGCAAATACACGTCGACACTGTTGGCGAGTGTCTTCTTGTTTGGGTGCCGTTAGAGTCGCTCCATTTCAATGTTGCAGCCATCATCCTCCGCTTGAACTGTTGCTGCACGTGCTGCATGTGCTGATGATGTTGGTGCATCGTATGCGATTGCTGCTGCTGCTGCTGCTACTCCACTTTGTTCGGGCAACTCTTGGTATTCTCTCCGCTTGCGTATGATAAAGCACAGTATGAAAACATTGATAACACACAGTGCAATTATAAAGACGATGGGCACAATGACATCCACGACAAGATTTAATTCACTGGCGCTGGCCATTTCTTCTTTTTTGTGCTTTTGTTTAGTATTTTTTTTTATTTATATAATTGACTTTTATTTTTTGGTTAGCTTTGTGGCTTTAGCACGTTTTTTTTAATGTCGTTCTTCTCCTTTAATGTCAAAAACGCTTTTCCTTTACTCTCTCTCTCGCTCTCTCTCTCTCTTGTTTTTTTTGTCGTTGTTTGTTCGCTTTGATTTCGGCGCGCGCACTTGAGTTCTCACCCTCTCTCTCTTTCGCTCGCACACAGTCAATGCTTTTATTCAGTAGCACGCTCTGCCAGTGTTGCGTCCGACTGCGTTGAGAGTTCGGTTTGTAGTAATGTCAAAAAAAGCAGCCTTAGTTGAGAGCTGTTTCGCTGCTGTGCACACAACACACACACATTCACGTATGCACACATGCATAGCAGCACACAACACTGAGCATACATACCAAAGTCAAATACTGCTATTTTTAGTTGTCTTTAGTTAGGATATGAATACTATTTAAAATAGCATTAACCGGTTACGCATAAGGCATGGCAGATTAACCAATGTATATCGAAACTCCCACACATTCGCATATGTACATAAATGGCCACTTGTTGATTTCTTCACTTGATTACACACAGTTCATGTGATACAAAAAAAAAATAAAATCAGCTCTTAACAAATATAAATGATGAGCGAAAATTATTCTGACGCAGCATAAATTTGAGTAAACTCAATAAAAAACGCAAATAAAAATAACAAAATGAATAATAACAATAATAAGCAGAGAGTAAATGAAAACAAAATTGCGATTGATTTGCTTCATTTCACACGCTTATCGCTGAACCAAGCAGCGACAGCAAGTCCAGTTCCAGTTCAAAGACCAGCTGCCTATTAGCGTTTTTTTCCCCCGATTATGTTTTTTGCATACACACAAAAAACAAGTATAACGGCCTGAAATGCAAGCAGCAACTGGTTGTTATTCTTTATCGATAGCGTGACCGAAACAACTTAAAATGTGCAAAAAAAATCTGTTTGAATTCCTTTTTAAATGCGCCTTTTGCTTATGCTACGCTTTTTGTTTCTGCACTAATCGAATTTTGCTGCTGCACAAAAGTAGGCAACACTGTTTGCTTGAAAAGTGGCAGTTTTAAATTGAATTTAAATTAAATATACACAAATAAAGTATAATATATAGAAGGAAATATATGACAAGTAATTAATTTATTCCATTAAGAGGAAAATAAAGAAAAAATAGAATTATCAACTAATTCAAATTTCGGACAGTTTTGGTTGTCCCAACAAAAACCGATATTTACTCGGTTTTTGTTGGGACAACCAAAACTGTCATGCACATGTGAAATATTTAACACGCAATGCATTAATTTAACCATTTTAATTGTTCGACAATGCATTATATGAATTTTGTATTACATGTTATAAAAAAAAAGCTGAACTGCCCAGACAGATAAGATAACATGTAAAATGGGCACATATTCTATTGTACTCTAATTGCCGTTACAAAAGCTGATAAGCGGTTAATGAAGAATTTAATACGCACTACGCCGTTAGCTAGCACAATAACACATGAACTAATGCACTAGTTACAAAAACATTAATTAACAATAATAATTTAAAAAAAAAAAACAAGTCTGCATGAGTCACAAAGAAGTCGGCAGCTAATCGAATTAGAATATGTTGGCTTATCAGGAAGCTGAGTGCCGCCACTAAAAAGCGGGCTTATCACAATTTAAATGAATTGAAGCGCGCCAATCCGCAGAATTTAGTTACTATCATGTTGCTAGATGGATGGATCGAGAGTGTCATGTGAGCCGACATGTGACATATATATGCATATATGCATAATCAGCTAAGAACAACAATAACAATTGCAGTTGTTGCACTCCACATGACTCAGGGTTGAAATACGCAGCAGCAACAATGGTTTAAACTACTACGACAGTGATAACACAAAAGGTATTAATCATTATTCATGCATTTTAATTTGACACCTCCAGAACTGAAAAAAAACACAACCCAGAACAGCTGCTATCTTTTTATTACTCACTTTGAATGTCTGCCATTCTTCCTTGATAACATCGGCAAAAGAAACCGCATGTGCCACAGCCACCAGGGCCAATAGGGCGAAAATAACAGTGCGCATATTAGCTGAAAATGGAAAAAATAGCAATTACTATAAATATAATTTATTGTTATTCACATACATATCAAAATCCCCGTTTGCATTTGAAACGTTCAAGAGAGGTCGATCACTTCGAAATGAACGCCCCTTTTCGAATTAGAACTTATTAAAAGTCCAAATGAGCTTTAATTAGTTTCAAGCTTGTCAGACGACATCGCATGATGAGCTTTGGCCCATACACACAAACACAAAGGTTTAATAAAACGCAAACAAAGTTGAAAGCAATAGCTGATGAAATTCAAAAAGAACAATAACAAAACCAAAGCAAAATAAAGCGCGCAAAAATGTTAAGTTGGCAATTTTAGATAACATGCGTTTTTGTGTGCATGATTAATCGTGATGACCAGATGCACCACAGCAAACGGAGGCGGATATGTCAACGAAGCAGAGCAGATAATTAAAAAAAAATTTCAGCAAAATCAGCAAATTTCGGACTGATATTCGCAATGCACAGTTATTTATTTAGTTGCTGCGTGTTATCGAATTCCAAAAGAGCAGTTCCCGCTATCTTATCGGGCATTCGCCTTGTGTTTGTTGTTGTGCTGCGGCTTGCTGATGCCTTTTATTCTTTTAATTTATATTGGATACAAATTTTGAAATTTGTTTGTAGCTGCAATAACACAAAGACCAACCCGACTAATAATGCCAAGTTCGCGGTCACAAAACGGGTTTCGAAACTGTTTTGAAGCTGATTCAGCTTCATTTCAATAGAAATAGTTGCGCTCACACACTGTAAATAAAACAGTGTAGGTAGAATAGGATGGCACAACAAATAACCAATTGATAAGGCAAACAGAAAAATAGGCCAAAGCAAAAAAAATATGAAGCAACAGCCAAAAACCAAATGCGCAGAGACAGCAGAAGCAATAAAAAAATAGAAACGGTGAACAAAAGAGTGAAAAACACCAACGCGAATAAATGAAAAAATACAATAGAATAGAGAATAGAAAAGCAAAAGTCGAGGCAGCTGAGAGATGCTGTTGGAAAGTACGAGACAGGAAAACAGAGAGAAACAAAAAGAGACAATGGCGAAAATTTGCTGTACAATGCATGACGCACTTTAAAAAGTTGTATTTTAATGCAATATTTGCGTAGTTATTGAAAGTGAGTACATGAATAGAATTAAATACCATTATTATTATAATGCGGAAATAGAATCTTACCACTTAGAAGATACTCGCACAGAGAATGACAATCACTTTTTAGGTTTATTGCGCTTTAACAAATACTTTCTAGAAACGTTTGCGTTAAAATGCAATTAAATCTGTTTTTCTTTTTATTGTTAACTGCAGCCGAGCACCAGTCTCGAACACTTCTCGTTTTTAAATAAATTTAGCTGCGATTTGTTGTTGCAAAGAAATCTTAGCTACATATATATATGTTGCAAATAATGGTCACACTGTCAGCAACATATGAGCTTAACATTTTGCAGCTCAAAAGAGCTGTTGAGAACAGTATGAAGCTATTTCGAGCTAGTGTCATGCTGTCAACTTTTCATACGTTAAGCGGCTGTTAACGTAACGAACGTTACATTCGTAGAACTGCAAATCAACTTCCAACTTTCGGTAAGAGCTGAAGTCATTAATCAACTCTAGATATATTAAGCGACTGTAAATGCAACAAAAATCATTGTCAGCTCTACAAAGCGATTACCGACTTACTACCATCACTAACAGCTAAAGTCAAACATTGCTCGTAGTGTCATGTTAAGCAACTGTTAACGGAGCTAAAGTAGCATAGGCAACTCTGCAAAAGATTTATCGAATCACTACCATCACCAACAACTGGAGTTGTCAAAAATTGCACGTCATCCGCAAAGCAAGTGATTTTTTGTTAAAGGATACCCAAAATTGCTTATATTTTTAACACATTATATATCCAGTAAGTGTGTAGACATTCCCGAGGGAAAAATAACAATATAAAGTAATTATTTGCAGCTCTCGAGAAGCGGCCGCATCATGTTTGGCAGACAGAGCGGATTGGGCAGCTCGATTAGCTCGAATTTAGTTGAGTTTCGCGCAGGACGAATGAATATGGTTGGTAAAATGGTGCATCCGGATGCGCGCAAGGGTCTCGTCTATATGACGCAGAGCGAGGATGGCCTGATGCACTTCTGCTGGAAGGATCGCACCAGTGGCAAGGTCGAAGATGATCTCATCGTCTTCCCCGATGACTTTGAATATAAACGCGTCGATCAATGCAAATCGGGTCGTGTTTATGTCCTCAAATTCAAGTCCAGTTCACGCCGCATGTTCTTCTGGATGCAGGAACCCAAGACGGATAAGGATGACGAACACTGTCGTCGCATCAATGAACTGTTGAACAATCCCCCCTCGGCCCATCAGCGGGGCGGCGGTGGCAGTGGCAGCGAAGGCACCGATTTGCAATACATGCTGAATAATATGTCGCAACAACAGTTGATGCAACTCTTTGGCGGCGTTGGCCAAATGGGCGGACTCAGCTCGCTGTTGGGACAAATGAAGTAAGAGTCGGCGAGGCGAAGACCCAAATTATGCTTTAGTTATCCAAGCTATAAGTTCCCTTTTGCAAAATTCTTTAAATCGAAATCTTAATCCCTTGCAGCTCCCGCACGCCTTCGTCCCGCAATACATCCTCCTCGGGTGGCGGCAGTGCTGCCTTGCAAACGCCCGAGAATGTTAGCGTGCCGCGTACACCTTCCGCACCCACAAAGGGGAGCAATAACTCTTCCAACAAGTCATCCACGGGCAGCACCCGGAACAGCAATTTGCAGCCAAGCGATGCTGCCGGCGGCGGCAGCACAAGCGGTGCCGATGGTGCCTCCGATGCCTCCGGTAAGAAAACAGCGATTAGTTCCAATAAGACTAAGAGCGATGCAACAGCAGCAGCAGTGACTAGCAGCGGAGCATATGCGAATCCATTCCAAGCCTATTTATCGAATCTCTCCCCCGAACATGGCGCAGGTCGTTCACTCAATATCGACCTGTCGACAGCGTTGTCCGGTGCGGATGCAATCAATCAACTGATTGCCGATCCCGAGCGTGTCAAATCGTTGATTGTACACCTTCCCGAGTCCGAGGATGCCGACGAGGATCGCAAGCAGCAGATCAAGGATCACATCAGCTCACCGCAATTCCAGCAGGCACTCGCGCAATTCTCGAACGCTTTGCAATCGGCTCAACTTGGTCCGGTTGTCAAGCAGTTTGAGTTGTCCGTGGATGCGGTGGCCGCCGCCTATTCCGGCAATCTGGAAGATTTTGTGCGTGCCCTCGAGAAGAGTTTGCCCGCCGGTGCCTCGATGGCCGTCGATGAAGATGTCAAGGATAATTCTGCCGGCGCCGCTTCCGATAAGAAAGGCGATGCTGCTGATCAGTCTGGCAAGGAGGAGAGCGCCGCTTCTGCCGAGAAACAGGCGGAGGAGAAGCAAAAATAGCCCGCCTTTTAATCGGCCCGGATTTTAACCAATAATCCCCGACCCATATATACAGATATATAATTTATAACAATTGAAACAATTGAAAATCTTATTCGTTTTTGTTCACATTTATCAAAGTTTTCGATGCAAATATAAATTGGCCGTGCAAATACAGTGTTGGTAATCGTATTTATCTATTTACAGAGATCACTCCATTAGTCAGAGATTGGCCATGCAAATTCAGTGCAGGTATTCGTATTTATATATTTACAGTGATCAGCCATACAATTACAGTGCTGGTAATCGTATTTATCTATTAACAGTGATTCCTCCATTGCAAGTAACCTAAAAATATGCGAGTATCACAAAAATATATATTAAAAAAAGAGGCAGACAGAATAAGTTTTGATAATTTAACATTTATTTTTTACATTATATACGCGTAATTATTAGCGAGCGTTGACTACACACACGCATATGTAAACATATATATATATGTTAAGCCGACAAGTGTTGCCAGGCTGTTGCTGGCGAAAATAACCGTTTCGGTTGCGTGCAAGTTGCCCTTGACTTATGTTATGATTTTTTCGGCTGTCAAATGACGCGCGCATAATACGCATACAAATTGTACGCACTGTATTGCTATCGCTTTCTCTCTCCTCTCTCTCCATCTCTTGCACGTTCTCTCTCGCTTTCGTTAAGCGCGCTCACGCGCCGCCGCTGCGCTCTCGCTCTGCCGTCTCTCTGGATTACACAGATACACACACACACAAGGAAGAGTGCATGGTTTGCGAATACTTGGAGCAGATATGTGTTTTTATTCAACTTCAAACGGGCAAACCGCGCGTTCGCTATATCGCTTGATTTTGATTTTTCGTCTTTGATCTCGAAATTATCACAAAACAATCATAATATTCATTATCATCAGCGACAAACGCGGTAATCATTAAGTTTGTGCGTACAGTTTATTTATTGAGTGTCAGGTGGGGGGGCGAGTTTGAAATTCTGTTTGCTGTGTTTTGCGTCGTAAGTTGAATTTTTGTTTTTGTTGTTGGTGCTTTCATTTTGCAGCAAGCTGCTGCTGCTCACACACACACAAGCGTATCATAAGTGTATCTGTGTGTGTATGTGTGTTTACTGCTATGTGTATAGTTTTTTTTTGTGTGTTTTTCAATGCATGACTGCGCGCCGCATTGTTGAGAAAAGCTTTTTCCCCAACTGTATGAACATAAAAGTTAACGCGGCGCAGTAATAACAACAAACACAACAGCAACAACAGAAAAGAAAGAAAGAAATAACAACAATTAGCTTTAGCGGCAGAGCGGTTAGCCAGCTGCGTTGGTATTGGTGAGCAACAAACGAGCGCACGTTGTCGTCTCGCTCGCACTCACCACACACACATTAAAGCTTGCGAAAAAAATAATATATATTTGTACATATATGTATATATATACATTATATATATAAATGTGTGTGTGGTGTATGTATGAAAAAACGTCCGCCGCTGCAAAAATTGTTAGTTAAAATATACATAAACAAAATAAATTGTAAAAGAAATTCGCAAGTTTGTTGCTGTGGGGTGAGAGAGGCAGAGAGAACGAGAGCGACAGAGAGAGAGAGAAAGAGGTTGGCAATTGCCACTCACTCAGAAGAGAGCAAAAGTTACTTTATCCCGGTAACGATCTGGCAACACCAACAACAAAAACAGCACCAGCAGCAGCAGCAAAAGAAATTGCGTTGCGGCAATGGCAACAAATTTGCAACAGCATTAAAAGCTTTCAAATTAACAATTCACAAATTTTCATTTCAATACAGCAATATATATAAAATAAAAATACAATCACGCGCTTACAACAAGTAACAATAAAGGAAAGTAACAGTTAATTAATTAAAGGCGACAAGCTTTAAGTGAAGTTCAGAAGCCAACGGAGCGGAAGTCAGGGGAAGAAATTTCCATTTATTTTAATGTGTAACAATTTTGAAATAAGCCCTCCACAAACATTCAATAACAATTGCAAATCGAAAGAAAATTTCAACAACACTCAAAAAAAAACAACAACAATAAGAACAGCGAACGACTTGTCGCTGATAGGAGGCAAGTTAAATCCATAAAGCGCCGCATCAGCTGCAATTGTGCGATAAGGTAAGCAAACATTGCCAGCAGCTTTCAACTGCAACTGTATATGTATGTGCATGTTTATATGTGTGTGTGTGTGTGTGGAAAAAGATATGTGAAATGCTTGTCTTCTGTTTGCAATGTTCGAGAACAGCTGCAGAAATTTCTGCACTCCCACGCGACAAACGGTCGCGCGCCATTTTAGCTCGAAGTTATCTCAAGCAGGTTTTGGAGCCATTGCAAAACATACACATCAACTGTGTGTTAGTATTTGTATGTGTGTGTGCAATTATGCTGTAATGGCGCCTGAGCATATGCTATGACAATTTCAAGAGCGAGAGAGCGTCACGAGCGGGACAGCTCTATAGCTGCTTGCGGAGCGAGAGAGAGAGAGAGTATGCTACGTTCTGTTTATGTTTTGGTAGAAAGGTCATACGGCCAATTTTCCTCTTTCTTTTTTTTTGTGCAAGTGTGCATTACTGCATATGCATGTGTGTGTGTGTGTGTCTCGTGTATTCCAATAAAATTGATTGAAGGACATTTGGGAAAAAAATGCGCCTGTATTGGTATCTGTATCTTTTGCATTTACATTATACTTTTGTGTTTGGGGTTGCCACACTGTTCTACGAACACTTTCACTCAGCTCACCCACAAAAAGTGGCGCTATTTCGGCACGTTATGCAAACAGAGTCTCATCAAATTCTATTTGGATAGAATGGGATGAACAATTTCCAATATGGCCGACGAGGCAACCCAGAAAGAAAAAAAACCCACGCATTTCCGAAATCAAATGAGGTACATGTGAAATATGAAATGAGTGAAGTGAGGAGCTTTCATCTTCTTCCAGTCTGACATTGAACTTGAATGACGACACTAGCTACAGCTCAATACATACATACATACGTAATATATATATATATGTATATTAACAGTATGCTGTAACAGCTTTCACCAATTTTGCAGACTGCTTCTCAACAGTTTGTTGTTTGTACAGAAAGTTTTTATCGATATGCGTTTGCTATTATTATTGCATTGTTTGTCATGCATTCAAAACATTCGCCCGCCATTTTAAAAGTTTGACTCAAAGCTTTAGCTTTTGCATATGCATTTTTTTTTCGGTGCTCGAATTTTGCAGTTTTGCAGCCACTATTATCTCTCTCCCATCACACATTCAGTGTGTGTGTGTTTGTGTGCGCAAAAGAAAAGGCAATAGCTGAAATGAAAGTGAAATGTTTTGTGTTTTTCTTCTTCGCAGTGTTCTTCGTCTTCTTCTACTGCTTTGGCTTTGCTCTATTTATCGCATTGTCTGCACAAAACACCTGTTTAACCCTTAGTCAGTGCCTTGCTATTACACACACATATTATTATGTACTCTTCTCAAAATATTCATTAAAATGAAAGCTTCACATTGCCAGTGTTACCAGTTTTGGATGCAGTTTGACCTCCTTGTGCCCAATTATATGCGTGGTTTCCAATTACATTGTTTCTTCACTGCAATTATATGGCTACCCTCACCTCTCCGCCCCCCTGGTTCGTGCATTCAATGCAATTATAAGACTCTCCTGGCCCTGTGTGTCTCTCTCTCTAGGCATCATCATCCTCCCCACACCATCCCAGCCACTGAGTCAGCGTTTTTTTTTTGGCTGAACGCAGCAAGCAAAGCAGATGATTTTCCGGTTTGCCAATGCAAAAATAAGAAAACAAAACTCAAAAGAACAGTTAGCTTTGCATGGGCGAACTTTAAATACCCTTGCAGACCATTGACTGCAACCAAATATGGAAGAATTGTTAAATTAAAAGCAAAATAAGATAAGACTTGGTTGAGTTTTGATGCAAGTGTGACCAACATTTGCAAAGCATGATGATTTTTCGAGTTGTCGATTAAAACAGCAAATTTTCTTCCGATAGTTGATTCCTTTGGCAGCTATAAATGAGCTAAAATTCATAAAGATGCTTGTCTTTTAAAAAACAAAAAAGATTTCCCGCATATCCGCAAATTAATAATGGAAAAGTTTGAAACAAATATCTTATGAAAAAGACTTTCTTTGCATTAAGCCGATTTGAAGACTTCCTTATCAAGAAATTTTTCAAATTGACAAAAGGAATTATGTTCGTGTCGACTTGAATGTTGTTACAGATCAAGGATATATACACACTCTTATAAAATATATATTTATATATAAAATCTGCTCTTTATCCACGTTGCGTCACACATTTGATGACAAAATTCAAATACCCTCAGCGAAGGTGTGCCAAAAAAAAGAAGAAAAATAAAGCAGTGCCCATAACTGGTTTTTGGACCGAGACTCGTCTCAGAGACCCCGTCTGAGTCCCAATCCCAGAGACAATCGCTGCCCTTTTGCTCTGTCGCAGCGGTCGCAACAGTCGTGCCGAGAGAATAAGACAATGTGGACAATGTTTGTGTTGTTTCACATGTTAAAGCTTAAGTTTTAATGCTGCTGGTTCAGTTAATGGTTCAGAAATCGACGGGCTTGATGGTGATAAAGCGCGACAGGATAAATGCCACCAGAACGGTGGCGCAAACGAAACAAAAGGCGAACGTGTAAAAGGACTCCTCGGTGAAGATATCGGTGAAAGCGGGTATGTCCTGATAGATCTGCTCAATCACAGCCAATGTGCCCTTGTGTTTCCTCACCATGTTGAATGAATAGCTTCGATTACGGATTACGAATGGAGTCGTTTACTTCTTTTTGGGCGCCTTTTTGCCACCGGCTCCGCCGCCCAGTTTTTGTTTCTCGGCCTTGGTTAGCACCTTGTTCGTAACCTCCTCGGGCGGAGCCAAAGTCGAGACGTGCTTATTACACAGCTCCAGCAGCTCCAAAGTATTCAAATTGTCGCTATTGAAGCGTATCTCCTTAACTTGCGCTTTTTCTGCCAGATTTGGATAGATTTTTAATAGTAAAGCGATTGATTTCTATGGATTATATATATATTGCTCACCTTGCGCCGAATCGATGAGTGCAAATTTAATAAAGGCTGGCGAACGATCACAGACAATGTCGGATTTGACAACGCACTTGGGATTCGATAGCGACACCTTTGGTGTGGAGAGCAGGAAGAGAAATTCCCTGCAAAGATAGAGAAAGAAAAATACATGAAAAGATTTGAGTGAAAGATATATAATATATATAAAAGATCATTTATAAGTATGCCTGATTATCTGTAACGTATAAAAACAGCATCTGCTGACTCAGCCCAGAATGGGAAATTTGTGTGGAAAATCGTTTTCAACTTCTACTATTTTCATTTTCTATTAGAACTGTGGTCAGCTACAGCTTGCTATTAATATTGATTTATAAAATTTATATGTTTAGTTATATTTATAATTGCTAATACTATTGATTTGTAGAACTTATATTTATATTTATTTATTGCCCATTTCTGTGGCTGTTGTCAGCTATTGTCTGCTGTGACTATTAATAAAATATATATTTATATTGAAATGTATTTTTTGTCTGTTTCTTTAGCTGTCTCTTGCCGTGGCTATAGTGGAAGCAACGCCTCAAGCTGACGCCGACACCGACTAAAATGTCAACGGAGCGGGAGCTGGCGGGGGGCCCAGCTCAGCTCCATACGCTGCCGTTGACATTTCCACCCGATTTGGGCACAGCACTGCAACTGAACACAGCCGTGGGCATTATTGGCAAGGTTTATGGTAAGTTTCAGTTCTTACTTATTTTTCTTTTTGTCAGTTATCAATTTGGTTGTAATACTTTTCTGCACTTTACGAATTATTTGTTTTCATTTTTTCTTATTTCTTTTGTATTTGTCATATTTCTCGAGAACGCACTTGGTTTCGTGAAAATATTTTTTACCATATGCGTCGCATTGCGCATGTTTCATAATCGATAAATATTGTGTGGGGCGCTGGGGAAAGCGCTTTTCCAACCCTACCCTATATATCTACAGCCCCTAACCCCCTCCCCCTCTCCATCATTTACCGTGTGGATTTTACATTTTCCGCAAACGGATCGAACTGCACTGTAATGCGCCTGACGCCTTTCAGATTAACACTCTTCAGCTGTTTGCCAATGGCCGAGACAATGCCGCCAGAACGACGCAATGTGCCGCTAAATGGCACCGACATTTTAAATGCAAGCAAAAAAACAATTTAGAAAAACAATCAGCAATTTGGTTTTATAACAACACACGGCCACAGCGCATATGCCGATAACGCAGAGCAGCGTTGCCACCTAAACAGAGTGGCCACATTTCGACATCAAATGTTTCTCAACACTAGAACAATTAGTAAGCAGCCCTAGTGCTGCCAAATTGAGCTTAACAGTGCCAAATTGAGTAAACATAAGCACTGCGTACACAATAAATAAATGAAAAAATGTGTTGTAATGCGTTATAAAGCCATTAATAATCAGCAATTCAATGAAAACAAGCTAAGATTTTAATTTATGAACATGAAATGCGTCACGCTCACACGTCGTGAGGCACACAAACAGCATGTTGTTGTCGCACTCGCTCGCACCAACCCCCAGCCAAAGTGCTTTGCCCTCATTTAAGTGTGGTTAGCGTACCAGTATGCGTCTCACTCACACACGTCGCGAGTAAAAATTTTGTGTTTGCTGCGGGACGTCCAGAGTGTGAAAAACTGAAGAAAATTGCATATTTTGCATAATGCGCGACGTGAAAAGCTAACAAAAGTTGTTCAAAACCAAAATTCAATAGTCTGGCCAACGTCTGTGTATAGTTTCGGCAGCGCATACGTGTTCGGGTGCACAAAAACGACGTCTCGAAAAAAACACAAAAAAAATACGTGCACACATTTTTTGCTGCCCAAATCTAAAACGCATACTAAAGCATTTTCTTGCTGTCGTTTTGTCCAGCGGAGCACCCAGCAATTTTCACACACACAAACCAACATAATAAAAAAACACCCACACGCATTCACGCATACAGCCAAAAAAAGATAAAAGGAGAAGCATAAAGAATAATAATTTGTTCATCTAAGATAATAATCTAAGAGCATTAAATATACACACACACACATACATAAATACATACAATACATGCATAGATGTATATGGGATATGTACATACAAAAACAACAACAACAAAAATTCATATAAAACGAAAGCTGTGCCTACATTTGTGTTCTTTTCCAATACTAAACAATAAACAAGAATAAGAATAATATTAATAATAGAAATATAATATATATGATAAATAACAAGACTCGACGACAACAACAAGCGAAAATTCAACGTAAATTCCAATTTTACATTAAATAAAAAATACTACGCCCGCAACAGCAACAACAAGCGAAAATCAACCAAACGAATAAAACTACTTTAAAGTGTGATAAGCAAAAGGCTGAAATCAAAAAAAAAAACACAAAAAAAACTAAGTATAATAATTAGTAGGAACGAAAAGCAAAAACAAAGAAAAATCCAACCAACTACAACAACAACTACAAGAACAATCAATTACATTTAAAACAACAACAAAAATACACCTACACACACAAAAAAAAAACATAGAGAAACCTTTGTATACATTCTTACATTTCTTAAAACAAATACTAGTGCAAAATGTATCCAGTTGGACAACGTAAGTGGACGATTGAAAATACAGCAAAAACTACAACAAAACAGGCCACAACAAATCTCTGCCACATGTTACACACACACTCAAAAACAAAACCCATTCAGACAGACCCCCTTCCCACTCTCCTTTTCAGTACATCTCTTTGATGTTCTACTTTTGCAAATGTAAACGTAAACATACACACACACACTTATGCAGACACACACAGCCACACGCGCGTGTCTTTGCAAACACAAATCTGTAATATTGCGAATGAATGAATGAGTGTGTAAAATAGACGATGATGAGTAATAACTGTAAAAGTGCAATAAGGCGCAAAGCTTCATTTACCAAATGCATCCAACTCAGAGAGAGGAGAGAAGAATATGAAAAAGAAGAAGAGTAGACGACAGTACTTTGTAGGTGGCGTTTTAATTGAGTAGTGCGCGGCGCGCGGAAATAGCAAGAGAGTGAGAGAGAGATAGGCAGGAGGAATTGACAGGCTTGAAACATGTGCGCAAAAATTGGGTCAACGACCGCAACGCAATAGTTGAGCTTTTGAGCAAGGGGATAGTGGATACAGAGGGGGCTACGTGAAATTATGTGATTTGCTCCTTCGCTTTAAGCATCGCTCAAATGGCGTCGCACTTTTGTTGTAGCTTTTTGCGTATTAGACTGGAATAGAGAAGCGCATCTGTATCTATTGTGTGTGTAGAATGTAGAGAATAAATAAAATACACACACACACTGGTACAAAACTCAAAATATGGCAATGAAAATAAACTAAGAGAAACTTCAATAGATGAATATTTGACAGTGGTTGCAACTCAGTTTATATATAAAACTAACAAAATTTAAATCCAGATATACACACACACACACAGATACACACTTGTGGCAGAGGAACACTTGATTATTATTATTATTATTCTAATGATAATAGATTGACAAAAATATTGATTGATGATGAATCTGGGAGAAGTTGTAACTAAAAATATTTATCGCACTCTGAATAATATAATATTCAACTTTGTTTTTTTTTGGTCATCGCCTTCTTTCTTTCGGTTTTTCATTTCATTCATTTTGTTTTGGTTTATCAAACATAATTGGCCATTTGATTTAATTTTTATCTTTTGATTTGCATATGTATATTTATTGTTTTGATTTTTATTTTGTTTATTACCATTTTTCGTTGAATTTTTGACAATTTTGATTTTGATTAAATTTTTTCTGTTTATAGAGTCACAGTGGACAACCCCCTCGCCCACGAGGCCTCAGAGCCCCTCTCAGGCGCAGACTAGCTTCGACACGCTCACATGTAAATTTCTCTCCAACAAACCAAATTACTAAAAAAAACTACTAAAACACAAAAAAAAAAAACTAAAAAAAAAAATTGAAAGCAAAAACTCTTTATGTTCTTTAGTTAATGTTTAAACCCAAAAAAAACCAAATACTAAATTCTATCTAAAACCAAATTCTATACTAATTCTAAAAAAAAAGTCTACACACTAATTTTCATAAGTAATGTGCAAAATTTTTACTAACCAACCCTTTGTTTATGTTTCATGTAATGTTTGTTTTTGATTTACTCTTTT
This sequence comes from Drosophila nr. perissopoda 5 BK-2023a, assembly GCA_035044105.1. NCBI lineage: Eukaryota > Metazoa > Arthropoda > Insecta > Diptera > Drosophilidae > Drosophila > Drosophila nr. perissopoda 5 BK-2023a. Next base: position 1,284,425 of record JAWNMK010000126.1, read on the forward strand.
CGTTGAATGCAAACTAAACGCACAATTGTACTATTATTACTACTACTTCTAAAAAAAAAAAAAAAAAAAACCTGTCACACCCAAAACTCTACACAACGCGTTACCGTTATACTACTTGACCACCACCGCCACCACTTGTGATGTCTTTTGTCACGTGTAGATTGCAACTAGCTGCATGCCAGCCAGTGTTGCTCCTAATCTCTTTTTTTTTATTTAACATGTATGTTTACCCTTGCAACAGCAGATATTATGATGATATATAATATGTAATAAGCAGTATATATTTTTGAATACGTTGTGAACTATTCAAGAGATAAAGTTTGTTGTTTATACGGCTAATCAGTTGCATTAGCCTTGCTTGTCTGACTGTCTGTTTTAAAGCCACGTTTAAATAAGTTGGCAGGCATTCTAATTTTTACTGATTTCTTGATAAAATGAATAAATATTTAATAAAAAAAACAATTATTTTGCAAGTAATCTTAAAAAAATTATATTTTTAACATGCTCTCAAGAGCTTATGTAAATCAAACTGCAGTATTATATTATAGTCATAAACGCTCCAAAGTTGGCTTCTCCTTATTAAAAAAAAATCATAATTCTGCAAGGGTATTTCCAATGTTCGACAACGGCGAACTTAAATTTTTTACAAATTTTTTATCTAGTGCAGTTAATTAGTTTTGCTAGTGCGTCGCAAATAGTTGTTAATTTATTTAAATTGCGTTTCGTCCACTATCTGTTTGGCGACTGCGTTTTTGTGATTTATGTGGACTAATCGTGAATTTGACTTGCAGCACCACCAACACCCGGTTCATCGGTAAATCCCACCGCCGTGACCAGTCCAAGTGCTCAGAATGTTGCTGCGGGCGGTGCCACTGTGGGCGGTGCAGCAGCCGCTGCAGCGGCTCAAGCTGCCTCCGCCTTGGGCTCAACGGGCAGTGTGACGGCAGCGATTGCGGCAGCTGCTGCAGCCTCGCCCACCACTCAACCGGACATGCCCGTGTTTACGTGCCCCCGTCGACCGAATCTGGGTCGGGAGGGCAGACCGATTGTGCTGCGAGCGAATCACTTCCAGGTGACAATGCCACGTGGCTATGTGCATCACTATGACATCAATATACAGCCGGATAAGTGTCCGCGCAAGGTGAACCGCGAGATCATTGAGACCATGGTGCATGCCTATAGTAAGATCTTTGGAGTGCTCAAGCCCGTGTTTGATGGGCGCAATAATTTGTATACCCGGGATCCGTTGCCCATTGGCAATGAGCGGCTAGAGCTGGAGGTAACGCTGCCCGGCGAGGGCAAGGATCGCATCTTTCGGGTGACGATCAAGTGGCAGGCTCAAGTCTCCCTCTTCAATCTGGAGGAGGCGCTCGAGGGACGCACCCGGCAAATACCCTACGATGCCATCTTGGCCCTTGATGTTGTCATGCGCCATTTGCCCAGCATGACCTATACGCCGGTGGGACGCAGTTTCTTCAGCTCACCCGACGGCTACTATCATCCCCTTGGCGGTGGTCGTGAGGTCTGGTTCGGTTTCCATCAGAGTGTGAGACCCTCGCAATGGAAAATGATGCTCAACATTGATGGTGAGTGTTGGTCTCACAGCATTTCCAATCGATCTCAATACTAACTCTAGTTTTCATCTTCTCACAGTTTCGGCCACTGCCTTCTACAAGGCACAGCCCGTCATTGATTTTATGTGCGAGGTGCTGGACATTCGTGACATCAACGAGCAGCGCAAACCGCTCACCGATTCGCAGCGCGTCAAGTTCACCAAGGAGATCAAGGGACTCAAGATCGAGATTACACACTGTGGCCAAATGCGCCGCAAGTATCGCGTCTGCAATGTGACCAGGCGACCAGCTCAAATGCAATCGTAAGTGAACGAAACTAGTCCTCGAAGGAGTTGCCCAAAATATCCTATTTGTATTTGCCATAACTCTGTCAAAACTGAATCAATATTTTTCACTGATCTCAGCTAATAGAACAAAAATTTCACTTATTTTGCAGCTTCCCGCTGCAGCTGGAGAACGGACAGACTGTGGAGTGCACCGTGGCCAAGTACTTTTTGGATAAGTATCGCATGAAGCTGCGATATCCGCATCTACCGTGCCTGCAGGTGGGCCAGGAGCACAAGCACACCTATCTACCGCTCGAGGTGTGCAACATTGTTGCAGGCCAGCGTTGCATTAAGAAGTTGACCGATATGCAGACCTCAACGATGATTAAGGCCACAGCGCGCTCTGCTCCGGATCGTGAGCGCGAGATTAATAATCTGGTGAAACGCGCAGATTTCAATAATGATTCATATGTGCAGGAATTTGGTCTGACCATTTCCAACTCGATGATGGAGGTGCGTGGGCGAGTTCTGCCTCCACCCAAGCTTCAATATGGGGGACGTGTGTCGTCGGGCATAACGGGACAACAGCTCTTCCCGCCACAGAACAAAGTGTCGCTCGCATCGCCAAATCAGGGCGTTTGGGATATGCGTGGCAAGCAATTCTTCACAGGTGTCGAGATACGCATTTGGGCGATTGCCTGCTTTGCGCCACAGCGCACGGTGCGCGAGGATGCGTTGCGTAATTTCACCCAACAGCTGCAAAAGATCTCCAACGATGCCGGTATGCCAATCATTGGCCAACCGTGCTTCTGCAAATATGCCACCGGACCGGATCAGGTGGAGCCAATGTTTCGTTATCTGAAAATCACCTTCCCCGGCCTGCAACTCGTGGTTGTTGTGCTGCCTGGCAAGACGCCCGTCTATGCGGAGGTGAAACGTGTTGGGGACACGGTGCTCGGCATGGCCACCCAATGTGTCCAGGCGAAGAACGTGAACAAGACTTCGCCACAGACCCTGTCCAATCTCTGTCTGAAGATCAATGTGAAACTGGGCGGCATTAATTCCATACTGGTGCCATCGATACGACCAAAGGTCTTCAATGAGCCCGTCATCTTCCTCGGTGCGGATGTCACCCATCCGCCAGCTGGTGATAATAAGAAGCCATCGATTGCCGCTGTTGTTGGTTCAATGGATGCGCATCCATCCCGTTATGCGGCCACGGTGCGAGTGCAACAGCATCGCCAGGAGATCATTCAGGAGCTGAGCAGCATGGTGCGTGAGTTGCTCATCATGTTCTACAAATCCACCGGTGGCTATAAGCCACATCGCATCATTCTCTATCGTGATGGTGTCTCTGAGGGTCAATTTCCGCATGTGTTGCAACATGAACTGACCGCTATACGCGAGGCATGCATCAAATTGGAGCCAGAGTATCGGCCGGGCATCACCTTCATTGTGGTGCAGAAGCGTCATCATACGCGTCTCTTCTGCGCGGAGAAGAAGGAGCAGAGCGGCAAATCGGGCAATATTCCAGCTGGCACCACAGTCGATGTGGGCATCACACATCCCACGGAATTCGATTTCTATTTGTGCAGCCATCAGGGCATCCAGGGCACCAGTCGCCCCTCGCACTACCATGTGCTCTGGGATGACAATCATTTCGATTCCGATGAGCTGCAGTGCCTCACGTATCAACTGTGCCACACTTATGTCCGTTGCACGCGCTCCGTCAGCATCCCGGCGCCAGCATATTATGCCCATTTGGTTGCCTTCCGTGCCAGGTGAATAGAAATCACAATTTTATATTTTCCATTTGTTTGTGTAACCCCTAATCAAATTCACCCGTTTGTCAACAGATACCATCTGGTTGAGAAGGAGCATGATTCCGGCGAGGGTTCCCATCAGAGCGGCTCCTCCGAGGATCGCACGCCCGGCGCAATGGCGCGTGCCATAACGGTTCATGCCGACACCAAAAAGGTCATGTACTTTGCCTAAAAAGTATCCAAAAGCCACACCAAATAAAAAATACACAAAATACACATCTAAAACAAACAACAAACAAACAGCTAACAGCAGCAGCAACAAACAACAACAACAACAAAAATAACACTTAATTTTCGGAGAAATGTATTCGAATAAGCGAGCCGCCAACTCAAAGGAAAAGGAAATATTGGAATATATTGTGCGAAGCAGAGGAAGAGGAAGAAAAAGGCCAAGTCGGGAATTATTAGTGATTAAGTTGAAAACGATGATGATGATGATGATGATGATGATGATGATGATGATTATGTTTAAGTTTAAAAGTTAGGTCAAGTCGCGAGTTAAAAGGCAACGCCAGAAAAGCTCTTATGGAACAGATTTATGCATTAGCTTTTAAGGCCAATGGATAAAACACAAACACACACACAACACCCACCCACACACACCCACATACAACACACACTCACACACGCCAAATTTTAGAAAATTAGAAACAAAGGGAATCGAATGTTAAAGCACAAGCATGCGCAACAAATGTGAAGAAGGAGAATTCTCAACAACAAAATATAAATTAAAAAAACAAAAAAAATACAAGCGTAGCGAAACAAAAAACTAAAGGGAACAAAACGAAAGTCAAGAAAATCAACAACAAATGAAACAACAGCAAGAAAGCAAAAAAAAAAGAAAACAAAAACAACAACAACAAACACATTTACGATGAACTTTTTGTAATAGAATAAATTATATTTTTACACAACAAAACAAAAGTGAAGACAAGAAATGCAAACAACCAAAGGTTTTTAGTATATCAAAACAAGAACATTTTGCTGATTAACTCAAATACACACACAAAAAACATACACACACATACAACAACAACAAAAACAACAACAACAAACAACAACAACCAAACAACAACTCGGAATTCTCTGTACTGTGAACGAAGACCACCACCAAGCTTATAAAAAAGTTTAAACAAATAAATTACAAAACCAACAACAACAAACCCAATAACAACAAAAACAACAACAATACGACAAGCATTAAAGAGTGTAATAATAATTAGCCATCTACTAAAAAAACAAAACAAAAAAACAAAAATACTTCAATACTACAACTCAAAAAATGTCCAGAATTGTAAAAAGCTAACTTTTTAGTAGTCTTAAGTTTGGTAAACACCAAAAAAAAAACAAAAAACATAAAAAACAGCAACAAAAAAAGAGTAAAAAAGCAAAAATGAAAACTCCAATTTCAACAAGGGACAAACTTTTGGTCAAACAATTGCTAGTTATATTTATATATATATATACTTATATACATGTATGTGTATATAATATTTAGGCATATATATATATATATATATATATATGTATAAATTCTTACAAGTTTTTGATCGGTGTGCAAAATGTAATGCTAATAAGTCAATAATCGTGGTAAATGAAAGTGAGTTATAGTTATAGGCAAATAGTTGATATGATTTGTATAAACCAAACACACACACACACACAGCACACACACACACAGCATACACAGCATACACCCACACGGCATATCAAAACCCAATGTCCAATTAATTTATGTACCTCTAATTAGCTCAACTTAAGTTGCTTAATTTTAACACACACAAAACAAAACGCTGTTAATTGTATTAAAGGAAGCCTTAACAAATTACGTGGTGTACGGGTAAAAAGTAATATGCTAATTAATCGCAAGTCTATATCACTCATTTATATATATATATTTATATATATTTCGTTTGTTTTATTTTTTAACAAGCAGCTCTTAATTTTAGTACTTTAGTTGTTTGCCAAACTTACAAAATACGAAATACAAGAAACAAAAATACCATTAATAATAATAATATAAATACATATATACATATACATACATATATATATATATGTACTTTTATCGAGGACACAGTTCAAGTTAACATTATGCTGATTTGTTCCAATGACAAATCCAATTTATTTATAACTATTCCTCCTCCCTCGCACGATTCGTTCAAATAAGTTTTTTTTTAATAATTAATTTTTATTTTTTCTCTGCCTGTCGAAACGTGTCGTCTACACACACACACACACACACCTATACACACACACACACACACACGCGTACAATACAAACATTTATAAATTATAAACATTTTCAATTACAAATTAGTTGTTAACAACAGGAAAAAAAGAAGATAAACGCAAGATAAAAAGTTGTGTGGCTTTTTATGGCTTGTTTGTTTTCATTTTCTTCTTTTGAAATGTATTTGTATATTTTATTATTATTATTATATGAAAAGAGAAAAACATACACAAATAAGTATCTAAAAAGGAAAACAACTTTAATTATATAGCATGTTTTAACACAAGGGATTAAAAATGTACATTTATTTCTAAAAAACAAAACGAAAAAACAAAGCAAAATCGAGTAAAGAAAAACAACAAAAAATACTAATTTTAAGCATATCCAAAATGATGCAAGAAGCAACCAATGTAAACGAAACAATGCAAATAATAATGTGGGGTCTCTTAAGTTTAGTTTTTACTCGTAGTGCCCGGGTCTCTCATCCACAAATCCCCCCCCCCCCGCACGCCCCCATTTTGATGTACTTTAAGCTTAACTTAAATTGAATTATGTGCCGACAATGAATGTGTAAAAACCTTGTAATTGTAATAATTGTAAACGCTCCTTCGACATTTACATAGAGCAAAGTCTAAAGCTTTAACTACTCGCGATAAAGCCCCAAATAAATATATATATACATATATATATAGAATCTATCATATATATATACATACATATGCCCACACACAGTTGCGACTTGTGATTAAGTTGGGCACATACCTTAATTACCATATAATCCATACTATATATATATATATATATATATATATATATGTATCAACTGCAATAAAAGAATACTTGTATTTCCAAAACTCCTATAAGCAAAGAAAAACAACAAAACTTTCATGGTTTCTTCAGAAATGTCGGCAGCTAATTAAACGAAGGAAATTATTAAAACACAATATCTCTTATATATATATAAATATATAGAGTTATATATATATCGTACTTATATATGTGTATCTATGTAGCAGAGAGTGAGATTTGCATAGAATAATGTGGTATATATGGTTTGTATGCCATATTATCGGCTGAATAGTAATCGTAAATACTGAATATCAAATCCCAACTGAATGTAATCCTTTTTTTCCTGCTCTGCCAAACATATATACTATATATATATATATATGTGTTGCAAAAAAGACGACTATATATATATAAATACAATTAGTGCTTCTTCCACTTTCTATGTGTCGAAATTAAATTGAGCTTTAAACAACAAACAAAAACAAAACAAAAAAAAACTTGAAAAAAGTGGAACAAAATTTTGTTGTTTCTAACAATTATTACTTGTAAATGTGCCGTTTATTGCAAACTCAATGGATAAATCAATAATAATAATAATAATATTAATAATAATAATAACAATTCAATATTAGCAAATAAGTACACAATATATGAATGTCTACAATAATATACAAGTATATATTATATACATACATATATATATATATATATATATGTGTATATATTCAACATACATTAGAGAGATCAAAAAAATTACAGCAATTGCACAACTCTTCCTAAAGGAAATAAAATTATATGCCACAATTAACAAAAAAACAAAGAACTAAACTCCAAGCAATTATATACGTTATATTACAATACTGATATATATATAATCAACTATATATATATATATAAACATATATATATATATATATATATATAGATGTATATTTGTGTACTCAACTCTTCCACTTAGTCGTCCCACACAAAAATACAACAACAACAAACCACGCCCACAGTCGTAGTGTTCCAACCACATTTCAAAGACAACAAAAACAAAAACAAAAACATAAATAAATAATATTAATAAAAATAAAAACCAAACAAAACAAAAAAAAACCTTAGCTGAAATTGGATTAGTAAAAATCATGAACAGAAAGAAGCAAACACAAAAAGTACTCGTAAATCGTAAAGGTATCGAAAAGAATCGTCAGAGAAGCTTACAAATTGCATGCATATGTAATACTTACTTATATATATATATATATACATATACATATATATCTGATTTATCTGATCTAAATACCGTTTACGATCAAAAAAACAAAAACGAACGAAGCAACACCCTTACTTTAAAGATTTCAACCAAAATGCCGGGTAATTAATCAATAACATGAATTAATTATTAGTTATTATTTAAGCAAAATGAGCTAAAATACATTATTCGTAAACAACAACAAAAAATAAAAACATTTAAAAAACTAAATGAGAAACGTAAGCAACGTAAATATGGGAAATCTGTAACTTTGGTGATCTTTTTAAATGTTATTAGTAAAAACAAAAACAAAACAAAACAAAAACAAAAACAAAAAATACATAATTAAAAGAAAAAACTAAAGAAACAAGAAACCACAACAAAAATCAAATCAAGTTCTAAATGTGACTTAAAATACGACGTAAACAATTTTGCACAGTAATTCTAAAAAAAACTTATGTAACGAGAGATCAGAAACAATTAATTTAATTCAATTGAACATTTTGAAAGATCTTTTTAAGATCACGATCAGATCAGCTGTCTAACAATTAGTTCTTAAGCGCTTCAATACAAAATAGTTCATATGTCTAACAATTAATGCAATAATTAAGTTAAATTTTATACAAAAAGAAAAAAAAACAAAACAAATCATACCTTAAACAACATTTCTAATTAGTTTGCAAGTTTTTGCGGTTTTACAAAATGTTTTATTTTTTTTTAATTTCAACTACAATTTTGACAATTTGGTGGCAATCTACGGATATTCATATGTAAAACCAATATAACATATTCGATTGCATTAAAAGCAAAATCAAATAAAACAAGATACAAAATACATATACACCTATTTTTTGTTCAATAAAATATATATATTTAACTAAAACAAAATTGCGCCTTATTTGAATGAGACAACCAATTTGAATTTAAAGTCACCTCGACACATTCCAAATTCCAATTCACCACAAGTAGCCAAATTTGAGCTGGCAACAGTTTTCGCTTCGATAACCAACAAGTGCAAGAATCGATATGTACTCATTATTACGCTGGCCACTTCGATTGCTATCGCTGGGCAGAGCAGGAAGCGAACAAATTGTCTTTAATTTGCCAAGATTTTCGGATTGCAATATGTCGAAGAGTGCATTGATTATCCTGGCACCCGGTGCCGAGGAAATGGAGTTCACCATTGCCGCCGATGTGCTGCGACGTGCGGGCGTAAGTACAGAGAGAGAAAATAACCTATGCCGGCTATTTATAGCATCAAATTCTGTTCCCTCAGATAACTGTAACTGTTGCGGGCCTGACTGGAACCGAACCAGTTAAAGGCTCTCGCGATATTCTAATTGTACCCGATAAATCGCTGAAGCAGGCAGTGGATGAGCAGCCCTACGATGTTGTTGTCCTGCCCGGCGGTTTGGGCGGCTCGAATGCCATGTGCGATTCGCAGGCAGTTGGTGATTTGTTGCGTGCACAGGAATCGGCGGGCCGTTTAATTGCAGCGATTTGTGCGGCGCCAACAGCGTTGGCAAAACATGGCATTGCCACTGGCAAATCGTTGACATCTTATCCGGCAATGAAGCCGCAACTAACCGATAAATATTGGTGAGTATTTCAGTCTTTACTGAAGTGTTGAATTTCTCATTTGAAATATGTTTTGTATTTTTTACAGCTATGTGGATGATAAGAATGTTGTGCAGGATGGCAACTTGATTACCAGTCGTGGACCCGGCACCGCCTTCGAGTTCGCTTTGAAAATATCGGAGCAGTTGGCGGGCGCTGAGAAGGCCAAGGAAGTTGCCAAGGGTTTGCTTTTGACCTTCAACGAATAATGCTCTTAAGTATTCTCAATGTTCTTAGCATATTGAAAACTTTAAAGTGATAATAAAAAATAGTGCACAAAAAACAAAAAAAAAATTAATATCGATACAGTAGTGTTATCGATTATGCTGCCCTTCAAACAACCCCCACAAGTTAGGAAAAATGCAATTTGAAAACTAAGAAAATCTAAGAATTGCCTTACTTAAGGCATTTAATTTTGCTTGTTTCCGTTCAGTTTTATGCTCGGGTTTTATGCGAATTTAAAAGGTTACGTCGGTTGCAATCTAGCATGCATGTCGTCAAAATCTGAGCTCAGCGCAAGCCAACCAACCGATTGGTAACCCTGTACACGCTGTGACCATGCACAGAATGGACCTGTTTCTCATTTTCGTGCATTATCTCTCTCTATCTTTCGCTCTCGCTCTCTTGTGTGTTATCGGCGCCGCATAGAATTCATTTCATTTCACTTGCTCAATCGATAGACGATGTTAGTTTCAAATCGTAAGTCAAAACGGTAGGACGTGTGCGCGCAACGTTCGATCCGCATTTGCCCGTTATATTCGCATTGCATTTTTTCGGTAGAATTAAATTTCGCTGCTCTTGGGTGTTTTTTAATGTATGTGTGTGTGTGCGTGTAATTTGGTCACGTGAATTTTGTAATTATTTGTTGTCACTGCTGTGCTAAGAAATCGCCCCGTATATTGTATGTGTGTGAGTGCCTTTCTTGCGTGTGTATTTGTGTAAGTGTTGTCTGTGTAGACGCCGTCCATGTTGTTGTTGTTTCTTTTTGATACGTTGCACAAGTGTAACGGTATCCACATACATAGCTAGAAGTGCATCAGGCAAAACAGCAGCAAAAAAACAACAACAACAGCGACTCTATTGTAAAGTGTGTGTAAACGAAGTGCAAAACCAAAGAGTAACACAGAAAATATAAATTGTGCAGCTCATTCAAACTGCACGCGTGTAAAAAGCGGAGATACCAACAACAACAGCAGAAGCAACAACAAAAGAGTAACTGCACCAATAACAAAATTGGAACGATCCGCTTGCTTAAATTGCCATAAATTATTTTATAATTCATTTTCGCACACACTCACACATGCAAATTTACATGTATTGTACTTGGTTCGCTTGTAAATGTAAAAATTAACATAAGCATCTGAGAAAGAAAAAGAAAAGCAAAGAAAAGGTTGCCAAATAAAAAGAATATATAGTGGAAACAAAAAACAACAGCAACAACAACATTACATTACCCTTCTCAGCTCAGCCGCTCCTTGCGCTCCCTCTCTCTTTCGCTGTAACTGCTACTCTCTTCTGCTGCTGCTGCTGCTGCTGCTCCTTATGACTCAGCGGCAGAGCTGCTCGCGTCGCAGTCCGTTTTGAGGGCAATGCATGGGAGCAAAAAATACAAGAAAAAAAAGAAGAAAAAACCACAACGTGCAAAATACAAAGCTTCAACGTGTTTGCTGCTGCAGACTGTGACAAATGCAAAAGTGTGAAGCAACCAAATAAGAAGAAGCAGTAAAATAAAAACAGAAAAACAGCTACAAATGAATACAATTATCCGTATTTGTTCTCCAACTGAATTATTAGTTTGAATTGCTTAACAGCCGCCAACATTTGCTGCTCTGCTTGTGTTAAATAAACAACTATCTCATTTGTTTATTAACTTTTATTTACGCTTAAAGAGTAAAAGCAAATTTGTGTGCATGTGTGTGTGTATGTGTGTGTACTTAAGAATTGTGTCAGCCGCATGACCCTCTCCCTCTGCTGCTCCCTCTCTCTCAGTTCACATCGCTGCCGGCAAAGGCCGGTTAAAGGCAAAAGCTACGATGCTCTTCAGATGCAGCAGCAGCAGCTCTTCTTCTTCTTATTGTTCTTCAAAAGCTCTCTGCGCTCATCAAAGTTTGCATTGTTGTGCTAATTGGGAGCAGCTTAAATTATACTTATTCTATTGTGTGTTGTGTTTTTTTTTTGCGCTCTTGAAAAATCGATAGTCAGGACTGTGTGCAAGGGTGGGAGGAGGAGAGGGGTGTAGCTTGTTAGTGCTTGCTTGTTGGGTGACACACTCACACACATACGTATCTATCACATGTTCCGTTTTTTGATCATTCAATCAGCACACGCATTGCTCACACAGCACACACACTGGAACATTCAACCTGCCTGCCAATGGCAGCCCTGACACTGACCACAACAACATTCACACACACCGCAGTCAGCGTCTGCAGAGAGATGTGCATGTGGCTGTGTGTGCGCGCGTGTGTGTGTGTGAGAGAGTGCAAGAGACTTCCGCTCTCATCGTTTACCTTTGCTTGTGCCGGGGCCGCTCTGTTTACAATTTAGCGTTTTTTTTGTTTTTATATTTGTGATGTTCTTTCATTTTGCTTGTTCTTTTTATAAACAGCAAAGTTCAGTGGCTGCTAAAAATGCACGCAATCAACCCCCAAACACACAGACACACAAGCAGGATTTAGCGTTGGCCGCTTGGCAGCTGGCCTAAAACATTACAGTGGTTGCTTCATAATTATCAATACCATAAATAGGAATTTGCCAAAAGAAAAAAACAAAAAAAAAAAGACTGCAAATTAGTAAATATGTTTTTGAATATAGTTTGTCTGGTATTAAGTTAAAATATTTTTCCAGTTAACAGTTGAGGATTTTAAGTTACCACTGTGCATGCAGCGTTCCCGCGCTCTTCCCCTCTCTCTATCTCTCTCTCCCTTACTCGCACACTTTACAACTTGTAACATCATCAAATTGATTTGCTGCCCTGGACTAGAACGAAAAAACACCAACTCAAGGGTTGCAGTTGTTGTTGTTGTTGTTGTTGTTGTTGTTCTTCTGTTTGTTGGCCCCGGAAAATGCACTCGAGCGTTGACTGTAGTTGTAGCTGTTTTACTGCTTCTGCTTCTGCTTCTTCTTCATCGTCTTCTTTTTCTTTTTGCTGCTGCTGTCTGACAAGTTCTGCGTTTTTTCCTTGCACTTGGGCCAACAACTATGTTTCTTTTTTGCCTCAACTCCTTCCTCTTACTGCTAAAAAGTTGCCCTCGCTCTTTGGGTCTGGGTCTGGGTCTGGGTGTGTTTTATTTTCCCTCGACTGAACTCTCGTGTCTGAAGTTCAAGTGCCCGCTTTGCATGCGAGTTGAGGGCGTGCCACGTAAAGAGGTGTTGGGAGATGTGCTTTTTTTTGTTGTTATATTTTCCAGTCACGTCCGATTAGCCTAATTGAGCCACACACATTTGTGGCTACTTAGTAGCCACAAAGTTTCACTCCAAATAGATATGACATACCCCTAAAAAAAAAAACCCCCGCTAATTATTCCAATGGGTGACTAAATGCTATTTTAAATGTTTCCTTCGATGCGTTACACACTTGACGACATAATTTTAATACCCTAAACATATACTGAATACTCTAATCAATTCCAGATGTGTTTCGTCATCATCATCATCGTCATCAGGGCGCATGTCAATCTATTATCTAATGTGTGGCATCTTCGATAGGCGCAGAGAAGAACACACAACAAACGCAATCAACGCAACTTCAGTCTCCCCAGAAATATTATTAATAAGTCGGTTTCAATTCTTAAAATGTTCAACTTCCAACTAATTTAAGTTCTGCTCAGGCAACGCCTACAAAAAAACAAAAAAAAAAAACAAACGAAAAAGAACTTGTAGTAGAGGCCTCTCTGTGAAAGGAAAGCCTCAATTAGACCGCCAACTGACGGTCGTAAACATGAAAATTAAGTGTTCTCAAACTGGGCACCCATTTTAACAATTAGCGGCTAGACAGTTGAAAAGATGAAAGACAATCTGATGATTAGTTCTTGCATGCTGACTTGTGGTCACTTCTTTTTGGGTAAGAGAGTAGCCCGTCTCTAAAGGAATTAACTGAAATTTGAGTAGGTCGAGCAATAAGAAGAATAAATGTTGAATTTTAGTATGCAACAGAGTTGAAGTTGCAATTTATGAATTATGACTTATGGCCTTGTAGCTGAAATGAGATGCAGTAAAAGGAATAATCAGAAATCGGAGTAGTCCAAAAGTAAGACGGTTGCAGTTTATGAATTATGTTCAGCAACTTGGTAAAAAGAGTGGGCGGTTTGTAAAAGGAATGATTTGCAATGGGAGTACTGAGAAAACCAAAAAGATGGTCGCAAATTATGAAAAAATTTCGTTTTCAACTTTAAATGTACGATTGATTTAGGGTCAAAACTATCATCAAAAAGCCTTCGCTTTTGAAGATAAGTTGAGTTTTGACGAAGTTATGGCATTTTGAAGTTTCGACCTATGCCCATACACCGATATATCGATTTTCGGGCTATAATTTTTACTTGTCTTCCGACCTCAAATTTCGTTTTCAACTTTAAATGTACGATTGATTTAGGGTCAAAACTATGATCAAAAAGCCTTCGCTTTTGAAGATCAGTTGAGTTTTGACGAAGTTATGGCATTTTGAAGTTTCCACCTATGCCCATACACCGATATATCGATTTTCGGGCAATAATTTTTACTTGTCTTCCGACCTCAAATTTCGTTTTCAACTTTAAATGTACGATTGATTTAGGGTCAAAACTATGATCAAAAAGCCATCGCTTTTGAAGATCAGTTGAGTTTTGACGAAGTTATGGCATTTTGAAGTTTCGACCTATGCCCATACACCGATATATCGATTTTCGGGCTATAATTTTTACTTGTCTTCCGACCTCAAATTTCGTTTTCAACTTTAAATGTACGATTGATTTAGGGTCAAAACTATGATCAAAAAGCCTTCGCTTTTGAAGATCAGTTGAGTTTTGACGAAGTTATGGCATTTTGAAGTTTCGACCTATGCCCATATACTGATTTTCAGGCTATAATTTTTACTTGTCTTCCGACCTCAAATTTCGTTTTCAACTTTAAATGTACGATTAATTTAGGGTCAAAACTATGATCAAAAAGCCTTCGCTTTTGAAGATAAGTTGAATTTTGACGAAGTTATGGCATTTTGAAGTTTCGACCTATGCCCATACACCCATATATCGATTTTCGGGCCATAATTTTTACTTGTCTTCCGACCTCAAATTTCGTTTTCAACTTTAAATGTACGATTAATTTAGGGTCAAAACTATGATCAAAAAGCCTTCGCTTTTGAAGATCAGTTGAGTTTTGACGAAGTTATGGCATTTTGAAGTTTCGACCTATGCCCATACACCCATATATCGATTTTCGGGCCATAATTTTTACTTGTCTTCCGACCTCAAATTCCGTTTTCAACTTTAAATGTACGATTAATTTAGGGGCAAAACTATGATCAAAAAGCCATCGCTTTTGAAGATCAGTTGAGTTTTGACGAAGTTATGGCATTTTGAAGCTTCGACCTATGCCCATACACCGATATATCGATTTTCGGGCTATAATTTTTACTTGTCTTCCGACCTCATATTTCGCTTTCAACTTTAAATGTACGATTGATTTAGCGTCAAAACTATGATCAAAAAGCCATCGCTTTTGAAGATCAGTTGAGTTTTGACGAAGTTATGGCATTTTGAAGTTTCGACCTATGCCCATACACCGATATATCGATTTTCGGGCTATAATTTTTACTTGTCTTCCGACCTCAAATTTCGTTTTCAACTTTAAATGTACGATTGATTTAGGGTCAAAACTATGATCAAAAAGCCTTCGCTTTTGAAGATAAGTTGAGTTTTGACGAAGTTATGGCATTTTGAAGTTTCGACCTATGCCCATACACCGATATATCGATTTTCAGGCTTTAATTTTTACTTGTCTCATAATAAATGGAATAATTAGTTCTCTGAGTAGACCAAGAAGCAAGGAGCATATTAGCTTATGATTATGAAGAAGGAATCTCAAGGAGTCCTCAAGGAACAAGGTTTAATCAATGTATCTCAAAAAGAGCTTAGCAAAGATCTGATAATATTCGAAGATTGCTGGAATCACACTTTGAATAATGCAAAAGAGTAAGGATTAGAAATTTGTTGAAATCTTTTTAATTTCGCTGCAAATTGAACTCGAATATTGTGGAAGGTTAATTAAATTACAATGTAGTGTAATTATTTTGAATAGTAATCCAATATTATCATAAAAAAAAACCAGTTCAAATAATCTCAAACTGAGATATCAATACTAACATGCAAATTATCAGAGCTATTAATGCTTACACACACACACACACACAACGAAATCAATTGTTATTAAAATTTAACTAGATTATGAGTCAGTTTAGAATTTGACATTCAGCTGGGTCGTAACTGGTAAACTCGATTGGAATTTTGAGAAATGAGTTGGGAAAATCATTTAAATTGAACTCGTTTTCAAGTGATATGCAAATTGATGGCTAATTGAACGAGCCCCCCCAACCCCCGTGTCTGATAACTATCAGCGTGCCACATTGCCTCAAGGCATGACATAAGCAGCATGGCCATATAACTCAACCCATACTATAGTAAAATGATCTAATGCGGAGTCATTTGCACAATCAATGCATTTTCAAAAATGATTTCATTTCATTTTTTAAAGCGTAACTAATGCCGTTTATTAATGCTTGTCAGCTTTTGGCGAGACAATTACTACAAATTAGTGTTCCCATGCTTGGGGCTTGCCTAGACCCTCCCCCCTTGGACACCGCCCCCCCCCCCCCCCTCTAGAATATCGTTTCATATTCCTGTGTCTATATTGTTTTGTGTTCGTTCTAAGCGATGACGTTGTCAAACTTGTTTGCTCGTTTTTCTGCGCTTTTTATCAACCTTTATTGTTTTGTGACGCTTTGTTGTTGTTTTTTTTTTTAAATATATTTTTTTCTGTTAACCCCTTATTGCTGTTATTGTCCATTTCAACTGTCGCTTAATTGACTTTGTCTCGCATTATTCTCTCTCCCTCTCTCTGGGAATCACAGGTTTGAGTTCTTTCTCCCTTTGCATTAATCTTTTTGGTGTCCATTGTCCATTGTGTGTTCTACGAGGAATTCACTGAAAATAGACGCCAATCCACTTCACTGCTCCTCTTTGGGGTTTCGCTTTCTTAAATAGTTTTGCGGTCTTTGCTACAAGTGCTTTTTTATGGGCTCTCCACGAGCAACGGGCGACATTTAATCGAGATATGAATTATGTGGCATTGCTGCAAGTTGAGTGTGTGTGTGTCTGTGTGTATGGAGACCCCGCCAATTCCGTCGCATTATTTGATAAGCAAGGGCTTGAGGAATGCTAAGGCAATGAATTTGTAGTTGATTTGTATTATTGCGTATTTATAGTCGGCATCCATTAAAAATTCCTAAAAGTGGTTAATGAAGTGGTTCAAATGTGCGTAACAGAAGGCAGAAAACAGCTTCGATCCCTAAGAGTATATATTCGTGATCAGCAGACATTAGAGGCGATAAGAGCCAGAGCCTTCAAATTTGAAATGTAAGTTGTCTTAAGACGTACGCACATTAAGTTTATCGATAACTCAATATAATAAATCAATATCGATACAACTCGATTGACGATAGCAATAAAAGCCACAATTTGAAAGGTGTATCTCTTCAATCTGTATATGCCCTGCCATAATATTGCTTATCTGTAATATTCATCAACATTAGTTTAGATATCGTAAATTAATATAAAGCACATTCAACAGCAGCAGACACTTAAAGATAGATAAAAGATAAAGATAAAGATTCAAGGTAGCTTCTGGTTCAACTCTCCTAATCAGAACATTTCTACTTATCTTAAGCTGAAAAGTGAAACGAAACTTTTAACTTGTGCTGCATTTGGCAACAATAGTTTTCTTTATTTATTATATAATAGTTTTCAGCAAGTGTTGTTAGTTTAACAACTCACTCGGTATGAATCTGAAGGATTGTATTTGTATATCCCAAATGTTTGTGCTTTGAAATTTAAATATTTACCCAAATCATTTTAGAATTTCAATGGCATAGTGACAGTCTGAATAAATCGAAGCGTTCATCTTCATTCTGTTGCAAACTGTAAAAATAGCAGCTATTTTTTTGGTTTAGGTTTTGAAACTGAATTTATTTTTTAAAACTACTCGTTGATTTCTTTGGGAATTCGCGAATGTGCTCGAGAAAATTTCCAGCATATTTTCCAGCGAATTTATTTTTAGCCTAGAATTTGAGCAGAGTTTTGCAGTATGCTTTGCAGTTCTGCTTGTTTTAGTTTTAGTTTCCCTCCCGAGGCTGGCACTCAATCTTTTAATTATATTATATTGGGAATCTCTGCTCTGTCGTCGTCTGTCATTTGTCGTCTGTCGTCTGTCGTCTGTTTCGTCATCAACGCAGCTGGAGGGCAAAGCAAACGAATCGGAGAATCACGTCTTCGTTTTCGTTTTCATTCTATGCGCTATATTCAAATCTATTTGTGCTCTGCTAATTTGCAATTAAAATGCCCATTCGGATGTTTTTAATTAAGTCTACAATAAATTGTAGATTTAGAGCTTCTGTCCTTATATATATATATATATTGTGTGTGTGTGTGTCAGTATTATGTTAACTTCAAACGTAAATCATTGTCGAAGGCAAACGTCGCTGGATTTCCAGCACCGATTAGATCACAGTTTTTCGAACTTCTCTCTCGCGCTCTCTCTCTCTTGTGTTTTTTTTTTTCAAAGTTTTCGTCAGGTACAAAAGTTAAGGCCGAACAGTTTGAGTAATTTTATTCTTGAATTTCTTACTGTACAAGTTATCAGTCAACAATTAAATTCATGACTCGCTTATCGCTTGATAAGCACAACAAAACACAAAATTGTATTTTCTTCTTCCTATTATTACTATTATTTTGTTTTTGTTGTTTTGCTTTTTCAACGATAAGTCTGACAGTGACGGCGACAGCGACAGCGACGCCGGCGTCCGTCACAGTTTGATGGGCACTCGAGCATGCAGTACCTGTGCACCAGTTTGACAAGCATTTCAGCGCAAGCGTCAGCTTGTGATTTATTGTTGCTTCTATTGGCTAATCATTTCTTTTGTAAATTTCTAATCTTAAGCTTGCCACTCACGTCTGTTTAGCTTCACCTCCTCCACCTCCTGTTGCCCTCTTTCTGTGCCTTGTTGTGTACAGTTAGAATTTGTTGTTTGTGACAGCCCAAAAGCGTTCACATTGATAAAGAAAAATAGTGGTAGGCGAATGGGCAAAAACAAAAGCGCGACATGACAATTCCCATAAACACAGAAGCACACACACACACACTCGCATACGTTTACAGTTTGAATGCCAAAAGACATTCAATAATAATACAATTTAGCGGCGATAATTGGCCATCGAGCAGCAAATAGCTGAGAAATAAGATAGAGAGAGGGAGATGGGAACAGGTAGCTCCAACTTTGCTTGCCGTTAGCTAATAAAACTCTATTTTTTTGTTCCTGTTCGCTTGCTACTTTTTAGCTTATTTGGCCAAAGTCGCGACTGCTGTCTGCCCATTTTTTTTTTGTTGGTCTCTTCATTGCACGCTGCTTCGCGTTGTCTGTCATTTCCGGTATTGCATTGCGCCTGCGCAAATGCTCTCTCAATTTCTGCTGCGCTCTCTCTGTAAAATAAACCGGTCTCATTATGCACTCTCTCTCTCGCTCGTTCTCTCATTGCTGTCTTTATTGTGTTGACATTTTGCTGCAGTCACACTCACAGACACTAACACAAGCACACGTACACGTGCACCGTTTTTTTTCTTCTTTTTTATCAGCAAAACGTAGTTTCCGTTGTTCGTTCGAATTTCATTGATTGTAAATTGCGCGACCGTTTTTCGACATCGAATACGACTTCTACTGTTGATTTTAGTTTACGTACTTTTATCCATGGCACAGTCCCTCTTCAACTGTGCTTATCGCAAAATGCCGTTTTCCGCTTATTGCTTTTTATTATTTTAAATTGTGTGGATTGCTGTTGTTGTGGTTGTTGTAGTTGGGTGGCATTGACCCACTGACAAACAAGAGCGCTTGATAACGCAAGTGCCGTCGTCGGTGTTGTTGTTGTTGCGCACATTATATATAAAGCTAGAGGCAGCCAATGTTATTTACAGCGCCGCCTAAAAGTATGCAACGTCAGCAATAATAAAACACGTTTCAAACTGTAGACAGCAGAATTAGACATAAGGGAAATACAATAAAAAATAATAATTTAATATATTTTTTTTCTTCTTTTTTTTACAGCCAAGTATTAAATAAAGAACAACATTAATGTTAGCTAAATTATAGTCAAATTTATACTAGTGCCTAAGTAAAAAGTAGAAAAAACAAACACAAAGCAAAGCTTGACACACAGAGAGCGACAGAGATAGCAGCAGCAGCAGTCAACTCTTTCGCACACTCGCACACACACACACAACACACACGTAGTGTGGACAAAACGCAACAACGGCTTCCCCTCGAAATTACGTCCGTTCTCGCTCCACGCCGCAATCGCCACATTCGCCGCAACTGTTGGCGACGGTCGGAGTCGGAGTTGGAGTTGGAGTGGGAGTACGGGGGCAGCTGAACGCATCAAACGGATACGGACGATCAGCATCGGGCTCGGGATCTGCATCGGCATCGGCTTCGTGCCCCTTGTTGCAGCCACGGCATCATCAATCGGAGCAGCAATTGTGCAAACGGAGACGCATCTATGCATCAACGGGGAGCGCTGCCAATATCATGATGGATCGCGAATCCCTTAGCGAATGGGCTAAGGACAAGCCGCTCAGCATTCTCCAGCTGGATCCGGCAGATCGGGCAGTTCTACGTATAGCAGGTGAGTTTCAAGATAAACTTATATGATATGATATATTTATTTGATATGATATATGATATGATCTATACTGCGCTAACTGTTAGTTATTGTTGGGAATAAATTTCTATTGATCTCTGCTGAACAGCCTATAAAAATGAATTTTAAATAATACTTTTTGGGAATACATTGTCTTAAATTGGCTTCCAGTCTCCACAACAGTTCCAAGACATTTAATTTTGCATCAATGGTTTCCAGTCTCCACAGCAGTTCCCATAATGCATTAAATTTGTATCAATAGAACAGCTTTTTTGGTTTATCATTTTAAATGACATTTTCTGTTGTTTTCCCCACCCACTGCCAACAGTTGTGTGTGCCAATTCTTTCGCCAAATATTTAACAACACTCGTAAACGTAAAAAAAAAAAAAAACAAAGCTTAACAGTTCGTTTCCCACACTGGTTCAATGCACCTATTTTCAGTCAGTGCTTGTCAAACTGTCTAACGCTGCAGCAGTTTCAGCTCAACTCCATCCATTACGCGACGACATTTTTCCAATACACATTGTGCACCTCTCTCTGCACACGCCTTCCCCTCTCGCTGTGCTCCTTCCATTATGCCGCTCCCAATCCGCTGTGTGTGTGTGTGTGGAAGCTCTTGCATATTATGCGCTAATTCCACGCCTAACGGTTCAGCCTCCGCCTGTCGCTTTTATTCTATTTCTGTGCCGCCAACGGAGTTGCTTACGCAGCCCACAGCAGTTGAGAGATTGTTACACCCCTCCCCTCTACCCTACCTAACGTTTTGTATCTAGGCAAGTTTTTTTTTGCAACTGCACAACATAAAAATGGAAATTTATGTCGCTGCTGCTGCTGCTGCTACTGCTGCTGCTGCTGCTGCTTTTGTTGAGTGCATTGTTCGGGTTAACAAACAAATATTATTGGCAGCTCTCTAGCTCCATTTTTTTTTTTTTTCCTATTGAGTCTATTGAATGGTTGACAAAAGCACCTTAGGCTACAGACTGGATGCTATTTGTGCCCACTTCCACTCCCACTTGCATGTGGAATGCATTAAAATGTATTGGAATGCTTGACTGCTTGCTGAAAGCTCCACACTCTCTCCATCTGCTCTCTCTCTCTCTCTGGAATGCATTAAAATAAATTGGAATTAATAGAATTGCTTGAATTTCTTCACAATTTTAATAGCGTTAATTTGGAGGTATTTGATTTTAGAGAGACAAATTTCGGAAATGCTCTCGAACTTTTCACAGTTTTAACTTTGTCAGAATTCAAGCGATTTTCAAAAATCAGTGTTTTTTAATCATGATTTTACTTATAGATTAATTCTATATTTATAGTTAGAAATACAATTTTAAAGTTGTATGCCAAGAAATACCATAGAAAACTGAACCAATCTTTTGTAGCTATTTTAATTAAAATAATTTAAAATCATTAAAAAAAATGGTTTAAAATTTATTTTTAAAATCACTTGAATCATTGAATAAAAGCAAATTTGATGTGGGAAGACTGTGCTTGAACATGAGTAAACCGAGTTGATTGAAGACTGGCGACATTTCAAGATCAATTATCTTGGCTAATCCAATCGAGACTGACCTTGAAGCAATTCAATTGTCAGTTTACAACAAAAACTCACTTTTCTCACTTTTTCACTTTCCATAACGCCCACAGAAAATGTTTAAATGTCTGCTATTAAGCCACGCCCACAACGGTAATTGTATTCAATTCCAAATGCGAATATAAAATTCAAGACTTGAGACGCGACTTGAGACAAGATCTGCAAACGGAAAACGAAAACCAGCTGCAGAAAAATGTTGATTGAGACTGACAGCTGATGCAATTGTGTGTGTGTGTGTGTGTGTGTGTGTTGCACAGTGCGGTGAGGGGAGGGTAGGGGGTATGCAGACAGACAGAGAGACACCCACGACTGGTTAACGGGGCAGTTGTTGTGCGTAGGTTCGATTTCGACCCGATTCGCATGCGAAAAACAGAAAAGCTGAAAAAAAAAAGATTTATTAAACTTTGTTACGTGTTCGGACAACTTTGAATGTTGCAAAGTTTTGCATTTGATTTCGAGTTTTAATTAGCTCTAAGCCCGTTTACCCACACACACACACACACACCAGTTTAAGCTTGTTCATGTAACGGAAAAACTTGGCCACCTTTGAACAACAAACAGCAGAAATATCAGTTTTGCCTAGTTTTTTTTTTCCGTCGTAACTTTGAGTCAACAACAACATTTCGACAACTCTGCTCAACACACACACACACACACACACACACACCCGTAATTTTGCATAGCTAATGAAGTTGGGAATACGCCCTCACATTCCGATTTCTGACTCAGGCCCCCCCATGCCCAACTTCCCCCCTTCACCTTCATCAGCGCGACTCAATTCGATTCAGTTTATTGCTGCTAATAATTTGTTTAAACATCATTTTTTAAAAGCGTTTTAATTTATGCCTACTCTTAATACAGTTTACTCAATCATTCTAAATAGATTTTTGCTATATCCAGTTTTGGGGAGGCTATTATGATTTTGTCGCTAGGTTTGTAACGTATTAAAATATATATATACTAGCTCAGTCTATATATAGAAATGTCCGTTTGCCCTCAGTTTTAAGGTTAACTTGATACAACTTGGTATATATATGTTACAGTTGGTATATATAACTGATCACTATATCATATAGCTGCCAACTGCAATCGATCGAAATACGCATTTTTGATTAATAAATTGATTATTTCCAAACTTACATCGAGATCTGAGTACTATATCATATAGCTACAATAGGAACAAACGGCGGAAAGAGTAATTTTTGTTTAAATATTTTTTTGTTTAACGACATATCCAAATTTATCCAAAAATCTACAACCATTTGACTTCTATATCATTTGTATATCTTATCTATATCGGGTATTTAAATTTAGATGGTCTACAGTCAGCAAGGGTATCAAATCTTCGGTGTGCCCCAAGTTAACGTTCTTTCTTGTTTTTGTTTTTATAGAGCTTAGCCAGTTTATACAAATAGTTATGTTTTTCACTATTGCTGTCTTTTTTTAGTTATTTATTTTTTGACTACGCCTGCGCAACGATTTCCGATTTTGGTTGCCGGCTCAATTCTGTATCTGTATCTTTGGCTATCTTTGGATATCTTAGCGTATCTTTCTGCAAGTGCGTGGGTTGCCATTCTTGACACCTTTTGCTCTAGCCTTGGTTAACTACTCAATTAAATGGCCAATCAACTAAATATCCCAAAGGGTATTTAAGAGTCGATAAACAAAACTTGCTAAATTTGTTCACATAATTCCGTGTTACGCATTCGATGGATCATTGATCAAATTGCCCATTTTTGGCTCTATTCCCAAACAGATTGTTAACGCCAAGCCTAAGCCTTTATTTTTAGCTGCTGTGCATCACTGTTATCGATAGACTGCCTATCGATTGTTGAGTGACAAACCAATCCCCCTAGATTAGCTGCTGGCTTTTTAGCATTTTTCGTTAATAAATTTTCATGACTTGCCTCGGCGAGTGTTCGATGCGGAATTTAATTAAGAATGCAACTCACAAGCGACGCGCAACGTGTGCACTGTTTTAATGGCTAATTGGCTTGGCAACAGCCCACCCCAGGCCGGAAGTACAGTGGAGCCTCACTGGCGTTACTGTGAGCTGTGAATTTTATTGATTGTTGCCTGCAATTTGTGTGTGATTTTTTTCCATCTCTTTTTGGTATTTTTGTGTTGTGAATTTTGTTTTGCTTTTTGTTGCTTGTAATTTATAATTTTGGGGGGGGTTTTTTTTGCAGCTGTGAATTCTTTTTGTGTTCTTTTCTTTTGCTGCTTGTATTTCTGGTTCTTTTGCTTGTTATTTTTTTTTTTTGCTGCTCTTTTTTATCGTTTTTTGTAGCTGTTTTTTTTTCGGCATTGCGCTTTTGTTTTGTATCTTGTAGATACGATACGCTACGCCTGCTGCGCGCACATAACACGATGTTGTTAATTGAAAACTGATAACTGTGTCTGCCCCCCACCCGCACCTTGCACCGCTCCGCCCACCCACCCCAAAAAAAAAGCTGAGTCTGTTCTTGCACTTGGCATCTGCTGCTGCTTCTGTTTCGCTTGTGGTAGCAGCGAGGGGGTGGGGGGAGGAGCAGAGAGAAGAGCTACTCTTCTCTACTCGATTCAATGCTATTTTTGTTGACTGCTGATTTTCAGTTGCTGTTTTTTTTGTTGTGTTTGTTTTTTTTTGTGTTTGATTTCGTTTTTTGTTGTTGTTGTTTTTGTGGTTTTTTAATTGTCATTATGTATGCGTGTCGTTTCGACCATATCGATGGGGCGTGTTGTCAAATCTATACACACTGTATGCGAGTGTGTGTGAGTGTGTGTTTGTGTGTGTGTTGGTATCTCTAATTAGTTTTCAATTCAATTTGCATTTGGTTTGTTGCTTATCTGCGCTCTCTCTGCTTGAAATTATGACAATTTTAAGTGCTTGTTTGAGTTTAATTTGAATTTAACGACTTAGTCGGACATTCCAAAATAATAAGAATAGAAATACCTACATAAATCGACAACATTAATGATCTTCCCTCTTGTTGACTAACTTAATGTGCATTGCTTTCATGCAGTCAGGCAGTCAGTCTGGCAGTCAGTCAGTCTGGCAGTCAGTCAGTCTGGCAGTCAGTCAGTCTCACAGTCAGTCTGGCAGTCAGTCAGCCAAGTTGCTGAGTTATAATCGTATTTCTCTCAACTGAAGGTCAACTTATTTCTATTTCTATTTTCTACTTACAGTTTGCATCGTTTTCGTTTCCATCATCAATATTTACCATATTTAGAGATATCTTTCATATCTCTTGTTGTCTACGTTTTTTTTTTTTTTATCTGTTCTTGCCCCAAGGCTGCATAAGAAAACTCAAACATATGGAAGAGCTCCCAGCATTTTGTGACTCATTAAGATAAGCAATTTTGTGTGTCAATTTATCAACTCCAAAAAACCAAAAAAACACAAAACATAAAACAGTTTTTGACTGTTGGCTATGTGTCAATGGGGATATGCCAAAAATATATATATATTTGTGTGTGTGTGTTTGTGTGTTGATCAAAAGCCAGTTGCCGCCTTCAAATCAAGATAGTACAAGATTTGCGCTGGGAGGGACAGAGAGTATCGGACTAGCTAATGATCTGTAATTGAAACCATAAAAGCATAAAAAGATATATAAAATAATTCTGATAGATCATAATAATAATAAAAAGATCTTCTCAGTTCTGTATAGCTTTAGTATATATTTAAATAATATTGACAAACTTTTCGATTGCACAATTGCACAAAGCAGCTTATCAAATACCATTTTGGTTTCGGTTCCAGTTCTGTTTCTCGAGTTTCTCATCATTCATTTCAGTTGACGATTTCCGCTCCGTATTGATTCCTTATCGTTGAATGTTGACTTTCGGTTTCGGCTCTGAAATTTCCATCGCTCGATTTACTTTGCATATTTTTAGCATTTATCTGTACCAGAATCTTTTGCAAATGGGATTCTTATGAATTTTTCGTATTATTCTCTGTTGCCGATTCCCAGAAAAACTTTGACAATTTTAATTAATTTCAATTGAAATTTGAATGCAAACAAAAGGTTTGTATTTTGGGAATGTGCTTAGAGTGTAAAGATCTTGAGGAGTTAGCAGACTTATTCAACTGAATTTTAGGATTATATATTTAATATTGTCATCAAAAAGGTTTGCTTTTAGGTATATATCCATTTGGTTAGCAAGTTTTGTCTACCCAATTAAATATTCGATTTTTATGGTTAACAGATACCAGAGCAATACCTCCCTTTGCTTATTCCCACACCCGCATGCCCCGTTTTGCTTTTTACAGGGTATAAGTACCGAAATGAATAAAAATATGTACAAAAAAAAAACAATCAAACAAATTTCATTTGCGTTGCAAGGCAAATAAATAATAAAAACAATTTACAAGTACACAAATATTTAATTACGCTACTAATTGCCAGTGACGCCGACAACAATGATGCCACGAGGTCAAGAGACTATAAGACTCCACAACTCCCCCCTCCCCCATCCACCCAGCCCCTCCCAACTCCCACACACTCCACATGCTTTATGTCAGAAATTGTGCAATGCGTTTTTTTTTGTTGAGGCTGTCAAGTGTCTCAATAAAAATAACTACAACAATAATACAAATAATTCCACCTAGCACAAGTGTTTTTTGCAGTTTTTTTTCTGTTTTTTACAGTTTTTTTCTGTTTTTTATTTATTTTTAATTTTGAGCTGTGGACCGCCCACAACTTCAAATGAGAGAATTGCAATGAGATCAGCGCTTGGGATTCACTCGCTGACCAACAATTCCTAAATTGTGCCAAAACTGCAACAACAACAACAACAACCAAACCAAGCGATTAAAATATCATTTTTCGTGTTTTTATAATTTGGTTATTGAGTTATTTATGGACTGTTATACATATCACAGCTGTCCTCCATTTGTTTAGCCTGTGTGTGGTGTGTGTGTGGGAGGTTGTTCATGTTCATGCTGTCCATGTCCATGACGTCACTGCTGAAACTGGCTTGCAAAACAAGTTGGCCTTTTCGACAACAAAGCCAACAACAATCGCGCAAATCATTTAAATGACATTACACGCAAATAAAAATAGCGTAAACAAGTGCGATTGTCATATAATGACAAAGATGGTGAATTGAACGACTATCTGATACCCTAGAAATAAATGGAGAGAGAGGAGTTCAGTCAGTTGAAGATGTGGAGTAGAAATCAGCGCTTGATGGGCTGAGTAAGTTTTGGGATAGGGCCAAATTGAGTTTGGGGCGAATAAGGATTGACAGAAGATCGACTATGTGATACCCTAGAAGTGAGAGTTAGCAGTGAGTAAGAAAAGAAAGAGAGAAGTGTTAAAAAGAAGACTTGACCAGGGGGATATTAGGGCTGGCAGAAGAAGGACTTAGACTCTAAGGTATCCTCTAAAACTTAAAGCCTCAGGCCTAAGAAGTATTTACAGGAAGGAAATTGTAAAAAGGAATCCTGGGTATCCATGATAATCCCCAATATTCCTTAAGGATTGAAAAATAGTTGAGTAGTTGGCAAGATCCTCTGAAAACACAGTTAGCTTAAACCAATCAAGTCAAGACACAGTTGCCCTCTAAATCCCAATAGAGTTGTTCAATATTTCTTCAGCTTTTATAATCTTAACCTGATCGCTCTCTCTATGCTTGATCTTATATTTTTCTGTGTATTGCTAATCGATAATCATTAATTCTTGTTGCATTTTAGTACACCCCGAGATTTCATATTTTCATTATGTAGCTGTCCAAATTTTAATTATACTATTTTAATTTTATTCCAATTAATTTCACAAAAGTTTCAACCTTTTAATGCTTGTGGAGTGCATTGAATATTTAAATTAGAAAATAACCAAAAAACCAACTTTGAATTGCTAATGTGGATGCCGTGCAAGACGTGTCTAGCCCCAAAAAAAAAATAACTTTAGCATTTAATCAATCAAAGTCTTTAATTAATGAACTCACGCTCAAAATACGCTCACGTAGCCAATTCTCAGCCACGTAATTTTTACCGATGTAATACACCCCATTTTGTTCCTACGTAAAATTACGTCGCGACGCCGACGCCTACAACACGAAACCTGTCCAAAGGCTGGGTGTCTGACGCATGTGTGTGTGTGTGTGTGTGTGTGTGACTCTGCTGGTAGCTAATATTCCGATGGGGGTCTCATGGTAGGGGTCGTAATCTTGGTCGTGGTTGGGGTTGGGGGTTTATGTTCGGTGTCTGTCACTGGGTCAGTTTGTGTTGTGTGTTTGGAGACCCAAAGTACAACAAAATTCGCTGTTTGTGTTTTACATGAAAATGCCATTGTTTTATGTTTATCTTTCTATCACTCTCTATCTCTCTACCTCTCTCTCTTTGTGCGCCTTTGTTTGTACCTCTTTTGCACTCAAACTGGGATTCACTGCCACATTTCGGCATATTTTTGCGTATTTTTCGGCATTGTTTCGAAATATTTGAGTGCATATTGAACAATCAGCTTAACAATAACAACAATAACAATAACTGCAGTAATGTCTCCATCTCCAGTTTTAAGCACATGACTAATAAGTGAATAACTGAGCTGAGTGTCTGTCTGACTGTCTGTCTGTGTGTCTGTCTGCGTGTCTGACTGATAAATGTGTAGATAGTCATTCAGTAGATTTGCCAACCGGCATTTTTTGTTGTTGTTGTACGGAAAATTGTGTCTGGGCTTATGAGTTGGGTCGGGTCTGGTGTTGAGTCTTTGGCTGGTTTTGTCATGAGACGGATGTGGCTCGGTGACAGGCGTCATTCTTGAGCTGGCCTGGGCGTCAGCGTGGGCAGCTTGTAATAGATGGCAATCATCATGGCTTCACTAACAGCATATTGCTCAATAGCGTTGAGTTGGAAAATGTTTGCGGAAAATGAGTGGCTAAAAATATTCACTCAATGAATTGAGCAATTGGTATTAACAATGAAAGAATGGATTTTATTATTATTATTTTGCGTAAATACATGTGATGCACTCAACTCACTTTTTGAGTCCTAAGCACGCATTGAGAACAGTCAACACTCCTGAATAATGGGCTATCAAAACACTCATGAGTGTTATTCGTGAATACTGTATATTGCAGAATTGAGCTTAAAAGTTAAAGTTTTAGATTATGAGAATTGAAGAATGTTATTTTATGTAACTAACTCAAATTCTTAAAGACTCACTAATCGTTTGAGTTATGTATTTATTGATTATTGCCAAGTGCTTTGCATGTTATACAACTTCTCGTCGAGTGAATTGAGAACAGCCAACACTCATGCGTGCAAATCATGAATAATGGCCACTCATGAGTGGCACTTGCCTTTATTCAGTACACCACAAAGCTTAAATAATTTATCAAGCGTTCATCCTTGTCGCTGACCTTGCATGGCATACAAAAACACAAAGTTGGTTTTAGTTTTTTAATCCACAGCACATGCAAAAAAAATCAAACTTTGAATAAAATTGGCAGGCGGTGGTTTTAACACCCCCGCAAACTGCTGCTGGAATTTGCCTTGGTTTATATTGGCGTTCAACTCTTGGCGTGCCTGAAGGCAATAAGCAATCAGCTGGCAATTAAACGTGGCCAATTGGAAATCAGGTTGAACGATTTGCTTCTTTCCGCGCAATTACTAATTACAATTATTGAAATTTTGCGTAAACGCGCCAAAGCCCGTTTTTCAACACCCACACATAAAAGCACACACACACACAGAGACAGACGCCCAAGAGTGCAGGTCGCAATCTGAAAATCGCACTTGTATTGATTGAGGCCGGCCACTTGAGCAGAAGAAGAAGAGCGAGAGAGAGAGAGAGAGAGAGCGGGCAAGAATCACTCGAGTGCATAGGCATGCAAATGAATGAAAGGCAGAGCTTAAGACAATCACACGACAAACACAGATACACGCAACGCACACACATACACACTTAATCTTCGGGCATTAAGCCTACTCACTTTGCACTCGTATTTGGCGTTGGCTTAATCACGAGTCCCAAGGCTCTGACGACCCGACTGACTCACAGATCAATTCGGCAATATTTGGCCAGTAACAAAAAAAAACAAAAACATTAATTCCAGCCATGCATTTCCGTTAATTAGAACACAGCTGCGTGTCTGTGTGTGTGAAACTCATCTCAACTTCCATTTTGATTGCTATTGCACTCACACGCACATTAAGCACACTTGCATTTAGCAATGGCAACGGCAGCGGCGCTGGGCAAAGTGCTTTACGCACACGCAATGTGACGACTTTGACTTCCAGTGAGCTCAGCTGTTTTCTGCCAGCCTCGCTCTCTCGCGCTCTCTCTCTCTCTCTCGCTCTCTCGCTCTCTGCGTTCGTTTGCTCTTTTTCTTTTTTTTTTTTTTTGTTTGGCTGCTCTGTTGATGACTTGTTAATCTTTGCATTTCTACATTTTTATGGATTCCTTTACTATTTTTAGTTGTTGTTGTTGCTGTTCGCTTTTAGCTGCTTATGTTTATAAACACAAAATGAGAGCGCCAAATAGTTCTTTCAACCGCATTATAATTTGGTTTTGGTCAGTGTGCTTGTAATACACACAAACAAAAATTTAGTATCGTTCCAGTGTTTACCATTTGCCGAACTTAATTTCCATTCTATTTTTGTGCACTTGCCATAAGGAGGTAAGGAGTGTGCGTGTGTGTGTTAGAATAGTACGACCTGGAAACTGAAACTGCCACTAGTCGCAGCTGTCAAAACTTTTGCTCTGCACATCATTTTTTTTATTTAGTTTTTTTGAGTCTGTTTCTTTTGACATCAGCTATTAGCTCGGTCAGCGTTCGAGCCAAATTAGGGCTTTTTGTTTATTAACGGCCATGACCATTAGCGGTTTATTTTCTCTTCTTTTTTATTTTTCTACATTTCTTACGTATTTTTTCTTTTTTTGCAAGCCCACATGCTTCGGCGCAGATTTGAACTATAAGCGGGCTTCCTGTCCTCCACAGTTGCCGCGATTAAAGACCCGCAGCAGCAGAAAAAAAATACATCTCTTGACCAAATACATATGTGGCATATTTTTTTTTTTTTAGCTTGAGTGAGTTGCTTTGGGTCGGTCATTCATACATGTCTAGCTCACACTCGCACTCGCATTCTCTCGCTCTTGCTCACGCACTCAAAAAAAGAGTTAAGCTCTGGCTCTCTCCCACGATCATGCTCAGCCCACACACACACACGCGTGCAAGTCTGAGAGAGTGAGTGTGAGAGAGAGCGCGCGTGAGTGCTACACCTGCCCTGTCGCCAGCTTACGCATACAAGCAAACACACACATACACACACACACATGCATGTTTGCCTGCCTGCACTGAGCACCCCATTCAAAATCGTTGCTTGCGCTCCGTTCGCGTTCTCAGTCCAATTTGAACAACGATACCGAGCGGTTGGCGTTCTCTCTCCTCTGCAAGCAAAATTTGTTATTTCGTTTTTGAGTGCCTTAAAAACACAGCAGTAAACCAGAAACAACAACAGCACTTTTGTAAATTTCTGCTGCCAGCGCGCAGTCGTTTTTCTAACTTGGCCCTAAGCAGCAGCAGCAGCAACGAGAACGCGGCTAAAAAAAAAAAAATAATTGTCGTGTGTGAGTGAAAAAAAATTGTGCAAAAATTTCTGCACAGCTAAAGAAGAAATTAAAAAGCGTAATAATTCTAACAAACGCTTATATAAAATTAATAGTGTGTTTATCTAAAGTGCGTTAATAACAAAAAAAACTATAATTTAGTGACTCAAGCTTATTGATTAAATGGAAACCACAATTTATTTTTGCCTGTTGCTTATCAGTCAAAAAGTCCAAAAGGGATTGCAAATTTGTGAGAGCTTCTCTTCTCTTTCACTCTCCCTCGCTGCTCCGTGGGGAATACTTGTTGCAGCTGTATTTGTTCCGCTTGCGCCTGTGTGTGTTTGTCTATGTGTGTGTGTGTGCATTTTTCAAATATTTGCCAAACTCAAGAAACTTCTTTGCCTTTGCTTTTTTGTTTTTTTTGTGTGTTTTGTTTGCCATTTATGTTGTTTGCCTGGCTTTTCATTCAATAACCAGTTTTTGGGGTTTTTTTTCGTATGAGTGCGCTCTTTTTTTTGTATTTCTTTAATTTTCTTTATTTTATTTTATTTTTTGGGCGCTGCTTTTGAGCTGCCTTCGTTTAATTTTCGATTCTTATGCGCCTGCGTGCACCACGCACATTTTGTAGCTGTTCGTATTACTTACAACTCATTTGTTTTCCAGTGGAATTGCGCCGCAAATTAGTCATGCCAGACAGCAAAAAAAATGTCTCACAACTCTCAACTCTAGTCCGTCTACCTGTGTGCACTTTTCACATTTCTTGCTGGCAACATTCTTCAGCTCCTTCCACATGCCAGGCATAGTTTTATGATTCTCTCTCTCTGGCGCTCTGTCTCGCTCACTGGAAGAATGCAGCGCACAAATTGAGCGCTTAGAATATAAAACTTGAGCTTAGACTTTTAAGCTTGGAAAAGGCAATACACACACACACATGTGCATTGGGTGTGTAAGGTGTGCAGCAGCAGCAGCAGCAACAGCAACATGTGTGGGGACACAGAAATAACTGTGCCACACAGTGTTGGAAAAAGTGTAATGGAAATGAGTGATGTGAAAAGTAAACAAGCAACATTTTTTTTATGAATTATTGTGTGAAATTTTGCATGTGAATGAAAAACTACAAACAAATCAAAACAAAAGCCACAAAATAAAAAAACGATGAAAAAATGTAACAAGTGAAAACGGACAAAACTGTGAAGAAAGCTGCCAATTAAATGAGCAACAACATTGAAAATATTACCAAATGAAAAATCAGCGAATTATGCAAATCGAATTGCCAAAAAAAAAAAACAGCACAAAATGAATAATAATCATATGCAATTGGCAGAAAATTGAGTAAAAGTGCAATGCAAAACGTATTTGTTTTGGTACACGCCCCTCGCTTCAATTGCTGAGAAAACTACTATTACAAAAAAAAAAACACAATGCACAATAACAAATAGCAGCAATAAACAAATTGAAAGAAAGAAGAAAATAGCAACAAGAGAGAAATTCAAAAAGATATTTATTTGTACAAGTATCTGTGTATCTGTATCTTTTTCTGTGTGTTGAGGCTACTTTGTGACTCGTATCTAATCAGCGCGACAGCTTGTCTCATTGGTGGCCAGCTGCGTGTTGCGTGTTCATACTAATATTTATTATTTATACATACATATACATATTTATTTATTTATTGTGGAAGTTGTCAGGGCAAGTTGAAAGTAAGAAAGCCCCGCAGCTGCCACTGCGGCTGACCTCATGCAACTGAGAATGCAAACAACAAAAAAAAAAAAAAAAAAACAAAAACGAGGCAAGTAAAGCAAGCACCAAAGAAATTCCACTCGTAAGCAGCCAAAAATAACAAAGTGAGATACTCAACTCAGACACGGAGTACAGAGTTTTGTCGCAAATGAAAGTACAATTTCTTATAGTGTCATTGTTGAGATATTTTTTTTGAACAAAAAAAAAAGTCAGCGACAGGAGACAAACAATTTAGATCATTGCTCGCTTTTACTTGCGCTTTTTTGTAGCTGTATATGTATCTGTATCTGTATCTGTGGCTCTGCATCTATCTATCATGTCAGCGAGGCAGCTGCGCTGTCTTGATTTCAATTTATCTTTATAATTTTCAATTGCGACCTGAATCCCGTCCCCTGAGCCGAAGACTGCAGCTAAAACTTGCGCCCTTCACATAACCTTAAAGGGTAGGCCAATTGTCAGTTCGTTAAATACGTTTCAAGGATAAAAGATTCACTCTATGCATAAATTTAAGTCTGGCTGAGCACAGAATGTTGAAAAACCAAAAATTAGTTAGACTGAATGAGTATTGCCTTAAAGCTCTAATTATATTAGTCAACAGACAAAACAGTTTTTATTTAAAAATACATTCAAAGCGAGCGACGTACAAATATCTTCTCACAATTTATTTTACAACATTTCTGAGTGAATTACTGTGAAATATTCAGTCTGGATAATAACTGAATACTAATAGACCAAAAAGTAATCAGCTTGAGCTTAAGGTAACTTTAAAAGCTTAGCTCTCCATAGTTTATTATAGTACAAAAGAATTATTATCGAATGCGAAGCCAGAAGCCAAAATGTATTGTGGCATATAAGCAAAGTAATTCAATATTTTAAATGATTAAACTTGCGAAACTTAGAGGAAACTACTCGAAAGTCTACCAACTTGAGGGTATTTGAACATCTGCTTGTCATTTTAGGCCACTTAAACTTTTTTTAAGGGTATTTAAACTTCAATCTGCTGATTTGTTTTTTTTTTTTAAATTTATTTTTATCAATTGTCTGTAGTTTTGTCGGTAGACAGTTCAAGAGCCGGACGACAAAATGCAGAAACAGCAAGAGTCATTCGTTCGTCTGTCACTTGCAAAAAACACTCTCAGATACAGATACAGATACGAAAAAAGATACACACACACACACATAGGGAGATAAATATGCAAAAGATACAGGAGTGATACGCAAAGGCAACTGCGTGACCGGCGGCTCAGTTTTTGGCTGTCGGCCAATTGGAACAAAATGCCGGCAACACAGAGCGAAAGACAGACAGAGAGAGTGTGAGAGAGAGAGAAAGGGAGAAAGAGAGGGATAGAGAGTGTTAGAGAGTGCGAGAGAGATTCGCAAATAGACTTCCTCAACAAGAAAACGGGCAACAAACTTTTGCACTATGTTTTTATTTAGCTATTGCACTTGGTTTCTATTCTAAACTGTTTTTTTTGGGTTTTTTTTTTGTTTTATCTGCAATTTGATTCGTTGATTTCACGTTCAAGTACGCTGAGTCATTTGGCTAATTAGCATTGGTTTCTTTTGTTCGCTGCAGAGCAGCAGCTAATCGTCTCCAGGTCCAAGTTGCAGCCTTTCCCCATTTTGCTGCTCGTTCGTCAATCAGAGCAATAAAAATAAAATCACATAGTGCCATCCACAAAAAAACGTAACTTAAAATAAAATATAAACTCCAACAAAACGTGCTAAAAATAATAATACAAAATACGCGAAAGCGAAAGCGATTTCCAAGTGTGCCAGAGTTGAGTGTGTTGCGCGCATTTCATGACAACGCAAGATGACATCGCATTCCTATTATAAGGATCGTCTCGGGTTCGATCCCAATGATTTGCAGCATGAGGCAACAAATGCGGCAGCAGTCAGTCAACACCACCAACAACAACACAGCACCAATTCGATGAAACGGAACAGCTCGAGGCAGACGCATCACCATCACCAGAGCTATCATCATGCCACAACAACAACGAGCGGCAGCTCAGCCGCATCGCCGGCACGAATCTCTGTCTCGCCGGGTGGCAACGGTTCCCTCGACTATCATCAGGTGCAGCGGGAGCAACGCGATCGTGAACTCTATGCAAATGGCCATAGCCACAGCAGCAGCCCACATCATCATCAGCAGCAGCAGCAGCAGCAGCAGCATCATCATCAGGCGGCACATCGTCATGGTTCGCATGGATTGATCGAGGCTAGTCCGGCGGCCAAGAAGGCCAAACACTCGTCAACGCAGTCGCAGCCGCAGGGCGGTTACGAGGATGCGTTGACGCAGTTTAAAGGTACCATGTCCATTTGGGATCATTTTATTGAAGATTGGGATATCATGCGTAAGTCGGCAAAGGTTCAGATTATCAACTATCGTTCGTTCGTTCGTTCCCTCGTTCGTTGTTTCCCGTTATCCGTTAATTGGCTACTCGTTGGCTTGCTTGCGAATAGCTCCTGTATTCTCTATTTGTTCAACTAACATAACCTTAAAAATCCGCTACTTGTTATTCGCTACTCGTTATATTGCGAATCGTTACCCACTGCTCGTCACTTGTTTCTGTTTCAATTTAAAAAAATATATGAGTACTGGCTACTTGTCCCTTTTCACAGCTCTTTTAGCTGTCATTTTAATAAAGAGGTTTATAATAATTTTGGCTCATTACTCGTTTGCCCCTTAACCCTCACTCGTTACTTATTACTCGCTGCTTGTGCGCAGTTTGCTTTAACTAATAGCTTCTAGCTTGTTTCGCCAGTTCTTCCTACTAAACAAAGCGCTATTTTAAAAATGATGCCGCCCGCGGAAATGATTTGCATTTTGGCAAATGCTTAGCAAAATCTTGATTAAAAAATTCAGCTTGCATAATTCTAATTCTAATTATGTGATTAAGTGATACGCTCTATAGCTTTTAGCAGCTGTGTACCAATCAGAGTTCAAGGTCGCAGCTTACTCATAAATTATTATGCTTAATATATATCTTATGAATATGCGCAAAGCGATGTGCAAACGATTTGACAACTTTCTGTTTATGAAAGCACTTTGATTGAGCGACCCTGACCATGAATATTGATGGACATTTAACACGCCCGTCCAAAAGAGTGGATAGCCAAAAACCGAACCCATGTTTACCGCAAACATTTCACCACCTTAAGTTTATGCTTTATATAGGTGTCTCATTCATCGTCGTCATCGTCCGACTCAGAGTCAGAGTCATAGTCAGTCCCCTCTGAGCTGGCCACGGCATGCAAAGTTATGTCAATATTAATTTAACGTTGCTTCAGCACCAAAAATATTTCTTCCAGTTCTTGTTTTTCTTTCCTTTTTTTTTTTTTTGGCAAACTGGTTACTGACAGCGTTTCTTTGAGTTGTTTTCGTTCTTTTTGCGGTGTGTTGGTCAACCCCAACAAAAAAATAAGTAAGAATCTTGTAAGGGAGAAAACTCAACTGGGCAAACACCCTAGATTCAGCTGTTAAATATAATTATTTATTTCTTATAGATAAAGAGTGTGTTTTTTTATTCGAAATGGGAATATTAGTTATATATATATATATATATTTTTACAATTACTTATGATATACGAGCACTTATATTTCAATTTTAAAGTCTTTAGCTTTTATGATTTCTGAGGGCGTATTCTTCATACATCGACTATTGATGATGATCAAGAATATACATACTTTATAGGCTCAGAGATACTGAGATACTGATCTGCCTGTTGCATGCTTCTGCACAACTTCAATGTACTCTTTTGTTGTAGGGCATACAAAGTCAACTACAAACTGCGGCAATTAACCGACACGTCTCAAACAAATTAGTCGATGTTCCTCGAATTTCGTGTGAGTCTCAAATATATTTCATAAACAAATAACCATGTTTACGCACAAAACATAAACCAGTTTTCTAATTTTCTAATTTACGATAAAAAAACAAAAACCAAAAGCAAAACAAACAGTTTAACGAGATTTTTATGTTGATTTGTTTATTAATTTGACTTGTGCGCAAAGCTGACATGCAAAATGCGACTCACATGTGGCTGGTCTTAGGCCATTTTGCCTAATGTGTTAATGGGGAGGCGGCGCCTCACTTTATACTTTGATAAATGCATTTAAAATGCCTTTTGCAAATTCCACTGTTGTTGAACCGAACTTTGAGCTCATCAAGCACTATAATGTGTATATATATAGGCCATCGATGTGTCTATATGTGTATAAATACTTCTGACCGACTCGCTTTGTTATTTTATCAGAAACAAATCACCTAAGTCTATAATTTTTTTTTTGCCTAAGACTTGCAGATACCCCGCAATCTATAGAAATTCTTTGATTTATATTTATATATATGATATATTATTGATAAAGATTTGTTAGTTGTTTATATGCGTTAAAAGAAAACCCACGCCAGTTGTTACATAAACACTCTCAACTTTATTATACCCCGCCGGTCATAAACATTCATACTATTTACAGAGTATTAATGAGAATACAATTTTTCGTCGTATTTATAGGCACTTGTATAATGAACTAAACTGGCCGAAATGTGCGCTTATCACAACACCAGTAGAAAGTCAACTAATTACGAGTGTTTACCAAATTGTCACCAATATTATTATATTATTTTTTATATTATAATTATTATTGTTGTCGTTGTTGTTGTTGTGGTCAATCAACGTCCTTCGCTTTAGTTTGGCGCTGACATTGAAGTGCGCTAATCAAAAAGAGCGACGACACGATGCAAAAATAAACATTAACGAACTTCAAATATATACATATATATATATATATGAAGAGCTAACAGCAACAACAGCAACAACAGTAAAAGAGAAATAGCAACATCGAAATACGTTAACAGCAAAATACGTTAACAGCAAACATTTAATCGTGGAAACGAATTCAACTTAGAACGTGACATCATCACGCGCTCACAAATACCAGATAGCATTTGTAGCTGTGTGTGTGTGAGATACACACACACACACAAGCACACACATAAGCACACACACATGCACATTTCTACACCTTTTTGTGTGTTTTGTCAAAATTGAAGTGAACTTTATAAATTTATTAACTATGATATGCTGAGCAGCGTTGTGTGTGGCGCTCTTATAATTCATAAACTGTATGGGAATAAGGAAACCTAAGACCAAACGGGTGCAGCAAGTTTGGATACTATAATCTCGATCGGGAACTGGAAATCTACGTGACTACTCGTCACGAAATGTAGATCAAGTTTGTGGCACATTTTGGATATTTCCCACAGACATCCGTTTCGAGCTCTCAAAATTGCACATGTTATAAAAATACTAGTGAAATTTGATATACTTCTAGTTAAGCATCCGTAATTATCATAATAGTCACATTAATTAGATGGGATTTATGCCAGAAACTAGTTCATATCGATTGGGCGCGTGAGAAGGCATTATATTATTGTTATTATTGGTATGTAAATGCGCGAGAGGAATGTGGGCATAATTAATAACTGTTTACCAATCGATTATTATCGATATGTGGCGCTCTTGGTGGTATGCGGAAAGTTTTGAACAGTTTCGAGTCAAGAATTCATTAGCCACTGTTTGCCAAATAACTCACTTGTATACTCAAACTAATCGATAACAATCAATGAATATCGTTTTATGTTATTTTTTTTACTGGCATATTACTGAGAATTTAATAGGCAGCGATAATAATCCCAGCTCAACTGCAAGCACAGACAATTATATAGAAATAACGCTGAATGGATTTGCCAGCTGTGGATGAATGAATGAATGCTTAATTAGGGAGCGGGGAGAATAGCAAGCGGGGGAGGCCGTTGTTGGTAACAGATATTTTTGCACATTTGTATATCTTGTGAGTCATTAACAGATTAAGTAGAACTTTAGCTTAAGCTGCTGCTGGGTATTTTTTTCAGTCAGCAATAATTAATACACACACACAAACGCACTTCACACAATGAGAATGAGTGAGAGAGAGAGAGAGCGAGAGAGAGAGAAAGAGAGTAAAGTTGTTGACTCTCTTTTGAGTTTGATTTTCTCACTTCTACTCACACTCTGCTGTTGTTCTTGAACGAGAGTTTTGCTGTGTACATGTAAAAAAAAAAAAAACAAAAGTCTTCTTTTTTTGCATTTTACACTTTTTTGTTTTGCTTTTGTGTTTCGGTTTCGCAGCACTGTTTTTATTTGCCCTGCACTTCAATTTATCGTGTTTATTAACCGTAAAACTTCATTTACAACTATTAGCATTACTATATGTACCTTAACACTCGACTTGATATCAGTCAACTGGGCGCTGAACTCTTCCGTTCCACATGCTATTTATTCTTGTGTTTTATGGATTTACAGCGTGCTTTGTTATGCCCAACCAGCTATCGCTAATTTCATGCCTATATTCGATTAGATTTGGCGACTTGGCGTAAGCAAGATTTACGTTGTTTATATGATTGATCTGAACCAAATATAAACTATGTGTCAAAGCAAAAAGTTCATATTTTTCCATGTGGTTTGCAAAAAAAAGGTAGTTTATTATTGCCCACATACTGGTTTTTATATTCGAGTGCATTTTCAGTTCATTAAAGTTCAATATTCAATGCCGAGATATATATATATCATCATATATATATATAATAATCATCAATGTAATGATTTCACCTTGATATGAATAAATGATTTACATGCTTATTCCCTTTTAGCATATAAATCCGATTAGATTTCCTCTGCTGATGAGTCATTTAACATGCGTTTGATATGAAATTGAGATATCCTATATATGGGTCTCAGTCGAAACAGTTAATACTCGATTAGATTCGTGTTGCCAGAAACTGTTGATGGACTATTGATGTGCTTGGCACTAATTGCACTTCGGCTTAAAGCGCTTAACACGTGTAAAACTAATCAATGTTAATATGAAAACACAACTAGCCCTGCTAACGGGTTTTGTTCTGAGCACTATTATCTATAGATAGGGCAGCTGCAATAACCGTTCTCTGCCGGTCTCTGCGGGTTGGTCAACTGCGCGTTTGTTTATAAATCAAGTAATAACTTATCAGATTGCTGGGCCTTATCGGACTTTGGCCAAAGTCAGTGCTTGAGGCCCCGAGATTTATTTAGACAATTGACATGTTTACAAAACTAATTACGTAGCAACCAACTTAAGTGAATTGT
Organism: Drosophila nr. perissopoda 5 BK-2023a; assembly: GCA_035044105.1. NCBI lineage: Eukaryota > Metazoa > Arthropoda > Insecta > Diptera > Drosophilidae > Drosophila > Drosophila nr. perissopoda 5 BK-2023a. Next base: position 1,324,936 of record JAWNMK010000126.1, read on the forward strand.
TCAATTAAAGCAGCAACAACAATTACAACAAATAATAGCCACAAACGGGCTAATTAAAAGTTTAGGCCATAATTCAGCGCCCACGCTTTAAATACCCCGCATATGATTATTATAGATATATGAATTTGATATTGATTCGTATATAGATATTTTTTGTTGTTTTGTTTTCAAAGTAGGCGTCTAATTCTTGCATAAATTATTTATGTTTGATGCCAGCAGCAGCAACAGCAGCAATTTTTGGATGATGTCGTCAGCGCCTGCAGTTTAGATCATATCATATCAAGAATTAGCGTTTATTTTTATATATATATTGTTAAAGTGTTTTTCTATTGAATGACTTAACAGTTGCATGAATCCTAACCGTCAAAAAAATAAATAAACAACAATTTGCATAACTTTTATTATAGCTTAGTGTTTTAATATACATAAACCTTTCTCGTTTCACGTTGCTTTAGACGAACGCGATGCCATTCAAAAGAAGACTTTCACAAAATGGGTTAACAAACATCTTAAAAAGGTGAGTGCATAACAAAGCCCAAAGATATCATCATCATCATCATTATCATTATCATTATCATTATAATCATCATCATCCACACCATATCATTATCAACATTACCTTAACTGGTTCAGTGCTCCATAAAAACCGCTCCAAAACTGCCCACACGAATGAACCTAGTCTTTGTTTAGGATATATTTAGCGCTCAACTATTAAACTATTTCACTAAATTCAAACATTATATATATATTTTTGAAATACATGCAGCATTGGAAGTATGCCAAGGTATTGTTTCTATATAGTGCAGCTTTTGTACTTTCTTTATATATCTTCGATTTCTTACAACTCTTATTGAATTTACAGACTTATACCATGCTACATGTTTGTGTTACCACAAATGGTATACCCTGTTGTACACAGTCTGTAAGTTGCCAATGCAATCTGTGTATATAAATGTTGTGCATACAATTTTTTTTTATTTATTGCGGCAATTTTGCATAATTATATTTTTTGTAATATCTTTGCATATTTTGAGGCAATGTTTGTTTTCTTTCGCTGTTGTGTTGCTTTTTTCTTCCACTAAATGCACTCGCCCACTAACTACTTGTTACTCGTTGTAATCGTTGTGAACACCAACTAAACACCCTTGCATGTCACATAACCTTACAACTTTTACTTTGGATCTGTCGTCTAACTTGTTTTTTTGTTTGTTTCTTTTTGCTTTTCCGCAACACAGGCCAATCGACGTGTTGTGGATTTATTTGAGGATTTGCGCGATGGTCACAATTTGCTTTCACTCTTGGAGGTGCTATCTGGCGAACACCTGGTAAGTGCTGTTAAACTCAAAGTCAAACTCAAACTCGATTTAAGCAACACTCGATCAACATCAACATCCTGTCCAAAACTTGACTCGTTTCCTTTTTTCCCCAAATAGCCACGAGAGAAGGGTAAAATGCGTTTCCATATGCTGCAGAACGCACAAATGGCACTCGATTTTTTGCGCTACAAGAAAATCAAATTGGTCAACATACGTGCCGAAGATATTGTGGATGGTAATCCCAAGCTGACGCTCGGTTTAATCTGGACAATTATATTGCATTTCCAGGTAAGTGAACTAGTTTTATTTTTATTGCCATTTACAATTGTTGTTAGAGATAAACATAAATGGAGCATGTTGGTATTAAATGTGAGCGGTATCAAGTACTCGTTACAAATACTAATCGTGAAAAGCTCTCGTTATAAAATAAATGCGTTTGCGTTATTTGGATTACTCGTTATAAGTCATTATTACAAATACACTTACTCGGTACTTGCTAAGGCGCTACAACTACTTGAAAATAGTTATATTTAGGCGTTATAAACGCTTAAGTTTGAAAAGAGCGAGCAGAAAGTTCACATTACAGTTAATCGTTAATTTACATACTCGCCACTTGGACTTTTTGTTACTTGCCCTACTCGTTATTTTCCCTGCTCGTTACTCCACTTACTCGCTACAACTGAGTTGAAGAACTACTCGATACTCTCATTTATACGCTGCAACTGTTGATTTTTGTATAAGTGGAGCAAGTATTTGTCATCCGTAGGCAGTTCCACGAAATGTTGCTCAACATGGGACGACACTTTCAAAGTCAGCAGCGGGGCAGCGACGCATCGCCCACACACACAACGAACAATTGGGCGAACAAACAGTTGGAGTCCGTCTGAATGAAGGTGACCCTCAAATTGGCCGCCCAATTCGTGAGATCGTTAACAAAAATGTTCACACACAACTAAGAAAACAAAAACAAAAAAAAAAAAACATTCGTTTTCATTTGGGCGTTTTTAGCTGTTGTTGTTGTTGTTGTTGCAGTTGTTGTTGTTGTTGTTGCAGTTGTTGTTGTTGTTGTTGCAGTTGTTGTTGTTGCTGTTATAGTTTCGCCATCGATTCAACAACTGCAGCTCCATTCAGTTTAGTTCAGTTTAGTTCAGCCCACACACACACCCGATTTCGATTACTTGTTTCATGTGTTCATTCAGTTTCATTTAGTGTATGTTTCATTTCAATGTTTGATTGTGGCCAAGCGATTCATTTGGAGCCACATCTACTCCTACCCAACAGCAGCAGCAGCAGCTGCTATTTTTACAGCCTCTCTGGCTCTGCTGTTGTTGACTTATTTTGGCGAACGCGGCGCTGCCTTAAAAGGCAGCCAGTTTACCTTCTCTTCACCACCACCACCACCACCAGCAACATCAGCAGCAGCAGCAGCAGCAGCAGCAGCACCATCGCCAAACGTTGACTGACACACATAACCAAGTCCAAGTGGCTGCTACAGTTCGTCAACTGATTGTTGTTGTTGTTGTTATTGTCCACAAGGCCGCCACAGATCAGGCACTTGGCCACTTGGCCACTTGATTGCGGGCCACCTACACAGTCGGGTAATAAATAAACAACAACAACAACAACAAAACTTGAACAACACTTAAAAAGGTTCCCGGCTGGATAAACAGAATGTTGTGCTCCTCGGCATAATGAAGTTGTTCAAGTTATAGCATAGATTTATTGACAATTTTATCTGATTTATATTCAATGAAAATTTTAATAGATGCGCTCGACACAAAAAATAAAGTCGTACGATCAGCAATCAATCTGATATTTCATTTAACACTTTTTGTATACTAATTGTTGCCCCTGAGCACTTGAATTGATTAATGTAATCAATCAAAATTCGAAAACTTTATGAAAATTTTGAAAAAGTTGTAAATGATAACAAATCTATCAGAAGCGCCTCTTCAAATCACTTGTAAAACTTTTGCCGCTCTGAATCCTACAAAAATTCGGAGAAATTCAGATAATTTACATATATAAAATTGATTTGCATAATGGAATACATATAATTGAGAGGTCTGACTAATTTTTATGGCTTAACAAACGGGATTTTAATAGGCAGCTAAAAGCTACTTCAAACAAAACTACTTTGTTTGCTTTTAGGTAATTTAAGTAATTTGAAATTCAACTTCAACTTAAAGTTACTGCCACAAATTATTAAATTTGCTTGCAGCTTAAACTTCCCTTTTTAATTACTTATATTTATTTAATTACTTTTGATTGTGACTTCAACTTGGCAATTTTCACATTTTCCATATGCATTTTGCCATATCGCAAAAGTTTGCTGTTTAAAAATAAATCGCTCGCTGGATTTGTCATTAATGTGTGATATCAGCTGGCAACTGGAAGAGGGAGTTGCAGCTTGCAGAGGAGCTGTGCGCTTAGTCATCATCCATCGATTGTTTGTCATGTTGCATATTTCCGCACTGCGCTCGTCTCCAAGTCTGGCTGCCAGTCTTCGTCTCAGTCTCAGTCTCAATCGTAATGTGTGTCAACCAACAACAACAGCAGCAGTTGAAACTAGATGCAATTTAAAACTCGGGTATTTCGTAATTTGTGACGGCGCATGCCGCACAATGTTGTTGTTGTTGTAAGTGCAACAGCGTTGCTCGTTCGGCGAGGCGGCTCGGATTGATCGATGGCGCGCATAAATGCTCAATGATGCTGCCAGTCAGCCGCGATGGCAGCAGCAACAGCAACAACAGCAACAACAACGACCATGAGAGGCAACAACAGTTGTTGTTGTTGTTGCTGCTGCTGCTGCAAAACGGCGGCTGATTCAATTGAGGCAAAACGAATTGTAAATCACTTGACAATGTGAAACTCAATCGCGCGTCATTTACTGTTTATGTTATTTATTATTTCTTGCTGCCTCGCTCCACGCTCCACGCTCCACGCTCCTCGCTCCACCCCATTAGTCGTGATCCAAGGATTTATGTATATTGCCATGCCTGCCTGTGTTGCGGGTGTCTCTCTCTCTCTCCCTCCCTCCATCTCTTTCCCACTCTTTCTGTGTCTTTGTATCTGTATTCGCTGCTGCTGATGTCATTTGTTTGTTTCGTTCATTTCGCTTTTTTGTTTTTTTTTTTTGTACGCAATGATGCAAATTTGTGATCGCGACTTAAAAGGATATTTCTTTTTCTTGCCGTTTGCTTATTATCTTCGCATACGAATGCACACCCTACAGCACCAAAAATGGCTAAGCAACAAAGCCGAAAAAGAAGGGTGTAATCAAGTGTTGTGCTTGTAAGGAGTGCAGTTAGTTGGAGAGTTCGTTAAGGCCACAAATTGATGTGACCATGTTTCTCATATCTCGCTTCATTTATCAATCACTCATTGAGGGCATCGATTTAAGCAGTTAAAGTTGATTTATTTGGCATATAAGCAAGAGTGTGAAAATAAGAGTAGAATTCATTAGCTTAATGTTTATCTATCTGAACTTAAAACTACAGTTTTGTAACTGGAAGTTTTAACAGAACTCGACAACTCTGACAGCTGTAACTCCCACATCTGATAAGCGTGTTCACAAATGCCGAAACCTGGTCTTGTTTTATTCATATATCGCATTAAGAATTCTGCTCATAGCTGCGATTCAAATCAATTGCAAAAAACACACATTAAACGCAAATTAAGAACACTTTTTAGCTTTTTTTTGTTGAGATTTGAATCTATTTGGTGTGCAATTTTGCATATTTAAATTTGAACACAATTGTGTCTCTGGGCGACTTTGTTCAGCATCTCGTTTGGAGATCTCGCTTCGAATCAATTTCAATTATGACATAATGCCTGTTTATACGGCAATTGCATAAATATGCGCATTGTTATTCATTTGTTATTGGGTGTGTTGTGTATTAAATTCAATTAAATGGCGCATTTTTTAGGTCAATGTGCATACAACAAACTGAGAAAAAAATGGCAACATTTAATTCCCAATCAGAGGCGATGCCAATAAATTGCCAGCAATTTGCCAACGGCAGCCGGTGGCGGTTTTGTTTGTAACGCTGCTTAGCTATAATTAAGTTATAAATTCTACAGTAAAAACTAATCGCAGTGATCTATGAAACACCCCCAAAGCAGAGGGGTGAGGATGGGTGTGGGTAGGGGCAGAAGAGGAGCTTAACTTCATTGTGTTGTTTCTTTTTTGCCAATTTGTGACAGGCTTGTTGCCTTGACTTTAAGCGCGCCTGGCTTACTTCCGGCAACTGGAGATATTTAGCTGTTGTTAAGCTGTGCGCTCAATTGTTCAAATTGAGCACAACAAAAAATGCATAAATTAATGCCACAAGCTGCTGACAGTGCAGCGTGTCGGACTAAAAGATACCCTAGAGAAAACTTTTACTTAAAGTTCGATAAGGAAATTGCCTATGCTAGCTATTATATACCCCTTATCCACCTTTTTATAGGGTATTAACAAGTGCCGCTTGCCAACTAGCCAACCTGTGAAATGTATGTCGAATTGCGCCTGATAAACGTTTTTATTATAAGTTGCGGCTAATTTTACACAAGCGCAATTTTGCACATTATTCAACGCCTCGTTTTGGCTCAAGTGTTTCTTTGTTGTTGTTGTCTTTGCTTTTGTGTCCGACAGATACAGATGCGGCTGCTATATTTGGTCAGATTACCATAAAAAAAAATGTGTGTGCGAACAACGAGACAGCAGCCAAGAGGTGCCCAGGCGTTAATTAAACAGTTTCCAATCTCTTTCTCGCTGTCTCATTCGACACACACACACAAGGCAAAGAAAGCATCTGACAGATACTTTTTATTTTTGCACATCACCCACAGCTTCAGCTAAGGCTATACACAAAATTCTCACGTCATCAGCCTGGCAGCTTGAAAGCCATTTGGTATTTTGATTTATTATAAGACGACGCGGTATTTGTTACAATAAAGTCAATGACAGCCAATTCTAACCTTCAAAGCAGGTGGAAATAATGAGCAATACAAAGAAAAAAGAAAAAAAAAAAAACAGAATTATTTCTCGACGAACATAAAACACAAAAAATGTGTTTATGTTTTGCCCTCTTCTGTTCATGACATCAGCCATATAGCTCTTTATAGCTAGCTGACCCGTCTCGTCAAAAAAGTGTCGCGTACTAAGACATCAAAAAAATACCTTAAAAACGAAAGACTTCAACGCAAGCAACGAACTTGCCTTCCGAACCAGAACCAGAACTACGTTGAAAAATGCACTTATACGTCCAAATTTATGACACTGATGACGGAATTTTGCTTATGTGCAGCGTGGGCAGCTGCTTAAAAGATCGAAAATCTATATATATATATATATATATTTAGCTCTTCATAAAATCTTTGAATGTTTTGCCATTTGGCCATTTCATTAATAAATCGAGCTGGCTTTGCTGCTTTTGCACAAATATGGCTCGAATGGTGGATTGGAGTCATTCATTCAATACGCTCAATACACACTCAATACTGGCCAGTTTAGACAGCGAGGCGCAACCACGCAAAAGCAGCAGAAACGTATAAAAAAAAAAATTCCGCATTTTCGTATGCAAATGCTGAGCTGGCCATATAAGCAAAGATCAGTTTAGATCAATACTACTTACATGCGGCTCGAACGTGTCTCAATTCACATATAATTAATATGAATGAACAACAATTTCAGCCCGATTTCTCGTCACATCTCAAGTACGTATCGCTGATTACAGCACACACACACACACTCACACACACAAGCTCCTCTCTATATTCTATATTCTCATTCTATATACATATGTTTAATTTATAATTTTATAGTATGGCTGACGAGCCCACACGCTGCTTTGACAGCGACAGTAAAAGCGGCCAGGAATGCTACATATTTGGCGAGCCAAATCAGTCGACTCGCCTCCTGCCCACACACTGCTCTGCTAACAGCAGTCACATAACACGTATTCTCAATGGCTAAATTACTAAATTACTAGGTTCACATTCAGATTGAACAGCTGTTTCATATACAAATGCTATAATGTTGTAAATTCTGCAGTTACACTTGGAGAAAAATGTTTATCTGTCTAAAGCACGTTATTTGCCCTTCTCTTACTCACTTTAGGCTGTTTATGCTTGGCATTTAGATTCCATGTTAGGGATTGTTGGAATTTATATTCGTTGGAGAAGTTTACAAACAATTATTTTCGAATATTACTCGAAATGCATGTCATAAAAACTCAGATCAAAAATTAATCAATTCTTGAAAACACTAAATATTTGTTTACAACTTGATCGCTCGATGACTACTATATCTAAAAATAATGCACATTAGTTTGTCACACTGCTTGTTAAAGTACATAAGAATAATTTCAACATTTCCTGATTCTGTTAATTGGTTTTCCCCCTTTTGCCTAAATGGAAATAACCACAGATTTGTTTCGCATTGGGTTACAAGCTGATTAGAATAGTGCTTGGGATTGGGATTGGCGTCGTGTGCGTGCTGTTTTGTGGGACTTGGGGATCTAATTGCAGTAGCATTGAGAGGCGCTACTGTTTGGATGGGATATCAACACTAGCGTTTTAAGCTATTTTGTTTAGCCACCACAAACAGAACAAAACACGTTCCAGCCAAGTGCGAAACGTAGCTCAAATTACCACACAAATTACAAATTAAACAGACAATGAACAATTGTTTACAACTGCGCTTGCATCATGTAATTATTAATAAAAAACTCTGTCAAGAACTTGGTGCTCTCTAATTAGATTTGAGATGAGCTGGCGTATCTGTTTTGCTGCTATTGACTTGTGTTGAATGAAAAGTAACAACTGCAATTTATTAGCTATTGGCAAACAACTGCTGACTTATTATGTTTGCCTGGTAAATATATATATATATATATATATACATTGTAGTTGGATAGATAGAGTCGTACTACGGGACAGTTGTAGTTACCTTTTAGCCATATAGGGCTGTAACATGTATCATGCTAATTAGCTCATGCTTGGCAACGAATCGTATGTGATTTGACTGACTTCCTATCTGTCTGTTGCTACCTCTGTCTGTCTGTCTGTCTGTCTGTTACGTGTAGGGTTATAGCCATGTAGCTACATAAATCAATCGTTACGGCATTTCCCGTCTATGCACTGGTCTATGCAAGGGATACATTTTATGGAGATTTCAACACCCACTCTCGCCGCAATGACACTTTCTAGTCGCCATATATGATGCAAAATGCGGTGACAGTTTGCCTTACCATATTCAGATCGCGCTAAAGCGTTTAGAATATGCCGCGAACGCGTTTTAATTGCTGCACTTGCAAATGCATTTCAGCGTTAAATTTATCGCCATTTTTTTTTGTAGATCGATTGTAAAACATTTTGTGAAATCATTTGTCACTTTGACTGAGCTTCCATTGTTAATTTTGCTGGGAAAGTCAATATTTAGACGATTTTTTACTTTGTTTCTTACTTGGGTTTACTAATTTAATATATTTAGCACATGCTTAGAACGGTTGAATAACAATTGCCTTTAAGTTTTAGACTGCTTTGAAGTACTACGTGTGTGTGTGTGTCTTTGTTTTATGTTTGTTTACTAATTTGTTATATTTAGTACATTTAAATTGCAATTTTACTTGTAGTGGTTTATTGTGGTCCTTCTCTCTGCAGGCTGATGGCTTTTAGCACACATTTAATTCATTATAATTCTTGTTCATTACTTATGGCTAAAGCACTTAACATTATCTTAAGCCATTTGTTTGGGAATTACAGCTTACTTAAGGGGCGGCATTTATTACCAATTTATAACACTAATTAAATACCTAAGCAAAACTTTGCTTTCAAGAACTAAAAACTCAGTTGAAAGACTTGAAAAGCAACCATTTGGTATGGGCTTGACTACGCATTAGGCATTAATTATAGAATCTTATTTGAATAAAAAGGTACTTAAGCAATTTATGCGAAGTTTAGTTACTTTTTCCCAGCTGTTGTCCCACGTGTACTACACGATTTTGAGTAGCACCTAAAAAATAGCCAATTTGGCATAAATCTCCATGCTTTGAAGACATTGTTGCCATTTTGAGATTTGGCTAGAAATGAAAATTTCCCAGCAATTTGTGTTCGTATTGTGGCCTGGCTTGTGTAACCTGTAAAAGTAATGGTCGCCTTTGTTGTGGTCTGACTATCTTTTCTGTGGCTCTTTTTTTTTTTTTGGGTCACCCCATGGGTTTTTCGTTTGGGCCAGCTTTGGTTTTGGCCTGTCCAGCTGTGTAATGACTTATTCGTGATATGTTATGAGCAACAAATTCAAATTGCTTTGCTTAATTTCGTTTTTTTTTCTTTTGTTATTTTGATTATTTTGGTTTTGTGAGATTCGCGATACGGAAAATGTCGTTTGGGGTCAGGCAACTGAATGTGCGATGTCGCTGCTAATTAGTTGGCCAGATGGTCTCCGATTACAAGGCAACTTGACCCACTGTGCGTTAACTTTTAAATCGCAAAACTTGTTGTTCTTTCTGGTTTCTATTTCTCTGTTTGTTGCTGGCTATGCTTATTGTTATTATGAGCATTCTATGGCTTTGTGTGTGGTGTTTATTTCTGGCAACAAAGTACCAACAAAAAAAAAAAACCGACTACCTGATGGCGTTCCAAGATGACGCAGTCATCTGAATGGTTTTATACATTTTTTTTATGCTTTTGGCTCTTTAAAAGGTGAGGAGAAGCCAAACAGACACATTGGTAGCAAAATATGTTGAATCTGCGCAACAAATAACAGCAGCAGCAAACTTTAAAGTTAAGGCGCCACAAAACTTGTGTAACTCTTGAGTTGCTGTTGCTGTTGTTGTTGTTGTTCTTGTTCTTGTTGTGGTTGATAGGAATTTCGAGTCATTAGATTTAAATTGTAGGCTTCAAGAATGCGAAGCGAATCCAGTTTAAAGTTATGATTCGCAATCAAAAAAAAAAAAAAATGCTAATTACAATCGTATTTTGATTTAATGAAAATTTAAATGCAGAGCGGATTTTAATTTATGAATATTTTTGATGCTGCCAAGACGGATTAAGCCATAAAAAAATAAGCTAATTGTGAAATATGTCGTTATTTTAGATTTGATCATTTTTGTAGACAAATTTCAAGGAAGTTTTCAATATTCCACATGCATAATAATAATAATTAATAGTTCATTTAGAATATATTCAATTTTGAATAGCAGTAAATATATAGCTCAACTTTTAAGCATTGATTTATTTCTCTATTTACCAAATTGTGAGTTGGCAATAAGTGCCAAGCATAATGTCGATTATTTACAATTCTAATGTGAAGAATGCAAGAAAAGGTTGTGCTTATTTCAGCAGCAAAGTTATTCAAGCATCTGCTCAAGAATTTATGCTATAGATTAAAGACTAAGCTTAAGCGCGGGAGTTTATAGGTGTCCAAAAAGTGTTGAGGAATCTAAACTCTTTTCAAGGGCAACTGCTGGTTGAGCATTTTGGAGCTGTTCTTGTTGATTACACTTTTTTTTATGTTTTATTGCTCTTGCAACCTTAACTTTGTGTGTGTAAGTTGTTGTTGTGCGTTGGCAGCTGTTGTTGCTGTTCTTGCGGCGCTGCGTTGGCGTAGGCGGTGGTTGCCATGGTTGTCACACACACACACACACACACACATACAGGTGTTGTTGTTGCCTGTAAATATACAAATACGTCATGCGGTAGGAGCGCAGAGCTCGTCGAAGTCAGCTATCCATAACGGGGTTGGCTGCTGGCAGCGACGTTAACGTTAACAGCAACAGCCACAGCCACACACACACACACACACACACACACATCAGTGGCACACACATACACTTACACACACGCATTGCGGAGCTGTCAGCACGATCGCAATTTCAATTCCAAAATATTTGTGTATATATATATATATATATTTTGTTAAGCTTTGCTTTTGGCTTTTCGTACGCCAACGCGCCGGTTCGTGTTTTGTGCCAATTCCATTTTGTTTCGGTTTTCTTGCTGCTGTTGCTATTGTTGTTGTTGTTGTTCTTGTTCTCTTTCTGCTTTTCTATTCTCGCCACCTGACGCTGGCTGCGCTGCCGTCAACACACCTGGCCAAAGCCAACACTTTAAGCGTTTTAACTTGGCCCGATCGCGTTTAGTCGTTGTCGAGTCGCCGCACACATTTGTTGTCAGTGCCCCGCCGTCGCATGTATCTTTAAGCTCTCTAAATATATATATATAAATATATACATTTGTATCTAGTTACATTTACAGTTGTATCTATTTGTTACATATTAATAACCAATTGTGCCCTAGCCCAGCAGAGCAGGGCTCAGTTAGCACATTCAACTCAATTTGCGGCGCGCTTCGCTTATTGTAAAAATAATACTAAAACAAATACAAAATTACGCGCGAGAAACAAAAATAAACAGATTCAAATGAGAACAGGAATATAAATAAACAATGTATACATTAAAAATGAAACAATAAATTAAAATACAATTTAAATAAATCTCAACACAAAACTCGGCAAAAAAAGAAGAAGAAAAATACCAATTTATATAATATAAACATCACTTAAAACGTATAACAATTCGAAAGTCAAATCAGATCAATAAAATACAGCCAATAAAAATGGCTCATAGATAAACGACAACAACAAGAACAACAACAACAACATCATCATCAACAAGATGTAGAAACTCTTTTTGCATGATGTCAGACACATTGCGAAGTCGTTCTTCAATTTCCAATTCCAATTCCATTTCGATTTCAATTTCAATTTGGGATTTATATCTGGCACTGTTCTTAAGAGGCACTCATAATAATAATGAATGCGGTTGCAGCAGTATCGTTATACTTGATTTATTAAATGCCGCCAATATCAATTGATTTCAATCTCAAATGCAATTGAATTCAATTTTCTTTCAATTAAGATTCGTTTTCATACAGAGAAAAAAAAGATGTATGACGAACACATTTTTATGCGGATCTCAAGTGTTGTTTCTTGTTGTTGCTGCTGATGTTGTCGTTGTTATTGTTTGGCCAACAAGCTGTAATAAACTGTTGCTGTAATAGCTGTAAAAATAATGACGTGCATAGTGCTACATATATCCATCTCTATATATACACTCATCAAACCCCCGCCGAGTTTTTTGCGCTTCTCCACTTTTTTGTTTCTGGTTCAGCGATCTGTAAAAAGAGTAGCATTCTAGCTTTTTTTTTTGTTGAGCTGTCTGTCATATATTTGTAGCTACAATTTTTAAAGTGCTTTTGGTGTTTTTTGTGTTTTGTTGCTTATTCGAATTGAATTTATGTGCTGTCATTACGATAAACACAATGCAAATTTGTCTAAACGACTCTTGGCTGTCGTCGACTTCAAACAGTAGCCCAGTCAGCCCAAATAGGCAACAGCTGCTGTTTTGTTTTGGCTGCTTTGGCTGCTTTGGCTGCTTTGGCTGCTTTGGCTGCTGTTGTCCGTCCGCTTTAGAGCCATTGAAAATGTCAAGCTATTAACGCCTCTTAGTCTCGCCTCCGCAGACACTTAAAGCCGCAGCCATAGCCAAATGTCTGTTTAATAAAAGCCAACATTTTTGCTTGTGCAGCTTTTTAATAATGTTGCAATTAGCATTTTGAGGCATGTGTGTGAGTGTGTGTGTGTGTGTGTGTGTGTGTGTGTGGGGAGTTGCCTGTAGGTGACGGCCAAGTCACGCATCTGCGCAGGCGTCACCTTTCAATGATATATCTTAACGGGTGGGCGCACATTTTGGCCAAAACAACTAGCATGTTATTGCTGTTCTTGTTGTTGTTGTTGTTGTTGTATTTCAGCTTGATCTTGAGCCATTAAGATTAGATTTCATTTAGTAAAAAAATTCATTGATTGTACTTTTAGCAGCTGGCTTTTGCTATCATGTCAAACGGCCTTGCTTATCAAAAAAAGAAATTGATTGTTTCAAATCTGAACAAATCTCGTTTGTCTGTCAATATTTTTGACATTTTCTTAAGTGAACAAATAACATTTCTATTCCATCATTTTTGACAGACTCTCTAAAGTGTGTATTGTTGTGACTGTGTGTGTGTGTGTGTTCCATTCCAAAGCGTTTCCCAAAAGCAAAACCAAATTAGTTGGCTTCACAATTAACTTTGTTGTTATTGTTGTTGTGGTTTGTGCCCCGCGGCGGTCTTTGCTGGGCTGTGCACAGAAACTTTTAGTTATGGTTGTTTTTTTTTTGCAAAAAATAAAAATAAATTAAATGGAGAAACATTAAAGAAAGCTGTACTTGAGCTCAACGAATAGGAGATGCTCTAGTCTTAAGTTTATTACTGATAGTTGAATATATATATTAGAGGTTGATCAAAAACTTATAAAATCTAAAATAGTTCTTATAGACATTGAAATTTCATTGTATATCAAGGTGTTTGATCTTAAGCTTCTATGTGAGTGTGATTTTAAATGTTTTCTAAGACAGTTCTTATGTGAGCTACTTCCTCTTTGCGCATAAATACTTCACAAAAAGTCTTTGTTTGCCTTTTCAAAAATTTTCAAGTCTTAAAGCAAATTAACAAAGCCCACAACCAGAGTACAAGAGCCCCAAAGGACAGGTACACAATCTCGGTTGCCCATTTATTTGAATGAATAATTATGTGAATGACTTAACCAAAATAATACACTGAGTATACATAGACATATATATATAAGTATATATATATTTATATTTCTCATCCAACAAATTGTTACACTTTTCATGGCAGAATTGTAATTCCTTATATTAGAGTATAGCAAAAAAAAAAAATCCCAAAGAGCGCTAGACAAATGGACAGACAGATAGTCGGCTTTATAGTTGGTTTGCTTGGATAATTATGTGTATGTACAAGACATAAATAATTCGCTCATCAGCAGCAGCAGCAGCAACAACAACAACAAGAATACCCCTACAATTCTTTGGGTGCTTTTCTCGCTTTGGTAGCAGTGGCAGCCACAAGAGCAAGACATCCGGTAGTGTTGCTGTTGTTGTTGTTGGTGTTTGCCGCTGGTTTTCGGCCGGCTTTTGACTTAATTAAACGCAAATTGCGATGCCGGCAAACTCAAATTGTCTGTGAGCACGACAAGTGCGGCAAGGGGGGAAGTGGGCGACGAGGAGGCGAGAAAACGGGGCGTATTTTGCGATTTAAACAATTAAAATGATTTTTTTAAATCACGCACAATAATAGCACACACACACACACAAACACACATATAGAATTTCGAATAAACGCGCACAAGAAACGAAACGAACCAAAATATTAATAATAAGACAAATAAGTGAATTAAAAACGAAACGATTACAAATCCAACGATAAATCAACGATAACGATAACAGGCTGGCGCCCCTAAAACGCAGCAGGAACCATGCACTCCAGCACCAGCTCGCAGTCGACCCTGAAGCGCACTCAGCAGCTGGTTAGGCAACAGAATGGCTCCCAGCCCTACGTCAGCGGTGGCACCGAAATAGTGCACACCTCCCGCGGACCACCGATCACGACGAATATTGATGACTCTGGTCTGCGCTATCGTCAGGAGACAAAACGGGAGCGCACCGTTGAGGCTGTCATCACGGATTATCCGGGCGTGGCGCCAGTCGGCACCCTTCCACATGAACGTAGCCACATTGAGCGCACCGTTACCTTCCAGGATGCAGTGGGGGGCAGTGGCAGTCGGCGTGTTACCTCCGATAGTCGCGCTCTGGTGCCCTCCTCGGCGCCAGTTGGCCTCAGTTCCAGCAGCTATCAGCAGGTGACGCGCAATAAGCGCATCTCCACCGAGGTGCTTGGCTCGAGTGTGGAGAGCACGAAGACATCGCAACGTGCCCCCAACGGACATCGTCGTGTCACCACGCATATTGTGCGCAAAGTGACCACGCTGAGCCGCGCCGAGGAGAATCAACAGCCGGCGGAGGATCTGTTGCCGCCGGCCAAAATGATACGCAGCTCCGAGCTGGAGTATCGACGCGCCTTACCGCCACCGACCATTGAGTCCAGCGTGCAGCGCAGAGAGGTAAAATAAGGAGTGCGAGTGCTGAAAGAGATTACTAAGATGTGGGGTCATCCATGTTTTAAGGAGAGTTGCAAAGGATTAGATCTAGAAGGAAAAGAGAAATGTATTTATTAGTTTGCGTTTAATCCCGACAGTTTTGTGGATTGGGCTTACTTCTCTATAAAAACATTCAATACCCCAAGAAAAACTTGCTCCATTTATGCCTTGCGATGAACTATTATTAAAATGCATATAATTATAGACATTTCTAACATTTAATTAATTTTTCTCTGCCTTTTCCCCGATCAGATCTCCGATATTGTTGTTGGCAAAGAGGACAACGTATCCGCACGTGAGGCATTGTTGCGCTGGGCGCGCCGCTCTACGGCTCGGTATCCGGGCGTGCGTGTGAATGATTTTACATCATCGTGGAGGGATGGTTTGGCCTTCTCGGCATTGGTGCATCGCAACCGACCGGACTTGCTTGACTGGCGAAAGGCAAGGAACGATCGGCCGTTGGATCGTCTCGAGACGGCATTCCACATTGTCGAGAAGGAGTATGGTGTAACGCGTCTATTGGACCCAGAGGGTAAGACTTCCTTATCAAAATTATAAAGAGTTATCCATTCCTTATTAATTCCTTGCATTCTTCTCATAGATGTGGACACAAACGAGCCGGATGAGAAATCGCTGATTACGTACATCTCATCGCTGTACGATGTGTTCCCGGAGCCACCATCCATTCATCCACTGTTCGACATGGAGTCACAGCGTCGCGTCCATGAATATCGCGATTTGGCCCAACAGTTCATCTACTGGTGTCGCGAGAAGACAGCCTATTTGCAGGAGCGCTCGTTCCCGCCCACGCTAATCGAGATGAAGCGCTTGCTCAGCGATCTGCAGCGTTTCCGCAGCGAGGAGGTGAGCGCCCGCAAACGTGAGAAGTCTAAGCTCATTCAGATCTACAAGGAGCTGGAGCGTTACTTCGAAACGGTGGGTGAAGTCGATGTGGAGGCCGATCTGCGACCAGATGCCATTGAGAAGGCCTGGTATCGCATGAATACAGCGCTGCAGGATCGTGAGGTCATCCTACAGCAGGAGATTGAGCGCTTGGAGCGTCTACAGCGATTGGCCGATAAGGTGCAACGCGAGATTAAACATGTGGATCACAAGCTGACGGATCTGGAGAACCGCGTCAGTGAGGAGGGGCGACGCATTGAGCGTCTGCATCCGGTAGACGCGAAGAGCATTGTCGAGGCACTCGAGACCGAGATCAGGCATCTGGAGGAGCCCATACAGGACATGAATCAGGATTGCCATGTGCTCAACGAGGGCCGCTATCCGCATGTGAGCGAATTGCACAAGAAGGTGAACAAGCTGCATCAGCGCTGGGCTCAGCTGCGCACCAATTTCCACACGAACCTGGTACAGAAACTGTCCGGTTTGAAATTCCCCGTCCATGAGACAACTGTGACGCGTCAAACGCGCATGGTCGTCGAATCCAGACAGATCGACACGAATCCCCATTTCCGTGATCTGCAGGAGCACATTGAATGGTGCCAGAACAAATTGGTGAGTCTCAGAGATCGATTCAGAGATTCGATTACTGGCTAACATTGTTTTTAATGTAATTTACAGAAACAATTGCTTGCCGCCGACTATGGCAGTGATCTGCCATCGGTCAAGGAGGAACTGGATCGTCAACAACACGAACACAAGATCATCGATCAGTTCCACTCCAAAATACTCAACGATGAGCGACAACAGAGCAAGTTCTCCGGCGATGAGCTGAACCTCTATCAACAGAGGCTCAATCAGCTGCAAAAGGTATACGATGAGCTGCACAGCACCTCGACAAAGCGTCTATCCGATCTGGACTCACTGCAGCACTTCCTCGCGCAGGCCTCCGCCGAGCTGCAATGGCTCAACGAGAAGGAGCAGGTGGAGATCACGCGCGACTGGGCGGACAAACAACTCGACTTGCCCTCAGTGCACAGATACTATGAGGTAAGTTGACTCTCTTTCGTTATTCCCTCCTTTTCGCCAGTTACTCTAGAGCTAGTGTAATTTGTGGTCTTTTGCATGGTATATACTCAAGCAGATATCAGAATTATATATCTCTCATTGAGTTCAAAGTGTAGCCACTTAAATTAAATATAATTCTTCCAAGAATGTTTTTAGAGGTGGGTGAAAACTTTTCACACTTATAACTTTGTCAAAAATGATCTGATTTCGAAAAATTAGATCATTTAGATCTTGGTTTGATCTCGAGAATACTTTGACTAGAATCGATTTTCTGGCTCGAAATTCATTTAACAAACATAGCCTCTAAAAGTGCTTCTAAGAACTTTCCATACCTTTAACTTTGTCGACATTGTTGCGATTTTCGAAATTATTCTTCACAAGGTGCTCAAAACTCACCACAAGAATAACTTCCTCAAAACTGATCCGATTTTCATAAGCTATGCATATTTGTGCATGGTTTGGCATTTAGAATATTACTTTCAAATTGGAAAACACAAATGTTCGCTCAAAATTCATGTACAGAGTACGGAAACAGTTTAATCCTTTATCTATCTGTTATGACCATATCTGCTGAGGGTATTTAGCATTCGGCTAGCCGAAGTTAGTTGTTCTTGCCTGTGTTTTTCTATATGTGTGTGTTGTGCTTTTATCTAATTCCAAGCGTGCATTTGGTAATGGCGACGAGGTAAGAATCGGTTCAAAACTCCCTCTTGGGAACACTTTCAAATCAAGAGCAACCAGCCAAGTGCACCTGTCGCATTTAAAGCTACTATAATCCATACTAATTTTGTTTTATATATATTCTATTCCCTCCCAGAACTTAATGTCCGAACTGGAAAAGCGTGAGATGCACTTTGCAACGATCCTGGATCGTGGCGAGTCGTTGCTGAACCAACAGCATCCTGCATCCAAATGCGTTGAGGCGCATTTGACGGCACTGCAACAGCAGTGGGCGTGGCTGCTGCAGTTAACCCTCTGCTTGGAGGTGCATCTGAAGCATGCCACCGAATACCATCAATTCTTTGCCGAGATCAAGGACGCCGAACAGTGGCTGACCAAACGCGACGAGATACTCAACAGCAAGTACTCACAGTCCGATTTTGGTTTGGATCAGGGCGAGGCTCTGTTGCGAGGCATGCAGGATTTGCGCGAGGAGCTGAATGCCTTTGGGGAAACTGTGTCCACGCTGCAGCGACGGGCTCAGACCATTGTGCCGCTGAATAAGCGACGCCAGCCGGTGAACCGTCAAGGTCCGGTTCAGGCCATCTGCGCGTACAAGCAGCAGGGTCAGCTGCAGATTGAAAAGGGCGAGACGGTCACCTTGTTGGACAATTCGGGACGTGTCAAGTGGCGTGTGCGCACCGCCAAGGGACAGGAGGGTTCCATACCCGGAGCCTGTCTCCTGCTGCCGCCACCCGATCAGGAGGCTATTGATGCCGCCGAGCGTTTGAAGCGTCTCTTCGATCGTTCCGTTGCCTTGTGGCAGAAGAAACATTTGCGTCTGCGTCAGAACATGATCTTTGCAACGATTCGGGTGGTCAAGGGCTGGGATTTCGATCAGTTTCTGGCCATGGGACCTGAACAGCGTACGGCGATTAGACGTGCCTTAAACGACGATGCGGACAAACTGCTCAGCGAGGGCGATCCCAATGATCCGCAACTGCGACGACTGCGTCGCGAAATGGACGAGGTCAATCGATTGTTCGATGAGTTCGAGAAGCGAGCCCGAGCCGAAGGTGAGTGTGTGGGCGTGGGCGGGTGGTTGTAATATGTGTGTAAATGTAAGCGTGGGCGTTGAAAATTTGCTCACTTTTCAATTGACGACGCTCGGCCAGCTGTCAACGTTGGCCAATTAAGCGTTTCACTTAATTGAATTGAATTGAATGGTCGCTTGATTTAGTGAACCCGACATCATCTCTCGACCAGGAAGAGCCCAACTTAGTCTCGAGTCACAAATCAAACGCAACGCAACCTGACAAGACAAACCGAAAACATGAAGAAACTATTCGCGGGTTCCAAAACACGCGGTAATCATTCGCAATCCTGATGATAAATGCGATCAGTTTCAGTTTTTCTTTTGTATGCGACAATTAAAATTAATTAAGTGGTGTTAAACAAGTGTTGCACATATTAAATTACCTACTGAGTCAGTTCAGAATGTGTGGAATTAAGATGCGTGTTCAAATATATAATTTATAATATAAATATAAATTTAAATCAAATTTTAACCTCTTGGTTAAACCTCAAGCTCAAGCCAAGGCCACTTTTTTAGTGATGTATATTTTAAACAAATTCTACATCTAAAATTGAGTCGTTATCTGATATTATTAGGACAAACAAGCGCTAAGAATGTCAACTGCAACTACAAAAAAAAGCTTTTTCTCTCTAAAAACTCCCTCGGAATCCCATTCTTAAATCCTTATTCTCTATTTTTGCAGAGGAGAGCAAACAGGCGAGTCGCATCTTTACCGAGGAATGCATTGCGATCAAGAGCAAGCTGGAGGATATGGCGCGTGAGCTGGATCAGATAATATTGGCGCCATTGCCACGTGATCTGGACTCGCTGGAGCATGTGCTCGAGATACATTCGGACTATGAGCGACGCTTGCATTTGCTCGAGCCGGAGCTGAAGCATCTGCAGGAGACCTTCCGTACGATTGCGCTGAAGACACCTGTGCTCAAGAAATCGTTGGATAATCTGAATGAGCTGTGGAAGGAGCTGAATACGCAGAGCGGTCTGCACAAGGATCGTTTGAAGCTGCTGGAAGCCTCGCTGGCTGGTCTCGAGGACAACGAACATGTCATCTCCGAACTGGAGAATGAGCTGGCCAAGCATCAGGATTTGCCCTCAACAGCGGAAGGATTGCAGCACGTATTCAAACAGTTGACGAACATGCAGGACATTATTACACAACAACAGCCCCAGATGGATAAGATGAACGATGCGGCCGATCAACTGGGACGCATGGGTGTGCCAACCAAGGTGCTCGGGGATCTGAAACGTCTGCACTCGAACGTGGAGCGTCTGAATACGCGCTGGAGTGCAGTCTGCAATCAACTGGGCGAAAGGTGAGCAGCCTGAGAAAAATCCATTCTACACTCTGAAAAAATCACTCTGTATTTTAAGATTTTTGCAATTGTCAAACTTTTCTCGCTCAAATAGTTTATAAATTTATTTTCTAAGTGTACTAAGCACACCTGTTCTAACCACAATTATCAACACCTGACTCTCAGTTTCAAAGCGTCATTAACTGCACCCCATAAAAGTGTCTCTATGCCAACCTGTTAATATCGCACTTTCGTTGACCATTTGTAGAATGCGCTCATGCGAGACGGCAATTGGATTAATGAAGAATCTCCAGTCGAGCGTGCAAGTCGAGGAATCTTGGGTTGATGGCACCACCGAACGTCTATCTGCAATGCCCACAGCGACTTCAGCTTACGAATTAGACGTAAGTAGCGATCCACATATCTATTATCATTTTTTGATAGTTTCTTATTATGATTTATATTTATTTATGATGAGTTCCTTTATAGAATTTAGCTATACATATACATATATATACATAATTTTTACCTTGTATAGTTTCCACTCAGTTTTACTTTAGTGAGCGTATTCAAAAGAAAACCCACCCCTACTTAAGCAACACAAAGTATATATATATATATCCATATATTCTATATTTATCTTTTATATTGTACAATATATCAAAATCGAAAGCGTAGTCATATCTTTTTGCTTAACCAGTGCCCCGTCCCCCCACCTTTTGCCCAAAAAGTAGTTTTGCTTAAAACAAAAAACTCTTAAAGATACTTTGGTGTTGGACATCTGTTAGATGTGTGTAATGTGTGTTAAGTCTTACAATATATATATATATATACATATACCTTAATTTTCCATATGTTAACTGTCCCGAACTATATATACCCTGTATATTCAGAATCTATATAGTCGTGTAGCTCTTGTCTAATCCAAACAACAAGTTTCGTAGCAAGCTGCCAGTTGTCCGGCAGCTAAACACACCGACACCTATGTATAATACATCTATATATACAATATATATTCCAAAACACAATATTTGTGCCGTCCCCCTTTACACATAGACACACACACACACACTCTATTACACCCCACCATACACCCTGTAAATTTCCAAAAAAAAATGTTTAAATATAAATGTGTCAGTATACTTTTTTTTAATTATTATTTTATGTTTTTGTAGTTTTGTTTTCTAGTTTGTAAGCTGCACCATCTATATATATTCAAATTCATGTTTCACATTCGTCATTTGTAGTCTTATTTGTATTTGTAGTTGAAAACTAATTGTATATGTATTTTTGTCTAATTTCTTGTATTTTCACCCCCCCACCAAAAAAAAAAAACAAAATCAATATCAATATCACATTCTATAAAAAACAAAACACTACACTATGAACAAACAAAAACTCAATCAATCAACTATAAAAAACAAAAATATGTTGTCCAAAAAAATTGCTACAAAATCCCCCTCGCCAAATATATATATATAAATGAATACATATATAGAAACTGCTTGGAGCTGCTATCGAACGAAAACCAAAAATCGAAAATGTCAACGTGGCTGGAGGACGTCTAATCCGCGAAGCTAAGGTAAAAATTTGTATGCCTGTCGTCTTCTTCTGTATGGCAAATCTTTCTATATATAGACGCTGGGCATTGGGCATGATTCGCAGAATATACATTATGATTTATAGAAGCGTATTCCAAATTTCAACATTTTACATTAGACTTGAAAATTGTTGTAATCTCTTTTTAAAGACTGCATAATTTTAGATCAATTTGAAATACATTTTTTGACATTTTTAAAAATGTTAAAATATATATTTTAAACTATATTTGGAGACCAAATTGATGACTCATTGTTAGCTTTTATACAACTAGCATCCATGGAGTATATACTTTTTTTCTATATGAAATACATGGTTAAGATTATTTAAATTTATAGAATTCAGAAATTAACCGTTATCTTATGTAAGAAATGTGAGATATTTGTTCTATTAAAATTTTCTAGGAATTTTTCCTGTACAACAGTATAGATTCTCTGTAAGATCTGTGCAGGATCATGCAATAACTTTCTCAAACAGTACTTTTTGCTATAGAATCTCTTCCGCATCAGCCCCTTTGCCTGGCGTCTGCTCCTTCCCCTACGTATGTATGTCTGTGCGTGTGATTGTGAATATATTTCGAAAAGAAACAAGCTCTAACTCAACATGTCAAGTGTTGAGCTATGGTGCACTCTACTTCTTGGCTGTTTATTGTCTACCCACACTTTACTACTTCTACTCTGTCTTGCTATCCCTTTCTACTGTTATACAAACCCTTTCCATATTTAATGCTTTTTACACACATTTGTGGTAAATTAAAAAAAAAACAAATACTACAAATGTCGCGGCTCCATTTGGAGGCCTAAGCGAATTATTGCGAGTAGTTAATTACTGCGGGTACAAGGTGCGTCAATAACACTTGGGGTACAACAACAACAAAAACAAACCAACGACAAAAATTCTTACCAAAAATATTGACCAACAACAACAACAACAAAAACAAAGAAACATACAAACAAACAACAACCAAAACTCACACAACAAACAATTAAAAAGCAATTGTAATCAACGTAATTTGTTCGTATTGATTAATCAACGAAATAAAAAGCACTAAATATATGCCTACCCCACCTACCCCTCTTACAAAACCACACAACAACAACAATCAAAATTATTTTGTTTAACACGAGAAACTTACTAACATTTAACCGCCAAAAATTAACACCCCAATCCTGTGGACAACAACAACGGTGACGTCATCAACAACAACAACAACAACAACAACATTGGCGGACATTTAGATTTACGATAGTAAATGTCTGCGCTTCGTCGATTGGCTGCTTGAGGCACGTCCCTCGTTCTCACCACCACGTCGCGATCTGCGTCCAGCGGATAGCGATCCGGGCGCCACACAGTATTACAGTCAACGTTTGGATATATTAAATACGAAATACGACAGATTGCTGGAACAATTGTCGCAGAGGCTAAAAACTGCAATCGAGGTGAATGGCAGCGATGGTCTGGTGAGTATCTAAAATCAGATGTGAATACAGACAGAGAGACACAGAGAGAGAGAAAAAGTGGGAGTGAGAGAGAGATACAACTCCCTGATGCTATATGCTAATTTTAGATACAAACGTCAATTGCTTTGCAATGACTCAAAAAAGTATCTATAGCTAAGATCTACAACAGCTTCTCAGGTTCAAGTTCAAAAAAATAACAACAACAACAAAAATAATAAAAAACAAGTTGGAAGCTTTCGTTTTCTTCGAGTACGCCATAAGTTCGTTCTGGCGTAATGTGTATCTTTGTATCTGTATCTTGTTGTCGGCCTTATGCACTGTTATTATTAAATTAACCTTCAAAATCTGCCAAACACATACACTCGCACACACACACACACACACACACAATGAAATAATGACATCAGAGGCGCACATTTCAGTTTCGTTTTGTCAACGCTTGAAATGTTGCCTCATAAATCACCAATTTGATTAATTTATAAAAATTGCAAAACACATTTTTTTCTATCTAAATCTAGTATTTTATTTGTTTCTCGTCAAAGTCGTTTGTCTCATGTGCAAATTGCATTTTATATAGATAAATAGCGCTTGTCTAACTTCAATTTTAAACTCTATTTATCATATACGTATATAGCTTTGCTTTTGTTTCTGTTTCTTGGCCAATTAGGCAAATAAAGTCAACTATCCAATTAGGAGTTTTGTGCTCAGAATCATCATGATGTCAATTTGCATATATTATATTGTATTATAATACAAGCTTATTTCGCATACCGAAACGTCTTAGGTTCTAGGAAATTCAATGCCGGACAAACGTCATCAACAGTTCATTGTTGACTCTTTGTCGCTATAATTACTTCATCTGTCAACTCTTTTGGTTTTATTTCTTTTATATTTTTTTTGGCTACTCTCGACTGTTTTTGGCAACTGGTTTTAATTTTATAAATGCGTCGCAACGTCGCTTTAAGAAATTCAATTAAAAATCTGATTAGCCATAGAAATAAAAAAAGCGCTCAACTCGTTTTTTCTTTGCTTGTAGAACCGTGTAAATATTTGGTTTCTAATTAACATGTAGTGTAGTGACAAAAAAGAAAGGATTGTTTTTACAGCAGCGATTGTTAGGTCAGTAAACCTTCGAGTATCGCACTCTATCAACAACTTGAGGTGTCATCAGCTCTATTGACTGCCTGCTTGACAAAGTTAGCCCAATTCATGCGTAGAGTGTGCGGAATTTATGTAAAATACACCTCTGTGTTTTCTTATAGATATGACTCTTGGGCTGAGTGACATCATAAAATGCTCTTACCTCATAGATACATACAAACATATATGTTATTGTGTAGAAACAACTTCATTGCCAGCTTTGCCAGCTTTGTGAGGTTTTTGCTTCTTTTTTTTTTGCGTCTAAAGGCTTAACTTGATATGCATAACATGGGCGTCCAAGCTTAGCATTAAGTGGAGTGAATGAGCATTTTGCTATTTAGAAGGTTAGCTTCAACATTTAACTACAGTAAACTGGTTTGCATTTTTTATTTGAATTTTTGCTAGCATACCCTGTAGCTATAAATTAGAGCGTAACATAAAAGAGTTCTAAGGTTCTAATTGGAATTAGCATCGAATGTTGTTATGGCAAAAATAGAAATGGAATTATTTATACACGGATTGGTCATCTATTGATTCAGATCAAAGCAAATAGGTTTGCATATATAGAGACATATCTTTATTTGACTCTAGTTTTATTTTGCTTATGTTAAATGTGCAGATAATTAAATTAACTTTGATAATTCCTCTGGCTGCCTCAAATGTTTCAAAGCTAGTTAAAATATTATTTAAAAATATGCAAACTTAAACACAGGGCATTTTATAGTTCACCTATCGATATTCATTCGTCTTTTATTTTATACTTTTATCGTACCATAAAATCGAAAACAAGCCAAAACTCCAGGTTCGTTAATTTGGCAGACTCAAAAAAAAAACCACAAGAACAACAACAACAACAAGATCTACCCTGAATAGTAGACAAACAACGTGTTGTTCAGAACACGTTGTTATTTCTACTGCTAATTTGCTCTCTGAACTTCCGCGTATTGTTTTTTAACAATTTTTGACAGCATTTCGAATTTGAACAGGCCAATTGTTAATGGATTACGAATTTCGTTTATGTTGGCCTTTTATCACATGGCGAAGCAACAGCTGAGCATATTTTGTTTTTTTTTTTGTAGCCGGCATATTTTTTTGTTTGCAGCTTTTGCAGCGCACTTGAAAAGCTCTCGCAAAAAAATAAAGAAACAACAACAAAAACTATGCGCTCATCTCAGCGGCATATGGTCGGTCGGAAAGCTCGCTGGTGTTGTTGGAGCATTCTCTCATTCATTACGGAGTACGACGACTGGCGATTCCGTTGCTAGCAATCAGTACCGAATGCGACGTGGTTGTATAACGACGTAAAAACTGTGTACGCGTGCGGAAATAATAGTTTTTATTGTGTGTGCGTGTGTGTGTGCGCCGCGTGTGTGTGTGTTTTGTTGTTGTCTGTTCGAAACGGTGAACACAAAGGCTAACAAACAAACCCTACGAAAAGGGTTACAAAAATTTATTCGATTTGAATATTGTACATGTTTTTTTGAAGAATTTCTTGCATATTGCATCGAAACATGTAAGCAAGCTAGAAAAAATTGATTATCACACTGAATATGCTAGATCACGTCTAGGGCCGGCATATATTGTCGTATTGCTCATACGCCGTGTTGTCACCCGTACAGTGAATAGAAAGTGCGATTGTATCTCTGTGTGTGTTTGTATATGTGTGTTCTACTTGCATATATGTATGTGTATGTGTGTGTGTGTATGCCTTCAATTGAATACGAAATGAATTAGACGGTGGCCCGCTTTTATTTGTTTAATAGAAATTTAAATGTTTTATTCACAATCCTACGAAGCCCACATGAAAACCAAATATGTACAAAAATGAAGTCACTCGCAGAGCCACAAAAAAAAAAATAAAAAACCAAAATAAATTAGAATAGAAGAGGGTAACACATGGAATTTGCAAGTGTGAAAACGAAAATAAAAGCCGAAAAGCAAATAAAAAAAAGCTAACCAAAAGAAGAAGTAAAAAAAAACAGAAAGTATAACGCATGCAATATTCATTTAGCCTTGAATATGTCGCAAGAATCCATATGCTATTTCTTCTATTTTGTTTTTCTATATATATACTCGATATATTTATTTGAGTGCTAATGAAAGCGGACAAAACGCGTACAAATTGGAATTGAGAAACAAAAAAATTTTGTGTTTTTTTTTTTTTTTTAGGAGTTTGCACAACTTGCGCATGACTCAAAAATGTTGTTAAAATTAAAAAAAATTGCCTAATGCCATTTAAAAGGCGGCTATGAAAAACGCTACGGTTAACTGAGTCCATTAAGAGTAGACACAACTGACCTACACACGCACGTACACAACACACACACACACACGCACAACAAACACGAACTAGAAATCATCTACTGAAAGTGACATATGACAGCGACTATCACAAATGCGATCAGCTTCTGTCAGCAGCGTGCCAAGGCCCCAACCCAAAGGGAGGCCGCGGCAGTAGGGGAGTGGGCGTGGCTGCCACTAATCTAATCTACACACTTTTTAAACAGTAATTTCTCTTAAGCTTGCAGTGTCGTCTGCCGGTTGAATTAAACAAATCGATTTTTTGATCATTTTGCGGTAGTCCTCTTCTCAGAATCGGCAGAAAGGTAGATGATTTATTGTGCCACTAATGAACATCTTCATTAATAAAGCCAAAAATAGGCATAACCCATAAATCGAAAACTCCCACAACATTTTTTTTTTTTTCTTTTTTGTTTTACACTTCGCAGAACTTGTTTAATTTGAAAAGAGACGAGCAGCGAAAAATGTGAGAAATGTTTAAATGGCTTGGCTTGGAGCATTAAAAAGTGAAAATAAATTGTAGTTTTCCGGCAGTTCTTCATTAGAGTATCACGCAGTCGGAAGACATTTACGACCGCACTATTTTCACTTGGTTTTTCATGAATGTTTAGGCCGTTTTATCATTTGGTGTGTGTGTGTGTTTATTTGTCTTTTACGTGTTTTGCTTTTTTGTTTTGTTTGTTTTTCTATTTGCTGTTATTCTTTTTCTTTTTTTTTTTGGTTTTTATTCACATGTCATTGCGCTTTGACTTTATTTCTGCATTTCCCATACTTGCAACATGCTGCTTCTATTTTATCGATCTAACGGGGCAAGCACAAATTTGGCCGCCGCCTTAAACACACACACACACAAAGTTACACTTGTATTTTTAGTTGTAATTTATGTGGTTGTGTGTGTTCTATAAATTAGTAAAAGACACAAAAAAAAAAAAGCAAAAAAAGAAAACAGAAAACAACGAAATGAAAGCGAATGCGGCGCCCGAGCATCGTTCAGTGTCGCCTATTTTTGTGAGACGTCTGATTATGTGCAGCATGCGGCAGGCTGCAGTTGCAAGCCCCTTAAAAAAAGCTCCGCCATTAGCCGGCAGTGAGCACAAAGCTTCTTAGCAGCTCCAAACACAAAGCGTGTCAAGCGCAATATAAAACACAGGAGCGGAGTGTGAGGTTTACTCCAAGGCGCCCAAAATGGCAGCGCATAAAAACCGATTAGCAGCTTCAATTTCATTTAATTGTACTCAATGTGTTTTTATTTCTGTTGTGTTTTTCTGTTGTGGGCGCACGGCAAAACTTGTTTTAGATTATATTGAAATTACTGATGACATCATTATTTGTTGTGACCGTTTCAATGTGTTTGTGTTTCATACTCGCCATATATTTTTCGCATTTTTCGTATTTTTTGTATTTTTTTTTTTTTAATTATAATATACTCTGTTGCTTCTACTACTAACTCAACTCTAGGGCGACCTTCGGGCAGCTGCTTTTTGAATAATAAAAAAAAGTGATTGCCTCAGCGTAAATTAAGAATTTATTGGCACAGCAAACGAAGTTTTAGGTAATAGTAATGCTCCGACAAACTCCATTAACAATGTGGAGCGATAAAAATCAGAAATTGAATTTTCATGTGGTTGCACTGAACACGCTCTAATGTCTATATGCCATATGTGTTCAGATATCAGATAAACAACGAGATATGCCACAAGAAGCACTCCATCATGAATCAATGCCGGTCTTGTTGAGTTTGCTGCGCGTAAATAAAAAAGATAAAACTTAATTACTCGTTTGCCTGTGCAGATTGAAAGCGCTGCCAAGTTTAATCACCCGTTTCGAAGTTGACTCAGCTGCTGTGTATTCAAGCCCTTTAAGAGTTGTGTATTATAATCATACAATATATATCTTCGATGTGCCTTGCACATTATTATTTTCCCGGTATTTTTGCAGCCCACTTGGAGCACGTTCGCTCTTATACAATTTGTAAGAATATGTCTTTATGGCCCTCAAACAATAACGTCATTTCTATTTTCATAAAGGCTTTCTTGCTTCTTTGTGTATTGTGTGTGTCTCTATATATATATGTATATATGTGTGTGTGTGTGTGTGTGTGTATGTGTATGGATGTGGTTAGTTGATAAACACAATACTTATTGTTTAAAGAGTGCGCTGATAAGTCAACTGCCGGCATTTTTAAGTATTTTTTTTTTTGGTGAATGAAAACAAATTCTACGCATATCTTTGCTTATTTTTGGATTTTTTATTGTTTTTTTTTTTTTTTTGGTTTTTTTTGGCAGACATAAGGGCTTTGGTTATTAGTTAGTGCGAAACATTTTAAGATTATACTTGCCCGGCATATCGCTATTAATCACATATAAAAAAAAGATTAATTGATTTTTCATTTTTTTTATTTCTTATCAAAATACATTTATAGCATACAAATATTTAGGAATTACGTATGCCAAATTCCACATTTCGCTTGTTCGGCTCCTTTCTTGAAATTATTCAAATATTTTATTGAACAGTCAACAATTCTATTTGTGTATAACAAAAAAGAATTTGCAACATTCTGATATGCCTTTCAATTATATTTATCAAGCGAAATGGAAATCTCAAAGTTCCAAGAAAGGACAGGTATTTTTTTTCTTTTGTTTTCTTTTTGTTAGTGGTTGTCTTTGTAGCTCGCTAGCTCTCAGGTTCTTATCGAAACACATTAATACATGTCATAAAACATTGCAAAGTCACACATAGATACAGTCGAATAGAGAACTATACAAAAACAGAGACAAATTTTGGAAGCGCGTAAATTCGTTATCTAATTTGTTGTAAATCTCGCAGTGCATTGAAGAAGCATCATACTTAAATCAAGTGCCTAAACCGACAACTAACGAAACTGCTGACTATGACTATGTCGCATTGAAAGATACCCAAGATTTAGACATGCCTCAGCATAGATCGGGTCGCAAGGCGACCCAAACTAAACTAACCAAAACCAATACCCAAACCACAACTGTCCAAGTGGCAGAGGAAAGTGACTATGACTTCGCGTTCGAGTTTCAGGTAATGCATTTCCCCTCCAACTCCCACTCTCTCTCACACTCTCCTGCAAAATTGAAGTGCCTCAATTTCCTTTCAACTATTTTTCTAATGTTAATTGTTGTTGTTTCACCATCATGTTTAGCAATACGCTGAGAGTCTACAGAAACCGCTCAAGACCTTTAGAGTTGACTTCAGTGCGGGCAGCGTGCCACCTGGCGATGGTTACGCTGCACGTCCGGATGATCTCTATACCACAACATACAGCACTACACAGTAAGTAAACGTATCTGGCTACACTCAGAAAAAAGTCGATGATTGATTATTGAAAATGATAAATAGTAATGAGTATAATAAATGATAACACTTCTTGATATTGTGAAGAGCTCTTAAGTTCGATACGATAAACCAATCCATAACAAAGAAAATAAATTTCTTTCTTTGCGAAATGTTTTCCTCAACTCGTAAATATTTCACACAAAAAATATATATAACTTAGCTGAGTGTAAACTTATCTTTGATTCGACCTCAACACTATAAATACTCTTGTATGAATTGTTGTTGCCTTCTTTTCCATGCTTGTTAAGTCTACTTTTTTCTGAGTGTATATTACCTTAATATCATAATATTTTAACATGCTCTTTTCACGCTTCAGATTCAGCTCAACGAAGACAACGAAAAGCTCCTCGAAGAGCATTTACAGCAGCGATGGCATCGATGCCACAACTAGTCAGGAGTCGAATGCCGCAACAACACCACAGTCGCAGATACAATTCAACGAGATACGCAGCCTGAAGCGTATGCAACAGCTGGGAGGAGTAGGAGGAGGAAATGGCACCTCTGTGCTGGATATAGCCGGCATACGGGATCCGCGTTCCGGTCGCGTTTTGACCATTGGTGAAGCGATACAATTGCGGATCCTGGATGTTCGCACCGGCGAAATGTTGGTGGGCGATAAACGCATAACGCTGGAACAGGCTGCCCAACAGGGGCTGATTGATGCACAGCTGGCGCTACAGCTGCTGCAGCCGGGCGCTGGACGGGATGCCAGCGGACGGGAGCTATCACTGCTCGAGGTGATACAGCGCGAGATAACCGAAGCCGAGACTGGCTACGAAACGGCCGAGAAACGCATCAAGGTAAACAGCACGGTCACAGTAGAGCAGTCACAGCCACAGCCACAGTCGGATGTGGCAACATCTCCCGAGAAACCTAGAAATATTGTCGATGCCATTTGTGCTGGCAGTGTGGATGCCAAGACGGGACTATATCGCGTCAAATCGGGTCAGACGATCAGCCTGGCCGAGGCGTATGAGCGTGGCTATCTGATACGCCACGAATCGGTGACAATCAAATCGAATGCGCTGTGTTTGAGTGATGCCATCGCTCACGGATTGGTGGATAGCTCTGGCTGGATAATTGATCGCAATTCGGGTGATAAGTTCCGCTTGGATTCGGCCATTGCCAATCAGCTGATCGATGCGAGCGTCCGCGAAGTTGTCGATGCGAAACGCGACGTGAAAATCACCCTGCAATCGGCATTGCAGTCGGGCGTGTTAAATGCTAAAACCGGTCGCTATCTGAACGAGGTGACCAAAGAGAAGCTTAGCTTCTTGGAGGCACGTAATCGACAATTGATCGTTAAACCGTATACGCTTAAGGATATCTGCGACTTGAATCTGCTCGACAAGCAATCGTTAATCACATCGCCCATGCGTCGCGAAAAGTTGAGCATTATGCAAGCGATCGAGGCCGGTGTCCTCGATGGTAATCAATTGAAGTGCATTACGAAGCGTAAGGGTGAGTTGGTCACACTGCAGGAGGCCATTGCCGATGGCATTGTCCTGCCGGCCGAGTGTAAATATCGTGATTTCATGACCGGTGAATTGATTAGCATACCCGAGGCAGTAGAAAGGGGCTTAATCAGTTCGGTGTCGCAACGTTCCATATTCGATATCGATGGTTTCAAGGATTTGCGTAGCAATGATTATGTTAGCTTTAATGTGGCCCTCTCGCGCGATCTTCTACGTCGCAAGAGCACGGGCTTTGCCTTAGAAACGGGTAGAGATAGCCTCGTACCGCTCGAGGTGGCCGTTAGCGAGGGTTTGGTAAGGCAGGAGGTATACGAGATGTTCAGTCGCGGCATTGGTGTACACAATGCCAGCGGCAAGGAGTTGAGTGTCTTTGATTTGGTCTATCACAATCTGATTGATCCGAAGACGGGCTATTTGCTCGATCCGAAGACGGGGGAGACAGTGCCTCTAGACACCGCCATTGAGCGTAAATTTATAACGCCCGAGGGTGCATTGCTGCTGAGCAGCCTGCTCAACATAACACTGACCACGGAGACGGTGACAAGGACGATCAATCGTTATGTGACAATACGTGCCGGCTCCCAGGAGCCCGGCGATACTGTACTATTGACTTTCACTGAGGCTGTGCGACAGGGTTTCATCGATGAGGAAAGACAGCTTTTTAAGGATCCCAAAACGAACAATGTTTACTCCGTGCAGCAGGCCCTCAACTACGGCCTGCTTGTGCCGGACAGCAATCAAACAGTGCCGGAGCCCACAAATCGCAAGAAGACAAAGTCCACAATTACCATAGTGACGAAACAAATAATGCCCGAAGCGGAGCCCATTAAACTGAATACACAGCACACGAAATATGTGGAAAAATCGGTGGAAATACCAATTTCCCAGGAGCTAATCAAGCCGCAACGTGTCGTCTCGGAATTTATCAGCCAGGAGAAGAGCAGTTATTTGGAACAAAATGTGACAGAGCGGCAGATAATGGAGCTGCCGCCAGGTGGCTGGCGTCTCAAGGATGCCATTGAGCAGCGTCTGTTCAATCCAGACACGGGCGTCTTCCATGTCCAGGGCACCGATCGTCTGGTGAACTTTGAGGAGTGCATTGACAAGCAGATCATTAACAATTTATCGGTGGCTGTCATTGAGCCCACTACGGGTGATAAAATATCGGTCAAGTCCGCCTTCGAGCGTGATATACTCGATAGCTACGGGAACTATACGAACAGCAGGCAACAGGTTGTCGGAATGCGCAACGCCATCTCGGAGGGTAAAATCCTATTGGAGTCGGTGCCAGCGACGCGTGGAGCCAATCAAAAGACAATTTTGCGCATTACACGAGTGAATAATATGCCCGATGTGCTGGAGGTGTCGACACCACTTAAGGATGCACCACCACGCTTCGTCGAGGTCAGTACCTGCCAACGTGAGCTGGCCTCACCGGAACCATTGCAAATAGCGCCAGGTGCCATTTACGATCCGTCGACAGCACTCGTCATATTCACCCAAAGCGGCGAAACGGAGAACATCTTTGATGCAGCACGTCAGGGTCTCATCGATGAGCAGCTCATCAAGATTGTGGATCCCGCAACGAAGAAAACGATTTCGGTTACAGAGGCAATTGCTCGATCTATTTACGATCCACGCACCGCAACAATACTGAATGCCGAGGGTCAACCAGTGGATTTGATAACGGCCACCAAGCTGGGACTGTTGACAGTGGTGGGTGCACCACTTGTCGCAGCTGAGGGTGCTCTGCGCACCGTTCGCTTTGTGGTTGATCCACGCACCGGTGAACAGATACCCGTTGAGGTTGCCTACGAGCGTGGCATTGTCTCGCGCGATCAACTGCAACGTGGTCGCTCCTTTGAGAGTGATCACACCACCGAGGAGAAGGTTGTGGTGCTGCAAAAGATGCGCAAGATCATACTGAAGCCAAGCGATGCTCTGCGCAAGGGCATACTCGATGAGGAGACCTGTGCAATACTCGAGGATACACGCAACTTCACCAATCCCCAAGGTGAGGTGGTCAACATTAGCGAGGCCCTCAACACGGGTCTCATTGATGGTCGTCGTGGCCAGGTAACGGATCCGCAACGTAATCGCGTCCTGAATCTGCGACAAGCTGTCGAACAGAAGATCATCGATCCAGAGCAAACGAATCATATACTCATGCCCCTGGCGAAGAGTCTATCCATACCGAAACTGGAATCACAGGGTCTGATTGACACGAAAACCCAGACGATTGTGCATCCAGAGAGTGGGTATCCGTTGAGCATACACGAGGCCATCGTTTGTGAGGTGCTGGATCCACATTCCAAGCTGCAGAAGCCCACCAAGTGCACCCTCGAGGAAGCCATCGAAAAGGGCATCATTAATCCAGACGAGTCCACGTTCAGCTACAAAAATAAGACGCTAAACATCTCGCAAGCCATCGCAGCGAATCTTTTCGATGCGAGCTACGACAAGCAAGAGTTGAAAGTGGAAATTCCGCCCGTGGGCATGATATTCCCCGTGGCCGTCGAGAAGAGTCTCGTGGAGCCCACTAAGCGCGTTGTGCTGCATCCGAGCACAAAGAAGCCACTGCCCATTAAGCAGGCCATCGAGGATAACTTCATCATGTCCATACCCTATGCTCCCAAACCGGATGCCATTGAGCTGGTTGCGGCACTGGAGCGCAATCTCATCGATGTCGCTGCACAAACCTTCACCCACCCGACAAGTGGTGAGCGCTTCTCGCTGCGCCAGGCACTGGAGAATGGAGAGCTGGTTGTGAAACAACTGTCCGATTTTGTTGTCACCCAGAAACCCATTGCCAAGACAGAGGTAATGGAGACGCTGCGTGCTGTGCACACGGTGACAACGAAAACCATTGAACTAATGCAGGGTTACGTGCTCATCTCCAACAATGAGGTGCAGAACGTCAACACGGGTGAGGTGGTCAGCCTAGAACAGGCCAAGGAATTGGGCATTCTGCGCGAAGAGGCGGTAACACGTGAAACCAAAGCGACCGCAGGCGACAATGTGGAGCAGTTGACACCACAGATTGTACCCAGTTCCAGTGATCAGACGGTGATCATTGAGGAGCGCACACAAACCGTTGTGGTTAGCTCCGACACCAGGAAGCAGGAGATGCAAGTGGTGAGCACCACACAATCCACAAAGGAATCACCGGAGAAGGAAATAAAGTCGCCAAGCAAGGAGCCGAACAAAACATTGCAGAGTGTCAAGGATGCGGCTAAAATGGGTGCCTTGGGCGTTATAGCAGCGCCTGTGCTTGCGGGTGGTGCTATTGTCAGCGGTGTCAAGAGTTTACTCAAATCCAAAAAATCACCCACTGAAACCACAACAACAACATCGAACATAAGCAGCACATTAATCAGCGCCGAGGAGCCGGAGAAGCCACTGAAACCAGAGGTGGGCTTCATTGATGAGGAGCGCAAAGCAGCTCAACCACAACAACCTCAACCCCAACCACAACAAGTGCCAAGCGAAGTGGATAATCTACTTCAGGATACGGAGAAATTTATCAGCAGTACGACTGCAAACTTTATAGCCGGTGAAAGGCAGCAACATTTGCCAAAGGATCAGCCACAGACAGCAGTGGTGCCCGATGAAGCAACCCTGTCGTCTACCACAAGTAAAACCACAACAATTACAACCATAACTACCTCAAAGACAACAACAGAAGCAAATGAAACGCAACCAGACGAAGGAGAAGAACCCGTCAAGCAACAACCAGTGGAGTCGACTAAAGTAACCGAAGAGTTGGAACCAAAACCAGAAGTTACACAAACTATCGAAACCGTCCAAACTGTGACCAGAGAGGAACCACAAAAGGACAAGCCGAAGCCGGCTCAAAGAGAAATAACACCAGAACCAGCTGCCAAGCCGGAACCAGCACCAAGAAGCGCTGTCAAAGAGGAGGTTACCGAATTTGAGCCACCCTACACAGCACCGCTGGCACCATTCCCAGAAACAGTCACAAAGGTTACCGAAATCGTTACAGAAGAACCACTAATAGACACACAACAAACCGTCACAATCACCACAACAAAGGTGACCACAATGAAAACCAGCGAGGAGGTGCCAACTGTTGAAGAAGTCACAGAAACAATTGTCGCAAATCAAGAAAAACCAGAGAAGATTGTGGAATTGCCAAGTAAAGTGGAAGAGGCAACGCAACCAATTGAAGTGGAGGAAAGCGTTGTGACCGTCGAGGAGCCCACAATCACAGAGTCTTCTACAACTAGCACTAAAACAACAATAACTACAACAACCATCACTAGTGAAGAGCAGGCACCGCTGCAAGTTGTGAGTGTTACAGAAGAGACAAATCAAGTAGAATCTCCACTTATAGAAACATTCGAGGAGACCAAAACGGAACCCAAGAAAGAGCAGTCTCCAGCACCTGAAATTGTTGTGACTGTCACAGAAGACAGCCAAGAGTTGCCAACGGAAGAAGAGCCTACAACCACCACGAGCACCACAGAAACCGTAACCACAATAACAACTGTAACAAAAGAACAAGCACAACAGCAGCAGACAACAGTTGGTGGTGCACTGGAACAGATAACTCAACCCGAATCCGCAACAGACAAACATCAAACTGTTGTCGATTTCATACAACACGAGAAAACACCAACAGAAACCTCAACGGGCAGCAGCATAATGCAGAATGTCAAGGATGCAGCCAAGTTGGGAGCCATGGTCATTGTAGGAGCACCTGTGCTAGCTGGTAAGGCACTAGTGGATGCGCTGAGCACAGATAAAACGCCCAAATCAGTGGAGAAGGTTACCGAAATTGTCACACAAACAGCACAGGAGCCAACAATTGTGGAAGCCATTGGCAGCTCAAGCAGCACCACAATTCACACTAAAATCACAACAACCACCACAACGACGACAAGCAGCACAGAATATGCACCCGATGATGAGGCACGCGATACAGTGGAGACTCAAGTCAGTACGAGTACAGTGGAGCAGACGACGGGTAAACGCGTGGTGCCCCTAACACTGGCCATTGGCGATGCCATCTCCCAGAACCTCATTAGTCCCGAGGAGTGTCAAGTTATTGTGGATGGTGAGCCACAGTCGCAAAGTGTGGCCACTCTCCTCAAAGAGGAACAACTCAGTCCGTTGGATGAGGTGCAGATCATAGACGATAAGCTGATTGTGCTCCAGCAGATTACCTACCTGGTGGACATAGACACCGAATTGACGCCCGACAAGTTGAGTGAACTAAACTTGTACGATGAGAAGCATCAGTACTTTATCGATCCCTCGACTGGACAGAAAATATCCTTCCAAACGCTCGTCTTTGAGATGAACATCTTCAATCCCGAAACGATTTTAGTCAAGAACTTTAGTACAGGCAAATATGAGACGCTGACAACAGCTCTCGAGCGTCCCCTCTTAGATAAGCACACTGGTCACATGGTCGATCCGAAAACCGGCAAGAAAATACCGTTCTTTGAGTGCATCGAACGTCAATGGATAATACGCGCGAGTCCCGAAGAGCAGCGACCGGCTCCGATAGAGAATATTTGCATAGATTCGCAGACAGGTCAAGTGGTGCTAGACGATGGTCAAGTTTGCTCCATTGTTGATGCGATCAACAGTGGCAAGCTGGACATTCAGTCGATATCGGTGCGCGACCCAGTTAGCGGTGAGGTCATCCCACTGCGTATGGCAATTGAGTTGGGTGTGGTTGATATGCAGGCTGGCACGGTCATCGATATACAGACTCTCAAAGAAATACCCCTCGAGGTGGCCTTCCAATTGGGTTTCCTTGTGCCCGGCGCACGCAAACCCATCTCCCTTGAGGCTGCTGTACGCAAGGGTCTCTACGATCCGGAGACGGGTAAGCTCTACGATTCAGAGTCACAAAATCAAGTCGATGTGCAAAAGTCAATTGAAATTGGTCTGGTTGATCCCAAGATTTCGCTGATTGTCGATACAGTCACCAAGAAGGAGCTGAAGCTCGATTGTGCTATCGAGGATGAGCTCGTTGTGACCGCCACCGGACAGATCAAGGATAATAAGAATAATACACTTGTGCCGTTCGATGTGGGCGTTCAACAGCGTCTGGTGAAGACCGACAGCGTCACCTGGAGTCTGCCCGAGGTGCTGCAGCGTGAATTCTACACGCCCAGCACTGGCAAGGTATTAAATCCCATTACGGGCGAAGAGGTTCTACTCCAGCAGGCCATTGAAATGGGTTTCGTTGAGCTTGACTCAACACTCGTAAAGGATACCGAACATGATACGATTGTGCCCGCCAAGGAGGCTGCCAAAGTGGGCCTACTTGACACGGTCCGTGGCACACTCAGCTCGCCCAATCTCAGCCTCGACGAGGCCTTCTACAAGGGCTATCTAATCAGTAACAAGAAACCCTGGTCTTTAGTCGATTGCCTGCTGCGTGGTCTTTACGATCCTTTGACAGCCAAATTCAACATCGATGGCAAACAGCTCGACTTGAAGTCGGCCATTGCACAAAAGCTTATTAATCCCGAAGAGCTGGTGCTACTCGATCCGAAGACAGAGTCAATAATTTCCCTCAACGAGGCCATTGTCAAGGGTTACTTGGATCCAGTTGGTGGCTTTGTCATTAATCCGTATGCATCAACAAAACTGTCACTGAACGAGGCCCTCGAGAATCGCATTCTCATACCGCCGAAACGCAAGCGCAGTCTGCCCGACGCTGTTTATCGCGGATTATACGATCCGAAGACGGGTCAGTTTAGCAATACGATCACACGGGAGAAACTAACAACTGAACGTGCCATTCGTAGGGGTATACTCGATCCCGATTCGACGGTCGTCAATGTTTGTGGCCAGGTCATACCATTCGGTATCGCCACCGAGACGGGCATTGTGGATAGCCAACAGGGTAGGGTGCGAGATGACGATGATCAGCACATCGATTTCAAGGAGGCCTTCGATAAAGGTGTTCTCGTTGAGGCCAAGAAACCGTTGCGTCTAATTGAGGCGGTCGTTAAGAATATTTACGACGAGACCGACGGACACTTTATGGATCCCAAGTCGGGTGAGAAACTCAACTTTGCCGAGGCACTCACCACAAATCTGATCGATGAGCAAAGCGTCCAGATCCGAGATTTCAAGAGTGGCTTGTACAAAGCGCTCAGTCTGACGCATGCCAAGGATTCGGGTCTGATCGATCCACAGAATTCCAAGTTGCTCTACAACAATCAAACGATGACGATTAAGCATGCCTTCAACATTGGCATCCTGATGGATGTGAATGCACCCATTAGTGTACAGCGTGCAATACATCAGGGTCTCTTTGATGACAAGACGGGTAAACTGACGGATCCGAAGACGAGTCGCAAGATCACTTTGCTGGAGGGTATGCGCAGCTTTGTCATAAATCCCCATCTGCCTTGCTATTTCGATGAGCAAACCGAACAAATGTTTAGTCTCAGCGAGACCTGTCGCAATGGCATCATCAACAGAAGAGAGGGCGTCTTCAAGGAACCCGGTAGTTCCAGCTTTGTGTCGTTGGGTGAGGCCTTGAGTTTGGGCCTGATGGTCGATATTGAAAATGCCGGCTTCGGTCTTTATGAACTCTTAGCCATGGGCTTCTATGATGTGGCCACACGTCAAGTGCTCCATCCCGTAACGAACCGCAGACTTTATCTCAACGAAGCTTGCGTTGAGGATGTCGTCAGTCTCTCCTCCAGTTTGGTCAAACACCACGAGACAGGCAAATACATGCGCCTTGCGAATGCCATTAAGGAACAGCTAATAGATGACACCAAGGGCTCTTATAATCTAGGCAGCGAGCAGTTGGATCTGCAGGTAGCTAGGGCACGTGGTTTGATCGTCTCGAACCGTCGATTGTTGAGTCTGGAAATGGTGCTGCGCATGCAGCTTTACAGACCCGAGACGGGTAAATTCTGCGATCCCACAACGGGCGAGTATCTCGATTTGGTTGAGGCTATACATTCCGGTTTCATAGATCCCGCTAGCACTGTCTTTAAGAATCAGCTATCGGGCAAAGAGTTGCCTCTGACTGAGGCCATTGAGAATAGCGACATTGATGTGACAAAGGGACGCGTTCTCGATCCCAAATCGAAATCCACATACAACTATGATGTTGCCTTCGTGCGTGGCATACTCGTGACCGTGCAGCGTCCGTTAACCGATCGGGAAGAAGTCGTGCGTCGCCAGGATAGCGTTGAGCTCCTGAGTCAAACGCCCGTCAGCGTTGTCATTAGCAAACCGCGCGAAATGTCTCTCGAGGAGGCCATCAGATATAACATAATCGACCCGAAAACTGCACTCGTTCGCGATTTAGATAGCTATAAACTCGTGCCGTATAGTTTAGCCGAGGAACGCGGTCTCGTCGACGTCTCCAAGCGTACGCTCGTCGATCCGAAAGCACTCTATTTTGCCTTTGATCCGACACTGTTGATCTATGTACGCGAACCGATCACATTTGATCAGGCGGCCGAATCCAAGAGTCTGGATCTGCAAACCGGTATGTTGACCCATCAGCCAGTAATCCCAGCCAGTAGCAGCAAGAGCGATAATAGCGCACCCGATTCATTGACTGTCATCGAGACTATGCCCAAGATATACACGCTCAAAGATGCCGCCGGCCTTGGCATTATTGATCCCGATTCGGCGCTGGTCAAAGATTTGGCCAAAGCGAAGCTTGTGCGTTTGCCAGAGGCGTTCCGCAAGGGCCTGATGGATGCCAACAAGGCGAATGTGTTGAACACCCAAACCTCAAAGCTATGCACCCTGCAGGAGGCCTACGAGAGTGGCCTGATCTGTACACCCAAGCGTTCATTTGGTTTGCTAGAGGCCATCACCTTCAACCTGTATAATCCAACGAATGGCTGTCTAGTCGATCCCTTCCAAATGCATCCCGAAATCATTAAGCGTAAGAAGTACACGTTGGCCGAGGCCATCGGTTCCGGTCTGATTGATCCCTCTTCGACGGTGGTGCGTGATCCCAGCACAGGGATCATCGTGCCACTTGCGGCTGCCATTGGCAGCGGCCTGATCGATGCCACAGAGGGTCGTCTGAACGATGCCAATGAGCCCAAGAATAATATCGATTTGGTGAAGGCCGCCGAGAAGGGTTTACTGCTGCCAGCCGAACAGCGGGTAAGTTTCACAGACCTTCGTCTCTCCCAACTCTCCCTCTGTCTATTGTTCGCACACAACAGGTTTTTATAGCACTTTCCAAAATTTGCGTTCACAAATTGAAACTCGGGAAACAAAAAACGCAACGACAAACAAAAAACAAAACAAAATTGTTGCAACCAAAATTCGCTTCGTGGCATGTTCTTTTTTTTGGTATATTCTATATTAATAATATATATTTTTCTCAAATTTTTGTTATGAACTATTTTTTGATCAGCGCGGTCTCAATTTTAATCTCTACTCTATCTCTCATCAGACTAACCCACAAAGCTCTGTCTGCTTCTCTAAAACAAAAAAAAAGAAACAATTTTTAATTTGCAAATCATATTTATGATTATTATTTCATTATGCTTGTCCTGAAAAAGGTGAAGCATATTTCTTATATTGCAGCGCATGGCATTGAGTTTTATATGTTATCGTTCACAAAAAAAAAAAAATACTACATCAAATATCAAATACATATATAAATCTATAGCGTATAATTTTTCAAAATGAGCCAAACTTTGTTGCTGAACTTGCTTTAAAGTTTTTCAAATTAAGAATGCAGCAAGTACAAATCCTATCAGCAAAAGTACTACATACCACCACATAGATAATCACAACCACAGATCGATCGATCGTATCTCATATGCAGACTACTACATAAATATCACATTCATCAAATTGCTTGATCTGGCAAACGCAAAACGCAATCACGAGTCTCCATATTCTCCATACCACTCTACTCGGCACGAATGACGTCGGCAATCAAATATTTATAATCTCTCTTTTCTTCATATACATATACATATCTATCGATAACACAAAACATATACACACACATATATACATCGTATACACATGCATATATATATATATCTATATATCTATGATAACTCATACTCTCTATAAACATTATACTCCCTGCTTAGGCAACATTTTCCTTAGGCCCACTTCTAACCACCACCAGCAGACTGTAACAACGTAGAGTCCCATTTGTATATCTATATTATATACTATACTCCTTCGAGCTCTACTCTTTTGAATTCTATGGAATCCTTAAAGCACTTTTAACTACCTTCAGCATTCTTGCTATACTAAAGACCTATTTGTCTAACCCAATTTCATTCATAGTTCTAAATATATATCCTTAATATGTACATATATAGTCTAAGTTACAGTTTGGCTCCTAGCTACAATTTGCTTTGCAATTGCAGCTCTTCCAGTTAGTTAGTATTTTTCTAGTTTTTATTTTAACTTATACATATTTTTTATAAATCAATTTTCTACCTATTTTCAGCATATTATTTATTATACATACAATTATTCTTATTATATTATTTCGTTTGCAGTTTTATTTTTTTGAGAATGCTCAGACCAAAAACAAAAACAAAACAAACCAAAACCCAAAATTAACACTAATCCAAAAACAAAGAAAAACAATAAAACTCAACAACAAATAATATGAAACCATTAAAAAACGTAGTTAGTTGCCCATACTAAAAGTATAAAACTGTGTAGTTCCCTTAGTTCAACGTAGTGCTCGTTAATTTTAGTAGTGCCTTGTAGTAAAACTTGGTGTATTTTGTTTATGCGTCTTTTAATTATAATAATAATAATAATTGTGTTTAATTTGGTTATTAAAACGCTTTAACGCCTGACCTAACCTAACTTTTGCCTGTCCTATAAACTGCTTAAAAAAAGAAAGAAAACCTTTGCTTATGCTTTCGCCCGCCGCTTAAGTTTATTATGAATATTTCAACTATTGTATGTTTGTGTGCTCTCTATATATATTTTGTGTTCCATTTCTTATGACTTTCGATTATATTGTTACTGAACATTTCATATGCTCTCTGTCTATATATATATATATATAAATATATATTTATTACCCCCTCTCAAATATCAAATATATAAGTATGAGACTGTAACTGGCTAAGCTGCACTCTTATTTTACCACCTTACTAATTATGATCTTCTTATTTGTCATCATTATGAAATCATTAATTTTTGGGCAATAGCAAGCAGTATTCGAGAAGTTCAACATGTGCGAGGAGAATGTCAACGATCTCCTCAAGTGGGTCACATCCGTCGAACAGAAAATCTCAAACGTTGGCGGACCACGTGTTAAAATCGATGAGCTGCGCAATCAAATCAATGCGCTCAAGGTAAAATTTTGTTTTACTTATGTTTACTTGTATCTAATAAATTTGTCTTTACCACAGCAAATCAAGGATGAAATCGAATCCCAGCAGCGTCCAGTGGCCACCTGTCTGGAGCAAATCCGTCAAATTGTGTTGACTGGTGGCGATGTGCTTTCCGCCCCGGAGGTCACCACCCTGGAGAACTCGGGCCGTGAGCTGCGCTCGCGTGTGGATCGTGTCAACGATCGTACGTTGCGTCTGCTGCGTCGTCTCGAAGCTGGACGCGATGAGCTGACCAAGCTACGCAGCGAGTTGGACGTCTTCTCCGACTGGCTGCAGCAAGCCCGACGTACGCTGGAGGATAAGGAACGTTCGCTGTCAGATCTGACGCGTCTCGCCTCGCAGGCGGACACCATTCGAGAGTTTGTCAGCGATGTGATTGGTCACCAGGCCGATTTGCGTTTCATCACTATGGCCGCCCAGAAGTTTGTCGACGAGAGCAAGGAATTCTTGG
Organism: Drosophila nr. perissopoda 5 BK-2023a; assembly: GCA_035044105.1. Lineage (NCBI taxonomy): Eukaryota > Metazoa > Arthropoda > Insecta > Diptera > Drosophilidae > Drosophila > Drosophila nr. perissopoda 5 BK-2023a. The sequence continues at coordinate 1,368,452 of JAWNMK010000126.1, forward strand.
CCCTGCTCAATGATTTCCGCACTTCGTTGCCCGAACGCTTGCCGCACGTAGAGCCGCTCTCAAGTGCCGAGAGTCCCATACGCCAGGAGGTTTCGCTGGTGACGGCACAGTACAAGGATCTGCTGAATCGCGTTAATGCGTTGCAGGATCGTGTCTCTGGTTTGGGTGGCAGACAGCGCGAGTACCAGGATGCCTTGGACAAGGCCAACGAGTGGCTGCGCAGCATGCAGCCGCGTGTCTCACGTGTCATCTCTGAGCCCGTCGCTGGAGATCCCAAGGGCGTGCAGGATCAGATGAATGAGGCGAAGGCGCTGCACAACGAGCTCCTCTCCAGCGGTCGTCTGGTAGACAATGCCCAACAGGCATTGGACAATCTACTGCGCAGCCTGGGCGGTCAACTCAGCCCGATGGAGATCAATCAGCTGGAGTTGCCCATTGCTGATCTGAAGAACAATTATCAGCAGTTGCTGGATACGCTCGGCGAGCATTGCAAGACGCTGGATAAAACACTGGTGCAATCGCAGGGTGTGCAGGATGCACTCGATAGCCTTGTCGGTTGGGTCAATCAGGCCGAGGATAAGTTCAAGCTGAATCTGCGTCCCGCTTCGCTGATCAAGGAGCGTCTGCAGGAGCAAATCCGCGAGCACAAGGTGCTCCTTGCCGATCTGCAATCGCATCAGGCTAGCATCGACAGTGTTCAAATCTCTGCGAAGCATCTGTTGGCCAGTGCATCTAATGCACGCATCGCCAAGAAGGTGGAATCGAATCTGAACGATGTCACGGGCAAATTTGAGAAACTCTTCGAGAAGGCCAACAAGCGTGCCGAATTCCTGGACGATGTCTACGGTCGCCTGTCCAAGTATCTGGACGACATTAGCAACGTGGAGCAGCGCATGGGCAGCCTGCAGGAGGCACTCGATAGCCGTGAGACCAGTCTGCTCGCCACTGAGGAGCTGGCTCGCCGCATGCTTGACTTGGCGCGCGAGAAGGATCAGCTGGCGCCACTGTTCGAGGATTGTGTGCGCAATGGCAAGGATCTGATTGGATTGCGGGATGTGACCGATACGGGCACATTGCGTGATCGCATCAAGGAATTGGAATCTCAGTGGCGCAACATTAACATCAGCATCGATGAGCGCGCCAAGCTCTCCAAGCAGAAGGCCGAACGTCAACTGGCCTACGAGAGCCTCAAGGAAGATGTCCTTTCGTGGCTAACGAGAACCGAGGGTCGCGTCAATGGACTCGCACCGGTGGCCATCGATCTGGATAAGATTCGGCAGCAGAACGATGAATTGAAGCCCATCTGCAAGGATTATCGCGATTACGCGCCAACCATTGATAAGATCAATGATATTGGCTCGCAATACGATGCACTGGTGCGACCCGAGAGTCCTGGACGCAAACGGTCCACTTACAGTCCAATCAAGAGGACGAGCCCGCTGCGTCGCATGTCCGGAGACGCCAGAAGCCCAAGCCCGACCAAGGGAGGCATACTGTCGCCACTATCGACTGGTTCCAGTGGATTCGGTAGCCGCAGATCCTCTCAGGATGGCTTCCAGCTCTCTGAGCTGTCTCCGGTGCAGCAGCAGCTGAGCGAGATCAACAATCGCTACGGTCTAATTGGCGTCCGTCTCAACGATCGCCAGCACGAACTGGACAATCTCAGCGAGGAGCTGCGCAAGCAGTACGAGAACCTGAAGGGTTTGGCCCAGTTCCTCGAGCGCATTCAGCGCCAGGTGCCCAAAGAGTCCGTCTCCAACAAGGAGGAAGCCGATCGCTGCATCAAGCAGGCACGCAAAATTCTCGAGGATATGTACGAGAAGCAGAGCCTGCTGGACACGACCAAGGCGCAGGTGAAGGACATCTTGCGACGCAAATCGGATGTACCCGGCGCCGATCAGCTGCGGCTGGAGAACGACAACATTCAGGAGAAGTGGAAGAATCTCAATGATATCTGCAAGAATCGCATTGCATTCTCGGAGAAGTTGCGCGATTTCCTCGATACCCATGGCAATCTCAAGAGCTGGCTGGACAGCAAGGAGCGCATGTTGACCGTACTGGGACCGATTTCGTCGGATCCACGCATGGTCCAGAGCCAGGTGCAGCAGGTGCAAGTGCTGCGCGAAGAGTTCCGCACACAGCAGCCGCAACTGAAGCACTTCCAGGAGCTGGGACACGATGTTGTCGATCATTTGGCCGGCACACCCGATGCCCAGGCCGTCGAGCTGAAGCTCAAGGATGTGCTGACCAAGTGGGATGATCTGATGGGTAAACTGGATGATCGTGCCAACAGTTTGGGCGGCGCTGCTGACAGCTCTAAGGAATTCGATGCGGCTGTCAATCGTCTGCGTGAAGCGCTGCAAAATATCAGTGATAATCTGGACACGTTGCCCTTGGATGGCGATCACCAAGAGAATCTGCGCAAGATCGAGAACCTCGAACGTCAGCTGGAGGGTCAACGTCCCCTCTTGGCGGATGTGGAGCAATCAGCAGCCACGTTGTGCAATATACTCGGAGATCCCGCATCCCGCGCCGATGTCAACTCGCGCGTTGCCGCGCTGGAGAAACAGTATTCGGCGCTGCAGAAGAAGCTGGACACGAAGAAGGCCGAAACGGAGGCATCGTTACGGGATGGTCGTCACTTTGCCGAGAACTGCTCCAAGACGCTCGGCTGGCTCTCTGGTGAGCTGTCCAATCTGACCGATCGCCTGCTCGTCTCCGCACACAAACCAACGCTGCAGCATCAGATCGATACACACGAGCCCATCTATCGCGAGGTGATGGCCCGTGAGCACGAGGTGATCATGCTCATTAACAAGGGCAAGGATCTGACGGATCGTCAGCAGGATCGTGGCGTGAAGCGTGATCTTGATCGCATTCAACAGCAGTGGGAGAAGTTGCGCCGTGAGGCCGTCGATCGTCATACGCGTCTGCAGACGTGCATGGAACACTGCAAGAAGTACTCGCAGACCTCGGAGACGTTCCTCGCCTGGCTGCGCACCGCCGAGGATAAGCTAGCCGATCTGACACCCGGCGTCTTGTCCAAGTCCAAGCTGGAGACGCGTTTGCGTGATCTGCAAACATTCCGCAGTGAGGTGTGGAAGCACTCGGGTGAATTTGAGAACACCAAGGGCCTGGGCGACACCTTCCTCACCAGCTGTGACATCGACAAGGAGCCAATCAAGGCCGAGCTGCAGGACATCCGTGATCGCTGGGAGCGTCTCAATAACGATTTGATTGCACGCGCCCATGAGATTGAGAACTGTTCGCGCCGCCTGGGCGACTTTAATGATGAGCTGCGTAATCTGGATCATTCGCTGGGCCGTTGCGAGGATCGCCTTGCTGCCCACGATGCGCTGGGCGGTGCTGCCAAGGATCCCAAGTTGCTGGAGCGCGTGAAGGCCATACGCGAGGAGCTGACCAATCTGGGCAAACCACTGCAATCTCTCAAGGGTCTGGCCAAGGACATTAGCGCCGAGGCGCGTGCTGCCGGCGGCGATGCGGATCATTTGACCAGCGAGGTTGATGGTCTCGCCGATCGCATGTCCGAGCTGCAAGGACGTCTCGATGATCGCTGCGGCGAGCTGCAGTCCGCTGCGACTGCAGTCTCTCAGTTCAACGAACAGATGAAAACGTTGAACATCGATCTGAACGATCTGGAGACGGAGATTGAGAAGTTGGCGCCGCCAGCGCGTGAGATTAAGATTGTTCAGCAGCAACTGGATGATGTGGGCAAGCTGCAGAACCGACTGGAACGCCTGGTCGGTCGTCTGGAGGATGCCGAGCGTGCCGCTGATGTCCTGGTCGATGCTGGATTCTCTGCCGACACGAGTCAGACGCGCGAACAAATTGCCACGCTGCGCAAGACGGTGGCACGCCTCGACAATCGTGTGCGCGATCATGAGGATAAGCTGCAGAGCACTCTGAAGGCACTCCGGGAGTTCTACGACATGCAGTCGCAGGCTCTCGATGATATCCAGGATGTTAGCGATGAGTTCAAGCGCATGAAGCCCGTGGGCTCTGAGCTGGATCAGATTCGAAGACAGCAGGAGGACTTCCGCAACTTCCGTGAGCGAAAGGTCGAACCACTGGCTCAGAATGTGGACAAGGTCAACATGTCGGGACGAGATCTGGTACGCTCCGCTGGCACTGGTGTTTCCACCAATGTCATCGAGAAGGATTTAGAGAAGTTGAACGATCGCTGGAATGATCTGAAGGAGCGCATGAACGAGCGCGATCGTCGCTTGGACGTCGCCCTGCTGCAGTCCGGCAAGTTCCAGGAAGCGTTGGCAGGTCTCTCGAAATGGCTCAGCGATACGGAGGAAATGGTCGCCAACCAGAAGCCGCCCAGTTGTGATTACAAGGTGGTCAAGGCGCAGTTGCAGGAACAGAAGTTCCTCAAGAAAATGCTGCTGGATCGCCAGAACTCGATGGGTTCGCTAGCCAATCTGGGCAAGGAGGTGGCCAATCATTGTGAGCCCGCTGAACGTGCCTCAATCGAGAAGCAACTGAATAACCTGATGGAACGATTCGATGCCTTAACTAATGGCGCCGAGCAGCGTGAACAGGATCTAGAGGAGGCCATGGAGGTGGCTAAGCGTTTCCACGACAAGATCAGTCCACTCGAACTGTGGCTGGATAATACGGAACGTGCCGTTAAAGCCATGGAACTCATACCCACCGATGAGGAGAAGATTCAGCAGCGTATCCGTGAGCACGATCGTCTGCACGACGAGATTCTGGGCAAGCAGCCCGACTTTACGGATCTGGCCGATGTGGCCGGTCAGCTGATGCATCTGGTCAGCGACGAGGAGGCCGGCAATCTGGGCGAAAAGGTGCGCACCGTAACCGAACGCTATACGGGATTGGTTGATGCCAGCGATAATATTGGTGCACTGCTTGCCGAATCCCGTCAAGGCTTGAGGCATCTGGTGCTCAGCTATCAGGATCTGGTGGCCTGGATGGAGAGCATGGAGAACGAGCTGAAACGCTTCAAATCTGTGCCCGTCCACGCAGAGAAGTTGTTGGAGCAAATGGATCATCTGCTCGAGCTGAACGAGAATATAGCTGGACACGCTAACAATGTGGAGTCCACTGTTGAATCTGGTGCGGAGCTAATGAAGCATATCTCCAACGATGAGGCTATACAACTGAAGGATAAACTGGACTCGCTACAACGTCGCTATGGTGATTTGACCAATCGTGGCGGTGATCTGCTCAAAAATGCTCAGAATGCTTTGCCACTGGTGCAGCAGTTCCACGAGGCCCACAATCGTCTGGTCGAATGGATGCAGAGTGCCGAAACAGCTCTGGCGCCGAGTGAACCACGCCAGGCCGATGTCCTGCGGCTGGAGGGTGAACTATCCGATATGCGTCCCATATTGGACACCATTAATCTGGTGGGACCACAGCTGTGTCAGCTGTCACCGGGCGAAGGTGCTGCGACCATCGAAAACATTGTCACCCGTGACAATCGTCGCTTCGATGCCATCGTCGAGCAGATTCAACGCAAGGCGGAACGTTTGCATTTGAGCAATCAGCGGGCCAAGGAAGTCACCGGTGACATTGATGAGCTATTGGAGTGGTTCCGCGAAATGGACACCACACTCCGTGAAGCGGATCTGCCGGCCATGGAGCCGAAACTGGTGCGTGCTCAGTTGCAGGAACATCGCTCGATCAACGATGACATCTCCAGTCAGAAGGGACGCGTGCGCGATGTGACCGCCGCCTCCAAGAAGGTGCTGCGTGAGTCGCCCCAGAGCGAGAATACGGCAACGCTGCGCGAGAAACTGGACGATCTCAAGGAGATTGTCGACACCGTCGCCCAGTTGTGCAGCGAACGCTTGGGCATCTTGGAGCAGGCGTTGCCCTTGTCCGAGCACTTTGCCGACTCGCACCAGGGCCTGACCACCTGGCTGGATGATATGGAGCAGCAAATCTCAAGGCTGAGCATGCCTGCCCTGCGTCCAGATCAGATCACACTGCAGCAGGACAAGAACGAGCGTTTGCTGCAGTCGATTGCCGAGCATAAGCCGCTGCTGGACAAACTGAACAAGACGGGTGAAGCTCTGGGCGCACTGGTTGCCGATGATGATAGCGCCAAAATCAATGAGATCTTGGACACGGACAACGCGCGCTATGCCGCACTGCGTCTGGAGTTGCGTGAACGTCAACAGGCGCTGGATAATGCTCTGCAGGAGTCCAGTCAGTTCTCCGATAAGCTGGAGGGCATGCTTCGAGCCCTGGCCAACACTGTGGATCAGGTGAATCAATTGGATCCGCTTTCGGCACTGCCCCAGAAGATCCGCGAACAGATCGAGGATAATGATGCTCTAATGGATGATCTGGACAAGCGTCAGGATGCATTTAGCGCCGTGCAGCGGGCAGCCAACGATGTCATTGCCAAGGCGGGCAACAAGGCTGATCCGGCTGTGCGCGACATCAAAGCCAAGCTGGAGAAGCTCAACACGCTGTGGAACGATGTGCAGAAGGCCACCAAGAAACGTGGCAGCTCCCTGGACGATATACTAAGGGTAGCCGAACCCTTCTGGAAGCAATTGAACAGTGTCATGAAGACCCTTAAGGATCTGGAGGAGACGCTGTCGTGCCAAGAGCCACCAGCGGCACAGCCGCAGGACATTAAGAAGCAACAGGTGGCACTGCAGGAGATCCGGCACGAGATCGATCAGACCAAGCCGGAGGTGGAGCAGGTGCGTCGCCATGGCAGCAATCTGATGAACATGTGTGGCGAACCCGACAAGCCAGAGGTGAAGAAACACATCGAGGATCTGGACAATGCATGGGACAACATTACAGCGTTGTATGCCAAGCGTGAGGAGAACCTCATCGATGCCATGGAGAAGGCCATGGAGTTCCATGAGACGCTGCAGAATCTGCTCAAATTCCTCACCAAGGCCGAGGATAAGTTTGCTCACCTCGGAGCTGTGGGCTCCGACATTGATGCCGTCAAGCGACAAATTGAACAGCTCAAGGCGTTCAAGGACGAAGTCGATCCGCACATGGTCGAAGTAGAAGCATTAAACAGGTAAGCTTGGTTATTATATATACACCCATATTATCAATCTCTTATCTAATAATCTGTTATATTAACGTATTCTAATGTGTGGTGGTCTTCCATTCAACAATTGGCAGAGTCCTAGAAAGGCAAGATACTAGTTGCAAAATTTCGTACGTTCCATCGTTCGTTACTTTTGATGTTTGTTGTGTACTGTTAAGTGCCTGCATTGCAAGCTATGATCTGATCTGATCTGTGATCCAGAATCAGCATTCTCTGATACAAGTCTATGTTCTATTATCTTTGATCTATGATTTATGAAATATGATCTATGATCAATGATCTTTGATCTCTGATCTTTGCTCTCTGATCTTTGATCTCTGATCTGTAATACAAGATTTTGTATCGCTGATCTGCCATCTACGATCAATGATCCATATTAAGCTCAGATATTTAATGCTTGATCTCTGGATTCCTGATCTGTGATCTGTTCTGCGCATGTTTTGTTCTTTATGATTTGTGCCGCAAGCCAAAATATTATTGCATGTGCACCAGCAGCTGCCAGCTGTTGTTATTATTATTATTATTATTATTATTGTTAATGTTTAGCTGTGCCTGCGTTCTCTTGAGCACCAATCAGATGCAATATTTGCTAATCCTTTGCCTGCCCACTTGCAGACAAGCTGTGGAACTGACGGAACGCACTTCGCCCGAGCAGGCGGCATCGATTCGGGAGCCACTGACTGTGGTCAATCGTCGCTGGGAGGCTTTGCTGCGTGGCATGGTCGATCGCCAGAAGCAGCTGGAGCATGCACTGCTCCACTTGGGTCAATTCCAGCATGCGCTGAACGAGCTCTTGGTCTGGATCAACAAGACCGACAGCACTCTGGATCAGCTGAAGCCGGTAAGAAGAGAGCAAAGCAGGAATTCCTCTGAGAGTAAAATCTAACTAATTGACTTATTCACAGATACCTGGAGACCCGCAGCTGCTTGAAGTGGAGCTGGCCAAGCTGAAGGTGCTCGCCAATGATATACAGGCGCATCAGAACTCTGTGGACACACTCAACGATGCCGGGCGCCAGCTCATCGAGACAGAGAAGGGCTCTGTGGAGGCATCGACGACTCAGGAGAAGCTGCGCAAGCTGAACAACGAGTGGAAGCAGTTGCTGCAAAAGGCCAGCGATCGTCAGCACGAGCTGGAGGAATCGCTACGCGAAGCCCAGGGCTACATAGCCGAGGTCCAGGACATCCTGGGCTGGTTGGGCGATGTAGATGCCGTGATTGGTGCCAGCAAACCAGTTGGTGGCTTGCCAGAGACTGCCACCGAGCAGCTGGAACGCTTTATGGAGGTCTACAACGAATTGGATGAGAACAGGCCCAAGGTGGAGACCATCCAGGCGCAGGGACAGGAGTATATCAAGCGCCAGAACCAGATGAAGGTCCCCTCAAGTAATCTGCAGCACACGTTGCGCACACTGAAGCAACGCTGGGATGCGGTTGTTTCGCGTGCCTCTGACAAGAAGATCAAGTTGGAGATTGCGCTCAAGGAGGCAACCGAGTTCCATGATACGCTCCAGGCCTTTGTCGAGTGGTTAACCCAGGCGGAGAAGCAGCTCTCGAATGCTGAGCCCGTCTCGCGTGTCCTGGAAACGATTCAGGCCCAGATGGAGGAGCATAAGGTGTTGCAAAAGGATGTGAGCACACATCGCGAGGCCATGCTGCTGCTGGACAAGAAGGGCACACATCTGAAGTACTTCAGCCAGAAGCAGGATGTGATTCTCATCAAGAATCTGCTCGTGTCTGTCCAGCATCGCTGGGAACGTGTCGTCAGCAAGGCGGCGGAGCGCACACGTGCTCTCGACCATGGCTACAAAGAGGCGCGTGAGTTCAATGATGCCTGGAATGGCATGATGCAGTATCTGCAGGAAACTGAACAGGTGCTGGATCAGATCATTGAGGAGGCCACCGCCTCCAAGGAGCCGCAGAAGATCAAAAAGTACATTGCCAAGCTGAAGGACACGCATCGCCAGCTGGGTGCCAAGCAATCCGTGTACGATGCCACCATGCGCGCCGGCAAGAACCTCATGGAACGGGCACCCAAGGGTGATCGTCCCGTGCTGGACAAGATGCTGCTGGAGCTCAAGGAGCAATGGACACGCGTCTGGTCGAAGAGCATTGAGCGACAGCGCAAACTGGAAGAGGCTCTTCTGCTTTCCGGACAGTTTAGCGATGCGCTTGGCGAATTGCTCGAGTGGCTGAAGAAGGCGAAGGGTCGGTTGAACGAGAACGGACCCGTCCACGGAGATCTAGAGACGGTGCAGGGTCTGTGCGAGCATCACAAGCACATTGAACAGGATCTGCAGAAGCGTGCCGCTCAAATGCAGGGCGTCCTCAAAACGGGACGAGATCTGGAGCGTTCGGGCAATAATCCCGAGGTGGGCGCGAAGCTCGATGAGCTGCAATCCATTTGGGATGAGGTGCACAATGCAGTCGGCAAACGTGGCGAGCGACTCGAAGTTGCTCTCAGCGATGCTGAGAAGCTGAATGCCCGAGTTCAGGCCCTGTTCGACTGGCTGGATCATGCGGAGCACAAGTTGCGCTATGCCAAGAATGCGCCCGATGACGAGAAGGTTTCGCGCGAAATGATGGACATTCACATGGAGTTCATGAAGGATCTGCGCGTCCAGGAGCGTGAGAAGAGCGAAACGTTCGAGTTTGCCGAAGATATTATTGGCAAAGCGTATCCGGATGCTATACCCATCATCAAGAACTGGCTATCGATCATTCAGCAACGCTGGGAGGAGGTGCGCCAATGGGCCATTAATCGCGAGTCCAAGCTGGGACTGCATTTGCAATCGCTCAAGGATTTGGACGATACCATTGAGGAGCTGCTCGCCTGGCTCAGCGGTCTCGAAGGCACCCTAATAAGTGAGTAAAAACATTAAAGAGATTTATGCTTCTCTGCTAATCTGCTTTATGCCTTCGAAGATCTGAAGAACGAACGGCTGCCGGATGAGATACCACCGGTTGAGAAACTGATCGAGGACCACAAGGAGTTCATGGAGAACACGGCCCGTCGCCAGAACGAGGTGGATCGCGCCTGCAAGCCGCGCCAGCTGCCACCAGGTGCTCGCAAGCCATCGCGTAGCGGCAAGACGCCAGTGTGAGTATTCGCAGAGTTGCCACCCTTGGCTAAACAGAAATCTCCTTTGTATATATATGTTTATTTTATTATTATTTTTATTTACTTTTTTTTTTGTTTTTGGCTATTTTTTCACCAACTTTTATTGCTACAACAAAAACAAATCAAATATTTTTTCCCCTGCAACGTTTTTGCACCCACAAAACTCTTGCCTATCCAAAATATATACTCTATACGACACCTTGCAACAACAACAACAACAACTCTATATATATATGTATACATATATAAATATATACAACTGTAGTCGTGGCTCCAGTCACGATCTGCGTGAACAGTCGCCCGATGGCCAGCTGCGACGTCAAAGGTTTGACAGCTACTTTATACTCTACTCTTCTACTCTAAAAACTACCACTGCAAGCCACATAAAAACCACAATAAACCACAGTGCGCTTACCAACACTGTCTCTCTCACACACACACAAACGCACACATTACCAATTGGTTAAAGTCAACAACAACTTGAAGCTTTTCTGTGTCCCATGTAGCACTAAACTTAGCTAACATACCAAGTTTTGCTATACTCCCACTACATCATCTATCATAACAGATCAAAAATAAAAGGAATACTTTTGACATTTCTCAGCTGAATGTCAAAGTTAATTGAATTGATATAACTAAAACTACAAAATAATACAAAAAATTAAAATACCTTGTTTGCTAAGCCTGCCTATCTATCTAAAATAGGTAGTACCTTAACCATCTACCATATCACGTAGTCCTTCCACAAAACACAATACTCCAAGCACCCGGCTTAATCACTGCTGCTTAAACTGTTGCTTAATTATGTTTTTTACAACACTCGTTTGCCAATTTGTCTAACTTGCAACTTCTCTCGTTCACAGCTTCAAGGGCTCTCGCGATCAAGGACTCAACGCACGCAAGGGCAGGTGAGTTATCAGTCTTGTTTCCCATGGAGTTTTTCTTTGAACTACAATTGTTCCAAAAATAATAGTGCATGCACTTTCTAAATTTAAAAAAATGAAAAAAAAAAAAATGAATTTTCTCTTTTTGTTTTCGACTCTGTTTTCTTTCGGCTCTATGCAACACTATTTTTGGAAATGCTGCGAAATGTTATTTCTTTTGTGTATACATTAATATATTTATATATATATGAAATACTTTTTGTATTGCTCTTGTACATTATTTTTGTGTGTATATTGTTTCGTTATTTGATCGTTCTTGTTTTTTTGTCTCTCCTTCTCTTTTTTGTATCTTTTTTGTGAAACTCTTTCTCATCACGCTACCGTAAACGTTTGCCTCATATCAAAAATCTATGCATCTTGCTGCTTAAATATTTGCTCTGCATAATCATATATATACATATATATACATACATATATATATATATTATATATATATCAGTCGTATTACGCCTACGCGCGATACGCCCGACAGAGATCGCCTGCCGCATTATGGCCCACGTTTCTCGCCAAGGTAAGTGCCCGCTCCTGCTCCCCATTACAATCAGTGCAGCTCAAACTGTACACCTATGCTAAATGTTACTCTGTTAAATACTATTTTGTGTATGTTAAGCATTTTGTAGTTTTCTTATTGTTCTTTTTTCATATCTAATTAGATTTCATTGAATTGGTTTTTCATTTATAAACTTACTAATAGTATTTACCAACTCTGCCCTCATAGCTCTACTGGTCCCGAACTCGAATTCCGTTCGCCACGCGCCAAACTGCTGTGGACCAAGTGGCGTGATGTGTGGATGCTGTCATGGGAGCGTCAACGTTTGCTCCACGAGCATCTCATGTATCTGAAGGATGTTGAGCGTGCTCGCAACTTTAGCTGGGATGATTGGCGCAAGCGCGTAAGTAACTGCCACAGCCACAACACACACAAAGTAATGCTAATAATATTTAAAATTAATCATTTTCCACATAGTTCCTCAAGCACATGAACCACAAGAAGTCGCGCTTGACTGATCTGTTCCGTAAGATGGACAAGGATAACAATGGCATGGTGCCACGCGATGTTTTCATCGATGGCATTCTCAATACGAGTAAGCATCACGTAAAAAGAAAACCAGTTATACAGATATTACAAAAAATCTATTTTTAAACAGAATTCGATACATCGGGTCTGGAGATGAAGGCTGTTGCCGATCTGTTCGATCGCAATGGTGAGGGTCTCATTGACTGGCAGGAATTCATTGCCGCTCTGCGACCCGATTGGCAGGAACGTAAACCGGCCAATGACAATGACAAGATACACGATGAAGTCAAACGTTTGGTCATGCTCTGCACATGTCGTCAAAAGTTCCGTGTGTTCCAAGTGGGCGAAGGCAAATACAGAGTAAGTTTTGCAGTCACTTTAGACAGACCTTGTAACAGCTGCTAATGATTATGTTTGCCTTTGCAGTTTGGTGATTCCCAGAAGTTGCGCCTGGTTCGCATCCTGCGCAGCACTGTTATGGTGCGCGTTGGCGGTGGCTGGGTTGCTCTGGATGAATTCCTGCAGAAGAACGATCCTTGTCGCGGTAAGTTCAAGCTCAAGGACACACCTACACTCTCTTTATATTTAGTTGTATACGTACAAACACACACTGAAATTATCGATAAATCTTGTTTGGACTTCATACATTTATCGCATATTAATTCTAGTGTAACTTTTTTGTAGTCCACCACACCACGAACCAAAACATAAAAAAAAACCAACTATTACCATTCCCATCAGCTCATGCATTTTGTCTATACCTTAGGTTATATATGCATCATTCTTTTATAAACCATTTTTGATCATATCACATCTCTCACAAACATTTACAACATTTAGGTACAGTTGTGCTTAACAACTAATTATAATTTTTTTTTTTACAAGCTAAACATTTTTTTAAAACATACCAAATATCATATTAATATAATACCAAAAACGGATATGGTCATTTAACCAACAAAATAAAAATCAAAACTTTTGTGCCTAAAAATATTACTAGCATATGATAAACCCAAAAGAAAAATAAAAACAACATAACCTAAAAACAATTTTTGAAAACCTCATTAATTTGTTTGGTTGAAAAGTTGCTTTATAAAAATAGCATAAATTAACAGCGCGCTTTATTTTTGAAGATACTATTTTTGACATTTAGCCAGCGCCTATTTTGACGCCTATCTCATACACACAATAACCAAACGAAAACAAGAATCCAAATCCAAAACCAAACTCCAAACCAAAAAACCAAAAAATAAATAAATAAAACCTATCCTAAAAGCCCGAAAACTGAAAAGCTCACAGTTTGCGGTTGCTGCCACATTTAGTAATCATGCTCATTTTTTGTTGCTTTTATATGTTAACTCTGCGTTTGATATTATTATACCCATACCACACATTGTATTTATCTCTCTATTTTTACTGGGCTAACAAACACTACGCCTATTTGCCTAGAACCTAACCCAACCTAACCTAAAATATAATATAACTTGCTTAGTACTCGATTAGTGCATGCTTTCATTTATTTTGCTGTTGTGTCTTCTCTTGCTTAACAAGACTATAGCTTTTTGAGTGCAAAACTGTACTTTTATTCACGTGTCATGCCTCGTAAATTCGTTAATTTCTGTTTGTTGTGCGTCCAAAAAAGAAAAAAAATAATAATAAACAAAAAAAAAAAGTTGAATTTGTTGTATTAATAATTTTGTATACCGTTTTTCGTTTTTACTAATCAAATTTTATGTTTTTCCCCTTTTTTCTTTTTCAAATGTTATATTTTTTGTAACTGTACTTTAAAAATGAAACCGATAACCGAAAACGCAATGTGCCCGATATTTCCAATATATAATTCCACAAATAAATCCGCTTGCGCTGCCCGCTCGCCCGCCCGCCCGTCCGCCCACGCCCAACATGCACTTCGCCTGCGCCCAAAAAAAAAAACAAAATAAAAAACACAAAAATTCCAAACAACCAACAAACAAACAAACAAAATACCAACTGTGACAAATACAAAATTTCGTTGTTATTGTTGTTGTTACAATCAAATGCAAATACACGCTCATAATACATGTATACATGTATGTATATGTATATGTGTGTGAATGTATTTACCACATGCTATATATGTGTGCATATCGGCATTGATCGGAGCAGCCAAGGGACGCACTAACATTGAGCTACGCGAGCAATTCATATTGGCCGATGGCGTCTCACAGAGCATGGCTGCATTCACGTCCAGACGTTCCACACCCAATGCTGCCCAAACTGCCAACAGTTCGCAAAATGGCGGCGCCGGTAGCCCCAACTTGCCGCCATATTTGAGTGGACAGGGTCCCATCATAAAGGTAAATCATCAACAGAAACACACCACAAACGAGTTGTGGGTTAACCCAAAAAAAAAAGCAAAAAAGAAAAACAAAAGAGTTCCCAATCCTAACACTATCCCCCAACTATATATCCTCCGTGTTAGGGTTTCAATATTCATTGAGGTAAGTTTTGAGCTTTCGTTTTGGGTTCATTGTGTGTGTTGTTGACAAAAAACCAAAAAAAAAAAATACAAAGCAAGCTCGCTGCTGCCGCCGATTCTTGATTTTTGTGCATGAGAATTTTATATATAATTCTACTACATATATATATATATTTATTGTATTGAACGTATTGTTGTTGCTATACTACATATACATATCTCGTATATATATATATATTTCCTTATAATTTGGTACATCCTTGAGTTATGATAATTGTTTTATGTTTTATTGCGCCATTTCTTTTTTTTTTATTGTTATAATGCTAGAATCAATTTTCACAATCAAGCGCTTTAGTGAGGTTAGGTTACAGGCCATAAAGTAGGATTTTTAGGTTATTGTTGTTGAGTTTTGATTGGTCAGTCGCTTAAATGATCATATACCGTTGCGCCAGCCTATAAGAATTGATTGAGCAACGAACAAAAACAAAAAAAATCTGTTGTATTTCTATATGTATATAGCTGATGAGCACTTGGCCGAGTTAATGCCAATATTTGAGAAAATCCGTGCACAAGACCAAGTACCATGCGCCTTTCCCATACACATGGGCGCCGGCGGCACAGTATTCGTGCGCTGCAATACCAGCCGCTCGGTACCGCTGAGTCCACACGTCCTCCATTGTCATCCAACAACACACTGGGTAAGTCGAAAACTCAACGAACGAAAGGAGCATGCTGTGAAGGAAGCGAACAGGAAACAGGGACTGTATAGCAAAAGAAAAGAAGGGGGCTCTACCTTATAGAAGCCTGTATAGTACCTTACTAACTCCTTACATTTATTTCACCTCCAACCCTAACAGGTGCGCGAGCGTTCTGTGCGTTCTATACCCATGTCGCGACCATCGCGCTCTTCACTGTCGGCCAGCACCCCGGATTCGCTTAGCGATAATGAGGGTAGCCATGGTGGACCGTCGGGTCGTTATACGCCGCGCAAGGTGACCTACACAAGCACACGCACCGGCCTCACGCCAGGAGGATCGCGTGCCGGCTCCAAGCCCAACTCACGCCCGCTCAGTAGACAAGGCTCCAAGCCGCCCTCGCGTCACGGCTCCACCCTCTCGCTGGACAGCACAGGTAAGTCCAAAGACTGACCACAACCATAGCAAGTTGCATTCTAAATCGAATTCTTTTCCAGACGATCATACACCATCGCGCATACCGCAGCGCAAGGCTTCCGGCGCGAGCACAACTAGCGGCACCGGCACCACGCCGCGTCCGGCTCGTCTGTCCGTCACCACGGCAGCGACTCCGGGCGGCAGCCGACTCAATGGCGGCACCAGCACCATTACACGCAAAACCGCATCCGGCTCGGCCAGCCCAGCGCCCACAAGGTAGGATTTTTGTACCTCTGCGCTAGATTTCGGTTTTTGGGATTGGGGATTTCACATATTGGGATCGTGAATTTTAAAAAACATACAAACTTTATTAATTTATTTATTTATTTTTGACATTATTTTCGGTTACCGCATTAACTTTTGACAACTCACACAACAACAACAACAAAATACTCATTTGATATGCTACTTACAAATCGAATTGGCTTTTATGAAACAATTTTCATATCGAAACAAAATAAAAAAACCTTAAAAAAATGTACATCATTGAAACGCTAACTTACAAAACGAATTGGATGCTTGACTGCAACTAACTGCAACATCAAAATACAAAAAAAAACAAAACCAAAAACAAAAAAAAAAATCCTCCCCAAAAAACAAATACCATCTTGAAACTTGTGCCTGACAAAAAATACTGCAAATACAGCAATGGAGGCATGAGTAGATCATCCAGTATACCAGCACTAACCGGCTTCGGCTACAAACCCACTAGGTAAAAGAAACAACTACAACAACAACAAATACTAAACATAACATTATTTTTAATTATGATTTTCTTAAGCTAATTTAGTTCTAAGTAATACTGAGAGCAAGTCTTTAAGCTATGCATTTCTATGGTAATGGTTGTACTTATTGCTAACTATTCATAAACATATATATATATATACTAAAGCCGCCCATCACGGATACCGGTTAAGATACCCCTCAACGATTCCAAAACCTCATCGCCCACCAGCTCGTCTGCGAATCCCAGCAGCTTGGGGTAAAGTTCTATAAACTCTATAATACGTAGAGCTGTATCAATTAAGTATCGACAACAGCACAGTAGACACAATTTCAACTCTAGCCACAGTTTAGCAAGTAATTATTATTATTTCCATATAATCAATATGTTTTGTTAAAAGTTCTGTTTCTGTTTTATAAGTTATGTATTGTGAAGCCAGTGCATGTCAAACTGCCAGTACCCCGTCATGTTTTTCTAATTTCCTAATTCGACTAATGCTTTAAGCTTTATTTTTAAATAATAATTCTATATATGGCTCTTAAGTATTGTTTGTACTTTTCGTTTACAAATTCAATTGTTAAAGTTGTTAAACTATTGAAAATTTGTAAATGCCTCGTCTAATATTTAATTGTCCATTCGACAGGCGCAACATCAGCGGCAGTTCAACGCCATCCGGGATGCAGACGCCGAGAAAGACCTCCGCGGAGCCGACATTCAGCTCAACGATGCGACGCACATCGCGTGGAACCACGCCCACGGAGAAGCGTGAGCCATTCCGGCTATGAGGCGGTTGAATGAATTGCGGTTGCAGCACCCAAGTTGCCAATTATCAATTAAACAAACAAAACACAAATCTAAAACAACTAACCACGCACTGAAGTTCTTTCAACTAATCAACCAACCAAGATTGTGAATTCCCCAAAATCCCCTCAACTCTATCTCTCTCAGAGTCTACATTATTGTAGAAAATGTAGCAAACAGGAATCGATCGCTGTGAATTTATAAATTTTATAATAATAACAGCAAACACAATACTTTTGGTAAAGCATAAAAGACACACGCAAAACAATGAAGAAACAGAAAATGAGATAGAGAAATGCAAAAGTTATAAATGAAAGCTATTCACGCACCCACACACAAAGTTGAGAAACTATTTACGAAATGAGTACTACTAACTGATGCAAACACCTTTTGCTACTACTAATATTTAATGCCTACACTATTTACTAGTTATACTTCTAAATATGGATTTCCAAATTTATAATTTGTATATACTTATATAAATGCAAAATACACTCCAAGTGCTTTAAGGCAACTAAAATGAAGAAAAAATTAACGAAAAATTATAAACAAAAAAAAAAACAAAAAAGGAAAACATTCGAATTAAAAGTCGCCGTATCAGCGACCATTAGCTCTTCAGTCTTTGAGTGTGTCCACAAAATCGCCAGTTTGTGGGCGCGCTCTGTCTGTGGGGCGTGGTCGTTCTATGTGTGCGACCAAAAAAAAGGAAAGAAGTAACCCCGTTAATGAAAATGATTAAGAGAAATTTGATTTTGTTCTGTTAAAACTAATAGTTAAACGTAAAAGTGAATCATGTAAGCCGAAACAAAAAAAAAAAACAAAAAAAAAGAAAGAAAACGAAAAATATTTAATTATATACTAAAAGTCATTACTATAAGTTTAATTAATATTTAGTTAATAAGCAAAAACCACAACAACCACAAACACACAATTTGTAATGCATAATTATTTTTGTTTTTTATATGCAAGTGGAACATATAAACTAATATAATAGAGAGAAATGCAAAACGTTTATATAAATATTGTATAATACTAATACTAAATTATTTTGTTATACGAATCGAGAGAAATGCATTCAACATTTTTTGTAATTCTATTAAATTAAAACAATTTAAACGAGAAATAAACATTTACAAACAAAAATTTTAATAACAAATTCCGATGTGCGTTGTTATTTAAAGCAGCATCCGATTGTAGGGCAGTCCGAAGGAGGAAGAGCAGGAGTTGGTAACCAGTTTTGGACTTGAGATTCATCGCATTCTTGTGGTTCGCATCTGCAGAATAATATTATTAACATGTCTATAAGCGTTGTTGTGGCAGCAGCAGTAATGAAACATTTGCTTTTCAATATTTGCACATTTGACATTTTTAAGGTGCATTAAGAAATACTTTGTCAAGCGAAAATTTGAATATAAAGCACTGCACAGTTTTACAGCTACTATTTGCTAGCATAATTTTTATGGATTGTGTATCGGGTTGTCAGACCCAACGAATATGTTTGGAGCAACTGGGGTTCGAGGCATAGCTTAGGTAAGAGTTATGATTTTGTTATTAAAATGCAACAATATAACGAGAACTGCAACAAAAATGAAAGGGCCCCTTATATTATAATATGTGGATGTGTTGATAAAAATATGCTTCAATTTCCCCTCCTTTTTTGATTATGTTTACCATTTAAATAGTAGCTTTTAAGGCTGGCTAAAGGCCATGCGAATTATTTATGCAACTTCATTCTCATCCGAAAGTCGAAATACAGCGAACAGAATCGGCCTTTTCTTGCCGGCGGCATTTTGTCGTTTTCAGCCACATGCAAAATTAATTTTCTTTGCTAAGTAATAACAATTTCGTATGTTTTTATTATGGAATTCAATTTATTAATTTAAGTTTTCAGTTGTTTTTTTTGACACATTGAAATTTGGTATTTGTAGTTAATATTTTATGCAGATTCAAACGAATTGCTGGAGTTGTTTTGTTTTATTTTCTTTCTACACAAACATTGAATTAGTTAGACATTTAAATATGTGAATGCGTACATATATGGAGATGTACATGTATGTATATATAATTGTTTATTTGTTAAATCGGCTCTGTCATATGGAAAACTGACTAGAATGGCGCACGTTCCACAAACTGTTATTATTGTGCCTAAAGTTTCTCTTTTATTTATGTGTTTCTTTGAGTTTTTTTTGGGAGTACTTTCGTGTCATGCTTTTGTGCTATTTGCTGTCACGCAAGAAGAGAGAAGGAGAGAGATAGAGAGAGAGCGGGGAGAGAGATACGATTTAAATATTTATGCTAAACTTTCAAGTGCGAATTGCAGATTATGCGTTATACTAAATATCTGAGTGTGCGAGTTTGTGTGTGTTTAGTATGTGTGTGTGTGTGTACGTCAACGCCAGCGCTGCCAAGTTAGTTGGTGCTGCTAAATACAAATACAATCTAGAGTTAGTTAATCAAACGCCATTTTTTCGTTATACTTCTTCGCCTAACCAATAATATCGCCGGCAATAAATTTGCCACAAGTCTTTTGTATGCCATTACAAATACAAAAATAGTTACATCATCGTTACACAATAATAATAATAATAATTATAATAATAATAAACATAAGACTAACATACATAGATTATTATTACTTATACAATATACAGTGCAATTCACAAATGAAATTCAAAATATTTAAACAATCAAGCATAAATTTGAACTAAATACTTGTTTAAATTTACAAATTTAAACTAACAAATTGCTTAAATTTACAAATTTAAACTAACAAATTGCTTAAATTTATAAATTTAAACTGAAAGAGTTGCTTAAATGTATAAACAAAACTTGCTAACTGCTAATTGAATTATTTATGGCTGTCAACAAAAGAAATAAGCCCAATTTACTTTTCCAAGTGTGTCTAAGCTTGTGAACTGCACTGTATTCGTTGAAAAATTCGCTAAAACCCGAATCACTCTAAAGCTAAACTAAAAAAATATCAATCGAATCACAAAATTCACAGAAATCGAGTGTTGCACAAATAAAATAAAAACAACGAAACTAAAATTGAGGATCGGGTTTTTCCAGAGTTGGAGTTGAGTCTATCTGTTTGTCTGTGTTGTTGTCTTTTTGTTGTTGTATATTTGTTGTATATTAGCAGCAGGGCAGCGGCAGTCGCTGGGGGAGCAGCAGGCAAGGAAGCTTGGGCGTTGTTAGCATTGTTAGCGTCAGGGCTGCGATGTTCTTTTTGTGGTTGTTAATTGGAAGTGTTAGCCGCAGCAGCCTGGTGCTGCGCCAGTGTCACCTGGCATGATTGCTATTGGCAGTCTGTGCCTTTGGCTGTTTGCCTGCGCCAGAGCCAGCTGCTCCACTTCCAGCTGCAGCTGCGCCTCCCGCTCCAGTTTCTCCTCCTGCTCCTCCAGTTGAGCTGTGCGCGTCTGCTGCTCGTTCACCCCGCTGATGATGATGGTGATTGCTGTGATGATGATGGTGACGTCGCCCGCCTCGATAATGCCGTCGATTGTGATGCTGATAGTTGTTGTTGGTGGGCTCGGGAAGGATGCGTTGCGTCTCCTGCACGACGGGCGCAAATGTGCTGACTGCTTGTGGCTTTGTCAGCTGATTGCTTGAACTGCTCGCCCCTGGCTCTTGTTTCCGAGCAGCATCTGCCTCCTCGCGACGTCGTCGTCGACGCACATCCTCCTCGGTCTCGATGGCAATCACATGACCCGCTTCCGCCTCGGCATCGATGATGGCGCCGCGACTCTTCTGCTGCAGATACAATTCGGACATCCTCTGCTGCATTTGTCGCAGCTCCTGTGTGACCTGGAAATCGGGTGCGTTCTCCAACTCCGATGGGGGCATGGCGCACTTAAGACTATCAGATTCATCGCAGATATGCTCCCGGCAAACGGGACACAGAGCTTGAAAAGCATCCGCCGTTTTCTGTAGCCAGCCGGGCAACTTGTCGTACTCCTCCTTGTAGCTGCGACGCAGCGCATTCAAATGCCTCGCCAGGCAGTAGCTGTGCAGATAATGATAGCATTCGGTGCGCGTGAACTCATCCCCCTCACTGAACCCGTACAGACAGATGACACACTGGCCACTGGGCAGATTGCTGCCCGTTAAATGTTCGCGCACCACTTCGATCAGATCAAAGACGACAGAGAATCCAATTGATGACTTGATCTTGGCATTGCATGCACTGCGTATGGCCTCGAGACGGACATCGTCCAGTCCACGTGGACGCAGCAGCTTAAATGTGGGACTCACATCCGGGTAACCAGGCGGAGGAAGCACTTGGAGAGTCACACAAATATATCGCTGTTCATCCTCCTCGCCGGTCAGCGGCAGCACAGTCGTCTCAATCACATCCACAGCACCACTAACCAAAACATAACATAAATATAGATACACATATATAGTTATATACCAATTCCCGATCTCACCTGTCGCTGCGCATTATTCGCACATCATCCATGAGAATCGCTTCCAGCGACTCCAATTCCTCGTCAAGCAAACTGTGCAGCAGCAAAGCAAATTAAAGACTCGCAAAACAGACATAATACTCTCTATTCTACGCTACTTACGTCTCCATTTTCGTTGTTCGCTTTTTGTTGCTGTGTGTTAAATGATTCAACTTCGAATTGCCTAAAATATATCACAAAAAAAAAATCGATTGAGACAAAAATTTTGCGCCTGACAACAACAACTATCATGTGACAGTCGCAGCGAAACGCCGAATGACACTCACAGCGAGTGCACACGTTTAGCACTCGCGCCATCTAGCGTGTTGGAGCTGAAACATGTATATGCACTGCTTTTAACACAGTTACTACACTGCTTTAATGTTGAGGTTATGTTACGAGGTTTTGACATTTACGTAGGCATAAGCGCCATCTGGAGTGATGGGCTGCAAAATGTACATACACTGCTTTTAACAGCCGTGTTTATAAACTACTTGCTTTAGCAGACTGTTAATTCAAATATAAATTCAAGCACAACTTTCAACAGTTATTATCATGGAGAAAATGGTGCGTTTTTGAAAGCAAATAACTTTTTAATTAGATACTTTTTAATAATAACTTTTAATTATTATTTTCAATTTGAAAATTCGTTTTTTTTTTTTTAAATGCATGCAAACACTGTAACCCACAAATCCTTCTCGACAAACAACTGTCAAGCGGGGCTTATATTTTTTCATTAATGCTATGCACGTTTTATGTATTAAAAGTTCATAATTACAAGTTATCAGATGAAGTCCAAAATATTATATTTCTTAGCTTACCACCACATACGCTAATGCTCTCTCTTTCGCTCTTTCTCTTTTTTTCTCTCTCTCTATTTCTCTCTCTCTCTCTCTCTCTTACACTCTCTTTGGCGGCATTCCGACATCTTTGAACCCCCTTTTCCATCCTGCTGCTCATTTAGTTGCGCATGCTTTTTGTTCTTCATTTGAGAAATTTGGTATTCTAGCCAAAATAATAATTTACTCGCTTGGTATTTGAGCAGCAGCAAAAATGTCTATGCAAGAGTCGAAAGGACTTTCGCCTTTTGCCGCCGAAGTGCGTCAATTCAAAGTTTGGTGGTGGAGGTGAATTTCTTCTACGCTTTTCACCTCACCACACACACGCAGCGCACCGGTGCAAGTCGCTCGCCTCGTTGCCTCATTGCCTCGTTGTATCGAATGAAAGAAACGCAATCGAATGTAAAAAGCCATTGTCGTCGTCGCTGCTGTTGAATGAAATAGCATTTGCAGCATTTTCGGTGCTCGGCGCCAAGCGACTGAATTCAGTTTACAACAGAAAGCACAAAGCAACGGTCGTCAAAATTAAGCAAAGCTCCGCGAAAATTACAAAAATTCAATCCAAAAAAAAATTACAAAAAGAGTGTGACAAATTTAACGCAAATTTGTTTGTCCAACAAAAAAAATATATTACGTATTTGTGTGTGAGTGTGAGTGAGTGCTGGAAATTCCACAAGTTAAAGCGCACGAGGAGAATAAAACGGCGAGCTGTGCGGAAAAAATCCGCCCTTAAATTAAAAGAAGCTAAGCCAACTCAAAGTTTGGTACGACCAAAAAAAAAAACCCAAAGAAAGAAAGATGGAATAGAATAGCGCAAAGAACTTTTATCCTGACGTGTCCTGCGCACGCAGCACATGCAAGGAAACACACACACACACACACATGGAACAAAAGGATGCACGTGCTTTTGCCTTAGCCGAGTGTTCCGACAACTTATTTTTAGTTTTTTGTCTTTTGTTTGTTTTAGCATTTTTGTGCTAAAGAAATTAAAGCAAAAATTGAGATCAACAATCAGCAAATTATTTGCATACTATGCAAATTTGTTTTTCTTTTATACATAAATTCGATAATGTGAAACAAACAAAAAAAAAGAAAAAGCAACTTATTAAAGCAGCACGTGTTTTTTTTTTGTTACAACCATTCAGCTAGCTGAATAGTTTTTTTTATAAACATCTTTATGTAATTTTGAGCAAATCATCTGATTGACTTTTGCATAACTCAAACAATTTTGAGGCATGGAAAATGCCATATACCAAATATGATATTTATATGTATGTGCATTTCAAATATTCTCGAGAGCAATTTCGGTTGATTTTTCTAAAAACTTTTCACGCCTGCTCCCGCTTGCTCTCTCTCTCTCTCGCTCGCTTCCTCCCACTCTCTTTCTCTGTCTTCTCTCTCTCTCACTCTCTCTGTCTAACGCTCTCATCTTTCTTGTGTGGTGAAGGGAAATTGCATTGAGGCTGGCAATGGCATTGGCTGGGGGTTGTTCTGGCCAAAAGTAGAAAGAAAAACCAAATACCCAAAAGCTCACACCCCAAAGCAGCTTCCCTTAACCCCCTTCCACTTGGACTCAGATACACAGCAGCCCAGAAACCAAACAGTTGATGCGTTGCCAAAAAATACAAAATGGAACTGCTATCTTTGGCATGCCGAAGTTTACATACCCTTGCTGATGCCACCTAAATAAACATAGTATTTGCAATATATTTATATAATATACATATATTTAAAAATTTGCAAATAACATAATCTTGATTTATATACCACGGCAGCACTAAGAGACAGAGACTCTGTCTCAAAAGTTAAAATACCCTTTGCAAAAAAAGAGCTAAGTGAACTTTGTGCTTGGCTGATTGCATTTTGGCCCTGGCAAATGCCAATTTCCTTGCTTTCTCCCCCCTCCTCCTGCACGAGATTGAGAGCGAAAGTGCTGCTACCTTATGTATATATAGTTGAGATGCTCTATATAAGGCAATAATTTTCTTGTTTGCCTTTTTTTTAATGCATTTACAAATGCAACTGTCGACCTGAACAGTTTTTGTTATCGGTATGTAGTTGCTCATAAGTAAAGTCAGAGCTTATTTCAAGGTACTCGTAATGCATTTATGATATACAAATAAATATATAGATAAATATTTGCGGTGATTTATCAACTGCATTCTAGTGGTGAATAATCACAGGTTTCCATAGAAACAGCTGAGTTGTGTTACTTTTCAAATAGATCGACTAATACCACTCCTCTATATTCAAGATTAGAAATATAGAATGATCCAGACGGGTGTCTTTCAAAAACTTTCCATAATTCTATCGTTAGGCTGTTAGATTTGATTACCTGCATTGTGTGTTCACATAAGTATTGAATTTAACTACACCAAAGTAAGGGATGCATAACCAATTTTCTATGAAACACACAACCATTGCACGGAGCAGTTAAAGCTGAAATCAGTTAAATCAGATTCAACTGGCTTCAAGTGCCGCCAACCAGTCCAGTCCAGTTCAGTTCAGTTCAGTTCGACTCTTGCAATTATTAAGTCTAACAGATTTCCCAGGAAGTCAAGTCCATTTGGCTCTAACGTGGTACAATCAAGGCCAAACAGAGACAGAGAGAGAGAGAGAGAGAGTGAGAGAGAGAAAGGGAGAGCAGAAGCCGTAAACGTTTGCTGTACTTGAATCTCACTTATCGAGTATATTTCATAGATTTTCGGCGCCATTTCTGCCTTGGCCAAGAACTT
The DNA here is from genome assembly GCA_035044105.1 of Drosophila nr. perissopoda 5 BK-2023a. Classification (NCBI taxonomy): domain Eukaryota; kingdom Metazoa; phylum Arthropoda; class Insecta; order Diptera; family Drosophilidae; genus Drosophila; species Drosophila nr. perissopoda 5 BK-2023a. The sequence goes on from JAWNMK010000126.1 coordinate 1,393,790, forward strand.
GCATTTATTGTTAGCCAGAGAGAAAAACAAGCAAATATCAGAAAACTTTGGATAAGAGCAAAGGCCAAATGGCAAATAACTAACGGACAAGAGTTGTACTTGCCAAGCTAATTCGAGCATTGCCAAACTAAAAATAGCATTGCAAAATTAAGCAAATTAGAAAAGGGAAAAATAATTGCAACTATTAAAATTTTGTAATGCGAAAAAGACCCCATTTGGCATTCGATGTTTACAAGTGCGGCGACTGTGTTTGAAATTCTCAGAAGAAAAGCTATGAAACGTGCAAACCGATTGCATGAATTGAATTGAATGCATTTTATAAGCAATCAAACTGCATGATTTATGTAGAGTAGCAATTGCAACCAGACATCCCCCACCCCCCCCACCCAATGCCCCTCTTCAGTTCCGACCATATCAGGTCACATTTCATATTTGTATAGGCTACCTCGATTCGCTTATCGATTTGGCCTGACAAACACGCCATGTCAAATGCTCTTAGTCTCTCTCCCAGACCTTGTGTCCCCCGGGTGCCATATCCGTCGACCCTTTCTTGTGTCAATGTGTGCGTGTGCGTGTGTGTGTTGATGGGATTTAAACTTTGCCAGTAACAGCTTTAAAGCAACCCCCCGCGAGCCTTGGGCTTGTCAAGCTGACAGGGGGTTGAACCTGATATACTCTGTATTCATAATTTTAAGTAAAAATTAGGGTATGTGCTTGGGCAGTTATTTGTGTTAAATGAGATAGGGATATTTTGGGTGTGTCTATAATCCATGTCCTTGATCAGCACTAAAACCTTATTGGATTCTGTGTATTGCTTTATATTTACTTATAGAAAAGTCTATTAATTTAATAGGAAATTCATACATAAAAATAATTGCACAAATATTACAAATTCACCAATAAGAATATGCAGATGGAAAATTTGATTTTATGCATCTGTATTAAAAATAAAATAATAAAATAATATTGATAAATATAAATTAGTAAGCAAATTTTAACTGATACATAAAATATTAATATTACATAAACCGCAGACTTTGTCTTAAGATATATTCTTTTTATGAGCACATAATCAAAATTAAATAGTCTCATCAATGTAGTTAATTTGCTTTCTCCTCTATAAATTCGAATAGGGCATCTGCAAGTCGAGCATGCTTGTTCCCACAGTGCTCATTCGCTTGTTTTGAATACAATTTGGCACGACGCAATTTCGTATTGTCCTTTATATTCGGTGAATTTTAAGTTGAACCGAAAACGACACTAATACAAATGCACAAGCGGCAAGCTTTTTGCCACCACGTGTGCATGTCTGTATGGGTGTGTGTGAGATGTGTATGTGTGTGTGTGTAAGATAGGTATACATATGAAGGTAGCGTCGGTTTTTGGGGAGTATTCGCTTGGTATATTTCCATTCATTTCAAATGTATTTTTGTGTCAGGTAACAAAAAAGCGAAACTTATTTTCAGCTGATGAATTTTCGCTGTTTGCAGTGCGCTTTGCGGTTATGTAACGGACAAGGACGATATAGATATAGATATAGATAGAGTAAATCTAGACTAATGTGTATAAGGCCAATTGTTTAGCTAAGCTTTTGGTTATTTTTAACGACAAGGCTGTCATAAACACAACAACAAAAAGTACCACTTGGCCTTTGTTCGACTGGCAGGCTATTATTGAGTAATTTCCTATAAAAATGATTTAAGTATTGTTTTGCAGACCACTTAGCCACCAACTAAAGCACACAAACACACACTCATAGGAGCTGACAGTGCCAGGGCCAGACGTGTCCTGCAAAAGCAAAAATAAGAAGAAAAGAAAAGAAAAACAATGTGGACAGCTTGAGCTTTATTTAGCAAAAAGCCGGCAAGGCAAAACGAGGAGGTTAGGGTGCTCTGGTGGTACAGCTGCAGAGGTGACTTTAAGTAAACAACAAATTGCGACGCAAAAATCAGTGTTAACGAACAACAAGAACAGTAGCTCATAGTTCAGGACTCTCAGTTTACGTAACACAAATGGGATTGTGTAATCAATGTCGAGCGAGAAGCAAAAAAAGATAGAAAACGCAAAGCGGCAACAACAACAACAACAACAAAAACAATTCGAACAACATGACTGGGTCAAGGGTGTTGGTCAGAGGTGTGGGGGGTGGTGGGCGAACACAGGACACAGGAAACTTGACTCTTACTTTTATTATTTCCGGCTCCTTTTGCTTTTTATTAGTGCACATTAAACAATTGCAATTAAGGTCCCTCTTTGACATAAGACGACCCCACTGGAAATTGAACTAAATACGCAATTGCCGTTGGTTGGGCAGCCAAAGACGTCATAGCGCATTACGTATACGCAATGTTCACCCACACACACACACTCATACATAAGGAATGTGTGTTTTATACAGACTACAGAGCACCTAGGCGCATTTTCCCATCAATGAAGCGACTGCCACAGCAGCAGGATGCCAAAAAGAAGAAAAGCTCTTTTTTTGGTCAGCTTTCACACTCTTTCTCTCTCGCTCTCTCTCTCTGTCTCTCTCTCTTTCTCTTGTTGCTGTGCTCTCTTTGTGGTGAGTTTTGTCTGCTGCTTCTTGCTGCACAGCTGCTGCCACACACACGCACAAACAGCCACTCACAATGTCTGCTCTCTTACTTTCTGCTTTCTCACTCTCTCCTTACACCCTTCTCTCTCTGTCTCTCTCTCTCTCTCTCCTTTTTTGTGCATTTGTAGCTTCCGTTTGTCGACATTTTACTACGTCAGCATGCGAGACGAGCCTCCAAGTAAATAGAACACAATACATAGTCACACTAGGTTATATACACATGTATACGTTTACATATATACACACATATGTAAATGTATTTGTGTGTTTTGTGTGCCTTTTGGCTGCCTTGCAACGACCTTCTGCCATAGATATTTTTTTGGGGTTACTCAACACTAAGCAACACGTTAATTTTTGACTGCAGTTTTGCAAGCAGACGTCAACTTCGACAAGTAACTGCAAAACTGTTGCAGTTAGTTTTGGGGTTGTAAACGCACACACACAAACATATGTGCTTCTATATATTTATAGCTTGCCTATCTATGTGTGCACTTTAATTAGCTGTGACCTTGTGACATTACGAGCCATGGACAAAAGCTGTTGACATTTAGCTAAACTAGAGCTGAAAAAACAAGAATTATAAAAGGGTACCTGAACTTTTGTGGGGGTTAAATGTAAGCTGTTTGGCTTTGAATGTTTATACAGATTATACAAAAATAACACATGCTCCCACTGAGAAATGGTCATGAAATATATACATAATCTTACAACATTTTTTACGATCGGAAGCTGTTTTTTGAGTGTGCCAGTGCCTTGCATAAAAGGCAAAATTACTTAAGGCAGGCCGACCATTACTAACTTAATAATTTTAAGCACAAAACACGAAGTTTCCTAATGACACGCAATTAAGTCGACAATTGAGTTAAGGCCGATGGCACCCACGCGCAAAATAACCACTCGAAAGCACAGCCCAAGGACGATGGAGCCACAAAAATGGCAAACTATTACCGATTTACATATTTATAATCTCAGGGGTAACCCACACAGAAACCAACACACACACACACACACGTACATACGCACATATGTATATAGCTCTAGTTATTGATCAAACAGCTCGAGTGTCCTCAAAGAGTTACATGCTGTGTGTGTGTGCGTGGGAGAGGGATAGAGAGAGGGGAGTAAGCGAGAGAGAGTCAAATAACTAGAATAAATAAAGTAAACTATACTGCACACTATAATTACTAAGACAGCGATGGTCCCCGACTAGGTAATGCTCTGCAAATAAATCTCGCAAATATTGTGAAATTATTATCATATATATAAATATTAAAAAAGAAAGTCCACAATGCTGAAGTCTATCTATCTATTAATGTGCATCAGGAATGTATATATACTTTAACTGAATACTTATTAGAAAACTAGAAATAAAGTCCAGTAAGCTGAATTTACGATATTGATTAAAAATATAGTTGAATATAGTTCAGTTTATAACTGCATAATAAAAATAATATTAAAATTTGCTGTCTGTTACAAACACATACACCACTCTAAAATACACCACTACTACTCCTTTAATTAGTGCAGGGTATAATAACCATGTTTGAAACTGAGCTGTAGATTAAGTACATGCAACAGCGCGTATTCATTTTTGCCATATGTCATGTGGCATACAAATTCTGCAGAGACTGCATACACTCACTCACTCACTCACACACTGACACACTCATTATTATTTTATGCCAATGGAAATTTACTGCAACTTGAGAAAAGCTAATCCAACCACTTTGGCTTATACATAGAAAACGGCTCGTTGGAAAGGAAATCGTAGTCAGTTAACATCCAGCGTTGATGGCAGCCACAAAAATTATTGATGCACCGCGAAACGGCCATGAGATGGCGCCCCTGAACACTAGGGCCAGGGGCGATGGCACCCATGGAGTGACCATTGTCCTGACCGCACCGCAACGCAACTCGGTGCAATCTGTGGATATACCAGGGGAACCGGATCGTGCCGCGTGGAGCGGCAAGATGCAGTTCTTTCTCAGCATTATCGGCTATTCGGTGGGCCTTGGCAACATCTGGCGTTTTCCGTATCTGTGCCAACAGAACGGTGGCGGTGAGTATATTCCACGATATTTTGCCATATCACATTATCGGGCTTATCAGTTTACCCAACCGTCTCCAGTAACAGTCGTCGTTCGACCAAATATTTGCAATATGTTGCACTTTATTTTTGTTTCGCACACGCGTGCGGCGAAGCCAAAACACCCCGTTTAACCTGACAAGTTCTAATTACACTCAAACTGAGGTGCGACGCTGAAAAATCTAATTACTTCTAATGCGCTTGCTCATATTGCTCATAGGTGCAGTCCCTGCCAGGGCTGGATTAAGGCGCTAAACAGCTGGGTGCGTTTTTTCATAGCTATAACTTTGTCAATAGTGTTTCGAGTTTCATGTTCAAATTCTATCCCAAAAATAGCAGAGGGAACGGGTCAAATCTTTCTAAAACCATGACTTACTCCAAATTGATCTGATTTTCAAAAACCAATCCTTTTTTTTATTATCATGATTTAGACTTCAGTTAAAATTGAAAACATGTTTGGTAGTCAAAATTCAAATAAAAGTCCGCAGTCTATTGTAGTCATAGCTTCTTTTTGTATTATTCTCATTAATGTGCAAATCCGCTCCTGTTTGCCATGCACATGCGAACGAATACAACCGATATCGAGTGTCGGCCGTAGATAATCAAATGCGCTGCTTTGACAACAACATTATGAGACTTAATGTGATCTAATTGCATAGCTTACATTGGGTGAATTTGTGTAATGACGGAGCCAGTTGGAAGGGAAAGGGTAGTTTGCACATGACTTGTCCGCCTGCCGGAAGAGCTTAATTGGAGGGGGGGCCCATTTTTTGGGGGCGGGATTGGGTTGGGTTGGGTTGGGCTGGGCTATGCGCCTCGTGGCAAACGCCGCATTTTTATTGAAAGACACATTCCAAGCGTAAATCCCATGCGATTCTAATTCAATTACGAGCGAACGAGACAAAAATAAAAGAAGCCGCCCATAAATAAAGCGAAGTGTGAATACACTGCAAACAAAGAGTGCTTTGACTATTTGGGATTTCCATTTTGGTTTTGCAGGTGCATTTCTGATACCCTTCATGATAATGCTAATACTGGAGGGCATACCCCTGTTTCTCATTGAGCTGGGCATGGGCCAGCGTATGCGTCTGGGTGCTTTGGGTGTGTGGAACACCATACATCCCTGGCTGGGCGGCATTGGCATCTCCTCGTGCATTGTCACCCTCTTTGTGGCGCTCTACTACAACGTGATTATCACGTGGGTCTTCTTCTATCTATTCAACAGTTTTCGGGTGAGTTGAGCAATGGGAATAGAATTATTCCCAAACTAATACATTTTTATTTTATATAGTATCCGCTGCCCTGGTCCACCTGTCCGACCAATGGTAGTGGCATTGTTCTGGAGGAGTGCGCCAAGTCGTCAGAGACGACATATTTCTGGTATCGCACCACTCTGGATGCGGCACCCTCGATGGATGAGCCGGGTGGCTTTAAATGGTGGATTGTGCTGTGCCTGCTGCTCTCGTGGACCATTGTCTTCTTCATTGTGATGAAGGGCATCCAGAGTTCCGGCAAGGTGGTCTACTTCACCTCACTCTTTCCCTACATCGTGCTGACCATCTTCTTCATACGGGGCATAACACTGCGGGGCGCCGGCGCCGGACTGATGCACATGTATACGCCGAAGGTGGAGAAGCTGCTGGAGCCCACGGTCTGGCTGGATGCAGCCACTCAGGTCTTTTACTCCTTTGGTCTGGCCTTTGGCTCATTGATCGCCTTCGGCAGCTACAACACGCCCAAGAACAATTGCGTCCGGGATGTGCTTTTGGTGTCGGTATGCAATGCCGTCACAGCCATCTATGCCAGTGTCGTCATATTTGCCATACTCGGCTTCAAGGCCACCGTCAATGTGGATCGCTGTATTGCCGGGTGAGTTCTTCCCATCGAATACACTGGTATCAATTATATGTATATCTTAGACAGTATCAATAGGGAGTCATGACTAGCCCTTATGGTCTATGATAACAGACAGTGAGCTCTCATTGTCTCTGATATCAGAGTGATGATTATAGGACATAAAATGATTTCTTGCGCCACGCATTTCAGGCTTCTTTTTAATCAATAAATTTTTAGAATATCTGGAATTAAGAAGAAATTTGAATAATTAATTTATGAAATTGTAAAGTAGAGATTGCTTGGTATTGGTCGTTAACAATCTGCTAACAGAGTAACTCCTAGTCGATCCCTCTCGTCTCAAGCCATTCTCCATCTTTGGGTCAATTTTTGGGGTTCGGTGTCAGTGGCTCTTTGGCTCATTTGGCAAGTTCAACCGCATTTGTTAGCGACCAGCTCGATGAATGGTGGGTCAATAAATTAGTCAATCAGTTGGTCAGTTGGTCAGTCTGTCAAATAGTCAATCAGTCAGCCAGCTAGTCCATCAACCAGTTGTAACCGGCATTAGGCGGCGGCATTTGCCTATCTTTAGATTTGTTGTTTATTCATTGATAGGCCAATCGATACGCGTTCGTCTCTCTGTCTGCTTGTCTATCAATTTGTTTCAATTAATGGCCGCTGCATAGGTTTCTGCAATGTCCAACCCCCCACCTCCCCTTCCCCCCAACAGCCCCCCCTTGAGTTATTGACAGCTGCTCTTGAACTATTTGCGTGGCCCATTCAAGTCGAGGGTCTGCCCAAGGCATTGAGGCCATTGTCTGGATAAATGAATGTTTGCAACCGATACTAGCTGGTTATTCAACAAATGCTGAACTCATCCAATATTTATTTATAGCAATACGGATATACTTGTGAAGAATGCGATTCTGCCCTCCAAGAATGTCACCAGCGATGAATACGATTCTGCCATGCAAAAAATCAATGGCACTGAATTCACAGCACTGCAGCTCAGTGAGTGCAGTCTGTCCAAGGAGCTCGACAATGTGAGTATGAATAAAATATTAATATTAATCATAAAAGGCTAGTTGAACGATATAATAATGTATGTTAGATAGCAATTATATCTACTTTCATTATGTACAACTTTTGGCTATTTCCTGGCATTATTTGTATATACATTTGAAAACATTCTCAAAATTCCTATCTGACTTTTATATCTCTTCTTTTCCCCCTATCCACTCTTTAGGCCGCTGAGGGTACTGGCCTGGCATTCATTGTGTTCACGCAGGCCATCGTTGAGCTGCCCGGCGCCCCCTTTTGGGCGGTGCTGTTCTTTACCATGTTATTATCGCTGGGCTTGGGCTCACAGATTGGCATTCTTGAGGGGATGCTGTGCACATTGTTCGACATAGACATCATCAAGCGGGTTAAGAAACAACATGTCACTGGTGTGGTATGTCTATTCTGCTTCATTGTCGGTTTCATCTTCTGCACAGGTGCCGGCGAATATTGGCTCAAGATGTTTGATTCATTTGCCGGTACAATTGGTTTGGTTGTTGTTGCACTAATGGAAATGATTGCAGTTATCTTTATCTATGGACACGAGCGGTAAGTAATGCCCTGAAAATAATCGAATAAAAATAATTAAAATAAATCAAATAATTTCACAGCTTTACTGAGGATATCTATCAGATGACAGGCTATAGACCTGGCATTTACTGGCAGTGGACTTGGCGCTATATTGGCCCAGTTATTATGGTCTGCATTTTGGTCTCTTCAGTCGTCTTTATGGTCATACGTAATCCCACATATGGAGCCTGGAATGCCGACTTGGTAGGATAATTACTCTGAGCCATGTTCTATATCATTTGCTAATTTCTCATCATTTTGTGTAGGGTGTTGTGGAGCAAAAGTCGTATCCGAATTGGGTTATGGGCGTTGCCTTGGCCATGATCATGGCTGGTGTGCTACCCATGCCTATTGTGTTCCTCATGCGCAGCTTCCAGTGCCTCAAGGTTGATCTGGACATACACCAGGGCTCCATTAGACGCAATGAGACGACCGCCTCCACCAAGGAAATGATTGACAATGATGATGATGTGAGTTATATTGCGTTTAGATCAAGATTTAGTCTTCTTTTTTTCTGTATAGTACTTGTTACTTTAATTTGTTGTGTTTGTTTTTTAACGTTTCAAATATAATGATGCGTCCCTTAAGCTAAGATTCTCTCTATAAATGTAACTAATTGTGTCTTTCTCTCACTTAATGATTCACCCCACACATTTACGCTTGTTTCTCTATCTTATTAATAATGCTTCAACAAAATACCAAAACTATACCAAAAAAAAAAACATAATTCACGCTCATTTTGCGGTCAATGTCGTTCAGAATTTGAGTCCGGATATGCCACCGCAAGATTCATTGGCGACACGCTTCACAATTGGAGACTTTGAAGTAAGTTCTATGTTGTCCCGAAAAACCCAGAAAGATACCCATCCACCCATAACCCAATCCCAAAACACACACCTCATTAACTAGCTGCTAATCACATAATTCTCTAATTTCTTCTCTCTCTATTTCTTGTGTTGTACTCATTCAGAACTAGAAACTAAAGAACTAAACACGTTTTAAGCATCCAACAAAAACAATACCTAACCTAACCTTAACTAACTCAAAAATAGCCTCCCAAAAAACAAAACAAAGAACTAATAGCGTTGCAACGCCTGGCACACACGCAGTGAGGATACAAAATTCACGCGCCGTCTGCCTGACTAGAAAGCCCCAATCAAAAAAAAAAATATATATAGCTCACACATAAAGCGTTACGTAACGATTCGAACCGATCCGAAATCGCCATTAAGTAATATATACTATAAATACTTTTAAAGCGCACAGCAACTAACTTAACTAGCAAAAACAATCGCAATGCCATTTAAATGTATCTCGTAGATCTCATAACTACAGTTCGATAAACGATAAGCTTCGATAACGCCTTCTTTACAAGAACAAAAACAAGGAATACCAAAAACGTAAACAAATCAAGGCGTTTACAATTATTTACCAGCAAAAATTAGTTTAGTGTAATGTTTATAAACTAAATGATAACCTCAAGTTTTAGACAAGTAACGTTCATCTAGAAAACAGCTCAATGCTTAGGCTTAGGGACTGTTTCAAACCTCGAGGCTAACGAAATGAAACATTTAATTCGGCCATTGACGGTTCAATAATGCATACCAAAAAGGTAAAGTAAATTATTTAGTACTAAAATTATCTAAATCAATTTCTTACTTTACATTTCTTTGTTGTTCTCCTGTTTTTTATTTACTGTTATTTGTATTCGTTCCGAGTTCGTAATTGTTTTTCAACAGTTTTGAAAAAGTTTCTATGTACTTAAGCAAAACTGCCGACGCAAGCGCTGCATGCAGCGCCATCTGTTGGCAATTAATAATAAGTGTTGCTTCTAGTGAGCTTTTTGTCAGCTTAAAGCTTTATGTTATCAAGTATACGACCAGCGCGCTCATAGTTTTTGTGTTCATAATTAAATAAATGAAGATTAATATTTATTATGATTTAAAAATATATAAATATTTATATATATATATATGTATATATCCAATGATTTGAAGATTTAATTTCTTATACTTATCATGGGAATTTGTAATTCATTGTTTTATTTACTATAATCACAGGACGACGATGAGAATGATGAGAATGATTTCAGTGGACCTGCGTTGGGGGGTCATGTGAAGACCCAGAGCGATTTCTCCGAAGATGATGAGGAGGATAAGCCCATGACTATGCGTATGATGATGATGCGACCAACAACAGCAAAAACAACAAGGACAACAGCAACAACGCCCATCAAAAATCAGGGCGGCAATCATCTAAATGTGCCAACAAGCAGAAAGCAAGACTACAACAAGAAGGATGCCTACGATGTGTAGGAAGGCTACAATGCTAGAATGGTAGGAGGGTAAGCATATCCTAAGGGAAGGAAAGAACTAATTATATATACAACAACATGCTATATATATAGAAATCGGATGCTGCGAACGAAGAAGCGCAAAAACATTTATATATTTACAATAAGTATTTTAACATAATTATACTTAAAACTTAACGTTAAGCTAAGGAAAAAGTTTGCAAAAATAATAACAGGAAGTTTAAGAAAATTATAAATATGTAAATCGAAAAATTGTTAAAAGAAAACATTTCAAAATACACACGCATACACTCACACACTCAAAAACACTCACACACATACTAAACCATGTACAATGAGCTACAATTGAACTAAAAAAAAACGGGTTTTGATGATGAAAAGTTGATGAAAATTGTAATTTCTGTTGCTGTAGCATTTAGTTGAAAATTGTTTTTAGGCTTTAACTGTTGAGCACAATTGAAATGTATTTGTGTCTTTAAAAACCATATATATACACATACTATACACATATATACTACTATATAACCCAGTTTTAAACCCTGCCTAGCCATGAGAACTTTGATTGCAAAACGCTTTTTGTAGTTTAAGCCCCTTAAAAAAAGAAAACTTTAACCAAACGCATTTCCAAAGAGTTTAACTCATTATTTAATTTACTTAGTAGCATTCAGTTTCTCAAGTTGAACTTATCACACCCAAATATTTATTCAGTTTAGCTCTATAACAAAATAACTAAATAATATAATTATGTTGTAATGCAAAGTATTGTAATAATAATATGAATTAATTCAAAATGTAATTTGAATAAGATGGACAAATTTTAAGCAAGTTGAAATATTAAATAAAGAAATTCTAGTTCAGTTGTTAACTGCAAAAAAATTAAAAGAAAATTAAAAACGTTAAAAACCTTCTTTTTAAAAATCCAAAAATATTAAAAAACTACACATTGATAAAAAATAAATAACATAAAAAGTTAATGGAAGAGGAAGAAAAATAGTATGACATGTGTGATATTCTAAATAATATCCTCGTATTGTAGTCTTAAGCAAACATCATCAAAAATATGAACCAATTGATTTTCTTTACGTTTTTCAACACTGTTATTTTGTTTACATACAGCCACTTCTATTTAACCCAATATTATCATAATTTTTGTTTTTTCTGCATACACATAGAGTGCAGTTCCTCAAACCATTTTTTTTTAACACTCACCAAAAAACACACTGAAACTATTTTCTTATATTCAAAACGAAAACAAACAAAAAAAGAAAAAAAAACAAAATAATAAAAAACTGCTGTGAATAGTTTTAGTGGTTGTAAAATTCTATTACAAACAGAAGATGAAAAATTACATCAAATGCAAAAAAATTATGAATAATTATAAATAAATATAGTTTGTAAGGCGGCAGTAAACTCAGATCAAACCAAAAAAGAAAAAAGAAAAAGAAATCATCTAAGTTCACTTTGAGCAGGTTCTAAAACATAATCCTAAACCTATTTCCACATTCGGTTTCCGCAAAGCACTGCAACAGGTTTTTTTTGATAAACAATCCACAGACACAAAAACACCCTCATTCTTAGATAAACTCAAATGGAATTCGGAATTTCGGATAACTGTAATCAAAAGAATATGGAACATTTCGAAGTACTCGTAAACGGCAAACGTTAAAGACAATAAGACATAAAAATAGTAAACCAAAAAAATAATGAAATACTTATGATATGAGCCTCGTCGAGATGTGGAAACGTGGGCCACCGACTTGACAAATTCGATGAAGGCGCAGAAAACTTTATACTGAGATTTTTATTTCTAATTTTTCGACAAAAAATAGCAATTAAAAAAACGACCTTTTTCCTTTTCTATAAATAGTATCTGGGTGGGTTAAATAAAAAGAAATTTCCCACCCCAAAGTTCGAAGAAAGTACCTTGCGAATACACAGGTCGTTGGTTAGTTGGGTTAGTTGATAAGCTTTTAGACGGAGAGCTAGAGCAAAGAAGCGTACGAAATCGAAAGGGGGTTAGAGAGGGAGTTAGAAAGCCAAACAGTTGTTTTGTATATGATAGTTATAGCCAAGTATATATATACACATATATATATCTGAAATCTGTTGAACGCAGCAAATCGTACTCAAAGATATATATATATAAATTAACGTACTCATAAGTGTTAGACAAACATAACGCTCCATAGAAGAAGACCACAGTTTAAAGAAAAAACCCCATCACATCATATCCTCGCAATTGAAAAAAAGTGAAAACCGTTAACGAAACCAAATAGTTACCAAAATGAAATTTTAAGTGTATAGTTTATTCACACCTACTCTCTTAAAGTCGAAACATGCGAAACTATAAATGTATTGTATATCAATTATTATTGTCGTAGTGCTTAAGAGAACTAAACGATATATACATACATATATAAATGATATGCGAAAAATGGACTCGTGTAAATTGATTGATTGTATTTAAAACTTATGTGAAACATTATTATGATATACGCAGGTAAATTATTATTAAAATACAACAAATATAATGAAATAGTGCGTTAAGTTCAAAGACGAAGAGCAAAACCGAAAAAGTCTTCTGAGTTTTATTTAATGGGCTTGGAACTTATGCATTTGCTACCTTTAAGTGTTCTATCAAAATTAGTTAACAAACTAATTTATACCTATCAAATGAAATGCTTTCTTTTTCATATGATTGTCACATATACATCGACACAGATTAGGCTTATCTGTGGGTTCAAGTTTCGACTGCCTGAATTGAATTGGTGTTTGCAGCTGTGCAAAAGTCCCTCTCTCTCTTTCACTATCTCAGTCCCACCCTCATAAACTCGCTCTCTATCTCAATTAACAGCTCATTATGCAAGTGCGGCTCGTGTGACCTTAGTTCGAGCAATATTGGTGCTGTTATAATGGTAAAAAATTGATAAACAAAAAACATCGACATTATAAATGGCATTGGTGCCACTGAAGAGTGCCGCATTGCAAGCGAGGTATATAAATAATAACACAGTTCGCTGTATTGATCGGTTGATAAGTGTAGCGTACGACAAAACAAGTGAAATTGTTGTCATTATCAATTAACGACTAGCAGATGCTCTGTATTTCATTTGCGCCGAATTGCGGGAGAGTTTTATTAATCGCTTATCAACTTTTGGCTTTCTTGTGATAAGTTTATTTTTTTCAATTTGACTTGGGCAGGGAACGACTAGTAGATACCCTGCGTTACAATTTAGAAAGAAAGCGTGACAGCTACATAATACATAATAAAGACACTTCTGGCATTAACTTTAAAGGTAAACTATTTTAGTGCACAAGGTGAGTGAAATCATTTTTTAAGTCCCAATTTGAAAGGTTTTAATTAACAGTGAACATTGATGAATGTTACGAGAATAACTTGATAAAAAACCTATTTTAAAATTGAACGATTGATAAGAAAATAAGTTAAATGTTGAGCATTTGCAAAGCTGAACGCACGGCAAGACACCCATTGTTTTTGCATGCCACTACAGGGTATATTGCAAATCAATGCCTCAAACAACTAAGCGATAAGCTGCAACTGCTGCCTATGTTGCTTCTGTTTCAAGTTAAGCAGATGGATGATGTCGTAAGCGTAATTCGAGGCAGATAAGGAAGCAATTAAATTGGCCTTAGACCAGACAGAGAGTGGTAGTGTTTGGGCCACAAATAATGTTGTAATACAGGCCAAAATACCGGCGAGTGGCAACAGCAGCAGCGGCAGGAGGCACGTTACAAAGTAAAGGCGCATGTGGGGGGCGTCACGTAGCAAGCGGGGCAGACAAATGTGGGCATGGCTCTTATCTTATCAGCTGTGCATAAAAAGCAGAAACAGGAAAGAGCGCGAGAATCAAGACATATGTGACTGTGCGTGTGTGTGTGTATGTGTGTGTGTGTACAAAATACTCTCGTACCCATAATAATATAATTTGTAGTACATCTGTTACTTAAGCGCACATACAGTTTCAGTTTCGATTGTTGGGTGAACGTAGCAACAAGTGCCACCGGCAACAGCAGCACGAGCAGCAACAGCAGCAGCACCAACACTTGCAACAGCTGTTTTTACTGAAGCGCAACAAGTGCCACGCGTAGAGTGAGAGAGAGGAAGAGGGAGAAAGCGAAGTGGAGTGAGAGAGGGAGCTGTGGCTGTGTTTAAGTATTGTGCGCTTCAATTAGATTGTGCAGCAGACAAATTTAAATATAAATTCGCATTAAGACTTGCAATTTGATAAAATTAAAAAAAAGCAAAATTAAAGACACGACTGCCAACGCAGAAGAAGACGAAATAAATTCATTAAACGACTGAGTTCAATTGGCAGCCAGCGCATAAAAACAGCTGAGCAACAGGCGAAGAAAAGTGAAAGGCAACAAAACAGTCAGAGGAAAATCAGGAGGGCAATCAGAGACACGAGGCAATGCTGCTCAAAGGCGTTCAATTGCTGCGCAACGGGTGAGTTTTAACTGTAACATATATCCACGTGTATATAGATATATACACATACATACATATACACTTACATTTATGGAGCATTAAGCGGGTCAGTGTCAGTGATTGTGGCTGGGGAGCCCAGCATTGGCAGTTAAGGCCTGAGGAACTGGCATTGTGTGGCCTACTTGGCTTACCTGTAAGCTTAACGTGGCTTATACTGATGTGCTTTTTAGCGAATTAGAACTTATTGTTATTGGCTTTCTGTCTTAAGGGAGCTGAAGCTATTATTTTTGGTTTTGAGAATACTTTCCAAACACACTTTTTATATATACTTATTATTAAGGCTACGTGACCTAAGTCATTGCTAGGCAATCAGAACTTAGTGTAATTAGAAGTAGGCTTAAGTGCGCTGATTCTAAAATTTGTTGTATTTGATAATAATTGCTTGCATAATTTTTTAATTAGAGATAACATATATTTTGCAGAACGGAATCAATCTGTCGACATCTCAATATCACTATGAATTAAAAAAAAAATAGATTAGAATATTTGTGTTAGATAAAGACCTATATTACGTAGAATCCGATGTTGATGGTTCTATGGCATAATTAGATGCATTATTAGTGAGTTTCATTCGGATGAATTGGGTTTTGTACCAAGTTACATCAAACATTCCATCATGGTTACTTTCTACATAAATATTTGCACTCGATGTTTATTTAAAGATACTTAATTTACACACTAAAAGCGTCACGTGTTGTAGTTAATTTATTTAAAATTGCTTTGCCAGAATCTCAGACTTATCATTAGCAAGCCACAGCTGTATTTTGCATTACTAATGTAAAACACAATTTTACAAAATAACCTACCTCAAGAGCAAGCTATTTAATTTAAACGAAAATAGGAAATTTCCATGTTTAGCTTACACATAACAAACACACATACACTACAAATACACACACGCACAGCATCCACAATGCACGCATCAATGTTAATGTCGCAGATAGTCCCCAGATCAATGCACCCAACTGGGGCACCGACAATAAAAACAACAACCACAACAGCAATAATATAAGCAGCACATTGCCAGACAACAACAGTTCTTAAGTTCTCTCCCTCTCTCTCACATTCTCTGTCTATCTTGTTCTCTCACTCTCGCTGCTTTGTAAAAGTTTACGCACATTGTGGGTTTATAAACAATTTTTCACGCACGCTGTCATGCTCATCCCCACCTCAGCCCCCCTTTTCCATAGCATGTTTTATCAATGAACCCGTTCAAGCTATTCTGTTGCTGAGAAAACTTTTTTACTGCACCTGAAAGTAGGCAACACTTTTATTGGATTTATTTTTATACAAATTCTGCTGCTATAGTTGACAAAACTAATAGCAAATATCTGTTGATAGTTAAAAGGTTAAAGTAAAATAAATTTGTAGTTGTTTAATAGTAGGATAACCTGTTGCCGTGATTAAGTGAACTTTTACATTTTCAACTGCCCTGCTATTGAAATTGAACTGAAACTTAACAAACAATAGGCATAACTTCCTCAAAAATGATACAATTTTCAAAAACCAGTTCTTTTTAAGCAGTTCGACTTCTAGATTAATAATACACTTCAAGTTGGAATCATGATTCTCTCTCAAATTTGTTGTCACTTTAAGCTCATGCAGCTGTATTTTAAAATCGTGCAGCATACTTTTGAGCATATTATTAAATACGTAATTTAACAACATGTTTTGAGCTCATAAATAAATCATTGCATTCTTTTGGCGGGACACAAAAGCTGCAAGAAATCAAAAGCATTTCGCTTTGTTTGCTTTGTGCTCCGTTCTTTGTTAGCTTTTGTAATCAGTCGCGTCTGGTTGTCGACTTAACCGCCACGCCCCATTCGAAGCAATACGCCCACGCTTGTATAGTATTTTTGTGTTTTTGTTTTGGCTCCACAGAGGTCTCTCTGTCTGTCTGTCTGTCTATCTCTCTGTCTGTGTGTGTGTATAGTGCAGGGAGAGATCGGCATGCGAGGCTACAGTTGACCGACTGGTTTTATCTGCTGGTGTGTGAGTCTCTGTGTCAGTGTGTGTGTGTAAGTGTGTGTGCGTAAATAATAACAAATCGCTGCTGGTATTCGCTGGTGCTGCCTTTGTTTTTTTTGAGGGCGCCTGACAACAGCGCCGGTCACTAAAAAGCCGAGACAACAACAGAAAAAACGAAAAAAAAACTGAAATCTTTTTGGCTTTTGGGTATTGACTTGTTTGGCTTTTGTTTTGGTGGCCGCTTTTGGTATGGTGGCGTGTTTTTAACTAGTCTACCATTATAAATTCTTTGCGCGGGTTTCCTTTTCGCAAGCAACCTTTTTGTTTTTTGCAAGACAAAACAAAGCAACAGCTATTTGTTGGGGCTTTGGGTGTATCTGTCAGATACATTTCATACACTTGCGCAATCGATTGGCAGCTGTAGCAGCAACAGCGCCAATGTCTGACTGAACTCTGTGCATGATAACCTTAGACAACCTGAATGAAACGTCAACAACAACAACGAGGCTGTTGTTTCGGTTGTTGCTGCTATTGTTGTTGTTATTGACGTTTCGCATTGGAATCTATTTTGCTACTTAGCCGAGCCCCCCAGCAGTGAGCACAGCAAAAACAAAAAATATATCACCACAGAAATAGAAATACGAAAAAAAGAAGAACAATCACAATAATAATATTAATACGTATTCAAATGACACAATAATATTTATGACAAATAGATGACAAATAAAAAAAAAGCCCAAGATTCTCATGCGTAATTTCCGCTTGTAATTACATTTCGATAATATAAATGTTAACTTAAAAAGGGACTTAAATTCCCATCTTTCAATTGACCATAATGTCTTATCGCCTAATTGTTTGTTTACAACATTCGCAATATTTTTGCTATGGTTTCATGAAATTCTAGCTAAGCGATAAAAAAATATAAGATAAGAAATATATATAAATAGGAGAGTGGGTTTTACTTTTCATTCGTTTTTTTTTGGGTAAACACATGTTCCAATATAATTTTCGATGACGTGTTCAAATTATAGAAATATATATAACCGGATACACATAAATGCAAATTTAACTTCGCCATCCCGGACTTTATTTTGAACAGAACACCCGCATAGGCAAAGTAAGGCGTAAATGTATACGTGTTTGTTGCCTTGTTACCTTCCACATAATATGTGTAATCTACACAGACCTGCAGGCGTTCTCACTCCTACGTTATTAAGTTCTTATCAGTTTGTCAAACACACACACGCACACACATCGATAGACAGTCGTCTTCTGGTTGTTCGTTCGGACTTTGATATGGAGCTCATTAAAATACATTACAAAGAAAAGAAAAAGAAAAAAAACTGTCGCTAGTACTTACTAATAAGCACCAGTGCTAACTGGTTCTGGGACAGTTTGAGGGTCGGTTTGTTGACCTTGGCCTTGAGTGGGTGGCATATTTTTATTATGCTCTTTAGTTTTGCCCAAGGCACCAATGCCCCAACTTAATCAATTTGTATAGAAAACTGTAGCATTTTGTGGGTTAAAAAGTTTTTCGTTTGCTTGCCACGAAAACTATGCACAACAAATACCAGTTTTCACTGGAAATTTCAATGTGTGGCAACATTTAGTGGAGTTTGTTAACCTGGTGGCATATTTTGGTGTCTGGGTGATTCTTCGACATCATCTCAGGATGATTGTTATTATTATTTGAGCATCTTTTCTGGCAAATAAATTGACAATAACTTTTTCTACGAAATCGAAGCACTTTATTTTATTCATTGTTGCGTTTTATTTTGTACATATTTTTGAAGTAATATTTCTACAGAATATATTTGGAATGTGTTTTTTGCGAAACTGATTTTGTTATCTAGTTATAGATTATTAAAAGTTTTTCTTTGAATTGTCAATTGAGTCACAAAAATAAGCTTTGTCTGTTTGGCAAAAATAAATAAATATATAGATGAATGTTTTGAATGAAATTCCGTTGGAAAATTGCATGATACAATTATATATTTTTAAAATCAGTTCAGGAACTGCTGCTGTTGCTTATTGCTGATTGTGCAGTTAAGAGTATTCTCTAATGAATAGTTTTGTGACGTCAAAGCAGCTGTGGAAAAACCTTTGAACGGTGCAATGGGGCACAAAATCAACAAGCTTACAAAGTAACAAGCTGCCAGTTGAAGCAATACGAAACTTTATTTATAGAACAGGAGCTTAAATATTTTAATATGAGATATGTGTATCCTGTCCAAATGTGACTAACAACAAAGAATGAAATATCACGAATCTTCCTCTCACAGAAAGATGTCTTGAAAATTCAACCTGTAAGCAATTTTGCAGACAATGAATCGTTGAAAATAATAAATTAACTAAAGTATTTTCGAGCTTATTACGCGACTCAACTTGAGCCACGCGACGTCATCATCAGTTTGTTGTTCAAACTGGTTCAAACTGGCGCTGAGAAACTCGTTTCGTTTGAGTGTTTGCTTTTGAGTGCCGAATTCGATGGCCAGCTGATAAGACGACATTAATTGGACGGGGCTACTCGTAATGTTTGTGTTTAGGGCTGCCCTTTGCTCGTCTCATACATATATATACATGTGTGTGTGTGTTTTATTTCGGCTGCTTCTAAGGCCAAGGCTAAGGGGGAGGGGTGCTCGAAGTTAATGAACTTGCTCAAAGCCAAAATTATAGCTCAGCCCTCCAATGAGGAATTAAAACGAACATCATTTGAAATTTTCTTATTTATGTGCTTATTATCAGCTGAAAATTCGAAGAAGAACAAAACCCAATTTGTGTTGCCAAGCATACCAAAATAAAAATGCCACGTCGAATATATATGTATATATGAGTACCCCTGGCATATGCAGATAGCAGTTGTCAAAGCGCTATAAATTTCCCACACACACACATTTGTACATATGTACATATATATATGTATACTTATATAAAAAACACGCGCCTGCTAATTTTCTGCGTATTCATTTTGTGGTGCATGAAAATCTCAAATAAAAAAATAAAAATAAATAGATGTCACAAAAATAAATTCGCCAAAGCAATGACAAATAAAAAAACAGCAGAAAGAATTCGTAGTGTCATTTCCACAGAAAAGAGCATACCCAGTACTTTAAGGGCCCAAGGTGAGATAATATATACGAAATAGAAATTAATAACTATAAAAGGTTTACAGGAAAAATTTTGAATAATATACATAATCTATTTATATACAGATCTATTTAGATACTTACTAGCAGCAAAACTGCAGGGTATTTCATCACATAGTGCATTAATTAATAATTCAATAATCTGCCACTTGCCAAAGGCCAGAAATGATTTTCTTTACAGAGCAATAACCAAAAGTATCTGTTGGCTAGTTAAACTATGTCTTTCACTTCTACAGAGTATCTTTAAGCACATGCAATTAACCCAACTATTCAATTAATAGAGCACACAATGCAGCTGGATGCGAGTACAATAAAAATGCAGTTGCCAAGCCAACAATTGCAACTTGGAGCAGCAATAATAATGTTGATCCCATTCGCATTTCCTTTCCCAGACTTATCAAGTATATTTAATCGAATTTTATTATGTTTTTTTTTTTAAAGCGCGTGGCATCCATCAAATTATCATGGAATAGTCTGTGCCAAATAATTAGCTACAAGTGTCAAAGCTGATAGCGACAAAATCTGAGAATTCAAATTTAAAGTAAACAAAAACTATCAGCAGGCAGCTATACCCTTAGCTTGCTATGGCTATGGTCAGTTCTTATCATTAGCAAAGTCATGCCACCAAAAAACAGGCATAAGTAAATAAATACATGAAAATTGAGAGCCCCCATAAAACCGAAACTAAAACATTCCATCAGACTACAAGTGGGAAAAGTAGCAGCAGCTGCTGAATCCATAGTAAATATTTAATCTGGGCTGGGTTTTGAGGTCTCTAGTGTTGGAATGCAAATAAATTAAAGAAGTTAGTAAAACAGCAAAAGTGAAAAGATAAACAACACTGAAAAGCCGCCTCTGCAAAATCTCAATAAATGCTGTCAATTTGATAAAAACGACTTGGAAACAACAAAATCAATTACTAAAAATTAACATTAATTAATTAGCTATTTGCGGTAAACGTCAATGACGGAAGGTTAGTTTGAGCTAATCTACCAAAATCGTGCAGATTGACAACTAATTGTGACTTAACAGTATATACTTAAATGTATGTATTTAAATTAGGATAGTATATAGAGGAGCACAGACTGACTCCAGATGTGCATTGTTTTTTCGCTTGGTGGTCTATTTCTTTCTTTTGTTTGTATTAAGACTCCAGATAATCTGATTAATATAGTTAATATAAAATAGACGATTTAAATAGTAACACCACAGGCAAAGAAAATGTCTTTTGATTTCTAATAAATCTATTTATATTGTAGGGACTCCTAATACGACTGATGATTAGGCACAATTTCCATAAGCTGGAGACCTTTGTCACCGATTCCTTTGTGACTAAAATAAAATCATAACTCATGAATTTCTTCCTCTTATAAAGATCGTACTAAATAATAAATAAACTAAAGTGTTTTGAGCTTATATTCCGTTGCTAAGAGACGCAATTATACATAGTGTTCTGAAGATTAAATGATTCAAAATGATAGAATCAGACTTGAATAATTTCAGCCAAACCAACTCTTTCACACTTACATTTACTCAAGTCCTGGAAAAGCTAAAGCTTTTTTCCCCCCATTGTTTAAGCAAGATTAACATTTATCCTTTACAGTTTAGATATTTAACTAATTATTACCTCAAAAGCAATTAATTGTAATTTTTATTGTGTTAAACAGTTTCTTGACAAACTTCTCAAACAAATATGTATCAAGATTTAAATTTCAATTTAAGCTTAAACTTCTTTACTCAGAAGTAAGTTGCCCCACTTCTTGCTGTGGGTTCATTTCTGATGAATGTGTATTATTTATGACACCAACTAGGGCGACACTCTTATACACTCTACACAAACACACGCACAACACACATGCATAGGGTATTTGATTAGCTAAACGCGCCGCTAGAAAATGCGTAGTTCCAAAAAAAAAAAAATAAAATAAAATATTGTCGTCTGACCGACTAAAAATGAGATTATATAAAGGCGTGACGTCACCCATGGAAACAGATCAAGTCGACCAATGAAACTATTAAACGATGGCGTGAATAGTCCATGGACTTTGTACCGTCTGACAAATGTAACTAGTGTGGCCAGTGCCCCAGATACTGCAAGATATGAGAGCTGATTAATGGGATAAATGTTGGGGAAGTACAGAGCGAGATAGACAGAAAGATAGACTGAGAGAGAGAGAGAGAAGAGAGAGAGAGAGAGAGAGAGAGAGACAGACAGAGAGAGAGAGGATATGTAAGTTCTTCCTGCTGTTGCAGAAAAATCTTCACTAATTGTTAGCCCTGATTAGCGTTTGACATTTCGATCCATCAGCTTTTTAAGCAAAGCCAAAAAAGAAAGAGAAAACAGTACACAGACTAAATAGCAATTCAACCATAACAGAGAGCATAATATTTAAATAAAAGAGATTTATATATAAACAGTACAAATGCCAAATGCTAGATGCTGATGAAACATTGCATCATTCAATTTAGTACCGAGTACAGCCGGTTCTCAGTCGAGAGACGATCTCCTTAAAGCAAATGAAAGTGACGCACTTGTGACGCCTTCATTTATCTCTGTCTCTCTCAGTTGTGGTCACTCTGCCTCTGTTTGGAGACAATTGAAGGTTGTCTCTCTGTCGCTGCCTCTGTTCGAATTGGAATCCCCCAAAAACTGAACCAGCTGTGCAAACGTCTGAGCAAGTTTTTCATAAAATCCAAACCAGCAAACATAAAACAATTGAGATAGAGAACCAGGCGGGTATTCTGGACTGGTAGATGCTCTGATAAGTGAAGCGATTTATGCAACATTTTGAGGCTGAATAAAATATACATAAATATAAAAAATACACAATTTATTGAAGCGATTCTTTAGATCCATGATATAAAAGATCAATTTTCTCAAAGGATCACAATAATAAATGGTCTAGTTAAGAACTCTGAATTCATTTTTGATTAAGTGGAAAACTTCATTAGAGATTAACCAGAGGAAGGGCAAGTCAGAAAGGTTTCTGTTCTAAAGAACTTTCTTATCAATATGTATTTAATATGGATTAGAGTGATCATTAAATTTTATTTCTGCTCACAACATAGTCTAAAGATTAGACTCTGAACTGTCTGTCTACTACAAAACAACTCAGCCAAATTTAACATAACTTGTACAATGCCTCGATAGGCAGAAACCTGCACAACCAGCCAACAGCTGATTAGCCAGTTTGTATCTTACAAAATTTGTTTGTGTGTGGCACAAAATACAAAATCAAACAACAACAATAACCACGGCACCGGCGACTCAACACCTTTTTTCCAGCAGCAGCTCACTTAGAATACTAATTGCGGTACAGTTGTGCGCAAAACGCGATTAGCTCGAGAAAAGATAAGCTGGGTAGTTTTGCTGAGCTGCGAGTTCAGGTATATGTGTAAACCCTTTTAAAAAGCAGTTGGTTCTTGTTGTGCTCCGAGCACTACCTGTATATTCCACAGGTAGCAACAAACATAAAATCTATATAAATATAAAAATAAATATTAAATATTAATATCAATATTAAAGTTAACAAGAAGTACATCTAGAAGTACTTTTTTATATAAAAATATATATTATATAGATATATAAAAAACCAAATCCAATTCAACTCTCTTCTCTCTGTTCTTATCACCCATTCACAGGCTAGTTGCCCCGCCCAAGAGCTACAATTTCCGACTGGTTTGTCGAGCACTTTCCGTGCAATATGGCGATGCCAAGGCACTGACACCCGCCGTCCGGGATTATGTGGATAAGTGTGTGAATCTCTGTCAGCCGGAGCGGGTGCACATCTGCGATGGCACGCAGGCGGAGAGCAAACTGCTCCAGAGTCTGATGCTCAAGCAGGGCACCATTCAGCCACTCTCCAAATACGAGAACTGTTGGCTCGCTCGCACAAATCCCGCTGATGTGGCTCGCGTGGAGTCCAAAACATTCATCTCCACGGAGCGCAAGGAGCAGACCGTGCCGGTGACGGCCAAAGGAACGCCGGGCACCCTGGGCAATTGGATATCCGAGAAGGATCTGCAGGCGGCGATTGGTGAACGTTTCCCCGGTTGCATGAAGGGACGCACCATGTACGTGATCCCTTTTAGTATGGGTCCCGTGGGCTCGCCGCTTTCCAAGATTGGCATTGAGATCACCGACTCCCCCTATGTCGTTGAGTCCATGAAGATAATGACGCGTGCGGGTGCTCCAGTGCTGCAGGTGCTCGAAAAGGGCGATGGACAGTTTGTCAAGTGCTTGCATTCCGTGGGCACTCCAGCGAATGGTGTCCAGGCCCACACATCTTGGCCCTGTGATCCCGAGCGCACCATCATCCTGCACAAGCCGGCCGAGAATGAGATTGTCTCCTATGGCTCGGGCTATGGTGGCAACTCACTGCTGGGCAAGAAATGCTTTGCTCTCAGGATTGGCAGCACCATTGCCAAGCGGGAGGGTTGGCTGGCCGAGCACATGCTCATCCTGGGCATTACTAATCCGCAGGGCAAGAAGATCTATGTGGCAGCAGCATTTCCCTCGGCCTGTGGCAAGACCAACTTGGCCATGATGACGCCTACGCTGCCGGGCTACAAGGTGGAGTGTGTTGGCGATGATATTGCCTGGATGAAGTTCGATTCACAGGGTGTCCTGCGTGCCATCAATCCCGAGAATGGCTTCTTTGGCGTTGCCCCAGGCACCTCCATGGAAACGAATCCTATTGCCATGAATACCATCTTTAAGAATACGGTCTTTACGAATGTGGCTGGTACTTCGGATGGTGGTGTCTACTGGGAGGGCATGAGTGAAGCTCAGCTCAAGAATGTCACTGTCACCGATTGGCTTGGCAAGTTGTGGTCTAAGGAATCGGGCAAACCCGCCGCTCATCCCAACTCTCGCTTCTGCTCACCTGCTGTCCAGTGTCCCATTATTGATCCAGCCTGGGAGGATAGCGCTGGTGTCCCAATCTCTGCCATACTCTTCGGTGGACGTCGTCCAACTGGAGTGCCCCTCGTCTACGAGGCACGTGACTGGGAACATGGCGTTTTCATTGGTGCCGCCATGAGGAGTGAGGCGACGGCTGCAGCAGAATTCAAGGGAAAGGTTATCATGCACGATCCCTTCGCGATGCGTCCCTTCTTCGGCTACAACTTTGGCGACTATCTCGCCCACTGGCTGAGCATGGAGCAGCGTGGCCAGTTGCCCAAAATCTTCCATGTCAACTGGTTCCGCAAGAGTGCTGAGGGTAAATTCCTTTGGCCTGGATTTGGAGATAATTCCCGCGTACTCGACTGGGTCTTTCGACGTGTGCAGGGCGAGGAGTGCTACGAGGAGTCGCCCATTGGTCGATTGCCCAGCAAGGATGCTCTCAACGTAGCCGGACTAGAGGGCAACATTGATCTCAAGCAGCTGTTCGAGCTGCCCAAGCAGTTTTGGCAGCAGGAGGTCAGCGAGATTGAGCAGTACTTTGAGGCGCAAGTGGGCGACCATCTGCCACGCCCCGTGGCCAAGCAGCTGGCCGACTTGAAGAAGCGCGTGGACAGCATGTGATGGGGTTCCATAGGTTATACCGGTAATCTTATGTTTAATAGTTTAATAAAGTCTAATAAAAACGAGCAAAAACCAAACCAATTTTCCTGTTTTTTTGATTTACTTTTTTATTATTTTATTATTTTATTATTTCAGATAAGTATTCGCCTATAGCTTATAGATGTCATAGGAAGTATTGTGTTCTTAAATAAAGAAAAAGGCTTCCTTCATTTTCTAAGACATCCCCTACCTCAAATTCACCAGTTACGAAAAGAAAGTTCTCAATATCGAATAACTCTATGACTTTATAACTCTTGACGTAGAAACAAACTGTTTGTTTAAAGTTTCAAAACACTTCACTGATTCCATAAAGTATACATATATTAAACGATTATACCATACTCATATAGTTTTTAATACAGACATGCAATTTCGGACTCCGTGAAATGCATTCATTTCCAAGACATCATGCTCAGATTCGGATTAGTCTATCAATTGGCTGCCATGGAAACAATCTGACAATTTCTTTAGTTTATAAATATATATTCACAATTGTTTAGCTATTGGACACCACTCAACCTCAGCTGTAAATAATCTTGGGTATTTCGCAGAGAGCTCTTTTGTTTTTCTTGTTTTCCTATAAAGTGGCAGTGAGAGATTGTGTCGGGAGGCCCGTCTCCACAATTGGCGTAAACAAGCATATAAATTCATAATCGCGTTAACCTTTGTGCAACGTTGCCAATTATCAAGATCGTAGCGAAAACAAGTATATAAATGGCGACAAGTACAAAAAGCAAAATAATAACTACAAATTTGGCTTTTTGGTGCGATGATCTCGAAGAAAGGCAGAAAGCAGGCCTCCAATGTTGTCAAGGTCTGATTAAAAAAATTTAGTCATTTAGGTGGTGTGATTTCTCAGCGAACAGAAAGAAACCTTCAACAAAAGTGATAAGGCAAATAAAGGGGTTTCAGATCCGGGTATCTCTTGGAAAACTATAACAAATCTATTACCAAGTAAAACTATCTAAGAAGCGAGAGATGATATAATGTGCCTGGAGGTAAAGATCTGCCTAAAAACTGACCTATAAATACTTACTCAATGAAGCTCATATAAAGCGTGGTATTTTTAGTCTAGAAGATAAGTTACTCAAGTACCACTTTTTCTGAGTAAATGTTATCAAAAATGCTGTGTTTGGTTTAGTGTTGTTTTCATAAATGACTATTCTTGGGTTTATCTTTGATTTTCAAGATAAAATTGATCGTAAAATCTATAATAAAAAACAAATCACATTATAAAAGAATTTTAATTGTTAGCTACTGCATTTACCAATTGCATATAATCTTCAAAATAATACTTGTCTTCCGACCTCAAATTTCGTTTTCAGCTTTAAATGCACGATTGATTTAGGGGCAAAACTATGATCAAAAAGCGCTCGCTTTTGAAGATACGTTGAGTTTTGACGAAGTTATGGCATTTTGAAGTTTCGACCTATGCCCATTTATCGATATACCGATTTTCAGGCTATAATTTTTACTTGTCTTCCGACCTCAAATTTCGTTTTCAACTTTAAATGCACGATTGATTTAGGGGCAAAACTATGATCAAAAAGCCCTCGCTTTTGAAGATACGTTGAGTTTTGACGAAGTTATGGCATTTTGAAGTTTCGACCTATGCCCATACACCGATATATCGATTTTCGGGCTATAATTTTTACTTGTCTTCCGACCTCAAATTTCGTTTTCAACTTTAAATGCACGATTGATTTAGGGGCAAAACTATGATCAAAAAGCCCTCGCTTTTGAAGATACGTTGAGTTTTGACGAAGTTATGGCATTTTCAAGTTTCGACCTATGCCCATACACCGATATATCGATTTTCGGGCTATAATTTTTACTTGTCTTCCGACCTCAAATTTCGTTTTCAACTTTAAATGCACGATTGATTTAGGGGCAAAACTATGATCAAAAAGCCCTCGCTTTTGGAGATACGTTGAGTTTTGACGAAGTTATGGCATTTTGAAGTTTCGACCTATGCTCATTTATCGATATACCGATTTTCAGGCTATAATTTTTACTTGTCTTCCGACCTCAAATTTCGTTTTCAACTTTAAATGCACGATTGATTTAGGGGCAAAACTATGATCAAAAGCCCTCGCTTTTGAAGATACGTTGAGTTTTAACGAAGTTATGGCATTTTGAAGTTTCGACCTATGCCCATACACCGATATATCGATTTTCGGACTATAATTTTTACTTCCACCACTTCCCCACTCCGTGGAAGTGTGCTGTGATTGTGATGATTCTGCCCTATGTGAGCAATTTGACGCTGCACAACGACTTCTGTGTACCGACAGTTTTTCGTCAAATAAACCGACATACAAGTCGTTACATCGACCGGTTACATAACCATGTTAACCCATTGGCCTGCTCACTAGGGTCGAATACAACCCGTAGACGCTTAAAGCGCCTCCACACCAGCGACCTCTGGACTGTTGGGCGTTAATATTTTTCGTTAATCTGCAATAAATGTTATATTTAATCTTACATTTGATGTTTCGTAATATTGTAATATGTTAAAACCAATTATTTGTTTATGTTATTAATTTAAATTCCCCGTTATTATGTATTCAATCTTCAAAACAATATTTTATAACCTTTCAGTAGGTTGATCAATATTAAATTAAATTGCTAAATAAAAAAAATAAAAAAGTTGTTGCTTGAGTAAAATTTGTTAAGTAAGATCATTAGCTAGACAATTTCTAGATCCGGTTCACACTTAGAGCTATGAACTAAAATCACAGCTCAGCTCTATATTTAGAAGGTATTTTCATTCAATCTAGACGGCTCTAGGGGCTCGTTTCGTGTGCTGATAAGTCGCAACAACAAAAGGAAATTTTTGCAATATATTTTTAAAAATGTATATACATATATATAATATGTAGATGTATGCATATATTATTATATATAAATTGGTTTTCATCATTATTTATTGATCCGCCAACTGATTGACGTAGATTCAAAATAATAATGTCATCCAACACGCTTATAAATATGTATAGCTATAGAAAGTCGATCTTTGCATGTCGGTTGGGGAATGGGCTCTGGAAAGACCAGAGCCAGGGGTAGGGTGAGGGGTGTGGCACAGGCAGACAGCTGAATGCCGATGACGCTGCTGCTTATCAAGCTCAACTAGAAAAACAAGTCCATGGTTTATAAATAAAACACAGACAAAAAATGATTTCAGGAATTTTTTTGTATTTTTGCCCGTTTTAAGAAGCTCATGGAGACTGTTCCCAAATAAAAACCTTAAACTGTAAATATGAGCTGCGTTATATAAGGATTTCAAGGTGAGCCAGTTCCTAAATGAGTTCAGTTTAAGGTCACTCACTTGAGAGGCTGGCCACAAACAACAGGCAAACAACATTTATTATTGTTGGAGAACCTTCATTTCTCCTTCCAAACAATATCTATTCTTGGGAACAACAAGAGTCATGTGAACGCCGTCAACTGATCACTCGCTGGCCGCTTTTCCATTCATGGCCAACAATGCGTATATATTATAGAATTATAGCACACTCTTTGTCTGCTAGATCATCACAAGTTTTCAGCGTCATCATATGGAAAATCGAACAATCATTTCTGGCACTCTGACAACAAAACACAAATGTTGCCATGTGATGTGGCCAACGGGGTGCAATAAGGCGTAGGTGTGCGCGTGTGCCTATCAAATACCGAGCCGAGGGGTAGGACGGAGGGTACGATGGGGGCAGGCAGTAACTACGCCCGTTTTCCACGAACAAGCGGGAAATTCCTATATGTAAACAAAATGTGATTCCAAATTCCACAATTATGATAGGGCAAAAAGGGAACAGCTGGCCTAGGGAGATAGGGAAAATTAGAAATTGTTGAGCTCATCTAGTATTCCTTCTATTTATATAAATAAACTATTTTTATGTTGATTCTAAAACAGTTCAGAGTGATTGTAAGTGAGAATGCGTATAGAGAGAAATGGGATGGAAGGGACCTGGGATATCATAAGCTATATACGCTAGGGGTAGGTAGGTAGGTATAGTTAGAGTGAGAAGGTAAATAATATTATTAGGTAGGTTTACCATATACATAACAAAGTCGCTCAACAGATTTGGAACAAAATACAACTATTATATGCTAAGTCCAGAGAGGTAACGCAGACAAAGAGGGGCGTTTCGATCAAAATAAATACTTTGACGTAGTTTGAATTTCCAGATAGCTAATAATTGGTGGGCCCGTCAAGTGTGAGCTATTTACGCACTCGACCGATATCCGATAAACAAATTCATAAATGAATAAACAAAATAATTAAATTAGCAGCGAAATTATTAATACCAACAAGTGTAGCACAAATAACGACAAAAAAATTACTCGATTCTTATCAAATGCCAAAATGCGCGCGCTATCAAAAATCATAACATCAAAAATGAATCGAGGCGAACAAAAAAAAGGAACACAAATAAACGAATAAAAAATGCCAAAACAAAAACCAAAAATAAACGCAGCAAGCAAACAACAACAATGAGCTGTTGCCAAGCGGTGGCAACTTCCCCCACCGCCCCCCAAACCCCTTGCGCTATCAACGAGCCGAGTGAAAAATCAAAACAATGCCGAGCCTCCCAACGAGCGGCCAATCAGCGAGTCCGACGAGTTTGACCTGAGAAACGCGCGCGCGACTCATAAAAAAAAAAGTACGAAAAACGAGTGCTGCTTTGCCGAGGCGAGCCGAACGTCAGCCGATCGCGGCAATCTTGTTCTAGTCGCATCGGGCAGGCGCCAGTCGCGTCGCCGCCGCATGAATAAAAGGCCGACTGCAGCGAGCAGTTGGCATCAGTTACTCGTGGACTGAGTAAATGGAAAGATCAAGTGAAACATTCAATTTCAGTGATCGTTTGATCAAATTGATATTTGACAAAAAACTTTGGAGAAACATATCAAAAGAAAAACACACTTAAAACGCCAAGAACAAAAAACTAATTTCAAATTGTGATAATTAAATTGTGATACTTAGCAAAAGTTAATTGCGTGTGCCATATTCCAAAGTCTATCAAAAGAACATTTTTTTTCTCAACTCTCTAAAGAAAATAAATAAGAAAAACTAACAAAATGCCTGAGCTCATTGAACAAAGCAAAATTATGTAAGTATGAGTTGCAACATGAAAAAAATCCCAAACATACGCATCGAAGCCTCTAAATGCAGCATCTGCGTTGCATGTCCCTCAAAGTATTTTTAAATGCATTTCAAGTGAACTTTTTGACTGAAGCAAACAAATTTTGTGCGAAAATAAAGTGTGTACAAAACATTTAAAATCATTTTATTGGAAACAAAATTCTTTGAAATACCCAAAAGTGTTTATGAAAAGCATTTAATGCTGTTGATTTTAAGTGTAATTTTTTTAGCCACACCCTGAATAAATGTTCGAGTTAAGACAATGCTACATAATATTCAGAAATAGTTGATTAAATCACTGACCCACTTCTCTAGCAACACTTACTCATCGTCTTTACCTCTCTTCCACTTACAGCTCCGCCAATGTTTGCGGTATTCCCCAGCTGCACAAGCAGCGCCAGGACAATTGTGGTCTCTATAGCCACATTCGTGGTATTCCCACCTCGTATGGCGATGTCAGCTCGCTGACAGCCGGCGTGCGCAGCTTTGTCGAGGAGGCAGTTGCTCTCTGCCAGCCGGATCAGGTGCACATCTGCGATGGCTCCGAGCAGGAGAACAAGATGCTCATCAAGTCTCTGGTGGAGTCGGGCACAATTGTCCCGTTGCCCAAGTACGATAATTGCTGGTTGGCACGTACCAATCCCGGCGATGTGGCCCGTGTGGAGTCCAGGACTTTCATCTGCACCGACGAGCGTTCGGAGACAATTCCCACGCCCAAGGATGGTGTTAAAGGCACCCTTGGCAACTGGATTTCGCCCGTGAACATGGAGGCAGAGATTCAGGCACGTTTCCCCGGCTGCATGAAGGGACGCACTATGTACGTGGTGCCCTTCAGCATGGGTCCAGTGGGCTCGGCGCTCTCCAAGATCGGCATTGAGGTCACCGACTCCGCTTATGTGGTGGCCTCGATGCGCATCATGACCCGCATGGGCGCCGCTGTCCTCCAGCAGCTGGCCAAGAAGGAGGAGTTCGTCCGTGCCCTCCACAGCGTGGGCGCACCAGCCAATGGTGTGGTGGAGCAGGCCTCGTGGCCCTGTGACCCCGAGCGCACCATCATCCTGCACAAGCCGGCCGAGAACCTGATTGTCTCCTATGGCTCGGGCTATGGTGGCAACTCGCTGCTGGGCAAGAAGTGCTTTGCTCTCAGGATTGGCAGCACCATTGCCAAGCGAGAGGGTTGGCTGGCCGAGCACATGCTCATCCTGGGCATCACCAATCCCAAGGGCGTCAAGAAGTACATCACTGCCGCTTTTCCCTCGGCCTGTGGCAAGACCAATCTGGCCATGTTGAACCCCTCGCTGGCCAACTACAAGGTGGAGTGTGTTGGCGATGATATTGCCTGGATGAAGTTCGATTCACAGGGTGTCCTGCGTGCCATCAATCCCGAGAATGGCTTCTTTGGCGTTGCCCCAGGCACCTCCATGGAAACGAATCCCATTGCCATGAACACAGTGTTCAAAAACACTATCTTTACGAATGTGGCTTCCACCTCTGATGGCGGTGTCTATTGGGAGGGCATGGAGAGTAGTCTGGCGCCCAATGTCCAGATCTCCGATTGGTTGGGCAACCCTTGGTCCAAGGAATCGGGCAAACCCGCCGCTCATCCCAACTCTCGCTTCTGCACACCAGCTGCCCAGTGTCCCATCATCGATGGTGCCTGGGAGGATCCAGCTGGAGTGCCCATCTCTGCCATACTTTTCGGCGGTCGTCGTCCGGCTGGTGTGCCTCTAATCTATCAGGCCCGTGACTGGACACATGGTGTCTTCATTGGTGCCGCCATGAGGAGTGAGGCGACGGCTGCAGCGGAATTCAAGGGAAAGGTGATCATGCACGATCCCTTCGCAATGCGTCCCTTCTTCGGCTACAACTTTGGTGACTATGTGGCCCATTGGCTGAGCATGGAGAAGCGTGGACAGGTGCCGAAGATCTTCCATGTGAACTGGTTCCGCAAGAGCGATAAGGGTAAATTCATGTGGCCCGGATACGGTGAGAATTCCCGTGTGCTCGAATGGATGCTGCGCCGTGTCAATGAGGAACCCTGCTACGAGAATTCCGCAATTGGTCTGATACCCGCTGCTGGGGAACTGAACGTGGCTGGCATGAACGAACAGATCGATATGAAGCAGCTGTTCTCGCTGCCCAAGGACTTCTGGACGGACGAGGTGGAGGATATCCGCACCTATTTCCAGTCCCAGGTGGGCGCCGATCTGCCCGATAGCATCTACGCGGAGCTAAACAATCTGGAAAAACGCGTTGCCGACTTGTAAATCGTGGCAAACAGAGAATTTATTACAAATACCCCAACAACTCCCCTTCCACGCCCATGCACATCTTTACCCGCCATGCAACACCTAATAGGCTTAAGCAAAGCTATCCCCAAGCTATAACCCACCCCCCACCTGCCCAAGCATAAACCACATATATACTCTATACATATATAACCTGAAGACTATGCCCACAATATATAATTCTTCACTTAGTCGTTTCTATAGCATTTAAGACGCAGACTTCCAAAACTATTTATTCTATAAGCCTTTTATTTTAAGCTTACTTTAAGAACTGTATAAATTTTGAAAAAAACAAGAAAATCCTAGAAAAAAAACAAAAAATGTATAATAAAACCAAAAGATTTTATCCCAAAACAAAAATTAATTGTGTTTTTATTCACTCATAAAAAAGAACATGAAAATATTAAGAAAACAAAAAAATGTATTGTAAAACCAAAAGATTTTATCCCAAAACAAAAATTAAATGCCTTTTTAAATCTCATTAAATACTTAACAAACAAATAACCAAAAGAATATCATAAACAAACACAACAAATTTTGAGTACACAATGAACCCACATAAAAAAGAAAAACAACATAAAAAGTGCTCTTCAGTAAGAACCACAAAACAATTACACAGAAATATAAAAACTTTACACAAAAAAAATAAATAAATCAAACATGCCAAACAAAAAATAATAAAAACGCTTAAATGGTAATTAAAAAACTGCAAAGAAAAGTAAGAAAAAATAATAGTTCAGCAAAAAGAGCAATACAAAAAACATGCAACTGAAGTCAATGCAAAGATTTAACCGCAAACCAAAAAGGCAAAGTAGACACTTGAAAACCGTAAGAAAAAAATAATAATTAAATATTAACACGGAGACAAAACCAAAATGCTAAGCTGCAACATGCAATTGCAGTCAACCACAAATTAAAAAAGCAAAACACAACTTAAAAAAAAACAAAAACACAAAAAAAAAATGCTGCTCTTAAGTGAAGGACTTCCAGGCTGGAAAGAGCTTTTAGAGCGGGCAAGCTTTTCTTTCAAAATTGCCAGTGACTAAAAATGCAGCAGCGACCGTGTTGCTTGCCACAGTTCAGCTCGAGCTGCGGGCGCGCTCGGTCGGCAGTTTATTGATTGTACGGCAAGGCGCGTGTGAAAGACAGAGGCAGAAAGAGTTGTTGCAGCCAACGCTGAAGCGGAAACGGAAGTGCAGCAACAACAACAGCAACAGCAACTAAAAACTGTACAAACTGTTGCTTGGCTTTGGGTTCTAGTTGCAAGTGTCGTAACGCAATTAAGACAATTACCAAAGTTAACTTTTTGTGCAATTAGCAAATAAGTTTTGCCAACACCAAAAAGAGTCCAAAATGGTAAACATAAAACAAAAAATATGTGTGTAAATTTGAGCAGTTAGACTGAGTGTGTTGTGTGTGTGTGTGTGTTGTGTTGTGTGTGTCTGTAAGTCTGCTGTTAAGCTGCGATTTGACATGTTGATTTATGAGCTGCCTCTCACCCTTTCCCACACTCGCACACCCTACCCGACTCCACTCCCCTCCACTCCCCTCCCGCCCCACACCCCTCGCCCTATTTGGTTAACTTTTAGCTGGGATTAGTCCTGTTTCTATGCCTTGGCACTTGTTGCGCTTTATGCCTTCTTCCTCTGCTTCTGCGTCCTGCGTCGCACAGGACACTTGTTTAATTGCTAATCCTCGCGACAGAAACTTGCGAAGCCAGACGCCTCTAATTATACCTGGCCACCCCTCACACACAACCCCCTCACCCCCTCTCCTCAAATGACGCATTTAAAAGCAAATTGTTGGGGGTTTAGGGGCAAAAAGCAACTGCTTCTCCACTTAATATGCCATCAACATGAGATTTGCGCAAATGGCGCTCGCGCCAAGAATTATGTGTTGCAATAAAATCGATGGTCAGCTGAGGGGGGTGTAGTGGTAGAGGGGGGGGGGAGGTGCTTGGCCAAGTGGCCAGGCCTGTTCTAATAACTAAGTTGCGAACGTGACTTTTGGCCAACAATTCTAATTTGAACTGACCAGCAACTGTGGTGCTGAACTTTCTAGTTCAAATGGTTGAAGTAGTTCACTAGTTCATTTGAATTTTATTGTATATGACGTAGGTTATTTACTGGACTCTTCAGTCAGGTGCATATCTCTTAAATCAGCACACAAAGTGTGATGTTAATATCGCTTTTCTCGAGTTAGCTTTCATAAGAATCAAAATTTGCATTTTTAAAGTTTAAGTCCAAACAAATTTTTACTTTCATTCAGTTAAGTAGTCATGATTTACATTTATTTAGTGCAAGCCAAAAATTTTGAACGAGAAAGTGACTCAAACACCAACTAAACCATTTAAATGGTAATCAGGTAACTAGTTCAGTCGATCAATAAGTTCAATTGAACTTAATCGGAGCGTTTTGTTGCAACACTGACCGATGGTTTGCACTCTCGTCTGCGCCACTAAATAGACTACACTTTCTTAACGCTTCTGGTATATTGTTTGATCCTAAGTGTTTTATGGACTTTTCTTGTTTATGTTTTAGCTATGCCAATGCACACAGACACAGACACACACACACACACACACGTCAGCAGACACACGCAGACCAGCTAAAACACACACTTGGTTATAGACGCATTTATTTTTACAACAAACGCTAATTCTGCCAGCCAAGTGCTGGTCAGAGGCGCAACTAAATGGGGAGAATGGCGACAATTTGTGGTGGCTGGGATAATATTTATGTTTGCTTAGTATAAATGAGTAAGTGTGTGTGTGTGTGTGTGTATGTAAGTGTATGGGTGTTTAATGTGTGCTTAACGGGTGCGGGCATGTAATTAAGCAAAGTTTACTTAAAAGGGTTGTCCATTCAAAAGCGGCAGGCAAAACTAGCTGAAAGGAAGCCACAACTTAATGACTACGTAGAAATGCACTCGGGTTCATTATACGCCGTAAATGCCACACTTGGCAAAAATAATTGCCATTAATTTAGAAAATTAGAAAGTTTGTCTGCAGTTCGGACTTAATTTCTAAATATAAGAAAACATTTTACTACAAATTAGAAAGATTTGCCTAAATCCACAATCGCAAAAAGAAAGTTTTTTATTTTTTAGAAATGTTTTTTATTTGCAAATTTTAAGAAAAAAACCATTCTGAAATCTAGATAAGAGCTCTAGTTCCGTTTGAAGGAGGAGATGCATTTTTATAAATTATGTAAAATGTTTGTTTATGTGGAAGTTGAAAATGCTAATGTTTAATAATGATACTAGTGACAAAATAGCTAATATAAAACGTAGAAAACAACACCTTAGATTCTAGAAAAATTCATTCTGAGATTAAGAAAACTATACCGTGGTTTTTAGAAGTGTACTTTTCGAATAATTTCGAATGAGTTAACGCTGATGTTTTATTTCGTTTTTATTCTTAGTGTATAATATGGACTCGAGGGATGTTATGTTTATAAAATAACACAAGACACACACAAAAGTTGATTGGTGCAGGTCAGCGGCATTTGAACCTTTTGCTGGATGCCTAACTGGTTCATCTGCTACAACGCGTAATACGCATACAAATTACATTTGTGAGTCAGACGGAGTTGAGATGAGTTGAGTTGAGTTGAGTCCTTCAGATATGCAAATCCCTTTACCACGTTCACCCTTTGTGCTTGCGGCTGGCTCCTTTGTCTGTACCGGAATGCCGTGCCATCCGAATTAAATCAGTTTCAGTTGGTTTTGGTTTTGGGCGCTAAGGTTATTTTCTATCAAATCGTATGCAAAACTCTGATACACTTCATTCGCATTTGAAATAGCTCTATTAAACACACGCTATGCTATTTCTGCTGTGCCTTAAAGACTTATTTATCTGCTCGCCACTCAATGTTCTTGCTTTTGCTCGTGTTTGGTTAGAAATTTGTTTAATGTGGCTAAAAACCTTTGCTTTGTGCTCGAAAGGTCAAATGTCGGGGCAACAATTTGGTTAAATCAGTTGATTGCTGTTCACATTGTTAGAAAAGAAATTCTTTTGATTATTTGCTGCTACAATTTTTGCTTTTAAGATAATCATTTTTTCATCTGCTAAGGGTTAAATATAATAATATAAAATATAAAAATGAGATTGTACAGATTTTCTTCATACTTTTACACCCCACAAGGAACGTTAGAGTGAATCGACCTTCTCAACTTGGGCAACACAAAAAGTATTGTTACTTTGCATGAGTTTTTATTTATTTTTATTATTTTTTTTTGGGGGTTAACTGTTGCTTCATTTTTTTAGGCAGCAACGGCAATCCGATTGGCTGATTGATTGATGGACTGATTGTCCGATTGCCGTAGCAAATTAACTTTTTGTAGGAGCCAAAGCCAGGGCTGAATATCCTTCGGAAATGTTACAATTATGCTTGAAACATATAAGCGGCTTCTATTTTAAAATCCATTCGGCAGCCTTTTCAATTCAGTGAAACACAATACTATAAGCCACAAATCTGTTGCTTGAAATTGAGTAAGGGGTGGTGGTGGGTTGGTGGGTTGGTGGGTTGGCCACAACATTCATGCATAGACAACACACACATAAGGGGCAAATAGAAATCCGAAACGAAGACCAGTTGACGGTTGAGAGCCGGGTTCAGTTGGGGCTTGGGTATTTATTTCACAGATGTGTTGCTGTTCTTGCTCTTGTTGTTGTTGTTGTTGTTGTCGTGTAGCTGCTCCAGCCAAGACCAAACCCGTTGGCCATGACGTTATTCTATTCAAACATTTTTATTATTATTATTCAATGCATGCCGCAATTGTGCACCTTCTACTTCTCCTTTGTTGCAAAGTCAGGCCAGGTTCCGTATCTTCCAGGCATTGCTCAGCAATCACTTTGACAGAGTGTCGATCATAACTACTACAATTGAGAGTAGTACAAAAAGATGTATAACAAAGGCACTGTGTTCTTGTAAGAGAAAGCTTGTTTTTTCAGCCATAAAATATATGTACTATAAAAGATATCCTCTTCCATATACTTATTGTACTAGACGAATGTTTTGCATATAAAAAAATATGCGAATTTTTAGCCATAAAAAATACATGTGCTGTGAATGAAATAATCCTCTTTGAACTTATTATACAATAATATATACTCATTGTTGTACATAAGTCAG